>OX637865.1:21234950-22493215 GCA_951802705.1 Netelia virgata
CCCATTGATTATTTTATCCTTACCGTCCCCGTTTTTGCGATTATTTAACTTCTTTATAGGGAAGAGTCGTAAATAAAGGACAAGGAGAATAAGTTCTAACATTCTCAATTGAAACAACTTTCAACATTCTATATAAATCTTATTTGAAAGTAATCATACAATTACGTAAACTAATATATAGGTTATCAATATTCATCTCGTTTAAAACATATTTCAAAGCATCATCGTAAATAGACTTTTTATTGAACGTGAATGAAATATTTTTTCAATTCAAACGTACCTATCTTTTTCCATCGAACATTTTTCGTTTATATGTATTTTGCATCATTGAGAGAAACAGAAAAATAAAGGGGGCCAGACAGGAAGAGAAAAGGAGAGAGAGAGAGAGAGAGAGAGAGAGAGAGAGAGAGAGAGAGAGAGAGAGAGAGAGAGAGAGAGAGAACAAGAGAGAGATAGAGATGTTTTTAAATGTTCCAGCGGGACGGCACAGGTCCGTGAAAATGTATGTGTAAAATAAATCTACACATATATATATATATATATATATATATATATATATATATATTTGCACCCCTGGTGGGGGTACGCTATCTGTGAAAAATCTCCATATATACCGCTCTCCATACGTCGGCTTTTTCGCTATTGGCCTCCAGTCACTGGGCGATTTGGACGTTTGTACAACTTTTATACGATATATATATATACGAGTATATAAAGCGGTTGCGAGAAAAAAAAAGAGACGTCAACTACAATGGAGTCATCGACGCGTCACGCGGCCGATTACCAGTCACAATTCACGCGCGAACGCTCCCATTATTACACTATTTGTCAACTTGCGCACAGCTCCTGCGTAGAAAAACAATCCGGGTAACCGTGAAGTCGTTCCTCGGACTCTCTCCCTCCTCATGCCTTGATACTATATTTGACCACTGCAGCTCTTGGCTGCAGCTTTTTGTGTTCTATCTCCGACATAGACGGCCTCCACGATGTCCTATATCTATGAGACGCCTACGATTCAAAGTTTGTCCCGGATTGCAAATCTTCGACTCTTTTGAAATTCACCGTTTCATCTTTCTACCAATATTGTTTTATTGCCAATAATTTTTTTCAAACGGAAGTCTTCTGTGCTGAATACACAAAAATCTAAAATAGCAATGGGGCAAGTCGAGCGATGTGGAAAATAACGGTTCAGATAATTGAACGATGAATTCGAAGCAATATAAGAATTAACTTGCATGATATTTGTTTTATTTGTCATATGATCGAAACTAATTTCGATAACAATAATAATAAACTATTTTCCACATTCTAATTAAACGGTTGATTTTTCGATTTCTCAATTCACGCCCTTACAACGATAATGGACGCGGTAATCGTCAATGCCGGAGAATACATTTTTGATCCTATTGACAATTTTCATCTATTATCGATGTGTATACGATCCTCCGTCGGTATATTCCGCAATTCCCCCACACAGGTGCGTAATAAGTCTACGTTTGACACAACACGCATACCATAGAATTTGCAATTATACGTTCGGATGGGACGATCGCGAAATTTTAGTGGATTCGTATGAGCCATTTAATCGCCGCTCTGGCGCCATCACGCGGGCAATACGCGAATTTCCGTTCTCTACAACGCGAGTACCACTCTTTCGTAATTACCTACCTATGTTAATTAACCCAATCTGCTTCTCTCAGTCGTACCTCCAGCAGCCTCATGGTTTCTATCCCACGTCATTCGGTTTATTCTATTTGTCTCTCGGCAAACATCTGGTTGATCTGCGTAACAATCTCACCAAACTCTCCTAACTCGCTGGCAAGCTTCAACGCTTTACACGTGTGCGTATATATATATATATATATATATATATAAATATATATACGTTTTAACCCTGCGTGCATCGGAATGGGAATAGTTTACACGTGCGTCAGGCCGCGAGAGTTTCCCCCATAGTTTCCATCCATTTTCTTTCTACCCCCTCGCTTGCAGATTCGTCCTACTACCTTGATTCGGAGTCCGCCAGCCCCGCCGGGCATTTTCGTAATTACCGGACAGGCTGTGCAGGCATTATTCCGAAATCGAGCGATATCTGAACTTTCCCGCAACACTAATACATATATATGGTACGTATACGGCCCTAAACATACTACGATCCGATTTTTTCCGATGAAACCATCAAGCACCGCGGCGTGCGCTCATGATATTGATGCGATCTTTTTTTGTTTTCGCGCATGTTGTTCGTTTGTATTTTCCACCTGCCACATGGGTCTTATTTCATGTACGTAACGATTAATGTTCGATTTAAGCCCCCAAGAATGGGTCGTGCGCTTGCGATGGCGTGTTTAATTACCAATTGCAATTTTTGTGTGGAGACGGTAATTCGATCGAACCATTCTCATCTAATCATACTCATTCCACCGGAATAAGAACAGATTTATTCCTATATCAATGCTGCCCTCTGCGAAGGACAGCCAAAATTGACGACGTCGTCAACCGTCGTCAATTTAATATACTTATTAAACAATGATTAACTCGTTTTAAGCTCGTGAAGTTAATGAAATTCATTATCACCGAATTCATCGAATTTATCAAAATCATGACCGAAATTCGTAAATTTTGTAATTTAAAAAAAAATTGCATTCGGTATTGACAATTCGTTCATTCGGAAGGTGCGATTATTTTTAATAATCTTTACGAGGAAGCAATGCGCGAGTATTTAACTCGCACCTTTCCTGCATCATCATGATGTTCCGACGGACTTAAATATATTCCGCCGGAGTTAATATTCGCTGTCTACGCTTACCGTAACAGTGAGAATATCAATTCGCGGTGCGAACGTATGATGCAATCGTCATTCATTAGCTTCAATATCAACGTGGTTAACCGGATTCAATGATTCACCTCGTATTAAATTCTATCAGGAGAGTACGCCATCGATGGCTTTAGAACTTCGTCACGGGGCCTCTATAATTGTCCGATGTATACATAACCTCCATGAGATCGTAACGAGCACAGAGCGTCATGGCAAAACTGCGCAGGAAATGGTGTATAAGTTATTTTATAGTGTAACAAACTAATACAACGAGAATCTCAAACACGCTTATTGGCCTTTTCCCCTGGCCGTGCCACCCAGCTTGACACTCCCGCGAGCTTCGTCGTTCAGAGTGCATATAACCCAAACGAGCCGGGGCGGGGAGTGGCAAGCAAAAGCTTCGCCCACGGATTCACGGTTCAGCGAGCGAGTATACCTTAAGCCGTGCGATCAACCCGGAGGAAAATTGTCGGTTTAGTTATATAGTTTCTCGTCTCGTCGTTTGCGATACGCGAGATCGCGACGCGGCGAACAAACTGGAAGAGAAAGGAGCAGGAGAAACGGGAGAGTGAGGAGACTGCCGCAGAGATGACTTTCGTAATCCCCGGATATAGCTGTCGTGCCGGGGCTTGCAAACTCGAACACGCCTCTCATCTCCCCCGCTCCCTCTATGCCCGATGTGTAGACACTACATAGGTATTTACAGCAGTAAAGACTATTGTTATTATAGCAATGATAACGGCGTGCATGTGCCTCTCCTCTTTAACGATTAAACTCGATTTCTTCGGGGAAATAAACGGGGCTGTAAAGATAGAATTTGTATCGACCTTCATTGATTGCCAACTGGAGGTGGATCACGAGTGTGCGTTCGACGAATCGAATTGTAAACATAGTTCGTTTACAATCGATAGTTAAATGGTATTCGCCCATTATTAAAATGATTTACGGGATGTAAAATCGGATTTTACTGAAGACGATAGTATCCTCGAACGATCGGAGTAATAACCGATCACGAGTTTGAAGTTTGAGAAGAGCGAAGAAGCAAACGCGAAGAATACGAAGAAATGTAGAATCATGTATATATATACAGTTACATGAAATCCATTCTTTCCTTAATTACAACGATCCCCTTTCTGTCCCCATTAATAAGCGACCTAAACAAACTGCCAGTGCCATATAAATAGTTGGATTTTCCTAGCGAGTATTTGCCCTCTCTTTTGGGCTTCGCCATTCCGTCGACTCTTCACTCCCCCCGCCCCATTCCTGTTGGTCTGGGATTCACCCACGTGCGCCGGTAACAGCAGCCCCTGACATCCACTAGGAGACGCAGGAACAGCCTTTCACCCAAGCCGCATCTATAGCTGTGTAACGAACCTATCTCACTCACACCTCAACGCAGAGTCGTCTCCCCATGTTCTAGACCAAGGGAGTCCTATAATTAAATTTGCCCCGTGCGCGCCGCACGCGCTCTCGTCGGTTCTCGAGTTTTGGCTCGCTCTTACTCGATCTCGTTTCCTCCTGCTACGTTCATTTAATCGGACACTGGCGTTAACGTAATTAAAAGCACATCCCTTTTGGAATTCATCCCCTTGAAATCCGCTGCCGTTCACCTTGGTGCGTTCCTGTTCTCTTCGGCATTCTCGTTTTTTTTGTAAGCACATCGCGTTTGGCTGACCCTCTGGTTTCGTCTACCATATGCTAATCGTGCTCGGCACTTCTCCCCGACCCTCTTTCGATTGTATTTTATGTTCAGCTTAATTGTGGCTCTTGCCTTCGAGCCTAATTTTTCTCCTACGAAAATATCTCATTCGAGAATTAAACAAGGTAAGGGTCTTGCGTTTTTTGTTCTTCCACCGCGGGAGCATAAAAATTACAAGCAGAGTTGAATAGCACCATACCTACTCCCATGCAGACCACGAAGCTTCCCTTTTTATAGTTCTCTTAATTTCTGGGGTCTCTGTTTGCATATAATTTGTGTCGATTTTGACAGCGAATTGAATCCCAATCTTGCTTTATGGCGAACTGACTATAAAGTTAATGAATCCCACTCAGACATTAAAATACTTAAGCATTGATCGCATCCAAAGTCATCGGAGTCGCGTTTTTCTTCTATTTACATTAAATAGGTACTCCGTATAGATGTGATGCTTCAAAAATGTACCTCATGTCTCCTCATAACTCGACAAACTCTTCTTGTCTTTACAAGGTTTGGCGGGAGACGGGCTTGGGCTAGATAACTCCAACTGTGCTTCGTTCTGGGCTGATAGAGTATACGGTTAGTATCCTATAGTCACACTGAACAAAACCCCTCCTTTCGTCCTCCCCCAGCTCATATTACCCAGGTCTACTACCTACGTTCACGAGTCAAGACGTGAGCACTGCTCAGGCTTCCTTTTCCTGTGTTTCTCTCTCTCTCTCTCATACACACTCTTTCTCAAGGGAGACTCGTCGAGCAATTTCAGAATTGTCGAGGCAGCACTTCCATCCAGACTCTATTAAATATTGAGAAACGCTGCACTGGCTTCTCTCTCTCTCTTTCTCTCCCTCTCTGTTCTTCTTCTTCTTCCAGTCGAAACAGCCCTCCTACAAGAGACGGCCGCTACATTTTACTCCGCTGCTGTATATATGGTGTATTAGTGAGCGAACGGTGAGATGGCAGAATCGTCTGCCATCCTGACTCCATGAAATATTCAAGGTAGACAGTCGGTGTTCTCACTTTCTCTGGACGCGACTGTGTCCGAACGAGTGAAAGAGTTTCAAAAGAAGGAAAAACTGTACGCCCCAGAATATTCTGCTTGTATTATTTTCTCGACCTCTTAGATAAACTCGCCCCTCTTCCCCATTTTTCTTACTACAAAATTGCAGTGGTATGAAGAATAAGAAGGGAACAAATTGTATTATTGGAGTAAAAGTGGTATATACATACCAGCCTGAATGTGAATTCGATGCTATACTTCCCCCCCCCCCCCAAGATTCTGCTGCCCTGCCAAGCTCTTCAGCCCTATAACCTCTCTGTATCGTGTATAGCATTTTATTTGTTAGTATTGGTAACTGAACGCTTCTGAATAGCCAGTAAGGGAAGAAAGACGCCGCTCGAGATTGGAAAATCCGGTACTGGTGATCAGAGTGAGCAAGCGCGATAAGGGTAGTAACGGGGTGAGACGGGTAAGGAGGAAAGTCTGCTGGAGAGGAGAGACAGGCGAATGGGTCGGGCGCGGCGAAGACCAAAAGGAAGGAGACGAGGGGTGGCTCTCGCCGGCGAGAGACACTCTCGTGAGATTGAGCCCGAATTCAATAGGGGATGAATAAAATATAAGGCAGGCGAGGTGGTGTCTCGCGCGGCGCGATCTAACGGCGGGTGGCAGAACTGCGAATGGGGGGGGGGGGGGATTCGTCGACGGTGAGGCTGGTAAGATTAAGGGTACCTCGACGTCTCTTGCAATCTTGTAAATAAATAATAGTTAAAAAAACTAGATTCGACCCGGAATCGGAGCTGTTGTTGCTACTTTTTGTACTGTAGCACTAGATGTCGGTACATAGCCTATGCACCGGCAGCGGGCTAGCTATATACGACAGAAAAGGTTTTCACTGGATAAGTGTTGTGCAGTCGGTAGTCGACTTGCTTTTGAATTAAGAATTCTCTCTTCTTTCCTTGTTCTCGATCTTTACATTTTATAAACCGTTCTCACGCCTTCGATGCTGTTCCGTACCATCACGAGAAATAGAAAGAGGAATCCCCTGGGAATTCCAACCTTAAGTTGAATTATCTTTTTCGCACATACTTTACAACTCAATATTCATTAAGCACCAAAACATTTGCAACGCACATTTTTTAATGCCACCAAATATTTCACAAATTTTATTTATTTAGACCGGATTAGAAAGTAAAGTTTTCCCGTTTGGTGCTTTAAAATCTTACACCTTGAAAACCCAAATATAAAAGATCCTCACGTTGTAGCGACGCCAATCAAACAGTTTACTGCAGCGTGTCACTGCCCAAGTACTGACGATCCCACGCAGAGCCAACCCTTATATTATTTAGCGAGTTTCTTATTTTCTAAATAGTTCTCTGGCAACCACGATTAATTTTTTCCCACTTAATTTTGTCAACCAATCAACATCCTCTCAAATCTCATCCCATCTCATACCCTTTGCACGCTTGCTGCAACATGCGAACCAGAAAATTAATCAATTCTCTAAAAAACATCATGCCATCCGCAGCTCAACTTGACATCCAGTAAATTATCAGTACTGAGTATTATCCTCTATTTGTTGCAAGTTACTTCTGCGATTTTATACCCGAATCTCTAGGTATCAGAAATAATCCCGATTAAGCCGATTCCCTCGATCGGGAGTCTTATAATATAATAAGCTACAATCAAATGCTTTACCAAGCGTTACGACTTTAATAGTACTCTTTCATACGTGGACGAGACGTATTATAAATCAAGACAACAACATACAGATGCATTGGTACATACAAAATTTCCGATTATACATTTTCCTTGTATTGGTAAAACATATTTTCGATTTCACGGTATCCTACTTCAACTTGATCTCTATAAATATCGCGGTAATTTAATTGCGGTTCTCGTTGCGTCGATCGTTAATATTTAACCCCAAAATTTACCAATTTTTATTTTCGGCTTCGTGCTGTCTAACTAATCGTTATAAACAAACATTACACTATTAATACTTCGTATGTGTACGCCATTGAAAGTAATTACCAATACACTTACTTGGACAGAGGGGATCACCATTTGAAAAAGAGTAGTCCTATTCACCAAAAAAACATCGTGACTGAAAGGGTTAGTTTCAATCACATAATTTTCTCCGCCGCCAGTACGACTTGACACTTATTTCTAGAAAATCGATATCCTTCGACAATTTGACAAGTGCCTCATCACTATAATCGCAGGATGACACTACTCTCAGAATCGCGTGTTTTCCGCTCCGCCCTTTTTCGTTTAAACGTACATTTCATCAAAGAATTGAAAGATCCCGAAAGAAAAGGAGACACAGACAGAGACGATGTCAATGATCTTGGCAAAGGCACAAAAAAGCACAAAAAAGTCTACGCCAGACGTGTTGGAAGGGTAGGAAGGGGTTTGCGGGGGTGATCATTCTCCGTACTGGCTGATGCTGATACTGCGAACTGGGTGCACTCCGCCCAAGCGAAAATGGAGGATGGGGCGCGATAAGAAGGCAAAAGGTACGATCGATAGCTCGGGGTTAACGGTGAAGAAGACAAAGCTCCCTCCGTGGCGTTAATTGTCGAAGCCGATCGCGCATACTAGACTGTCAGAAATAATTGGACGATCGCGCGAGAAGAGGAGACGCGCAGAGAGCTTGCGTTCCGATTCAATCGAAGCTTTCTCGCTCTCTTCGCTCGTCTCGCCCTCTGTATATATAAATATATAGATGCTTTCTCGAGGACTCTTACAAATGCTGTAACTCCTGTAATCCGTATGTATAGAATATCTCGGGGGAAATTACCCTTGAATTCGACGAATACCACATCGGAAAAGTCGTTCCATCTCGCTCACCGCCACCCTCGCGTTTCATGTTGGCCGATTTAAGCACGTTTTTCGAATTTATCGAGCGAAATACCTTCGTATCTTATCGACTTGACGATTGGCCTTGAAAAATAAAAGAGTATGACAAAGATGAACTCTGCGAGAGGCCCGGTATTGCAAGTTTCTTGTACCGGCGTGGCGGAATTGTGTTGCGAGTGAGGATAATATATAGATGTATAAAATATCTAGCAGCTAGTACATGTACAGTGATAGTGATAGAGAGGGTGGCGCAGAGGAAACGTACGTTATACAGGGTCTTCAAAAAGTCCCGGACCTGTTGAATAACTTGAAACGTTAGGCGTTGCTCAAAAAGATGGCTGAGACAAAAGTTGTAAGAAATTTCCCTGCTATCCAACCGCGACCTCGTTCGTGACCAGGACCTCGACCTTCAAGGTCAAATCCATTTTTTTAATTGGCAACCTCTGCTGTTGACATTGGAAATGCAAAAGGCGGAAAATTGTATGTCTAGGGGCGATCTTGACCATTTTATCGAATGCTTTAAACAAATTATTCCTTAATATGGCCTTGAAGATCAAGATATTACCATGGGACAGTCAGGGAAAATTCCTACAACTTTTATCTCAACCATTTTTTGAAAGACGCGTACTTTTCAAGATATCCAATCGGTCACTGTTTGACCTTGATTTGACCTTCCGAGGTAAAAATTTTCGAGTGGTCAAGTTCGTATCTAGACATAAAATTTTCCGCCTTTTTCATTTCCAATGTCAAAAGCAGGGGTACCCGATTAAAAAATGGGATTGACCTTGAAATGACCTCGAAGGTCAAGGTCATGGCCGAGGTCGCGGTTGGATAGCCAGGGAAATTTTTTACAACTTTTGTTTCAACCATCTTTTTGAGCAACGTCTACGTTTCAAGTTATTCAACCGGTCCTCCACGGTCATCGTGAACGATGACGGTGGAGAAGTTTTTTCTTTTTTTTCTTTACTGTGTCTTCCATTGATTCAATCTATCCAGGCTTTTGTCTGTTTTTTTTTTCGCTTTTGGAGATGCCTTGATCCACTCACTCAAACGTGCATGAGTTCCAAGGATGACAATGGGGAGACAGCGGGAGTCGGAGTCGTCTTCTGATGATGAGTGCACTAATTTCAAGAGTGTATGGACATATTACTATCTCGAAAAAAAAGAAGGCTAGTGAGGAGGCAGTATTATAACTCAAGGGGTATTAGTACGAGAATCCTCCATTTTCTACATTGATTCCGTGTATTCGTTAGTCGTACGTTTGGAAGCTTTGCGGTGGGCCGCTGAAATTACCGGACGTCGGAATTGCTCCAAATAAGGCGAGACGGCTTTGCTGGACTAATTTCTGCGTAGCCGAGCGGTTGAGGAACATATATGCACATATATACATATGCGTGTGCTATAATAGTTGGTATTCTCAGTTCTTGTTTCGAGGCTCCATACTATCGAACTGTGTGGACTACAGCAGGCCACTCGGTTATCGATGAAATATTGATAACCGCATCTCTCTCTCTCCCTCTCTCACACACAGGCACGCGCGCGTGCACATACGCATACGCACCGCTCTCCTACCTTCTCACAGTTTCTGTTTAGGTCTTATATAGGAATGTATATAATGGCGTGACCGAACACGAGCATCTCACTCCACTAGACCCAGCAATATTTCGCGTTCATGGGCTCGCTAAGCCGTAACTAACCGCCTTGTTAGAAAGTTACTCCTTCTCCGTTCTCTTGCTTTTGGACCTCTCTCTCTCTCTCTCTCTCTCTCTCTCTCTCTCCCTCTCTCTCTCTCTCTCTCTCTCTCTCTCTCTCTCTCTCTTTATCTACCTCTTTCTTCCCTCCTTTCCGCTTCATATCTACGACGGGCTCTCTTGCACCTCTCGTGGATCCTCCATGGCACACCCTCTGGATACTAAATCATAACTTGAGAATTTCGCGTGCAGCACGAGACACCTTTAAGACCTTTAACGCAAACTTCCCGAAGTATATATACATATATACATCTACTATATCTGTTACGTTATTATACGTACGTAATACTACGATTATATATATATATATATATATATATATATATATATATATATATATATATGATAGACACTATATGTGTTGTGTAAACCGTGGAGTAAGGCAGAATGGGCTACCGTCCTTGCAAATATTTGATAACCGTGCGATGTCTCATCCGCTTACAATCTTATACGCAGCATCTTCCAACTTTCGCACAGACTATAAGACGCAAAATTAACGTCAAGAGGAGATGCTAGACCCGTCGAAACCAGCGTAATAGTGGTTGCGTGTACTTTGATAACTGAACATTCGCAACGAAGCTGTGCGCTCCCCTCGTCATGGGAGGAGCATAGCTTCATCCAATTTTTACTATGCTTCGTTCATAAATACTTTTGCGCCGTACTAATTAATTTTCTTTTATCTCGTTTCAGGTAAGCGTTACGTAACATTTCAAAAGACACCCTATGTTTGCGCGGCGAAAGGACATTCGATGAGACAACTATCGCGTGAGTACCAAGGCCACGTAGGCAGGACCCTATCGTAATGTTTATACGTGTATATGACGGAAGACGAAAAGTCTCTTATGGATAATTTACGTTTGACGATAAAACGTGTACCGCCCAAGCTAACCTAACATGAGAGGTGGAGCGTGATTTTCCGGAGAAAGACTCCCCTTCCCCTCCCCTGTCTCGGTCCCAGTGCCATTCTCGCAGTATCCTGTGCAGCGCAGCGGCATTATCACGGAAGATATACTTTCGACATAATACTCTCGTAAAACGATCAACGGCTTCGTTGCTGATCGCTAGCGCTACACCGTCGATTCCCGGGGAACCGGTTCCCGCGCCCTGTATGTGTGCCCGTATTAATAAATATCGATAGATAGTTTTTTAAAGCTTTAAAAACTTAATTTTTGTCAGAAAACTAATTAAAAATAAATTTAATGTAACAATTTTTTTCATGGTCACTGGGAATAAGGCATGAGTATGTTGTCCATCTTTTTGTAGATATTGTAACTCATCAGAACCAAAAAAACTATCTATCAATATTTATTAATTATCAATTAAAGAATTTGTATAGGAAATTTAATGATCTACAAAAAAAGTTATTTAATGTTTTTCAATAGAATCAATAGTCTCGCTGTAATATTAAAAAAACGATGAATTTTCATACATTGTGAACTTTGAACTCGAATATCATTTGAATGGCTAAGTTTATCACAAAATTATAAGAGATCTTTTTTGTAGAGTATTCAATTCTCTGTAAGAATATGCCCGCAGCTTGTTTGTAAAATATGTCATGACCGTGGTATAAAATTCCAGACATAAATAGACATTTTCCCTGTAATAATTAAATGGGAAACAGAAATGTGTTTTTCGAGACCTCTACATATTAATATTAAGAGCTCAAATTTAGACAGGCTTCTTTTTTTACCTTCTTGCAGATTGCCCAAAAATGACACTTTATACACTGTAACACTTTATGTGACTCACCTTGTATATGTACATTTTATATATTTACACTTTACATAAATACGTGGTACGAACAAGCGAAATGTACATGTGCAGATACTCGACTGTGAGGTTGGTGGGTTCACGGTCAGCCGCATGACTGCTAGAGAAAGAGCCTCGTTGAAGGTTACGCAACGCACAGGACCTAACCGAGCACATATACTGGATAGTGAAATTCGATATTCGAGTGAACGCGAACTTCGTTCTCTCAAACCTACGCCCTCCTCTGTTCGGTTGCTCCCAAGTCCTTCGCTTGCGTACCTACTTGCCCATGTATTGCGCCCTGCCTCGTATTTCGCATACCTCACAATCTCTTTACGCAAACAAAAAAACGAGCGGTGCTGAGCGTTATAAACACTCTCGGCAAGCAACGGGCCCAGCCACGTTGTCCGCCATGACTAACTTCCTCTCACTTCTTCGCAATGCTCGTTATGAGACCTTATCCTACCTTGTGTAATTTCGCGTGGGTTTCATACGCATGAAGAGTACTCTCTTAAAGGTAAGGGCAAGAGGTTGGGAACTACCCTCCTGCAAAAGCTTTTCCCGCTCAACCATATTTGGAGTCCTCTGTAACGTTCTCACTATGATGTACATATATCTATATTTGGTATTGCGGCAAAATGTTTCATTTGTTTAGGGAGGTATAATTATTTACTCCACCCCCGCATACAACGGTGTATTCCAAAAGGCGGCCTTACTTGTTTACAAGCATGATCCCTGCATGCTGGTGAGGATGTACTCAATTTTTAGAGGTGGGGCCAGACATGCGGGATTCACCGAGTGCCGTGCTGCTCGGATGCCGTAGTGCTCGAGCACGAAAGATCCTTGTTTGACGATTGACGAACACCCATCCACACTATCGCGATTCGGCGAATGTTTGGCTTGCACTCGGCGAATCCCTTATGTCTGGCGCCACCTTAATAAAAAGCTTTGGCCTTCCATTAGTCTCTACGATATTTGGGATTCCAATTCTCTCGCCAAATTCCATCAAATGAACCAATTCATTGCCCCAAGTGTCTTTCCATTTCGTTGTATTATTTTTCTCACTCGTCGATGCTTCACCCTTGGATAAAAGCAAGAAAACCCTAGTGACAACGCTTTCTCGGCAACGAGTAAAGCTCAGAACATACCTGCCACCGCGACCACCATAAGTTTCTTTCTCTCTCCCCGCTTTCTTTTCGCTTCCTTCACTCTTTGTTACCAAACTTCGTTCCCCGGACAATCCACTTCGTTTCCAAGTTAGGTTTGGGGCCACTCATTTCCTTCCCCGTTACCTCTGGCGAATGGAGGATAGTGAGATGCTCGTTGTGGAGAAGTAGGGGCGCTTTAGCCGTGGGTACAGAACGAACTAAGGCCCGAGAAAACTTTTCTCGCTTTTTGCATCTTTCTCTCTCTCACACACGCTCTCTCTTCCTCTCTCTCTCTCTCTCTCTCTCGCTCTCACTCTTTTTCTCTGCTTCTTTCTCTGAAGATAGTTTGGTCTGATAGAGCCAGAGCACGTTTTCAACCTAAATTCTCCTGCGGAAAACGTGACCGGCCCGGTCTCCCGTCTGGTAACTATCTCACCTGCCAAATTACGCTTTATATATATATGCTATATATATATACATATATGCTATATGTATATATATAGCTAGTATAGACCGTTTACGGTAGAACGGACATTCTTCAAGGAAATAATTCATAGAAGCTCACTTTCCATGATCGTAGTTGGACAAGTTTTGAATATTCTGATCTCTTTCGTGTCTCTCTTATGAGTTATGCCAACGAAACATTGGAATAAGCTGACTATCGCGAGAAATAGGAAATATGAAAAACGAGCGAACTAGAAATGGAACGAAAGATGAAGAGGGAAAACAAGCCTCGTTCGCGCTGAAGGAAATGTTGAGGCTTGGACAACGAAGATTCCACAAAGCACAAGAGAGTATGAGCATCGTGTCGGAAGGCAATGGGATGAGAATAGAATGAATCGAAACAAGGAAAGAGAATGAGAATAAGGAGACAGAGAGAGAGAGAGAGAGAGAGAGAGAGAGGATAATCGAAAGGGATGCGTAGGGATGCTACACTGTGACGGCGGGCAAGATCGGCGGCTGTTGGAACAGAGGGAAAATGTAGGCTGTTGGTTGACTGGCTGCTGCTGCTGCTGGATTCAATTACTTGGAGAACAATACCGCTTCGCCGTCATTGTTTGCTCGACCGCTCGGT
Organism: Netelia virgata; assembly: GCA_951802705.1. NCBI lineage: Eukaryota > Metazoa > Arthropoda > Insecta > Hymenoptera > Ichneumonidae > Netelia > Netelia virgata. The sequence goes on from OX637865.1 coordinate 21,249,044, forward strand.
TGAGTTTTCCTGGTTCGGGACGACCCTCTCCCGCGCCCCCCCCCCCCCACCCCCCTGCAGCTGCCACCGCCTCGTTCTTCTGTCTCGTCTACGTCACCCCGTGTCCCGTTACGCTGGCACGATATTTTGTTTGTCACTGTAATAGCGACGTCCATTTTACTCCCTCTCTCCGCTCACTGGCTGGAAACGTCACATCTTTTTTTCGTGCATGCATGTGCCCGTGCGCACGTGCGTGTGTGCGTTGGTATGTGCGAGTTTAAGCGTGAGCGCGTGCGTTCGCATCGGGGTCGGAGGAGTGGGGGCAGATGCGACCAAAGTGGTCCGTTTCTACGTGTCTATCCAGATACCACAATCCGGTGCCACTCTCGGACAGAAATCACCTTTCCGTCTCTCTGTCCATTGAGGGATCTACCTATAGGTGTATGAATGATACGGATGCACGTAGCCTCGTTGAATCTGGTGCTCGTTGTTCGGAAGCTGTTCGGGTCTTTTATGAAGGTCGCTCCGTGAATGACAGAGCATATGTATAGCGCGCGCATTTAGTAGGAACCGCGGTAACCGAATCACGAAAAACGATGTTACCCTTCTGGCATCGAACGAGTGATCGATCAGGGTCAAAAATGGACTTTTATATTTCGCCCTTTTTTCTGCCTTGGATGATGAGAGTGCAACGGAAAAGGCTGCAGTTCCATGCAACCAACCATTGTCGTTCTCTGCCTACTGCGCAATGGCTCGAACGATGCTCAAACAATGCACCTGCGGCATGAAACACCTGCCTGACTGCGGGGCAGGAAGGGTGGCTTGGTGGGTAGGGACGATGTTTTCTGGGAAACATTGCTGAATTGTCCACTCAATATCGAGTATAGGCCAGGAGTTATGCTTCCATCGGTGTAATGGAAACTACGATGTTGATCGATGACCTTTAGTCGCGAGAAAAATCAAGACATTTTTTTCCCGAACGCACCGTTTTTTTGCGAAAACGTCGGTGCCATTTTTCATTCGTTAGCCTCACTTTTGTGAATACTCTCGTTTTGTCGAAGTGTTGGTCCGAATAGTTGTGCTCAGCCTTCAGGGCACGGGTCGTTTATTCTTCTCACTTTCCCTTTACCCATTTTCATCAAACTTTTTTTCTATTGTTTGCATTAATATGCACACTGCGTTCTTTTTTGTGGTTCCTCATTCCGGCATCCAACCGCGCCGCCTCTGCCGCCCTCCGACGCACGTATTGCCTCAGTTTCAGAACCTTGTGCTCACACTGTTTTTCACATCCGGCACACTTCTTCCATATGAATAATTAATCGTTCATCTCTTCCGCAAACTTCACTACCCCGTGTACCATGCTAAGAGAGAAGATTATCGCGTGCTTTCATAAAAGCCGTACCCCCTTTTCGCAAGCTCGTTGAGCTCGTTAAGTGCGGAAGAATAAAGTAAGAATAATAGAGTAATAAATAATATGAGAATGAAGATATTGATCTATTTAGAATCTTCGATAAAATGTATAACTCTCCTCCATAAAATAATTAATTTTCAATAAAGTATTGAAACACACATACATATCTAAGGATTTGTATGTATTTCAGAGTACGGTGGAACCTAGGTCATCACGTGATTAGAAATGACACTGATTAAAAGCTGAATTGCTCCAGGGAAAAATATAAAATTACCACCTATACCTAAAAAAGATCCGGGCGTTCTCACCTGGATTCCGGCCCGGAGAAAGCATTACGAAATAATGACAAATAATTGCCCGGTTATAGAGTTTGAACCGTGCAGGTTCTATAAGGGGAGGGGGAGCGGCATGAAACTGGCTCGCCAGAAAGAATTATACTTTGTGCGGCAATCGTATTCATTAAAGCCTGCTTCACGTACTCCAACATCACCCGAGAATACAGAAAAATAATGGAGATCGGAGTTAAACAAATTCAGGACACTGAGAGGAACCGAAGTAGAAAAAGCTAGGGGTGGTCCAACTGGCCGTCCGAGTACAGTGGTCGCTCCAGCTGGTTTAATTTATTTCATGGTTCATCACCTTTTTGAACCTCCTTCTTTCCTTCCTAAACGTTCCTTTCTCACTCAAAGAAAATGACCTGCGGTAAGTTAGGTATACGAACAGGTATACGTCTAGGTCGAGAGCTTCATCTTCGTGGTTAGGCCTTTACACAAAGGTGAAAAGTTCTTTTTTAAATAAGACTCCAGTTACCGAATGTACAAACGGTGTGTGAGTACACGGAGGAAATCGAGATTTCGAAAGTCGAGGGGTTGTGAATCTCGTCTTTGTAGTGCCAACAATACTCATCGACCTCTATCTTTTTTGTTTACTACGCCACGTGCCAGACATACGATGACAGGAATAAGATCTTCGTCCTTCTCAAAGGACGGTCATATCGGGTGGATGCGTATGTTTCTATGCATATAGCAAGCATAATACATTCATTTATGGGTCATATATTATTTTCACCTTAAAGGTACTGTAGGAAATGACGCGACACGAGTATACCTGCTTACATGCATAGTAATATTCCAGACTGCAAAACATACCTGTAGAGGAAATGAAAGTGGACTTTTACATTCACCCATTCGTATGATTAATAAGAGGAAGCCGGATATAGAATTTCCGTCGAAACTTCTGGTATTTTCCAGATGTATATATAGGTATAAACTTTCAAGGCGTTTACTCTTCCCTTCATCTCGCCCTTTGCGGTGAGCATATCCTTCACCACGGGCATACCTACCCTACCTGGGCTACGAACGGTGTGTGAGTGAGAGAGAGAGAGAGAGAGAGAAGTGGAACGGCATCTTCAGTCATGCGTATTGTACAATATGTAAACATACTTGAGTGAACAGCGAATGTATTACGGGTTGAAGGGTTACGAAAATATGTCCAAGGATAATTTGGCCAACGGACCAGACCAAGGCAGGAACGGAGTATGGAGAACCAGACAATGCATGGAATACGAACTAATTGGTGAATCCCTAAACGTCCAATCGATCGAGAAGATCAACTGATTCTCAAACCCCGAACGCTGTTTCCGCCCCATTTCTCTCTTCATTATCTTTCTGCATTCCGCATTCATTTCTTTCGTTCGCTACATACTTACATCGATTTGAAATATTCGCTCATGTGCATTTAATTTTGCCACTTTTACTCCATGCGGAGATCCAACAAAAATATGTTTCCGAAATATTCTTCAGAACTCGGCCTTAGCAGAGGGTAGAAAAACAATGATAGTTTCAGAAAAGATCGAGCAGTTTCTTTCGGATATTAGTGAACAGTAAAAGGCGACGTCTGATCGTTAATACGCAGGTGATCTCTACTAAGGTTTTATAGGCATGTCAATTGGGTGTTCAAGACCTCGTTAACTTTTGAAGAACAGTAGATCCGTTGGTACCGGAACCATCAACGTTAAAGACAAATCTTCTCTACCACGAGAGAGATTGAGACACCCACAGACAGACATAGTCGAAAGACATATATGAAAACTGAACGCAGAGATTTCCAATGTTCTAATTTTAAACTTCCAAGGAATAGGTAATTCAAACAAATCGAATTCGCCGTTGCAAGCAGAATACAAATTGATTACAGATATGAGAAATGGGATTAGCACTAATGATGAATTTCGACAAAGTTAGCATGTGCATCAGAAAAGTGACAGAGAGACGTATTAGAAAAGTACAATTATAACAACAGTGGAGGAAAGAATCCCTTGATTTAAGTTTCTTAACATTTTCTTCCATGTTCATGAAAATAGTGGGTGAAAATTGTCGCGATGTTGTGCCTATAGTGAGCCAAACCACCTCACTATAGGTCCATGTGCAGGTTGGCTAAGCGCCGAACTGAAGTATCATCGGAATAGTTCCTGATAAGAAAGAGAGAAACATAGAGAATGATCAAGGTGAAAGAAGGAGGGGCTGGAGTAACGTTAAAGGGACTGTACGGATAAGAGAAGGCGAAGGAGGGCGGCTCACGCCTGTATAATTTTAAGCTTGCATTCTGCGGTATCTCACAAAGGTTTGTAATTCACCGTGCCGGTTCCTCACCCCCTCACTCCGATCCCTAGCAGCCTATAGAAGCTTGTGGCGCGTGGCATAAACGATGAAATAAAGCCGGAATACCACGCCTCCTCGCACCCGCACGACCCACCGCATTTCCATGACTCGAAGCAGCATCCCGTTGCCGTTTTTACAGATAGCCTTACCGTTGGTAGCGGTGCATGTCAACTTTTCCAGACTCGCTACTGCCACAACCCTCTTCGACCTTCATTACCACAACTTCTACCGCCTGTAAACCATTCACATTCTTTCGATCCCTTGCGCTCACCCTGAACTTCCTCCTCGGGATCGCTTTTGTACAGCATCTTCTCTCTGCACTTCCCCATCTCACTGGGTCTCATTGTTTCTGACCATATACAGTTCAAACAATCCACTTCAAATCGCCATCTTTTCTTACCGTCTTCTCACCTGTTCCACACAGCGCTCAATTCCCTTTCTTTGAGAATTGTTCTCTCCGCAAACTAGTCGAGAACTCAGCTGCCCTTATTAAATCAATATTGTATAAAGCTATAAATTGAACATATAGAACGATACGTACTTCCCGCATGATCGAGACTCAAAGGAGTTTAAGAAGGAATGAAAAGGTCGATCAAGAACGAAACGCAGGATAGCGAAAGTCCAAATGGAACGCAGGTAATTAGTAGCATTTTCCAACGTTGATAATCAAACCTGAATAAGTCGGGCGATGAAGTTCATGTAAATTCGAAGAAATCGTGGGATTAATACGGAGAAAGGAGTAACCGAATGTAGCACACATCTTGAGGATACGATGCTAAAGAAAAGATTGACTAAATCTTTCAATAGGATAACTGTAGTTATCAATGTAATAACGACGCCCTGACTACGGCATACATTTTTGTTAGCTGGTAGATACGGCCGTTGGACAAGTCATTTCATGTACGAGGGGATGTTTCCTCACTGTTCCTTTTTTCCTTGTATATGCAGAATGTGACACGACACAATCGCGATGTTTCTTCCCACGATCCCGGTGTTAGCTAGTTCTCTATATTCCCATAGTTTCACATCACTTCAAATTCGATTAAGATGGCGTCTGTACGTTCTTCGCGATATCATTTATGAAAATTGCAGCCAACGTGCGGGCATTTGCGAAGAATTGATTTCGTGTGTCACATCAACATAAACAAACTCTCGATTGCTTCACCTAGAATATCACGAAATTATGTGCAAAGAGATTAAGAAACCAAAAAAGTGATAAGCCGTGGACAAGCATCATTTTCATGATGTTGTACATGTATAAGATGAAGGTGAAAAAACTAAAACAGGACATACTTGCCCAGGCTATTGGATGATAATGGCTCTCGTTGACTACGGTCAAACTTTACGAAACTTATGAAACCGGGATTGGATTCGAGCACTTGCATGAAGATGCGAGAGGTTTTCAGCAATCTTAAGATGTGGCGAGGTTTTATACGGAGAAGCGAAATAGAAAAAGAGAGAGAGACAGAGAGACAGGAACAATGAGAATTTTAGTATGCGGTAAGAATAAACAGTGGGGATATACGAAACATATTAGACTTTGTCACACGTTCATAGGAATAGCCGCTAGAAGTTTTTTTTTCTTCTTTCCCTTTTCTCCTTCCGGTTCACGTGTGGATACAGGAAAAAAACAAAACGGTAACATTAAGCTCCAGGTACCATTTGTGCTGCCTTGACCTTCTCGGCTAACTTCCTCACCCCTTCTCACACACACACACACACACACACACATACACCCACATATGTACACTAGTATATATACTGCCGGCGAAAAGTTTCCGGACAAAAGTTGAAAAGAGTGCCGGAACGGTTTTTTTATGCTATTTCGCCGGTAGTTGGCCTAGGCCAATTTAACCAACGCCATTTTTAAGAGGAAGAATTTACCTTCGTTTGGCCGGTTTTAAAAAAAATTTACGATATTTTTTACAATTAGTACCAAATTGTCAACACATTTCTTTCATCGATATCATAAAGGGAAGTCTAAGCTTCAATTTCGTTTGTTAGAAAAATGTCTACGATTTTTTTTTTCAAAGATATTTTGTTTTTTGTGAAAAAATAGACAATTTGAAAATTGCTCCGGAGGACGAAAACGATGAGGTTTACAGCAAAACGGTAAAAAGTTATATTACTTCTTGTTGAGTCCACGAGAATTTTTTCAGATTTTTCTCGAATTTGTTTCCATCTATTTCCGGTTAAACCTCGATTGATCGGAATACCATGAAAATAATATAATTAAATTTTGTACTTATATATTAAACTTTGGTCTCGTCGAAGAAACCTCTTCTCGCCGACAGCACGCTTTTCACCACACGCGGCATCCTCTCCACAAGTTTTTGGAATATCTCTCGGGGTGTTCCTTTCCAAGATTTTTGTCAACGGTGTTTTTCATGTATTCATGTATTTCAGTTATTTTCATGCTATTAGATAAATCGAGCTTTGACCGGAAATAGATGGAAAAAAATGTCGAAAACAAAATCTGAAAAAATTCTCGTGAACTCAACAAGAATACAACTTTTTACTATCTTGAGATTTTGTTGTAAACCTCATCGTTTTCGTCCTCCGGAGCAATTTTTTCAAATTGTCTATTTTTTCTCAAAAAACAAAATATCTCTGGAAAAAAAATCGTAGACATTTTTCTAACAAACGAAATTGAAGCTTAGACTTCCCTTTATGATATCGATGAAAGAAATGTGTTGACAATTTGGTACTAATTGTAAAAAATATCGTAAAATTTTTTCAAAACAGCCCAAATGAAGATAAATTCTTCCTCTTTAAAATGGCGTTGGTTAAATTGGCATAGGCCAACTACCGGCGAAATGGCATAAAAAACGATTCCGGCACTCTTTTCAACTTTCGCCCGGAAACTTTTCGCCGGCAGTGTATATGCGTCATCAAAAGTCCGTGAACCCTCGCTTGAATTTTCCGATATTGTCGAAAATTGGTAATTTTGGCGATTGGGATCCAATACGGTCTCTCATGCGTTAGCCGTGTTCCGAAGGAAAGATAAAGAAGGAGATATAGAATTATGTAGGTACGTTTGATATGTACCGCGTCCAACGGGGTTGATCGAGTGATCGAACAGAGTACGAATGTGTGAGTAGCCACGCGTAGACCCTGTTTTACGGACTATGGGTTACGATATATGCTGTAGATACCATCATGGTCGTTGGGAAACTATGACGTCATTCGGAGCGCCCATTGTGGCTCGATACTTGATGAGTTTTGCTGGGCTGGCGAAGCCGGCCTCTGTGGTATAGCACATATATCCTCTTGCCGCCGCAGCGAAGCGGATCGAATCTCACCCGAACAAATCTCACATTCACACGCACGTACACATAAACACAGTGAGTGCCGGAGGTCGGTGGAGACCTCATCGGTCAATCGACGCGCCGGAGCACGAACCTCCGAAACTCAGATCAGAGATTAGATTGAATCGTTGACTCTCTAGACTCTCTAGAACACGCTGTGTTACATATCCGTATATATGGACGGCGAACGATTGAAACGAGACCACGTGCGAAGAAAAACGCACACATGGATCGGTCCATCAGTTTGGAGGTTGATAACTAATTTCGGAGGATAAACCGTCTAAAAAACTACACCCTAAATAAATAGTTGTTTACAGTACAATATTGTAGTGAAATATTAGAAATATTGCCGCAACTCGGAAATTGCTTGGAAATTGGAAAATAACATTGCAGACTAAAAAGTAGGTACTGAAAAATACTGAAGGGGAGAGTACAGAACTGAGAAAAGAGATGTGAGTTTTCACCGGGAAGATATGACTGGCGGTAAATCGAGGGACGAAGGGAACGGGAAAAGTGGATGAGCGCCCGCCGGGAACATCTTAGTTTCGCTTTATGAAATACATTTCATAAATTGTTTTTCTCATCCCGATGAAAACCGACGTTCTACGCGTATTTCTTCAACTGGTGTTTTTCGAGGTTTTTCGGTCGACTTCGTTCGTCTTATCCCCCGTGCTCTATTCGTTCTGTTAGACTAAAGAGAGCACGCTCGCTCCCTCTATCCCTCTCAGTCTGCACCATCCCCTCGTTATTTTATCTCTGTGTCGTTCCCGCCCTTGCCTCATTCCCATTTCAACCCCATTTTCTCTCCGAATCATCCTACTCTCTATCTTACTAGTTTCGGACCGGCGCGTTGCACCGGGTTGCTGGTTATACGCTATAGACACTGGGTATATTTATACATATCGGGTATATAGCATGCATACTATAATAAGGAATCGAAGCAGCAAACAGACCAGCTGCGCTCGCTTGAGCACAAATCCCTGGTGAAACAATATTCAACTAAGTTTTGTCCCCACCCACAGCATGCTATAGCCTTCCCGAAATTCAACGTTCCACGGTCGATCGACCTCGAGTGTGTGCGTACAATCTCGAAATTCCAATTTGCTCGAATGAGACGGGATATGAAAATATCTCGACGCGCACCGGGGTTATCGTTCATTCCTATGATTGGAACCTATGATTTTTTCTGACCAAATGAGGTAATACACACTCGAGTGGCTAAACGAACCGATTCCCGAGCCATTTAGAATTTGTTGACAATCCGGGTCAATGGCTTCTAGAAGATAAAAAAATGTCGCTATGTCGCGTACGGATTGGTAATTCCCAAACCCCGAATATACGCTAAGTAGTTGGTCACCATTTAACCTTCAATCATGATAGCCATCCTTCCACCCTTGATAAGGCTTCTCTAAACATCGATGGAGAAACTCGTCGCTTAAGTGTCAAATGGAGTATTTTTTATTAGATCAGAATACATTCATCGGTGTGTCTACGTAGAACCTTTATGATCGTAACTCGTCGACTACTTTTTATTGTCGGATGAATCAGATCTTCTATGGCATGTCTGGATGTATACGGCAGAAAAAAAATAACGCTTTGTATGGTGGTGGAACCCTCGCGGAGTGCAAGAGCTGTAGCTCTTGCAAACGAACCCTAAAACGAGATCCCTAACTTTCGTTACCGCCCCAAGAATTTATTATTCCGCGTAGCACGGGGTGATTTTGTGCAACCCTCGTCTACTTTAACGCAATTACGAGAGAGCGATCGCGAGAAACGGCCGAAGAACGAGCGAACCGTAAAAGACAAAAAAAAACCCTGACTAGAGAGGAAAATGAGGAAAATCGTGAACAGAGAGAACTATCCAAGGATTTTCGAAGCGCCCATAGGATTCGTGGGCTGCTGCTCCCGTCTCGATTCGCGAATCCCCTATATTGCCGAGGTCGGTGGAGGCCGGAATGACACAATCCGTGAATCCTCTCGGCATCTATTGCCTCATTATCGTTCTCTCGGTGTCGAGACTCGGCGAGAAGGTAGATTATATATAAAAACATATACCGGGTCTTCAAAAAGTCTCGGACCGGTTGAATAACTTGAAACGTAGGCATTGCTCAAAAAGATGGTTGAGACAAAAATTGTTGGAAATTTCCCTGGCTATCCAACCGCGAACTCGGCCGTGACCATGATCTTCAAGGTCATATTAAGGAATAATTTTTTTTAAGCATTCGATAAAATGGTCACGATCGTATCTAGACATACAGTTTTCGGCCTTTTTCATTTCCAATGTCAAAAGCAGGGGTTGCCATTTAAAAAATGGATTTGAAGTTGAAATGACCTTGAAAATTCCTACAACTTATGGCTCAGCCATTTTTTTGAGCAACGACTACGTTTCAAGTTATTCAGCCGGTCCGGGACTTTTTAAAGACCCTGTATATATGTACAAACATTGGTGAAAACTACAAACGTGTACTTTCAATCTCCTGCTCTGAGAGCTCAGTATGCAGATCGAAAGTTTGAATTCAAATTACTCGTGGAGTGAACGAAGTGGTGCGCGAGATGGCGAGAGTGAGAAAAATAGAGAACACGATTTGGAGACGAGTTGATTGAAGAAAGAACCGAGAACGTAGCGAAAGTGTCCGATGTAAAAGGTTACTTCGTTCACCGGACTTGTGAAAAGAAATGACCTTACACGGAGAAAACGACTGAGGTGGTCGACTTATTTTTCTCTTTCGATGTACGATATTCTACCACCCCAGTTTCTTCTCCTCGCAGTCGCCACTCTGGCGGCGTTCCCCTCTTTGGCTGGAATCCTGTGACGGTCAAGCACCAAAGATCCCCCGGATTGATCGAGGAAGAAAACTCAAATTCAAACATCAAAGAAATTTCCACTTCCTGCAGTTGGGAAGAAGAAACAAAATCTAGAGGGCCTCATCAGCTTGAAAAAAATGACCGTTAACTTACGCAAAGAGTGAGACGGTGAGGTACCTGGGCCAACTAATGAATATCTCTGCCTCCGTCATACCTAAGGTCTTTGTCGCTCCTTTCTCGCTCTGTCTCTCGTATCGCAACCGAACTAAGCTTCGCGAGTTAAGGAGGAGCAGAGAACGTTGGCTCTGAGACATGGTCCGGGTTACAGTGGCTCGGTTGCCACCGGGTCGACTACCGCTACCACCCACTACTACCACCACAGACGAAGAGAGTGGTATGGCTAGAAACGAGAAGACGTAGTTGAGTAAAAAGTCGAGGGAGGCCGGTTGACTGCATTGCGCCGTCACGTCTCACGGGACTTCAGGGGTCCATTCCAAGACGGTTCATTAGCTGTCGCAATGCAGGACCTTTTTCCTGCAACCATGGTCTTGCCGGGACGTCTCTCGTCGCAAGGGTGGACCACGTTATCGGGACCAAGGAATCGTTGAGGTGAATTCTTCCTGCTCCGTGGTACTCTTTCTCTGCTCTACTTCCGCTTCCATCCATTCCCCGTACATATCCCTTCCTCACTCGCCACACGCCCTATAGCCGGTATCACATAGAAAATATCCCTACTTCGCCGTATCTGGTGGCCATGTACTTCTACCCGTAGGTAGTCTGGGCAAACCCCTCACCGCTTTGACTTGACCCCCAGACCGTGGCATCTACCTTGGCTTCTTCTTCGTTTTGCTCGTCCCCCTGCTTTTTCTTCTAAAAAGGAAAGAGGATAAGAGTATGTCATCCTACTGTGACCTTTTTCTGCCAAGCCAAGCCTCGGTTATGTGCCAGACCCGGAGGAGGGGTCGCTTTTGCTACTCCAACAGGAAGGCGCGCGCGCCCTTTCTTTCGCTCGGTCTATACAGACGCGCAAGGAGAAACCGAGAAAGGGAAACCTACAAACCCCGAGAAGAGCAATGAAGGATATTTTACCCAGTCAAGCGTTGCCCGGGCTTCCCTAAAATCCCTGTTTTGGATGCAGCAAACCCTCAGTGCACGACTACGTATATACGATGACTCTTCGTGCGGCTATCCTATCTGTCTCCTGCTAAATCTCCTCTCTCTCTCTCTCTCTCTCTCTCTCTCTCTGTAGCTCGGCGTGCATACTGTTTCTGTCTATCCTATCTTTCTTCCTTTTTTCACTCGTTATCCGCATTTTCCTTTATTCTCTACGTAGTACTTTCCCACTCGCTTGTTCGTTCCCGGCTTTTAACCACATTTTCTGTAGATTCATTTATTTATATATCCTTCCGACAAGGAAGTTTCCGTATACATTGCCGTTCATGCCGGAAGGTTATAGAAAGGGAGGAGGGAGAGGCTAAGGATAGTGTAAATCACTGTGGTTACAGAGAGTTAACTCGTTAAACTCTTCTTTCACAGTGGTTCATCTCTTCTTACCCCTGTTGTTAGGGAGACGAATAGAAAGAATTCTGCCCGTAAGGGAGGTTGAAAGGTCCTTAAGTCGTACAAGACGTTTCATTAACAGGTGGCATGTGAGTTATTGAAATGCTCGCGAGTAATCGAATGAAATTATGAGTGAGAAAATGGGGTTCTTTTAAGCATGCGACGAATCTGATATAGTGACTGGGTTTCGAAACAGAAGTCAATCTCCATCCTCGCGAATACGATAATTTACAATCTGATTGGCCGGAAGTGTGTAAATAATGCGATGACAAGAGAGAATGAGGCAGAAAAATGAAGCAAAAAAGAAGGACAGCGACGGTCCATAAAAAGTGGTTGTAGAGTGGGGGACATTTCTCAGAAGGCGAATGCTGGTCTACTAGCGTACGGTTAAGTTAAATCGAACGCAACTTGCTCGTACAAAAAGAATTTTTCTGTCTGCGGAGATGAACTACCGTGCCAAAAGTTTCCGGGAAGAGATAATAGAGACGGGGAGACACATCTTTATAGCGTCGGTGCGGTCTTTCGTTCCTCAACGTAGGATAGAGAGAACGCGATCATTCGGTACAGAAAGCAAACCAGCATCGGAATTTCCGATGTATAAAGCGATATCTTGGATATATTTAGAGGAAAGAGCAAGGCCGGATGCGCACGAACCCACGGCTCTCGAGCTCCTTTTCTTAATCTTTCTTGAGACAATCGTTGTCTCCCTCACTTTCCCGCTCAGCCTGGCTGCTGCCTCTCAGTCTCGCGTTTTTCTTCTCCGTTGGCGTGATAATTTAATCCAGAAGTTACTGAATTAAAAGTTTCTTGCTGAGCAGCGTGGTACGAAGCTCAGACCCGCGTGCACGATAGCCTCCTAGCCACTTTCTCAAAGCCTCCTCCGCGGTGTTTCTGCGCAGACCAGCGAGTTCCTACTCCAGCGTTTTCTTGCCGTTTCATCCCTTCGTTTCAGCCGATTCGCCCAAGAACCTCTCGTAATTTTCAAGAGAAAATAAACGAAGAGATTTTGCTCGTTGCACTCCTCTGTCTCTCTGTCTGTCTCAAGCGTCTTGCCAATTTTCTACTCGCCACTTCCCTCCTCTTGCTATAGTTTCCACCACTTTGACTTAATTAATAAATTTGTCTTTCGCTGCGGCACAAATATTAGAATTGCTAATTTTGGTAAACACGCTGCTTTCTCGCAGCCAACCTGCCCCCCCCCCCCCCCCCCACTGCCCGTGCTCGGAGTCCAGTCTCTTTCGCACTCTCTCGAAGTTCTGTCCTTTAATTTTTCCAACTGCTACAGGTAAGCGGTTGAAAGGCCCGCGGCATTGGATGAGCCCTGACAGTGAGCAATGACATCTCCCGTTCAATCTACTCCGTACACTTTTCCACAATTAATTTTCGCCGCGGCAGCACACTAAATCTCTCCCTCTAGATTTTTCCTTTCCTCTTTCCTTTTCCCTCTTTCACCGCTTAACTCCTTCGGTCTGATAAGACAGAATGGGCAGAGAGTCCATGCTGTGTTTTTCAGGAACCGTCTTTTTTTTCTTTTGAGAGAGGAAAAAGTATCTACAGCTGACAAAACAGGGTATCAAAAGAGAGTACATTGCGAGATACGAGAGGGAAGATAATCATGAAAAAGAGAGCGAGAAAGCTCAAAGTTTTCAAACGACAATTTGCCGCCCGAATTCTAATTTCTTCCGAAAAGTTTTATCCTTGTGGCTCTCTCGTTTGGAGAATGCGGCATCAACATCTACCGGAATCGCAAAGCTCTCATCTCGCGCGATATACACGCCGAAAGACTCTTCGGTCCTTCGCCAGTCATATATATATATAGTTGGTTTCTATCGGACACTCCCAACTCCGAAGAAGACGGTGGATAAAGACTGATCCTCTCGTCTCTCTCTCTCTCTCTCTCTCTCTCTCTCTCTCTCTCTCTCTCTCTCTATCGGTCTTTGAGAACGTTTTGCTAATTACTACGCATGCCACAGACCGGGGCTAATTAATGTCTTTTGGATTTTGCGGTGACTCATCTCTTGACGAATCGAACCGAGTAATCAAGGTACCGGCAGAGAGTCTCGCTTGCTCTCTCCACTCTGCCATCGGAATGGTAGAAACCGTGTTGGTTGTTCCACTAGACTCAAGTTGCTCCTTGACTATCTCCATTTCCTCTCCGCCTATGTATGTATATGTATATATATATCAGCCAGTTTAATCAAATCAGATATTCATTTCAATCAAAACACACTCCTCCGTAGTAGTTAGCTTCTCCATCAGCCTTTCCTCTCTCTATCGCTCTTCTGACTCTCATCGAAAATTCTGTAGCGCGTAACCTGTTGAGGAAATATATTGTCGGAACGATCGTAATCACTGTGTACATATACCACTCGTACAAACAGAGATAGTGTCGTTTCATTTCGTTCCTGTAAACAAAAGATGATAATTGTGAATTAATCACGACAGATAAAATTATTATTTAAATATGCTGAATAAGTACCTCTGTATGTGCCAATTTTATTACCAGCTGCACTAATTTGTTGAAAGGTTCAGAGGGTCGTCGTTACACATTCGTACAACTATAGGGAATACATGAAAACATGTCAAAAAAAGACCCGCGTTGTCGATTCTTCTTCAGCTTTAAACTAAACGCTAAAATAATGTAGGGACGCAGGTCCTTGACATTTTGATTACTTGTTTAATATTGTTCCATATCTGTGTCCAGGTGTTTTCGAGTCTTCGAGTTTGATGAATAATCGAGGATTATGTTTTCGTAAATTATGGACCGTCGTCACTGTACACCATACATATAAGATCGTCTCTCTCTCTCTCTCTCTCTCTCTCTCTCTCTCTCTCTCTCTCTCTCTCTCTCTCTCTCTCTGTGGACAACGCCGTATATATAGGGAACTCCCTTCATATACACGGCCAAGAGGGTGATTAATGAGTCCCCCTCTCTGTCAGCCTCTAATCAGACGTTAGTTTCTGATTGGCAACTACGCAATGATCCTTTGACTGCGTCCACAACGTTCTACCTAATATATACAAGTTTTCGTTGAGACTTTATACAAACAGCCGCGAATAGCGCTAATTTTGAAGTATCAATATTATTGCTCCGTTAACTCATTTCCCTAAATTTCTTCCGTCGAGCTGATGGTATTCGGGCCCCGCAATTTGATCGGATTACACAGTTCCTTTACTTTTCCTTTACTCTTTCCTTTGATGTGTTCAAAAACAAGATAACCAGTGGCATTTCATTAAAATAAAGTAATAATAATAATAATATTTGCAAATAATTAAATAATTATATATAATTATATATAATTAAATAATCTCTCGATCGTATTATGATTACTTTTGGGCGTACCTATGTTCATTGCGCTGCAGAAATATAGAGTCCGATGAACAAAATGTGTGCGAATGTCCGCGAAACAACGAAAAGGTCCATTTATTTATGATCGAGAGACGAAGTATCCACTCTCATCAAACGTTGTCTCGTGGCGGCGATATATCGGAGCATTTCAATCTTTCCCCGTTATATCGCGGTAGTACCTATATATACTACGAACACTCTTGTGGTCGCGAGTTTCGTAGTGAAGGCGATGAAGAACACTTATCCTATGCCCCTCTATCACTCTCGTAGATATATATCCCATACAGATATGCGCGGGCGCGCGTCTGTGTGTGTATTTGTGTGTGTGTGCCCGTAAGCTCAAGTTTTTCGTCGTTGTGCGGTCGCGAAACTCGAGGGGATACCACACTACTTGGAACTCGTTCAAACACTGATGGAGGACCCGAGAGACGCTGTAGAGACAAATAGAAAATCACGACAAAAACGGATACAAGAGCGAGAACGATATTCACCACGTGTGGGGATTACAGATGTACTGTATTAAAATTTGCTAAGTACTTGCAATTACGGTGTCGTCAATTTGACCATGATCTTGACGTATTTGACCAGAATTGCTCGATTCAAATTCAATTATAAATATTGAGTTTTTTCTTGTTTTTCTACGTTGCTTATTAATTGAAATTTGAAGTTGGTATTCAAAGTATTATTCGTTTCCGTTTGAAAGATCTTATTCGATTTGGTCGAATTAAACAAATATTATTGAACTAAAAGCATGATAAAGCTACAAGAAACTGCAAAACTGGCTATAACAAATCCCACAAGATATCAATATTAGTAAAAAGACAATAAACATCCCCCATCATTGATCATTTTTATTTGTCACACGAACTATTCACATACCGCGAGACGTACGTGAAAGTAGAAACGTCGTCGTACAACATTGACAATTATGAATACTATACATTTATCATACTCCGAAACGAACTTCCCTCGCAAATAATCGCCCCTTATTCGTCCATACCGAATTCTCGGAAATCCCGTGCGGCTACCCCATATACGACTGCCGGTGTGTCTCACAACTCATACAACAAATGATACCAAAGTATACGCATAGACGAACGTCCAGCGAGAAAGCAAGAGCTAGAGGGATAATTCTTCAACACATGGGCATGGGAATATTGCGACGGGGGAGAGAGAGATAGAGAAAGAGGTAGAGACGAAAACTGTATAATATAGTTAGTCGCGTAGCGATTATGAATATAACGCGTGTGTGGATATCCCCATATTCCTTCGCGTGTGAATTCGAGAAGGGCCGCGCTTCGGAGGGCAAAAGAAAGAGGGAGACTTCCGCGTGAACAACCACGTGACTCACTGACATCACGCACCAGTCGTGAGTCACGCGCTATACACAATTCGCCAATTAGCGAACTCGCAACAATCAGATAGCACGTACGTGTTCTCATGCCAGAGTCCGGGAGTACTAATTATATATGGAATACATATATATTGTGTATTCGCCAATGTACTTCGGGCGGGTATTTTCGTAAATTTGGTGCACAAATAGTGCCGTCGAACGTCGATCGGCGTGGGAGGGACCGAGGGCGGGAGGGAGAGAGAGAGGGAGCGATAACCTCGATGGTCCAACTTCGCGATCTCTCCCTTTTCGATATTGCGAGTTTTACTAGAGAAGGACGAAGCGTCTATCGTTGAATCACCCTTAGGAACCCTTCGGTAAATAAAAGTCGTTAGAACATCCCTTTATCCGCAATTGGTCGCGTGAGCGGGCTTTCCATTCCTGGAACGTGCGTATATCTCTTAATTAAACGTCGATAAGGTTATCTATTGTTATTGCACTCCCCACGTGCCTGGATTTACTCACAATTGAAAAAAGTAATAATATTGATTTTTTCAATAACAATTATTCGAGTTAATTTTAATTTTCCATTAATCGCGATAATTCTTTCCAATTCTGGCCTTAATATTCTTTAATATTACTCATACCGACATTCGACAGAGTTAAACAATAAATTTGTTCGTTCGTATGTACAGCCTATATCAGATGGCGGAATAAAAACATAACTGGGAAGCGAGTCTCGGTAAATATGCGACCTACAACCCTTGTTATACTCTTACACCCGTAGCTCGTCAAAAGTTCGCGGGGGGTCGCATGCATGCATTTATGCACCGTTGCGTCTCTGACGTGCATGACACGACTCCTCGATTCTCGGTAATGCACTGCATAATTGAATATCGTACCTAGAAAAATGCTCTTACTCATACTCATATGGCTACTGAACCACCCTACGAACACCCCTGCTATCCTTTCCATAACCATTATATCACCACTCTCGGCTCAACCGAGTGGCAGGACTTTTTTTAGCACTATTCGCAACTCTTCGTATTTCCTATCAACTCCATATTTACGTAGGAAAAAAAAATTGGAAAAATTGATTCACTATATAAGATTTATATAGATACCTATTTAAGAAAAATTGTGGCAACTATTATATACGACATTCTGCATCGCAGTAAGTTTATGAATATTGAAATAGGAATTATCATTCGAAAACATCGAAACTTTGCATAAAATCTTTCGAGTCAAATGTAATCCGTTTAAGAATTGTACGATGCAGCAGGCCAACGCAGTGTCGACTACAAAGAGTATTTCGAAATGAAACTTTACAGGGGATGAAAATGCCGTTCTCGCGAATCCGATATGTACACATAACCATCTATGACGTCAGCTGGTTCCGCCTGGACGATTTGGCAAAGCTTTAGGGTGCGGATACACCCGAGTAGACGGCTGCAGATAGAAATATATATATGTCGCGGTTGACTGGATATGGAAGGGCAGAATCGTGGGAGCAAGGATTTTACTGGCCCGTTGTAAAAGGCCGAACGGGTTATTGGTTTTAATTTATTTAATGCTGTATAATGCTCCGCTTCGCTGCCGCGGCTTATGATTAATTTATTGATGCATTACGTCCGACGGAAAGCGTACCTACACGCGAGAGTGGTACGCGATTTGGCAGTGGTAGAGCGGTCCAGGTCTCGATCGCATACCTGAATATCCCATGGTTTTGCTATCACCGATTAAATTCAGGCGCACGTTTCGTACGAAAGCCACACGCGTCCGATTAACGTATATATATATATATGTGTGTGTGTGTGTGTGGGTGTGGGTGTGGGTGTGTGTGTGTGTGTGTGTGTGTGTGTGTGTGTGTGTGTGTGTGTGTGTGTGTGTGTGTGTGTGTGTGTGTGTGTGTGTGTGTGTGTGTGTGTGTGTGTATTTACAAATATATATGCATAAATATAGTTCGAGGGTACATCAATATATATACATATTTTTTTGACATTCGGTTGACCGTACAGAATTGCGTATTTCCATGTATTTTACCAGAGAAGTTTACGTGTGTGAATGATAACCCGTACACGCGTTTCGACCTCGGTAATAATATGCAATATGTGTCGCGCAATATTCACGTGCCAGAGCATACAGAATCCTGACAATATGGCTCTGATTGTCGAAAATGTTAACGAACAGTTTCGTGGTCAGCTGCAAGTCTGACGGATATCAAATACGAACGTACCTATATCAATTATTTCCTTGCCTCGGTCGACTTGGTCGAATTTGTAACGAGGTGGGCCTTTGGTCTATTATACTATATAGCTGACTCCACATATATATATATATATATATATATATATATATATATATATATATATATATATATATATATATGTCCTGAAAGAGTTTACTCTGCAAATTGTTGTAGGTTGAGGATGAGGATGAGCAAGAGAGAGCACGATCGGCGACGCGAGGGAGGGAGACAGTAACAGAGAGAGGGAGAGAGAAAGAAATACAATAAGAGTCTCAGTAAGAAACTTGTGCTTTCGTCGCTATTGCCGAGTCGACTATACTTCGACCTTAAGCCGGCTTTTAAACGTCGCTAGAATCCTCGAGGATTCACGGATAAGGCGAGATGACGAGGGAGAGTCTTTGCCCCTATGAGATAAGGTGATCCCAGATTCTTGGGAAAAATCTCTTTCCCTGGCCCTTTCCTCCTCCATTACCGGTTATACTGTGTATATACAGTGATTGACCAAATAAGGTACTCAAACTTTTTTTAAAAATATTTGTGGTATTTCTATTTTCCGAGCCTGCATCATACGTGTGATAACACTAATCGATCGGAGCGCAGATGCTCGATAGATCAAAACTTAAAAAAAGGCAAACACTTCTAAAATATGCTCTTCACTGTAAACTTTATAATTATTGAAAATTTCATGGTTCACCGGCCGAGCAACGTCGCTCGAGCACACTCGTCTCAGTTGGTGCGTTCGACTTCAATACTCAAACTTTCCGGACCAGAGGTTCTCCTCCTCCTCGTTATCGTCAGATTTCGCATATGATGCGCTCCTTTCCGTTCAAACGATCGTTAAACTTCGTAATAATTTTATCGAAAGATAATCTACATCGTCACCAAATCAAATATAAAAAAAAAAAACAAAAAATAACAAGGCAACCAAAACGAAAGATTGTTACGACGTGGCACTAGAATGGTCAATTCATATCCACTTTCGACATAAAATTTACTGTGAACAATTTTAAACAATTTTCAAATATAATTAATGAAAAAACTTTGAAGATCTTGAATTATTAGTTCATTGGCTGCTATCATTCCAATATGGCGATGGCCTAGACGAAGGCGTCGATGTCAGAAACAGACCTCTTGAATATCAATCCGATTTCATATTCCATGAGATGTGGGCCGTAAAAATCCCATGATCGATCTCGTCACAATGAAATATCGATAACTCTACTACTAATGTGCACGGGGAGATCGAGACATATACTCAATACATCGTATCAGCTCGCGAGGTTGCGCCATGCAACATTCTAACCTAAAAGTCTCGCTTACACAGCGAATAGCGGCAGTTGACATTTCCCAAACGACTAATACGACCGTGACCCTAGCAGTGCAACCTTTCAAGGACAAAAACAACGTTAATGTGCATTGCAAAGAGAGGAAGAGGGAGAAAACTCTTCGAAGCTATAAGAGAGTCATAAGAATGATATAGCAAGGAATCTCGTAAATTATAGAAGAGAGGGAAAGAGCGAGAGAGGGAAAAATATACGGCGGAAAATGGCGCCGGGTATGTTGGATCGCAAGTAGGTAGCACATAATACGTGTATAAAGCGTTCGGCACATATCGGAGTTCCGACCTATGGAATGAGAAGCCAGAGTACAAAAGAGAAAAGATACACATACTCGCACACACCCACTCACACACATGCAGTCCCAGTCAAGAAAAAGAACATATGCAGGACAAAACATATTTCGTATCAGTGTGTTGCAAACTTTTGTGCCCAAGCAGGTATAACTTTCGATCCGAAAAGTGGTGGCAGGCTGGCGTTCATTCGTGATATAGCAACTGCATTGGGGATTGGGGGGGGGGGGGGGGGGGTAAAAGGGGGAAACAGGAGGCTGGATAGAGGACCATAGCAGGATTCTCGAATGGCGAAGTGCCTCCAAGGAACGTTGGATGCATTTTTCATGTCTCGCACGCCGAAGATATATAGCACCAGTATGGGAAGAGTACGAGCGAGAGGTGGAAGAGAGAAGGATTTGGCTGAAAAGCCGTGCGCGTGTATCGCATGCCCTTCCTTCATACCGTGTGTAGGTATACGTATATATTCACGAGTATCAGTCCATAGTCATGTATATGGGATTGCCCACTATCTGTGCAGTTATACAGGTTCTCGCATATATACCTATACATACA
Source organism: Netelia virgata (assembly GCA_951802705.1). Taxonomy (NCBI): domain Eukaryota; kingdom Metazoa; phylum Arthropoda; class Insecta; order Hymenoptera; family Ichneumonidae; genus Netelia; species Netelia virgata. Next base: position 21,269,879 of record OX637865.1, read on the forward strand.
GGGTGAATTCCATAAGGTATAGCAGAACTCATTCTAAGGTAGATTGGACCATTACAAACAAAAGTTGCAAATATACATTAGAAATATTTTCAATAGTTTACGAGATATCAATTTTTAAAGTTGGTCTAATCAGAGCACGCCGAGAAGCGTTGGAGCCGCCCGCACCTCGCCCTAGCTGTAGAGACAGCGCAAGGTATCAGTCAGTGGCTGCCCGCGCTCGCCGCCCCATTCCCGGGTCTCTCCCCGCGTGGTACCGCGCCAAGACTCTCGTCTCTATGGTCACCAAACTCGCGAATTAGTACAGGATATCTAAACTTAAAAGGGGCGGAGAAAAAGCACAAGGAAATTTTGATGGTTTCCGGTGAATTTAGGGCGGAGAGCGGGCGGCTCGAAAGCTTCTCGGCGCGCTCTGATTAGACCATTTTTAAAATTTATATCTCGTAAACTATTGAAAATATCTCTAATATATATTTGCAACTTTTATTTGTAATGATCCCATCTACCTTAGAATAAATTCTGCTATACCTTATGGAATTCGCCCTGTATATATACATATACATTTGGGCGATAGAAGTGGGCTGGTCTGAAAGTGCATTGGCTCACGTTTATATGGCGATCAAGACCGTGCTCTCGAGAGGTGAAGGAGTGCTTCGCATGTACTATATATCGATGTGGGACACAGACGAAAAGACTCACAAGCGATGGACGTAATTTATTTTTTCACGTGCATATGCCACGCCAGCTCGGACACCATTTAGCTTTGGATCTCTCATTCTTTTTAAAATGTTTTGTGTTCTAGTATTGGTTGAAAGAGGCCTCCAGGATTTTTTTAATTTTTTTTTGTCGAACCGTTTGCAAGATATCGATTTTTCAAAAATTAGGTACGTTACTTTTTTTTAAACGTCCATAACTTTACAAAACTGGGCCAAATTGGACGTTTTAAAATTTGGTTTCTTTTTAAACGCACTTTTGATCCAAAAAAATATCGAACAAATTTTTCAAACCGTATTTCTATAAGATTTTCAAGTTTCAAATATAAATTGTTGCTTTACAAAAAAACACGTACTGATCGCGTTTCTTGAAAATTTGTTATAAAAAACTCATTTATTGCACAACTTTTAAGCCTAGTTAGATAATGGGACAAGGATGGGATCAATTCTTTTTCGATTTTTCAATTTTCATATTTTAGTTATCCGTGTTGAAAAATATCTGAAAAAATACTATGCACAGGAACTACTATTAAGAGCTCAAATTTGGACAGGCTTCTTTTTTTACCATCCTGCAAGTTGAAAGCCTTATGCAGGGGTGAAAAAAAAAGTTGCCCAAGAGTGACACAGCCTAATATATATATATATGGTGTATAAGCTAAGCGAGAGCCAAGTTTTCAAGATCCCAATTGATAGTCCGGATGAGAGATATTCGCTGCTGATATAACTCGCTCGCTCCTCTGTTCTGTGGAAAGAGGGGGAGCAAGAGCATGGTGACGCTAGGCCTTTCCAAAATTTATTATTTCACTTAGACGAAACGAACTTCTTCGTCTCTTTCTTTATCTTTTTTTCAATCGTCTTACGACTGCTTCGCGATATAGACAGAAGGGGATAAGAGTGGTTATAAGGATATACGTTCAAATATATACGCGGAGTATCAGACTATGGGACGACTGCTATTGTGCTAGATTTTACTGGTAGAAAATTAAAGTCGTTCCCGACACTTTTTGTAAAACTTTTCATGATTATCAATCGGCGGAGACAATATTTCGGTAAAAAAATGCCGAAAAACGAATGAAAAATATCGTAAAAATTAACTATTGTACTTTCCTCATTTAACTAAAATCGTATTTAAGTAGGTATACGAGCATAACTGCTGAGACCGCTAAAAAAATGAATCTAAAGGTATCTTTCTAACGATAGAAAAAAACGCGATCCTGCGATGATTTTCTAAATATCCCTACGTTAACCCTGACTCTTCGCCGTCTCGCGAGGTATTCGTGCGGTATTTTTCATGAAAATTTTCTACTACGCTGCAAACGAAAACTGGCCGTGAGGGCGGAGGATGTGGAGTGGGGGGGGGGGGGGGGCGCGGCTGCAGAGAGAGAGAGAGAGAGAGAGAGAGAGAGAAATCAAGTATAAAGAAAGCATCGCGGGTGGCTACTTGAGATTGCAGTCTCGTCGAATTCGGTTTCGGGCGATCCACGAGGGGAGCGAGTGGGTGGTGGAGGTTAAGGCGGAATCTCTCCTGCCTCGTCCGCATTTTTTAACACCGAATCTTTTTCTCTCCTCTTTATCTCGACGCTTGCCTCTTTTCATTTTTTCCTCATACCCAACCCCCGAGTGTGTTCTCTCACTCTCTTCTCTCTTTCTCCTGTACCACGTACACAATTTGAGGTACACGGGGGGATAAAACAGAAAGAGACGAAAATAAAGAGACGGCAGAGTAGTCAGATAAAAGCAGTAATTAATTACGCAATTATCCAGTCCCACTGTGTAGATAAACCCCGTATTTTTCGCTTCGACGCGGATTGCGCGAGAAAAGGTCGTGGAGCGAAAAGAGCAGACCGAGTGATAGCAGATATACGTGCACATATATATATAGAATACATATAGAAGAAAGCCTCCATGTGAGGAAACCCTCCGGGCGAGCGCTACCACTTCGTGCTTATATATATATATATTGACCGCGTCACCTATCTCTCTCTCTCTCCCTCTCTCTTTCTAGGTACTTATCCCGCTTTTTCCGTGCATTTTGTTGCTCGACCGAGGGTCACCGTAAATTTGTTCTTTTACTTTTTTCTCTACTTCATCCCATACCTCCGCTCACCGATTTTTCTCATTCGCAAGGTCTGATTTAGAGGTCGTTTTCATCGAGTTTTCTCACTCGCTCCGGTTTTTTTGCCCAGCCTCGAAAGACTTCCATCGCAATACTAGGTATCCTACTGTTTGGAAACCCGGAGGGCTCGGAAACATTCTAATCATTACGGTAACGGGACAATATCGTCGCGCAATGTGTCCGCTTCGTTTAAAACGAAACCAAGCCCCTTAATAGGTTTTTATTTTTGTGGAATATGAGAGACCGCGGCAATTCTAGAATTCGCATTATCGTATCGTTCGAAAACGATTGCGAGCTCGTTAATTCTTACGGACCGGACGAAATATAAGAGGGTGAACATAAGCAGAGGGGTAGTTCGAGCGGAGAAGGAATGTTTTACCTCGAGTGAGCCAGCCAAGCACGTTCCAGGTTCACCGTGATTACTCCCTAATTCGTACGAGAACACACAAACAGACGCACACCCACGCATAGAAGAAATACTGATTGTGAGAAGAATATCTTCGAACTTGGCGAATCCACGAGCCCTAGAACTTACAGCTTTGCCGATCCTTGGCACGTAATTCCTGCTGAACGAATCGCGCACATTTTTCTTGACTCGCTTGTGTACCTACATGCACGTTTCTTCGTGTCCATGTAGGTTTTGTTGTGCCTGTATGTGTTGAAACGAATGGCCCGACGTCCAGCAAAATCGGGACGTGGAAGAGAGCCCTTGGGACTTCGAGAAGCTCTTTTCGCTCTTTTTCCACCCTTTCCCTTTCCGGGGATTCGCTCTCGTTCGACTGCCGCAGCCCTGATTTTACCTCTATTCTCTTCCAAACTGTACCGAACCCCCTTTTCCTGCCGTTCTTTTCCTTCTCGACTCGTTCTCCACCCATTCCCCCCCCCCCCATCCCCTAATACCGTTGTTTCCGTTTCCGGTCACGGCTAATCAGCGAGATATCGACGGAATGAGCCAAGAGTTTGCGTCCTGCGCTCCCTAGATTGTGAAAACTGTACAAATTTTCACTTGGCTCGTGGTTCTGAATTTCCATCAAGACACGCTCGAAGTTACGAAATTGTTAGGAAAAGAAAATATTAACCCGAATTAGAATAGTTGACCCTATCTTACTAGGCTGATATGGGATTATTTCGATCGTGAGACGGCGAAAAAGTAACTTTTGCAGTTTTTGGGGCTAATTTGACAGAGCGCCAAAATACGGATTAAATGTGCTCGCAGCGGTGAAAAGGTCGACTATTTACGTAAATTGCAATGTATCGAGATTATAATGGCGATATTCGTGTTGCGCGGATAATTTTCGATTCCGTAACCTCTAATTGAAGGCTTTTTGGAGGAAACAAATTTTGACCCTCGGTAGGTGCCAACAGTCGACATTCGTTATTTACTTTCGGGACTTTGATTGATTCGGGACTTTTGATTTACGTGCGGGAGGGGGGGGGGGGGGGGATTTTGTTTTCGAACAAAAAGCAGAAGCGACGTACAGTCGGGAATTTCCCGCGCAACACGAATATCTCCATTATAATCTCGATATATTGCAATTTACGTAAATATTCAGTTTTTCGATCTTAACGATAATATATAAGAATGATTAAGTGCCTATAATAGCACCCTAGGTATTCGATATTTATATGTAAAATGTTTCCTAAAGATGACAATTCGATAGTAAAAAATCGTTGTTTTTTCTTTAATTTTATGCATAAAATATTATATAAGTATTATAATAAGAATACATAAAATATTAAATGTGTTATCAAAATGATGACAAAAGTAACCATTGGGCTTTGGATCTTCGATTTAAATTGCATTTCAATGCCTTGTCAAAGAAGTCCCATACCGAGGTTACTCATAGCCAAAGAAGACATTGTTCTATTGAAGCAAAAAAAAGTTACGTACAAATAACTGTCAAAACCTATTCAAAGTAGCCCCGTTTGACGGTACCTTCCAACAGAATTATTATCTTACGTTCCAAACGTTTTCGAGATAAATTCGAAAAAAGTTATGATTTCGCCTTTTAGTCACACCTGCTTGATCGTAGACTCCTTCTCGACGCTCTTTTTTCTTTATCATTCGAATGGTGGCCATGATCGAGGAGTAAACAAGATTCAGGGATAGTATTGAAGAGAGCTCGCAAGAGTTACACCTCACACCTTGCCGACGTACCACGGCGCACGCCATGTGTGGCACTTTCTGACGTGCTTCTACCAGTTTCAGGCCGGCTGGGCAGATCTAACGTGCCATGAAACTTTCATGGCCCCGTTCTATACATGACCATGTTTGTATGTATGTATGTAGACTTGAACACACGATCTTTCGGTTCTATTTCGTGAAATTCCCAAACGTTCGAGCGAGATGTGCTGTCTGAGCGCACATAAGAGTACCATCAGTGAGACGCATATGTGGCGCGTCAGCGGAATCGCGATGTGGCGCGTCGACGAGAAAACAGGGCCGGGGGAATCATTCTTTCATCTCCCTCTATCCATATATATTTATATACATATGTACAGCTATCCGGAATAGTAGGTTTCCAAATAGTAAGTAGTGTTCAACCTATTTTATACTCCTCAACCTTTTAGAATATGACGGAGAATTGGAACGGACGCAGCGAGAAAAATTGTCGGTCGAACGAACGCAGCATTTCGTACGTGTCGAGAATTTACGAATAAAGACCTTTTTTGGCGAACGTTATATCGAGGAAAATGTATTCAAGTCTGGTTGTGGAGATGGGAATGTTTTTGGAGATGTAGACAATTCATTTTATCTCGCGACGATTCCATTAAGACTTACGTATATTGGTGTCTAACGATAAAATCAGATTTTTTCATTTATTTTTTGCTCGATCATTCGTAATCGGGCAAGATCACATTTTCAAACGGCTGCGTGTAAATGAAATTTTCATCGACAACAGAATTAATGGTAATCGGTCTAATTTATTAATAAGAGAGCGATGCGAATAAAAAAAAACGATATTATTGTATTAATTTTAAACTCGTTTTACTTCAGGGATAACAAAGACCCGTAAGATAATGAAAAGTCGAGGAAGAGATACGATCTCAATGAAGAGCAATTTTTCGCCGACCGCTTTTTCGAGCCCCGATCACGCTTCGTCTGGCGTTCCATTATTATCGCCTCTGATCTGCTTCCCTGGTCTCCTTCCCATCTCATGAGACCATATAATATATATATATATATATATATATATATATATATATATATATATGTACTACCATATAATGCGGTGAGACGGATGAGAAAATAAAGCAGCGCCCATTCGACCCTTATTTTCGAGCATGGCGGAAGATGAGAATAGGAAAGAACGAGAAAAGAGGGGTTGAAAGAGAGAATGAGTGAGCAAAAATGGATAGACGGTGGAATGCGGAATATGGATCGCACGACGACGATGTGCCGAAGAGCGATTTCACATCGACTCACCCCACGCATTTCAGGAGATTCATCCCTCGATCCCTCGTCCAACGATTTTTCGATCCAAATTCGACACGCGGTGGTGAACGGAGTATCCGTATTTTATATATATATATATATATATATAAACCTTTACTTCGAAGAAATACATGTAGCTATACATGTACCTATTGACATTTTTTAAGCATAAGTTGTTGTAAAAATGCTTACGACTTGCTTAAAAAATAAGTGAGTAGGTACCTATATTCATCGTCTTTGAGATAAAGTAAAAATCCAATTTATAATAAAAATCGATGACTAGAACAACATAGCTCGATAGATAAAGGAAAATTAGGGTTCGACAACGACCTTTTGGTCGTAGGACAAAGGTGATGTCACACGTCGTCTTGGTATAGCGGATTCTCAAATGGGAAGGTGGGGGTAGCGGCGAGGGCTTCAGAGAAGGGCTGGCGCATAGAGCCCTCGAGCCCTCATCGTTCATTCATGGAGCATTTACGCCGCTATTCCCGCAGAGCCATACGATCTACGCCCACACGCGCTCCATCCCTCCCACCCTGGCTACGATCTCTCTCTCTCATCCGCGTTTTCTTCCACGCCTCGCGCGTGTCCTTCTTTTGTTCTTAACCGCAATCCCTCTCTCGTTCGGCTTCGGAGATTCTCTCCTTACATCCTTCACTTCTGTCCTTCGAAATGGATCGGCGTGGGGATATACTATATAATATCTTCTTCGGTGAGTCATATCGACGATCGAACCGAGTCTCTTTTTTTGTACTGTGTGGTTATCGATCGGAAAGCCAAAGGTGAGCGAGACCTTTGCACCTCGTACTTCAGATGAATGGTATGAAGTATTGATTATCACAAAATCCGCGATCGCTAATTTTTCTTAATTTTTCTTAAGTTTTCTTATGAAATTCTTCAATGCAAATTACCAAAACAACCCTTTATCTGGCCTAATCAAGTAAATCTTACGAATAAGAAATAAGAAATTTTTGCCAACGTAGACATGTTGCAACATTAACACAGCAACATTAACTCCGAATTGTTTGACGGTTGTACCTGCGAAAAATCGCCGCAATTTTGACTATTAAATTTTCTACCCTCGCCACTTTCTGAGATTGAATAGCATTCGCCAATAAAATTCATAAAAATCGCAAGATATTTCATTTCATACTGTAAACCCTTTATAATAACTATGAATCGTTGAAAGTTCCGGGAAAATTTTTTCGACCCGTAATTTCTGGATTTTTATATGATTTTTATCGACGAATTTAAGCAAAGGTCAAAGGGGCTACGGGGATACTCGAAACGAACCCGTTCTATAGTAGGTACGCGCCAATCGCGATCGTTCGATCACGGCTTCACAATATACATTAGGTATACATTTGTATTCAAGGGTTTTCTGGGTATATCCAGCTCGAGGGGTGAATCGTATGTATTCCGATATATATGTAGAAAATAGGGGATGATAGAAGCTGCTGATGTCTGTCTCGAGTCGATCGCAGCAATCCTGGACGATCACTTTACGGTCGCACGATTCACCACCATCATACCGTTCTGACAGACCGCAGAGAGAGGATATAGCTCACATCCTTTCTATCATACGGTGATACGGAGAAGGCTCTGTGGCCTGCCGACAGTTAAAGCTCCGATAATGGGAGCTGCATTTGTAGCCATGGCACACGCCGATGCTATTCCCGAAGCCATTCTCGCCCCGACGAGATGAAGACGCGCGACCTACGATTTAGCTTCACGCCCCCCGAGCACGCCACCGAGATGTAAAGGCTTGCTTACCATGTACCCATCTACGAATCATCCACCTCCGCCCGCCACCTCCACCTCCGACTAGTCATGGAAACTCCCAGACAAGATGTCCCAATTTTTCTTTACTTTCTCAAATGCCACTAGATATTTTTAAAAGTCACATATGTTTTTGCGCAAGTATGAACTGGACCTCGTACTCCGTTTTGCGGTTCACGCTTTTGCAGAAATCTCCCATTCAAAATTAACAAGCCCCAAATTGAACAAAAGAATCAACTTTTATTCGTTTTTTTCGTCGCGAGTACTTTGTAACAAGGTAAAACAAATTTTTACGTACGTAAAGTTTGTAAAGTATGCCAATTTTATTCGTTAATGCCAAGCGTGAATTCGACCATATATGTAATTAGATTTGATTTCATACTTTGACAACAATCTGTCTTTCAAAAATAATAATTTGCAAGATAACAAAAAAACAAAAAAGTATTAATAAAAGGCAACAAAATTGTCATTCCTTCTCTGCACCTCGTTACCTCTTAATTTTCGTTAAATGTTACCGTAAATACATTTAATATATTTTTCAAACAAATGAGTCACTGACAAGTCTAATCAGAGTCGCTTAATTTCCTGAAATAATAAGCAAATGTGAAATGCTAGAATTAAAAAACAAAGGGTAATTATGTCAAACTCAAAGTAGTCACAATCTCCAGACTTGATAACTTAATTTCCTTTATCGTCAAGAAAGAAAAGGAGATTACGTTTCTCCTATTACGAAAATATTTTCGTCTCGAAAGAGAGAGAGAGAGAGAGAGAGAAAGAATGACCGAAAGCGGAAATCGATGAGACACGAGAACTTCAAAGAATATACATCGAGTATATAAAATTATAAGTCTCGCGTGGAGGAGAATCGCAAAGAGATAGAGAGAGAGAGAGAGAGAGGGAGAGGCTTTGTGGCTGAAAGACGAGATCGAAGCTGGGCCGGAATTTTCTCTTTTTTCCATCTCAATCGTATAAAAACGTGTCGCGTGAGAGCGAAAAAGAGCGACGCGGAGTGCGCACGTTCGCAACCGTCGCGGTACTGCCGGGGCAGCTTTCAAAGTTAATAAATTCACCGACTCTCGCTTTTTTTTCTTTCTTTCTTCTTCTTCTACTCCCCCCCCCACCTCCCTTCCCCTTGCTCGTTCCTCCGTCCTCCCCCTCCCCCTGCCAACCTTCGTGTTTTTTCTCGTTTTTCTCAGCGCGAATATCCGCCGAGAGTTCACTTTTTCCCTGTCCCCATTCCGCTTTGCGACCCCTCCGTGCCGTCTCGTTGTATATCTGGACGCAGAGTAGCGCTCCATCTACCAGGGCGCGCGCTTTTATCTTTCTTTATATCGGCGAGCACGCGAGAGGAAGAGATTGAAACTTAGTTTGAGCGAGCAAACGAGAGCAAACCGGATTTAATAATATCCTATACCAATAATAAATCAAGTTTATATTTAGTGGCTCTCTCGCCCTCGTAGCCCGGATTTTTTAGTAGCGATGGCTACGAGCCCTCCCCCACCTTTGTGACGTATATGGAAAAAAACGGCGATAGCCATTCACTCCAACACATTTTTTTTACTGTGCCATATAAATTATATGAGAATTTTGTGTGTGTCCACCATTTTATATCGGAACGGTATGACATTATCGATTGCACAATCGACAATGCACGATTTTCTTTGAGTCTGACAATGAAAGATTTTTCGGTGAAAATGTTTTATTTGAATCTCGCGGAGATAATGGAAACGTTACTGTAGTGAAATTCTGTGGAAAGGCTGATTTAACAATCAATTGGGTCGATAAATTGTGAATTCGTTGTCGAATCAATGATCGAGGGAAATTGATCAATCCGTATCGGGACCGGGCAGCAGCTGACGCAACCTCTCCGCTACGAGGGTTACCATTATTCACGCCAAGTTTCATATTTATCGGCACCCGAATATTCTTTCCTGTTATGTGCATGTGTGGTAGTACGGTGTCAAGAATCGTTGTAAGAAATCCGATGGATGAGAAAATCTTGAAAAATAATTAATCAAAGAGTTATTTAAAAAAAAAATCTATAAATGGATAAACTGCCATTTTTTATTCGATGATTAAAAGTATCCATCGGAAAAAAATACCTTTAAAAAACGTGAATAAAAACGGCCGATTTCAACGAACAATGAAACAGTGGATCGAATATTTATGACACGTACCTACTACCTATATTGTCGGTTTTCGAGACATAAACAGGAAAATTAATTTCAAGACTCGTCTTTCTTTACTGGAACAAAGTTCGATGAATCGTTTATTCGTTGTTGAAATTCCATTTGTTTGGTAGTAAGAAACTGTGCACTGAAAAAAAGTAAAAATTCTTAAATAAATGGCAACAAAATAATAAACTAGTTTTGTATTCGTTGAGTTAGATTTTTGTTCAATCGATCGTTCGTTTCGAGCCATTACCATCACCACCGTTCACTTCTCGGGATCCTGTACCCTCTTCTTATAAGTATATATAGGTAGGTTATACGATATACGAGCGCTCGATTGTATACGCGCACCGATATATATGAGCGCTGGTTCGCAAGATAGGCTCGTAAAAAATGTACGAGCTTAAATTATACCGTACGTGGTACATTATCGGTACCTCGCATTGGCGATTTATAACGCGATTCAAAGAACCGCGAAACGAGCATCGAAGGCGATCATTCTCGTATCATGGCTGTGTGCGCAGAGTGTGCATGCCGCGAGGGAAATCTCCTCGCTGCGACGTCGACCACGTCCTCGTCCGAGCCTTTTCCCGCTGGCAATGTGGAATAAAGGTAGGTACACGCGTTCGTGCCCAGACGCCCGAATACACACGAATATAACTTTTCCTTGGGCCACCGAACGTACGAAAGATTATTATGCTCGAGGTCGTTTTTACCCCAGCGTGTACCTACTATGGATATCGAACAGCACCGACCAATCTCGCTAGTTTATTATTTCTGATCCTAAGCCTCGATGTACATTTTGAAGATTAATACACGGAGACCGTTCGAAACATTGAGGCCGCTTTTCGTATTAATTCTCACCCAATAGTTTAATCCTCGATTAGATCGGAATATTGCAGTATGATCGAAATCTGGTAAAGGCACCCCTGTTGAAAGATTACTTACATACGTATTAGAAATAGGTAAACGGTAATTAATAGGTGAAACGTTTTTCTCGATATTGAATGTTAAAAAAGTAGAATCTTACATTCATTTCTACAAATAGTTATGCCATAAAGTTATTCATTCAAGTATTAAAGGAAAGAGAGTCGATTAGTTTCCTTGTATGACACGATGAATATGGAATATTTCATAATCGGGATATTTTTCCCGAATAAGTGAATATTTTTTCTGCACCTACGTTGTCTCTTCTTTGAAATTAAGGGTTTTTAACTTATATACGTAGGCGTTTAATTAGCTTGATACTTCACGAGTGTAATGTGGAACCTTTTTATGAAAAAAAGCCAAATTTCTAAACTTTTCCCCAAATTATACTTTAATCTAACTTTTGAGCGAGAATGAGCATTAAGGGTGGCATTAAGCGGCATCGAGATGGTGTAAGCGTAGATTGCATGAAAATCGTAACGCGTTTTTTATTCGTGTAGTCCCAAAGAAGTGAAAAACTTACAAATTGCTTCCTCGTACATTTCGTAAACTTTGCCATTCGCAAAGTACTCTTTATGAACGAGTTTCGAGATGTGGCCATCTAAATTTAAGTTTCTCCATAGAAGGAGGAGCTTTGTGAATGACGAATTTTTTAGAACGACATCTGCATGTTTTTGTCCCTCCTTTTTAGGTAGGCAGGTACCTATATTAGGCACGCAACTGCAGGTTTACGTTTTATTTAAATTTTCCTATCATTCACACGAATATATTTCAATAATCGACAATGTTACGGATCTAGAGCGAAAATATTTTGTTTTCTAGGAATTAAGAATTCGATAAAGTTTTGATCGAATTACGGCTTTTATCCAAACTCAAAACATTCAATGCTGTTCGGTAAAGTAAATACGAAACGGGGCTGTCTCCTAATCTATTTGCGCAAAAACTTTTCACATCATAGTTGTAAATTCACAAAAGTTCGGGCGATCACATTAATTCTTCGCGATGCGCGAAAAAAATGTTAAAAGTTGTTATGCCTATAACGGCGCTACCCGGCAGCTGCTCACGCGATCTCACTCCACCTTCACACTTCGCGTCTCTTTCGCGAATTCCCAAATTCTTAAACCGCTCTCGAGTCCTAAAATCCTTTCTAATAATAATAAATAAAATTTTAATCGATTCTCTCAATCTTCCATCTGTTTAAGCCGATTCTTCCAGCACCACCGCTACCACTTTCGAATCCCCCACAGGGTAGAGTTTCCATCCTCCCACCGTAGAATTTATACCAAAAACTACAAACAGGAATTAGTCGAGCGTGGCATATCCCTCGCCCGATACGACGGCGATAATTCCTTCGGGATGAGCCGAAAAATGTTTAAATATGTTTTTTTTCTTCTTGCCCCGGCGATTTCGCATTCGCGCTAATACACACTGCGCGTTACATGCGGCGGAAATGTAAATAATGTACAAACTCGCTTGTGGTTAATGGAGAACGCAGCTGGGCAATTTTTAATTCTGTACGCGAGGCAGGTTCACGCTCGACTCGTCGAGGGTGCTGCTCGGTCGGTACGTAAGCGCGGGGGTTGACGGGGCTAGTAGTTTGCGCTGTCGAGCGGCGAATTAGCCTGAATTTACAGGCAGACGAACGTAGACTGCCTGCGGTACCGACATATGCGAACTGTACTATTATATATATATATATATATTCATATAGAAACGAGAGCCATTCTCCGCAACCAGTAGTAACGGCACAACATCTGTGGAATTCGCATGCAACCTTTTTTCACCCCCTCCCTCTTTCTCCTATTCCCTCTTTTTTTTCTACTCACTCCCTGTTGCTCCGAAACGGAGAAGAGTTACAAGCTCGGTGCAAAACACTGAACACTCGGTCCCGTTCGTTTCCAGTTATTCTTTTCGCTGCCACTCCACACTTGCCATTCTCTCGTTTACTTCCTGCGTTTTTTTCAAATTACATGGACGGAACGAAAAAAAAAAGGAAATGAGACACGCGTGTCGTATTCGTGGGTCGTCGATTTCGCGGAAGTGGTAAAAAAAAGCAAATTTCATCTTGCGAATACGGTGTGGTGCGCGCATGAAAACCAGTCTACGCACGAGGTGCGTGAAACCGATTATCGCTCCGTTCGAGCGTTGGGCGTTCCAACAGACTTTTCCCTTTTTTTTGTCTCTCCCTCCCTCCCTCTCTCTCTCTCTCTCTCTCTCTCTCTCTCGGTAGCAACGGATCCAACAGCGTTCACTGCGCCTCTCTTTCAACCCTCTCTCTCGCTTTTTCACGTTTGTGAAATAGAGAGAATTGTGTGGATGGATCGAGATATGCAATTGAAGCCTATCACCTATATACGCTCTCTTGAATGATCAACTAGAAACAGAGCAAGTTTATAGTCGGATGATTAAATTGCTTTTGAAATATATCGTGATCAGGTATAAAATATCGTGTGTTTGAGTATGTACGGTTGAACCGTTTGGAAGATGATGCATGATATTTGCTTCGAAATAAACCGTCGGGGTTAGCCGTTAATTCTCTGGTATACCACAGAAGCACACCCTGACCTTCCACAAAATTGCTTCGTAGGTAGGTAGGTACGTCTTTTTTTATAATGTATAAAATATGAATTCTTTATTAGAATGAAGTGTCTAGCCTGCGAAATATCGTTACGATACCCTCTGTTGATACTTAGAGGAGGTAATTAGCTAAGTATGTTGTAGCACCGATTAAATGGAGTCATATTTAACGGAATTTAATACAACGGGGATGAGTCAGATTTAGCATTAGCAATTATTGATGATTATGTGTATTTACGTCAACACTGATTAAGTGGATTTACCGCAGGAATTCATGTTCACTAAAATAAATGACATATCATGTTCGATGTTGAAAAAGCGACCGGTTTTAACAAATGTGTGTCTCTAATGAAACTTTAAGTGCGAACGTATTATACATTCTACCTGTTGGAAGAGGCAGCATTGAACAAAGAGAAATTAATCTTCATTACAGAACAAGAAAAATTAGAATTATTTTTTATCTTTCTACGCATAAAATCGAATTTCTTTGTTTTTTTCCATAATACAATATGGATAACTAAAATATTCTACACATTTTTTATTAAACAAAGTGTTATTCTCCGCACGATAATATTGTTTCTATAGATTTTCATACCTACGAAAAATCAAAGTTTCTCGTCGTGAAAACATTTTTTTCGAGGATTTCCTCGAACTTCGAGACGGTGTCGAAATTTTCATACATTTTTGTCTTCCCCTCCGAAGTCCATATGTCTGCGAAAAAGAAGAATACGGCGGTCGATTAATTCCGGCATTTCGTATACTTACCAATAATTCTCCGAATCGAATAATAATTCCCCGTTTTACGCCCACCTCCAAATCGTGGTCCAACATAATTGCGTATGTGTGCGTCTTCGTTTCGTATCGGGACTTTATGTAGACAGTGGAATAAGTGAGGGAGAGGAGCGGATGAGAAGCCGGGAATAAGAAGCTAAGCGTGCGTGCGGAAGGATAAAACCCCCGGAGAGGATTATCTATCGCCCTTCGCCCTTCGTCGACTGTCCTCGCACGTATATTTTCCCTCCGTTTCTTTTTCTCGATACGGAAACCAACAAACTCTATTATATGTGTTTTTCCACCAGTCCTGTAGGTATGCGCGTGCGTTTGTGTGGGGCGGAGGATATAAGGAGAAGTGTGTATACGGGGGTTTGTGCAAGGCTCTTGGCCTTTCTACAACCCCTAGAGCTAGAGGTGAGACGGGAGTGGTGGTGAGTTTCTTCGGTACAGCGACGTGCTCGGTTATTTGATTGCGAGAATGAAAAGCAATGTGAGGTCGAGCGTGAGAGTGCGCGAGAGTTCATTACATTAGAGGGGTCCAGTTCGACGATAAGAGTCGCCGCGGCCGCACATTTAAGTGGTTCCACTGCGGGACGTTCTCCCTTTTTTCCGATCTTTTTCTCCCTCTCTCGCTTCATCCTCTTCCTCTCTTCCTGTTTCTCTTTAGAGACATATATAGGCGATTCCAGTTCCACCGGTTCGTGTCCATTCCCTCGAACTATTTGTCCGCTTGAAAGAAGAAGAAAAAAGAATGAAACGAAAAGAAGAAGCAGAAAAAAAAATACATCCAGCCGCATGGTTGCAGCGAAAGCATCGGCACCAGCAGAACGAGCGGAATCCACCACCATCGCTATTACTCCTCTACAGCAGAGGATAGTAACGGTATATACATATAAATGTAGAGGGAATGGGCTCACGTAGCACCGCGAGGCTTTTGGCTCAGGAATCTTTCGTCGGGGGTTATATTCGAAGTATACTTGGCTCTTGCTCTCGCTCCCGCTATGTCCGCCCTCTTCGCTTCAACCCTCTCCGCACCACCCCGTCAATTTTACTCCCTCTGGGTTCATCACTAAAACTCGAAGCCCGGCTCTTTCCCCCAAATTATTATTATTTCTTCGTTCTTTTTTTTTTTTGTTTTTTTTTTCAAAAAGAACGAGAGGTGAAAAACAACGAATAGGAACGAACGACTGTAAGGGCGGCCAAGGAAAGGGCGAGGAGAACAAATGAGGCCGGATACCGTCTCATAATCTTGTCGTGTCGTCTGCTCGTGCTCTCTCTCTCTCACTTGCTCTCTTTCCCTCTCTCTTTCTTTCGGTTCGTTTTTCCGCCCGACCTTCATATCGTGTACTCTCGCTTTTTTTGGTGGCGACGCTATTCATTATTACGAAACGCGAAGTAAATATGCAAAATTCGCGAAAAATAACGCGCGATGATACGCTCGAAATTTCACGGTAAATACAGATACCTATAGGTAGAGCTTTTTTTAGAAGGCTGATTTATGAAAAGGGTGTACCGCTCTTCCCGTGGAGGGAATGAAAAGTTCTGCGAAGTATGAATCAAGCATGAGCCATAATTGTTCGAATGAATAAATTATTTGAAAAAAAATAAACAACAAAACGTGTTTTCTAAAAATAATTATTGAATATAATTTCATCGAGCTTTCACCGAACATTGCGTTGATGCGACGAAATTTTCAATTTAATATTGTATTCATTTACGTGTATATTTTTTGTTGAAGAAAAAATAGAAATTCAAATTTTCAAAAACAAATTTTAGATTAAATTCATTTATACGTATTGAAACTATTGACAAAGCGAGCCGTGTCCAGTAATTTTCGGATGAAATACGAATAGATCCTAACCGTATATAATAATTTCCGAGATGTGATATAGGTGGACCGATGTAGAAGCACAATCGAAATGATGGCACAATCTGAGTAAAACACGCGTCGTTGTTCAATTTGAAACAAATTTAATTCCATTTGACCTAACCAAAGTTATGAATTCCAATTGGCTGATAAGGGATCGGGTATATCGCCGAAAAATTCTGCATACAACTCCCAATACGGCGACATACGCGCGCATAGGTACGCCTGTCACTCCCCCCACCCCGCCCGTTTAGCCCTATGGCCCGCGTCTCAAACTGGTACGTTACAGGTACGCTCCATGTCCATTTCTACCGAAAGGACCATCAAGGTTCCCGTGGACCGCACGAGAGTAGCCCGGGCACCCCCTTTGTTATATGATTATTGCTTTAATAAACCCCCTGAAACTGTGCTAGCCAGCTTTCTCGTCGCTTTTGTCGAGACTGCATGCACCACGATTTCTACATGTAGGTGTGTATTTCGTTATGCCCTGTTGCGGCGAAATACACACGCTCGCACTGGAGTCCTTTCCTCGGAGTTTACCCTTCCGTAGCCATAGTCAGCCGTCGACCCATTCATCCTCGAGTGCACGTTTTCCACTTCGTCCTCGTGAACTATTTGCTTTATCTCCTCTCACCCCTTTCCACCCTCTCCTTGGCGACCCAGCAACGACCTCTCGCTCTCTCCCTTTCCAACCTGAGCCTTTTCACCCTTTTTACCCCCGCCATGCCCCTTTAGGTACTAGGTACTCTCCATCCCCGCACCAGCGCTTCTCAATTTATATCTCCGCGACAGCGCTACCCCTCCCGTCTTGCCAAACTCTTGGTGGCGCGGTGTTAAATTCTCTCTCTCTCTCTCTGTCTCTCGCTCATTCGGTATTTCTCTCGCGACTACATTCCGGTCTCTCATAAACTCGTTTGAAATTTCTTTTTATTTATACTTTATCCCTTTCTTTATTGAATAGACGGGGTGCTACGTGGAGTAGTCGTTCGGGATTAATATGTGATACTTTATTGCCGTATGTATCACAATGTACCATTGTACTCGAAGCTCGAACGGTATATAAAAGTATATTTGTAGCACTGGTGTGCGAACATATAAATAGGAGGAAAACGGAAAGAAAAGTTCTAAACCAAAGCTAATGGTAAAACGCCGCGACGCCATTGTGCCATACATGTGTATATATATATATATATATATATATATATATATATATATATATATATATATATAAATCGTTCGTTGGACGAAACTACTTTCTGGTTCGGCGATGCATTAACCACACCCGGCGTAAACCCGCCGTCTCGGCAAGATTCGAATCTTACACTCTCCCTCTCTCTCTCTCTCACTCGCACACTCTCTCCGTCTCTCTCGGCCTCGTGCATTTCTTCTCTGTTCGACTTATAACCGGGAGAACTTCACGTCGAATCAGAATTTAATTAAACTAAAGCGCGATATGATATGCCGCGATCTTTCAACTTTCGCTGGTCGTTCGCTATATGCATAAAGCGCAATAAGTACCAACGAGATTATACTATATTAAGGTGCGGGCGCAGTTGAAGTACGCGCGGGGGACTGGGCGAAGTACGCGGCGCCACTTGCCAGTTCCCACTCGTCTTTCTCGCGTTTCCCCTCCCTCTCTTGCGGTTTGGCGCGAGATCGAAGAACGTTGGGAACAAGAAGAAGTTCGTGCTGGCTCCTGCGCGACAGGGAGCCTGCAACGTCTGGGGAAAATCGCCGACGCTCCATCCCTCGTTTTTTCTTTGTTCGCGTTTTCAAACGGGTAATGTACGATGGTAGGGGAAAAGACGCACGACCTCTCTCAGTCTGGCTAAAGAAAAGCCATGAAATAGAGTAAGCGAGAGAGAGAGAGAGAGAGAGAGAGAAAGATACAAGGAGCATGAGACTGCGGCTCTCGCGAGGGCACACCGCGTGGAAATTAGTTGGAAACTTTGGCGCTTTCCGCGAAGGGGCCATGCAGCTTCTTCTGTTTTTACCCGACGCTCTACGTTTAAATGTACACGCGTATGGTACAAATGTATGTAGAAAACGTATTTCGGTAGTAACAGCGGTGCTAGCTAACTGTGGAAATTGCCTTCCGGGGGGCTATGCCTCAGGGCTCTCTCGACGTACGCCTGAAATAATTCGTTCGCGTCGAGTCGACCCCACTCTCTGCTTCTCTCTCTCTCTCTCTCTCTCTCACCCTTGTACCTATCCCACAACCACCACAACCAGCTGCACTGCATATTGCATACTTTGTTTGGTTTCCATGTGATGTAAATATACATATATATCACGAATGCTCGTAGGAAAACGGACCGTAAATACGGAGGAATGCACGCGGAAAATGTTATCACAGTCGCCTCCGGTGATACCGCAATTCTAATTACGTAAGTTTGGAACAAAAATATTCCCATACCGCACGTCAATGTTGCCTATTGATAAAAGCCCCTCCTGTCAAAATATTTTTACAACTAATTCCTACCAAATATCGTTTCTTTTTTAATATTTCGTAAAAGAAACATCGAATACGTTCATTTGTTTTCATTCCTATGATATCCCATTAATTCTCGTACTTTTTAAAATTCATAACAATGATTCGAGGAAAAGAAAACATATTTCGAAGACTGACGCGATAAAAATAAATCTTGCAACGCTGCGAAGTTGGCAAAACTTTTATTACGATCCTCGGAGGAGAGTAACGCATAGTCTTCAGGATCTCGGTCCATTGGTCATGAAACGAAGCAGGTAGTCGGTGCACTTGAGTTGAGGAAAAGATGAAGAGAGAGAGAGAGAGAGAGAGAAGAGAGTTGACGCTTAATATAGGCAGACGTGGGCGATGGGGGTTTTAAGTAATTAGCATAACGAGGTGACAGCGTATATAACTCATATATATATATACATATATATATAAACTTGTGGGAAATATAGGCGTTGGATGTCGGGGTGGCTTGCGTGGTTCGTTCTCCCAAGTCTGGCGATCATTCTCGAAACTGCGGCGACAACAGACATCCCTTCATAGCCCTCAAAATTATCAGGTGCAACCGCGGGTGTGCAAGAGAGACAGAGAGAGAGAGAGAGAGAGAGAGAGAGAGAGAGAGAGAGAGAGCAAAGAGCTCCAATGTCAAAATCTCGTGAGTGGGCGGACCGGAAAGGTAACCGCGCGTTGCCAATACCGTTTTATGTATATACGTATATGTGGCGACACCGCACCCCTCTTGAAATCCCTTCTCGCATTACTAATTTATTATCGAGCCATCGCGAAGCTAGTTGCGCTCCCATTACACGGAGATTTTTTAATCAACCGTATAGGTATAGGTATATCGCTAGTATACAATTCTATACGTTCACTTTACCTCGCTCCTCAACGGGGCAACGCTAATCACATGACTGAATGATATATCATGCCGAAAGGCGGAAGCTTTGTTTCGTTGTCCGTGGCTTTAAATATAAAATCCTACATCTTCACAAATAATATTTTTCTTTATGGACAGAACTTAATTATCCTTGTGATGGAAAATTACTGTTTATATTTTTGACAATGTACGTTAAAATATCGATGAAGATTCATATGACGGAAATTAAAAGTATTTGGGCTCTTATACCGTTAATAAAGTTTTATTCCATTTTATTCCATTTTAATAAATGTTTATTTAAACGATATATTTAAAGCAATATATTTTTATTCAATCGGTCGGAAATTGTTTGAAATAAATAAAATATAACCATAGTGAAAATATCATTGCACCCCATATGAAAATTATCATGAAAAATCCTAACAATTGATTTTCTCTTTTTGTTACAGGTACGCATACGATATATTATCAGTACATGTATTATCCACGATAATGGTCTCTTGCAACGGAACAAGGTCGTATTGCTCAAATACCTAGATAAGAAAATCGCTCGTAATACGAAAGTAAATAACGAGAAGAATTTCAAATATCCTAAAATTCGATCCAGAATATTCTCCTTCGGGTATGCAACCGCGAAAGAGTGGGATATATTCGCTTATACCAATTTCTACTCACGTCCACCCTCGCCCCGACGGAGACGGTCTGCAATGTTTCTATTAATAGTTTCTCAACGAGAGAGAAAGAAAGAGAGGGAAAGCGTTCGACCTCGTCAGAGCGAAGCTCCACGAGGGTTTCCGCGAGAGACGAGAGCTAATAACACAACGGCGAAACTTAATTAACCGTCCTGTCATTCTATTCGAGTGAATTGGCTAAAAACTGGTGGATATGGTACATGCCAATGCAATGACAGAGAGAAAGAGAGAGAGCGAGAGCGCCGGGGGGATGCGAAGTAAAGCTGTGAAACGGAAGGGTGGGTGGGGTTCGCCCCAGGACGATAAATCATTCGGACTTGTCTCTCTCTCTCTCTCTCTCTCTCTCCCCCCCCCCCCTCTCCCTTCTCCCCCTCCATCCCTCCTTCTCTTCATGGCGTATCCGGTGATGTAAAAAAGTCCAATGCAGTTCGCGTGCAGTGCGACGAACGCGAGCAGCACAAATCGAGACGACGACGACGACGAGGGAATAGAGGGAATAGAGGGAAAGTCAAGAATTGCAGAGGCCGAGGTTAGCCCGCATACGTACGTTATTGCTAACGAGGCCTCGTCTCCCTTTACTTGCTGACACCGCCCGCCGTGTTCTCTCTTTTCCCAGCAGCATCATTTTCGTTTCGTTCTTTTTTGTTTATTTTTCATTTCATTTTCTTTGTATTATCCATTTTTCGTTCTTTCATTCATTAACTTTTACTATGTCCTCGACACCTGTATCTCTCATCTCATTTCGAGGATCTGACTGTCATCAGCGAAAACATGGAATGTACAATGAGCATCGCGAGCTGTTTTGTCATTATTTCGAAATTAAGAATTCCATTTGCGGTGAAGAAAATGTTATTGCGACCCTGTTTTTCGTTAACAATGCTTACTATAACGCTTAGTTACCATAGTTAAATTTAACATGGATGAAAAGTAAGTAATTGTCTACATAAAAATACTTCTACTTTCATAATATTTTATATATATTTAGGGTTGTTTTTGTGAATCAATTGATATAATTGGCAAGCACGATTAATTCATTGAGAGTGTTAAAACATGGATCGTCGTTCTATCGTTCATTCGGGGAAAAGGAAATGAAAACAAAAGGAATCTTCATTTGCATCCCTAATATTTTAGGGTCGGATTTCATTTTCATCTTACTTTAGAGCATGACAAGAAAAAGTTTTCTTATCATAGTGGATGAGAACAAAAATCCATTTTTACGGATAAAAAGAACTGGTGGGTGCATAGACTACATAGCTGAAATTAAACTTCGTTCGGACATGGTAATGAAATTCATACGAGAGTGAGCAGGGGGCGTCAGAGCGAGAAGGAGAGCAACAGAGAGTGAAGGTTGATGCGAACTAATATAATGGCAACATTACGTAACGTAGTACATATTATTCTATAAAAATCATAATTTTTTTTTTTTTTTCAAATTTTTATTAACACTTTATGATAGTTAATTTTCTATGATTATATCATTGAAATAATTGGCTTGCCATACCTAAAATGTGATATAAATATTCTTGACTTAATTTTGTGTAAATATCTTGCAAATACTGCATCGAGAGTTGTTCCTGATCTTGTTGTCGCTTCATTAGAATTATTTACCATTTCCAATCATAATTTACTTTAACAAAATTCTATTAATAGTTTTGATTGTTCCGATGCAAAGTTCACGTTGAAAGCTCCACTTAGTATCATTGGCATTTTATTATAATATTTATTAAGCAATGCCGAACCCTCGACCGGAAATGCTAATAGAATACGGTGGAAAAACTTTATTGGTTTTTCAATGGTCTAAGTAGGGGAAATATATACAGTGCGGTTAACTCGGCCAAAAACATGCCCATTTTCAAGAATTTTTTCACGCGATGCTGATAATGGTGGATTATGCAATTCATTTTTATATAATAATACAATGTCTCAACTATAGTTTCCGAAATTTTCGTTGAAAAATATGAGTAACGAAGCCGTTGGCAACAAATCTCCGCGAGCGCCTCGACACAAAGTTGGTTTGCGGTGTACACGAAAAAATCAAAGTCCGTTTATTAGGTGAGATGTTTCCCGAGGTAACGGGGTCAAGTTTTTTTTATCGATTTTTCGATTTTTCGTAGCACTCGGAAGTCAAAAACGCGAGTTTCGCCAACAAAATCGGCAGTTTTTATTGTAAAATAAATAATAATAATTTTTAAAAAAACTCGACCGCATTACCTGATGATTTGTGTGTAGAAATAGAGTACAAAATTTCAAAGGCATCGGTGCATTATATTTTGAGTAAAAGTGTACACCGACTTTGAGAAAGGCAAGTCTCGGAAAACCGCTTTGAAGTTAGACAGGTATAGGCGGTATGGGGCAACGGACGCTCAACTGCTCATAACTTCGGTAATTTTTCTCCGATCGATTTAAAATTGTTACACAATGTTCTTAAGATGTTATACATTCATTGAAAAAAATGCGGACAAAATTTGTTTAGTACTGCAATGATCATCATGTATTTCTCATGGTACCATTCTATTTACGGAAACAGACACATTAATTATTTGACCATAAAGCCATACTGTCCACGTACGTGTCACAGTCGTCTTATTTGCATCAATGAAATTCTCGGAGAAATTAGTCTCTCTGACGTTAAATCCAGTGGAGATAAATACACGGGTATCGCAGGGTAGTTAAAACCGGTGTATGAAGACGTTGTAGGAATTTTTTTGTCGACAGTGTAGTTCGACAAGTAGAACTGATAGCTATTTTATCCATTTCAATATCCGGTAGTATTATTTACAAAATTTCGTCATATTCGGCAGCGTACTTTTTTAAATCATCAGTGAACCATAATCGATTACAAACGGAGCACGCCTGTCCAAAGTTGTTATTTATAAATTGTTTACAATTCATTATCAACTGTTGTATGGCGTTGAACGTCATTATAAAGCTGAACAACACTAGAATTATAATTACTCATATTCACATCATTTAATATTGCACTCGTTGAAGGATTATATGCTGCAAATTGATTGTCTGTATTAACCACGTTGTCTGGTTCACGAGATGTGATGTTATGTTCCCCAATATCAGTCTGAGAAATGGCAATGAATAAGTGTTTCTTAGCACGAAATGTTCGCACATGGCCTGCTGAACTTTTTGCTAGATTTTTCGTCACCTGTTTTCTGGCATTCTTTTTGACGTTCCGCGTTTGTTTTCGACATCGTCAAAAATATATATTTGTTTGTATATTATATGAAATGCCAATGAAATCGGACGCGTTAGTTAGATATAAACTGTGACGCACCATAACTCTCTCTCTTTCTTTCTTTCTCTCTTTCTCCCCCCCCCCCTCCACAGCTCACTCTTTCTCGAAGTTAGACTATGCACCCAACGCATACACTCGCACTCGCCCCACTTCGTTCCAGCAACAGAAAGAGTGGGGAGTTGCTAGCTCGGCTTACCATCCCCGCCACTTTCGTTGCGCATTTTCGTTTCATCCAGATCGATTTGACACCTACAGCGCCTAAAGAAGTTTCATTTGAAAATAGTTTCGACCTACGGAAGAAGATCGTCTGAAAAAATTAAAAAGACTTTACACCGAATGAGTGCGAATATGTTAGACTCACCACTCAAAATTTCCAGTAGAGCACTCTTGTAGAATAGCTCTAGAGTCGAGAGTACAGGGCTCACGCGATTATTATGGTAGGTGCATATATAGTACGGCTGTTTACGCGATGTATATACTTAAGTTTTCTTACCCAGAAAGCCAAAATCCCTCGAGTTTAATAACGTAAAGAAGGACGAAGAGGAGATGTTTTCTCCTCGCCGTATACGACTCGGTATGTACGTATGTATGTATGCAGGGTTGCCGCACAGGCCCGGTGAATATAACGTAGGCGTACGTAGGGTGTTGTACGAAAAGGGTCGAGAAGCATGACGACACGCACGGGAGAGATGCTTGAAACACGAGAGACGGTCGGGAGCGGCTCGACTCTCGCGTAATACGCGCGCCCAATGGCGAACAAGTCACGATGACGCGAGCGCGTTAAGGGTAGTAAATAGCACCACGGAAAGAGGAGCAAAAAATGGCACGAGGTCTATACATCTCTTCCTAACCTCGAGTAAACTTTCGTGCAAATATGGACCATCTTGTTATTTTCGTTAGAAAAATATAAATATTATAAGATGCGGATCGATTAATCGATGAATTCGTCTACGAATTTTTTAAGTATTATACAAAATTTGAAGTTTAACTATTGCGTGATTAATTTAGTTTCATCTTCGATAATAATAGGGCATAACAAAATAACGAGCTATATGTAGATAATGCCATTGATTAATCTTATCCAGAAGCTCTCAAAGGTCAAATATTTTTAACACATCTGTGTCACGCGCTACAAATTTTCCCGTAACAGAAATTGGCTGGTGCCAATCACTGACGATATTCAGTCTTACGAACAAAATTTACATTCGATTAAAGAACATATTTGGTTGAATGAACTCGATAGTTTTTTAATTGACCATGGATTTTGTTTCTTCACCTAAATATCGCGTACACGGCAGCTGAGACTATCCTAGAACTTGTACTCCAGTACGATAGATGGAATTAATAGTAGTAGGTCCACGCAAATGGGGAATAAAATAATCCACCTAATTTTCTTGTTTCGTTCGATTGTCGGAAAATCGAGCATATAAACGAAATTTTACTCTTATCGAGGAGGTGGTCCAAGTTGGTACCAACTCTTCAATATGTCTCCCGCCTCAGAATAAGAGAGAGAGAGAGAGAGAGAGAGAGAGAGAGAGAGAGAGAGAGAGAGAGAGAGAGAGCGCGCGAGAGGGTGAGAAATACGTGGAGGGGAAAAGGGTGGAAAATAAATGTGATAAAAAGGGGGCGCGTACGTGTTGCAGCCAAACACGTGTTATGTGCCTGACATTTAAATATCGTAGACTCACGGTTCGCCTCGAAGGAAGGAGAAGAGCGTCAACGAAGCCCCAAGCATTACTATCGATTGCGATTCCAGATAGGGAAGTTCGAACCGAGCACGAGAAGGAACGGTGGGGTAGCTGGAAAACCGCCCACGCATACGCTCCTCTTACTGTTCATCCCCTTCTTTTGCTCGTACGGTCTGTACAACCCCCCATTATTGAATCTCACCGGGGCTACATTGTCGTCAATGAACAAAGTGGATCTATTTTATTCGAACAAACTTTGTTTGAATAAAATTGAATAAAGATCTCTTTTAGCAAATTATATAGCAGACTTAAGTTAAATTAAACCAAATCAAATTCAATAAAAATAATTTATTTGAATCGAGTGAAGATTGTTCCGTTTAAGAGATCCATGCCCATTGGACACCCGACTTCCTCCTTTTTTCATAGTTTTTCGTAAATTTCTTTTTTCATCCCTCTGCTATGTCCCGACTAGGAGCAAATAGACAACGATCATTTTTTCTCTCTCGTAACCACTCGAGTGTTACGCGCACACACACACACACACACACACACGCGCGGTTACATAAATCAAGTATAACGCTGTATAACAAAACACACAAATAACTTTGTTCAACAAATGTTCACGATTACACACGCTCTAATAAATACTTCGAATCGTACCCGACGCTTTTTCCAACGGTCAGGACCCTCGCGCCGTTGTCTATGCCCTCTGTCCCGTACTCGTTGGTCCGTTTGCATAACCTGTGTTCCCGTGCCGGCAATCGTTCGCCTATCTTTTTCGTGAGCCAAGTCGTCCTATTTCCCTATCGTTCCGTGATTCTCGCGTTTGCCTATGGCGTTCCAATTGTTATAAGTGTACGTCGTTCTGTCTCTCTCTCTCTCTCTCTCTCTCTCTCTCTCTCTCTCTCTCTCTCTCTCTCTCTACGTCGTCTTCTCGATTTCCGCATATCCGTTACTCATCCAGTCTCGCTCGTTACTCCCGATCTCGCTCCCTTCGCTCGTCCTCCGAGACGTTCAACCGATCCGCGAAATCCGTCGCAGCGCCCTCGGTTTTCGCGCGTCTTTCGAACCCGACACGCTCACCTTAACATCTCTTTTGGCAGACACGTCAGTCGGATAATTGATAAATGATCAAATATGAGGAAAATCAAAGCAGAGCTGTCATTATCATTGACGAAGCGAGAGACAATGGCGGAAGTTTGGGGCACTATCGATTGGGACTTTGGATGGTCCTCTCGGCCAACCCCCAACTCTCTCTCGCTCTCTCTCTCTTTCTCTCCCACACACCCACACACACACACACACACACACACACACACATATACACAAGTACGCACCTACGGTCTCTCGTTCTTTCTCTCGTTCTCTATCCACTTCCCTTAGCGTCGTGGGGGTGGGGGCGCTGCAGTATTAGTACCGGGGAGACGGGGTTCCAAAAGAGCGAATACCACGCCAGAAGTAACACGCGACTGGTACGGTACCAACTGCATTGATATACAACCGAGCATCGAAGAACAAACTATACGCAAACTTTTGCTCAGGAATTGGTTTTGTTTGCCGGGGTGAATAATACATTGCATATAGTACAGTGGTATACCGATATAGCTCGCAAATCGGTATTAGCCAGAGTTATATGGATGGATTTCACATTGCGAAGAACCGGAGATATAATTCAGGGTTAGGTAAAGGATAACGAAACCGATTCCAACTTTCGTAATAAGGTTAAAAAATGTGACGCGATAAAACACGATTTAGTCATAACTATTTGAGGGTGGAATGGTTGCAAATTTAGAGATACGTGTAATTGCATTTAAAAATGGGAAGATCCTTATTTGTTCACGTGTGCATCTGTCCAGTGACATTCTAGCCTTACTTTGATGTCGTTACTTTGTTTTTCGCATTTGTAGAAATACCCTATAGATTTTTTATAATTTAAATTATTACTTTTTATATAATGAATTTTCACTACCGGCAAGCCCACAATTTTCTTATTTATCTTAACTAACTATTTTTCGTCTATGTGGTTTTCATTTTGTTTTTACCGTTACTGACACCCTCGATGAAATCCACATTGATACCCAATGTGAACTATTTTACTTTGATAAAAGAAGTCGGTTGCGCCTACTTCAATGAAGAAATCTTAATCAAAATTAAAATTTTTGCACGAAGAATTTTAAAGACCACGGAAGCGATCGATGAATAATTGTTTGTCGACCATAATGAAGCTATGTAACGATCGCACCACACAAAATTTTACAGAACTTTGAAAGAATTCGAATAAAAAATATTTGCAATGTTTGAGGTCATAAATAGAACCCCTCTTTTCTCTAGTCTCGATTTAAAAACGCGTTTTACTTTTAAATGTTTTCCTATATATATTACACGCAGTGTAAAAAGTAGCCCGTGGTATTTTCACTGTCTGAAAGGGCTATCGGTTATTTTTCTACGTGAAACCATACCGAAGATCAATGCATCGTGCAATAAAACAGCCGGTAAAACTTTCTTCATTCCATAAATTATTTGAAAATTGTGCGAGCACTTTGCGAAAAGTCTCGAAGTTCTCGCCGTTTTCGGAACCATCGCGTTTCCGCCACAAGAACGGCGCCTTATATAAATATATTTCTATATATATGTAGATTCAGAAAAACTATAAAATACCCTATAACATATATACATATAAAAATATATTATAGGGCATTTTACATATATATATACATACATATACATGGGTGTGTGTGTGTGAATTCGACATTTTACAAACATGCATACGCGGATAAATGCTACATATAGATTCTCGCATATACTGCACACCCTTTATCCCATAGCCAGAGGCCGTTTGAACGATTTATACGATCGACGAAGTTATATATCTTGGAAAGTTTTGTTTCGTATATCCATGGCAGAGGCCATATATATAAACTCACCGGTACTTCGGTATCCCCGAGTGTACTCGCGAGATTTGCCGCTAGATGATACCGTTACTGAATGTCGAGGACGTATCGAGTAACATCAGAAAATAGGTGATATATAAATATACGATATGATATGAAGAAGAAATAAGTCGTACAACAGTCGTTCGATTGGAATATATCGTCAACCTTAAGACTTGTGAGTTTTGTGACGGGAAAGTCTTTCAAGCGGCGCGTCTCGATCGCGGATCCCTGATCGAACTTTCTTTATTTTTTATTACATCCACAAATGCATAGATATATATTGTATACATACATATAGATATGTATGTACTTTTCGAAAATGCTTCAGCGAGAGAGAAAGAAATAAAGGGTAACGAGAAAGAAAGCTGCCACTCGACACTCAGCCTCCAAGTCTAACGAGATCCTTGAATTTTTCTCCCTATATATATATATATATATCCCCCTCCATCTTTCAATTTTTTCTTTCTCTCCGTCCATTTGCCCCTTACAACTTTCCTTACTTCTTTCTCCCTGTGGTTTTCCTCCGCCGTACTTTGACACTACCACTCGTTGTCAGTGTAATATAACAGTATATATCGGGCATTCCACGTCAAATCGACCAGTTCTGAACCCGACCCCTTTTAATGTTGCTGAAATTTTTATATACTACCCCACTAAAAACTTTTTTGTGAATTTTTTCAAATTTTTTTTTACCAAACCGAAAAAAAGTTATGAATTAAAAAAAAACGGCGTTTTTTTCAAATGCTCAGTTTTTTCAAAAATTGTTTAATCGAGACGTTTTTTTTTCATTTTTTTCATTTTTAAGCGCGCTTTTCAGAAACAAAATATTCAAACCCATATTCTATGAAATTGTTCAGTTTTTCAGAGAAAACCATCAATTTTTCGATGGCTGCCATGTGTTATTATTATTTTTTTTTATCTTTGATTTATTCTCAGTTTAATGCCATAAGATTCATGGTGGGCCGACTTTTCTTTCTAGTTTTTGTTTCGATTAAAAACCACTACGAGTCTTCGCCTATCTGGGCCCAATAAACCTAAATCCAAATGCATAATCAAAGTAATCCCTACGCTTATTACAAGTCAACCGAAACCCCTGCCAATTCTTGTATTGGGGGGGGGGGGGGGGGGGGTTTGTTATATATGTATATAGGTAGAGTACAAATATCATATATTTGAGAAAATATTTTTTTCGCTATGAGAGTTTTTTTTCGTTTTCCTCATAAAGGGTCCAAAAACTCAGACTTTATCGCCATACCAGTGACAGCGAGCAGCCCCTTTTTCCGAGCACTTACGCCGTAACTTTTGGCCCCGATATGGGCTCTTTATTCTCTCTCTCTCTCTCTCTCTCTCTCTCTCTCTCTCTCTCTCTCTCTCTCTCTCTCTCTCTCTTCTCTCTCTTTCGCTTCCGCGTGTAATATTCGTTGTCGGAATAACGACGAAAGATCGTCGTCACGATGGGAGGGCGAAAGCCCAACGGGGCGCGGTGGACGAAGGGACCGAAAGTATAATGTAGGCTTGTGCAGAGCACAGCGCGTGGCTTCGGACGGGGAAATGGGAAAAGCGAGCAAGATTTTCGCTATCAGGAAAAATATAATATAAGAGAGAGAGAGAAAGCGAGAGAGAGCGGCTGTTATACATGGACAGCTTTTCTTGGAGGTTCAGAAAAATTTTCTACCGCTTGAACAAGATTATCGACTGCGCGAATCGAGGAAGGATTGACAAAACGAATATCGATCGAATGTCGTTCCAGTTTCGATGGAAATATCAAATGAAATGAAAAATATCAATCGGTTATGCAGGACTATAATTTATGTGCGAACTTTGTCGACACAACGATTTATCATATCGTTACGATAAACAAATTATGATAACCATTTCAAATTTTCGCAAAAATTATACGTAATTAATTATTATTTATGATTCGAACAGTAATTCGGACAGTGATCATTTATGAATGTGGAAAGGATCCACTGAGTATGCGAGATTCGAGCTTGCACAATTTAACAACGTGAAATTAGTAAAAATAAATTTGTAAACTGGCCAATAAGTGTTTGCATTTTCTTCTAAAATATAAACATATGATACCTATTGTAATCGAATCCTATTATTTATGATCAAAATTCATTGGCAATGATCATGAACAGCAGAGTAATTATTTCATTTCGATTAAGTTTTGTTTGAAATGCTGCTCATCTCTTTGTATAATATACGTAGGTATATCACCCAAATACCTGCTTGCCTCTCGGATCTCGAAATATTTTCAATCAAACGTCCGGAATGCCCGGCCCCTTATACTCCGATCAGACTCTCGATCCTCTCTGGACGATCTTCGCATCTACATCGAATGCCGAGACCGCAAATAATGCACGGTCCTCTCTACGCTGAAGCCTGCTTTCAAATCGCTCGCACGACGACGCGGGGGCGTCGAGGTAGAATCGCTGATCTCCGGTTCCGCCGCGAGAGCGCGCAGAGCGTCGCTGTCGCACCGGCATTCTCTTTATATACGTCCTACATGCCGCACCAATATATATATATATATATATATATATATATATATATATATATATATATATATATATATATATATATATATATATTCATCGGAGTGAGATGGGTAAAGAAAATAGCCGTCTCCTGATCGTCTTCGAGCATGACAATCGAATCTCGAAAATACGCGAAATACTGGAGAAACTGGAGAAGGATGGAATGAGAGTGAAGAGAGAGAGAGAGAGAGAGAGAGAGAGAGAGAGAGAGTTGTTTATTGCACGGTGTAAGATGAAAATTGTCCTGAGTTTAGATGAAGGGAAATATCGAAAAAATATTTAAAGAGCAATTGGAGTAAGGAAAGAAAATAAAAATTTAGGTGGTTTATATTTGAATTAATTAACTTTGAATGAATATGGACGTTCAATTAACCAAATCCATTCGATTCTACTAATGACCCGAAATTCATTCTGCTAATGTTCGAAACTTTCGAAACCGCTATTGTTGGAAATTGAAATGTTTCCTTTTGAAAATTGAATATGCCCATTGAAACTATTAAAAAAAATTCCACAAATGTAATTTAAATATTAAAATATTTAGAATATTTTCAAACATTTTAATTTATTGAATTAATTAATTTTTAGTATCCTTTCCTGTATATTTTCAATTACTTTCATGTGTAGACATAAAATTCTTCTTTTTAACCCTTATCAACGCTTTTCTGAAAAAGCTCGGTGCCTGGGTGCAAAACAATTCGCACCATTCGATTTAGCGTCATCGAATTAACCTCATTTCAAGTTTTCGAGACTGTTGCTGAAAAAGTCTTACTTTTCCTCATGTTTACTGGCCTAGAAGAATTTTCCTGAAACGAGCGTAATGAATTTTCCGGTGTCAAAATTGTGTGCGGCGGAAAAATACGTAACCCGTGAAAGAATTCAGCCAGGGCTTAGACTAGGTCCCGATTATTTTTCCCTCACTCTATAAGGGGCCTAACAGGGCACCCGATCAGGTCCCTTGCGGGCCGGTCACACTTTGTCGATGAGGGCCTAAACAGGGCTATTAATCAGGGCCCGGCTGGTTGCCTCAACAGAACCCTGCCAGAATAGAAACGAAGCCATGAAGCAACCCTATTACTGCCCTATAATTGCCAGCTTTATTAGTGGCTATGTATCAAGCGAGATGTTTTGCAATAATGAACACAATTTTTCCGAATAAAAATGAATATATATATATATATATATATATATATAATTGTATATGAATTGATCATATACAATTTTATACAAAAATTGACCCGATAGAATTGTATATATTTCTATGTAAACGTATAGAAACATATACAATATCTACAACGTACATATACGTTGGTAGATAAGCACTACTCAACATGTTACATAAGAGTGTGCTTGCCAGCGCAATCGGGAGACGAGTAACGATTTTCTTCATCCTGCTCACGTCTTTATAATACCGGTGGACGACGGGTGCGCTTGCGAGAAAGCGCGCGGCCATGCGCCACCTGCTGGCCGTGAGCGAAGCTACACGCTCATTTTTCTGTCGTACTTATGGCTTATATCTATGTCGTCTCTTTCTATATATCTATATGTATGAAGTTTACAAATTATGTATTGATGCAATATATATATATATATATATATATATATATATATATATCATCAATACATAATTTGTTAACTTTTAATAAACAATCTTTTGATTTACATGCTTCCATACGCGAATAAAACCAAAGAAAACTATGTCTATATCTAATGATATATGAAGCCATATAAAGATGAAGCCATATATATATGTACAATTATTATGTATTTCAACATAAAATAAAAGTACTCATATACAGTCATATACAATTTTATATACCGTAAATAAAATTAATTATATAACTTAACTTAAAATTTTTGTATAACCTAGTGTTTTACCGAACTATAAAATTGTTTAAATAACTTTGCAAATATTGTGTGCTCCGCAATAACTGCTGCCTTGATGAATCCCTTTTGGGCCCTTATCATTTACCTCGCTACGACCTTTTTTGAATAAATAATCCAACCCTGTTATTTTCCTGTCGGGGCCTAGTCCGATTGTGTTGTGGAAATCCCTAGTAGGGAATCCATATTTAAACCCTCATAGGCCCCGATTTTTGTTATGGCTGCCCTACTAATTTCTTTCACGGGAATGAATGAACCAACCCAATACATGTGGGAATCGCTGCACCTGTGTACGTCCAACGTAAAATACGGCATCCGAGGAATTTTACGAATAGAAGGAGAAAGAAACAATGCGATCTCGGAGCGGCGCAAGTCCGACCGCGGCGGCGATCGTATGACCGGATCTTATTTATGCGCCCGATCGACTTTTGAATCGATGTTATGACAA
Organism: Netelia virgata; assembly: GCA_951802705.1. Classification (NCBI taxonomy): domain Eukaryota; kingdom Metazoa; phylum Arthropoda; class Insecta; order Hymenoptera; family Ichneumonidae; genus Netelia; species Netelia virgata. The sequence goes on from OX637865.1 coordinate 21,303,021, forward strand.
GCGTCAAACGTGGGTATCTCCGCGTCGGGAAGGGTCGCTGCTCGTATGCTCCTACGGAATGTCGACTGTCATTTCCGCGGAAACGTGATATCACAGGAATGCCCAAAACATATTGTTACGCGCAAACCTACCTATGTCTATATATATAAATATACGAACCCATCCGTATCCACATATCAATTGTGACGGCGTCTCGATGAGTTTATTTTTTGCCAAATAATCGACTCTGACACGTTTTACGAACGTCAATGACCTAAAAAAAATTTGTTTAAACCAAGAAATATATGTTAAAGTGTAAAGTTTGCCAGGAATCATCGTTTCTTGTACACTGTCTTTGTTCTCTTGGTGAAGGAAGCGTAATAATTTGTGTGGCCATTTGCGAATCAAACAAAAGGCCTATCGAGAATGCATTAAAGGCAAACCCACGAAGATAGAAGGAGAGAGAGAGAGAGAGAGGGAGAGAGAGGAGAGAGGAATAAACAGAAAGGAGCGATTGCCTATCGTCAAAAGGAAGAAGAACGATAGAGCAAGGTGGGAGTGGGGGAGGGAATACGGGGTGAAATGGATAACCTGGTTGGACGGCGTCCAGGTATTACCATTCACTGAGCTACTCTGAAGGGGTTATATTCTCTAGGAGCCGCGCGGAGACCAGCTGATCGGTTTTTCTGTCGCCTCCTGGGAATGAGGGTGTAGGCAGTGTGGCGCCGCGAGGCTATATCCCATCATCTCCCCGCTATATACCCCGCTTATACATATTACGTACTTTATATAAATAGCTTTCTCTATTTCTCTATATATATGTCTATATGCTACGTGCAAAATATGAACGTGTCATCGAATTTCTCGATGCGGCGATTATATAGTAAGGACAATTGAACATTCATTGCGATAGAGATTAATATAATAAGATTGATATATATTTCATGTTTATATTATTATTGTATTTTGAAAATAGAAACTATCAGAAGTTCATGAGCCAACCCATGACGGATACGAACGAAAACATGCAGTCAGTAAATAGACTTTGATATACTTAACGTGACTGTTGTTTTCGAAACCATAAAATATTCACAGTCAGAGGATGGTTTAACCTTTCCTATTAAACACTTGGAAGGATTGAACTATCGATTGGATAACCCTCCAATACCAACGTAAATTATAGAAGAATAGGCGAAGAAACTCTGCAAGCGCAAAACCATTTACAGTTTCTGTTCCGTCGCATGACGACCGGCCAAGAGAAAATTAATAAGTTCAAATAGTTATATTCAAAGTATGACCCGCGATGGTCTGCCGAGTACGAGTGTCCCTCTGTCTCTTACTGCGTAGCCATAAAAAAGGATCTACAAGCCGTTCACTCGACTCACTCTGGCGCTATAATAGATACCCGAGTCGAAATTTTTACTGCTCGTCTCAATCTCCTAGAGTCTATTTCGTTTGTAGTGCTCGAACCGCCACCCACCGATCCATGCCAACGCGCCCTCCAGCTCGAATCTCGTGTCATCGTGGATCCTCCCCAACCCGCTCTCGATTCCAAGTTCGAAAAATATGAACCTCCGGAGCCCGCTCTCGACCCCAACTGCCTAGCGAGTCTTCCCAACCCGCCTTCGATCGAAATGTTGCCACGAATAATCGTCGTGCTGGCAGTACCGCCAGAGTCTGACAGATGGCTACGATTCTCGCGGGCGGTTTCACAACATAGTTGTATATAGTCGCGGGAAAGACCATAAAAACAGCCACGCTGCCACGAGTCGACAAAAATGCCGATGACGCTTTTGTAATGTCCTTAAAGGATTTCTAGTTGTGTGAGGAATTTGACTACCCTATTCCGGACAAAGACGCTGCACAATATGTGTATGTATTGTGCAGCTATATATACAGATATATTGAACATAGTAGATTGCTATGTATTATAACTGTATATATGTATTGCGTAGCTATCTATACGGACATACTGAACAAGAGTATAGCAGGAAAAATAACGATATTATAATCTATAAATTGTATATCGAGGCGGTGCGCCCGCAGTGGCCTCAAAGAGGAAGGGTCTGGACGGCTTGGACGAGCGCGCGAAGGAGGGTCCATGGTTGGTCGTAGAGGGTCCACGAGACCCTCCGCAACCCCTTCGTTGGATCAAAATGTAAACTTTCTGCTATTTTCGAGAGTCAGCCGAGGGTCCGCATATACCCTGCAGCATACGTTCGAACCTCGCTTGGACCCTCGCCACTCCGCTTGATTCGGCTTATTCTCGAAGCGCCCGAAAATTCCGACTCGGGTATTTTCACATTTGGCGATCAGACACTACAAAGAATGCGTTTTATTGTTTTATTCTATATTTCGAAACAGAATTCGTTTTATGGTTTACGAACGAAGCGAATTGTGCGTCCGTGACTTTTTCAAGAAGAAAAGAGGATAACGTAAGAGTTTTTACTAATTTTTTCCCATTCCAAACCTTGTCGTGGTTGGTGACAGAAAGCTACCCCTACAACTCAAATGAACAAATTCGACCAATGACCTTCAGTCTACGAATTCATTCCTCATATGAATTTTCGAGTCCGCGACTTCAAAGCTTTGCTCAGCGATCACGACAAGTTAGTAGTATTTTAGAGTTCCCAACCGACTGTTCGGGAGAGAAAAACGCTCCGCGAAGTATCACCCTTGTGATATTTTCGCGTCATACATACATTCATAATGTACCACTTGTAACTATTCAACATTCGATCAGTATAATTTTGGTGTAAATAGATTATATTATGGAGTGCAAAGAAAGCAGCAAGAATTTATTTTTCATCCAAACTTTTAATTTCCTGTTACCCTTTAAGTAGTTTAACAGGCGTTCCCGCATCGATGCCTCAACATCCCAAGTGCGCGATAACGATTTCTTTGGTCCGATTGTACTTCTATTTCGAACCCTATTTTGCTGAAAAACACGAAACCGTACATATGTAAGCACACCCCCCCCCCACATATATAATGTATTTAGCGTCAAACATACGTATACATTGGTCCGTAAGCACTATACTGTACATGGCAAGCTGTAGAAGAGAGCATGCAGGCAACAACTGTACAATTACACACCCGTTACGCCGGGTGAGCGTGTATACCTACTCGGCTACATCAAGAAATATATGCTCTCTCTCTCTCTCTCTCACACACACACACACACACTCACACACACACATGCGAAGTACGAAGCAATGAACGACGTCGTGTTCACTCTATCGATTGTCCGATGTAACAAATTACAACTCGAAAAAGTTCCAAACGTACCTAACGTAATTGCGTTACGGACGTGACTTTTTCAAATATTAAGGAGGAATTATTGCCTGGGTTTGAAAATCAACGGAGCGAGCGCGATGTTTCTTATTGCGAGAAACTTCGATAACGAAATGAAGAACCGTACGTTTGTGACGTGGCTCGATACTTCCCGAGCATATGTGTGTTGCGATTGAGTTCGGGGCGGCCCGCCCTTGGTACACTGCGTAACGGCATGAGCGATTTGAGACAGGCTGGAGCAGGGAACGGAGAAAGGATATACGAAAGAGTACACGATTATCGATCGTTTTGCCGCGCTACCTCGCTGATCGTCCGTGCGTCGCAACGGTCAAAATCTTTTAAAGAGGACATCGTTTCTCAGCTCTGACAATAAAATATGTAGAGCACGGTGAAATACAAGTTTGTGGAAAAATTCAATCGTGCCATAACGCTTGTACAGATATATTGGAGCTTTTTCAAAGACTCTCCTCAAAGCATTTCGCCCCATAGCAGCGTCCCGGTTTCTTCTCATCTTCTTTTTTTATATTCCGTGTAATGATCTGAATCGTACAAAAGGAGGATATGGAGGATTTTCAGCTCAAAATGCAAAGCGGTCAGAAATATGAGGGAGTACGAAAAATAAATCACGTTCATGAAATACATACATACCATATGTTACTGTGAAACACCGAAATTACTGAATGTCGATACATATGTACCAAAATACGTCGGCGAAAGATCGAATATTTCTCAACACGTCTGAACTGGATTATCTCGTAGTACAGCGTGACACGAGGTGTGTTGTGTTGTTGATTTTCGTCAATCTCACGTAGAACTTTATACTCTAATGATGGCTAGTGCAGTGAAACGTGATATCTTTTTTTGAAAAATTACATGCATTAATCAAAAGTAAACGAGAAGAATTGTCTTTATTTCTCTGAAGAAAAATACTCTAAAATACCGTCAGAACTGAGTTCTGCTAAAACTAACAGTAAGTGCAGTACACCTTTGGATTTACGTAATTTGTAAAGAAAAGTTACTTTCCCTGGATAAGTAATATCGCTGAGAGAAGTAGCTTCAGCTAATACGAAAAGTGGAGTACAAGCACTTTGTAATTGCAAAATAAAAGTGTTCAACGACTAAATGCAGCTGTAAAAGCGAAGGGGTCCTCGCAATTCGAAGGGTCATAGATAGTAGTTTACGTTGTTACGACAAATAATATTGTTAAACGTTAAATGACACGAATTTCATTTTTTATTTACTATACCGTTCGTTTCAAGTTCAAATTTGTATTTTCTTTGAATTACAATAGGTAGAAATATGATTTTTTCGAGATTCGCCGAAAGTGCATACTGATTGTCGACATTCACCGATGTAAGTGAAAAATGATATTTGCCAATTATTTCGGGGACACACACAAAGCGACTTGGTGAATGTTGTTATTCACTGAAGAATGTCGACATTTACCAGATTTCGATCTTACACGGCAACATATACACTAATTGTTATGTATTCGACATATGTAAAACCGAATTTCAATGTAAACAATGTATAACCTATACTATTTTTTTGCCCTTTTTCAAATAAAAGAAACGACGTTTCTTCTTCAATCGAGATTTTTTACTAGAATCTTCATTTGTTTTATCCATTAGTTGCGTCCTTTCAACCGAAGGGGTCGCGGTAACGCCTGACACACCGCACGCCTATAGTCGACCCTTATTTCTCGCTCGATTTTCCTCCCGACGCCATTCGGGCGAGAACCATAAGCGGCGGTCGGAGCAATGTCGTGTATAAGTCCGACCTATTTGAACTCTTCGATGCACACGCTATGCACAGAAGAGATCCATGTACGATGTTTCATGCCAGCTCGTTGAACTGATGGCCTTGATGATCTTGAATGCGATGTGTTTTTTTTCCTTATCGCTCTTACACTCAACAGTTTTTTAAATGTTTTTAGGAGAAGCTTTTCCATTCAGTTTTTCCAAGCTGAAAAAACACACGAGACTTAATTAATTGATTAATTGTTAATATCGGAATGTGAATAAATTGGACAGATATAAATTTGAATTTTTTTCGGTCTTATCCACTTTTATCTTTAGAGCTCCGGCCTTTTAACTCCTGTACAAGTCCAGCAAATCATAGCCCTAGCTGCGCGCTACACGTTCCAAACGTTTCATTGGTTTGACAAAGCCAACGAATTTCACCGGCTCATAAAACGTTTGATACTATAACTAACGATGAGGATTAGAAATCCCAGAATTGAGAGGAATATTACATTTCCGTAATAACGCTATTTTCTATCGAATAGAATTTTAACATGATTTTACGTTCGACATCAAATTTTACTGTAGATAAAAGTAATATTGAACTCGGAATTTTTTCAATCCACGAATTGCTCGAAGACAAAAATTGGTCCAGTTAGACTAAAATTTCTCATACGCGCATTACGGCAGTGAAAAGAACGACCGAAAGAGAGTTTGCCTTCTCTCTTGATACTCCAATCTTTGGGCACCAGGGAGAGAAGCTCCCAGGCCGATACGTAACGTGTGCGCGACGCGGGAGAGGGTGGACGTATATATCGAGAGAATCGCGAAAAAGGTGAGGTGGAATACGGGAACGGGATTTAATACGATCGGTGTCGTGGAGTCCGACGGCAGTTGTACAAAAAAAAGAAAAAAGGAAAATCGTTGTAAAAAAGTAAATTCACTATTTGGCACAGTTCGAGTGGGCGGGGATTTTCTCCCTTTCTCTCTCTCTCTCTCTCTCTATATATATATATATATATATATACACAGCTGAAGGGGTAAAGTTGGCCAGAGCCACGTCCGGAATCATGATCGGGAGTGCAGCAGTTCCCCAGCGCTCTCTATGTGTGCTCTGTTAGAAGTAGAGTGAGAGCTACGTGGAAAAATCGTCGAGGGAAAAACGTGTCGGAAAGTTCAGGCTACGATCTCTCTCTCTCTCTCTCTCTCTCTCTCTCTCTTGATCTATATAGCGCCGAACATTGAAGGGTGACCTGCCGACAAAGAGAACGTGTGAGAAGTGCAAGACGAGAGAGAGAGAGAGAGAGAGAGAGTAAGAAAGAGCGAGAGAGAGCGAGAGAGGGGTACGTCTCCAAATCCAATCTCCAAAGCTACTTTGTATTCCCGAGCGCCGATCGGCCATTCTCGCCTCGCCTCGTCGACTCGACATTCATTTAACTTTCGCCCTGTCTTATTTCACGTCACTCTCACGCCCCCTGGCGAATATACCCGAGCATTAAGAATCGTTAAACCCCTCTCTGCCTCTCCACTCTTCTTCCTGCCAATATTTATATATGAATATAAGATATATGTATATAGGCGTACGCGATAATATCTGTCGTTTCTTATATCTCTGCCTGTTTCCACGTTCTTTTATCTCAAACAAGTTTTTTCATCTTCAATCTTGATCGGAACATCGCTTATTCCATTGTCGCTCTCTGTTTCACATTCGCTTAATCTTCGTTATTTACAAGGGCGAAGATACACATCTTTGATTATTCTTACAGTTCACTTATAGATTATTCCAAGTTTTTTTGGAAATTTCAAGTTTTTAAAATTTATAATTAGTTTCATTCCGAGGAGCCTTAGACCTTATTACATAGCATTTGATCATTATTGCTTATCGATAATACGAAACAAATCTCCAATGCGCATCCTAATTAATTCAATAGTTATTAAATCAGAGTTTTTATACACGTTTTTTACAATTACACAATTTTATTTTACAGACATATATTGATTTGTATTCAGTATACAATGATCGAAGGGTAAAAATAATTCTACGAAATTGCTCGAAGGAGAATACATATAGCTGTGATAATTTAATGACTGAGTTCAAAAGTAATTATAGTGTTACGATTCCGTGCCCCTGGGCTTTTCTTACCCTCGGGGAAACGATCTCTGTTAACCGAAAAACGTCAAAATCGGATTGTCACTGCACGAGCCGGATATCAGCAGTAGAAGCTTTGTCAGGACAGACAATAAAATGTTGGGGTGGGCATGATTAACGATATGAAAACTTGCACAGTGTCACGATGACGCGACTCATCGCCGGTCTGGAATCCATTTCCAACTTTCATATACAATTTTATTCGATTGACTCATTAAATTCAAGATAAAAAGTAGACTTTATTCATTGATTTGATTCTACAACGTTTTAGCCAATGTATACGCTACACTGATATAATCGTTCATTATAAATTATCATGGAATTACAAAATTAAAAAATCAAATTTATCTCGTAAAATTTTGTACTAGTGACCAATCATGTATTTCTTCATATAATTGTTCATTATTTAAGTATCACATATCAAATTTGTTGATCGAGTCGATAAAAAATGCAATTACCTCGAACTCCTTCGTTTACGTTAAATTATCGAAGATTTAAAAAAAATTTTGCAAGAATAGAATGTTTATAAAAGTTAGTTTAAAATTCGCACCGTGTAAAATTTTGAAAATTCATAAATCCATAATCCATATACAAACCACAAACCAAGATTCACGCCAAAAACTGTCAAACACGATTAATCTGTAAGCGAAAAATCCGAAAATTGCGGTAAGTTGCCTAAAGCGGAATGGTTGGTGAAAAAGGGAGTGACAGACGGGATGAAAGAGAGAGAGAGAGAGAGAGAGAGAGAGGCCGGGGGTTGTCGATCTTATTCTCGAATGGGACTTTGCAGAGCTTGATGCCGATACTTTGGCATTGTAGTCGCCGCGTCATGTCCGGAGTTTATATATATAAATAAACACAAACACATATATGTACATATATATGCATACGTAAAATGTCAAAAGGAAAAGGCACACGAGCCGATGCCACGGTCGTGTGGCACCGGTGTGTGTCCGATGTTATCTGTGGTTGCCATGGGGATGCTATTGATTGGCCGACGCGCCGACAGACGTCACGGGAGTCGCGGCGCCACTCCGACTATTGCCAGCCGCTCCAACCCCTCCCGCCGACGCCGTTACTGCTGCCGCCGCCTCCTCCCGCTCCCCACTACTCACTATTTTAGCAGCAACACATTCACCCCTCTCCTCTTTTCTGTCATTCTCCCTTTCTCTCTTTCCCTCTGCCTCTCTCCCTCTCTCTCGCGCTCTGTCTCTCTCTCTCTTCCACTCCCTTATTCTATCTTTCTCTGCCTCTTCCTTCTCCTCACGCATCCTTCCATGCGGCGACCGTCGCGGCTCTGTGTGTGCATTATACGCTCCGCAAGGAGGCATTCTGCGATTCTTCCAATCTTCTTGCAAACTAAGTACACTCATCTTGTCAGTAGGGTAAGAAAGTAAAATCGCACGTACGAGTCAAGCTAGGTTACCATATTGTTGTCTTCTTGTTCTCAAAATCGTGGACAAATAAAATCAAATCAAATTTGTTAATACGAAATTGGAAAAATGGCATTGCATTCGAATGAAATTAATGTTTTTTTTTTCTATTTATTTACATAAACGACCGATTTATTAATATTGTTTAATTGAAATCAACTATAATCAGAAAAATACAAACCGATGACGATTTTATTTTTTGTTAATGGGCTAATGAGCCCGCTTCCAATTTAGTAAAATAAAATAAAATATCTTTTCACTCGATACAAGATCAGCACAAATTAATTAAAACTGTGAAGAAGAAACACAAGGAGGCGGCTTACGCCGATCCACAATTACAATGTTGTATAATAGGTTCTGATAAGGGTGAGAAAAATCATCGAGTATCCCAGATTCGTTGGTTTGTTCCCCCTTATCGTATTCGTGAAGAGTTTCAGTGCTCGAATCTTTTTTTGTCCCGATCGTGCCATTAATGTCACGCCGAGGATTACCGATCCAAGGTGAAAGAGAAAAAGAAAATTTGACCTTCGTCCATACCCCTAAATTGACGTTGCTGCAGAAAAAAATCACCTCCTACGTTCGATGAACGAGGAAAAATGAGAGGAAAATCACGATTTTTCATAACGAGGAAAAGCTGGCGTTGTCGCGCGATGTCCCCGGCTCCGCAATACGTGTTCGGCACAGTGATGAGAACCGAGACTCGGAAAAAGAAACGAATCTAATAATTGTGGTAGCATGCGCTTCGTCCGTTACATCGGGACATTTCGAAACCTTCGAGCGACATTCTTTGCCTCGATTTCCGATATCGATACGTCTGAAATGTGTCCTGCTACACGATGGAGTTTCTCGGATGAATCGCGCCGTCTTGCAACAATGTTCTCATAAAAATATAACGATTTCACTCATAGATATACGAATACAACACCGGGCCAGATACGTAGAATAAGATAAAAATTGTATGAAGTTGCTGCTGCCCGTATAATATACCATATATCTGTAAAAAGTACGTTCGTTGTATTTTTATTTCGTTTTATTTTTCGTTACCACCCCCTTTAAGGTTCCTCGGCCATCGGAGTAGACGATTCTCACGTTCGCGGTCCCAATCATCCCTCCGCTGACGACCCAACTTCCACTACCACCCCTTTTTACAGTCTCGTATCTCTCAAGAACGATCCATCGAACTCTCGCTCATAAAAGAAAAAGAAACAACGAAAAATGATAAATATCCCCCATCACCGTAACAGTCGGAGACTCGAATTTGCAATTCAAAATATTCTTCGGAGTCACGAAACGGCCAATTGAATTTCACTACGTTTCTCTATGTGGCACCCTGGGTCAATAACGTTATATACATATTACCGGGGCGGTGGAGGGGTTTCGGGGGCGTTATGTATCTATACTGGGCTAGGCTAGAGTACTGCTAGCCACGCAAGGATTTCAAATATTGTGGAAACGAGAATGAAAAAAACGACATGAGAAAAAAAAGAGACAATCGAGAAGATGAGAGAGCCGCGATATACACCCTATATATAACTCCGGAACACCGGACGGCACATCGACCCACCAATCTATACAACGTTAAAGACCACGCACGAGATAGCCGAGAAGGATATAGATGGACATATAACGGTGAATATCGATTTAATAGTTGATTGTAATTTACGAGCGCGTCGCGATGTTTTTTTTATGCATACCGTGTTTGTATAGGTACGCGAGAAAATCGCCGGAGAAAGAAACGGGCCGAAAAAGTATAGAATTTCGCGAGAAGGGTGTTACGCGGTCTATCAAAAAGCTGTATCAAACGAAATCTCATGAACCTCTCATTTTTCTGGTACATAAGTTGAAAATAATAAATAGTTTCAACTGTGTTCCGGATCATTTCATCCTCTTCTACCCCCATCTAAATTCTGTACGTACTTGAGACCGTGCGAGTTTTGTTTACCTACTTCAAAAATCACAGTATATAGGTACCTATATATAATATTTTTGACGTTCGTAGACATATACGACATGCATACTTTCGATCGTACCTACAATATTTACCTGTTGTTAGTAGGATTCGTTTCAATGGATGTATTCGGGTATCACGAAAAAAAACCCAACGACTTTGGCAAACCGAAACACATAAGTATATAGCACAGATATCAACTGTGTCTACATTTTTGCAGTAGACTTGGTCGCGTGAAAATAGACACGTGAGAGAAGCTCGTCGGCAGGGAAAAATCTGAAATAAATCCTTTCGTAATCCTGCATCGTTTCTTTCAGCTTCGTAAGATATTCGCTACGCTCCTTTATACAACACGGGCTCTCTCGTCGCCTTTTTTTCGGGATATTTTTTTGTTTCACACTCTTCTCTTTCCTTATCTGATCTATATACAAGCCCTCGATGCTTTCCACCGTTACGTATAGTTTCTCTCTTATCCCCGTTCGCTGCCAAAGTAGCCCTTTCTCGTTTCCGTCGTCGTCGTTGTTCGTTGTCGTCGACGTTGGCGTTACGATAGCGTCCGCCAAAGACGAGGTGATATTCCACTATCCTCTTTTGATACAGAATAGAACGCAGCGCCCTCACGACGCGACGACGAGACTTGTATTCTCTTCTTTTGCTTTCCCCATCTGCTCCCTCTCGCTCCGGGTTTCCTGGCCAGGACACTAGAGCACTTGGGATCGTGAGAGAAGAATTTGTTTTTCCCGAAATATCGACAACCCCATTTCTCCTGCCGACGCTAGTTTTCTACATTTTTCTTTAGGGACGATAAAAGTCTCGCGATGGAAGAAAACACAATGGAGCTCCAAAATTTCGAAATTAAATTATTGAAGATATGTACCTACGCCACATGAATTTGATACAGCTGACATATAGCCGCGATGGACTCGAGCTCGTGATATCGATCTAAGAACTAAGATGCTAGTTTTCTTCAAGATATGAAAAAAAGGCAAATACAATAATAAATAATAAAAATTATTATGATAAAATAAATACGAATAAATAATAATAAATCAAAATCATTCGTAGGTTTCCCCGATGATCGTGTTATTGATACTCTAAACTCGGAAACAATCGAAATGGTACGCTGAATTTTCGATTCGATCCAAAATTACTTAGTCTACTCGACCTTGAGCCAACCGAAGCCACGCCCAAAAAATCATGATATGAAATTGCGGCACAATCTCGTATTCTTATCTTTGCAGCTTAGAAAATTCGACTGACATAAGTAACTCTACTACTCTCCATTCGCCGAGACTGTTTCGTGCGGACCAGTGACCCAACTGTTATCGCGTGACTCTTCGCCGAACGAAGATCCGAGCACGTAGCAATCGATTGTCTCTGCGTTATCAAGCAATGATTAAAAATTTCCGAACACCCTACGTTTGACATTCCGCACACTTGACAATTGGTCTCAATTGGCACTTGGGCAATTGCCGTACACGGCACGCCTAAATGACGATGTTAAATCAACTACACGTTTCGTTGGCTTAACCGGATTTCGTTGGCTCAACTGCACGCGTGGTTGAGCTAACATCTCCATTAGATTCACCGCATACGAGCCCAGATTCTGTTGGCTTCACGGAAACTTTGTATCCACGTAGAGTTCTGAATAGGTCTCCAATTAAGGCTCTATCTCCGCGGTAATCTCAGACGAAAGTTACAGGTTTATACCTGCGTATGATACCGAATAATGTAATCCAAATCAGTTGAGAAATAACAACAAAAAAAAGGATTATATTGTTGTTTTGCTGCTGGAAAATACCCAGCTATAAAATTCAAAGATATTGAGGCATGTGATGAAATCACAAGGAAACATATCGTGGTGAGATCAGGTACGAAGTAATGTGACTGTGTCACCGATAGAGATAATGTTTGTTCCAGAAAATACGGAGATAAAATCGTTCGAGTCAATTATAAGTCAGACATGTATATCTTACTTATAATTGACTCGGACGATTTTGTCCTCGTAATTTATGACAAAACGTTAAGTTGATTATGAGTCATTTAGGTATAGTTTAGAGAGCTGACCGTATTGAAGACACGCCCAGGAAGTTTGACCTTTGCCGCAATGTCGACCAAAATTCATTCCCTGTCCATTCTTAATTGTAACAAGGGTTATGCCATGTGTTGTGTACGATATCGGAAGGGATGTGGGTTATCACGAAGGGGAAAAAGTTCGAGGGTAAACCCTCTCCAACACACACATTCTATTCAGTTGGGTTTCGTGCAAAGAGAACCGATTAGATTTTGGAGATCGAAAATCGTTACCCTTGATATCTCTTGACCGTACGAACTTTATTAGATAAATAGGCCGAAAGATATATATATATATATATATACCGATATGTATGTCTACAGTAGGGTTCGATACGTGCAACGGCGAAATTAAGATAGTCATCAACGAAAGAAAAGAAGATTTAGTTGATAACGAGTTTTACTTCAATAAGACACGCACTTCGTTTCATTATATTCGCTTCAAGTATAGCATCTGTTTCGAAATGATTCGGTCAATACAACGTATTGAAGGGGATATTTAAATTTTATAAAGATCGAAAATGAAAATTGATATTACTCAAATTGACTTCAACCGAATAAAATCAAATTGTACAATCGTTAAACTCAAAAATTGATCAAATGGTTTTGTGTATTTCGTCAAAAATACGCGTTCGAATAAAACGCAATTAATCAAATGAATCTCCAGTTGAATAAAATAACATTTGATCGTTCGAAAATTTGAAAACTGGTCAACCGAATTCGATTCTTCCGTCAGAATTCTTCATCCAATCGAACGAACTTTATTTCGCTCAAACAAATGCATAGTAGGTATTATACTATTCTCCCCGTGGCATTCATTTCTCGTGGCTTTATTTCTCCTCTCAACAAACAGTTTCTTCAACAATTCGACATAAAAAAAAAACTAGATTTCTTTGAAACCGTCTCGCCTCGTTTCGATCAAATTTTCCCGAGGACTAAGATCAAATTTTAATAGGGGACGCACGTATATTCGATTCGAGAACAAAGGAATATGAAAATCGATATAATAACTGGCGCCAAGAATTTTTCCTTTCTATCGTGCATTCTTCGGGCGAATCGTGTATAGGTACAGGTACATATACGTGTATGTGTAACTATTACGTTATATGATATCGAACAAGATGTATGTATATATATATGCATATCCTCGCAGGAGTCAAAGCGGAAAGAGCACGGAGGGTCGATATGAAAGAATCTAAAAAAGCAACGACGACGGGAACGACGGAAGAAGAAAAAGAGGACGTACGTAACGACTCCCATGGGAGTGGCCCAATCAGCTGGCTAAAGCGCGAGCTTCGGCTAAAATGTTCAACCACCCGGCTTTATATATACCTATACATACCTACCATGGATACCTACTCGGGTGGTTCAACGTATATATACCAAAATCCGTATAGCAACGTTTCTATGTACCTATACGTGTGTATTCTATTCCCGTGTACCTAGAGATAATACTTGGAATATGCAACGCGTGTGTATATATGTACCTATGTATATGCGTACATGGTTTCAACCCTCTACCGAACTGACTAAAAATAAGTTTGGAGCGCGGCGAATCCCAGAGTAGTTTTTCTTTCCCTTTGCGCACAGGGGGTTTTCTTTTCTCGCGGTACTCACACGTATGAAACGTACATAGCCATTATACGGAGGAATACAGTTCCACTCTAATTCTTTGCCCTCGAGCCACCGTCAACGATATAGTCACGCAGATGAGTAAAAATGATAAATTTTTCGAGTTTTTTTCAATCAGTGTGAAAAACTAACGAATCCGCGATATCCGCGCGCCTGTAACGTCGGTGGTGAGAAAGAACTGCTCTATACCGGCTACCTAATAAAGTATTTAGCCGAATGAGGGCGCTCGTGTAATCCGTAGAGATGGTCGCGGTTTTTGGGAGGGTGGAGAAAGTACTATGGCTAGCTTCGAATGGCACATTGCGGGAGGGGGGAGTTTCTGTTTCCCAGTGATCTGTGGCTCCCTCGTCGTGAGAATCGATGCTGCCGTGGCCGGCCAATAACCATTCATCGCTCTGCTATCACTCCCCTGGGGTATGTATACCAGTACTACAGCCCATATATATATGTATATATGTATATATGTAGTTATCTATACTTCGTACATTCGGAAACGTTCGCGTCTAGTGGGCGCCCGGCGCGTTCCTTTCTCACCCTCGCCATTCGTCCCCCCGCGGATTTCCCTCTACGCCTTATTACTTCTAGCTCCGTTACGCGAGAACAACACACGCACACACAACTGCCTAACCCTCTAATAAAGTATTATATACATACGTCCAAAGTTCTCTGTAGATTTACGCGTGCGGGCAAAGGGTCTGAAAAGTCGTTTCCACTTTACCGTGAAAAATGCAAATAATAAAAAGTAATAATAACATATCGTGTTCATTATAACTCGATGTAAGAATAATTCTAACGATTATTATTATTGATTAATTTTATAAATTGGATTTCGAAAAAGAAATTAGGCACATTGTTCTACCGCACTATTATAATTTGTTTTGATTGTCCATTTTATTTCGGGGTGTGCCTTCTTCCGGCGTATCCTTCGGTTGTTTGCTTCGCGATTGACTCTTATTTGGCACCTCCTGCCAGTATCTTCGTAATTGATAGACTCCTTTCTTCTTGGACCGTATCATACCAATGTAGTATAATCGATTTGCGAGACAATGTGTCTACGCAAGAGACATCAAAAACAACAATAAAACCAACGCAAAATGCATATCAGCATGGTAATTGTGTTTCTAGTCGGAATCACGCAAGAACGAGTTCCACCCTCGCTGATCTTCAACCGTCTACCCCTCTTTGTCGTGATTCGTACGAATCTGCGTGTATATTACTACACGCGTATCGACTCGATTCGGGGCAGAGACCGGGGGTAAATTTGTATGAAAATATTGTCCAGGAATAATGAGCAGTGGCGGGGTGGCGGGAGGTGAAGCGAAAAAGAGCGGAGTTGAATTTCGCTTCCGGGTATATTTTTGGCTTGAGGCTTGAAAGAGGGGATTTGAGGCTTCAAAAAGATACATATATGGACAAGTTAAACGGGAATTGCAGCATTGATCCCGAATAAATGAGGACGCTTTAATTCGCGTTTTCGATGCGACACATTAGCGCGAATCGACGCGGTCTGGTTTGCGGAAAGCGTTGGATGGCGGAACAATAGAGAGGGAGAAAATGACGGAGTGTGGCAGGGGGTCGGAAAAGTGGAACGGGGTGGCAAAGGTCATCCCCGCAGGGCCAGAAGCGGACAGAACGATCCGTATGGTACCACGCACCACCGGCAGTATTTATGGTAATGAACTGAGTTAGTTTGAACCCTCTTTTTCAAGCTCCGACTCTCTTTCTCTCTCTCTCTCTCTCTCTCTCTCTCTCTCTCTCTCTCACTCTCTCTCTCTCGCTCACGCTCGCTCGGCTTCCTCCGTTTCTCTCTCCACTCGTCTCTTTTTGTTCAGATTTCCTCCCAGTCTCTCTTTCTCTCCCTCTGTTCTCCGCGGTATTTCCCCCCTGGATTTCGAGTTCCCTCTGTTTTCATTTCTGCCTCTCTGTGAACGTTATATATACGCATATAGCTAAGGGTCGAATCAAATCGACCGGGTTGGAAAACTTGATATTTTTCGGTATATGAAAAACGGAATTTTCTCATGAATATTAATTAATTAGTTATCCGCTTTTCGATCAATTACTCGGAATAATATTACCGCGAAATTTAAACTCATGCGCGTTTATTGCTCAACGTGGATCGTTTCACGATATAGGATGACCGGTTTGTGGTGGGGTAGTTATCGAATTGATGAAACGATATGTCAAAAGTACGACTGACGTGCGTTATCGACGCCGTTTATTAGACACGCACACCTTCGGGCTCGTGCAGCAACCGATGATAAAACTAATTAAATGACACCAATGCTCGCCTAACACGGAACTTTATGGGAGAAAAAATCGTTTTTTCTTTGGCTCCGAATTCGTGTTTCTTTCGTCACGACGAATTTATAACATATATTTATCTATACATTGGTAATTCAAACATTATCTTCATAACTTGCAAAACGAAAATTCAAAGATTGAATTCTCATTGTAATTTCACTAACTCAAAAAAACCAAGATAAAAGTTCGGTGATAGAAGGTGCAAAGAGGGGGTTTCGTTTAGCATGCCACATCCCGTATATATGCACACGGTATATTCGCATTATATAGGTACACTGAGCCGTAAAGACGTGCATGCATACATTTCTGACGTCGTTTTACCGCTAAGACACTATATACATTAACTAATACACTCCAGGCACTTCACGACGTCATACTGGAATATTGGCCCCGAACCTCTTTCCAACTATATTTGCCCATCTAATTAAACGGAATTCATAAGTTACCCCAATTCCCATGTATACATACCTATAACCTCGCTGTACCTACATGGACGACGTAATGACTAAGAAAAAGAAAGAGAGGGTGAGAGAGAGATAGAGACAGAGATACAAAGAGAGAGAGAGAGAGAGAGAGAGAGTCTAAATAGAAAATGAAAAATCTTTAACAGACATTGTTTTTCCGCAATGGAACCAACTTATACCGTACTCTACGAGGATGTTTTGTTTCACTATAAATGATCCCCAGACCACAATTATTTGAATAAGCCTAGTTCTTTCTCTTATTTCTTATTCCTTACTCCTTATTTTTATTGTTATTATTATTACCATTATACTCGACGAAAAAGAAAAAAGAAAAAGAAACGCGGCGGCCGAATAAAACCGCAAGAATAATATTACCAATTTTATTAATAACAATGAGAATTATTATTATGTATTTTATTATTATTATGATTATTTTGGTGTTATACATCCGCACTCTATTTTTTTTCTATTTTCGTTCGAGTATGCACCACGAGAAAAAGCATAGAGCCTCGGTCGGAGCATATTCTCATCACGACCATTATTGCGAAATGAGAAAAGCGCCTTTTGCCGGCCTCTCTTCACCGAAAGCCTCTCGTTCTTTTTCTCTCCCTTCCTGTAACTCTCACTCATCCCTTGGCGTACTTATCATCGTTAACATTTGAGAACTAAAGGGCTCCATCTCGCTTCCTTCATTTTGCTCTTCGTCTCTCCTCTCTCTCTCTCTCTCTCTCTCTCTCTCTCTCTCTCTTTCTCGTTACATTCCCGGCAACGAGAGAGGACACTTAGCAGCACCGCCTGACAATTTGCGGACGAGCAAGAGAAGGCTTTCGCTGCTGCGAAGACCACGAGATTGCTCGTTGGAGACGGTACTCCGAGCACTTATTAAGAAGAATTTTGTTAAATCCCAGATCTTTACTTTTCTCTCCCTCTCGTTCTCTCTCGTTTTTTCTTCTATTCGTTATTTCTCTATTCCAGCAGGAAAAGGGCGAAAGGAATAATAAGAGAAAGACTACTAAGGCAGGCTATCGGACTCATATTTGGCAGGACACTAATTTCACCCGGAGATAAACGGATATTTGACCCGACTTTATCTTGGTAATGATTAAATTCTATATACACGTTGCAATAATCTGGGAGGTCAAAAAATCATTGTATTTGTTCTCGTAAGAGGATATACTTACATCCCCTTTAATTAGAAATGCAAGTAGGTACTTTGCAGCCATCCCGATATCATATCTACAAATCATAACCAAAATCTCGATAAAAATTATTTTCTCGTATTTCATTTAAACATATTTCAATTTTATTCAGCAAGCTCATTCACGCGGCAATTCGTTCCTTAATGCGTAATTCTTTCACCCCATATTCTCGTACAACAATGCCGCTTATCATGTGAAAGTATCAGATTATGGAGTTTTGTTTAACGATTCAATCATTCACTTGTGTAAAATGTTGTTTATTCGTACCAAATAAACTTTAATTCGGTGATTAAGTAGTCAATTCGCTTACGCCTGTTCCAACAAATCGCTTTTCAATCCTGATTAAATCAATTTTAATCTATACAGCGCGAGTACGAGAAATTTAGTAGAATGTAAATATAAATTAAAAAGAAATGTTTCTCGTAAAGGGTTATTTCGATGTAAGTAGTAGTAAGAAAGCTGCCGCCGCTGGACCGCCTCGGGATCAGCGAACAGAGTACCGAGAAGGTGGGGCGAGCTGTATTACACATACTCCGATGTGTACCACCTCTCGCTCTCTCACCTTTTCTCTGGCAACTGCACACACTCTCCCAGCAACGGGATTGTCACTCGTGCATTCTACTTGCAACCTGTTGCTTACTGCCTCTCCCACCTCACTCGGCCTCTCGCATCCTCTCTTTCTGCTACCTCTCTCGGCTCTCCTGCCGGAAGCTGAGGCAAGAGAAGCAATGCACCGGTAATAAGAACGCGTGACACTCATTCTTCCTTTGCCAACCTCCTATCCCTCCTCCCTCATTCCCTCACATCTTGAGAGCGCTACTCCAGAAACGTCTCATACGCGTCCTCGCCCCCATTTATCTTCTTCGGCTCCTTTCTGTATTTTTGACTTGTAAGGATGTGTAAGAAGTGATTGGGACAAAATTACACCACCCTGAGGGGGAAAAAACTCCTCCGTTTCACCTCGTTTGTGTGTATCTCAAGAATTTGTACTCACTCGTCGATCCGCTTGTTGTTTTATTTGTCCGGCATGAAAGCACGTGCTAAAAAGAAGCCGTCATTGGTTCGATGCCAGTTTCGACGTTTCGATGAAAACTTCGTCTAAGAAAAATCATCTTATTCGTTTGACACCATCTATTTTTAATTTCGATTAAAAAAAATCAGTAAATTATAGGGTAGAACGGGGCCGGTTGAGCAAGCGGGTAAGTTGGGCAATCGTCGTATCTCGAAAACTAAGCATCACACACTGGTCTATCAAATGGACGAAAGAGAGGTATGGGGCAGGGGAATACATCAATCCATTGCCGGTAGCCACGTGGCGTATGAGACGATGACACGGGACGTTTTCTTATTATTGCACAGAAAAGTAACATATACGCGATTGAGTATTTTTATTCTAGCACTGTATGCAAAACCAGGGCAGCAACTAAACGAGTACCAGTATTCAGTCATTTTAAGTTACTGTCGATCTGTAATAGTTATTTTAACGCACGTGGTACGGATTGCATTATAAACAAACGTTTGTTAAAAAATCTGTGCGGGGGCGAGTTGAGCAGTTTTCGATTGGGCTAGTTGAGCATATCTCAAAGCATTGCTCAACTAGCTCAACTATTTAAAAAAAAATGTTGATCGTATACTAATTGATATTCAGATATTCACTATTATATACAGTCTAAATTATGTCAGAAAAAAACAAACCCAGTGTTTCATTATAACATTAACTAGATTTTTGTATAGATAAGAAAAAATATTTCCAAGTTTCTTGCAATTAATATTAATGTTTCAAAATATAGCTAATTAACCAGCAGCTATTGCGTATTACTGCATTACATCAAATTGTCTTGTATGTGTCTGATTTTGTTATGGAATTCTTACCTTGCTCAACTTAAGCCTCATCCCCTACGGGGCAGGTTGAGCAGGTCTGCACTCTCTCACATTTATGAAAATAACTGCTAAATCAGACTTAAAGTCCATAATTTTTCTGAAGGCGTTTCGAGCAGGATAAATTGCGGATCCAACTGTGCAAGAATCAAGGAAATCGGAGCCATTTTTCAAGAGTTATGATCGATTAAGCCAAAAACTGCTCAACTATCCCCGCTCTACCCTATAAATTTCATTCATTCGACCGATAGCCTTTACTTTTTTTTACATTTTTTATTCAATTTATTCTATACACTTTATGAATTTCCTTATTGCGAATTTTTCATCGGACTTATCTCTCTTTCGTCGTTTTCCAATTCCATCTTACCCCTTCGATGATATAAGCCAGCCTTTCCACTTCCATTTCTTTGATTCCGTCGAGCGCTCCCGCCCTCCACGTGCTTTTACTTCCTGGCTGTTTCCTGCACCGTCGTGTGACTGTGAAACACGATGGCCATACGCACACTAGCTTTCATTTCATTCTCAATAGACTTCGATCATCCGAGAGAATTATGCAGTAGGCGCAGGAAACAAACTTTTCATATATCATCAAAGAGCCCGTTGAAATCCTTAAAAAATCGTGTGTCTCGTCCATATATTCATACATACATATATATGATGGTTAAACGTTCCGCCAATGATGAAAGAATTTCACGTGAGAGAAAGCAGTAATAATTGATCGCGTGATCAACGAGCACATGGTTTAGGTACAGAGAGTATATTATAGACTACCGGGAGAATACCCCGTAGGTATGTGTCGGCGTGGGTCGCAATACGCGAGATGGGAAAAACTGGCACGGTGTATATACACAAACGTATGCTCCGCCAGCTTTGCGTGTGTCGTGTATGTGTGGCTACTAGGATCCAACATTGCCCGTTTTATTCCCTGGAGAGTATATTAGGGGCAGCGTTTTACTAACGACAACGTTTGTTCGTCACGAGCAGGACTTGCCGCACGTTCTCCTTTCCTTGCATCGTTTTTTAAAACTTTTTATTAGTCGCTCTCCATGGTTCGTCTGGTACAGCCGGGCCAAGTAAGCGAGAGAAGGGAGCCGTGCACATTGCACTTCGAAGTGCACTCTGCACTCGAGTGGCTCGTTGAAACTCTTTCCCGCCCCTCTCTCCCCCCTTGCTTTCTCCACCGCCCTATGCGAGGGCACACCGCAGCGAGGTGATGGGTTTTGAGGCGCGTGCACGCCCCATTACCGATTCTTGGAGTACCTTTTACCCGTTTGTGCGGAACAGGAAAGTCGACCGCGAACCATGCTTTTTTAAGACAATATTTTTACATTTTGTCTGAGATGCTAGCTCTACACTCTCGTCTTAGGTTAGGCTAGGTAGCGCGAGCACGAGAATGTAGATGGGGCCCTCGCGTCACTTCGCCGAGTCCCTCCTCGCCTTGTCTGCGCTCGGACTGGTGTCGATTTTGCGGGCGCGAGTCAAAGAACGCGAGGTGCAGCAACAACACTCGCGCTTCTAATTCAGTATGCAACCGGATTTCGTAGACGGAAGTTGTCAATTTTACGTCAAAAAAATAGCGGATGTGTGGACCCACGAGAATTTAGTAAAGAAAGGCGAGAGTGCAGACGGCCATTTCCTCGCGCCATTTCGTGTTACTTCGTCTCGCATAACCTCGTTGAACCCCGCCTCGCCTAACCTTGCCGAGAGTGTAGAGCTAGCATAATAGAATGCTTTCCACGATAACGATGGGTAAAACAAAAATTCGTCAACGATTAAGTGAAATAAATGATGAATAAAGCGACGTTATTCACCTACAATTAGATGTACCCTCATAACTTGCAAATTTTTACTAACATTGCAGCGATAACATTGTTCAATTCGTTTTTCAAACGTCATTTTTCATTCTTTTAGAACTTTGTTTTCTCATTCTTGTTAGGTTAATTGTTTTGAAATCAGCATGCCCTTTGTATAAGTGAAATACCGATACGAAAATAATGATGCAATTCGAAAATAATTCGAGTGAGAAGTCGTCGCGCTGGTTTACACAGAATGTCCCATGCTTGAAGATATACGGGGCATCGAAAGCTTTAAAGAGTCGTCGAAACGCGACGCGAGAAACGTAGGATTTGCTCCAAGAGTAATAAAGTAGAAAGAGAGTAGCGGAGCAGCGCGTCACGCTCCGGTCGCTTCGAAAACATGGCGATTATTGCCGCCGAAAAGTGTGCGCACTGCTCACTCGAAGAAAGGAGAGAGAGAGAGAGAGAGAGGGCGGGTGGGAGGGAGGGAGAGAGGGGGAGAGAGAGAGAGAGAGAGCTTTGTAGTTGGTGAGCCCGCGTGCGTCTCGACGCGCTCTTCCTCTCGGAACGTTTTCCCTCCCTTCGCGATAATTTTCCGTCCCCTTTCTTGCACACCCCCGGCCATGGCACCGAGTTTCACTCTCTCGTCTTTTCCGTTCGCCCCGTTTTCTCTGCTTTTCGAGCGAGGATGAGAAGGAGATACACCAGACGCGTCTGCCATAGTCAACACCGCTGAGAAATTTCGTGCTTCAGCCATTTCTTTGCATCGCGTCCTAATACCGCAAGAAAAAACCATCTTCTCTCGTTTTCTCTCGAGCAGTTAAACAACTCGGATATTTATATTGCGCGGAGTTTCTCCTTTTTTACGACTCATTCTCGCCTATTTTTATCCCGCCCTTGAACCGGCCGGAAATTCGCGTCGAAAGAAGCTTTTTATGCGTCATTTTGTCATTTGATTTGCGCCAGCCCTTATGTCGTGAATTTGACGCAGGGTCACCATCCTACCCCTATCCCTGCACTTCTGTCCGTAGATCACTCTAGCTCCAAATGAATTTTACATTACGTCCACCAAAATTTGGGGCGGCACCTGTACAGGAAGTCCTGGCCATTATTAAACCACGCTCCCACGTTCGGGAATTCATTCGACGCCCTCGCTCACCTCTGCTTCCCCTTTTCCTCACCCTCGCCTCGGTAATCGTCGCTACTTCCGGTGCTGATGTATTCGAGAAAAAAAAAGTCAAGAAAAAATAATGCTTCCTCTTCTGCACGACCTCGTATGATATTCGCGAATCGGCAAACGCGCAGATTTGGAAAACATACGAAACACCTTTTATCGCAGGGGCAGATGGTCGAGCACCTGCTGAACAGCCGCAAACAAAATGGGCTCTATTTATAAGAAGCTGAAAACCTTTCTACACTCGCACGTAATTTTTGCTTGGTTTAAAATTAATGTGATTCGCAAGCTCTTGAGGGGGATGTGCCGTTTATGTTGAGAACGGAAATCCTCGGTAAACTGTGCTGTAGACGTGAAAGGCAGACCGAGAGTGGTTCATCTCTCTCAACCACGGAATTACGTTGATGTCAAGTCGCGTTTGCAATAATGCCGACGAGAGATTAATTCCCGTCGCTCCACGAGATTTCCTTCCTTAATTGTATTTTAATTACTGCTTGAGCTCATTCTCTCTCTCTCTCTCTCTCTCTCTCTCTCTCTCTCTCTCGCTCTCTCTCTCTCACGCGCTTACACGAATCAGAGAGAGGCCTTCTATTCTCAAGCTGCTTGAATAAACATCGCGGAACATTGACGTTTCGTACTCCTGAAGAACCAAAGCAATAATCCCGTCATAACACAACCACAGATCTTAGACAATGATTATAGAATACTTTTTTCTGGCCAATAGGTTTATTACTTACTGACATCTTTATTTTCGAATGGACAGTATTTTTCCAATAGCCAACAGAGCTTTAACTTTGTCAAAATGTGTTTTACGTGTTTGAACGCAAACACAGCAGAATGAAAACCATGCGTGATTGTGCTTTAATTTCTTTGGTCTTCTACCATTGACGTTTTTCGAGAGACTTTTAGCATTTTACTCGTAAGGAGGCGGAGTTGAGTCTGCAATAAAGGCATGAACGAAAATCAATTTCCATCTTTTGATTCTTCGCCTGCTCGACCTCTCATGATTTCATTTGGATTTTTAGATTTTCACCACAAACTTTCACTTTTTTCGTCTTCTTATATTCCCTTCAACTTGAAAGACCTTTGGAAAATTCTCCGGGACAGAGCCATCTCATGCGACTCTTCTTTTCTTCGTCCTGGATTTCCTTTTTTGAGAGTTCCATGAACAACCAAGCCAACGCCTCTCCGACTCTCACCTTCCCTTTTCCAAGAATTACTTCCTTTGACGCCTCTAATTTGCCAAATTGTTATTCTTTGAAATGCCAACCCCGTGGCTCTCTCGCCGAGGGTAGACGGCACGAGGTGGTCCTCTTCGCCCCTCTCTGTGGCCTGTGATGCTGGCTCCTCGTGCGAATTCGATGTTCTCTTTCCCATCTCCACCTCTAGTTCTTGCCTTTATGTACATTTTTGTATTTTCCATTGCCATCCGGGATATTCCATCGACACGATGAAGTTTCGGGAAGAATGTTCCACAGTCTTAGCTTCTTCGTCCTTTCAGCACTCCTTGTGTTCCTTTTATGGGCGTTAATCCCGTTTATCTTTGTGTCTAGGAAAGCAGTAAAGGGAAGAACCGTGTTACAGAGCTGGTCCTTGAGAAACGCGCAACTTGGCCATTATAGAAAAACTTAAAGCCTCGTTAATCTAGTTTTAATGTCTTCACAAAGAAGAAGGAGAAAAAGAAGAAAGACATCTTTGTATCAACCCTTCGGTAGTCACGGAAAGAGCGTCCACCAAATGACAATAAAAGAAGGGGAAATAGAGCTGAGCTTGGTCGCCTATTAATTCGTTTAATTGTGCTGACGAATTGGAACGCTTAAGAACTCGGATTCTCCTTCTTTCTCACCTCCTCCTTCTAACCTACCACTCTGAGCGTACTCGGGACTCTCTTACAAGTTATCGCGAATTCTCAGGCGCACGAGGGCCAGGGTTAGCTCCAACGAGGTTGGCAGTTGTTACGGGCAACGCGGCCTTCGCGTTGAACTGGTGCAACGGCGAGCGAGAAAGAAAGATTTATACAAAGTCGAGGAAGGAGGAATGAGGGTAAAATATCGCGGACCTGAAGCAGCAAAACTCTTAATTCGAGTGCTCCAAGAATCCGCGTTTTGACGCTTATATACATATATGAATGTTGACACTAGAGAGCTAGCGTACTTCAACATCTTCCAGAACCCAGTGACCCTAGCAGTTTTCCCCGAGATTCGCGGAGGTCTTCATTAAACGACAACTTGTAAAGTAATTCATTGGCTTGCTTTTTCCGTTGATTGAGTCTCAGCCGAAACAAACTTCTAACAAAAGTTACAAATTATCGGTAATATATCTTACGATTAGTTATATTAATTCTTCTTGCTCGTGTATATTGCTTCATGCGTCACAATCACCTTCCTAGCCCCACACCCGGACGCTAAGGAATCGTTTGTTCGGTAACGTTGAATTAAATTCGCTTCGACATTCCTGACGATTCGATCTTTCCCCATTATTATATGGCCACACTGTCTACTTTATTTCGTTTGAACGCCTTGCATATCGCTTTTGTATAGATGTATATCGGGAATTCCACGCCAGATCAGACACCATTTAGCTTTTGCATCTCCGATTTTCTTGAAAATGTTTATAGTGTCCGATCTGGCATGGAATGCCCCATATATATGTATATCTTCGCACACGTGCACGCGCAGCTCAAATGGTAAAGGAAACTAGTTAGTTTTTTTTTCAAACAGCTGATGCTGACCTTCGCACTCATTCCGTGCCAAACTGTACGATGATGGTGAAGACGAGATACGTCCCTCTCGTAAAAGAAAAACGTCATCGACGAGCGATCTAATCAAGTCGAGAGAAGTTTCACGATTGTTGAGGAGGAAAATTGGTTCTCTGCATTCTCTGCTTTCACATATGTGCATTCTCTCTCTCACACACGCACACACACACACACACACACACGCGCGCGCGCGCAACACTACCTTTTGCTCCTTTGTCTGTCCACCAATTCACCTTACTTTTCTTCGTCGATTCTCACTTTCCCTGATATCGTCTGTCCTTCTTACTTAACGGAGGGCTCGTTCACAGCGAGGAGAAATCCCGTTAGGAAGGATGGACAAGCCACGAGTAAGCCCAGATGGCAGCCTTCCCCAGCAGTTTTCGAATTAACTCCTCTTCCGCGTCTTGGCACAGAACCTCGTCGCCGGGAACGAGAAAGGGAGAGAGACCGAAATAGCGAATGCTCCGGAGACATAGGTAGTAATAGTTGAAGTAGAATCGTGCTTCGTGCAAGAAGAGACAAGAGGAAAAGCAAGAGAGAAGGAGCCGCACGCCTTTGGCTCCAAGTTGACGACGTTACCGGTCTTCACAGCCATCGTCGGTTATACCAATGTGTGTCCCAAGGAATTGGCAGAGTGGACCTCCTAGCCCGGGCTATCAGATCTTCGTGCAGGTGCGGATACTTCGGATCTCTAACTGTTGTACGAGAAGTCGAGAGAAAGGGGAGAGACCGTGTCGATAGTTTCGGTCGACGCGATTTCGGCAGTTTTCGTGATGCGACTTCGTATATCCTCCGTACCTTGGCCTCAGCATCTCATCACTGGCACTCGTTCTGGTAGTGATAGTGGTACCGGTAGGTGGTTGAATGCACACGCCGGCTCATATATAGGAGAGCTGGGAAAACGGAGGAGTAGCCGCGATGAGAGAGGAAGCGTGGTTTGTCGGTAGTTGCGGTGATAACTTTGGGGTAGGGGGATCCGATGGATGGAGAAATATGAAAGGATGGAAGGAGAAAGATAGAAGTGGCGCGGATGATGCTGATGGTGGTTGTGAGAACGTGACCGACCTGTCTGGAATCGCATCAACCTTAACCCCGCTCCCTCGTTTTCCTCAGATATTACTCGCCCTTTGCATCCCTTTACCTCTTACTCAATCGCTTTCTCCACGATCTCTATAGACCCCTTTCATTAGAATGTATCGCAACACCGTAAATGAGGTCATCTTATGCACACGATTTGGGGTGCAACGGATTTGCAGTGAGATGTTTTTCAGCAGACACCGCTCACGTGTCTGCTAACCTGGGTTAAGAAGCAAGGATATGCCATGAAACTAACTCCATCGGATACGCCACAACATTTATTACTCTGGATACTGGCTTTTCAAATCTATGAATATGAATCGGTGCGGACGGAGTGGAGTTTGGCGGAACTGAATGGCCAGTACCTACCTAAGTACTCTGGCAATGGTAAATAAGGATGAATACCGATTACGCGAGTTGAGCCCAAGTGGACTTGATTTTTTTTCCGACGGAATGAAAAATTGCAAGCTCCAGAATTATGTATTTATGGACCAGGAGGGTTTACTAGTAGCTTCTTCAGACTTATAATACTTGATAAATGAAGAGTGCAGTGTTTTATTATTTCATGAAAATCATCGTAAACGTCACGAAAAGCTAGATTTATTTTTTATCATTTCAAGGTGTTTGTGTTTATTACGAGGCTAACCTTAGTCAAGCTAAAAATATGTTTTTACCATTTCTACAAGGACTTTGCATGAATAATGAGCGGGTTCTGCGTCATTAATATAAGTTCTATAATTCTGGAGAAGGACAATCAATTCTGTAAGCTGTAATAATGCCATACTTTCGGAACTTGTTTATTCAGCTCCGTTCGTATCTTCCGAATGATGTTCATGAATCGTTCGGCCTAACTTTGGCGGAGAACACAAAATCAAAGGGAATAGAATGAAATAAACAGAACAACATAGGCAATAGGTCGAGGTAGACGGACAACGGACTCGTTGACGTTGATACACCGTCTTCCTTCGTGGTAGAACATAAACAACCACGTCGCTGACTTTACATAGTTCCATTCGTGCAATAGTCTCGTCTAATTTATATCGCATAAATTTCCTAATTATAAGGACGTGGGAAGAGCCACGGGGTGATTTATCGAAACCAGCGAATGAAATAATGAGGATGATGTGTACATGCAACCACGGGGCACGAAGACAACTTCGGGAAATAGTAGTTCGATCATGGATCGCAACGTGGCCCGTATCTACGATACGACGATAATACCCGCGGGAAGGGTTGAATTATAACTGCGTCATAGCTTAGCATCAACCCTTGACATTCCGCATACAGAAGATCCAAAGCTATCCGACGTAATAGGTGTATTCAAACACGGGCGTGTGAACCTTGATCCTCGTGCGCCAATATAATTTATTTTCGCGTTCGTATGAACGCCTCACGAATTCTCTTGGCTCCCAACGTCCGTTTTTAGAAAAATGTCTGCGACGTAACAAACGATATATTGGTAGTTATCGTTGACGCTGTCGTTGACGTCGCATCAATCGGCGACGTAGGTATACGAGAAAGGCCACGATGGCCGAACGGGATTTCTTCCTTTTTTTTTCTATTTTTAACCTTTCTCGGTGGTTGTAGGCAGCGACTACGCTAGGATAACAAAGTCCTTTCTAATCTTCTCGCTTATATCTCCGGCGAACGAGTATGAGAGAGAGAGAGAGAGAGAGAGAGAGAACGAGGAACGAGGGGGAGGAAGCACCCCGTCAACCTAAATCCCACCGAGGGCACGTCCTCGTCTTTGGTTCTCGTCGTGGTTCTCTACTTTTTGCTATCGACATTTTCCACGAACTTCTATCGTTCATCCTATTATAGGAGCGGTGAAGCCCCTCTGAGGCAAATGTCGCATAACTAGGAAGGCAAGACTCTTCCCTTCACTGTCTCTCACACCCTCATTTTTTCCTCCTCGTGTTCCCTCTAGTGCCTCCCTTTAACCTCTGACTGAAAATCCTGTTTATATATAGACACGATTATTCTAGCGTGCTCCCTTTTTACTCGCGAAAGAACCCTGTGTCGCCGCGCTACATGTAGGTACCTACCTATATAAGCTTTTATCCACTCCATCGGGTCTTCCCCTCCCATTGCTACTCGACACTGACTCGGATCTTTCGACACCTCCGAAACTATCGATCTTCCCGTGGAAGCAAAGCCCAGAAGGAACGTAAGCAAAGGAAACAAGCGTCGGGAAGATTTGCGTCGAGGTTTCGACGCATCGAGTAGTAAGAAAAAAAAGGGGGTAGGTTGTGTATAGTTTTATGGGACGCTTCCACGAGCGGTGGAAAATTAAGGCAAATTGTGGCCCTCTTGGCGCCATACGACGCTGTTCCAAGGGGCAAAATCGATATGCAAATCTACGCGCAAATCCTAGTAATCTTGCGCCACGTACCAACTATGCCGGCGGCTGTCGCCGCTAGAGAGCGAGAGAGGGGATGAATTTCGCATATATATGCTATATGTCGTAGACACAGGTCTGCTTGGCGTGCGCTACCTACTCCCCCGACGGCGTATCTGGTGCTAGTAGCGCCGAGGAAAACTGGGGTCGGAACCCACCCTTATACGCTCCCGAGCTTACCGCCTATATGTATAACTACATATGTATGTGCACGTGTATGTGCACGTACACGTATTATATATACGAGCACCGGCTGTATGTCGGTCGGCGTTGTGATCGGGCGAGGCGACGGGCAAGGGGTGGTGGTTTTGGCGTCACAGTGTCGGTGATGCGAATAGGGGGATGATAGGTCGACGACGTCGACGCGCTGGGTCATAAAGTGGAGTTAGCCCGGGTCTGAAAGATAGTGTTCGTTGGCCACCTTCGAGCATACGAACTCGTTGCTCGTGGGGTACAGCCCCTCGGCACCCTCCTACACTTTTTGTATGTGCTTTCGACGTAAAACCTCCTATTCTTATCCTGGTCCTAGCAGGACTCGTACATCGACTTTTTCATCGATGTTCTCCGCGTATAATGAATATACAACCGTGACATACACATATTCGAAATAAAACTATGGTATCGAGCTGTTTTTAAGAGTAGATCATCTCGTTGCTGGGCCAGATTCTTCGAACGAGTCGATTTTTCAAGCTCATTCAGCAATTCTTTACAACAGTTTTCCACATAATCGATACCGAATAATATGATAATAATCTAATCGAGTTAAAATATAAACGTGATAATATTCATATTTTTATCAGTGAAATTTATTGAATGTCAACTATGAGTAGGTATCAGTTAAATAATGATAAATGAATGATATGACATGAGTAAGAAGTGCCGTTTCAAATTGACGAAAGACGACAATTTTTCATACGATCACTTTTCGTTATGGAGAAAGAATGAGATTGAAGAGCGGACGATAAAAAAGCCAGCTAATCCCTCCCGATCCTGCCGGAGTCAGGTGCAAAAGTGAGAGAAATGGGCGATAAGTCTAAATCCCGATTATCTTGTTGATTTCGTTGTGATCGCCGACTGCACGAAACGATAATTGGGAGTGACTCTACGATATCCGAATAACACCCGCTGCGAATCAAGACAAAACACGGACTGTCCCGACAGACTTTTTCCTCCGACATTATCGACGGCTTCGTTTCCTCGCGGATCCACGTTAGGAGAGCAGAAAGCACGGTGGTGATGGCTTTTCTCTTCTTCAACCCTCTTTTTTCGTCCGTATTCGCCATTGATACGGCTCGTCATTATATAAGTGCAAACAAAGAGAGTCGTCCAAGCGCGCTATTTCGTATTCTTGTTTCGCGTTGAGCTTTTTTTATTTACAGGAAGAAAACAAAGTTCGAACTTCTTGAAAATATAACTAGATATTTAGCATTTAGTGCCAGAATAGCATATTTGTATGAGAACAGTTATGGTATTCAATGATGAAGTGGAAAGTCGACAAAGTTGGAAAAAATTACTCGTAGCTGGTACCGCTAACAATGGTGGCTTATAACCGTTAACGTTATAATTTCTCATGAAAATGAGTAGGTACCAGTAAATCGTTCGGAATCCCCATTTACCGAGGTTCATCAAACTCAGACGAAATGTCGCATTGTAAAATCAATTATTCAACCGTACTTAGCAGCCACGTAGAAATACCAAGCTTCTGCGATTCATAACGAGTGTCATAGTGACTTGACGCGCCTGCATTGCGTGGTCCATACACCTAATCTGTAATGAGCATATTGAAAAGTGACTCAATTTTATGTTTGGCTTATGATCGATTAAGAAACAATGACATCCATGAAATAAAGATTTTTTTTAATGGAACATAAATTTTGATCCTCGAACTGAAGGAATGCGACCGCTTAGCCGTATAACAAATATTTCTTTTTGTTTAAAGTAAACTATTATGCAGTCTGTTGTCAGGAAAAATGTGCACTTTTTAAACAATGTAATATTGCGTTGAAAGTTTTCTTCACATTTCAATATTGTATACGACACGTGTAACACATTAAAGAATGATATGGTGTCTCTCATGTCAGTAGATTCTCCCGGCCCCTCTTTTCCATCTGTCCTCTTTTTTCTCACATAAAAAATAAAACCCTTGATAGGACAACTAGAGGACAAAATAATGATAAGTAAATATTTTAACGACTATAAATGTCTACTGAACGTTAATCCATAGGTACCTATCGTATATTACGTACATGCTATATTTGTACGTTCGTATTGATAATTATGTATATGCGCCTGTGCTTGTGCAGAACAAAATCCGGTAACGACGTTGGTTTTTACAATCCATTCGGAATCGCTAGAAGTGCGGGGTATTAGTAACCGACTATGGACATAGGATCCCGGGGGCGAGGAGGGGGCTGACTACAGGGACAGTGAACCAGGAGACTCAAAGAGCAAGGGAGAAAATGCAAGAGTCTACTCGAATTCTGAAACTGCACTCGTTACGTAGTTATTTACCCAGAGGGTGCAGTTTCAAAGTATAATATTATTGTTGTATGAAGTAAAATGCTGACGAAGCGATTTAAATGGGAGGCCTTCACGATTCATACTCTTCTCTTTTACTCGTATTTCACCCTTATTTAAAGCTGATTATTACTGGAACATTTTTTGGACAATCGAAAATATATACGTTCACTCTAATTACCACCATTCTAATAATTATTTATGCTTAAAAATCACGATTTCAACTCAGGCTGCTATAAACAGCGAAAATAATAATAATAATTATTATTATTATAATTACTGGGATTTTCCATACTATTCACTGCAGGAATAGTTCCTGTAGTGGGCCAAAACTTTCCTTTCACGAGCCGTCTGTTGAAATAGAGCGAGCGCGAGAAAAAGTGTGAGAGACGGGGGGGGGGGGGGGGGGGGAGAAACACCGAGTAACTCTCGAACGTGCTTAATTAGGGAATATTCGAATACTCAAGTGTCATGCGGACGTCGCAAAATCAGGAGGATGCATGAGAAGAGGGGCGCTCGAGGCGCCGCGAACAGTTCCACAGATATCACGTGCCTCGGCCAAAGGAAACCCGCGTTAAGCTAGACACAACCAGCGCCCTTTATATTGTTCCCCGAGAACGCTTCGCTCTTCCCGCAAGCGTCTAGCTTGGTCCCAGCCGCTATTACGGAAAGCCGCTGGATTTCAGAGAATATATACATCTCGTACGTTATATTTATATAGGTATGTACGTACAAACCCACTGGCGGTTTTAGTGGCTGAACCAGCAGTGCAGCCATCTACGGTGCTTTTGGCGTCTTACCCCTTCCCTCGGACTTTTCATTCTACACGTAGTACTTTGGGCCATACCACACCAGGCGCTCCCTCGAAACGTCTTACCTAAACTAATATTGTTAGGGTCTAATTAGTACCCACACGTTCTCTCTCTCTCTCTCTCTCTCTCTCTCTCTCTCTCTCTCTCTCTCTTTTCTGTGTGTTTGGGCTTTCTCCTTCCGTACTGCCCTCTCGCTACTTCATTCAGCCCCTTCGTAAATTTACCTCAATCTTCATACTTCCTTGCTAGCCGCCGCCGTCTCGCTGTTCTACGACGCTCGAGTATTGCACTTTTATGTTTGTGTGGCATCGCTGAAAACTTTCAATCCTGGTTCTCATCGTCCGACGATTTACTTTTTATTAGGATAATGACTTGTCTCGAATTAACACCAAATATCACAAATAATTCTTCTTACACGATCAAAATTCGTGTGTATTTTTGGAAGTGAATAATATATCTGGATGATCGTTTCGTATTTCTTGCGATTTTTTTATTGTATTTTGAATAATATCTGGTACCTACTTTCTTCGAATAATAAATAATGTTTTGTTTCAAACCGTTAAATAAGAAGGTACTCGTGGAAAAGTCTACTTGGAATTCGCCGCAGAAGACTATATTAACCTACGTCGATCAAAGTTTACATGTGCTATTGGATGAATAGATTTGAGAAAAATCACCATCCGTTCTTTTTTTTATACCCTGTGTTTTACCTTTTTTTTTTGGAAAAATGTGTATCTTGACATGAGAAAGCTGCTTAAAATTGTCCGATCGACATACGAACAGAATATTTCTCACTTCGTCGCAGGAAGATCCGGAAAAATCTCAGACTTTATAAATGTTTCTCTTGCTACGAAATCTCGTGTAATTACAACTCGCCGTATTACGATCGAAACTTTTACAGATAAATGCACGATGGATACTTGTTGTGATAGCTTTTGTTTCATTACCTAGTATTCCGGAAATCGGTATGTGAAGAGAAGGGGAAGGGTGTCCCCGAAAACGAGAGAAACGCGGATGGTCGGTGGATACATATATCCATATGCATGTATCCATATGTGCGACGAGCAATGACGACGATCCATAAAACATCGTCATATGTATCCCGCGTAGCGATTAATTCGATTCTCAATTTATGGAGGTCAGTGTTAGTTCCAACGAGCATCCACCTCTCTCGTAATCGGTGCTGCGTTTATTGCCCATCGGCTCGTTGATTACACTCTCGCTTGGTCGTTCACTCTCTCGTTCTCTTTCTCTCTCCGAAATCTCTCCCCCCCCCCCTTTTTCCATCTCTGTCACGTTTCCACAATATTGACTCATCCCACGATAGACGTAAATCGAACGTACCAATACTGCACTGCAGCCCGTTTGCGTGATGTCCACAACAAGGTATACAAGATATATATTGGGATATATAGCTCACTTTCCCCGTACGCTCGGTATATTTCTCCTTCTCCCGCGTTTGCTATTTTTGGCACACCTACTACGATAGGAATATATGTATCCTTATCGCGCTGTGTGAGCGTGTCGTTGAATCATCAAATTCTCTTTTTGTGTCTCTTTCCGCGGATCGCGATCCTGGCACATTTCTACCATTTCATTCATTTTTTTTGATAGAAGGAAGAGTTCATTAAAAAATCATTTTTTTTGTCATATTTGTGCTCCGTGTTTCTCAAATACTGCAAGTTTTCGTAAAATACATCTAAATAAAAGTCTCATCGATTAGAAGTTTTATTGGAAACAAATTAGCAATCGAGCATTTTTAGGATACTCAGTTTGGCGAGAATCGCTAATGAAAAAAAAATCATGGAATTCTTAGTTGCTTCAAATGAATATAGCAACGAATCATCAAACTCTACGTTGGTCTTTCGCGTACAACTGATTAACCATCAACGACAATTCAATTACTTAGTTTGAATAGGTATAGCACACAGAAAAATTTTAATTTGGAAAGTTACGACGATTTTACATTCGTATTTTTATTTTTATTATTTCAGGGTCGGTGTAACAGGGATAAACCACCTTGCAAGTACTTCCATCCTCCGCAGCACCTCAAGGACCAGCTACTGATAAACGGACGTAATCACCTAGCCCTGAAGAATGCCCTGATACAACAAATGGGCCTGACACCTGGTCAACCTCTAGTACCTGGTCAGGTGCCCGCAGTGGTACGTCATTTTTCAAAATATTTTTCTGCACAACATATATATGTATCAATATAATTCATTAGTAAATATACAGTACATTTATACATACTATATTAACACTGCACCACGTCATGATCTGATTAATATCGTCTTTTATATTCACACGTATACTATCAGTATACTCTATAAATGATTGAATATCATTATCATTATATAAATATATCCTATATTTGTTTTTATCGCCCTATCTCTTTTGCTAAAATATTACAATCGATCACAGTTAGATGTATAATGTACTTCACACCTCATCGATTCTGCCCGGTAGCTAAATTCATCTCTGGAATAATTTGATTTGCATTCCGATGCTAGAAGTTCATGAAATTCAGATTCCGAGATCGTCGAGCCAAAAACGATATTCAATCTTTGCTACCGAACCGAATCCGTGGAACGGAAAAAAAACGTGTAAATCCTTGCCCTCAAAATATCAATTAGCACGCCGCATGTTTTTTTGGTCAGTGTCCCCCCCCCCCCTGCCCCTGCCCAGCTCTCCTTTGGTATATTTAATCAAATCGGTGTTTTATTTTTCGTTTATATATATAAATATATATAGAAATGTTTTTCATTAGGATTCAGAGTCAATACATATGTCTAATTGTATATATATATATGTATTTTTTTCGATATTTTTATACATATTATATATATTTGCATCCGTAGAGAAATTTTTCGGCGCATGAAACCCGGGACCGCGTGCACAAGATCGTACACTTGTCGTCAATGTATTTGAAAGTTTATGAAAATGATAAGAATTTGTTCAAAAAATCTCGATAGTCTTTTTTTTAATTTGCTAAGGGATGTGTGATCAGCGGGGTACATCGATATAAATACCTGGATCAAATTTGAGCGTTTCTAAAACGTCTCGCACTTTGGCCTACAATGAGTTTGCTTAAACAAAATAGCTAACAATAAGACTTTGCTTTTCGAAAGCTTTCAAGCTTGTAAACGCTGCTTGGTCGATTTTACCTATGATTTTTCACGACAATTTTACAGATTGTTCAAGATGCCGATCTTTGTAAATCTTTCGACAAATTTGCAAACGAAGATGCAATCTGAACACTCGCGTTTTTTTTTCTCACTATCCTCCAATGACATATATTCCCGCTGATTACCAATTAAACATTTGGCTGAATAATTTCATGTGAAAATGAAGCAAGATTAAAATTGTCCAGTCCTCCCGTTTTGCATTAATCGGAAGAGCGGGTAGGTTGCAAGACTGGTCAAGCTGCAGTAACCTGCTAGTATAGATATGTTTACGTCAAATTGTAAGATCGAAAACGCACGCGTGCTCGTATTACGTTTTGGCATCGTATGTCAATATTTTTTCTGAAGCCCATTTTTAATTTCGCGTCGTATATTATTTTCATTGACCTTTTATCGTTTAAAGAACGAAACCAAGAACTAAAAACTAAAAAAATAAAAGTATGGCCCATCTACTAACCGCGTCCTCATACAATATTGTGAGAAGTTTAAAAAAAAATTAATGAAATGAAAGAAAGGAAGAAAATCATTTATTTATTATCACTGTACTACACGTATGACCGCCTGTCTGTCCCCTATGTTTGCCGCTGTGGCGCCTGTGGTTGTGGTTGATTGTTGGTGTGTTCTCCGATCGCTACAATACATTGGCGAACAGGAGTCCCAACCTCCTCCGCCATCGCACCATCACCTTCAACAGCAACTCCAGCAGCAACTTCTTGCTACCCACGCCTTTATGGTAACTCCTGGTTTTGGTTCGGCTTTCACTAATTTTTTTTTTTTTTTTTTTTTTTTTTTTTTTTTTTTCGATATATTTCATGCACCGAGAAAACTAAAAGATTGGGTCGATCGAAACGGCATTAAGCAGTAATCTTTTTAGCCAAATTTATTTAACTAACTTCAAACGAATTGCGACCAGATTCGAATAAATCTTTTTATTTCCTCGTGTACCCTCGTCGGCATGGCATATATCGATCAATATATAGATTTAGCGTATATGAATAAGCCGGACAATTGTTCGATAATCGAGCTCGATGGCGATTTTGACGAAAATAATTTCAATTCTATTATAAATATCGATAGTGTATTTCCAAAGAGAAATATATGTTTTTGTAATTATTCCAATAAAATGTAATATCCGTTATTTTCGTATCGTATAAAACCGGCACCACCGATTACGATCAATTTTCCATCGTATACACATAACTATCAGATGAGGGCAAGAAAGCATTCGCGATAATGATTTAGGTATATGATTCTGAATAATTCTGCACAAAAATGCCGAATTCATCTTTTTACGACTAATTATTCGTAATTAATATTATTTCGACCGGTTTAATATATTTGAATGCCCATTACTGATAGGTATAATTAGCTAGTATACGCACTCGAGCGAGAGCTTTTTTTAAATTATATGATCCTAATCGATTATCGACGCACAGTTATTTTATAGCAGTAGTTGCGATATTTTAGTTGAGCGAATATTATATTTTATACAGTATATTTATAACCGTTATGCATGAATTATAGACGTACACATTTTATATAAATACACGTAACGAACACACGCTCGCTCGGATCTACCAAAGGTTTACAAACACGATCAATATGTTGTACAATAATTTTCTTTTTCTATTGTTGGGAAGAACGCGGAAAAGAAAACGAAAGCAAATCACATAAAAATGCTGATCGTACGAGCGTTTTTCCGCGAACGAGAGAGGAATATCTCCCGCTTCGCTTTTCGACACCCGTTGCTCGTCTGTCAAAATTAGCTTCATCGGAATTTATTCTCGTTCTTGCTGGAACCAATAAAGATCTCACACAAACGCTTCGTATCCGCGTACACGCGAGTGAGCATGGGACTGAATGATCGTTTGTCAAATGTATCGAGCACGGTCATACAATGACGTCATTTTAAAAAACAGATTTTCAACAACGTGACAAAATGTTACGAATCTTTCCATTTGATCCTGATTAAATAATGCTTTGTCCGCAGTACACGATATTCGGGGTAAAAATAATAAAGCACATTGCGGGTGACCGTGTTCCATAACAGAAATAGGCCAAACGTACTTTTCCAATTGTGTTTCGAAAATATCGTTCTCTTTTCCTGAATTTATCATTCTACCGTTCTCTCGTGAAATGAGCTCGAACAAATAAATAATCGCTAATGATAATAACCGTCATTTATAAATTGATTTCAAATTAATATAAATTCCTTTTCGTTATAAAATACAAAGATTCTTATCATAATTTATTTCTTTATTATTATTATCATCTTTGTAAAGCAATTGGAGATTTACGTTTTGCCCTCTGATGGTTAAGAGTTCAAGTATATGCACAGTATAAAAAATCAAAATAAAAAACGAAAGGAGAATGCGAATGCAACGAGAGGGGTGATGGGAAGAGTAGCTGCGAAGCTTGCTGGCAACGAATGACAAAAGTGAGAATGTCGATTATAGGTAGTCGAAAAATGAGTCGCATCTCCCGAAGAGATTCAAAAAGTTATGGCATTGAAAAAAAAAGAGGAAAAAAAAATCTAAAATTGACGAGAAAAAGGACGAGCGCTTGATTTATTGTTTGAAATTTTCTCGTTATCGTCCTGAACCGAGAAAGGGAAAAAGGAACTAATCGAAAAAAACCTGGATGTATTCCGGGTGAATTCCTTTTTGTTTCTTCTTCACAGGCGACCAATCCATATTTGACGGGAATGCCGCAGGTGAGCAACACGTACACGCCGTATTTCACACCGAGCCCGATAATGCCGACGATAATGGGCCCAGCTGACCCAACGGGAGTCGGTAGTCCGTTGGGGGTGGTGCCACAGACAGTAGCGATGCCGCAGAAGATGCCGCGTACCGATCGTCTCGAGGTATGTCTACCGCCAAACTACATTCAGCACGGTGGCCAACACGGCGCCGGGGCCCAATGCCCGATGACCGGCCCGAGTCAGGCTGTTTATCATCAGGTCCCGGCAGGTCCTCCCAATCAGGTCTCGCCCGTATCCACAATACAATCGGTCAATCAGTCTCCCTCGCCAACCACTATCACGACCTCGGTCTGCACCCCCCTACACAATCCTCATCCTCACCATCATCCCCTCCATAATCTCGTCTACGTTCACGCGTACTACTAGGTCGCGAGCGTATTTTCCATTACGATTTTACTAAGCAACGACCGAACAAAACAAATGAACGAAGGATACAAAAGAAAACGAACATGGAAGAAAGAAATAACGAGGCAACAAACAAACAAAAAAAGAAATAACATCGTAGGCCCTTTATGAAAACGTAATATAATAATAATAATAATAATAATAATAAATAATAATGGTAATGATAAAATAGTAATAATAATAAGATCACGAAGGAGAGCTTACAAACGAAACGATTACAGAAGTTGATATCGTTTTGAAAAATATGAGAATGAAGAAAAATAAATCATTCAAAATGACTTTACGACGATTCATCGTAAGGTCATTTTTTTCGAAGCCAAAAGTCAACTCCCCTGTGGGCAGGCTTTGTGACACCTTCACGCCAGACACCAGATGCTATATTCCCCGTTTCCCTCTCGAAATTCTAACGAAAGACACAACAATTCTTGAAACTCGGACGTTCTCGATAGATGTACTTCGAATCGGAAATTATATGAAAAAGCAGAGATAACATTGAACGTTTAAGGACGAGGTATTGAGGATAACAATGGATAGAGGCTCTCAAAAAATTGTATATCGAAAATGATGGGGGGGAAAAGTGGCGAAGATGATCGGTGCCTATACTAACAAGTTGTTTTTTTAAATCTGCAAAAGAAAAGTTCCGGTTGCCCCCTCAGTTTCGATTCTTTCGCGAAAGTCTCATTGTTTTAATCAGCGTTTACCCGCCGTCTTTGCCACTATCACCCTCCATCAGATTTTGTTTTCACCAATCGATACGAGGTTTTAGTTTAAATGAGAGCGCTCGCGATTACCTACTGTCGAGATAATCGAGATGAAATAATTAACGTGGCGAACTCACTCGTTTATGAACATTATACATATAATAAATCGTCTATATGTATATAAATATATACATACGACGAATAAAAAAAACGTAAGGTACAACAGGCGACAGCCCGCTTCAGCCGGCGGGTTCGCGCGCTTTTTTTTCTCGTATCAACGTAGAGATGGGCAAATAGTCACACCTAACACGTCACATCTACGTATACCATGTACCGAATATGCATATGTGAATGGAATATTCATGCACGGTATATCGCTAGTAGTTTTATAAAAGTGAAGAAACGAAAAACGAATTGAAAACTGAAATTGGACACCGAGATGATTAAAAATGAAAACAAAAAAAATAATAATAATTAAATAATGATACTTGTGCAATTATTGCGCATGAGGTGGAGGATACGCGTGTTTATTATGGGAGAGCAAAGTAATCGAATATAATCGGCGAGCGAATCCGTTCTTTCGGAATTCGCTGGACGTCCAAAAAACACCCTAACACATATTTTTTGATAATATCTATTATGACTGTTCATTATGAAAGAATAATTATGCTTCATTAGTTGAGAGAAAAAGCTTCGGATTCATTGATGATGAAATTTATCATCGATTTTTCGCTAAATTATTTGTAATGACTGTTTTTTATTTCGTATTCCACGGTTCATGGATTTTCTCCTGATCTTCAGTACATTTTTTTGGTTTTCTATTTTAATACGTATCAAAGTTTTGGAAAAAAATTCGCATCAACGATTTCATTGAAAATTTCGTGTCATCGTGTCGATAAAGTTCGTTTTTTACACAGCAAATTTGTTGATTAAAAATAGAAATTTTGCAATGACTCCGAAAAAATCCTTAATTTTTTGCCAAATTCTAAGATCATGTCAAAGTTCTTTTTTTGCCAATACTATACTTAAATTTAATAACAGTGAATAACGTGTTATATGGGCGATTTAAAATGGAATCAATGTTTCTTTTGTAAATTCACGATGAATTTCGTTTCTCATGCGTAGATAACGCACTCGCAATCAGCCGAAAATACATGGCAAAATTGTAAGGACCGGAATCCGGGTAGTTTGGCATGGACTCTCCCATATTTGGGATAAACAAAACTCTGTTGGGTCAGCTAGAGAATTCGTCATGAATTATTCAAAATTCTTATGAAAATGAAACGAAATTCAAACGGAACCCGTGTACTCCCGACTTTAAATCAACGAACATAAACGAGAAGAGCCTAAGAATCTTTTTTTTTGCGCTTATTAATTTATTTATATTTGTTTCTTTTTTTCCAATGCATGAGACTAACGGTATAGAAGGAATAATATGATTATAGATATTTCGTAGGGATTGGAGGTGGAAAGTGTGAGGGGTTTGCGAGGAGACGAGAAGGGGTGGTATCGATTATATAAACGAAGTTCAAGTATATAATATCCCTCGGGTCAAGAGATTTAAAAAAACGAAACGATGAGAGATATTAAAAAAAAAACAAAAAAAACGATGCGGCGGGTTAAAACAAGATGCGAGGGTTAGACCGCAGATATTTTTTAGCTCGAGCGAATGCATCCGAGACTTATTTCCCGCGCGTAAATACATTCATAGCTATTTAATGATAATAATAATAATAACAATAATTTTAGTAATAATATTAATGAGCATAATAATAATAATAATAACAATAATAATAATAACAATAATAATAATAACAATAATGACGATGATGATGATGATGATGATGGTGATGATAACGATAATGATAATATAGCGAGGCACTCGATTTTCCTACGTAGTGATTTAATGATAAAAAATAGGGACGGCCTGTTGAATTTTTACCAACGTATTTCAAGCACCGGTACGAAAAAACGAAAAGAAAAGAAAAAAAAGAACCTCCCAATCTATGCTAAATACATTTGGCACGTTCGTGTAAATTCGTCGCGAACAAATCGTGTTAAATTGAGCGACAAAAAACGGTTTTTCGTATTTTTTTGGGTCAGGGCCACTCATATATATATATATATATATGGATAGAATATATATAAATGAGTGGCGATGAGTGAAACAGAAGGACGAACGAACCGGATCCCAGGGCTCGACGAAGATATATGTATGAAAAGAAAGAGAAATGGCAGGGATAGGAAAAGAGAGCCACGCGTTCCAATTTTGCACAATGCGCTAATTAAATACACAGGTTTGGCTAGGCGGGAAAGGGCCGGAAGGTGGAGGGTGGAGCGGGGGAGAATCACGAGATAATTTCGGATTTCGCATGATTCCGATAGAAGTGAGACCCGCCACGTAGTGAGTCATATTTTTTTACAATCTAAACGAAAAACAAATAAAAGAAATTAAAAAAAAAAAGGATCGCGTTAAACTTAAGGGTCAGTGTATTTTTTATTTTGTTTCCGACCGATTATTTCTCAATTTTGTTCCTATAATAAATTTCGACAAATATGTGCACCGTTCCTCGTGTCTATACGTGCGTGTATTCTGTTTTTGAATCGTGTATGCAACACATAAATACGCGATGCGCGAGAGCCTGTCAACGCGCTGGTGCCTTAATAAATGGAAAATAAAAACGAAAAGAGCACAAAATTCTTTTTGACTTTCTACGAACAAGTAAGTTTTGATTCCATAATGATCGATATCGAATCGACTCCCCGGCTCTCTGTTCGCAAATCCTTCTGTGCACAGTAATAAACAGTTCTATTTTATGAAAGTTTATCGATTAGTAGAAATTATAATTTCGTCGATAGAGAAAGAATCGTCTTCTTTCTAAGTAATCAGTTTTTTCTATGCTTAACTAGGTTTTATTTAAAAAGTATATATTCTTTCATTAATTTAACTGCATTTGTTTGTTATTATTGTCAGACTAACGGGTCTTCTAACAAAATTATTAGGTATTACGTTTTTACTGTATTCCTATCGTGTATCGATATCGATCAGAGTTTGACAATTTTTGACCGACCGCGTATATAATTTTGTTTACCTCCGAAAAGTTTAAAAGACATAAATATTATTGCAAAATTCACGCAATCAACGTTTCTCAACGTTTTTCAAAAATCACGGCAAATTTGTTTACGCGCGTCAGGTAAGGACTTTGCGTTGGACGTGTTACAATCGCAGGTAGTCGATACTCAGAATAAGGAGAATCATACAAAGTTATGGGAGGGGGCAGTATCGTAAAAATGATCAGCATACATAAGATTATTTTTTAACGTTTGAACGACATGCGCAAGTATAATGTCACTTGACCGAAAATGGAGGAGGTTTCGAATGATATTCGAAAGACAAAAAAAAAAGCAATGGAGGTTAAAGTGAGATAAAAAAAATTATCCTCGTTATCAACGACAGTTTCACACGTACCTTCTTCATAAACATAAAAGTGGAATCTCGTTAGTGAGATATTTTTAGTATACACCAAGACTTCAGGAAAAATATTCTGCGAGCGATTTTTTATGCGATCGACGAAACATATTCCTACGTTTTTCCTTCTCCCAGGCACACCTTTGTTAACAACCAATCCTCTCTCCCTAGCCCTTCGTGTACGAATTCATACACACGATTTTCTTCCGAGTCCGCTTTATCGAGCTGCACACGAGAAAAATAAATGAGTGAACAATCTTGAGATTCAAACTTCTAGCGTCGATCCCCGGAAGGAAATTTTTTAGATAACGCTACATAACGAGGGGAAAAAAATACGATACGACGTAGACATGAGAAATAACGGAATGACAATGAAATATTTGAAAACGATAATGAAACAATGAAAAATTGAAAGAAAAGCAATTATTAGAACACACCAATTACATTTTACATTCCATTGATTTCAATGTCAACCGTTATTTCAAGACATAAATTGTTCATACGAAAATTTATTATTCGAAGTGTGTGCATCGAATATCTCGTTATAGGCCGATTTTTCTCTGTCATCCAGTTTCACTCCTCTCTATTCCCACAATTCGATTTTCCTGCGGATATAGCATATCAATACCGATTATTACCCTTATGATTATGATGATGATTATTATTATTGTTGTGATTATTATTATTATTATTATTATTATTATTATTATTATTATTATTATCATTATACTATTACGAATTAACTTTTTCATTATAAATGGATTGCACGTTTGATTATACACGAAATTACAACGTCTATAGAGATATACATAATATGTATGTGTACAATATGTACGTATGCAGGTTCATATAGTATATTAATTACGTAATTGTGACTTTGAATTTCGCGATTCCGGGTATTACATGCATACGCACATAAGGACATATGTCATATGTATATAGTAGGTAGGTTAACAAATTGATTGATTGTATTTTGTATCACTACAAGGCCGGTTACAAAGATCGAACGAAAGAGTTTGGAACGAGAATTGGGATGATTTTTGTTATTCTCTCTTACTTTTCATGAAGAGGTCGAAATTTTCTATGAGGTGATTTT
Organism: Netelia virgata; assembly: GCA_951802705.1. Lineage (NCBI taxonomy): Eukaryota > Metazoa > Arthropoda > Insecta > Hymenoptera > Ichneumonidae > Netelia > Netelia virgata. The sequence goes on from OX637865.1 coordinate 21,347,268, forward strand.
GATACCACTTGACACGTTGTTATGTGCGTCGAATTTATAATTTTTTTTTTTATATATCTTCAGTTGCAAGGAGAGGGGGTTTGAAACAACTTTTGTCTATTTATTTGCGAAACGGATGAGTCCCCTCATTTCTTTCTTTCAATACGACAAATTTTCTCTCGGATAAAAATCAAAATGGAGTTTTCAAAATTTGCTTCTGGATTCCACGAAGTATTGATGTCTATATTATATACATATATACGCACGCACACACACACACACCCACACACACACATATATATATATATATATATATATATATATATATATATACATGTATATATATATACACGTGTGTGGATGTGTACATATATTCAGTTCAGTGGTCCGTCAAAACCCCAAAAAACCTACGAAGACCCTCGTCCCTTTTTCTACTTGTACGATCCGGTATATTACTCTTTTGAAAACCCTGCTCCTCATGCCCCACCCGATGGCAAAACGAAAAATAAGGGAAAAAAAACTTGCTTTTTTTTTAAATACTTGAATCTCCATCCGATATATCGCTCGTAAGATTCGATCGAGAATCCAGCGAGGCGGTGATGAACAAAAAAAACAAATAATAGTAAACAAAAACAAGGAATAAAAATGATAATAGTACACACGAACCAAAAAAAATAATTTTTTTTAAACGAACAAAACGCAAGAAAGAACGAACGATGAGAAGAAAAACAAGTATACACAATGTGATATTGTTAATTGGATATTACTTACGTATAATTAACCACGTATGGCAGATATGTAAGGAAGGAATCTGAGATATTTGATAGATCGATTGTTTGACTAATCACGATTGGTTTTACGATATTAATAATTATACTATTGAGTAAAATAATAATAATAACGATGGTTAATAACGAATAATCATAATAATACCTACTTGTGATGATGTACTGCGATGACTTGCATTAAGTCCGGGTCACGCGAAAAAAAACATTTGATGATGGAATTCAAATAAAACAAATATAATTCAAACTAAAAAAACCTGCATAGATTGTGTTTATTGACATATATCTCGTCAATTTTTCTTATCTTTTACTATTAAAATCATACGATCGCGAGACTACCGTTTCGTTGGTTGCTCCGCTTTGCTATCTGTGTCTCTATGGTTTTTTATTTTTTAATTAATCCATTTTTTCCTTTGTTTCTTTTCGTTCGTTTGTATTTCTTTGCAACGATCTCGTCTCACCCCGGAAGAGTGAATATGGAAAAAGAATTGCTTACGTCCGCAAAAAGTCGTCAAACTCGCTTTTTTTAAAAAACGATATTTTTTACACCATTGTGGTCACGTTCGAGAGTCGGGTGGTCGAAACCGCGAAGGTTCATTTATTTCGAGACGGAAGGGGTTGACTAAAATAGGCGACGTCTCAAGATAAGCCATTTTTGAAGAACGCAACGCTTGAGTGTACTTAGGTATTTTTTGCAAATTAGTACAACATCGTTTATTCTCGAAAAATTACATGTCGTTTTCGCTAAGTCGATTCATAACGTTGACTGGTGCATAATTACACGTCTATAGACGTGCGTCTGATGAATCACTCTGGTGGCTCTGTGACATTTCGTTCAAAATGAAACGGCAATTTTTCTCTATTGTCAAAAAAAGGTCAGTTCGTTGATGACTATCTCCTTTCGCTTTTTATAAAAATAACATTAAATGAGAATATGCCAGCAAACACGCACTATTGAGCGAAATGTCCATCTGCGATATTGGAAATAATTGGAAAACAAAACTGAATCACCGATGATCCACGCAGTTATATATATATATAACTGCGTGGAATATCGTTTCCATATTACGTTTTAGATGTCGAAACGCAAAGCTTCCTTCCCGCCATATCAAGACCAATTCCACCCCCTCCCCCCTCTCCCTCCCTACCAGCCGCCGTCAGTCGCTTTCCACCAAACTCCTTCATATATGTCCGATTTCATAACAATATACCAGTTACAAAGCTACACTCGCTCGACGATGTTCAACAGATATGTGTTCCAAAAATATTAAACTGCTTGCTGCCTGTGATGAAAAGAGAAAGTTTTCTTTAAATTCTGCTCGTTGTCGAATAGCTGAAAATTGATTGGCCGAATTGTCCCGACGGGTAAACAAGATTATTGACTAATGAAAAAAAGACAAAAAGACAAAAATGAAAACGGTCTATCGAAAATGTTGGTGTACTCCAAAGCAGGGCCCAAGGATGTTCGGTCAGTCAGAAAACAGTGAGGGGGGGAAATGAGAAATTAACGCAGAAACAGTATTGCAGTAGAATGCAACGTAGACGTAAACCAGATTTATTGTTTCATGCGGAATTTTTCGCGTGATAGCTGATGAGCACTTTTTACACACCAATAATAATTACGATATGTAGCATTTTTTTATCACCACGATTATTAAAAAAACAGAAACCGTTCGTTCGACATTACTGCGACGCTCGATTGTTTTAATTTATAATTTGGTTCTTTTTTCGTAGTTTCGCTCGAAAATATCTTCATAAAAAATAACACTTTCACCGCGCCAATTATTATTATTACTGTTATAATGAACATAGTATTGATTGCCTAATTAGCAGCATCTCGATGCGAGTGCCTTTTTCATTCTCGCTTTTTTTCGAAAATTTATCACACAAAATTCGGCTCATTTCCGAAAGACACTCGCAAATGAGCGCCGTTATTTATTTCGCACCTGGTCTAACGTTCTTTGCGGCTTGTTCGTGTATAATCGTTACACGCACGTATATCGACGAATCGTTGAGAACAAAAATTTGCTGCCACAAATCTCTCTCTCTCTCTCTCTCTCTCTCTCTCTCTCTCTGTCTCTCTCGTTCCCCTTCTTTATTGTGCAAAAAACAAATCCTCACTAAATAGTTTTATAATTCTTTTTATGGTTTTTCATTCTTCTGTTTTTTTGGCTCTCGATTTTCTTTACGTTCCTCCCACCTCTTTGTCTAATCAGTATCCGACTAATACAAATTCTTTAAATGGTATTACTGGAAATTTGTTTTACAGCTAGGAGGAGGGGCTTGTATACGCATACGCATGTGATTTTTTTTCTTGTATATACAATTATGTATTTATGAATGTGTATATATATATGTGTGTGTGTGTGTGTGTGTGCGTGCGTATGTATAAATATTTAATATGCATATTAATATATATTTTCGACAAATCTTCACATATCAAGCTCATATAATCACGAAGAGAAAGAAAAACACGCATATATACATGGAATACTAGTAGCGTGGATTATTTAGAACGCTAACCACCAGAGCTCTCGAGATCGAGGTGTAATTAACCATCACAGACTGGATGCGCATCGGTCATGAATAGTATATATATATATATATTATTTCGTTTTCGATGTTTTCGTTCTTCTTATAATGCATAATGATTAATTTACTTTTCTTGTTAGTCATTGTTTTTATTTCCCTTTTTTATATACATTTTTTCAGCATAATTTTTCCACATTTCGATAGAATTCTTTGTGTTTTTTGGTCTCATGCGTACTGTAAAACAACCCGTGAGCAAAGGGCATACTCGGTTGACCAAATTTAAGAATATTTATTTATTTGACGAAAATTCATGAGTTTATGAAATATTAATTAATTAACAAATTCACTTCCGAGTGTCTTCGCTCATGGGTGAAACAGCCGGAAGAAAAAAAATAGCACTGTTGGAAATGTTTGCCGTGCGTAGAAGTTTTAGACTGACCGTTCGATTTCGGAATGTATATTTATAACAGCGTCTTGGAATATTGTCCAACGATAATGAGAACAAATAAACGACACGCAATGAAGGACAGAGACAAAAAAATACAACAACGAATGGGAGGTATAATCTTTAAGAACAGGCAGTCGTTAAAAAAAAATACGAACTCACAATAAGTGAAGAAAACAAATCGCACCTCAATAATAGGACTGTGACAGTCGGACTTCTCATAGTCCTATTCTTGAGGTGCGAAATGTATATTCCACCAATTATCGATACTGCACTGGCACACAAATGAATATTCACCTTGATTCATTAAAAACTATAAGTAAGAATCCTAAACTCTTTATATTTACCATGGAATACTTAATTAGCGTTAGATTTGCTTTTTTCGATACTCTGCAATTATTCTCGCTGATCCACTTCAGTAATACACACGTACCCCCAAAAGATGTACGATAATTGAGCAAAAATTAGACCAAATACATATACGGACGAACGTGTCGTAGAACACCAGGGCAGTTTATCCACAAGCATACCTGGACACACCACTATTATCGAAACTCGCAGGTTAAGAAACCTCGCATGTCCCATAATAAACGTAGTCTCTCTCTCTTTCTCCCCCGCCCCTCTCTCCTACAGATATATGACACGGAATTACACGCAGACTCATAGAACTGTAGAAGCAAAAAATTATTGGAATGAAACATAATCGAAAATTCATTTCATTGACATAATACAAAAAAAATTAAAAATCGTTACTTTCTCTAAAACAAATGGAATTTTCTCTACACGGTTTCGTTGCTTACAAATAATAATAGAATTTAAAAACCGTTCAACGAAAGCCAATTTCGGTCAATGATTCTCTACGGAAAATATTTTGAATAATTTTTCATTCGTATGCTGCCCAACTCACATATCCAAGGTTTTCCTGTCGAGAAACCATCAGCGTATACGCAAAATATATTTTCCCCGTCTCCCCCCCCCCCCACTCTACCTCTGCTTCTTCCCTCATAATAGCAATCACTGATAATGCTCGTGATAATTTAAAAACAAAATCCGCCTCGACACGATGAATTTTCATTCGCAATTCCTCTCACCCGGTTCGTTATCGACCCACAGACAAGCCAAGCATCAGGGTTACACAAAATGACCTTGAAACAAGAAACCTGTCTAGTCTTACCTAGTCATGTTAAGCCAGAAAACCAAATTATCTGCTTATACCTTTGTGTGTGCGTACCTCGTCATCGTTGTCGTTGAGTAAAAGATAATTGATCGCTTATGTAAATCTTACAATTAGGCCTATCTGGGCCTGATTGCATACGTGCTTTTACGTATATATAATACCATATATGTATGTACATGGGCTTCGATGCGCTTGCGCAGGCTGTGGCTCACGTGTTAAGAGTCATACAGGCGATGTGCACATCGAAAATTTGATCGACCGATCAGGTTAAAAATTGCCAGATACACAGAGAATGATGGTAAAAAGTGGCTCTTGGTATCTTTTTCCAAAATTTCGAAAATAGCGTTGCAAACGACGAGCGATTATAAAACGCCATCCGTACTTTCTCGGGCACTGAGGGTTAAAGTTTTGAGGGTATCTTGAGAACTATGGCAAAATTTTTGGAAAACAATACCAAGAGCCACTTTTTGCCATAATTCTCTGTGTACCCGCAAATTTTTAACCCGATGGGTCGATTATTGCTCGTATACGATTGCTGATCAAATTGTCGAAGTGCACGTTGCCTGTACCACTGCCTCTTGACAATGCACTATCTGATATTTGACATTTAAGGGGATGTCACGGGAACGTTTGTGCGTGGACAAATTAGGGTAGAATGCGTCGTTTCTATTCTACGCTGACGAAGACAAAAAAATGCATAGTACATTATATATATATATATATGTATATATATGTATATTATATACGCTTATTGTGTTTCTCACTATAGCTAACTCCGTAACTCGGCATATTCACACGACTAATTACATAATACTATTATTAGTAAATAGATTATCCTGTTTATGTACATATGTTTATGCGCGAAGGGCAAATAGAACAATGAGATGTAGAGCCGCCTGCGACAGTGATGGGCATGACGAACAATTAAAGGAGGTTTATGATAGTAAAAAACAATTAATCCTAAAATTAAATTGCTAATCGAACTTAATTGCTTTCGTAAATTTGACTGTAAGTTCGGACGTTTTTTTTCAAGCGGGTATGTTAATAAATCAATAAATCAATGAATAAACGGGGATCAGTTGTTATTTTTAATTCGATTCGGTTCAAATTTAAAAGTCGCACTAAGTTCCAACTTACGATTGAATTTGAAGAAAACTTAAATTAACTTCAAGCAATAACGGCGCCAAAGAAAATATTAAAAACGAAATAAAAATATTAATCATGTATTTATTTGGGCAAAGTTATACTAATTACGTTGATTATATCAGGACATTAGAAATCAGCTTGTCATCATTTCGAAATGTCCATCTCTGTCCCGGAGGCGAAAATTCATAAAATCCCATCAAAGTAGGATTCATCGTATCGTTCACACGTACGAATTAAATTTATCAGACAGCAAGCCGAACGTAATGTCTGCTTAGATATTTAGAGAAGTCATCATTCTGTTTCATATATTACGCCAAAAAATAAATCCGTCAACATGCGGAGTCATAAATTTGTTCGTCCCGCGGCTTACGTCGTCGAAACGAATGGCAAAAGCACGCCGATCGTGTGACGGTTATCATGTTGGAATCTCAATCTCGAGACCCGTCGAAGAGCAAAATGTAATAATTAGGGATACTCTCGTGTCCCGATCCCATCCAACGATCGAGAAATAAAGGGCCAATTTAGCTTCGTCTTCTGTGCCTACTACAGCCTCCGGCGTTGTACGCTATCGAACACAAAACTAACATGCACCAACGAGACACACCGAAGCATCCTCCAACCAAAATCAAAACAAACTGACACCCGACCCCACTCTCTTCTTCCCACCCCTGCCCATACACTCTCTCTCTCTCTCTCTCTCTCTCTCTCTCTCTCTCTCTCTCTCTCTCTCTTTCTTTCTCTCTTTCGTTGCACGCTTCCCCCTCCCCCCGGCTCCATCCACGACGTGTTGTATCTTTCGGTGATACACGTAGTCCTTCTCTTCGGCCTTATACCTGTCCCCCGACCGTCTACGAGAACAATATACAACAGTACAGCCAATCCCAGCAACGTATATTACCGTTTACTATATACACACGTTGGTATGGCTGTCGCCGCTAACAAACACTCGCCTATATAGTACTATTAGTCTCTTCAGCAGCAAATTTTTGCACCGTGGATATCGCTCGCAATCAGCCTATTCCAAATCTCGCATCTACATCTGTCTACATATGTATGTACCTATATGTCGGATAATTTCATTCCGATTCGATCTTATTACGATGCTCACAACTTTCAAATCATCATTCTTGTTTTCAATTATTACGTTGCATGGGGTCTAAAAAAACAGATAGCAACTATTTTCAGATTGTTTGTTGACTAGTTGACAAGTGTCGATCGAACACTTCCATCGATTAATACAACTTTGTTTATAAATTCTGTTAATTATCGAAAGCTTTCTTGCGACGTCATGGAACGTGCTCATTGGCAATAAAGAAAAAAGAATTGCGAGGATTACCGCATTATCGATTTGGCATGAAGTTTTCCATATATGTATATGACTGTCGCTCTCGCTCTCTCGCTCGCTTTTTGTCCTCGATTTTAGTGATAATACACACTCCGGGATGTCAATATTTATTCGTGCGATGCCTTAAGGTCCTATTTTCAAGAAAAAATGTAAAAATTAAAAATATATCTATCATGGGTAAATTTGCAAAATATAGATTAATTATATGTCAAACAGTGATAATTCTTTCATTTTACAAGCCCGCCATATTACAAGTTCAATTTTTGACTCCACTTTCAGGCTCTAATGATGCGTTTTTTAAAATAATCCATAAACAAAACAAAAAAAATCTGTCGGACAGAAAGTTGGAGAACGATAGTTTTTTCAGGCGCGTGTCGCGTATTTTCAATTACTAGAGATCGAACGATATCCACGGTTCCGTATTCGACTGGTACCCGCCTAAAGTAGTGAACAACGGTGTTTACAACCCTCATTGAAAACCTATGACTTGGATCGACCGAAAAACAAAGAAAAATCCATATAATTGTAGTAATGTACAATCTGTCATCATTGTCATCTTTCTTTGTTCAACATGTAAATATATGTTTATATACCACATGTATATCCCAAGAAAAACAAAATTTCGATGAATCTTATTGACTGAAGTGTATCGATGCTTAGTTGATTCCGCAGCTACTCGGTAATAAAATTTCCAGTACGCGTAAAAAACAATATTTTATTGCACTAGTTCCACATCCGAGTAATGACAGAAAATTATATTCGCGATGTTAGTAGTTATTCAACTCAATACATAATATATTTAACGCGATTGAATGATACATCAAATATATTGAACGTATATTCGTTGGCAAAAATTTAAGTATCATCGGTTATCAATTTTCTTCCAATCTAACCGATACAACGAAATTTTCTTTTTCGGTACATAGATCAAGTGTTTCTTTTTTACAATATCTTAAAAACGTTTATCGCTGAAGTCCTTAAATGAGATGAGATGAAAGTACCTATCACTAGTTATTACGTAATCTATTCTAGACTCTCGCCCTCTGTCTTTTTGTCTGTCTCGCACTCTTTCACTCTCCATATCCCTCTCTCTCTCTCTCTCTCTTTCTTTCTCTCTCTCTCTCTCTCTCTCTCTTACACACACACTCACTCAACCAATCAATCCCTTACTCTCTCTCACTCTCTCCTTGTCTCTCATATCATTAGAGTATCTTTCCAGAGCCCTCACCTCGAAAAATCATTAGATCCCATTTGTTTATCACACCGATAGAAAGAAAATGAAAAAATATGGCGAGAAAAAAGAAAACCTTTCATGTACAATCACCCTTGCCCTCCATAGATAGAGTGCTATGCCATGCGTGTTCGCTCTTGCTGTAGGTATGTCGCGAGTTTCAACGCGGGGCGTGCAAACGCGGCGAGGCGGAGTGCCGGTTTGCGCACCCCCTCGAGACGGTGCAGGCGAACGAGGACGGTTCTGTGACGGTCTGCATGGACGCTGTCAAGGGCCGATGCAATCGGGACCCCTGCCGCTATTTCCACCCCCCTCTGCACCTTCAAGCCCACATTAAGGCCGCACAATCTCGGGCTAGCATTGCGGTAATGCATTCTCTATCTGTCTGTCTCTCTCTTCATCTTCTTCTTCTTCTTCTTCTTTCTCCTCTTCTACTTCATTTTTTCCTTTTTTTCATTTCATCCCTAACATTTTCTTATCCCAATCTTCCTTTTTTCGGTCACAAAATTCATTCACCCTGTGCGCCAAGCTACCCCTTTGCTTCCTTAACGTTGATAAATCGTATTCATGCAGCATTCCTCCTCCACGCTAAAACAAGTCAGAAACAAAACAAAAAGACGAAAAAATAGACCTCAGTCTGCTCGTGTTTATTTGGGGCTGCTTCTCTCTTAGGATCTTTCCTGCTATTTTTTTTTTAGATTGTCGATAATCGATTAGATTCAACCTCGTGGATGATGGGGATTTTTTTCATTTTTTTTGCCTTCTTCGCTAATTGCGCATTTCCTGAAAATGAATGGGTCGGACTGCTTTTTTTTCTTTTTTTTTTCTATCACTTGACGAAGCCATCCTTTGCGGAAAGGTGCCTCGAATGGTCAAATTTTTTATTTTTATGTTGAAAGTTGCGCGTCATTTCCGAGTAGCAATCAATTTTCGTCCCATCGTCGTAACTTCGATACATCTTGCGCCCTTTCGGACTTTCGGTTGATCAATCCCTCCATTATATTCTTGTCCTCTGTTTCCAATTCCCTCATTGTTTCGTCTCTTTTCGATCTCTCTATATACTTTTCCTCTAGTTTGCTGGGTATACGCGCCAAAGAAGTTTCGGCCGCTGCGTCACCTTTCGCCAAAATCCGTGAACTGTGTATATATATATATACCGCTATTATCGCACGATCAGCCTCTTATCCCATTGTATACACGAATGGAAAAGAAATTTAAATGGAAATTCGTTGCAAAATTACTGACGAGGCGCACGTGTATTTTCACACTTTGCTTGGGTGAACAATTACCTTTTTTCCCTTCAATATATATATATATATATATATACATATATCTTTTATTTTATTGTAAGCTCTTGAAATTGGCCAAACGTCGCGCAGTGGTCATGCTCGTGGTAAATAATGCCGAGACGTAAAAATCCCTTTCGGTGAAATATAAAAAAAAAAAAACATTAATTTTAATATCGAAGAAAATGTTTATGAACGATGACAATTCTGTTTTTTTTTTGTTATCAAGGATTGAAAGGTTTTTTTTCGTTTATTGAAGGATGAATTCTTACCTCTCGGTTTCCCAGTTTGTCGCTTTTGTGTTCGTCCATCTATATATCCCTTGATTGACGTACAGAGCCAATGACCGTAGTGTGTAGCTGAATAAAAAGTAGTAGATTTTTTGGATACCCAGAGATCTCTCGTTTTTTTTTTCATTCACCGACACCACCGTTCTATTTCTCTCTTTTCTAGCAGCCTATCGCAGCTATCCAGGTGCAATATATATACTGTAAAAAAAGATCAATACACCAATCACCTGTTTGAAATTATTCTAGATCGTAAAATTTGTTATCGTTTAAATCACAAGAAATAAGAAAATATATATCCGAACGCTTTTCATCTCAGCTCGAAGATGCGGAGGGATCGTTCGACGATCCATTTCTTCGCTTTTATTTTTCGTAGATTTTCTTTGTCAGTCTCTATGCCTCTCTCGCTTATGAAAAAAAAATCCGTTACAAATTTAGAATTAACGAGTTTTCGTACGATTTTAGTAAAACCAATAAAGAAAAAGAATTTTTGGTTCTTTAGTCGCTAGAGATCATTGTAGCATCCCTTCGTGTAGCTCTCGAGTCTCGAGATAAAGCCGAGGATCGATTTAAAACCGAAAAAAGATATAAAATGTATATAAAACCGTAGTGAATTTTATTCCTCTCATGAATGAACACAACCAACACAACCCTGCTGACAAGCTGCGCTGCACGAACCCCGGCTATCAACCCCGCTGCTGTTTGCTGCCCTACACAAAAAATATATAGACGCCTACACTCGACCTCGAAGATTTACCAAATGAGATGGGCAGATCAAAAAAATATTTAAAAAACCAAACGGAAATGAAAATCGTTGGATTGAAGCGGAAAACGAAAACACAAACACAATACTGACAAAAAATATCACGGAGGTATTTTTACGCGAGACTGCCGTCGTGTTTCGTCTTCGCATGTTTCGTCTGAAATAGTCCAGCGTTGGAAGAATCTCAAAACAATGATATTTGTCCCTTCCATCGTTTTTTTTTCTTCAAAATTCTTAAATCGAATTTCCCTATCATTCATGGTTTTCGAGGGAAGCTGAGAAAAACCAAATCTTCGTACACATTCTCATCGCGAGCAGTGTTTTCAGAAACGCCTCGCGCATATTTTCTTTCGATAATTGGCAATTTGAAATTAAAAAAAAAGAAAATTTTCCCTCTCGTTCTCTCTCTCTCTCTCTCTCTCTCTCTCTCTCGCTCTCTCTCTCTCTCGCTCTCGCTCTCTCTCTCTCTCTCTCTCTCTCTCGCTCTCTCTCTCTCTCTCTCTCTCTCTCTCTCTCTCTCTCTCTCTCTCTCTCTCTCTCTCTCTCTCTCTCTCTCTCTCTCTCTCTCTCTCTCTCTCTCTCTCTCTCTCTCTCTCTCTCTCTCTCTCTCTCTCTCTCTCTCTCTCTCTCGCTCTCTCTCTCTCTCTCTCTCTCTCTCTCTCTCTCTCTCTCTCTCTCTCTCTCTCTCTCTCTCTCTCTCTCTCTCTCTCTCTCTCTCTCTCTCTCTCTCACTCTCCATTCGGTATTATATACTCGATCCCAGCGATCCGTCAATCAAATGAGAAACCAACAGGACAGAAAGAAAAATACTGAGGGCCAAAACGATAAAAAAAAGAGAGAGAAGGAAAAGACAACAGACATTTTCAGCAAACGTCGACACGGATGACCATTCGACACCCGGACAGACTCATGAGAAGAAATTACGGACGGATTCCGGCAGACCAGCTTGTTGGCAGGGAAGTCTCATTCTCTACACGATGGTTTACAATCGCCGAAGGGTGTTTATATGTCATATAAAATCTAAAGTCTAATTTACATGGATAAAAAAACGAAAGAAAATGTCGTCATGCACAAAGTCGTGAATGACGATTCTTTTTTTCTGCCATTGAAACAAAAGTTGCTGACTTTTTGTTCATAAAAAGGGAAAAAACAAAGAAAAGTAGAATGTAAAACTGAATATTACACGCACTCTTTGGTATTGTAACACCATTAATGGATGTTTGTCAAGTGTAAGACGAGAAATGGAAAGATAATTCCCCTAACCGACTGTACCATTTACAAAGCAACACCTGTTTTGTCTAGCCACAGCACGCAATGTGAACACTTCACGATCCAGCCGAAAGAACTTGAACTCGTTCACCCACACGAGGCTAAACATTTTTTTTTTTCACGCACACCCTTCGAATTGGTTTCTCTCGAACGACACGCAGACACGCATATGAAAAAATGCACGAATTGACACGATACCAACAACACCAACAACAACCCCGAAATACCCGAAATACCGGAGGTGGGCGACATCGAATCGAGGAGATAACAAATAGACGATTATGTGCGTGCGCACCACCGAACATATTCGGCAAAATTAAAAACTTTGCGATTCGGGAATAATGCCGTATGCGCCGTTATTTTTCATTAAGTTATCGATTTTCAGGAAATATTGTTTCGGCAGGGCGGAGCAGTTTTGGTGATATTACGGTTTTTTCTCGGTCATTTGTTCGCAAATGTTGTTGTTTCGCACAATTTTTTGTGAAAACAAAAAATCAGAAAGGTGAGGCACACGGTGGACAACGGGGGAACCGCTGCAGTTAATTATAAAAAAATTGATTTTCGCAACGTAGATACATGTATATATATATATATATATACATATGTAGTATGTATAGTTTAGTATGCCGTTTGCAGGTATGCGAGCAACGCCAGTTTGAGAAAAAAATACGCCAGACGCAGTAGACGAATATGGGCACCGTAAATCGACACGCAGCCAACTCATCCCGTTTTTTGTCGTATTATATGCTTCCCACGTCTTTTCGCCATGTTTCTCCATCGAATATGATCTTTTACGTGTCTCTGACTCTCTCTCTCTCTCTCTCTCTCTCTCTCTCTCTCTCTCTCTCTCTCTCTCGCTCTCTCTCTCTTTCTCTCCCTCTTAGATTCTTCGATCGTACCGATTATATTTTTTCCTTCCTCTGCCCCGAATTCGTGGAGAATCGGGCCCGAAATTTTCCGTACAGTACCAGCAGAAACTTATGGGCCCGTAACAATCCCGATTGCGGCCAACTCGTTAATTTATTTTAAATTATCGTAGAAAACCTTTCAGCTTGTGATTCGCGGTATTTTCGTTATATTTATGAATCCCTTTGTATCTCGCAGCCGAGCAGAGTCGTCGTTTGCACAGTTATAATGATTTAAAAAAGCAACAATAACAAAATGAATGCATTGATAACTGATATATCTTGCGTTTTTATTGCGTAAAACACACATATATTATGATCTCGATTCTCGATACACTTTATATTATGTGACTCGATGTTTGTCATATTATGTACCGTTGTTATTATGATTATTATTATTATTGTCGTTATTATCATTGTTATTATTACATATATCGACTATACTTGCCAACTGTCTGCCTAGCCTCAACTTGTCTTATTTTCTTTTTTTGATTTTTATCTTGCCCTCTCGCTGACGATGCTTCATGCTTGCTGATACCAAAAACAATCTCCGTGCCGCTTCGCTATCCGCCAATTAACGCCTGCCGAAAAAAAAACTTGTCCCTGAACGCACGACTGACCGATCACCGCCCGCCGAACATAAAAAAAAAACGAAAAAACAATACCATCGTCGATGGTTCAATGCTGGCTCTGCACAACCGATCTTCACTTACGGACGGGAACGTACGGGAAAATAAAAATAAAAAACAATTTCAACAAAAATGAAAAACGATGAAAAAAAAAAAAAAAATACGAAAAACGAACAAAAAAACGGATAAGCAGACAGCGGCATTGCCTACAAACGTGCCGGGAATGGGCGCAATGGCTGGTGGAATGTCAGGAGTGCCGGCATCGGCGGTACCCGGAGGACTCCAGAACGCGAGTATGGCGAGTATCGAGCTCGGAAAGAAGCGGATGCGCGACACCAATGATGATCTGCTAATGGTACCACGGCTTATGCATGATATACACCTTCCTTTTTGTAGCAGGTATTCGTAATGGTGATTGGTTTCAACGATATAATCAATTTCGCATTTCGAAAAGCGAAAAATAATGACTTGCGGGAATATTCAATCGTCCAATCAGTCACTCTTGTACTTTCGCTTCCTTTACACAAATATCCGACACCAATCAACACAACGAGTCCATCGTAGTCGTATATTTAAGTTACAAAATATATCTATATAATTACTTGCGATTGTAAATACACTGCCGAGCGCGCTTAGCAAAATCCAGCTCCTCGTCTCCAAACAGAGATCAGAAAAAAGTGAAGATAAAAAAGAAATTGCCTCGCTCCGTCAATTCTTAATAGTAATAATTCTCAACATTTGTATACACTGCAATACATTATGTATATATAATACAACAGAGAAATACAACAAAAAATCAAGTAACGACGTAACGTCGCACATCGCAATTTTATCATATCGTTATCGATAAATCGAGAGTCGAATAAGTCAACCTCTTTAAAATATAATTATCAATAGTTTGAGCGCAATAACGCGTAGGCTTATTCAAAAAACGAAACAAAAAATCGCAAGCCTGGCATTAGAGCTTTGCGCATTCCTCTCGTTTCAATTAAATTATCATTTTTTGTATTCTGTCCACCGTATATTTGGCTTCTCTATGTGAACTCCAGTCAACGAGCTCCATAATTTTTATCCCAACCACCGAGTTTCAATTTTACATTGTTTCATTGTTTATTCCTTTTTTTTCATTTTTATTTTTGCTTACTCTCTGTCGTACTTTGCAATCTTGTTCGTACCGGAGCTTACTCAAGCCTCGTAATTGTATTTATAGATCGTCCAAGGAAGTCTTTACGCCGTGCTCGGTTCAGTCAATCTTTTTATCACCAAAAACTCAGAAGAAAAAACAACTATTCGAAAAACCATTCTTTTTTCAATTATCATTATTGGCATAAACATGTAAGAGGACATCGCTGAATAATATTGAACCGAGTTCGGACACGACTGTAAAATCCTCTAGCGGTTCATTTAGTAAAAAAAATTAATCGCCGAGTTTGTTCATGATCGTTTTTACGATCGATAAAACGATCTCGAGCTGAACTATGTGTACACGGTTTAGCTCGAGCTGATGAAAATGCAACGATATACATTCCCAATGTGTAATTCTATTTTCCAAAAGTTGCGATCGATGCTTCTCTGGCCGATCCGATAATCGAAATTTGGATCTGTGTAATTCCAAGCTTGCGCCGATGATGCATGTTGTGCTTTCGCGACCCCGAGGTGATGGTGCAACACCGACGCCCTCTCCCCGACAATCTGAGCGATCACGTGGATTTACAAAAAAAAACCCATCACTTTGTACGGTCATGAAATTTAATCATCGGAATAATCGGTATTCGGCCGATTTTCATGAAATTCTTACCGTTTCTTTTTTCCTTTCTATTACTCTCTTTTTCTCCATTTGTGCTCTCTCTCTCTCTTCCTCTTTTTTTCTCGCCTCGATACGCCGTGAAAGTCACGTCGAATTTGCCGATGAGTACCTTTAAATCGCTTACATAGGTACAATCACGATAATACGACAAAAACACTCGCTCTGCATTATTCAGTTTCATTTCCAAGATTTTTGTTCTCGGCGTTTCCTAATCTTGTAATTCACGTCTCGCTTGTTCCGGATAAAGATATATACATCTACAGATATATTCACGAGCAGAAAATCGATGAAGAATCTTGATAAAAGATTGTCCATAAAGAAAGAAATTGAAAAAAAAAACAAAAAAACAACAAAAATCCCACCCGCGTGACCAGAACGACTTTTCGGCTTTCAAGCTTTCGCATCACATTCGCAAGCTTACGACTAAAGTTTCTCGATACATCTCTTTTATTTCGCTTGTTCACGTCTTTAGCAATAATAAACAAATAATAATGAACCTACAAATTAATTCCTAAACGTCGTTCGCAACTGCTTATATCTCCATATACTTACATATATTCATTTTATTTGTTCAATATGTTCTCTTTCTTTATCACATACAATGTCCGGCCATTTTTTCTATCATCATTTCTGTTCGTGCCATTTGTTCCATATAGTTCACACCCCCGCGCTTCTCGAAATTTTTTACTCCTTATATCATTTTCTCAAACTTTAGTCTTGATTTAACTTGCTGAAAAGATTCCATCGTCATTTGTTTATCTGTCCTTTAGTAATTCCCGCTAAAAAAAAGTCCATTCATGTTTTATCAGCCATTCTGTTCTCGTGCGTAACATCGTGTAGACGAGTAGCTGTAATCAAGTTTTATTTCTGCTTTCTTTCTGTTCGTATTTTTTTTCTTTTTCACGTGGCGATTCTTTTAATTTCGAGCTGCTCGGCAACAAATTTCATATTACCATAGCTTCCTAGTTGGGTCCCGGTTAATTATTGTCGTTATAAAAATTTTTAAAATGAAGTCACGAGTGTTTTTTTTCATTCGCTGACGATTAATTTCCACGTGTTAGGGAGTCACGTTTTACAGTGATCCAACAGGGGTTAACCTCGTCGCGTGGGAACGCCGCTGCAAGCTGCGTCATCGGCACAACTTACACTAACCAAGCCCCCTGACCCCGAGACTGTCTTTTCCTGCCCTCCCCCCACTCTCATTCTCTCTTTGTCCCTCCTGCCTCTCACTCTCTCTCCCCCACCCTCCCTCTCCCATACTCTCTCGCTCTCTCTCACCCGCTCCCCTTTGGGAAAAAAACTAAAGAAAAGCCAAAAAAAACAGGAAACAAAACGATCTAATGAAAAACGAACCATAAGAAAAAATGAAGTGTCTGCCTCGTTCTTGAAACTAGTTGAAACCTATAATGTCTCTGTTGCAGATGGACACGAAGTCATTCGGATCGTTCTACTACGAGAACTTTGTAAGTGCCGCCCACAAAAAAAAAATCAAAAAGACAACAATGCATCCAAAAATCCCCTTAGCCTCTTCCTTTTCAACGGATAAATTCTTTCTCTCGATACTCCCGTGTATAGCGACCACCAAATGAAACTCCAAATTCGAACTTTTGAGAAATCGTAAAAAACAAAAAAAATGAAAATAGTCGCCTTGAAACAGAAATGTTGCCCTTGACTGGCCTTAAGCGTCTCTTTCATCATCAATGAAAAATACGTCAAGGCACCGAGGCTATTTTTTTGTTATTTCTCCTCCCTCGATCCAGAAAATATGAAGTTTTTTGATATTGTACTAATAAGGAAAACGTTCGCCCGGTTGATTACAGGCATTCCCAGGAATGGTACCTTACAAGCGTCCAGCTGGCGACAAATCCGGTATGCCGGTGTATCAGCCAACCGGTGCAACGACCTATCAGCAGTTAATGCAGTTACAGCAGCCCTTCGTGCCTGTGTCATGTGAGTACGCTGGAACACCACCCCTTCCCCAAACCTCTAACCAGTCGGTAGGAAGTTCGCAAAACTCGATAGAGGCCCAATCTGCGTCAACTGGTGGCGACCCGAATGGCCACGGGATCCTCGTGGATCCGAGAAATCCGCCGCCACCACCGCCGAACGGTGGTGACGGTAACAAACAGGCGGTAGCGGTAGCAGCGGCAGCGGCAGCCGCAGCGGCGGCCGCTGCCGCGGCTGCAAATCACGATAACGAGAATGCTCAGAACTCTCCCGATTTGAATCACACGAGTTCGGCCCAGGTTAGCCAATTGCAAGCAATGCAGCAGGTACCATCGTCGATGAGTCCAATGACGTCCATGGCAGGACTCGGGTCGATCCCCAGTGTCGCCGGCCTAACTTCTATGGCGAACATGGGCTCGATGGCGTCAATGGCCTCGATGGCCAATGTCAACTCAATGGCGAACCATTATACGATGGCGAACATGGCCAACCTCAATGTACTGAATTCCATTGGCGTGGGCTCGAGTCTTTCCATGGATCCAGCAGCTTTGGCCAAAGAGGTCGCACAGAAGAATTACGCCAAGGCGATGAAATTGAGTCAGGCTGCACAGCCGTACGGTATGAATCCATTGAGCGCTTTAAATTATACAGGCGTCGCACTGAACAAACAGGCACTGGCAATGAATCAGCAAGCCAGCCTCGCTGCGAATTCTGGACAGAGGCAGATGATACAGAATCTTGGAGGCATTCCGGGTGCTCTGGCTTCTCAGCTACCCGCTGGTCTATTGCATTATCCGAGGCCACCTACGGCCACACCGATCAACCCTTACTCCCTCATACGGCAGCATCAGATTCTACCGTCGCATTACATGCAAGCCACCGGGCTCCCTGGTATGCCCGCCGGAGCTGCTGTTCATCATCATCATCACCAGGCCAATCCGTACATGCAAAATCCATACGCCATGTTACCCGGAATCGCCGGAATGCCCGGGGTACCCGGTTCTGTGACCGGGCATCCTCAGCTTCAGACCGCTAATCCAGCTACCATCGCCGCTCAGCCTCAAGTCGCATTGCCACATGCCAGCGGGGTTATTATGCCACCTTACAAGAAAATGAAAACTACGTAAATTGAATTCACTTCCTGATCATTGAGAATGGGAACTCCGGGGGAGACTCGCTCTCGCTTCACGGCTTTCCAAACGACAGCTCACCACCTTTCATCGATTCGTCAATGATCGCATATCTCTATAGCATATTTTCACACAAGGATCTCCATGATACGGATCGCATTTCGAGTAGACACATCTTTAGAACTTCTTGTACATGGAATTGATATTAGAAAAAAATTAACTTGGTACCCGCATATAAGGAATCATTGTATCGTGGAGTATTGCCATTCAAAATGTTGGAAAATGTTGAAATTCCTTATTTCAAAAAGATCCAAACGTATTTTTCTATTTCGAAAGCGACGAGTCTCTCCGATTGAATTATCGCGAGCTAGGAACACTTTCCAGCCGCTGGATATGATTTTTATTCAATTTCAATTAATTGTTTCTCGCAGACATCATTCCACATATGTATGTTTATTTTTTCAATTTGCAATAACCTCGATCAATTCATGTCTATCAACTGAAAACTGATATACTTCTGGTACCGTTATCGCTTACCTACGCACATACGAATAGGTCAAAATAGAAACGGGTATTGACTCTTGCGTTGAATTTTTTCCGGCCTGGTTATGCGATCATTGACGATGATATTCATGCTGTCGCACGGAATCGCGTCGCGTTCGTGCGTGTCGCCATCTACAGTTTAGCCTAACGTTAAAACAAAACTACTAAAAAGTCATTCGAACACTGAAGACAGGAAGATGAAAAAAAAAAGGAAAAGATGAGGAATCACAGAAAAGTAAAGTTCCATGAAAATATAGTTTCATTTTCTAGTCAGACATTGTCGGTGAACAGTGCCTTAATGACTCGATCCCACTGAACCATTTTCTCCTTCGAGAAGATGGAAAAAAATGCTGATCCGCCAAGTTCGATTTCCAACGCATTCTTTGGCCGTTTAACAACGATTTCTCGGATATACATATATATGTTGTGCATACACACGTACATAAATATAATATATACATATTTGTGTGTATATATATATATATATATATATATAAATCTATACGTACACATACATAATTATATATTCTGAAAAATCACGTCTTGCGAAACTGATACAATTAATTGTATCCGTTCGTGATTGTTAATCGATGTTCCGGTATACGTCAGCTAATGCGACCGGGCGTACTATGTTCAATGTTATAATGTACCATGGGTTTATTCGAGAATCGAGAAATATTTAGGAACTTAAAAGGAAAATAAAAATAGAAACCATTTAAATATTTCGTATGTTAGTTTATCGTAGTTTGTTACGTCCGCTGTTGTGAACTGCGGGCTGCTTCGTTAGACACAAAATTTTAACAAAATTTGATTTGTTCCATTGTTTTTATTTTTATTGTCGTTTTTTTCTTTTCGTATATAAAAAATTGCGTATAACTATATATATATATAGGCGAGCTCGACGTACACCGACGATCGAAATGTTTCCTAAGGCACAATTTGCCCAAAAATACAAAAAAACTATATAAATATGTAGATTTTCACGCTTTTTTGCCCGAGAGCGTTATTTTTTATTCATTAATTCGCAGGTTATTATTATTGCGCATTATTTTAACTACATAATTATTCGTTGAACGTTCTCTTTTTTAGATTAGCCTATCTATATATATATATATATAATTGTACAACTCGAATTAATAATACAACTAAACACAAGGCCTTCGACTCAATGTGAGATTCAATACGGGAGAGTTCTGTGCTGACGACAATCCCGCCGTAAACGGTGAGGGTTATCGTCCGGAAATCTCGCTAGCGCGCGCGTTTAAACGACAAAACTACAAAACATGAACTAGGAGATGAAGAAAAGAACATGTTTACGAATAATCTCCCAAGGGATGAACAGGCAGATAACAAAAGTTCTTCGCCGACTGGTATATACTTTTTCTGTACTGCATAAGTAAACAAAAAAAGAAAACTCGAATCACCAACTGCGTGTATAGAGTCGTTCGATCAGCTTAAGTTCGCGAATCGTACCGCTAAGCTCCGCTCTGCGTGCACTTACGAGAAGAAATACAAATTTAAACGAGTAAAACGATAAAAAAAACATCAAGATAGAAAAAGAATACACACACAACACACACACAAACACAAAACCAATGCAGCAAATTCGATGTAATGTATTTTTATGGGTTTATATATTCTTCCGCCGAGAATTGAAAAGAATCGAAAAACAAACGAAGAATACAAAAAGCGTGTGTGTAGAAGAAAAAAAAGCGGATAAACGGTACGAAAGTGATCGGAGCGCGAGAACGTTGAGAAAGTGGCAGAGTGGATGATTGATAAGGAGATTCACACACACACGTATATATATATATATATTTGCGCGCGTGTGTGTGCGTAAGAGCATGTGTGCGTGCGTGCGTGCGTGCGTTTGGATGGGTGGGTGGGTGGGTGGGTGGGTGATTGTGTGTGTGCGTGTACGTGTGTTTGTGTGTGTATGTATATACATCTATATTTATATTATAGGCGGAATGAAGGGAAACCTAAATAACAAGAAAAGAATGGAGAAAAAAAGATCAATGTCGTGGTATTTCCTGGTATACGCGGCGTCATACATCTATTTAATCAAGCCCATTAAGACGATAGTTGTAAACGAAACAATGAAGGAAAACATCGTAAGAAACGACGATACATTTGCCAGTGATTTGAAAACTTTTCCAATTGACACGCGCACCAATATATATCTTAACGAATACACTTGCGAAAGGAATAACACGATGGAAAAAGAATATACGCATATTTCGCTGGAAGTTGAATAAATGGTGGTGTAGGTTTTACGTAGAAAGATTAAACCAATTTTTTTAGTGAGTATTGTACGATGATAGGCTATATAGGATTTAGGTCTACGACGGTCGAGCTATGTACATATATGTAGATGTATGCTTGTATGTGCATATACATATATGTCGAAGGGAATAATGGCGTAGGTGCGGCCTCGGTCGGGCTAATTATTATCTACGTGGTAATATGCTCTCGGCTAAATTACGTTAACGGGTACAGCCGCCGGACGAGAGAAAATAATTCTGCAAACGAAGAATGATGGAAATGGAAAATCCTTGTAAAATCTATAACTGTCCGGGTTTTCAACTAGACATGGAATATATACGTGTATATTTATATACATATATGTGCATATATGCATGTGCATATATATTGAAGGATATCTCGTGCACAAATATAGTTAGAGAGAGCCAAAGGAAAAAAAGTTCCATCCCGTGGTCGTGGCCTACGTCCTTCGTCCTTCTATGCCCTTTGATCCACGGCACGAGATTAAAAATGGCCCCTTCGAGCGAAACAACGAAATGCGAGCATAAACGCACAAAGTGTAATAACGAGTAGTTATAAACAGAAAAGATCGATCGGTCGGTGAAGTTTCTCGCGCGATACTCACCCTCCCCCCCCCCCCCCCCTCCCTACACTCACACATCAACACAGTGTAATCCGGTTATGTTACGTTCCGAGCTAACCGGAAGTCTTCCAGTCATAAATAAAAAATGACCACGTGACATGGCGCGACAATTCGAATGTTTTTTTTGTCAATAATCCGTAAATACTTGTTTGCTACTCAAAGCCGAGTCAATAACACCGGGTGTAAATCGCTGCGTATGGAAAAGGGAACCATTTTCAATCTCACGGGGAAAAATTGGGCGACGAGCCGACCATTGTGATAGTATATAGTATATAGTATGTATTACCATAGTGCCCTAAGCACGCGAGAACAAGAATTTTATTTGGCACCGTAAGAAACTACTCGTATAATTTTATCGACTAATATAATATTTAAAAAAAAAAGAAAGGAGAGCAAGAAAACGTGTCGTGTAACTAGAACAAACAAACAAAAGAAACAAAAACACGTCTCACAGAGTGAAAGAAGGGCCTAATATTAACAAATACCGAAAGAGGCCGAATTTATTCCGAGGAATTGAACAATGCTTCCTCAACAGTGATGAATTATTCTGCTCCTATTCTATTTTGTTTTATTCTTTACATTTGTCTTTTTTTTCAATTTAGCCGAAATATTAAACGATATCGATAGAAAATAAACCGCGATTATGCCTAACTTGCAAACCGGTATTCTAGGGTTCTCCTTTTAATGATGGTTAAACATTATCGAATTGGAGATTTGAGGGAAAAAAACATCAACGAGAGGGTGGCTATTTTGGACTCGCGCTCATGACACAGGCACTCCATGTTTTATCGATGTATGGTTTTTTATCGTAAGTCGTTTCACGAATTTTGACATTCGATGTTTTTGCATTTTATTTTTTATTTAGTTTTCGCAAAGTGTCTCGTACACCCATTGTCTTATTGACCTGACGGATATGTATGGATATTCTGTAAAATAAATCGCACATATGGATTAACGAAGTGTCCATACCGTAGTTACTTGTTTTTTTATTTATTTTATTTTTTCAACAACTTGACTTTCCGAGTTTGAGCTGTTTGCTCCGAAGAAAAAAACATAACCACAATAATACTCTTAATGCACCCGGTCATGAGCGACGAGTTCATACGACGCAGCGTAAGTGCCTTCCCCTGCACTAAAAAAAAAAATAAACATAAAAAAACTCAAATGCACACAGAAACGCGAACACCACGCGTTCTAGAATGAGGGTAAAAGAAGAAAAAGATGAAGAAATGAAAGAAAAGTACACTACTTATTATATACCGAAATAATATAACATTACATTTATACATATATATATATATATGTATATATGTATATATATATATATATATACTGCGCAATATTATTGTTGCATCTAAGTTACGTGCAACGAAAAATAAACAACATACTTTATTAAATACCTATTAATATTTAGAAAGAAACGGACAAAAAGAAAAACAAGGGAAGTATATACGTATATACATGTGTACACGCGTATATGTATATATATATATATACAATTATATACTCGAAGTCTTGATTATGAAGGAGAGATACATGTTACGAGAGAGAGGATTAATCGTAAATGAAAAAAGAAAAAAAAAACAAACAAAAATTTTATGATGTAAACGACATATACACGCATACAGGTAGTATTTATTATTGTGTACTGTACTGTCTCTAATTCTTCATTGTACATTGTTGGATATACACTTACACACATCCACGGCATATGTATAGTACCTATATATATATAAATATATATATATATATATATATATATGTATATATATATATATATATTTATATATTTATTTATTCGGATACATTATTTACGTGTGTGCCCCTGGAATGCAAATGCAAAAAAAAACCAATCTCTCGTCGCTACAAAGAAAACAAAAATACTGAGTCCAAGAGATACGCTTGATCAAATAATGATTAGCAAAAATTCTCATTTATCGGCCCGAAATAGCTATGAAAAACAAAATTGCCTCGAGGTTACGCGGACGAGAGTTTCATTTATTTTTTTGTGTGTGCACGCCCGCGGGCAATTCTATATATTTTTTGTCAGGAGTCAGCCAGTATTTGTAATAATAATGCTTGAAAAATGCATGAATATTTGTTTTATTAATGCTTCTTCTTATTTCATCTATATATATTATCGACGAACGAGAAAAAAACCTTCCATATTCCCTTATATTGTTCCCGAGTCGGCTATTTATCCCTCGTAATAATTTTAATATATACATATATACATAATTTTTTATCGATCATGTATATATGTGTATATAAATGTGTAATCGATATTACGAACATTGCTCATAGCCTCTTTATATAATATATATATATATTATAGCCTATTGCTTCCTGCTTCCCAAAACTTCGAAATAGTCCTTCGAAATACTACGAATTGGTGCTTGCAGTGCGTTGTTCAACACTACCTTCCTGATAATCCTTCTGCCTCCTACGAAGCAAATATCGCTCTACGTTTTCCATCTTCTCTATGGCCCTGATCGTTAAAAATCAAAACGTCCAGCGGCAAAAATCTAATATAAAAACCTAGTGCGATCTCTAACCCTCATTTCCGTTTGCATACGAACTGAAAAATGCTTACTCGATCACATTATTTTCAAGTAGTAACAAATGTTAATAGCTTGAGATTATTCGAAATTTAGAAAAACCTCAAACAGCAAGAATGTTTTTTTGTTTTAAATAAAACATGATTATATTGTTTTGTTTTTATTATTCGAATTTATCTTGTTGCGGGTCTCAATTTCAACTATATACAATTCGAAATAAAATTCCGCAAAACATCAGTGCAGAAATAGCCAGAAAGTAACTTTCAGTCTAACATAAGTAAAACGTAAAATGTAAACACGCTACTTTCAGTTGGGGCTTAAGCACAAAAAAAAACGTTGACGCGAACAAAAAATGCATTTTCTCGTTCGTACGTTCGCGGCAAGGTTCCTCGAGCACAAAATTTATACTCCGTGAATATCACTTAGATGTTTTAGTCGCTTTCGATATGAGAAGAAGACACGACGAGCGAAACGAGAACTCGTATGCAATTTTTACCGTATATATAGATACGCCTCTTGTCGTCCCTCGCGGAAGGGAGGCACCTCGTCGGCTGGGTTAAATTTGCGCCGCTACGAACCTCGCACTTTTACTCATCTACTCTGTAATGCCTCTATATCTATATATACCAGCATCTGGCTCTCTCCCCCTCTCTCTCTCTCTCTCTCTCTCTCTCTCTCTCTCTCTCTCTTTACCTACCTAAATATCCTGTAACGCTTCCAGCGCTTTAGTTGTGAAAATTCTGGGATCCGGAGGAACGGAATCTGGCACAAAAGGCGTCTGGCAGGTCCTTCTCATATCACCTCCGCATATATATATATGATATATATTCCAACCCGTAAAAAAAAGATCATTAAGCAATCGCCACACCCGGGCTCTCGTGAACAAGGCAAACTTCGCCGTTCTACTCGTCATGTTTTTGAGGTCGAGAACGACGGGGAAAAATAAACGTGCCTCGTGGTGATCATCAAATAGTGGTTCGTCTACCTTGGAACAAAAAACTTAGGCAAAAGTGAGGAAGAAGAGACCTCGAAAAAAGAAACCCGTCTGCTGATATCAATCCCAATTTCGATCAAATATTTTCCTCACTCCCGATCAGCTTTCGCCGTATATATATATTGCTGGTAGATAATTATCATATGCACGAGAAACATGCCGGCGTGCATTATATTTACCTACGTTGAGACAAACAAAAATTCAATGGAAATAAAAAAAAAGTGTATATTTATGAAAAAACAAAAAATCATTCGTTATTCGCACTTTTAGTTTTTTGTTTTTCTTTATTTTTTTTTTTCAAAGCTAGTAAAAAGATCTGTACGTAGTCTCCACTACGACGAGCGTTATACGGGCGTACGAAAAAAATGCACCGTGGCCGCCACACGATATGCACAACAAGCTTTCTATTGGCAACAAAATTCATTTATTTGTGTTTTTTGTCTTCTCAATTATGTTTTCTCTTCGGTAGAGCGCGTGCCGAATCTTCGGACGTGCACTTTTTTCGTCGCTATTTTATATCGCTCTATCGCATATAGCAAGTAAGTTGTTGCAGCTTTGCCGCATCCAGGCTTTTAAAGGGTACACCGGACTGTGGCTGTGATATTGGACGAACGGAGTGCAATTCTACTGGAATCTAGCGTAGATCGCCATGTGCTACTTTCAAAATATCCAAGTGAGCGAGGATTGTGTGACAAACGGAAATTTTGATTCTACAAGCTTTCTTTGCAGAGTTGAAAAAAAAATGTTTTTTTTTCCTCTTAATTTCACTATTCGTCTCTTTCTTCGACCTTAACATTCCACGCACTTGACTAAACTATAGGTAAGACTTTTACGCTTCGACGCATGACAGCAGCGTAAAAAAAAAGACAAAAAGCAAGAAACAGAATTGTTTGTGTAATATCGCATAATTATAATTGTAATATCGATTAATAGTTAATTTTTTAAACTCTTACAATTTTACCATGTGTGTTTTGTTTTCCTGTATAAGCCATTTAATTACTATTTTTATTATTATTATTATTATCGTTTCCTTTGCTCCGCTTCGTTAATTAACTATTCAACCTAGGTAAGAGAATGGAGAATATAATTTAATGTTTTTAATTTAGTTATTGCGCCTTAGCTTTTAGTAAAAAAAAAATACACACGATATTTCCGCAGCTGGGTGAATGCAGAGGTTCCACGCGCCGGTCCATCTGACGGTATATATATATATACACTATGGTACGCCTGATGCTGTCCTACAAACATAAGAGATCGTTATAGTTCTTTTTGTTTGAGCCTGCCTATTCTCTCACCGCAACACGAATTAATTTTGTCATTAATTTTCTAGCCGCTATCTGCAAGATCTCGAATATTAATGGATCGATGATCGAGAAGTTACCGACATAACTTCTTTTTTTTTTAATGAAATTATAATTTTTTTTCTGGTACTCTGCATGTAATTCATGTTCGTTCATGATCTTTCTTTGAACTTTCTGTTTCATGCTTGCCTTCGCCTGGATTCGCCGCACGACTTTCAAACGAATGAACACTTTACGAACGACCGCCTATGCTTTCGTCCCGACATGTCCGTTCGTCCATACCTTTTCGTTTTGATGAAAAAACAAAAAA
Organism: Netelia virgata; assembly: GCA_951802705.1. Taxonomy (NCBI): domain Eukaryota; kingdom Metazoa; phylum Arthropoda; class Insecta; order Hymenoptera; family Ichneumonidae; genus Netelia; species Netelia virgata. Next base: position 21,374,545 of record OX637865.1, read on the forward strand.
ACGAAAAAAAAAACTCCACCCACGCACCGCCTCGTCGATATGGAATCCAATCCTAAATATTGTCCATAATCCTATCGTCGATATTTCGCTCACGGAGCGAACGAATGCACATAAAAAAAACCCGCAACGTCCCGCAATTTCATTATTATGTGGCGATTGTGAACTATCCCGATCCGTCGTCCATCATATATCGATGATAAAAAAAAAACTCCACGCAATCCACATAATACTGCCTTCAAAACCGCGAACTGACGAACCACTGGCTCGTTTCGGATTGACGTCGAACACTCTTGCCTGTCTATTAATATCTTTAAAAAAATCTTTCCAACGTATGCCTGCAACCAATTGAACGAAAAAAAATCTTTGGTATTGGGCCTGCAACCTATTACGACGACACACATCCTGCATCGCTCCAACGGTGGCATCACTTTACGTCCGACTAAAATTCGCATTTACAAAATATATACATATATATATATATATATATATACACATATATATATATATGTGTGAACATTTGCGCGCGCGCGCGCTTCCGTGTACGACGCGCACGCCATCAAACACGACACTGCCGCGACTATCTGTTGGATCGCTGAACTGTTGGTGGTAAAACTGAATTTTACACACGTACACACACATGCCATTACAATAAAATGACACATATCTATCTCTTGCTGGACGATAATTTTCGGAACGTTGTGGCGCGCATAAATTATTTATCTCTCTGCCTTATATACGTTCGGAACGATTGTTTGTTATCTTGTTTTTTTTTTTGTCATTTTCTTTCTCCAATTGATTTCACACACTGGACTGGCCTCTATCTGTAATCGTAAAAATTTACTACACACCTCGTTGATCATCCTTTGTAATGACCGAATTCTAACGTTATTAATACAATCTATATATGGATATTTGGATATTTTGAAATGCTGGCTTGGTACATGTGCACTGCGGCCGCATTATCGCCATGCCCGCCAACCACCTCGTAAACGATCGATCCAAAACCAACGACCGAAAAATATAAATAACAATCACATCCCGGTACACGTCATTGACCGGAAAAAATAACCTAATATCACAAAATTCACATCGAAACGTCGCGATCTCCCTTCTACTCGTGCGTCACAATATCATTTTGTTAATTTATCAAAACGGCGTATTGCGAATACGAATCATCGAATTATTGTTCAATTCTCATTATTCTCGTTGTTGTTGTTGTTGTTGTTGTTGCCTTTATTTTCTAATCAAATTATTGTGTTACCATTTTTTTTATATATAATCCTTACATCGATCGTCGATGTTACCGTGCACCTTTTTTCAAATTTTTTGTATTGATCGATGAGAACGTTTCGATAATTATTCGACTTGTAATAACTTTCATATTCATACATACACACATATATATATATCGTTAAAAACATATATATATCTACACGCCTGCCGCAACCGCTGCCACGTTTCGAATCGTTTCGGACACGTACCTGGGTGCTCCGAGGGGACGTTCAACGTGCCTCCTTTCATTCGGTGCGTTCTGTACTGAACTCGCTATTCGGATGGTAATGAAAAAAAAAAAAAAAAAAAAAAAAAAAAAAACCAACAACAACCGAAAAAAATCTGAAAAACCGAATAAAAAAAATCGTACGAACACTGCCTCGTTTGCTGCATGTGGATCGCCTTAGCAGCCTTAGCCACTGTCGGGGCCCAAGTGGTCCCCCCAAACGCTCACTGTGTCGTCTACACAGACAGCTGCGGACAGGTAGACTCATTATTGTAACCAGTTTTTTACCCGGTATCGAGCCTGCATTATGAACCGAAAATCTACGTACGAAAATCTTTTTTAACGTTCATTCGCGAAACGATTACAGTTTTGCAAAAGCTTTTTTTTCGCACAAGATAAAACAAACAAAAAAACGGATACCAACGCTTCGATTTCGAAGCGTTTTTCACGTGACGGACAATCGAAACAGGATGAAACTTCTTTTTTATTCCTGAGTATTAACACGCACCTGTGACGAAACCCCTCTCCCTCTCACTCTCCCTCTCTCTCTCTCTCTCTCTCTCTCTCTCTCCCTCTCCCTCGCTCTTTCTCTCTCTCTCTCTCTCTCTCTCTCTCCCTCTCCCTCGCTCTTTCTCTCTCTCTCTCTCTCCATCCCCCCCCCCTCTCCCCACCCCGCAAGCGCGGTGTCTTAACGAAGATTTAGCGCTCTGTAATGCAGGCCCGATACTTTAATGCTGCTAACCTTCAAGGATAAAAAGGGCATGGAAGAGATCTTAATCACTCGTGGCAAATAAATCAGGAAATCTTAAAAATTATACGAAGAAAAAAATATTTGAAACATAATACGAAGAGCGATTGAAGATTTAGTCTTTGCCCTCGTTAGTCTTGGCTAACACGTAGCTTTTGGGGGCATCTCCCTCACAACTGCTCACCGCAACTATAACAACGAATAACCACTGCCTTATCTGGTGTTTGTCTTTTATATGCCGTGTTTATATCGTGGTTTATAACCACGTTTTCTCGACACTTCTATCAATTTTGTTTGCGTCCATTTGAACGAGAGCACCCTTTTTACGATAGTCTTAATGATCAAAATAAAAACCTTGCAATAGAAATATCAACATTAAATTCTAATCAATTTTGTACGCACATATTTTTCTTTTCTTTGTGACGTTATCGGACATTGTTGGTGCAACAATGGATAACGCATAGGTCACATGCGCTTACGTGGAACAAGCTTTGGACGCATAAATTCAATTTTTTTATCTTTACATGTATTTATCGATTCGATCACCGGAATATTTATTTTTTTCGAAAGCACCTCAAGATTTACACTTGATTCTGGCATCGGATCACACTTTATCGACCCACTTACGAAAATACTTTGCCCCAAGGTTACGAGAATAAAAAAAAAACAATAAAGACATCGCTGACTTGAAAAATGAAAAAATCTCGTGGTTTGCACGTTATGGTTGCGGAGATAGCAGTTCAAATTTAAAGACAGAAAAAAAGAAGAAAAAACAAACGAACGAAATAGCGTTGAACTTATTTGCAGTAGAATAAATTAATTTTGAAAGCTTTTACAATTTCCCTCATCTATATATCGTATACACACAACCCAAAAATCCCGCTAACGCTCCGCTGCCTATTGGTTTGTTACATGGAACCACCTTAGCCCTCTATCGATCCATCAAAACCCTCGAAAAAAACAATCCCTTCGTTTTTTTCTTGTAGCTCTCTCTCTCTCTCTCTATATATATATATATTTATTCCAGTAGTGAGTGAATGTGTGTGTTTCAGTCGAATTCACGCACACGAACCAATCGGCGGTAGTTAGCGCTTGGCGATAATCGAACGCTTGGGTGATCAGTCGAACGATAATCACATAATTTTCGTAAAGTTCTTCGGGCTTATAGTGATTAATTGAAATAAAATACGAAAGTCACGCTGCTTTTATTTTCCAACAAAACTTAAAGTATCATCGACGTTTTGCATCTGTCATGGTTGTGATCGTTTTTATTTTTTATATGTGTAAAGACAAAACAAAACAAAAACCCGGGTTTTTCTTTCCTCGTCCCACACAGCTTCTTATGGACTCGACGCGAAAACAATAAAAATCGCACATCCGTAGTTACCCAAGTACACCGGCAGCCCCCTTCTCCCCGGGCCATTATACTTGCATGACCAGACTCTGTGTTCGTAGCGAATTATCTCTATACACAATTGCAAGAAATTTCATTACATTTACAACTGTGTGGTTGTGTGTATGTGTGTGTGTGTGTATATATTTATATATATACATACACATATATACCTTAAAATGTTATCCTGATCCGCCGCGAAAGAAACAAATTAATGTAAAATCACCCTCATATACAGACGTGAATATCCGGCAGAGCGGGCGTCGACTATACCGTTAACGCGTCACGTGTATCTCTACATGGAACTTTTTAATATTTTTTTCTATCAATATGTAAACCTTTCTTTTCACATTGCACGCTTATTTGGTGAGCCTATGGTTTATAACTTTTGCGAGATATGTATGTATATATTTATATATAAATATAAACCAATAAATACATATATACTATATTTCTTAAAATTCATGTTTTGTTTGTTCAATTCACGTAATATTTCGTCTCTTATCGTAATGAATAATCATCATTGAATATAAATATATATCTGTCTGGTAGATTGTTTAATATGCTATGATCTAACGTTTTGCTAACACAAATATTATAATCTCTGGAAATTGATGTTTACTATATATATATATATAAATTTTGTTCTTTATCGCTGCGTTTATCTTACTATACCTATAATTTGTCATCCCGTTTCATTAGATGCGCGTGAACGGTTTTGGATATTTGTCGAAGTTGATCTATATATACAGACTCAACGTTTCTATGTATATGCGTATATACATGTTGGGATTATCTTAAATGGTTGGAAAATCAAATTTCCATCCCCTTTGCCCCGTAGTCTATCACTCGATGTCGAATTCGTTTTTTATTGCCACGTTTATTTGTTTGTTTTTGTTCCTTCTTTCTCGCCGCCCTTTCGTTTTTCTCTTCACTCTCGCTGCTTCAAAAAAACATTACCATGTTTAATCGTTATTGCTGCCGGACAAGAGACAAAATATGCATGCATACTCGTGCGTAACGTTATATTTCCGCATTTAATTAATTAGAGACACGTCGATACACAAGAAATTGTTTCGCAAATACACACGATGAATCTCGCAATTGAATCTCGAGCCTCACGAAACGACCTCCAAGAGCCCTCATGAAACCACGACCCTCTCCGTTTGCCTATAAATTTCCGTTTTTTTTTTTTCTTTTTTTTTCCACCCTCTCAATCGGCACATCGAACTTCGTTTAACGATGAAAAACTTTGTGGTCTAATCATTGAGCTGAATGGCCCGCTGAGAAGAGGACTTGCGTAACTGATTCGCAAATTAACTTTACACTCAACCCTCCCGCCTCTTTTTATCTCTTTCTCTCGCGCTCTCTCTCTCTCTCTCTCTCTTTCGTAAACGCTTCGTATAAAATAGATTCGAAATCGAGCGTAGTCACGCTAATCACTCCGTTAACAACGAGATATAGCGCAACATCGCTCGAGCCGGAAATCCGTTAAATTTCCATTCATCGCGAAAAAAACAAATCGTTGTACTCGCTATTTTTGATTAATCGACAAGTCTATGAGCCTATGAGAGTTATCTTCTCTCATCTCTATCTCGAGTTTACATATCTGATATCAATGATGCTAATATGACCGACAAATTTGCGAATCAATCAGAGTATCCCTTTCCATCGCATATGCCCGCTCTCCCACTATTGGTATTACACGTCTTTGAATAATTGATCGGATATTTGAAAAAAAAGTTCTCGCTCGCGCTACGCCTCTTTCTTCACGTATATTTTTCTTTTCTTCTCGTGTCAGTTCATCCCGTTGAAGTAAACTTTTTCGTTTCACTTCCCCCTCCTGCCTTACTTATCTCCTTTTCACCACGATAATAATACACCGTAAGCAAGTTTAACTTGCACAATCTAATTTGAGACACGATATACGAGCGCTAGGGTTCCTCCTGGTTAAATATTTTGAAAACAGAAACAAAAAAATGAATAAAGTTCTACTGCAAATTTACGTATATAAATAAACGATGAACGAACGATCGATTATCCTTTAAATTGACTATCTATTGTATTTAATTCATATTCCTCAGCTTTCCATATACCTCGATGTAAAAATGTAAAGCCGTATAAAATATAAAATCGCGATCGCTCGTTCATCCATTAGCCGTTAATTAACTTTAATATTCGCATATACGATCCAATTTATAGAGCATGCCAAATGTACCGTGAATGTGCTCTAACAAACCGGAGAATTTGAGAACGAGAGGGGAGACTGTGTGTGCGCGTGTGGGAGTGCGTGTGTCCATTACGTCTGTTTGAGCGTGCGTTTGTGCGGGAGAAAATGTGAGAGTAATGTTTGTTCAGGTTTCTGTTGTATATGAGGTATTTCACGGGAGATCGGACATCGGACGGCCGACCCTTCTTCGATTTTGACAAAAAAAATTGTCCTCGTAGTACTTAATGAAAAGAGCAAGTCATGAAATGTTTAGATTTTTTTCGGCATTTTTGTTTGAGTCACTTATAACATTACTAAAAAATGTCTCGTTCTGGAGTTATTCGCATTTGAATTCTTATTTTCGGAATTTTCAAAAATTCATAACTTAAAAAAAATGGCGAACAAAATGTAAAAATTTCATGTCTTGCATTCTTTGCATTAAGTACTACGAGAGAACATTTTTTGGTCAAAATCGAAGAGGAGTCGGCAGTCTGATGGCCGATCTCCCATGGAATACCTCATATATATTTATTCTGTTTTTTTTTCTTTCATTCTCTCTTTTTTGATAATTATTTTTAATATGATACTACTCGTAGAACACTCAGTATATAGAAATCGGCATGTATTTAATTTCAGTTACTGGACACCCTCCCGGTGTGCCAAGATTTTAATCGACAACTGTGCAACCGTCCCGCTTGCAAATTCATCCATCTCCATGACGGTGAGTCGATGGAAATTGTATTGTTTCAAAACACAAATGGTTTAATCGAAATTTACCCACTTTTTTGGCGCATTGTCAAAAATTCTCCGCCAAAAATTAAGTTCAAATTGCAAGTTAAGGTACAAACTTGACCATAGTCCATAGTTTCATTGGTCCGACTAATTCGAACACGATGTTTCGAGGAGTTCGACCTACGATAATAAGAAAAATTAAAAAATAATGAATCGAATGAAAAAATCAATTACCTATGGATGATAATAATATAAAATTTTGAAAATTATCGATCATTGATTAGAAAATCGTTTTTAAACGAAAATAATGCCAAGGCGGTATTGACAACTTATTGTTAGTCAAAAATTAATATTTTTATTTAAAAGTTTTTATTCATTTTAGAATTTTACCGTCGCAAAGCTTTCTCAGCGAAGTAAAAAGTAAAAAACTGAGAAACTCGAGGAAAGAAAGTAAAATAAAATATTTCCGTATGTTTCAGGAAGCGTGGAGGTGGTGGAGAATCGAGTTACCGTATGCAGAGATGCGGTAAAGGGCGCCTGCATGCGTCCCCAGTGTAAATATTATCACATACCGGTGGCCTTGCCCCCGGCACCCCTGATGGCTATCGGCGCCCCGGCGAGTCCATAAAAAATGGGACTCTCGCTCAGTTTGCTGTCCAATTGATTTACGGTTCATCGACACACTCAGCCGTTTCTTTTTTTTCATGAAAACAGCGAAAAAAAACGAAAAGAGGTGAAAAAGAAATGTTTAAATAGGAAAAAAAATAACGGCTGGACAAGACTGAGAAACAGAATGAGAATTCATTCGCCGCTGGTGTACACCGGAAACCAGAGGACTGCCCGAGGCCTGTCCACCAAAACAGCATGCGAGCGTCTTCTTCTTCTTCATTTTCCACGCGTGTACTGTAAGACGAAGAAGAAATCACTGTTAGGAGTTCTTTCTTACGCGACGAAGTAGAACAAAATGGAAAACGAAAAAAAACGTATAAAAACTCATTAAAATCAAGAAAAAAAATCCCTTTGCCCTCGCGAGTGCCCCGGGACACGCTGATCCTTGGATCGGAATTCTCCATGACGGTGGCTGTGCCGCACATCCTCACTCGGAATATAACTGGTGCTGTTTGTTAATCGAGCGAGAATCCGCGTTGTGATTTTTGCGAGATTTCCCATCATCCATTATTATTATTATTATCAATATTATTATTATTATTATTAATATTATTGTAACGAGGTTTCTCTCAATATCTTGTTTCATGACAAAGCGTGAAGAGTTTGAAAAAAAAGAAATCGATAGGTCGACAATAATGTTAAGACATCTCGAAATTTTTGTGAAACGTCACCCACGTCTTCCTGACTCTTTCCTTCGATCACTCTCGACATCGAGAATATTCAAATTCGTTTATAATTTATCCTTTTATTATTTTCTTTTGTTCCGTTTTTTAATCGATCTCGAACTCGAGTCTGTACGAGAAAAATCTCGTGCCATTCTCAACCCGGCAACAAGATTTAAGAATTTACCATATTCGTCGTTTCGTTTCCCCCCCCCCCCCCATTTATTTTTTGTTGGTATTTTTATCATCTTCCTGTTATCCGTCGCGTTTCCGCTATAACAATTACCGAAACGCTGTCTCGTTTTTATTATTCTTGTATTATTGCAATTTTCGAATATGAATTATATAAATATGGTCAGCCGTACTATTTCGGGCCAGTATTTCCGATGAGTCCACTTTTTTCGTCTCGGGAGACGATGCACGTGAATCAACTGGCTCTCTATTATTATTATTATTATTATTATTATTGTTATTGTTATTATTATTATTATTATTATCATTATCATATTATATTATTATCGTTATTATTATTATTATTATTCCAATATCATTTGACGGTCTACGGGAGAAAGAAAAATATGAAAATTTGTATTTCGGTTTGTTCAGTTTTAAGAGTTGGTCAGTTACGTTAAATTACTTCGTGGTATTCGTTCTTTTCTTCCTCCTTTTTTCCCGTTTGTTCGTTCTTACGTTATTATACGTGATATTATTTACTTATTACCAAGTTTTAAAGGATTTCCGATCTCCGATCCTACCCGGCATTTCTACACATAGTCCGGTTATTTGGTAGTTTTACCTGGAAAGTTTCCGGGAATTTTGAAAATAAGTCAGTCGATATATTTCGACGTGCTCTTTTCGAATTTTCACTTTGCCACCTCGTATCTTTGCCGTTCGCGCCGTCATTTTGGAAAAATGGCACCCAAAAACAGTGTTTTGAGAATAACTCTGTTCCGACTCATTTTACGATACAAATAGTTATATAATAAATTAAACTACGGAAAATTTCGTACAATTTACGTAGTAACCGTTTTTTTTGTAAAATCAATAGTTTCAGCGTACGAGAGTCGCAAAGTTCACTCCGACACGCGTTTTAGCCAAATAACTCATTGCCACACCACCATGAGGTAGACACATCTTCCTGATATCCGTCAAATACGACAATGGCATTGGATGTATAGTTCGATCGAACGAATGTGACGTAGTCATTGCAAATGGATGAAAACGATTTACCGAGATGACAAACGACTCGGTGCAATAAGTATCCTACGTCGATAACATACATAGCGTCTCCAAAATTTGGCTCAAATGCTTTGTACATAGAAGATTTAGCGCACTTGCGCATGCCTTCGTCATTGAAAAGAGATAACGGAAACGAAGCAAGTTCGTACGTAAGACAGTCTTTGGGAGTCCCTCCAAAAGTTTACCCTTCTTATCCTTTCTTTGAATACTTGACCGACGAAAAGTCTCCAATCCTTTTTCCTTCACTTCAATCACCTCACTTCCTTGTAATGAATTTTCACAAATGAAACAGTTAACGTCCTTCGAAGCCACGGCTCTGAAAATGCGAACGACACTGTACAACGTTAAACTTGTACTGATGATTGAAGCACAATATTTGAGCTCGGTCGGCAGATGTTCCGTATAATGGAGGGGCTAGTACGCTGAAACTATTGATATTACAAAAAAAAAGGTTACTACATAAGTTGTAGAGAAATTTCTCTAGTTTAATTTATTCTATAACTATTTTTATCGTAAAATGAGTCTGAACGGAGTTATTCTCAAAAAACTGTTTTTCGGTGCCATTTTTCGAATATGGCGGCGCGAGTGGCAAAGGGAAAATTCGAAAAGAGCACTCGAAATCTATAAAATCACCAATTTTCAAAACTCCCGGAAAACTTTCCAGGTAACCCTATTTTTTAGCACCAAATGACTGCACTAACACATATATATATAAATGAGAATATCTCGAAAAAATTGTCGCCTTAAATGTATTTTTAATTTTGTTTGTCTTGGCGCGACATCCGCGAATCTCGCGAGGGCTGACGAGGGATATGACGAGAGGGAGCGTTACGAGGTTCGTTCCATATATACTCATACATATGTGTATATATATATATATATATACATATGTATGTAAATGACAATTTATACGTACGCAGAAAAATAAGTGAGAGGAAAAGCGCGAAATCCGCACTGCGTATGTATAGAGTGTACATTAATACTTGATAAGTAGGCTAGCTAGGGCCATCGAGGCCGACGAGACTAAAACAAATGAATACAAAAAAAAACAAAAGAAAATGAAGATAGTGCGAGGAAGAGAAGGCACGATTATGACAATTTTTATACTTACAGAAACATTGTAAAATCACGATTATTATATTGTTTGTAATATTATGTGCGTATATGTGTTTACACATACAGACACACACAGACATCAAAACACACACACAGACACGAAGAAAAAGAAAACACGTATAAATATATATGTATAGAAAATATGTAAACAAAAGAAAAAATAATGCAAGAGAAGGAACGTCGAGAGCGAGAAAAACAAAATGTGTGTGTGTGTGTGTTAACTAACGAACCACTAGAAACGAACTGTCGAATTACAATGCGTAAAAAGTCATCTTAATTATTATTGTTATTATTACAATTGCGAAACTTGATGAACAAAGAAATAAGAAAACCACAAAATATTTCATATTATAGTTTTGAGGATAATTCGTGAAAACAAAAAGAATGCCTCTTCCGTATACTCGCTCGAGTTTGGAACGGAACGTGACGATATTTAAACTTTTTATAGGAGCTCAATGATGACGAAGTAATCGCATCGCCCGTAAGCGCGGAAAACCATCACCATTTCAAACCGGGAAGAAAAAATAACACACACATATATATATCGATCCAATTTTCATTGTAATTGCAACACTATATATATATACAATACACATAAACATGTGTATTTCTATTATTGAATCGCATTACCGATTAAAATCGAACGGAAAACAGTAAATCTGTCAGAGGGTTTTGAAAGAGCAATCGGTAAATATGAGACAGAAAAAAAACGATTAGTGCCGTCCGAGAAAGACTGGAACGTCTTCCTGGAGAAAAACAAGAAAACATGTTATTGTCGAAAGTCCAAGTCATGGCATCGAAACATATGAAATAGGAGAAAGAGCAAAACGATTAAAAATAACAATCGATTCGAAAGACAACAACAGCAATTGCACTTTTAAGCTAGTCATTACGATGGGTTCGGAGCTCCTTAGCGTTCCTCTCAAGCCCTACACGAATCTACATATATATTACATTTTTTTTGTTTTCGTTGTTTTTCTATCGATCGATTGGCGTGGCCAGTCGATCACTTCAATAATGAGAATAGCTAATATAAACCAATATTTAGAACTAAAACGAGAAAAAAAAATACCTAATAGCAAGATAACTATATTTATCAGATAAATAAATCATAATTAATAATAATTAAATAATAAATAAGAAGAAGAAGAAATAAGAGATACAAAAAAGAGGATTAACGAGTAAAGCAAGGGAATGTTCCTGTACAGCATTTAAGAATCAAATGATACTCTTATCAAAGCGATAAAGGAATGGGGGAAACACGAGCGAGAGAGACAGGGACGAACGGACGGACGGACGTACGCGTACAGTCGGCATCGAACGAGGGAAAGATTCGAGAATGATTAGAACGACACACGCGATTAATCGAAAGTTCAACTTTGTAAATTACCCGTGTACATAAGGTAGGAATTAACAATGGAGAAAAAATCGAAGAAACGAGCCCAATAAGAAAACACAAACGGATAGTAAAAATAGAAAACGATTAAAATTTTTAAATCGAACCTGCATTAAGCTTTTGTTTATATTTCTTTATTGTCGTAAATCCTCGAGCGTTCTGTGCCATTGTTGCCGCCGTTTTTCATGCTAACACGTGTTCGATTATTATTTTGCATTTGTACGGATCGACGATAAACGACACGCGGAAAAAATAGCTCGTAGTTGCGAACGAAAAGGTAGCGATCTAAATGTGTGCAAAAGTGCACTTGGCTGTGTAACTATGGGTCAAAGGTGGGACAAAGAAGCGAAAAGAAAAGTAACGAGACTAACACCGGTCCGATACCCATTGACTAGACTTTACAAACGTTTTACGTCGCGTTGAATTCTTGTACAGAGAGAAAGTGCGAAAGAGGAGGTTTCGAGTTGAAACGTGAACGCAAGAATTAACGAATTTCAAGTACGTTTATATGTGTATTATTGAGTTGCGATTATATATTTTTTAAGTCACTAACAAGGAAATGGACGAAAGACAAGAAAAAGAGACAAAAATAATGAAATGTCGAGAAAAATGAAAAAAATTAAGAAAAGAAAAAAGCATGATCGTCGGACGGAAAAGGATATACGGACGAGTTCCTCCGTACCCTAACCTAGCCTGTATATAGAAATACATTATACCTATATGATATATAAATAGGAACAAAAACACACATACACACACACACGCGAACACACACACAAATATAGATATGTTTGTGTGTTTTTGTTGTTGTTATATATAGGTACGTAAGTACAATAACGTATATCTTGACCTATTAGGACATCACATAACCGACGGGCAATTCAAACGGATACCAACTGCATTTTCTTTTGTTCTCTTTCATACGAAGTAATTTTCGATTGATATCCCCTGTGTCGGAGCAATCGCGATTTCATCGATTGTTTTTTCCGCTTTCTCAATAAGTACTCGCGATATCAACGTATCGAACACAAGTACGAAGTCGCTGCTCAGCAATGGTTTTCAAGCATTAAGACAACAACAACAAGAGAGAGCTAAGAAATGCAAAAAAAAATTATAAAACAAAAAATAACGTTTAGACATATCTTTCTCTTTACTACCAAAACGGCGACGAAGAAGAAGAAGAAGGCGGAGAAAACATCCGCTGAAAGAGAGCCTCATTTGTTTATTTATCTAAAATTCTCCATACCGCGAAAACGCAAACGAAAAAACTGTGGCAATATTCCGAAGGCATTCTAAAAAAAAACTAACGTAAAGATAAACGAAAGATAAAGAATTTAACAAGTTCTACGCCAAACGAAATAAAACTCGGTAAGAAAAAAAAAACAAAAAAAAAACAATAACAAGAAACGAGAGAAAAAAGATACGATAATTAATAATAAATCCACACCAGACCACCCGACCTTAACGCATAACACCAAAACGATCGATCCACCGAAGTTTGACCTTCCTAACTTGAGTCAAGGGTTTTAGCTGCTGAAGCAAAAAACGATATGAAAAAAAAAAATAATAATTGAAAATAACAACGACGTGGCAATCGCAAACGAAAATGTTATTTTCTTTTTCTCATCGTTGTTGTTGCTGTTGTTGCTGTCGTTGTTTTTTTACCACCGAGTTTACCGATCGGTCCGAATTCTAATTGTGCATCGTAGCTTCTCGTCGCATGCCCCCCCCCCTCCCCCCGCACCCACACCCGTCACCACCAAACGACAATCCCAAGCCCGATCCACACGATGTCCAGTATGAAGTTAAATTTGTCTAATTGTCCGATAACTGTATCCCACTTTTTATCACAATAATGATAGGACTAATCGGTTCACCGGCAGAAAAAAAGCACACACATAGACACACACACACTCGGAACATACAAACGCTGACGGTTCTGAAAATGAGATGCTGCTTCGCGCGCTTAAACCGCCGCAAATGCGACCGAACGTATTTTTGCTTTTAATTTATAGTTTTTTCAATCGTAATATAAATCGACTATCGCGCGTTCGATCGCCGTCGGTTCGATCTCTCGTTATTGTTCGTTTTGTATACCCAATCTAAGCTTTTGGCGCGCGCTAATACGCAATTTGTTGCCTATACGCTATCGATGTATTGATTACGATTATGGGAATGATAGTTAACAAACAAAAAAACCAAGATACGAAAGAAGTTAATATTCGCCCCGTAGGGAAAGCGACGAAACCCTAAATAGCGATAAAGGACAAAAATAGCGAGAAGGGCTTCTCTTCTCTAGAAAAAAATAATAATAATAATAATGCGAAGGGAACGTAACAAATAATTTACACACACATATATATATATATATATATATATATATATATATATATATATATATATATATGTATGTGTGGGTGTGTGTGTGTATATTGCAGACCGTCCACAATGGGGACAATCCTTTCCCCGCGACGATTTTGAACACCGTGCGCGGCTTCATTTCTCGAAAGCGATTCTAGTACGTAAAATAATAATTATTATTGGGAGTCTTTACTGATAGTCGTAACTTCGTGTGCGAGTTAAGTTCGTAGGGTTTTTACGAATAATGAACAAAAAAACAAGACAAAAAAATCAACGCTATAATAGAGGGAGGTGGAGTGAACTATCGAGAAAAAAAAATAAATAAAAACAAAACAAGAAAAAAAGTCTCGGTCGTCGCACCTCGGTAGTACGTAGGAAATAAATAATTAAAAAAAAGAACAGAACAGAACGAATATATATTTTCGATTTTATTCTACAGTAACTACTAATTACGGATAAATGAATAAGCCCGTGTGTTTGATATATAATAGTTCGATCGTTTCATACAGCGAAGAGAATCGTGGGAGAGGTTGTTTTTTCTCATTTCCTCTACACCGTTAATCAATAATCCGAATCAACGAGATGTAAGAAAAATAACGATGATATCGATAATTCTCTGCGGGGCGAGAATGACTTGACGAAACAATAATAAAAAAAACTCAACGCAATGATAATATAGATAGTGAATTTTTGTCTTGCGCGGCGTTAGCGAGAGAGAGGAAAAAAAATTGTTTAAATAGCGAAAAACTTCGTTAATGTCATTCAAGATCCTGCTAAACTTTTCAGTCGTTTTATTTTGGGGTCTATTTTGCTTCCAACGATACGAGGACGACATAGAAATTTGACACCGAAACTTGTTTCCCCCCCCCCCCCCCCATAGATCCATGTCGCGAGGAAAACAAAAAATTGTTCACGTAAAATAACGAGGTCTCTATATTTTCAAATTCGATTTAATCGAATTGATGGGAAATAAAAATATGTCGTGTCCTTTTTAGCCCTTTGCTCCTTATGGCTCCGTTCGTAGTTAGAACCAACGAGGTAGATAAAAGCATTAGAACAACCTGCTGGATGTTAATAAACGTAGTACCGTACACGCTTGGCAGCTTTTTGGTCGTGGCCGGTGGAAAAAAATCATCCCCTATATGCATCGGACGATTTCGGTGGATATACACATTGATATTAGCTGCGTATCAAATCTCGTAGCCCGAAATTCTCCAATTTCCTTTAGATTTTATCGTATAACCGTTTCTCTCTCTCGTTCACTTTGTCCTTCGAGATTTTATGCCCGGTGACAATTGAAGACTCGCCTCTCAAGTCCGTATCCGCCCCCCCCCCCTCCGCCCCCCCCCGCAACCTATTGCTTAGTGTCTATGAATTGCGTATATATATATATATATATATATATATATATGTATATATATATATATATATATATATATATGCGAGGTAAAAAATACTATACTTATATCACCATACCGTTAAATACCGTTAATGAGAAAAAAGGAAACAAAAAATATGGACCTTTTTTCAAAGGATCCAGCGCGTAGAAAGAGTCGGAAAAATCCACTGAATCGTTCAACTTTGTTCCGAAAATATCCAGTAGGCTATAAAATCGCGTCTCTCGAGAGAGCAATATTATTAGTTGTTTGCGGTATTATATATAGAGATATGTGTGTACGTAGAAACGTAGGTATCGCTTTGACTAATTAGCATTCGTCTCGCTTCGTACTATTTCCTATAGATGAAAAACTTAATCGATGAAATATACGTACATAGGTTGTTCTCCCATTTCGTAAACGTAATGAAATTGCTTTCGGAAAGGAAATAAACGATTATAGTTGAAAAATAGGGCGTAAGGCGCGACGATCATTATCAAACCTGTCGCGAGAGCGTCGAAAAACAAAAACGATGAAATCGATCGTTCTTCATTCCTCCCGATCTTCGGATCGGTGAGGCCCTTTTAACGATTCTCGCGTTGGGGCTCAAAATATAGCACATGGTGAGGATTAAAAAAAATATATTACGCGACTGCGCGTGTACATTAGCGTACGGTACTCGCGATATTCGCTTTTGTACGTGAAGCTTTGGCGCTTAATTGCGAAAAAAAAAATAATAATAATAACAAAAAGCTTGCTAGCTCACCCGCCACCCCCTTGGGCCCACTTCCGGTTTTACAATACGCGCTGTGGGAGTTTGTACTTGCTGTTTAACCTGCGATCAATCAATCGCACCCAGAATCAAGGATAATTGAAAATCAAAAGAATTTAATCGATCATTGATAAATAATTAAGTAACACCATTTTATCGTTTCGAATCATCGCATCGTTCGAATCAAATCAATCTCGTTAATTCAATGAACATTTATGAACGTAGATCGTTGTAAATATAAGTTTACAAAATTTGTGTAACGATTCAATTTTTATTCCGTGCTCGAACATTTTTTTTTTTCACTACAAAAATTTGTTTCTGGGTGCGTCGATGTGATTTTAAAATATATACACTCGTACCCTGCGAGGTTGCTCCTGCTAAAGTTCCAATTTCAACTTCCGTATTACTGCATCCCCATATGTGCCCCTCGTCCCCCATTCGATCCCTTTTCATGACCCATGCCCCTCGCCAACCCCCCCCCCCCTTGACTACAAGTTCTCGAAAAAAAAAAGTGAAATCTATCTTAAAAATTAAAAAAAATTCATAAGTAATTAACAACAAACAAAAAAACTAAACGATTAACAACTATTGGAAACTTAAAAAAGGACCGATGATGATGGATCGCCTAATATATAAGATTATGAATTTACAAAGATATTTACACATTAAGCGTAAAGCAAAAAAAGGGGAGTCTTCTGTGGTAAGGTAATATGCAGAAAACTACACTAGTATGACATTCAAACTAATAACTTTATGTCGGGGTTACGCGTTTCGTAATGCAAATATACATATATATATATATATATATATATATATGCATGCATGTGTATATATATATATATATATATATACATATGTATAAAATCCACGGGTCGCTCGAAATAATATATAAAAATATAAAAAACCAATAAAGAAGAGGGATATTCTTATTGCGCGATAACGAGAAAGAGCGAAATAAGAATAGGCGAGAAAGATCGGTGTGAGTTTCAGGGATGGAACGTGAACATGTTGTGCCCCGACGGTGATGTAACTAATTAACATGTAAACTCCTTAACGTTATACTTTTTCCGGTGGTATCACGACGGATCGTGCCAAGCCACTCGCGTACCCTCGTCGTGTCTCTTCCCCAACAGCGCTATGTCTTTCGAAAAGTGCTCGTTCAGAGAAATGGTAAACAAGTATATCGGAGCCAATGACTTGGTTCGAAACGAAGTGATGCACTCGCCACCGGTAGTTTGTGATATATTTAGTGAAAACGAGACAAAAAAATGAAAAAAAATATATAAAATTCACAAAAAGCGGTTGTTATTCAAAATAGAAGAAAAAAAAATGAAAAAAAAAAAACGAAAAAGAAAAACGACGAACGAAGAAAAGAAAAGCGCCTAGCGATTTTTCATCGACACACCCACACACACGCGCGCGCACACACACACACACGCACCTGCACGTACACACACACACACACAGAGCACGATATTATAGTAATTTAATGACGAGGTCAGAATTCAAAGTTTAGGGGAACGACGATGAGGATTTTGTGAAAGACGCTGAAGAACTAGGGAACTTGCGGGGAGCGTAACGCGTCAATCGTCGAAATGAAATTGGAGGTATAGGTGAATTGACGAATTGAAGAAAGAAATAATGGATCGATGACACACACGAGAAACGACTCACACACGCGCACACACAAACAACCATACATACACACATTATATATATATATATTGTAATATTATTTTTTGAACCTAGTAATATTCTGTAGAATATATTATATATATATAGATATACATACGCATATATGTGTGTATATATATATATATATATATGTGTGTGTATGTGTATATATGTATATGTATTTATTATGATATTGTAATAATCATTTCATATAGTATTAGGAGGAGTGTGGTGATTGGCGTTTATGAAAATTAATTAAGGTGGACCGTGAAGATGGAGGCCTACAATGCACGCGGGGTATCGTAATATTTTTACCAAGGTTTCTAGGATATACACGTCGAGTCATTTCGATTCCTATGAAAAAATAAAAATAAATAAACAAATGAAAAAAGAGGAAGAAGAAGAAAAAAAAACACGAGACTAAAAAAAGCCCCGCGACAGTTGGGCCTCGTATTGCCAGAAATGCGTGTATACCGCAGCGAATCAGTCATTGGACATTATTGATACAATTTTTCGACTTAACTTGTGATAAAACTATCTTTGATTATTATTTTCTTTTTTTATGTAATTAAATCAACGAAAGTAAAGTGAAACGAGGGCGTTAATTCTTCCCTATACCGCTTTAAATTTATGCGAAAGCGTCACATGCCTGCGTACAATATAATCGATTCAATTTATACGAACCATCGAATGTGATTTTATTTTTATTTTTTATTTCTTATTCTTTTTAGTTTTTGGGATTTTTTTATGATGAGAACTTCACAATTACGTTTCGTTTTCTTTCTTCGGTGGCTGACTCATCGGTGAATTTCTATTTTTCTGGTCAAGAATTGAAATGAAGAAAATCACGGGTTCTTATATGGCATTATCACTGAGTGATGAGCCTCCGGTGTTTTTTCATTACTCGCTATCTGTCGCGATATTCTCGTATCTTAATTTTTTAATATACCACAAGGACGATGAAAGATTCTGAAATAAAGTGTACAGTGCAGACAGTTGGTTATATGTACGACTAAAAGAGGCAAAGTATATTGATTTATTTCCCCCATGATTGTCCCAAGTCTCCTTTACATATTTCCAAATTATTGTTGGAATTCAGTGTTCGCTATTGTTTTTGTTGCCTGTACGATGAAAATCAACATCGGGGTGTTCATCGATCGAAACGATTGCAAACAACCCAAATCCGTCGATCTGAGCTGAAATATTCTGGTGTACCTGATAAATAATAAAAATCATGAAAAATAAATCAGTTTTTTCATTCCTATATTAGAATTTCACCCATACATCTTTCACACATATCTTTATTATTGTCAACACTATACACTTTACATACACTAGCGTGATAGCATGATATGAATACAGTTGATCACGTCGAATTCTTATTATTATATATTTAACTATGAGCAGGCTTTAACAAAATAGTATAACACTTCCTCCATTTTCGCTTGAAGATGCGAGAAGTTATATGTCCCCTTTGCGCCATAGAAAATTCTCAAATTCCGTCGTTCACTCGTAACTGACAATGCCATGATTAAGAAAAAAATATATCATATAACGGCACGCAGATATCAATAATCGAATCTCTAAGTCTTGAGGGAATACGTTTCAGAATTGTTAAAGAAGCTCGATAGTTGATAGCGGTCGCAACCGTGTGGTCGTAGATTTTTCGTGGTTTCCGCAAATTACGTTCATTATCCTCGAAATACATTTTGAATAGATTGCGATAGAAGTTTGAGAATAAGAAATAATATACATTATTAAGAGTCCGTCATTTTGGCGATAAAGACAAAAATCCACCACCGGGCGAGCTGAGAAATAAAAAGTATCGTTGACGAAAATGTTTAATATCCGTGATGTGTATTTGTTAATTTCTACGCCTATTAAAAGCAGGCTGTACTCTCTCGTTTTTTACTTTCCGTCGCTGTTGTCGACATTTTTCTGTTTCTATAAATAGGAAGTCTATGTAATTGACAATGCTGATTGAAATCCCACCAGCTCACAATCTTCGTGGCAATCGACCCAACAAGAGGAATGATCGACACAATCACTCCTGTTTTCCAGTTAATCCAAAGTTACATCCACGTTATTCTCGTAACTTGTAATATTGGACTCGGCAACGTAAGAATTTTGTTTAATAAAATATGTAGTTGATTTGATAAAATAGACGCTGAATCGGACATTCGAAATTATCTGCAACGTATGTATAACTTATGGTCACCAGACTCCTTGTAAATCATTGGAACCACCATCATATGCAAATTTCAGTCTGATCATCTTCATTGAGTAGACTTAGTGAAAAATCCTTGCACCAATATTAAAAATACCAAGGTCACGTGTTCCTGGATAGTCCTTAAAACTCATCATATTATCATATATTATTTTGTCGCCAATTCATCGTGAAATATCCCGACTACCTCCAGGGGTCGGTCTCGTCATACATCCTCACTATGTTGTCCCTCAACATCTTCTCTTGTTCTGAAATTTCGTACAAAAATTAATATTTCTTAGTACGATTTGTATTTTTTTGTTGTTGTTAATCATTCAACGAGAACATTTGCAGCTCGATAGAATACAATTAACGATAAAAACGAAATATACTGAACCGTAGAGTTTAAGTAATAATAAAGCCATAATTTACAATCGGGTGTTTGAATTTTAACCGGATGTAACTATTAAATGCGATCGCAATAAGATTTTGTTAAATTTGTCAAAATTCACCTGACGTCAAGTTTGCAATGACACACTGCTTTCTGAGAAACTCCAAGCACAGATTTCTCGGTAAACCGAATGCATGCATGTTGCATGTGAATGTTCTGAAAAAAATAATTTCGATCCATATAACTTTAATTTCCTTATCAAGTTCATTGGAATGAAACATGGGGTTTGCGCTTGGTCTTACCCCAATTGACCGAAAACGATGTTTGCCTGAAATTTACGATCCTCAGCTGCTATCGTCTCCTGATCGAGGGATTTCGATCTAGGTGGTACCGGTCTCATTGCCCTCTCGCACTGAACAGCGTCGAAAAAGGCTGCCGTCCAGAATCTCATAGACGTCCATATTGGTTGAACCCTCAAGTGGGTGTATAAGTATTCTCGATATGGCTCCAGTCCTGGTACCTCGACTGGAATAGAAAAACGTCTCTATCTTGCAAGTTATAGAACAAAAATGGCCGATGATTGAGGGTGCGATTTTAAGAAGTTAGGGGCAGTTAGAAATTTGAAAAAATTGCTTCTAATTTAAGTAGTTATCGTCGGTACAAGCCTAATGGTTTCGTTAAATTGTCCTTCGATGAAAATCGGCCGAGATAGTAATTCGCATAATTTGAAAGTTCAAGCTACGAGCCAAAAATGCCGTAGAAACCCCCGCGGTTGATCGAAATACAAAATTATTGTATTTTGTTGCTTCGTCTCGGCGATCATTTTTGCAATCATTATTTTATTCAAATCTGCAAAAACAGGCAAAAAACTGTTTAAAAAGAAGTTTTGAACGGGGCCCGCCGAACACGCAAATCCCAGCTTTGATTGATAGGGCGTCCGATAGCACAGTTGGCTAATACTTCAAACTTTCAAAATTTGCGGATTAATATCTTGGCCGATTTTCATCGCAGGGCAATTTAAAAAAAACTTGAACTGTCTCTTTATAGTCTTTTGTTTTTTCTCGTTATCCTTTCAGCTGAGGATAACGAGGACAATAATAACAAACCTGGAAAATATTCAGCAAAGTAAAGAGAAAACTGAGCAATCGTCAGAAAATCAATCACTTTAAGGGTTGATGTGAGTAATCAAAGTTTATATAGATAAAGTTACACCCAGAATTGAAAAATACATGGGGCAAATGGATCAAACAAGGTCCACCCTCAAAAGAACAAAACGGATATCTTGGAACTTTACAACAGAAAAGCAGAGTTGTATGTCGAAGCTCCTAAGCTTAATTTGGAAATTGTTCCAATGTTGACTGACATTGCTAAGCTAAGAAAGAGAGCCTTGACAGCCTTGGGAGCTGCAGTATCCATGATTATCAATCCTCCAGAACATGGAATCGATGAGGAAATCCTTACAGATCACCTCAGTCATGCTGATCAAATCATGTCAGACGTATTCCATCAGCGGTCTAGCGCTCGCAAATCCTTCATTACACCTCAAATGGACAAAAGTATTAAACCAACTGTGGAGAAGACGGTTTCAGACGGATGGTTATACGGAGATATTCTAATAGACAAGGTCAAAAACTGTAAGAAGATTGAGAAAGCCTGTGTACAAATTAAAGACAGGTGCAAAAATGATATTTCCAAGGCTCAGGGAAACTCCAAATACCAGTCTGTAGCCTTCAAGCCGGCGGTCAATCACAGGAGCGTCGTTATTTCAAGCTGAAGAGGAAACTGTTCCAGAGAACATTCCAAAGCTCGTTTCAGAATTCGTTGCAAGGTACAACGCAGACCAAGAGAACTCCTCAGGCGACGAACCAGTCGTCATCCAAGAAACAAAACAGATAAAGACGATAACGCAAAGAGTACTTCGCTTCCGGGATCAATGGCGAAGAATTACAGACGATAAAGTCATCTTGGGTTATTTGGAAGGATATAAAATTCCTTTTATACAAACACCAGTACAAAAACTCCCAGCTAAAGAACAAAACTTATCTAACAAGGAGGATAAAATAATTTAATTAGAATAGAATAATTAGAAATAGAAAAACTACTAGAGAACCGTGCAATTGAAAAGTGTCTTCCAGGTGAGGATCAATTCGTTTCTTCCTTTTTCCTCGTCCCTAAACTTAATACGTCTGTTCGTTTTATATTAGGCCTGAAAAAGTTGAATAAATATATAAAACGTCCACATTTCAAATTAAAGGATATTAAAGTTGCCTTGAGTTTGATTACTAAAGGAGATTTCATGGGTTCATTAGATTTGAAAGATGCCTATTTTATTATACCAATATCTGAAGAACATAAAAAAGTGTTAAAATTTAAATAACAGATTTTGTTTTTGCAATTTTGTTGTTTGTCCTTTGGGCTATTAATTAGGCCATATATTTTCAGAAGACTGATGAAACCTATTACGAATATATTAAGAACAAAGGGTGTATTTACAGTTGTTCCTTTGAACGATTTTCTTTTCATCAGTAATTTAAAAGATTCGTGTGAACGAAATATTAAAGAAACTGTTAAATTATTAGAGAATCTTGGTTTTATTATAAATTTTCGCAAAAGTACTTTGGTTCCAAATAAAAGATCTAAGTTTTTCGGTTTTATTATTGATTTTGTAAAATTCACACTGAATCTTCCAGATAAAAAGAAAAATCAAATATTGGACCTATGTGTAATGTATGCGCGCACTGAGTGGCGCTGCGAGCGGGAACGAGAGAGCGGCGAAGGAATGGCGGTTAGGAACGAGCAGCGGCAAGATGAATGTAAAGAGAGACAAGGAAATACGAATAAAGACAGGGGAACAACGAAATGTACGGAGTTACGTGGTAGACAAAATACACTATGTAATCACTTGAAGGTGGACAATAGCTACAAACTCCGAGATTTCTTGGTATATTAATAGCAGCATGTCCTGGAGTAATATATGACCTAATTCATACCAAAAAACTAGAACGAGAGAAATTTCTGGCGAAGATCACGAAAGACAAATTCTTATTAGAGAAAAATTGAGAAACGACATTGACTGGTGGTAAAAATAATGCATTGATTGGTTAAAATCCTATCAAAATTCAAATTTGTTTACGTGTAATTTTCTGTGACGCTTCGTTAACGGGCTGGGGTTCATTCTATGATTGACAGACGACCTTTGGTTTTTTAGATATAGAAGAAAAGAAAAAAAACATCAATATTCTTGAACTTGAAGAGGTAGTCCTTTTTGCCTTAAAGTGCCTTAAAGCCTCTGATTTATCCGAATGCGAAGTGATACGTCGATTGAACAATACTACACCCATTGCATTGTATAAATAAGGCTGGTGATATCCAATATCCGTAACTCAATGAACTTTGACAGAAAATATGGAAATGATATGAAGAGAGAAGAATTTGGATACGAGCTGCCTACATCCGATCTCGCCGATAAAGTTCGTGCACAAATCAAAAACGAGTTTGAACCTTTCTTGATTGATTTATATATCTGTTAAGCCATATGGCCCGGGTTTATCAGCAACAATTGGTCATTGAGTGAAATCTGCCCTGTCTAAAGCTGATGTTGATATTAATCAATTTATTGCGTATAGGAATACTAGACATGCAGCAGTGTCTGCTGCTCATAATCGAGGAACAGACACAGCCACTATCAGTCGACGTGATGGTTGGACTTCAGGGTCTGAAACATTTTTCAAAATTTATAATAGACCCATTCAGTCACCTAATGATCAATTCGCTCGAGCTGGTTTGCAACATTTTTAATTTTACTATCGAGAACGAGACTTACAAATATAATTGAAAGATTGAAAGAGTGTTTAATATTAATATTAATTTACTATTAAGATCGGCGAGAATTTCAAATTGCGACAATTCTAGCAATAAGTAAAGGTTGATCGCAACCACGTAGGACCGAGAAGCGTTAATGAAGCGTTATTAATCTATTATTATCATTATTTGAGGTGTAAAATCGTACCTTCGTGGTAAAATGTGAAACACATATTCATAAGACTCTTCGCTGGTGCAAAGTCATCGGCCTCGTGGCACTCGAATAGTGCAACTGCGAAATGCTGCGCTAGTGAATAAAACGAAGCCTCGGAAACGCAAGCCCCTGCCCTGCTGGCGTTCACCACTCTGGCAAACCAAATTCTACCAGATTCTGTCTGTAAAATTATAAAATTTTCAAGTACGCATGGTGTCATAGTTTGTTTTCCTAATATCGTTGTTGTATCGATATTAACCTCGAAATATAGAAACCCAAGACGATTATTTCGAAAGGGCCGATGATGGGAATGGCGCAAGAGACCAGATTCAAATAAATTTCGGTACCGCGAAATCTTTTGGAATCGGTCGTTATAAATTTGAAGTAAGAATACGAAAATTCCAAATGACATAAGGGGGAATGGGGTAAGTTCGTAAATGGCCTGCATTTCTTCTAATAAACGTTCCATTGTATTAGCTGGTAAGTAGAAGCCTACATTCGATTGTTATGAAATGATTGTCATAGATATCGCTCATTCACGACGAGTTCCTTTTCTTTATTTTAATCAGAAAGTGCAAGCACATGCAAAGACACGCAACCAAGTTCGCGGCTTCCACCGTTTTAGAATTATTTTCACAGTAATTTTGGTTTAAGTGCGCTGATTTTATGTACATGCGAAGAACATTTATGTTCTTAAGTTTACGTTAAACAAATAAAATTGATTAGTTCTGTTACATGTATTGATAAAAACACAACTCCATTCTTGCCCCGGTAATATCTGTGCACGGGGTAAGATCGGAGTAGCGCACTCTTGCCTCCCATTGGCACTTCAATTTTTTCTGCATATGGAGCTAATGATTTTGTAGCGGAACATGTTTCGAAATTATGTTCAGAGGGGAACACCAACGTACACAAATCAAACTAGCTCAGTCGGAATAGACATGAATTCTATTCGAAGATACAAGAAAAGTTCGGACTAGTTGACGTTTAAAAAATGTATCATAAAAATGACAAGTTGCAAAGAACATTTATAATCCAAAATAACATAACTTAAACAATAATAGCTGCGCTATGTTCTAATACCAATTTTGTTAAGTTTCAATGGAACCGATAGAAAATAGATGGATTTAATGCATAACTTTACAAAATTTAGTCCGAACTTACCCCACTCCACCTTATGCAGAGAAATGGCGGTTGAGGGTTCGTCACTTTTGACTGTGTGGTTTTTCGTAAATATTAAGAGTAATGCGAAGCTATATAATTTAGGTACTGGAAAGATTTAATCGCGTGCCGATACAAAAAGAAATGGATAATGGGGCACGATAAAGAGTATGCGTTGCGACTTCATCGGCAAGAGACTAAAATTGGCTTTGCCAATTTTGTCTCCATACTTACAAGAACCATTTGACCGAAGCTGGCTTTCTGTTCCTGATCTATGTTGCTGGGAGCTTCGAATAATAACGGAACGAAAGTTTTCATAAAATCGGCAGCTGCTTCCTCGGACTGACTGTCCGCCGACAAACTGGAGGCCCATGACTGTACGGATCCCGATGATCCTGAATTCGAGAAAAAGAAGAAAAAAGCCTGAATTAATTTGAGACGAATGTCGATAAGGACGCAATGAGAAATTATCCTACCGGATCTTTGCCAAACTCTGCGACCGTCCATATTCGAATCTAAACTGGTGCTCGGTCCGTAGCCATCTTGATCGCTTGCCGATTCGCTGCTACACGGTATGTCTGAAAGATCGATCTTCGGGAAACACTTTTCCGTCGTCTTTAGTACGAAAACTGGGACGGTTCGATGAAAATTTAATATCCTCGTTCGTACCGTCGCAGTTTTCCTATCCACTAAGCACATCAACAACGCGACTACGATTAATTGTTATTATTTTTTAAATGTACATATGGATGACCATTGTATCATATTGTAGTAAGTAGTATATTTTACTAACTAAGAAGCACCGTGTACGAATGTCACACTAAACACTCTAACAATAAGTACTTTTTTCCAGCTCTCGTACTCGTATGAATTCGTAATTAACGAAGGATAAACGTGGCGGGTCTATATTTGTTTAATGACAGCTGTAAACTACGCGTATTAACGTTGAGTCATACGCAAAGTTATCTTCTCGTTTATCCATTCGAGCCTTCTGTTTTGACGCACCTCGCCTCGTACACGCACTATCTAAATTTCTGATACAATCAATTTAATGGTTTTTCTGCGACAAAATAAACTTACACTTTTTTCTTGCGTGTAGAACGGAAGAGTCAATTAATTATTAATAAATATGTATTCGCGTATGACGAAATAACTCTCTGGTCGTGCATACCATATTTTGATTGACCTAAATGTACCCCTCTTCATTTCGCCTAATTACATGCCAATCACAAATAAATATTTATTTCGCCACAGTTAACCGCAGATTTATTAATAATCGATCAACTCTTTTATCAGTTAACGAAAAATGATATACTTTTGTACGTGTAGATTCGAAAAAAAGACATTTATAACTGTTAATCAACCTGTAGCTCGCATACGGCGAAATAATTCTTTAACTTTTTAATTCTTTATAGTCATATTTCTGTTGACCCCAAATACTGCGTCGTTTAGTTAATTAAAACCGCGTTGTTTTTATAAACATATGGTGATAATAAAGAAATATATATTTCACAATATCCAACTACAGATTCATTAATAATTAATAAAATGAGTTTCCAAGGTTACATTTAAAAAGCTGAGACGAGGTGTTTTGATTCATCTAATTGTAAAAAGAGGCTACGAACGCTTCTAGTGAATACTAAAGCAACGTGTCAAACAATAAGAACGATTCAACAACAGAATTTCCAACGGGATATTTGTGCAAGGTCTGTGGACACCATATGACGTATAAACATCGCTACGATCGATTCCGATTTACCTAAAGGAAAAACGACCGTCTCATACCAATCTGCAGCCCCGGCTTTCGAAAATGAACAAATGTACAAACAAAGAAATTAAAATATTATTGAAGCTACTTATTGAAACACAGCGAACGACGGACAACCGAGTTTCATGAAAGTTTCGCTTCTGAAGAGAGCGCATATCGTGTGACGAAGAAAAAAACGTGTCTCGATGCAAATTATTATTTAAAAATTATACGCTCTTAAAATTTGTCCTCGTGTTACCTGATTTGTAATTGAGCTTCTCGTAAGGATCGGGTCCTGTCGCTTTAATGTCTTTTTCCTGCAACGGTTCTATGCTCTCCACGCTGTCTCTATCAGGGCTTATCTCTTCGTCATTTTGTGTCTCATCCTTGCGGACTGTGTTCGATCGAGAAGAAGCGATTTCCTCGTACGTCATACCCGGTGGATACTTTTTGGATCTAGAGAAGCTCGCCGAACCCTGACGCTCGAGTTTGTGGCGCGCCATCGCCTCATAATCTTCGAATGAAAATCCTGGACCAAATCTGAATGATGGATGATTTTATAAATTACGCCATTAAAATATAATCATTCACTCGGGCTCCCGACCAGTACGATTACTTTGTGCTTTTAATTAAAAAACAAATTAACAATATTTTTATGTAAAATAGGCAATTGTGAAAAAATGTATAATGTATAATCGATGATTTGAGGAAATATAAGTGGCGTCACGCCCGTCTCACATCTTCAATAGCGCAAAATATTTGAACGATCTTCTTCAAACATCGGCAATATTATTAGATATTAAATTTGTACAATATTTATAAAATTTCGTTTACTTTGTAGGCAGGTGAGGAAACAATATTTAAACAATATTGAGCACATAGTTACATCATAACATAATCCGCAGGTTGACCGTCTCGAAGATGACAAAGAATGTCCTTGAAAGGTTATACCCCTTTATAAATTTTTTAAAAAATACAATTTTGCATTTGTATTTATGTTTTATAGTATCGCCTTTCGAGAATATTCTGTGAAAAGTTCATGTTCAAATATTTAGAAATAACGAAATTGTGGCCCAAATTGTGGATTCTGTGTGCTCGAGTGCGGAATAGTGATATCTGGGGCGCGAAAGTAGGTATACCTACGATCCTTCCAAGCTTTAAATGTCATTTTCGCAAAACAACGTTTTCATAATCAATACCAGAAAATATTTTCGAAACTATTAATCGGAGATCAATGAAATTTAGTTTTACTTATTCGCTTTAAGATAATATATCGTTTCGGATGCCGAAGATTGTTTTGGTACCGGAAACGTCTTTGACCGTCATTTTATGAATTTTGTAATGAAATTTTCAGGAAATCTTAATCCATATTTTCATAAGTTGATGTATTTAAAAAATAAATTACATTTTAACAAACTATAAAAGGAAAATGTTTTTTCATAAGTTCAAATTCACTTTCAAATATTTAAAATTTAATCGTTTATATTCCCTTTTTTCGCGGTTAGCACAAACAGAGATTTATTTTTAGTATTTTTATCTTCCTTGGAGAGCGTTTGGAGCGTACGTTACCTAAGGGGCCGGAGTTTCCGTCGGGACGTCATATAATTTTCCTGGTTGAGCTCGCACGAGGACGGATGCGGTGGTGATGACGCAGGGGTCGAAAGACTCGTCGTCAAATCACTTTCCTCCAAGCTACTGCTCAACGCCGAACCGATTCTGTTGCCTAAATCTTGCAGATATTCACCACCTCCACCCAGGGCTGATTTCATGGATCTCAGAGCACCCTTCGTTCGGCCCATCAGCGATCCACCACCGTTCGATGCAAGAGTCATCGTTGCGTCGACCATCGTCGCAATCTCCCTGAGTCATCAAATTCCCGTACTTGGAATTAAATTACACTCTGCTCAACCAAACATCAAAGCAAAATACCGCCTGAGCAAGTGCAAATTCTTTTTTATCCCTCAAATTAAAATTTTTCTTTCCTCATAGGGGAGGCTTTTCTCGAATGGTTAAGTACTACGAAGGAAGACTGATTGAGGGAGATTTAATTTCCAACGTCATCATTTCGTTAGATCGAAATGTAGAGAATCTCGAATATAAGAATTGTTGAAAATATGAACAAAAAATCTTGGAACGGATATACGAAATTTTATTAAGTCTGAATCTCTTAAATCTACTATAAATGCCTATACCAATTCGATATGAAAATTCTCGCCCCTTGTCCTATCATTCATATTATACTCGATCGATTCGAATTTGTTAAGAAAACGATATATCATATTTTCTAAAAAAAAGGATTTAAAACGAACTCGCCTTGAAATATTTTCGGGCATTCGTACAGAAAAAATAAATTAACCAAAAAAAGAAAGCTTGTTAATTCAATCAATATAAAAAATGTTCAAGCGCATGAAGTTTTCGAAGAACTAACTCGACACTCGTGCAAGAGTTCCTTTTGAGACTAGGTCGAGGATTTCTCGAGGTTGAAGCGGTTACGACCTTTCCCTCGGTATTTAGCACGGTCGCCGTGAGATATACCAATTTTCGCTGCCGCAATCTCAGATAAGACATAACGATATAAACTGGATCATGTATGCATGTCGGAAACGTTCGATCGAAGACCTTCCTAGTTCCGCGTGCCTATTGATAGACACCCATGAATGTATAGGTGCGTATTGGACCTTTGGCAAGAAATTTCGTCCTCGTGAAAGCGAGGAGAGGACGCCGTTTTCGGAATATTAAAAAGACCATGAAAGTGTCAGTGCCAGCGACGTTGAGAACTTTATTGAAATTGGAATCCTAAATCGTTTTCTACGAATGGTACCAATTTAGACTTTACATTACTTACTTAACATTATTTCCTATAGAAAGACAAATTGAGTGAGAAAGGTTTAAAAAAACGCCTATAAATTGAAAATGGGTGTCAGCCAGAAAAATTGTTGGATCAACGGTAAACCGAAAAGTCAACAATTTTGTTTATCACTACCTGATTTTCGCCGCCTGTAGAAATTGTCGTTTCTGTTTTGCCAAAATTTTATGTTGAAAAAACGTTTCTCGGCTCTCATGAAATTTCGAACAAGTTTCTATGCGCCTTTCCATAATTTTGAAACAAAAAATCAAGCCACGGCATATCGATATAACAATAATCGTTTCAAAAATGCATTCAAGTATTTAAATATATATATTTTTTCCGAATAAATATTTAGGAAAATACGTTATGTTATTATAATCCGGGTTTTAAAATATATATTCATGCTATTTTATATACATTTATTTTCTTCGGTACTATATTTGATTATTATTTATATTGAGATTTATTTTCATTTGTGGTCTTACCGATCGTGTCACATCGCGCTATTTCCCACACTGAAATAAACGCTCTATCGATAAGATTGACCGATTCGTTTTATTTGTGTCCAAACCGGTGCGCAGCTGGCCAGAACCGACACGTGCGGAACCGATCGGTTGATCGATAGTTTGTTTCGGGTAGCTAATAATAAGCCCGGTATTGCCTATAAAATCGTTACTGACGAACGACGTTCCTCGATTTATTTTTAAAAAACGTCGACAACCGTATTATAAGAGCGAGTTTTCTTCTACAAAATACGCTTCGTTGAACCACGTGAAGGCTTGAACCGGTTACGTGGTCTGATTAAACAATCGTCATCGGAAACGTAGCGCGATAGCCCGCGCTTGTATAACGTCGACCTTTTTATTTATCGACCAAACGTCCTATTTCCTTTGATTTACTGAATTTTCAAACATCCGATGTAGATATAGATAGTCGGCTGAATATGCCGGTCTACGACTTGGCACAAGCAAACCCAACATAAATATCGAATTTCGGGAACCGCAATGCAGACCGATGTACGTGTACGTCGCGTTAACTGCCCGTATGTGTACGAGGCTATGCGGGCACATGAAATTTCAATTTATCGCAATGATATTTTTTTTATTATTTCATAGCGACGGAGTGGCGCGGTTTTTAAATTAATTGTAAAGTCAATTCTTCATTCTGTGGTGCGGTTGTTAGACAAACAAAATTTATGATGTTTCATCCAGATAAGAGAAAGACGTATTTTATTCGATAGAATAAGTACGACGGTAGAGCGGATAAGACGCAGAGAATATTTACCATAGTTGAGAATTTATGGTCGCGACCGAAACTTCTCGAATCGAATTCAAATAGAGTAACCCGACCAATGTACGCATGCCCGAGTCACACAAGATCTTCTTCATTTTCACAATGTTATTATTTAAATATAGATCGCATTCCTCCAAGTTCTTTCGAAACGGATCGTTGATTTAAAAAAAAATACCACCAATCGTTTAGCCTTGACAAAAATTTGAAAAATAAAATTAATAATAAGGAATTTGCACAGTGGCATCGATAAACAATTATTGGAAAAACCGTCGCAATTAAAAATTGATCTTCGCCGGAGAAATGAAAGGTTCACTTATCATTGGTAACGTCGGTGGTTATCATACGGGACTTGAAACAAAACATCACAAATTCAACGTCGACCTTTTATTCGTTTGAAATCCTGCAAAATGACGCCACCTATTTCCAAATAATATATACAAAGCTCTTTAATTTTCATTGCAGACTTTTATTCAATATAATTATTATTTTTAATCGATGAATCGCGTACCATATTGCGTTTAAAAAAAACATCGGAAAATCATTTTCAACATTTCACTCATCTGTAATTTACTGCGAGATTCTCACATATTTCGAAAATAATGGGTAAGATTGAAGTTCCCTTAATTCAACACCGATACTTATTTATTTACTTTAAAATTACTCCATTACAAATGTTGGTTCCAAGGAGGCAATAGGTGGGAAAAAATATTTACGTTGCTCCGTTTATATTATTCATTCATTCAGTGAAGAGAAAGAAACACTTGAACATGCTATTTGTGTTAATAAACGGCAAGGTTATCATTCATTATGCGGTCTGCCCTATTTTGATTATATGCGATAATAATAGTAACAAACAGTCTTGCTGCCAGTCCGATTCGCAAATGAGCTGCTGTATTACCATATGTTACGCACCCTAGAGAATACGTATTTTTACGCTCCACACTTTTACGACACTTTATGCAATTCTTACGGTGATTTGTTTAATTTTCATAGAGTTATAAAATGATGTTGCGTACTTTGATCGGCCCAAACGTTTGATTAAACGATAGAATCACTCTTTGAATTTCGGAGACAGCGAACTCGGAGTGTCACACACACACACACACACACATACACACACACGTGTCTGACCACGGACGTATCTTTATACTTTGACTCTCTAAGGCGACTAACGTCGCATAAACCGCCCCGAAACCCTCCCTCTTCTCTCGCATCGCTAGTTCGCGCGACACGTGATAGCTTATCGTTACTCGCGCAGTCGCATAATCCGATCAATAAGCGCAGTAACGGCACCCTGGAATCTCATCGACGTTTCCGAGAACGTTGACGTATCCATGACCCTCTCGTTTTCAGTGATTGTCGGTAAACGACGGCACATCGGTAACAACTTGAGGCTAAAAGTGAAAAAAAAACAAAGAATAAACCGAACTTTTCGTTTTGGATTTATAGAGGAGCGTTACGAACTTTGAAAACGGCATTTCAAAATTGTCCTAAACCATGCATGTAGATATCCATTTTTTTGTCCATCGACGTGGGTTGGCTAAGTTCAATATCTTTCTGATCGGTCGCGACCTACCACCAAATCTATTAGCCACACTTTCAGTCTCTTAAGACATCTTTCTACTTTATCGGCCCGAAAATTAGTCGATTTTTAAGAATTTTGTTTATGGAAAATACAAGCTATGAAATCAAACTGTTTGTCAATGGGTCTGTTATAAAAAAAAAATAATTAAAATTAAATATTAATCAATGGAATTAAAAAAAATGGCGATGAACGTGACGCCGCAAAAAAAACATTGACCAATGGCGGTGAGTGAATTTTGATCAACCGCTTATGTGAAACTAAAAAGAAGTCAGATTTGTAAAGAGTATGAATGCCGCTCTGTTCCGAACTATAATTAACTGCATAAGTAAAAAATTTACAAAATGGCCCAGATTGAAATTTTGCAGTAAAAATTTTACGTTTTTTTGTGTGGTTTGGCAATTTTTTTAAATTGAAAAATGCGACGTATAAAGTTAATTGTAGTTCCGGATAAAGCCAATGATATGTAGAATAATACAAAAAAAGAACCAAATCAATCGACCTGGTAGTTTGTTTTGTATCGTTTGCCCGTTGCGAAAAATGCGTTTCGAGAAAAGGCTGACGATGAGCCTAATATAAAAGGACCGAGGTCGCTCCGTATATAATGCGCTATAAAATCCAAACTTTTGGGAATTTCCCCTGAAAAATTTCACAGGATATTCTTAAAGGTGTATCCTTTCGAAAAAAATCTATTTTCTTTTAAATTACAAAGTAGAAATATGCCTTAAGGGGCTCACATACCCCTGCACGCGCTGAAAACCGAGTGAATTTGAAAAATTATTATAAAGGTTATATGGTGAAAAGATAATTAAATTGTTGATGTCACATTTTTTATTAGCTTTTCAACTATAAGAAAAAAAAATTATAATAAGTTTAGTTATTATTATAAAAAAAAAATAAGTTATCTATTATGGGTATAAATGGACTACTGATGAAAACCATCGCGCCTCCTTGCCGACATGATAACTTCACCAAAAATTATTCAATTTGCAAAAATAAAAAAGAATCTAGTAAAATAATGTAGTAGTAACAGTGTGACTTGGGGAACTTTTTGTTTCAACAATAAAAAAATTATAACATTTCAAAATTTAGGATGCAATTTAAAAAGAAAAAAATTGTGTTTAATCATTTATGAAAACAAGTTCTTCCACAAATTTGTAAAAACCTTTGGTCACACTATATAGAAAATAGTTATCAAGATTTTAAAAAAAGGTTGAAAAATATTTAAAATTCACCGAGTTATCGCGCAGACACTGTCTAAAAACATTGTTTCGAGAAAAACGCGTTTAAAGTTTCTGATAGGTACAACGTGAACTTACGGCTAGACTCCCATTCCAGATTCGTACTGTACACCTTTTTCCTCTTGTATCTTCGGGTTTTTATAGTTTGCTGCAACCTCTTGTCAATTCTAACTTCTATAAACGACCTTGTTTTCTAAAAAAAAAAAAAAACAGGTCTTGCGGATAAAAAAAATACGAAACGTAACTGTCGAGAGGGGAGCGGCAGTTAGCGAGGTAGCCATCCCAACCCGATGTCCGGTCACATTTATTACTATAACTTTGTAACGGAGTGAAATTTTCTTAATTTTTTTGTTTTTAATTCCTAAAAGTATAAAGTAAAAGACTCGTTCTTCTTGAAAATTTCAGGGGCATACGAGCCCTCAACGAAATCTCAAAAGATGTTGCTCATTATCGGAGCAGTTTCTCGGTCTGTCTTTTTTGTTATTTTGTATGGTTGTTGTTTTATTGATGTTTAATAAACATGGTCCACTTTAGTCCTATGTCGTGACTGGCGCACTTGGCTGTCGGACATCTCGAACGAAAAGCATCGAGAATACGGTCCTGTGCGCAAACTGTATAAACGGTGTGTATATATACGTACGAAGTGATACTAAAATCTACTTTCGCGTCCATTCATTAGGATCTTTGGATAGGTTTTAACGACGTACTTCTCAATTATTTACTATACATATCGATTATCCATTTACAAAATGGGGCGTTTGTTCTTGAGTTTTTCTTCACTTTTGTTTCATCCTTAGTTTTATAAATTATAACTTCAGCTAAATAGCACGGTCTATAAGTGAAGAGTGACGAATAAAGAGAATATTACATTATGGCTTTTTCCGATTAACTGTGAGAAAAGATAAGAAGCGCCAGCCAATTCACTTCCACGCTTGCTTCTGCGCTTTCTGTGATGCTAATTTCTTAGTTACGTAGGACGATATCAACAAAGCTGCGAGAACTATCACGATTAGATAGTGATCAAAGTCTTCCTTCAATACATCGAAGGTCTTCGAGGGTGCAACTTGAGTATAATACAAATCTGTAAAAAGAACAATTATTCGAGGCAAATGCGTCCGATTATTCGTATTTTCTTGTTTTTAATTAAGAATCGTTGCGCGATAAACTTACCGAGACCGTGCACAAAGACTAAACAGGTACTCTCAAGGCCACTGAGACTCGTATAAATTCCGGATACCCTGAATACACTTTGGTTATAATTAATAATGGCGTCCATGTGTATTGGTATTTCTGGCATGTATGGTATAACACCTTCCTCCCTCATTTCGGGATTTGTAGGCCTTCTTGGGTCAACCATCATCCACGGCAGTTCCAATATACCACCGTTTGCCAAAGACACTATTATATGTTTGCTCGTTATTCCTTTCTCGGTAATAGTCTCGCGCATTGATTCTATCGATGCGGGAAATATAAATGCTTGTCTCTCGACAATCGGTAGTCTCGTTGTCGTCAACGACGAGAACACTGTTTATTGAAATGAATCGTTATTCGTATCGTTCATTACCATGAGCCCCTCATTACCAAGTTAAACAATTATACGGTACCTGTGGTGTTACTCTGCATTTTTCCTTCGTACA
This sequence comes from Netelia virgata, assembly GCA_951802705.1. NCBI lineage: Eukaryota > Metazoa > Arthropoda > Insecta > Hymenoptera > Ichneumonidae > Netelia > Netelia virgata. The sequence continues at coordinate 21,410,511 of OX637865.1, forward strand.
GTTCCAACGCGGCTATTTCAGTTCTACGACTCTTCTCGTTGTAGTAACTGTACAGTACCCAATTCTCCGAGTGAACGACGTGAATCGGTCCCCGAACACGTTTATGTACGATCGAGAATATCATAGCTCCCGAAACGACGTCGAGGAGATACAAATTGAGCGTATCTGCAAAATAAAAAATTACAATATTTAATTTGTTCATTTCTATATTTGTGTACGGTGGCCTGTCGGATTTGAGGAAAGAACTGCACTTACTCTTATGCGTACTACCGACTCCCTCGGTGACGATGGCTACAAGGTTTGGATTTATGTACTTATAAAGTACTGATCGGTCGCCCAATACTCGACCCTGCGAATGTACCCGCTCCAGAGGATTCTTCGACACAACTTGGGTTATCTTTTGAGATTTTGGTGACAGTATCAATTCCCAAACTTTATGAGCTATCATCTCCTGCAATGGCAATTGTATGAATAATTAGAAAAATAAAGTGTAACCCGAGCTATCTCTGTTACGATGTGGAAAAGCTCGAACGAACCGCGGAAGTGCTGTACGAGAGTGAATAACCAGAAAGTACACCAGTCGTACGATCGGCTGTAAAAAGATATGTGCTCTTGCCGGCCATTGCAGCAACCACCGTGGCACTCTCCGGATAAACGTGAACCTTCTCACGACTGTCCAAGATAAGTATGGCCCGAAGAAACTCCTCGTTTGATGCATGAAGTAACATGGATTGCTTGATTTTATAACCCAATTTCTCGATTCCTCCTAGAGGTTGTCCGCTGATTGGATTGAATGTATAGACTATACCCTCGCCTGTTTTCTAATTTAAGAGAAAGATCGATAGCAATTTAATTTAATTTAATTTTAGGTTCGAGAGTCACTGTGCTTGGTCGGTTGGCGAATACAATTTGACAAACCTTATCCGTGGCCAATAAAGCACACTGAGGTGGATGCGGAAAATGAATACTTCCTCGTTGAACGTAAAGTATCATTGAATTTGAATTTTGGGCCAACCCCCCAATTCGTCCGACTCTCAGTTGCCATATTATTTCGCCCTTTCTCGTTTCGATCCCGTACATCTATAACCCGATTGTTTCACAAAACCAGTCGTTAATGATTGTTATATATGTACCATCCGGTATTGAATGTTGTTTTACAAAAGACGTTTTTCAAGTCTCTGTTAGAACGGGGGCGGAGAAACGGTTCTCAGTTTACCTTTCCAGCCGCGGTAGCAACGACGATCATTTTATGCAAGCCAAATTTGTCCCTCACTAGATCAGCACGTTGATTGGACAATTGAGGAATGACTCCGAACGCGGTTTGCAGCAATGTTTTCACTTGATTAGCCTGGGCGCTTATTCTTCTCATAATCATTCCTATTACATCCCCTGGCAAAAACAGATTCGAATGTCGAATTACGTAACGAACCATTTATTATTATTAGTTAACACAACTCTTATCCGTTCGATACTCTTGTCATATAGCTACTCAATTCTTCCCAGAGTTAAATAAAACCAATTTACAAATCAGCATTAATGATTAAAATACCCAAGCCTTGCGATGAAACTATATGGAGAGTACCTGCTGCGTCGTAATCATACGATTAGGTATATCTGATTCAACAGCCTTCTTCGGACTAACTATCGATTCACATGCACACTATGAATGTATAAATGGTATCCGGCCATGCGGTTTTTTCGTATACATTGCTAGCTTGGAACGTTTCGCCTTTCTAAGGATTCTGCTATTAATTAAATACAAAAGCCATCGATGAAATTCGGGATGTAACCATACGAAAAATCGAATTCATGCCAGCATCGATTTCTCATCAGAAATACAAAACAAAAAAAACAAACGATTCAAACCAGTCCTGCCATCATTACTTACATGAACCGTCTACATCAATACCTGCCAGCAGCCATTCATAAAAGAAAGTTAATTAATATCACTTAATCATACTCCATATCGCTGTATTAATGAAAAAGATCGTTGTTAAAATATCACAATCGATGACGAGTTTCATCCGTAAATAATGATTTCATTAACCCGTCGAGCAACAGCGACAGATTTTAAACCGCTCAATTATAAGACCATAATAAGAAGTGGAATTTATCATCAAATCGTACAAAAGGAAAATGGTTAGTTTCGGGAATATCGGGAAGAATATGATATCATAACATAACACCCTAGCGAACAAAAATATCATTCATGAGGCGTTGCTGCAATAAAATCGTCATCATATATATTAAATATAAAGAGTCCAATAATACGTAATCTGTCCATGACGTTATTTCTTCACCGAGCGATTTTTACATATTTTCATTAACGATTTTTTTATGCTGGGCTCTTTTGTGTCCAGACATAATACAAATTTGTTTTACGAAATATCATCGCCCGGATCTTTTAATCGTGAAACCTAAGTAAGATCAAATAAATACTTGTTTACTTACTCTCTTTTTGATCGAATTCCGTCTCGATAGTTTGATCTCGATCGGACATCGGTAACTCCAAAATTTCGACGGCTACTATATTCGCGAGAGCCTCTTCCTTCGACCACATCAATTTGTTGTTTTGCAGCAGGGCCACCCCGTCATCTTCCGAAGACACAAGGTGTCGACAGATTGTACCTTTAGCTTGTTTGGTGCACACCGAAGCCATAATTGTTGGATACAACAACGAGTTATGTGTTATTGATGAAGAAAATTCGGGTAATGGTGTTGAAGTTTCCAGTTCAACAGCCGAAATATGTGTTATCTGTTTGACGAAAATATAACAAACAATTATTTTCTAGAACCTGTACCAATTTTAAAATTCACGTTCATTTTATGACATAGACCGACGAAAAATAAACAAATTTAAAGAAATTCATGACTTTTAATGTAAATAGAAAAAATCGAATTTCATAGATACGACATTTTGAGAGAGATGCTGACGATGTTGTAGAAATTCAACAACAATTTAAAATGGTGCAAATATGTTGAATATTTTAACGGAATTAGCTCAGAATTGACAATGAAACTATAAATGTCTATAAATTTTCGATCAAGCTAGAAAATATTTACTCCGTCTTTGTACGTCGTTTCCATTAAAATCTTCTCGTTATTGGCTACGGTGATATAAAGACTGGCATCGCTGTTTTGTATCGAAATGGGTGTTCCACCGGAAACAAGGATGCTTTTTCTCTGGCCATTATCGGCACTGATAGCAACGACCGTTTCATCGCCAGGCACCGATTCCAATTTGTAAGGTCCTTGCACTCCCGCGCCGAAGATCGTATTTATGGTGATGGACTGAATTTTGGCATCGGTATCAAACAAATGAACTAGGAACAGTATTGCTAAAGAATCGTCGCCTTTGAGGCAAGCCAAATATGGTGCGGCTAAAACACATCTGCAAATAGTTCAATGAATTAGATCGAGCGATCAATTTGACGTTTGTATTCGAGGGTTGGATCGGAGCATTGTAAGAAAATAACTTACCGAGTTTCCACATCGATAAATGGAGCTAAAACTTTTCTTGCCTTAAGTTTTTCACCTGTTTTGCTATCGTACGAGGTCACCTCTATGCCACTGTTATACAGTGGCAATATATGATGCAATGTTCCATCTCTTATGTGCCACTTGACGTCTTCAAGCCTATTGAATAATAAAACATTATCACGATTCCATGAATAAGTAACGATTTTGTTTAATCCAGTGAAGCAATGTTTAAATGTACAGTGATAAGCAATTGGTGGATATGGAAGATTAATAATCATACTAAATTGCATAAATTCATAAAATCACAACATCCAATTATTGTGCTTGTTCGGAACAACTAAGAGAAAAAACCTTTCAGCATTGTACAATCCCACTGTGGAAAATGATACAAATGGTGTGGCGAGTCTGAAATGCGAACAGCATAGTTTCAACCATTAACATAAACATACGATGATATATGTTTGCCAGTAATATTTAAAGATGGAATATATTAATAGTAGCCAGCCAGCCAGCCAATAATTTATTATCGTTAGTAATTTTAGGAGATATATATATATCCCGTATTGGTACCTATCAGGATTCTGTTCAGCTACTGGCCACACATTAAGGATATGACCCGATGCGAGATCCCAGACCCGTACTATCGCAGGCACACCGCCACTCACAGATATAAGTTCTCCCTCGGCTATGCCGCCCAAATATCTGATCCTGCCAGTGTATCCTTTCTCTAATACTCTCCTCCATAGGATTTGTCCTAAAAATATGTTGAAAATGTATTAAACGCTCTCACAGGAGCTCACAACAACTAACAATTAAACTTACCCGATTTTATATTCAAAGCTGCGACGACATTCTCTTCAGTAGCAACGATGATCTTTTTGGCCGTTGACACTGTGTCGAAACTGGCAAACTTGATTCTCCCCACGTAATTTTGTCTCCTATTTATAAGACAAAGCGGTCGTAAATTAAATTAAATTAAATTAAAATTCAATTCATATCTCTTGTGTGAAATATAAATAATTCAAAGTCACTGTCAAACGGAAGTGTTTCGAGTTTCGTGTGTCCGAGGAGGTTGGAAGACGACAGCGTTTAACCACAAGAATCCGAGAAGCATCTATTTACCAATCAAATTTTCCGACTTGATCCTCGTAAAGGCCTAACGAGAGGGTGAACAATCCGAATAACACCAACAAATACTGAAATAGCTGTGCATCAGCGATAAACCGGTTCATGTTTCCTTTAAAACTCCGGACGACGGGAGCCATGATACAGCGAACAAAACTTAACGTTCAACGTGTCTCTCGAGCTTCTGCTGGCAAGCGGCCATATTGCAAATGAGTACGCACATGACCCCTTCCTACTTCTACTTATTACTATGCACATACAAATAGTACTATGTGTTTATAGTGGGAATTTGAATTTGAACGGGAATGTATGTTTTGTTACCAATGTTATATTTTCGAATGACAAATTTTCAGTTTGTTAATAAGCTTTTTAAGTTATTAGGGAATAACCAAGGTGAAATAATTATGCGCAATTTTCCATATTATGACCACATTATTTCTTCTTAGTACATATTATATTTTATCGCCGAGTAGAAAAGTAGAAAAAACGAAGAGAACATATATATTAGGGAGACTTAGGGGTCACTTGGCAAGAGTTGCTCTCGACTCTTGCTCTTATAAACGCTAAATAAAATTATAATTTCAAGTCCAATATGAGAATAAGGTAACGAATCCATTTATTCCTTGACATCGCCTATTCCGTCTGGATTAATTGCAAACATTGCCTCACTTTCCGGAAGACATGGCGAATCGAATATCTTACATATTCTCGTTTCCCCCCGTCCTTTACGCAATGATAATCGTGTCGTGCTAGCATGTGCAATTATATTACCGCCGATTGGTTTTTTCTGATCACCACCAAACATACTCGCGACACCGTCAACATTTGCAACGACCTGGTTCGTAATAACAACAGCGACTCCGTGCTCATCGGCAAGTCTTAACAACATCCTGAGAAATCTGCCAAGATGTATTTGTCGCGCGTTTAGCTCCCCTCGGCCCGTATAATCGGTCCTGTACAGACTGGTCGCACTGTCGACAATCAGCATGGCGTAACGCGATTCCGTCATCATCGCACTTGCCTGAATTACCAGTTGTGTCTGATGATCGCTGTTGTAAGCACGCGCGCACGCAACATTATCCAGAACGGAATCACCAGCAATTTTGTATCTCTCCGCTACGGCGATCAAACGTTCCGGACGAAAAGTTCCCTCTGTGTCTATGTAAAGGCATTTACCTTCGGCACCGCCCATATCAATCGGCAATTGGCAATTTACGGCAAGTGTATGGCACAACTGAGTTTTCCCAGTACGAAATTCACCAAAGACCTCTGTTATCGAACCTGTCTCTATACCACCCCCTAATAATCTATCCAATTCGGCCGAGCCTGTTGTAATGAACACGATGTTTGCACGCATCTGATGAATTTCCGTCGCTGACTTAAAACCCATGACAACAAGTTTTGAAGCTTCGACAAGTATTTTATCGGCCTTGGCTTCGCTTACTCCTTTTATAGCTAAAAGATGCCTCTTTGGTGTATACGCAACCGATTCCACCGTATAATATCCAGCTTCTTGGAGTTTCTTGATATCCGCTGCTGTAATACCATTTCCCTGAATCAACAAAGAGATATATTTTACATTTTACATTGTTCTCACCCTACACCCTACACCCTAGATCTTTTCCATCGGATAAAACCGGTAAAAATTAGACCAATCCTAATGTTTGATCTCTGAATAACAGAAACAATTTTGTTTTCTCGCCAACACTCGCATCAATCTCCAGAATATACAAAAGTATGCAAAGAAAGGAAAAGAAAAGACAAAAACGATAACTCTCACCTCCAAAGTTTTAATGAGCTTTGCTCCATCGCCAGCGTCATCAAGGACTTCATTCTCCTCGAGAGACCTTGTTGCAGTTCCAACCGCGGACATTATTATCGATAATATATGTGAATTACGTCAATTTATGTTTAAGATCTCGATAAAGAGACTAAAAGAACGACGAGGACTGTGGCTCTGGAATTACATCGCCTGCCGGCACATTTGCCATTCCCTAAAGTTGTCGAAACTTGCTCGGTGTCAACGGCGTTATGGGTGTTATGAATGTACGCAACAACACGTCTCGCTAGCCGCTCGCACAACCTCCCCGTATTATGTACAATGTTATCCGTTGGGTATGATGCTTATTCGAAATTCAAATATCACACGAGCCTGTCAGCTGATACATAGAAATATGCAGCTCCATGAACATAGCTGATCAATTTTGGATTCTTAGAAATTCCCTCCCCCCAATCCTTCGATAACTCGAATGAAACATTTAATAATTATGTATTCAATTTTTGTTATCAAAATTTATATTTCGACCGATATCATAATTGACCACTTTTTTAACCATAATTACTTTATAGGCCGGTCGATGTAGAAAACGTGTTTAATGGACATACTACAAGATAATTAGACTTGAAAATGACAAAACAGATGCGCACGCTAAGTTTTTTAGGATAAATAGAAGGTCATTAGAGATGCCTAAATTCGCCGGAATCCAACAAAATTTCCTTGTGCTACCTCCGCCATCTTGACAAACAGATAATCGTCGATAGCTCGGTTTCTACTGGTTGGATTTTCGTTTTTCTTTTTTAGTTTTGCAGGGAAAAATATTCTCTACGACTGTTGTTTGAAGAATTTGTTGATATCTGTGTAAACAAAGTTACGATAAAATAAATGTGACTAATTAATGTTTACAATTGTTTATTATCATTTATAGCCCCCCTTTCGATTTTATCAAATGGGATTCCGGTTTGGCATGGTTTTACATGGTTTGGCATGGTTTTACTTGGTTTTACATGGTTTGGCATCGTTTTACATGGTTTCATATGAACCATGCACGATCTCTTTGAATCTTTCGCATTGTTTAAACAATCGTACGTATGAAATAATTATTTTTTGCGTTCATGTTACCTGACAACTATGTTTTAATATATTATACCATAATTTGCTGGTCCCTCGAGCATTTGGTTCAAATGGAGTACAGAAAGAGCAACTCGATTCTGGTATCCGAATATTTTCGTGACCGACTGTATCCGTCATTTTTTCTACTTTATTCTTTTCCATAACTGGATACCTACTGTGTCAAAATTCAAAAACTCTACGTAAAACACTTTGTTATTCACGTTTGAATTCACAACTGGCATAAAATGTTTATGATATTATAAAATTACAAATGATTAAACGAATGCCTGTACTGTGTTGTAAATCACGTGAAAATTCGACAAAAAGTAAGATATGCACCACATTGAATGAACAATCCGACCAGCTTTGTAGTTTTTCACAGCAGGGAAAAAATATAAAAATAAGAAAGCCAAGTTGGTCGATTATTTATCCACGAAATATCGTAAAAACCGAAGAAAAAGATTCATGTCGAGGCGCAACTCCACTTCGTTGACATTACCAGTCAGCAATTCGCGAAATAATGCACCTGTCTTCGTATTTTTTGAGGGCAATCGAAATATGTAAAAATAATGAAGCCAGGTACATTATACGAAAAAAATTGAAAAAACCACGGTGATCTCGCGTTGCTAGTCCAAGACTCTTTTACTGCTGCCAAATAATGCCCTGCTATATCAAGAAACATGGAAGGCTTACTTCGATGGAGCTGGATGATAAATTATACTTTTTCCACATTATTCAATTTTCTTTAAAAAATTTCGAATATGTCTATACAGATTTGATAGTTTAAAGAATAAAAAACATCAGCTTTACGCAAGTTGTACATGCAGAACTTTAAATATATTCTGTAATTCGCTCGCTCGGATCTCGTAACATTCGAGCAACGCTTACGGGTCTCGAACATATATATAGACATATGACATTATTGCAAAACAATATCAATATATCGATGTATCGGTGAGATTTTGTAATTAATCGAAAATGGTATATAAATAAAATAGGTAAACAAATATGATTTTTTATTAAGTCACGTTGAGGATCGATTTACGTTAACCAATATTTATCGGAAAGAAATAACATAAACACTCTTTCTTTGGCACGATCCGCTGAAAGTCGACTGTGATTGTTTGGAACAGTCAAATTTATGGTTGACCCCACTTTGAAGCTCGGTGACGGCAAATAAAGTCGGTGTTGCCATTGGAAAAAAAATATCGTTTTTAATACCTTTTCGATATTGGAAATTTTATATCGATATATCGAACGAAAATATCGACATATCGATATTTTTTCGTCCATCCCTACGATGATTCATACATACGATCACGAATTCAGACGACTATAGAAGCAATATGTCTATGCTTCGGTTTGGCTCCAGAAATTGTCCCTCGGTGTAGTTATGTTCCTCAGTCACCCGCGTCGCTGGCGTCGCTGCAAGAATGTGTTAGGTCACACAGCCACGTTCACGTATACCTCATACAATTTCATGGCGTAGCTCCGCCTCCTCTCTCACCAATCATGTACGAGCAAGCGCGCCTTACAATCCATCTCACTTCTTCTAATGCGAGGTATAGACCGTATAGACTGAGGGACACATGCCGACCCTACTGTCCCTCACTGCTTCGACATATATAACAATAATCCTAAGAACGTTAATAGCCGTATAATATAAGTTCTGATAATTGTAAAAAACATATTATCTTTAATATTTGAATTATCAATTAATAAGTCATAAAAACTCATTTTTTTCACCACATAAATTAGCTGAGAGTGGTCAAGAATAAATCAATTAAAACTTTCCACATTTTTCTTATTTTTTTTCGATAATATTAATGCCAAATAAAATATCTCTCTATGCAAAAAATAAGGAAACGATCAAAAAAATTATGAAAAAAATAATTTATTCGAGAGGTATTCGATCGTTCGACTCTTACAATCAGATTGTGAATTTAGAGACGGCAGAGTGTTCACGTTCTCGTGACTCCGGCTACGGGGCGTATACAATTCCGAGAGACGTCACAAATCGACCGCTGCGACACCAAGTGGCAGTTACCGGCGGAAAAAACTTGGAGCTAATCGAGGTATAAGCATGTTCCTTCTATAGTAGTCTGAATTCGTTGATTCGATACATACGGTCGATGAATAGTTTTAGGGTTGTAAACAAAAGACAACGGCCGATCGAGTCGAGTTTGTAACGTAAATAGCGAAAAATGGAACACGAAGGTTATTAAAGTTGAATTTATTTCGAAATTTCATGAATTATATCATCACTATATATTCTCGCACATAATTTTCATTATAGAAATATGTCGATACTTTAATCAAATAATAAAGGACGAAAAAGATGTTTCGGCTGGAATGGCAGCTATCCGTACCCTTCTCAAAGTGTTGGAACGTTCTAAATGTCAGTATCGTGATGGAATAACAGAGTTGACAATGAAATGTTGAAATAATGTTTGAGCAAGTTATTTGTTGTTTACAGCCGAGACGGTACAGGAGCTTCGATACTGCTTACAAAATGCAGTGATTGCCATGCGTTCCACGGATCATCCTGTCACCGCTATAGCTTCTGGTAGCGAACTCTTCCTTCGGTTTATTACCCTGGCTACATTGGATACACCTGTAAGACGCATCATACAAAAAGAATACTTAATACAAAACTTTTCATAGTTATTCCATAACTCAAATCCTAGTTTTATAGTCGTTTGCAGAGTGTAAGGGCATTATGCTCCACCGAGGTAAAGTATTTTATGAAAAACTTGTGGCGGCACGTGGCAAAGTAGGCAAAGTAGCTGCTCATTTTATAACTGACGGCTGTGTAAGTATACTACATATTCTCGTATAACTGCCAATTTTTCGACATCGATACGAGTTATTGGTCCAAAAACCACTGATACACAAATACTGTACCAATTTTTTATTGATAGAAAATTCTAACTCATTCAAAATCGAGGGTGGTGCTGGAAACGATGAAAGAAGCTGCCGTTAGCAACAAAATTTTCCAAGTATACGTAACTCAGTCTGCCCCAGATTGCAGTGGGTATGCAACTTCTCGTATGTACGTTTTTCATCAATTCTCTCTCATTGTCATAACATTATGATGACTTTGTATTTAGCGAGGAAATGTGTGAAAATTTGACAAAGCTCGGAGTTCCATGTACATTGATTCTTGATTCTGCCATGGGTTATGTCATGGAACAAGTCGATATGGTGATGGTCGGTGCGGAAGGTGTAGCGGAAAGCGGAGGTGTTATTAACAAGGTTAATATTAGTCGTCGCTTGTTATCTCGGTTAATTTACCTGTGAAGCCTTAGTGAAACAGCCATATTAAACCGATAAGACACCATTGTGTTAATTCTTCTGTGCATTTTTTATCCAGATTGGCACATACACAATGGCAATTTGTGCCAAGGAAATTAAGAAACCATTTTACGTCTTGACAGAGAGTTTTAAATTTGCCAGGATATATCCATTAAACCAGGTGGATCTTCCAGATGAATTCAAAGTGAGCCCAAATGATCACGCAAGTCCCGATATATTCCCGGTGTACAGACATTTGACTGGAAAATAATGGCATGTTCTCCTTTCTTGATACTTCATTACAGTATACAGCAGGTACATTGAAGCAGAATTTACGAAATGAACATCCATTGGTCGACTATACACCACCACATTTTATCAATCTCCTATTTACTGATTTGGGAATTCTGACTCCATCCGCCGTCAGTGACGAACTCATTAAACTATATCTGTAATGTGGAATGCGGCTTAATTTATCTATCTTTCCAATAAAAAGCAAATGGAACAACTGTTTTCTATAACGTTGGATGTTCATCATTCTTATCGATATGCGGTATGCAAGAGGGTCAAAGCTTTTTTTACATTTGCAAATGGCTGCTGCAGAATGAAATGGTATCGTAAATTATAGAAAATAGCGACGAACACTATGTAGGATAAAGTACCCAGTAGACAGCCCTTTGATGCAATTTTCAAGTTTCAAATTATGTCGTATGAACCAAATAAGGTATAACAACACATAAATAGCGTCAAAGGAAACATTATTTATTAAACTTTGGTAAAAAAAGTGACCACAAACGAAAACAACGTTGCGGAACGTAAGAAAAAACAATATATATTATAAACAACATTTTTTCCAGTTCTCAGCCGCCCAGAACCAATAGTCAGCCTACTACATTACTATTGAACTTTTGCCATGAAAGGTGAATTTGCTGTCATCATAAAGGTTGCCGATAAATTTAGTACATTTTAAATCTTACCATGAGAGTCAAGTATCAGCCAATATTTTTATTCGTTTATTTATATTCGTCTGACGATATAACATCCAATTCTATTAACACGTTGTTTGCGGGAGACACTTGAACACGTTGTACAACACGCGTCGTCTCGCAACGCCACCCGCAAACAATGTGTTCATTGTTTTCTTTTACCCCTGTTAATCGAAGAAGGAATTTTTAACCACTTTTTTTTAAAGACAAGAAGCTTAGAAATTCAGAAATTAGTTCTAAACAAAAGAGCGTTAATGATTGAATTACTATAATACGGCCCCATACGGCCGATTACTAGATTTTCACCTCTATAATAGAAATTCGCTAAAAAACCAGTAGTCGGCCATCATAGAAAGTATATTTTCCACGATTTAACACGGGTTTTTCGACAAAAAGCTTACAAGAACGACAATGAATCCATTCGAAACTTATAAAATACATACACGTGCGAAAGAAACTTCTTGCTACGAACAAAAATAAGACGTGAGACAGTTCCGTGCGACTTGATCGCGAATAATTTTTTTTCAACTTTTTGAACGTTTAGTGTATTGGAACTTTATGCACGGATCACTCAGAAATAAAAAATTCCAGTAAACAAATTTCTGACAGTGGGAAACCACTTGCACGCTATTCCCATGCGCATGCAAAGTTGCCAAAGACTGACTACTGTAAAAAATTCCCTCGTAGTACTTGATAAAAAGAGCAAGCCATGAAATTTTTAGATTTTTTTCGTTATTTTTTTTTGAGTTATGAATTGTTGAAAATTTCGAAAAAAAATCAAATGCAAATAACTCCAAAACAAGATATTTTTAGTAATGTTATAAGTGCGTCAAATTATGCGTCCTAAATCTTTTTTTTTTTTAATAAAATCGAAAAACATCAAGTATGCGTTACCGATTGTTTTCAATTTTTCTTCCGAATTCCTCTTGCGATTTCGAAAAAATCTACACTAGTTTCATCATGTCATCTCGATATTTACTATTTTTTTTTAATATTTTGAAAATTATGGGAAAATTGAAATTTCTGTGAAAGTCAATCAATATAGTAAGAGATTGAAATAGAAACCATTTATTCTTGACAATAATAATTTTATTCATATTTTTATTCAATTTTTGGTTCAATATTTTGAATGATTCAAATTTTTCTGAAGATGAAAAAATTTTCACGAGATTTTCATTATTTTACTTCATTCGTTATCTTATACGCTGCATATCCACCTTCTTCTATTTGCTTTATGATGAATGAACCTGTGCATATTAAAATAACTCAATTTGTCATTTTATTAGGATTCGTAGCTTAGTGATATTATCTGACTGTACTAGTCATGATGCAGTAGCTGTTAATGTATATTGTAAAATCTAAAACGTATTTTTTTCCCCAAATCGCTTGTGTATTATGATACGAAGCTCCTCGATTTTTTTCAACCCTGTTGGCTTTTGTCGGGAAATTCTATTGAAGGGGAAAGATTTTTCGATGATCGCTAATTGTTGCTAAACTATATCCCGCAGATCGATGAATCTTGCACGATTCTCTTGGGGTTTGGCTCCTTTACAACACGTACGAGTTTCAAACCGATATGTTGATAAACAATCGATTGCGGTTGCAACAATGAAATTGACATTTTCATTTTCATTTGCCCCATTACCGCTTAATTAATAATGTTAGCACTTTTTTATTACAACCTTTTTTACAGAGGACGTTATGATGAACAAATTTTATTGGAAACGTTTTTTCGATAGGATGCGTTCCAAAAAAATCATCTAAAAAATATCGATTTTAAAATTTTTAATAACGTTTCATTGACAAAATACCCCTCGGAACAGTTGGAAAACTTCAGGATATATTCTTGTAGGGCTAAACAACCTATACAAAAATTGGGGCGAGGGCGCCCCTCTTGAATAGGTCTTATGCTAAGGTGACTGGACTATATGGCCTAAGGTGACTGGACTACTAGGTGACTCTGGTGGACGGGCTTGAGTTTACTCGCATTGGCACCGGGGGAGACTAGGTAGGTACCGACCCGTATCGGCGGAGGTTTTCTGCAGTTTCCCCCCGTCCGCGGCAAATGCGATACAGGGAGATTAGGGAGAATTCGAAGCAGCTGCAGCAGGGACAGCATAAAGGAAGTGAGAGTTTAGAGTAAAAGAAAGAAAGGGAAATGGTATGGTAGTAGCAGTGTAAAAACGGTACAATATTGTAAAAACCCGACAAAGGGGTACACAATTAAAACTCCCACTTACTTACTTACATTGCATAATCCCCGGGAATAATGAAGATCTCAATGTAAACAAAATTTCATCTTCGGACAATTTTGAAACTTTCAAAATCTTAATACCATAAATTCGCGTATAAAATTATTATTGTCAAGAATAAATGATTTATATCTCAATCTCTTACTATATTGATTGACTTTCACGGAAATTTCGATTTTCCCATACTTTTCAAAATATTGAAAAAAATAGTAAATATCGAGATTCCATGATGAAACTAGTCTAGATTTTTTCGAAATAGCAAGAGGAATTCGGAAAAAAATCGGTGACGTCATACTTGATGTTTTTTGATTTTGTAAAAAAAAAACATCGAGGAATTTGTAAATAATTTGTTCGTTATTGTTTTCTCAAAAAGCAGTTCAGGACGCATAATTTGATGCACTTATAACATTACTAAAAATGTTTTGTTCTGGAGTTATTTGCATGTGAATTTTTTTTTCGCAATTTTCAAAAATTCACAATTAAAAAAAAAATAGCGAAAAAAATTAAAAAATTTCATGACTTGCTCTTTTCATTAAGTACTACGAGGGAAATTTTTGTTGTCAAAATCGAAGAGGGTTCGGCAGTTTGATGGCCAATTAGCCGTGGAATTCATCATATATATATGAATGAATACACTTCCGTCTTTTTTTTCAAATTTATTTTCCAGGCTGTGCCACATGGCATGGGTATATCTAAGCTCTACACGTTGTCATAGGATATTAAGAAGGATAATTTTGTTTTCCTGTTTTCTTTTCATAATAAAGCCTGACATCAAAAGATGAAAACAGTTATGCATCGTTTTATGTCAACGAATGAAACTTGATATTACCGCGACATTCATCTTATATATTTTTCTTTGCTCGAACGTACATATTTTTCAACTATGCCCTCCAAATATATTATCAATTTTACTTACTTTTCGTTATCTCCTTGTTACAACTGATTACATTGTATCTTGTCCCAAAAACTCAGTGTAAACTTTTGCTAGAAAACTTTTCTTTTATTATTGCGATTTCAGCTTTGAGTTGCATTTTTCTTTTGTTGTCGTTAAATCGATATATAAAGGATAAAGACTGCTTAATCGATCCCTCGATGACCTCACGATTATACCGTTCAGATAGTCTCTACTATCAAAAGTTTACAAAGAACGTCATTTGTTAGCACATCATTCATCCGCTCACGCTTCAGTTTCCTAACGTGTATTCCAGTTCCCTTAAGATCTCTTATTATCAAATGTTTAGTGATTTAATGCAATTATTACCGATCTTTATTTTTTTTATATTTGGACAAGAGCTGTGAATGCGCGGTTTCGACAAAACTGGCAAAGAATCTATTAAAATAGCAATTTCGAGTATCAAGTCGTAAAACTTAGAGATATCAATGTTGCATTAAGTTGGATCGCCTGGACACTACACAGTCCGCGGTTCATTCATTATTGGAACGCTTCGTCTCTTTGTAGGACAAGCCTTCCTCTTCCAATTACTGAAAAAAACCTACTTCGTGTCTTCTCCTCGATTGAAGCTAGTACTACACCTACGTATGATATTTGCATCGTACAAACCCTGCTTCATCTTTTCTTCATATACTGAATTGCTTGCTGCGTATTTCCTACACTGCATAGTGGAATCATTTTAGAGTCAAGATTGATAGTTATGTATGTATTTAGCTTCTCACAGCATAAATCACTGGCAAGAATGTTCTTATTAGAAATATAAATTATCACCGAGGAGAGGAACGTGTGGTGCAACGCATTGTACATACTGGCACGGGTTTCGGAAAATCAATGGGAATGTAATTATTGATCAATAATGGCGCCGATCAAAAGCACTGTGAATAGGTTTTTTTTTATGTGACTCCAAGGTGAATTCTTTTCGCAAATTTGATGGCGTTTTATTCACTTGACAGACGATGAAAGATCCAGGAGAATCTAAATAGTGTTTCATATTATTTTTGAACGCAAATAGCACCTGGGACAATTAAGATTGCAACGTGACAAAAAATAAATTAGACATAAAATTGAGCTTATCATAGCGCGATACCCTGACTCGTACTGTACAGTTTTACAATCGCTCCAAGTATACTACGAAAAGAAGATATCACGATCGCGAGGAAGGCTACGTAAAATATACAACTGAACGGTACTTGTTCGGCCATGTTCGATTGAAAATTGATTCATGTATTTCGCATATTTGCATTTTATGGTGGATTCAGCCCAAAAACAAAATGCTCGTTATATATTTTGCAGTAATGTGCTGCAGTAACCGATGGATTTTTACAATCGCTCCAAGTATACTACGAAAAGAAGATATCACGATCGCGAGGAAGGCTACGTAAAATATACAACTGAACGGTACTTGTTCGGCCATGTTCGATTGAAAATTGATTCATGTATTTCGCATATTTGCATTTTATGGTGGATTCAGCCCAAAAACAAAATGCTCGTTATATATTTTGCAGTAATGTGCTGCAGTAACCGATGGATAATTTTTATGCCTAGAAACTGCAGCGAGGCCATATTTAATACAAAAAAACGACGGTAAAGAGAAAGAAAATTTTCCATGATCTGGTATATAAGTTAATTATGAACGTTGCGCACGAATATAATATGACTTTTGAGATCAAGTGCTTAACAGTAAATGAAGTAAAACACCGGCAGGATCACTTGAAGACAAGAATCAATGAAAGTAATAATACTAAATTCTTCCGGTGAACGGAAATGAAAATAAGATATGAAACAACATAATGCATTGATGTTTTTCGTGATTCTCGTGATCCTCCACTATCGACGATGACTTTACAAACCATTTTTAAATACTGAAGAAGAGAGTAATTTCGTAACTAAATTAATTCGCACTCTCGTCTTATATACAAATCAATGTGTATAACCCGACTGGTTTAAACATAACGCTATCAAAGTTATCAGCTAAAGCGAATCGACCAAAACAATAATTACGTTTCTTTTATCGTTATGTGTTGTGCGATCGGCCAGTTGCGGAAACGGCTCTCGCCGCTCGCGGTATTTGGGTAGGCGTTATTATTTTTTTTGGCGATGGAATGGACGTTTTAATCAGCGTTGTTTCTGTCTTCGAGGTGGTTGTCTTGGCGAATTCGCTTAGATCCGGGGACTTGTTACGGACAATTTCTCTAGGTTTGAGAACTCGTTTCATCGAGGGACTTTCCGACGCTGTTTTCCCCGAGAAACCATTCAGACGATTGCACGTTTCCTCATGACAAGGCCTTGGCGTGCGTGGCGAACGATCACTCGGTTTACGAAGATTCCTACTACTGTTGATGTCCGCGAGCGACGGAGGCCTTTGACGATTCCACGAGTCACTCCAACTGCAAATACATATTCGACATGTGCGTCTTGTTCTTAAATAGTTATGATACAATAAATAACGTCAATGATGGATAAAGTTATTTCAGATTATCGGAGCTGATTTTTTTTTTAACAATTCGTGGCCGACGGGAAATTTTTACGGAAAGCTAAACTATATTAATTCAAACTTACCCCACACGGCTAAACATCGCAGCATGAAACATTGTTAATCGTCAATCCCATTATAATCCCAGATGATTTATAATTCAGAGATTTCTACGTCGTTATTGTTCGTTCTCAATGTTAATTTATGTATAAAAATAAAAAATATATTCTCACTCCATGCTGGTAAAACAAAACTTGCAAGTGTCTTAATTCCTTGAGGCATTGGATAAGGCAATAGACTTGATGTCTATTGCACTACACGGAAAAACAAAACGATAATGTAAAAGAGAAAAGAAGAATGAACGTTATAAATACGAGGCGTGTATCCGATGTATTGCCGGATAGACAGACCCCTCTGTGGCAATTTTCACATGCATATTAATAAATGCAGGCATTATTATTGATACGAGATAGCGGGTAAAGGTCGAAAATTAATCAGGTGCAGGTAAATCAGTAGATTTAATGTAAATAGGAGTAAGTAACCCAATACTAAATCACACAGACTGACGCACTCTACCTTCCCGATCCTGAAGCTGTTTTTCGTTGGATGACCATAGAGAGACAGACAGACAGACAGACAGAGAGTGATGCGTGAACCAGGGCAGCAATGACAATACGTTATTTACATAATATTATTAACAGGGAAGACGTCTGCGCGTCTTGTGACAAGTGAATTTGCTTGCGACCGTTTTTTAAATTCACTTTTCCAAAAACGTAAATCAAAATATGTCAAATGTTCGATAGTGATACGGTTGTACATTACGAATGATTCGGAATATATTGGATAATTCGAATGCTAAAAAGTAACAAAGATTCTTAAATTTGTCAAACATTACATAGTTGATTGAGAAATTATCGAAATATATGAGCTGTGGTCTTACCTAACGAGAGGCCCCATGCCACCGTCCTGCGGGAGCGACTGCAGTAGCGAAGGTCCCGCTGACACCGGTCGTATCTTCAAAACGATGTAGAAATGTACAAACAAAATATATATAGCGCGATCGCGTTGATACATCTAACGTGTATGTTTCAATATCACATTCAATCAGGAATGAATAATAGATAGATATACCTTCTCAGTTTGCGTTGTCGCATTACACATGTCTTTGTTAAGGAAACAACTGCCGTTCATCGAGGATGAACTCTGGTTCTGTGAATCAATGCCACTGAGATCTTGATGTTTCGAAACTTTCATCTAAAAACATTCGATACTTGATTAATCAATGGAAAAATCACGAAGCGATCCATCGCATTTAAGATAGACCTGCCGATATGCCGATGTAATCAATCATCGATTTATGTCGTAGTGATAATGAAAAAGAAAGCCTCTGGCATGAGTCGGTAACAAAAAATTATATCGACAGACTCGATGGTCTTCTGGCTGTACTTGACCTAGACCTTGAATACTCTTTTCCTCAAAATCGATAAATTTGTCAAGGTGCAAAGGCAACTCGCGTGTTAATTTCGCGACTAAATTTCTCCAAAACAATCCGTCCGATAAAAGACGCGACCGGAAAATTCTATGTTGATTCTATACTGAAAAGTCTCACTTTCGTTTCATCATCACTCATATTTCAACATTGGATCGCGTTCGCCGTGAGACCTGCGAGAAATATTGGGGGGGGGGGGGGGGGGGGGATCTTTGAGATTACTAACTTGAAGTTGTTGTATCGTTCTATCCTTGTCCTCGAGTTGTCCCTGCAGAAATACAACTTGTCTTCGTAGGTCTGCCAGCTCGTCGGCAACGTTGATCGTTCCATTAACGGAAATTCCACTTGTGTCCGTAGATCCGTCTTCGTTCAGGTTATGAAAGAGGCCATTCTGAAAGTTTGACCATTTCGAAGATTGGATTATGCGATAAGCTATCGTGTTGCGAGGCTGACAAGGATAAGTTCTAAAACACCACTCACCACCATAGTAGTATTGAATGGGTTGAGAGTTTCCGCCTGCAAATTTAAACACACCACCAATTAGGTATCGACATTTAAGAAGATCCTGCGATGCGACTGACGCGCCATCACTAATCTTAAACCTGAATGAACAACAAAAACGTACCCTCGTCAAACCGTTCTCTCCTGACTTGAAATGACAAAACCAAATGGTGGACCAACAAACAAGATGCAGAAACAAAAAATCGTGTGTTAATAAGACAAACAATACATTAACACGTTGATCGCCACGTTACCAAAATAAGGATGACGAGCTATGTTTTTGTAAGGGTTCCCGATTCCCGATACCGATACTAATACACGGTAGACGATCAACGTGTTAACAAACGAAACAATAGACAAGACGTGAGAGCGAGAAAGCAAAAGGAAAAATGTCGTATTAACCAAATTAAACGATTTGTGCGTATGAAAATTAAGATCGAGGCTGATTTTTCACCTCCTGAACAAGTCGCATGAGTTTCAATAGACTAGTCTTGATGGAAACGATGTCCTGATGATAAGCAAATCGTTCTATCCTGAGGCTGCCGTCGTCTACGGAATCCAGACTCGGTGATTGTACCTGCAGATTAAGAATATTTTTACGAACGTCGACGATAGATAAACAATTGACGTTAGTAGTTTTCATACAAGATTTATAAGCTGTGATAGTAAAAATCGTTTTCGCTTACGTTTCCCGTGAAGACTGGCCTGAAAGGACTGGAAACTTGTCGTGTTCGCACGCTATCGAGTGAACGCGGCGAATCGGCGCCGGATCTGCTTCGTAATAATCTCGAAGTTCTTGTATTGCCGATTCTGAATCAAACAAACAAACCGATAATTATTACATCGCAATTATCATAAAGTTGATCGACGTACATTCGCGTACGCCTTTTATGTTCGTTTCGAGCAAATTCAGAGCGTCATTCCGTTGGTTAAAACGATCTCAACCAAAGATCGACACTGTTCGTTTGCCGTAACTATTCGCCGTTTCGGAGAATAAAGAGAGGTAAAGAAACTAATTTGCAAATAATCCCGTCGCAACTCGTGGACGCTAACGTCGAAGTTGCCCTTTACGGTGATACGATACACTCACCACAATTCTGAACCGGCAATGGGGAAGGAGCAAGTTTGCCGATTCCCGCATTCTCTTATTTTCTCCCAAGCAACTGACATTTCAAACAAAGGAATAGTTTCATCTTGGGCTCGTTACGAAAGTGGCATAGAGCAACGTGCTTCTTTTTCTCGAAAGATGGAATGTGGTGTGACAGTACAGGAGACAATCGAGCAACGGGATTTTTAGCAAACGTGTACAAGTACAAGTGCGAAGGAGATAACCACAAATAGAAGCTAAAGAAACGAAATACAATTATACGTAACGTATTTCAAGCTACGTTAGGGCTACATGGAACATCCGCACTATATTCGAAGACCTCTCTCCGCCGGTAACGAAAATTAAAACCATTGTCTTTAAAAGTGCGTTAAGATGCAGAATTACTGTAGCCTATGGTGGTTGTTTTGGAAAAAAAAAAAAAAAAAAAAATTGTCTTTTACCGTCACAATAATGTACCTCGGGGAATCGACTTGTTTGCCGAGGGTGACAATGACGGAATTCGAGAATGCGGTAACGGCGGCGGCCGTCGCATTACCGGTGATTCTCGTTCGTCGAGGCGGAGGCGAACCACCGGTAGGTGTAGAACTTTCGGACGAGAGACCGGAATCTTTGGCGTCCTCGACGACATAACCATTCGGTCTTGGTTCGTTAATGCGATTTGCCAAAGCTGCGGCTGCTATGATCTCGGATTCGTTGATTCTTAGTCTCGAGGACGCGGTAGTCGTGCGTCTTCTGGCACCTTTTCCAATATCCGAACTCGATTCCATTTTTCGATTAGTAAACCTCGGAAGGTTGGTTTACTAGATATCGATATGGAAAGAGTCTTGCGCGACCGAGTCAACGATCGCCTTTAATTAACGGATTCAAGAGGGATTCAGGACGATTCTCGACGCGGAAAACTTTGGCCCACCAAAATTTGGTTGTTGCGAACGTTTTGTTGGTTACTGGATGCATTGGGTGTTTCAACGTATCAGGACGGAGACGACTAGGTTCCCAGGCGAACTTGTGACATTTGAGAACCGTCTTAGTGGTCGGTTCGTCTTTCTCGTATTCGATATTTCTAGTTACGATCTCAACCAAGTTCTCCCCGGTTCGAGTAATCCGTTTTGTGCGAAAAGCTTTCGTTGCACATGGTGAAACAAGCCCCCTGCCCCCATTATTCGCGGCCGTGAAACGCACGACTCGAGCACCGTGCCATCTCGTATTCCCGCTTCTTGGGCTTCTTGGGTCTTGACCTTGAAGCGGGATAGAAGCGAAAAGAGCCGTTTTCAAAAATCAAACATTACATAGCGGATACGAATTTTTAATATGTTTCGCGATTATCTCGCCATCGCTTGTTTAGCCATTCTTGTTCGAAAAAGCAATTTCGAGATTCAAGCCCGATGGAAGTCTCGTCTCTGCCAGTCACCCGTAACGTCTCATTGTCGCTGCGGAGTTGACGACAACTTCCGTAAACGATTGTCTTTGGCTCGAGATAAAAACACTCTCGAGGTCTCACAAACACCACCCCACGTGGATATTTCCACGGGAGTGTGAATTCGACGGAGGAAGGATGAAAGCTTCGACGAGATTGACCGTGCGTGCGCGCGCCCGCGCGCGCGTGTGTGTGTGAGAGATAGAGAGAGAGAGAGATTCGCGAAGCACGTCACCGTCGTCTAGCGATGACAACGTAAACGACTGTCTGAATGTACTGCGGCGCGGCGAGTCGGGGCGCGGAACTCGGACGAGCGCATACGGAAAGTCGGAAAGTGGGAAAGAACGGCGGTGTACGGAGGGGCGGCTTTGGTGGTATATTTGCGCAGGCGCCACTCATCGGAATACGGCAAGGAGGCGCTCGATATCGCTCAAGCTGGCACGACCAGGGACCAAGTGAGAGCGGTTTATAACACGGGATAGACGAAAAGCGAGAGCGAATCAGAGAGAGGAGTGAGAAGAGAAGAGAAGAGAAGAGAGGAGAGGAGAGGAGAGGAAGGCTGTTCATGAACGTAGGTACAAAATATCTGGACGGAGCCTAAAGTGCCTTTATGGATGCGGTGGATGAAGCCACAGGGGTGAAGAGAAAACACGTGTCAGCCATCTTGGTTGATCAGATTTTGACCTATATATATATAATCCATATAGATATAATAGATATCGCCGCCGCCATGTTGGTTGGTCATATCCGTTACAGGCGACACTGCAGCAGGCTTTCATTCCCCTCACCCTTGAGGCTTCAACCCCGCGGAGAAAGGCTCCGACCAAATATTTATACATCCATGAGGCTGTCAGTCGCTTGATACGATGAGACTAAGAAAAGTCACGAGGGCGACGAGCCTAAGCCTGGTGGATAATCCTATTTCCGACTAAAGACGTTTTTCGTAAGATCCCTCACGAACCATTTGATAATTCACCTGAAACGCGTTAAGGGCCATTACTCATAAAAGCTAGTTCGATCGGTTTTCAAGATGCATTAATTAGGCAATTCGATACTTGTCATTATTGTCCCATATTTTAAGTAAAATATAGTTTTTTTTTTTAAAATATTTGGCAATGAGTATTTTTCAATCGGAACACTCCATTAAAGGGGTCTCCGTGCGGCCGAGCAGCGGGGATACGTCCCGAGACGTACAGAGTGTCAGAGAGAGATTTCCAGTCTGGAATCCTGAACATCCTACATACACGGGAACTATTCTACTATTTATGATGTCTCGAATATTAAACGGCGAACCTCGTATTCCACCGTTAACGTGGCCATCATAAAATTTTCTCATAAATTTGGCCTTAAGCTTCTTACCGGTGCAGCTGATATGAAATAAGTCTATTTTGGTGGTGAATATAAAAAAAACCTGATTGCGAGAAACGTATATGATTGAAATTGTGTGCGTTCGCGAAGTATTTGTTTGGAATATAAACAAAATTTCATGGCTGAAGCTTATGAATGCACAAATGCTTTTATAAATGAGAAAAAATAGAATTTTCAATTTGATGTTGTTTTTGATAGAATTTTTTCCAAAAATATTTTATGAATATTTCATGCTGAATGATCGATAAATAACAAAGTTGTAGTTAAAATAAGATAGACGCTGACGTGCCAACAGCTAACACCTGGGGTGCAGGTATAAGATTCTTTATAAAGTTTAGATGCAATTTTCTCGAAACGACGTATTTCATAATCGCTACCAGAAAAGTTTAAAAACTATCGATCCGCGATGAATGATATTTTATACAATTAAGTATTATACTATAATCTAGCACTTGCAGTATTTTTTTTAATTTAGGCTGTCGTGTTTTTTTTATTTATAAAAGAAACAGTATCGATAAAATGTCAAAAGTCTCATTTTTTACTTTACATTACCACTGTTGTATTTATCGAAAATTTAGCATTTAAAATTCAGCCATGTTAAAAACAAGTTTTATTGATCTACTTAAAAAGAATTTTTTGTTCTATTCAAATAAGGGATGCCGGGCATTGTTCTAGTACCGCAAACGAGGTTTTTAGGGATATTTTGTAATGAGATTTTCAGGAAATCTTATTCTATAGTTATATTATTTATGTTGAAATTTATGTTTTCGAATGAAAGTTGACTTCCCCTGTTATAAAAATTCTCTAATTTTTAAATAATTTCAAAGCGCCTAAAGATATGTAACGCCTCAAGACGTAGGCAATACAACAAGCTCTGACACCGTGATTATTCGTAGATAGACCCGCGCGATACGATCGATTGGGAGGATATTTAGCTCAATAGATTTAGAAGCCTATGAGAGACTTGGGATGTTATGTTACACTTTTACAATATTCTCTTCGACAGTAGGTAGATTTTTCTACAATTTAGTCACTAAATAACCATAGTATTTCTACTTCGACGAAAGCAGAATTTAATTGAATGTATATATTTTCTCAAAATGATATTTTTGTTTTGAAATTTTATTCTGCTTATTCGATAAGAAGCAACGTAAGCAACTTTTTAAGAAGATTCTCGATCAAGCGTGGTTGAGATAGAGAGAAAGAGAAGAGGGTGGTCGATTTTTTTTCAACGACATAAACCAAATGTAAACCGGCAACAATTTATAAGAGCACGACAATGGAAACCTAATGCAATTTTAAGGGCTTACATACAGTTAGAAGGCTTTAAAAAGACGGATTTTCAAGAATTTTTTTCGCGCAGACTATTCAATTTATTAATTTGAAAACTGGTGTACATATTATAATAACCTTATAATATATTAACATATTTTTTATTTGTCAAAATAATCATCGCGAATGTTGCTATCGCCGATCTCCTAGAGCTCCGCAAAAAAAACCAATTTTGCGGTGATCACGATATCTCTGGACCGGATTATCTGAAATGAAAAAACCGAATAAATTTCGTTAATATAATACATTATCTAGTATTTAATCGAAGGAATTAGCGAAAAAATAATTTTTGACAAAATGGCGACTTCTCAAAATAAAAGGCTCGATTTTGAACGAAAATTGTTAAATTGTTTAAAAAAAGCCTTAAATTGTTTATAAAATGGAAAATATTTATCGGAGAATAAACATCTTCGATTAATTACTAAAAAATCTAGCTAAAAAGGTTGTGTTAAAATTTGAGACTGATCGGTTCAGCCGTTTTCGAGAAATCTTGATCACCGATTTTGAAAACATAGTTTTGAGAAAAACGCGTTTAAAGTTTCAAAAGCGTTTTACATGTGGTAAATTTTTTTTTTTTCAACTTACATGGAGTCATCTATTCCAGGGCCATATAATAATCCGTTCGCATCGTTGGCAGCTTCTAATAATTCGATTTGATGCTATCTGCGAGCCATTCTTCCCTCTCTGGTGCTCTCGTGTGATCTCAGGTCGGAGATCTTGATGCGCTGCGCATCTTCTTTATCTGTATATGAATGCGCATTGGACCCAAGTGAGACGCCCATTGCAATCATATAATATAAAAGGGCAGCTGTCCCTTCATTGAAGATGCCAGCAGCTATATATGCAGCCATTTCCACCGTTTTTGATCCGGCTGGAAGTACTTTTGGAGAGATCTTCCACACCAGTTGGTTATAGCTTTCATTATTGTTTTGGGTGAAACCACCCACACATCTTTCCAATAATTTTTCATTGCTGAGATCTTCATAAATGGGCCTCAGGGCCTCAGCAACTTCTTGTGGAAATGGCTGATAATCATGCTTATAAACTGATAAGTTATCAGCAGCTGCTGCCCGCTGCCAAGAGCACCATGAGTCCAATCCGATCGGACACTTTGCGTGTTGTTGATTTTCGTCTGTCGAGCAGTAATGATAAAATGTGGCCCAGATTGCATTACTCATATTCTCAACCGAATCACAATTTCTCCTAATTGCTAAGCCATAATAAACTGTCAACTTGTCGATCATTTTTGCTGTCAGCTTGCCTTTTCCACCGAGAGTTTTTTTTTGTATTTTTTTTCCATCCTTTTTTTCCACCGTTTCCACTTTCTTTTTCACACAATTTCGGAGTCGCGTTCCCATTCTCTTCTGTACGTGTCCAATACATTCCTTCTTCACGACTTCTTGATCACCGTATGGGGCAGCTTTCAAAATCCCGGAGTACGTTTTAGAATCACCGTCTCCAATGTAATTTCTGTACTGCACTCCGAATTTTTCCACTGAACGCTTGAATAGGTCGATCACTGCATCAACTTCCATTTTTCCAGAAGAACCTGAATGATTACAACTGCAATCATCTTGATGGTTTTCATACCATTGTTGATATTCTTCACTATCAAGTTTGCTTTTCCAAGTTTCGCATTGTTTGCAATAGGCACTTTTCACGAGGATATCAATTACTTTCCCAGAATAATATCCGATCAATGATGTCACTCCATACAAGGAAGTATATCCTCGCTTTTTCCAAGTTCCATCGCTGGACACGGTAAGCTTTGCAGATTTTTCGTCACCTTGGTGTTCAGCAGTCAAGTCTTTTTCTTCATGGCAAGCATGCTGAAACAGTTTGTCGGTTGCTGTTTTCACACAGGAATGTATATTCTTCATAATTAAATCGTAGGTGGGCTGTGTTAGGAAAGCGGGCATGTCCATTAATCCACAAAATTTTGCAGCACCTTTTAACGCTAATCCAAGAACTCTCATGACAAACAAAAATCGCCGATTTATCTCATAAGAATGCTCGATAAAAGGACTAGAATTTATGCTACGAGATGGACACTGATCGCACAACAAAACAATTTTAAACCCGAGTCCTCGTTCAGAAGCAGTTTCAAATTTCACATTTCCGTTACAGGTTTTGCACTGCACAAATTCGGAGATGGCCGCGAAAACAGTAATAAAATTCAAAATTCGGTACTCAACGGACGGATCACGCGGCACCAAGATTTCCTCCTGCATTCTCATTTTTTTTGCAGAGGCACTGAAACTGGACTCATCCGTTTCAGCTGTTTTCGGATTGAAAACATTCTTTCGTTTCTTCGCTCTTGACTTGTACACTTTCGTTGATTTTCTAAGTTCTCTGCTAGACTTCATTTTCACGATATTATCGAAGGCACAAGTACACTGACACGACTTTACTGTTAGGCTTCTCTGCTGAGACTGACGACTACTTTTCAAATTTTGGCAACTGAGAAACATACAATAGAAAATGACAAAGGAAAGAGAGTAGGATAGACAAGGAAAGAAGGGACAGCGCCTCAGGTAGGCAGCTGGCGCGCCGGTCCCCGACTGTGAGACGCGCCTCCCTAACGCGCCTTCATAAATGTGTCTATAACTTCGAAAATATTCGTCTGATTGACATAAAATTTTGAGTGTGTATGCTCAAATATATGTATATTCAGAAAATACAAAAAAAAAACGATTTTTTGAAAATTACAAGTGTATGTAAGCCCTTAAAGTTAACTCGAACTGTAAAGTTACCCCGAGCACACCGCATTTCTGCAATTTCAAGTCTTTTATTAAAAATTATTGGATTGAGAGAGAGAGAGAGAGAGAGAGAGAGAGAGAGAGAGAGAGAGAGAGAGAGAGAGAGAGAGAGAGAGAGAGAGAGACAAATGCGTGATCCTTTCATGACAGGCCAAACGTAAATCCACAGCGGTTTGTGCAAGCTGGTAACGGGAAACAATAAAATTGTGAATTCACTCCGAACCCGAGGACGAAGTTGATGGACCACCTTGAGAGAGTTTCTTCGCAACATACAAAATGAACAACAAAAAAGAAACGAAGAAAGCGAATTGTCCGCTCGACGAGGGAACGCGCGAGCTATTCAAGGGTTTGGTCGTCCGTTCCATTGTTTAACAGGTTAATTATTTAAAACGTGGAGAGATATGCGGTTAATTCGAGAGTGGTTGGCAATAATGGTGTTGGTATGGAGCGAGAGAAGGATAGATAGTGGCGAGACGGTCCGCCCGTTTGGCAAACGTATATATGAGTACCTGATATACGAGTACTGGAACGTTGCCAAGAATAATCACGAACCGAGTAAAGGGTGGGTAAACGAAGGACCAGCAGCAGGAACAACCACTGCGATGGTCGATGTCCTGGACAAAATTTGGCACGATCCAAGAGTTTTGATCCGAAAATTTAGGAAGAAAACGTATATACGGAAAAGAATTTTGACATCTTGTCGCAGGATATTACAAAAAGATTGTGCTTATTCGTTGGCTAGACTTATGTGCTTGTAAGCTTTTTGGCTCCGGGAGCTTTTTTGACGGGCTAAATTTGTTCGGTCGATAAGAAACTTCGTAGAGAGAAATGTGTGCAAATTATACATAGATAATAATAATGCGCATAACTTGCTTGCTATTTAGGTTGTATATTCATCCGATTTTTCGATATTCTTATTTTCTTTTTCTTCTATATGCAGATTACATGGATTTGCATGTATTTGAATTTTTATATGTAAATTGGTTGTCCAAACATATTGCCTCGTACCATTGTCTATTAGATTTAGGGCATCATTAAACGACATTGCCGACAAACGGCAATGCGACATTGCATTGTATATAATCAAAGGAATAAAAAATCTGTTGAAAGGACTTTACTATATATCCTTTGAAGTATATAAAAAATATATTGTAAACTTTACTTATTTAAAATTAACAAACAAATTTATCATGGAAGGCATTGGCACGCGCACAACTCTCGTAGCCTGGCATAGTCCGAATAACTGAAAAGTTATTCGCCCTCGCATCAGCCAGACGGTAGCAAGTGTCAACGGGAATATATATTGATGCAGAGGCGCATGCTCCCGCGCCGCAATAAACATTCTCGTGCGTCCATTTTTGCATATCTTGCCAAACTAAACGATCCGCGAGAGTATATACGGAAGGAAAAGTGGGGGAGCAAACGCGCTCTTTGGCAATAAAAGGGCAAGTCCTAAAATCAAAGAGCCCGTGGAGAGTGCCTCTATTCGTGCCTCTGCTCTCATACGACGCATTGCAGTCGAGGAATAAAACTTTTCTCGTTGAAGTTGCGAACAATGTACACCCTGATCATGTGCGATGTGCCAAATGTGCGAAAAAAAATGCTAAGCGAGGACGACCAACTCCTCGGGTTGACGACGAGGGGTCATTCGCCGGCCATTTTACGGTGAACGGTACCTACCAAAATTCAAATTTGTATCCCTCTACATATATACCTACCTACGTGCCTCAGTTTGAACCTACATCATAAATCACATATAGTAATTCGATTCGCTTGAGGAGATACCCTTAAAAAACAGAAAATAGAAAAATCGAATGATAAGAAATCCAGAATATGAAAATTTGTATACGTGTTTACGTTATTCTATACAATGATACGCATAGGCAACCCCCATTCTGCTTTATTAATAGAAGAATTTTTCAAAAACCGAGCGCCGTTACTCCCTAATTTCGCAGTGTGTCCAAATTTCCTAATTTTTGGTTCTCGATCGCGATACTGGCCACATGATACCCAATACGTATTAAATTAAGTATAACAACATATTTTAACAATCGATCATGAAACATTAACACGCTAAGCGCCATGTCAGTCATCGGTGACTGACAGACTATACTTTCCGTTTGGACCGGGCCAGTCACTGGTGACCGACGGTGGACGTTTCGTTCAGACCGCCTCGGATATCGTGGCACAAACGGAAAAGTAAACAACTCTTTGATTAATTATTAATTACTCTTGTGCAGGTTATAAATCGCGAATCGCATTTCATGGTACTCGTTTGAACGCGTACAAAAGGAAAGCGGGTACGTGGCCGCCACGTACGTTAGAATTGAAACTTTTGTAGTTGTCTGACTTCGCACAATCAGAAGTGAATAGTGGGGGTATAGGGCACAACCGGCTATGTAAAGTTTTACACTAGCTCTCTGTGGTCAGTAAGAGTGGGGAGACTATCCCCCACTTATTGCCCGTGTAACTTTTCGTGACGCGAATTGCGGGACGAAAGTTTGAAGTTCCATTTAAAAAAGAACGTTCGGAGAAAATAGGAAAGAACGTTAGTACAAAATAGATTTTAGAAAAATATACAAACTTTTTTCTGAAATCATTCATTTAAAATTATTTTTGATTAACCATTGATTAATTATTGACTGAATAATCTAATGAATGATGGTACGAAAATGAGCACTATCTCACGTGGGACCTCTCTCTCGGAGCACAGATGTGCGGCCATGGCCACAACCCCTCCATTCATGTGCGGCAGCCGGCTTCCAGCGGAGGAAAAGGGAGAAGAGGCTGAGAGACAGAGAGAGAGAGAGAGAGAGAGAGAGAGCGCAGGTACATGTTTTTGCAGCTGCGGGTATCGAGGAAAAATTGTATAATTCAAAGATAAAATGTATTTTTGCAATGAACATTGATATATTTTTGGGTAAAAAAAATCTTGAACGTGAAAACAAATATTGAAATTGTAAAATGTGAAGACTGGACGCAGCTGAGATTTTATATCATTATTCAGTATAGGACTACGTTGAGAAAAATCCAGTAATTGGAAAATTACATATTGACAATTTCTCTAACTTTGCACTACGGATGTATGATTAAACGACCCGTGCATGTAACCCGCGTTGCAGGTGGCGGGATCTCCTTTCTCAATTCCACGAATTAATGAGAGAAAAACTGCAGATTGTCTCCGACGTCGTGATATCTACTGAATAGACATCGCATCAAACTTTGCCACGAAAAGAGTGCTAGACACACAATTTATAGTCGTGAAACAATTATATGGCCCGTACTGGTCGAATTTTAAAAAGATTAGTTTCGCCAAAAAGTAATTTTGTTCTTTTATTTTTCCGATATATGGCCATCAAATTTACATTCCTGTATACGTTCCATTCTAATACGATTTTCACCGATGAACTGAATATTCCGTAATCACCGTGGAATCACAGATTTCGATAATTGAAATACTTGAGTACTTCTGTCAATACGGTGTTTGTAGAGCATGCGCTGTTTCGTACCGCGCCGAGATATATTTAAAATGTCCTTGCGTATGCGAATATTTTCTTCTCATTTTTTCAGAAAAGGGTTCAACCGTGGTTGGATCAAGAGAGAGAGAGAGAGAGAGAGAGAGAGAGAGAGAGAGAGAGAGAGAGAGAGAGAGAGAGAGAGAGAGAGAGAGAGATTCATTGATTGAATTTATCATACCCTAGCAAGCTCTGGGGTAAATATGGAAAGTTTCACAATGTATGTAGTATAATATAGTTGTATAGAGGGGGGGGGGGGGATATCGAGAGACGGAGGATATACCGGTCATTGATTTTCGAATCAAATGAAAAATACCGGGTGTCCATACTTTAATTAAATGAAATATATATCGGGTGTTTCACTTGAAAGAGATAGAGCATGTACCGTTCACGGTTATCCCGTTCGAAAGTCATAAAGACGATATCTAACCATCGAGTGTCGAAATTTGTAAAAGATTAAAAATATAGCGGGAATCTCGCTCGAAAGAGAGGCGGGGGGGGGGGATATACAATACAATACCAGGTGTGTCATTTTGAAGACAAAATAATATACCCAGGTGTGTCCAATTTGAATGTAGTTGCACACACACATGGACCAAATGCATTATTCGATAGGGATGAAGCATAATACTAGGGGTGAGTTGCAGAACTGCGGACTAAACAAAATCCTCCGCGGTATCTTTTATATATATATATATATATAGGTATAGGCATGTATATTAGGGTGTGTTATTTTTCGGGAACTTTTGTTTTCATCTGGAAACCAGGTTGTAAACTTGCAGGGAGGTAAAATAAGGGGCCTGTTAAAATTTGAGCTCTCAATGTTAATATTTAGAGGCGTCTCATCGCACATTTCTATTTGCCATTTAAATAACACGGGGGCAGTTTCTTTTTATATTTGGAATTTTAAACCACGGTCGTGGCATATTGTACAGACAAGCGCATAACATATTTTTATAGAGAATTAAATACCCTACAAAAAAGATCTCTTATACTTATTTCATAAACTTAACCATTCAAATAATATTGCAGTTCAAAATTCAAAACGTATGAAAATTCATCGTTTTTTTAATATTGCAGCGAAATTATTGACTCTATTGATAAACATCAAATAACTTTTTTTTAGATCATTCAATTTACTACAAAAATTGTTTAACCTATAGTTAATAAATATTGGTAAATGATTTTTTAAGACTTTTGAAACTAGTTTTTTTGTCAGAAACCTAGTTCTGACGAGCTAGTACTTGTTACAATATTCATCAAAATTTTTTAAACGAATTTATTGATTAAGTATTATAAATATTTAATAATTTATTAGAGTAAAAATTTTGTATTTTTTGTTTTCATTATTTTACACCTCGTCATACCGAACATAAAAAATTAGCCAATGAAATAATAATAATTAAAGTATTTTTTGTATTACCATTTGGATATTTTTGGCGATACTCTTTCACTACTTGTAGCAAGAACTGATACTGCTATTCATTTTTTATTAAGCACGCATTATACTCTTCTAATAACGCCAATCCACGTTCTGTAGCGTCATTGCCGACTTTTAATTTTTTTAGGAACTCCACATTTTTCAAATAGTTTAAAAGAATTTATTGAGACAAATCCACTAACAGCTTTATTAAATATCATTTCCACCTTATTTTTATCAACTATGTGCTGTTTCCCAATAACCACAGTATCCTTTTGACTTTTCATCGCTTCAATCATAATTTTTTTATTTCTACTGAAATATTATCACTAAATAAAGAAAGAGTAGCCAATTTTTCATTTAAATATAATAAATGATCAGTCAGATTGCTAGTAGCAGCTCGTGAGCCTTAACAAACTGTCATTTGATGTGTTTCAATAGTCAATAGCTTCGCTGTAATATTTAATAAACGATGAATTTTCTTACATTTTGAACTTTGAACTCGAATGTCATCGGAATGACTAAGTTTATCAAAATAGCATAAGAAATATTTTTTGTAGAGCATTTAATTTTCTACAAGAATATGCCAGGAGCTTGTTTGTACAATATACCATGACCGTGGTATAAAATTCTAAACATGAAAAGAAATTTTCCCCGTGTTACTTAAATGGAAAATAGAAATGTGTATTGAGCAACCTCTAAATATTAATATTGAGAGCTTAAATTTTAACAGGCTTCTTTTTTTACCGTCCTGCAAGTTTACAACTTGGCACGAAGACGAATAAAAAAGTTGCCCACAAATGACACATCCTAATTGTGCCGCTGAGTCTATATATCATTCGGAAAGATACCTATGTATTTATGGATCTTTCTTTCATCCCGAAGCTAAGTCAATTTAAGGTAACATAATTCGATCGCTCGAAGTAATTATTTTATCTTACAGAAATGACAACAAAAAAATAATTTGCTCGTGCGAAGCAAATTTGTCATATAAATTCGGTAGGTCATTAACATTTCACACCGACCCATTTGCAACACGCGATTATTTCTAGGGCGCTTTGAACATTTTTCGTTTCCTGATCTATTTATGAAATGTTTCCCTTTATATAAAAACGCGAACGACTGTCATGTAACGTCGTATAGAGACAAATGAAATAACAGAAAAGGAAACAATGCAGCAACAGGTTTAGTACGGGGGCATGAAGGAGGGAGAAAAAGATCCAAATAGGTCGGAAAACAAAAATCTTGTAACGTATCGCAACCAAGTTTCACGGGGATATAATAACCGCAAACGATATACCGACCAATAGTGCTTTTTCATCTTTCTCGCTAATATACGTAGCGTGATGTCGTGTACCAAGTGGTACGTCGCAGTGCTCTTGTTTCGAATAAAAAAGAATAAAAACTAAATGGACTGAAGATTTCTGAGAATAGTTGGAAATCCATGAGTGACGATGGATTTTTGGTTAACCTAAACTAATCGAGGCTGAACTCTGTCATCGACTGCCTGCCACCATACAGTGTTCTTTTTCATCCTTTCGGATTTTATCTGGTTAGTTATGACCTGGAAATATTGGGATTCGACCTCATTTCCTTTTTTAGTTTACGCATTGTTCCAATTTTAATCGTGTATATAACATTATATTTCGGAATAATATTTAAACCTCCGTGTTGCAATGTAAGAGGCTTAAAATGGCGAGTAGAGTTTCGGTTCTTCGCCGGATGTAATCATCGCGCTCCTAGCGTTTAAGACGCCTCTAATTCGGGCAGCTCCCGCTCGTGTGTGCGCGTGTCTGTGCGAGTCTTCCGAATTTTGGCTTTTCAAGGGGGTTCTGAAACGTGGGACCGTTATCAGTGCGTTTGTATTCGACTGTCGCCACGTTAAGTAGGTACGACTCTCGTCATGGATTGGCGAAATTATGCTTATTCCCTTGCGAACCGCTCGGTTTCTTCGGGAAAATATCGTCGGCCGCATGGCATCTCGTAAGCCGCAAACAAATCAGTATCGCTCGATACCGTTTTTTTTTTACGTTTACACATTCTCGAATCGCGCGGTTCGTGTGATCCACGAGTCGAATGAGTCGAAGTCGTCTAAATCCAAAACCAAGTCTATTGATTTCACAAATTATTAATTACCCGTTCAACCTTTTCACTCAGGACGTTTCCGCTTAGACCGGCGAGTAAGAATTTATAATAAATAAGTTCTAAAACCTAATAAGCTTTAAAGCAATAAAAAATGAGAATGAAATTAATCGAATTCCTAAAGTCATTTGTTCCGTTTCAAATTTCAACGATTGCGAATTTTATTAGATTCGTATTTGCCCCGGTCTGTCAAGTTTGCTATTTTGATTTTCATAATTATGACGTTTTATTGAACAACGCCCGTGTAAAAAATCGACGAACGATCATTTTTTTCTCGAAACAGTTTGCTTTTTTTTTCATTTTTGTCATCGATTTTGGATTTCAGCCGAGAATAGATAGTTAAAAAACGCGTTCTTTTTAACCCTTCGCTGTCACATAAGGTCTATCTATTCTGCCTCGGACTAACTCAGCTTCAATTTAAGCATCTCTATAGTCAGAAATGTAGACGTGTCATGCTACCTAGTGTTGGTTGAAGGAAACCTCTTTTCCTTTCATCATAAAGCATGAACGTAAAAGCATCAGCGGAACTGTGGTAGTCGTGTTAAAGAGTTCGAGTTACTTGTAACGCCCGAAAGAACGATTTTTTTGAAATTTTTTTTGAACACTGGTTTTACTATTTTTTTATGAAACTTTTTTTCCATACAAATAATACATATGTTAAGAACATCGAATAAAATTTTCATGACAAAATAATAATAAATATGCGAGATACAAGTCAGTCTGCGAGGAGTCGAAATAAAAAAGGGGACTTCGCTATAATGAAATTCTATCAGGGTATTTTTATTTTTTCGGTGTCCATGGTAAATTTTAAATTTACAGAGGATTTTTATAAAAAAAAATTATTATAATAAGATTAACATCGCGTATATACCAGACAAATTATAGAAAAAATACAGAAATTTCGGGCTTAAAAACAATCATTCGAGGTATATATTTTTTTCTCACACCGTTAAATGAATAGATGGAAATGAATGAATAAACTTTTAACATGATAGTTATTTTTCTACATTTTGAATATATATCTTGGAATTTATCTGTTGACAAAACTTCAAAAAACATTAGGGGTCAGAGACATTCAAGGTTATTCAAGATCAGTATCGATGAAAATCGAATCGAAGATCGAATCCAAAAATATTTTCAAATGTACATTTTATTTTAATTTCAATTTCATTGGAACAGTGTACCGTTTAATTGTCCCTGGTGCTTGTACACAGACACTCGTATTCTCCTTCTATCAGCTAAAGTATGTTTACAGCCATTATTATCGAAGTGACAATCTTAGTAGGCGGTTGACGCGAGAGATTTTCGTCAGTTCGACCCGAGCATGCGAAACGATCGGGGATTTTCTATACCCGATTACTTGAGTATCCAACACATGAATGAAAACTCCGAACACATTTAACTATCGAATCTTGTGAAAATTCTTAAAAATGGGGAAAATTTAATGACACGAAAGCAGTGAAAGCCATAATAAACTGTGCAAACAAAATCATTGAACTTAAAAATGGACCAACTGCTCCAGACACATTTTTAAAAATCTCAATCTTTTTCTTAACGGGATATTTTACGGGAAGGGGACAAATTATATCATTGAAGAAATGTCAAGTTGAAACTATAAGTTGTGGAATTTTTCACCTGTGATACATCATACCTCAGATATGCAGAATCAAACATGTAAATTTGTCGATTTTTGGAGCATATATAATCAAATTGTAAAAAATGAACTTTCATAATAAAGACAAAAAAAATATCCCGTTGAGAAACATTGCAATCGAAACCACATGTTTTGAAATTTTCCGCCTGCAATATTTCCCTTTTGGGATATGCTATGTTAAACACTTTTATTTAATTTTTTGAGTATGAATTTTTTAAATGTTAAAAAAATGATTTCATGACGAAAAAAAATACCCCATCGAGACAATTTTAACACCAATCCATACAATTTTGATTTTTTTATCTGCGACATTTCATCTCAAAGTTATTGTATGTTAAAAGTTTATTCATTCATTTCCATCTATTCATTTAACGGTGTGAGAAAAAAAAATACCCCGGATGATTGTTTTGAGCCCCAAAATTTCTGTATTTTTGTTTCTCGATAATTTTTCTGGTATATATATATGCGATGTTAATCTTATTTTAATAAAAACAAAATTCATAACGATCCTCTGTAAATTCGAAATTTACCATAGACACCGAACAAAAATAGCCCGATAGAATTTCATTATAGCGAATACGGAGCCAATATGCGCTGCTGAACTGCCCTTTGAAAGATCATCGGCTAACTTCAGCCTCATAAAATTAAAGGGCTCATTAATGAATTCTACCATGCGGTCTTCGAACCGGTTAATAAAAATTTTGATTTTTGACAAAATGGTAGATGTTCAAACGCATTTTTTTTCGACCACAGTTCCACCCATATATTCGGCTATAAAATATAAACTATTTACCGCAAGTAAGAATCCTTCGTTCAATGACCAGACAACTATGTATGGGATAAGTGATAACAATTTCAAAGCGATCCGACAAGCCATCCTGGAGTTACACTGATCATCGACTTTGAAAACGTGCTTTCGAGAAAAACGCGTTTAAAGTTTGCATCGAGCGTGCAGCTACCACTACCTATGTAGGTACCTACTTGCACCCACTCGATGCGGCTGCATTCAAAGTTGCACGTCTTCTTAAATAATGCCCCGATTTGTCTAAAATTTTCAGGGAATACTTTTGAAATGTTGTACTTTTAGAAAATGCAAAAAATCAATTTTTTGAAAATGCTGACTGACTAGCCCCTTAAACAAGTACTGGTGACGTCAGTGGCGTCAATATGGTAATTACAATTATTTGCCGAATTTTTTTTATCGGTTTTCTAACCCTCAGGGTTACCTATGAAACATTTCCGTTCCATACCTACGATCATGGATTAGGCTAACCTAGGAACTTTTATCGGGTGTATCTTGGACTGCAATTCATCAATTACCAAATTTTGTTTTCAATAGATCAGGCATTTCCTTAGAAATGTGATGATTTTCTCCGATTTGTGATATCTTTTAATTAACAAAAGTTACAGTTGAAAATATAAATATTCGTCTTAAAATTTTCATCAAAATACCTTCTTTTTCAAAAGCTTATATTTTTATGAAAAAAAAAGAAGATATATATCGACATTTTATAAGGG
Source organism: Netelia virgata (assembly GCA_951802705.1). Classification (NCBI taxonomy): domain Eukaryota; kingdom Metazoa; phylum Arthropoda; class Insecta; order Hymenoptera; family Ichneumonidae; genus Netelia; species Netelia virgata. The sequence continues at coordinate 21,448,183 of OX637865.1, forward strand.
GCTTTACAAAGCTAAAAAAGTCGCTCCAAAAAATATATTTTTGTTAAGTATGAAAATGGGAGATTTTTTATATAGCGAAAAAAAGTTATGGAATGAATTCATCATAAGTCTCCGAAGAAAACATATTTTATACCAGTTTCATCAGTACTACTATTCATACCAGGATTTTGGTGCGTTATACGTATGAGATTTCGGGACGACGCCTTTTGCTACACATTCGTTCGCATTGATTATTATCTTTATTATACATGTTTGTTCACTTTGTTTAGTTCGAATATATTATAGGGATAATTAAAATAATGTTCGCCCGTTTCTGAGCATTTATTTTTCGAAACGATGGATTTTGTGATGTTCAGTACGACCTGGGTAAAAATTGCCCGAGCTCGAATTTCAAATGCGTGCCGTTTCTACACTGGCCGCCGGTTGACACTGCCAACCGCTGCCAACCGACCTTCTGACAGTTGGGGCCTCAAAGTTGTTCCTCCCCTAGTCCAGATCCCCTCCATCGCTTCCTACAAAAAAGGCGCGACTTTGAAAAATCGCTCGGGTTACGCAAACCCAGGTCGTGCCCTATTGGTTAAAATTATTTTTTCTCCTTGGTGTGAAGGGAAAAGGATAAGTAAAACATATTGTACGTTCACTTTTTTTCCACGTGCATAATATATTTTTAAGGTTATTAGACGGCGTATAATTTACGTTCTCGATGTTAACTCGTAGCTACCACAGTGGGGTATATACTGTCTCAGCCTAATTCATCGTTACCTTCTGAACCACTTCACGTTATTTAATTTTTGTTTTATATGTAGTTCTTTGTTTTTCATTATTAATTAATTTTTCTATTAAAAAGTATAAAAACTGTATTATATCCATTAAATAAACGAGTTTACTATGAACAGATTATTTTCTAGAAATGGCTCATTTCAAATTCGAAAATAAATCAAGAGTTTCAAGAGTTTTGCATTAAATTTCGAGCTGTTAGTGTGCCGAAACGAGAGAGTCATGATCTGTTTAGCGAAAATAGCAATTTTCGTACATTCCACAATTGGATAATTTCGACGGAAATTATTAACTGCAATTGCCTGCAATTGGTGAGTATTTTGTGTATATTTGTGCTGGCGTTCATTCTCCGATTACCACGTGCATCCGGTTCGTAAGAAAAATCTGTAATTCATAGTCCCGAAAGATAATGAAGCGGGACAGTGATCGCGATTAGAAAATATGCCGCAATTCTGAGGCAAATTTCGGTCAGACGCCATCAAGAAAAGAAAAGTTATGTCGTGGGGAAACTAATTGTTATGCAGCGAGCTGTAATTAGATTTTAGAGATTTCACCTACAATATTACAAATAATATTCGTCCGTGTATGTTTATATATATATATATATATATATATATATATATATATATATATGTTGTGAGAGCCTATGTATGTATATGTATATTGTAGTTTCGATACAAACGGGCGTAGTGGTAATGATAGTATAGCAGAACAGTGGCGTAAGCACGAGGCTGTCGTGAAACAAAAGTTACCGAGTTGCCAACTAGTAACGCTCTGATTAACGAGTAAACCATGGCGTTCGGGTATACGTACTTATATGTATCCTCGGATTCTTTTATCACCACGCGTTGTACCGCTGACAACCCGAGCACCCATCACCGATATATTATCAATCGATTATAAAGCCTGACTTTTTCACGGTCTCTGATGAAAACTTAAATTTGACTCAAATTATTCAGAGATCTTTTGGCAAACTTTATAAAAAATTTGTTCGCTGCGCGCTTTGACTTTGAATCCGATGTTCAAGCGAAAGTTAAAAAAAAATGCTGTCAATCTAAATTTGTTATCTTGAATACAATTTTTTAAGTATTGACATTTTTAGGTGGAATAAATTCTTTTAGATATTACATTTGGTATTTTCGATAAATGTTTTTTCTTTTGAATTAAAAAAAAAACGAACGAACGATTTCATATTTTGTCTAACAATGAAACTGAGGCCAGGATTATGGAGCTTTCTAAAAGATTTCAAATATTATAGTATTCCCGAAACACCTTTCGACGATATTGACGAGATGATCTTAAACTCTACGGGTTAAAAAAAGATTGCTCATCGTTCGCCGAATATCTCAACTACAAAGGATTCTGCAACAGGTGGTAAAGTACAAGGACGAGGTAAATCAAATTCAGAAATACAATGGCTAGATGGAATCATGGGCCGTCAGATTTTTGCCATTCTCAGAAGCATAAAATTTTCTCTCGCTCTGTCTAGCCTGGCAAAACGCGAGCCTAGCTAATGCCCGGCCTCGTTGCCGATGTTCACGCTCTCTGACCTCGCGAAAGAATCGGCGTTTCCGACCCTCTTTCATATATATATATATATACCTCTCTATTATATACTTTTAAGTCTGTCCGGAATTGCAAACCTTCTATACGATGAGAAAGGCCGAGCGCAACTAACGACATATGCCAGACTAACAAAAGTCCCGGGCTCTCGTTACCCGATGCACAGATTATTTCTCCTTATTTTTTTCCGCCTGCCACCTTCTACGAGCCGCATTGGACTCAATGCCCCCTGACTCAGTTAACGCGAATGTAGGTATACGTATAGTATGTAGGTTCCTGGACTGAGCGATCAAACAGCAGATTAATACTGTCCCACGTTTCTCTAAAATATTATCGTACTTCGGACTCGGAAATTTTACGATTTGGCTGCCCCGTTTTACAATGCCTTTTTTCAGAGTGGAAACGCATCTAATTGTAAGGGAAATCGTAGGTCCGGTCTAATTAATGGAGCATCTTTCTTCCTACCGAATGCAAGGATCGATGGCAAAGGTGCGGACCAGATTTTTCGTCACGTGATAAAACAAAAGTATTTTTGTTATTGTTTACGTTGGTAAATATTTTATGGCCCGTATGTTCATTTACAAGCTTAGTAGTTTATTGGTGATTTTCATCGACGACTGGTGAGTTCGATTAACCTTCGAGCAATCTTCGATTGATGTTTTTAGCAAGTATGACGCAACCTTTTATTTGTAATATACAGAACATTTTTCATTTTGCGGGACAATGATAAGACTGCGATAAGAAAGAGCGAAAGGCAGAAATATAAACACCGGGGACATGCAAAACTGAGTGTCCTTCGCAAAAAAATACTGCGCACTATGACTTATTGGCAAACAAGGTTTGCGTTATTTTATTTGCACAAGAAAATTGACATTTTGGGGGATATATGGCGTTTCAAATGATCCTCATCATTACGAATCGTGTGTAGATACTTCTTCGAGATTGTATAAAGAAATGGTGCGTATGGAAATAAAATCGGCCCACTCGTTGCTGAGTCACAGCGGCGTCAGGACAAGAAAACCGCGTTTATCGCTAGAAAGTTGTGATTTCTTTTCTCTTTATTTTGGAGTTCAAGTTGGCCGAATGTATTTAAACTTCGTGATTCATAGTTTTGTGTCAAGATAGAACGTTTCTACCAAGGAGAACGAAATCGGTTTGGTGATTCTTGTGATGAAACGACCTAGTAGGTACTTGCGCCTGAGGGAGTAACTAATTTTGAGGGAAATATTAATGGACATTTACGATTTTATCGGAGTGAGTGGTTAAAAATTCAAAATCAAGTTCAGAGTAAATTTGGGCCTAGTAAAAGTGGATTTTTTAAATCACAAAATGAATAAAAAAATATTTTTATTTAAAAAATCAACTTTCAGTAATATCGAGAATATCCAAATTGACTTTCACTTTTGAAATTTGCTCAATTTCGATGTTCATATTCGTATGAATTGTTACGCTATGAATGACATAAAATAATTAATATTCTAATTGCAGACACCATTTTCTACCAATCTCAAGATTATTCTGACGTTAATTGTCAATTTTTTGTTTCACAAAGCAACTAACTAGTTGCTAATGGACGGCAATCACACAATGGTACAATATGAATTCTCCAACAATTCGTCTGCATAAAATACACAATATATTCAAAGGTAACAACTGCGTCATCGTAAAGAAATCTTTCGCAAACAGTTACGCTATGAAAAGTCGTTCTGCGGTTGTTAAAAAAAATGTAACCTTCGTCCAGACTGAAGTAAAATGGACGTAACGTATAGTTGGTGCGTTGTACAGACGGTGAGTAACCGAGATTGCGATAAGGCCATGCCAATCAATGCGACCACTTCATGCATCGAGTCATAGATAAGAGAAGGAACTAGCGACGGTACGTGCGAAAGTAAAGTTAAAGCCGTGTCCGACGCGAAAATGGAAACTCAAATTAAATTTTACAGCGATTCTTTACTTTTTGCGAATGCGTACGATAATTGCGTTAATTACGTTAACTTTTTTTACGAACCGTTGAGTCTACTTTTTTCCTTATCATTCCTACTTTCACGATACTGTCAATGATGCAGTTTGTACGGACGTGGATGCTGATAATTTTGGTTTATATACAATATACGATATTCATATAAAGGAAGGTTTCTTGGATGCAGATTATAGTTTGTAATGATTATTTACCCGTTGACCGGTGACGAGTTGGGCACGGTAGTGACGGTCGTCGTACCGGAATTCGAGATAGCCGGTTCCTTCATAATTTTCGGTTCGTTTTTTCCCAACGTATACAATGTTTCGTTTCTTGTCGTTCCGCAGAATGTCAATTGTTTGTTATCCAATGTACGATTTTCATCGTATTTCTCCTTTCACTTTTTTTCTTCGTTCGGTTAATTCAATAATGTTGCAATAATTTTTGGTTTTTGGAGGAATGTCAATAGCAAATAGGTCGGAGATTTCACGAACAGGCCTCGGACTTGGAAATTCCCCCGTTGTTGCGGCCAGATTTTTTGTATTTCTTCCTCTCTCTCTCTCTCTCTCTCTCTCTCTGCGCTCTGCCGTTACTGTCACGAATCACCAGAGATTGTTGCAAAAACTCGTTACGCAACGTTCCCGGTCGGCGCTTTCAAAAAAATCTTTGAGCAAGAATGAACTCTTGCGATTTTCATACCTTTAGGCCACGCTCGAGGTGACCGAAATTATCGTTTTCATCGACGAGTTCCCGATATTCAGCGAGTTAACGAAGGTTTTTAAATTTATTTAATTTTTCGTACGTCCCGTCAAACTTGTACAAATGTCCATGAATTTTTCCTTCGCTGCATACGAAAATCTTTCACTTCGTACCACACACAGTGTCTCACTCCCTTTCGTTTCTCTCGTCGTTGAGGTTTTCTCGCTCACTGTTGTCCGTAAAGTTGTGGAATGTAAAATTCTTTTTTTCATTGATTTATATTTTTTGTAAATATTTTTACGTTCGATTATTCGATTACATGCACCAAGAGACTATAATTCGGTCACCTTAATTATGTATATTTTGACGCTAACTCAAGCGTTTGGTCGACTATCGATTATTCAATATAATTCAATTAATTGGTATTAATTATTATTATAGATGCACGTATATATTTTTTTGTTATTTTCCTTTATATAAGTATAGAAGACTCGGTTTCTTATCGCGCTTGTGTCGTCAATCGTCCGTCGTACTAGGTACCGGAGGACATCTAATCTAACATTTACGATCACGGGACTCGATCGCGATTAGTGGAAGAAAAAACTCTTGAACAATAAAGAATCAAAGTACCGCGAGAGAAACTATTTTCTCTTTGTTCTGTTTTATTTTCTTAATCTTTATATCGGAAGCATGTTTTGCCGCATCGACATAGTTGCCGACCGCGTTAAGGAAAAGATAATGAGGAACGCGACTCGTTCTAGAATCGCTTTTCTAGTAAAATAAAACTGCCGCTTCGAGTTTTAAAGCTGATCTTTGCTCGCGACGTCGTGGATACATTTCCGACAATCTCACTGGAAAGTGTGAAGGAAAAATCGTGGATATAACTTCTGATAATGTAACTGGAAGGGAACGAAAACTCGATGAGAATTCTCGATTATTGTACGTGTAGAATCGGTCCCGCACCGAGGACGACGATAATGGTGCATTGACGAAAAAATATTTTTCTCTTCGAAAATGGTCGATTTACGATCCGGGAGAGACCGGTCAATTATGATAATTCGAAAATTCCGCTGTCTCACCGTCGGACCTGTCGTATACTCGATGAATTCGATTTCAAAGTACAGTAAGCGCGTGCGTCGATTCAAATCGAGTTATTGGGTCACGAGAGGCTAATGTCTAATATATCTATATCTATATATATATATATATATATATATCTAGTTGTATGGTTTTGTAATGGATTGTAAGAAATTTGGTTCTATCGATGTCGACATTACCGACTGAGGCCGGCTCTCGGCTATTATGAAATTGTAAAAATAATTTTTGTTTTCCAAATTGAAATAACAATTATAAGGATGGGTTTGAGTTCTCGCCGATAATTTTGTACGTTCACTGCGCATGAGTTTTGTAGACAGTTTAAAAAATATATATCATTACTTTAATTGTAAGATCATTCGGCGAGTCTTGCTCTTTTCTTTATCTTTCGTTTCTTATTTTTTTTCCTCGCTCGCACCACGTTCGATTATTCCGTGTGTGTGTGTTTTTTTTTCTTGCAGACGTTTTTTTTTGTTTCTCCGGTCTCTCTCGCTTGCACTCGTTTTTACGACCCCCTCGTTTTTGTTTTGTCCCGTGTGTGTTATTGCCGTAACGAACGCCAGGTGTTATTAGCGGTCGGGTTAGTTGGCAAAGGAGGATCGGTGATTGGTTGCTAGTTAGGATAAGTCAGCTGGTAGTAGTCCCCACCCGTGGCCTCCTCGCCGATTTGCAATTGCTTCACTCGCTTTATAAGCTTGCTAGAACACAAAATACTAACTCTCAATAATGAGTTCCACGTTGTTGAGCCCCTCCCCCCACCCCCTCCCCCAAGCCTCTTGACACACGGCTTCTGTCAATTATTAATTTTATATTTTTTATTCACATTTATTACCCCTGTTGGACATACGTCTTTAATTAGGCTTCTTTAATCGAATATTGGATGTTCTTATCGAGTCTGAGGCTCAGCGGGACATACATTTTTTCATAATAAATAAAAAGAACATTGCGATCTAGCGATCTTAACGTAATATTGAAATCAGCGACGTTCAACGAACGTTCACGATTCGTTGATAGGTTTGAGAACCACGCTATAAGACGATATTTGTCAACGATTACATCATTTAGTGAGTACCTTTAACCACCAACTGAGACTGTACAAAGTGAGATAAAGCCATGTAGGTATTGAGGTATGTGACGTGGAACACGCGTATACAAGTTTTATGAATGTGCCATTTTTTTCAAATGCCGTCTACCGAACACGTCGTTTTAATTAATATGTACTGCTAGCAAACATGTCGCATGCGATGTACAGAAAAACAAAATTGAAATAAAAGTAGTATTTTCGTCGAGATTGGAAATTAAGTCAAGTTTCTCGGTCCGCGTAATGAACGACTAATCTCAAAACTATTTTTACTCGGACCCCCCAGACCACAGTTTGGGGTCTGACGTACCCCGTGCTTCATCTTCACGTAAAAGGCCTTTTAAGCGCGATAAAAAGGTTGGCTAGGGTTTGCTTCTTTCGACTTTCAATAAACGACGGAATTATGTCAAATTTAATTGATCGACTAGAATTTGGCCAACGAAATTTTGTTCATATTTGAAAAATATAAATAATGATCTAAAGTTAAAGGGTTAAAGATCATGCCGAACGAGAATCGACATCAAGTGTTCGTAAGAGTTTGCTGTGAAAAATCAAACGGGAGGAAAAAAATGGCAAAACATGAATATCGTCATCGAATAAAGTTGGTTCGAACGAAACAGTTGATTCAACAACAAAGCGGAACAAAAGGCTACGGGAATGGAAAAAGAGGGTCATCGAGGAAGCGTTGGTAATAATCGCAAAAGCGAACGAACAGTATGACGGATCGGATGGTTCGATGACCGCGACGCCGGTATACATAAGAATTTCAACGTGCCATCGATCCGTTGCTAAAACGGTCTGATAAAAATAAAAGATTAGCTATTTTTCGCGATACGTACACATCTATAGGTAGATATCTACCTATAGAGCGAGCTGACTCGAGTAGCTGTTCGCTTAATTGTAATTGACGAGGCTTTTATGGGAACGACCGATAGAGACGAGTCGCTCGTGAGTTTCCCACATCGCATGTGCTATACTTTCCTTAAAATAATTGGAAAACCACGATAATAACGCGAATACGCGTACCGTCTTTCCATTTCTCGTTATTAAAATTTAACGTGTAGTGTTCTTTTTTGTTTTTCCAATAGCGTTGTTATTGTGCGTCAACGGGGTCTGAGACACGCCGAACGGAAACAATATTAGGTACCTCCGCGGCGTTCAACGACGCTTCGAAAGTAGCCAAATTCGTACCACTGACGTTTTTAAATACTTACAATGGTTTACAAAGAAACGAAAATTAAATAATTTAAAAAATAATATCAAGATGAACGTAGGCAGTTTTAACCGGCAAATCACTAAATCTTGTCACACGGTACACGGCAGACCCCGGAGGAGGATTCAACGCGTTTCAATTATCCGTCGAACGTGTCTCGTGGCTCGGGTGACCCCGAATAATCGAATAAACGTCGGACACTCAAAATTTCATTACGCCTCTCATCGATCGATGAAATAGACCTCGATGCTTCGACACTTTTACGTAATCCACAATGATCGACGGAGTTTACCGAAAACTGGAATCGTCGTGGAACATTGACGAGGAAGAAAATAAATAAATATACGAATGACAGATCGACACGCGGTCCAAGAAACGCATTACGTCCTTTCTCGTCCGCCAACGACACTCGCGACGTCGGAACTACAACTGATGAACATAAGAGCATTGGCGAGGGGAACGAGCGCGCCCGCGGCGACAAAGAGAACCACCGGTGACTGGCCTGCGAGGGGAGCCAGAGACTTCGCAGTCTCGAGCGAGAAGAGAGGGAGAGACACTGCACAACGCTTGGGCAAAAATGTGCTCGTACACTAGACTGGATATAATAGTACACACAATATCATGGTTACGAGAAGTTAGAGACTGGTTTACGGTCTCGGTTTCGATACACTACGAACTTGGAGTATAGTACGAGACCTTCCGACTCGAAAAATCCAGTATCTATCTACTCGACACGACCGACCTGCCACCTCTCCGGGATGAACCCGTATATCCAAACCGTTGATTCTATGCTTTTATTTCCTCCAGTGCCCAAACTTGGCGTGCCCTTGCTTCCTCCTGGCTAGTACAAACGACCGTGGGACAATAGACAAGAAATCTCGTGGAAAGGGAGAAGAGAGAAACTCCAAAATATTCGCCATTTTCTTCGCACGAGATGCTGGGCCTCTGTTGTAAAATAGAACGTCAATATTTTTCACCGTTTGACTCGATCCGGAAAGGAGGCTTTCACGCGATCCGAGTCTGCCTATATCTTTTGAGGTGCTTCGGTGGCAAATCAATATCCAACAAAGAGAATTTGAAGGTCCGATAAGTGCGAGAGACAGGGATGCATATTTTTCTGAACAATGGCTTTCTGGGGTATCATGGAATGCACTCGGACGAACCCTAATTTGTATGCGACACTTTTTTTTTATATCCGGCATCGTAGAAAATATAATTGTTAATTTGACACGACGTCGATTAAAGCGACCAACCGTTTTGGACGACCAAATTTACTGAAAATCGTCCGGTTATAGCAACGCGCGTCTCAAAACAAATCACAATTTCCCGCGTAAATCACTATATCAACCTATATTGCGCGCGCCAAAATGAGTTCCCGTTTTTACAATGCTGTGCGTAGTTCTTACTATCAAACAAAAAGCAAAAAAAACAAACTAAAATCACACAAGTTTTACCCCAGTAAATATAATGTATTGGATTTTTCTATTACTATGTACTACATTATTACAATAAGTATGTAGCTCCAAGTTGATTTCATTTAAACGTTTGTTCATTTCTAACAATCGTTCATTATACATGCATATTATTTAATCCGAATTAAAGAAACATGAATAAAATAAGAAAATAAAGATTGAATAATGTGGCTGATTTGTGCGGTGTCCGGTCAGTACGACATACCATCTCCGGTCCCTTGATGGTCCCTCTATCCGGATTCTACTGCAGTTCATATAATTGCATACCCTGTATATATACAACACGTATATATATGCATATATACGCGTGTATCAATTAAACGGCTTTTAAGAATTTTATTAATTACTGGAAACGTTCCTCAAAAGAGAGACCAACGATCTGTCGAGGAAATGCTAATAGCAGTAGCACTCGCGAGTTTGGACAGCTAAAACGCTGTTGTGACATGGTTTATATTTGCCCTTGCTACGATCGTGCAAGCACGCAAACACGTGCTCTACAAAACAAGAGCTATTCGCGAACCGAATGACAGCGATGAATCATTTAATTGTAAGACGAAATGCGCGAGAAGCAGCGTGTGTAAAAAAGTATAATTGCGAGGATTCTCTCGTTCGTACCGTCTCGGGACGACGATCACGTATTTACGTGCGAGTATAGTTTCTCTTGAGTATCGACTAAGCGTTGGGCAAATAACCAAAGTCCGTAATCATAACAGGAGGTTAAAAATGACTCTCGTTCGCGTTTGAATATGGAGCGAGACTCTCGATACTGTTGTAGCCTTCTAGTATGTACATGGATATATTCTAATGTTGTTTGTAAACTATCCGCAGAGGGCTCGATATTACCGATGGCTGCGATTGCAGGCTTGCTGCGTGCTTGCGTATTAGAACCACGGTCTTACATACGGGTCTGGAAACGACGGTAGTGGGAGAAGGGTCGCTTAGCGTCCAGTTTTTGCAGCTTCAATTTTCGGCCGCATGGTGCGCATTGGTAAGGGGGTGTCGAGTGCGAAAGAGAAAGCCATTCTACGGTCTCTATATAGCACATGCGTTTTTGGTTATAAATTTTATTACAGCAATTAAAGAATGAAATAATGGCGGTGTGTTGGCTCCGCAATGACCGGTACAGCAAATTATAACGAATTAATTGAATAATATTCTCGTAAGCCAGACGTATTGATGAGTTGTTCGCACTGACAGTCTCTTGGTTCGATGGATGGTCCACCGACTCGGAATTATTTGGTATAACCGAAGTTGAACTTGAGAATATAGTACGTATCGCAAGCTCGCCTAGACGTGGATATACATATGGAGCCTATAAATAATATGATAAAATATATTCCAGTAATCGAGATATATCAAATAACTTAAATGGAATATTTAACAGGCGTGAAAATCATTTGCCGAAAGCATTGGAAAAAATATAATAAACTTACCTGAGCAATAATTTTACCCTCACAATCGCGTTTTATCCATTCTCTAAGGATGAAGTTTTGTTCAAAATGTCTATCGCAAACGTGGTGAGATAGTTTAAGTTCCACTCCGGAAATTGCTCCTTGCCACTTTTTTAATTGTTTTATTCGATTTGTACCCTGTTTTGCAGGGAGGTACCACACAGGATTTCGTCATTTCTACGCGATCAATTTGTCAATGAGAGTTTTTTAAATTTGTACACCAATTTTACACGAAATGCGGAGAAGAGAGAATTGTACGATTTTACTCGCAACATCCCCCGATCACAGCACCGAACGGTAGCAGCGGTGAGAAAAAAAAGTTTGGACACTAAGCGGCCCACTTTCTGCCTATGCAATGTGAGCGTCGTTTCCAGACCTGTATGTAATAAGACCGCGATTAGAACTGACGGTGTGGTGAGTCGAAAATCTAACGTAACCTCAACAATTGCTTTAAAATTTTAGTTCTGTTCAAAAGTATCAACTACTTAACCCTCAAACGGTAACGATGGGTCATTCTTGTCGAGGCAAAATATTTCCGGTACGATCTCTCGTAGACCCTTGCAGGTAAAAATTTGGAACAGGGGGGGCGGGGGGGTGTTTCGGGAGGGGGTAACCGAGGGCAAAGTCCCGGAATTTTCCCTCATTTTTCTTGCGACCTGCGTACTGTTAAAATCGACGAAGGACCCGAATGACCCGTCGTTAGCTTCAACGTAAGTAACAATAAATTTTTATTTTTTTGTTTTTTTCGTGTAAAATACGTTCATTTAATAAGAAAACGTGTATCAACATTGGTCCCGGATCTTGTTTTAGCGAAATGGCGACACTAAACGACAGTGAAGTAATGTATGCGCCCCTGCGTCGGAAAAAAGTTGAATATTTCGACGGAGAAGCCTCAGAAGAGGAAGTCGTAAGTTCCGAAGAAGAATGGGAACATTTTGAAAGTGATAGCGAAGAAACACTATTTTGTTGTATAGGGTGCGAAATATACGTATGCGAGAAGCATCGAACGGTTGCATGCTCAGACTGCGAATTAAAAAAAAAGTAAATAACCTATTTCTGTAATATTATACGCAAAATTCATTTTTTAATAAAAATTTAACAAATATTATAAAAAAAATACCATTTCATACGCGTAAAAGTTTTTCCGAATACCCCTTCCTTCATTAAACACATATATGGAGGTCGGGAAATAAGTATTTTTCAGGATGAAAAATAAGGGTCCGATTTTAACCCTCGAAATTTCTCATATTTTTTTCTAAAAGGGTGTTGTTTCAATGAAAAAACGACGTTGGTTCGTTTTAATTTATTTAAAAAATCATAGGGGATATGATTTGTTAAACATAGTCATGCAAAATGCATGCATAATGTCTCCATATTTTGCATGAAATTGTTATTAAACATTTTTTTTTCGGTTAGCACAAAGTATTATCATTTACTTAAGGGTTCAAAGTTCCATGAATTTTTTCAAAAATTGACAAATTGTGAAATAACCGAAGGACACAAACGAGCCATCGTTAACTTTAACGGTTGCTCAAAAGATCGTTAGCTGACGAGGGTTAAACAATAATATTGTTGAAAAAAATTGTCGCTGTCACTCGAATATACAAATTGTCATCGAACGTTATCACAAGTTTAAGATGCTGATAGCCGTTGATGGCGCTCCTCTGGCGGCCATTTCCGGAAGCTCCCTCAACTTGCAGGGACCCATTAAATATATAGAATATATATATATATATTTGCGTATATTTAGCTTCCAAAAGAATCCGCAGTCGACGCCAGCAGCTGCTACGAAATCTATCGATGCGACGACCCACTATAAACCTGGGAAACCGAATGACTATAACGCGACCTATTGCGCGGGGACGTAGTCCAAATCTCGAAACGTTGCTCTATTCAACAACGTTCTAGCGCTATAGAGCGCTTGGCGAAACGATATATCGTTTGACTAACATAAAAGTGACGCGGGACATTCATTTCGCGAACGTCAGCAAGGGCTTTTGTGGATTGAGAACAAAGGCCGAGAGACAGTCTCCCTCGACTGACTCTGAACCCACCATCTTACACGGGCGTAGATGGAAAGTTGAATGGGGCGAATTCCCCGAAACACCTCGTTGATCGTCAATCGACCCGCTAATTTTCAGCACGAAGAAGTACCGACTTTACCGACAACGATTTTGAACGATTTCTGGAGAAACTACACCAGCCTACCGTTTGTCGATACACACGTAACTTCGTACTCAAAGTTGTGGCCGATTATCCGCTAATTTCGATGATTATCAGGCGTTAGTTTCACCGATAATTGCAAACACATCTTAAATTTTCTGTTCTCATAGCGAGACTCCTATTTGCGTCGTCTTAAGATCATTAAATGAAGACAACTTTCTCAATAATTCTTGTGATGTCCCGACTGCGTACCACATACGGTTGCTGAACTATTTCTAAAGATCGAACGAACATTTACCGACTCTCGGTTTATTATTACTGACTGAGGATAAGTCTTACTAATATTATAAATGCGAAAGTTTGTAATGATCTATGTATGGATGTTTGTTACTTAATCACGCTATAACGGGTAAACAAATTTGAATGAAATTTGGTACACGGATAGACCATGTCCTGGAATAAGACGTAGGCTATATTTTATTTTTTTTTTTTAAATAGGGATCCGTGAAATGATTAAGTTTTTATGACCAAAGGTGTCAAAAATTGAGGAAATAAATTCGTTTCTTGGTGTGCGCTGCGTTAACTATTGTAGATAGAAACAATCAATGTACTAACGGATTAAACATCTCAACAGTATCTACAAAAAATCCGCGATAAGCTGTATCTAACTATCATAGATTAGGCACAATAACTGCTTTACGCGATGAAGTCGCGAGTAGAAGCTAGCATCACATATATACATTAAATCTCGAATAGGGATCTCTCTGCGCCTACCAAAGAGAGGCCACCCGCTGCGATATGTATCATTTTAAACAAAGGATCGAGTGTTCCTTTCTCTCTCTCTCTCTCTCTCTCGATCTCTCGCGTTAGAAACGCGACCGAGTTTCAACAGAAAACCTTACGGCGTTGGACTCAAGCCTATGGTTGAAACGGGACCCGGCATTCAATTAAGTAGCCTGACAGAAACATTTCCTCCCCCACTTATTCTTAGGAATAATAGAATTGAAACGAAATAATATCAAATTAAGATTTTACGGATTATCTCAATCGAGATCTTGATTTGGAAATATCGTTTCCGGAAAGATTACAAATTGTCTTCGAGATAAAATAGTGTACTTGGTGAATAATGTCACAGTCTGGCAATGGTTGTGTTTTAATAAAGGGAGTTAAACTGTACTTCGTCTTCTAGTCCCATCCTCCGATTACATTCTCGGGCCGGCTCCAGAAATGCAAAACTATCCGTTAAAACAGTAGTATAAGAATACGAAAATAAACTGTTTACAAAACGTGGTAAAGATCTTGCCTGTTCCTATGCGTCTTATTGTTAATTAGCCCTATGCAGATAAATGAAAGTCGCGTGTTTTACATGACGCATTTTTACAAATAGATTTAACTCGTGCAGTTGACTACGTCGAGTTTCGAGTCGACAGGCCCACGAAGAATCTACAACGAAAGTGCCGACAATATTAGAATCGGAAGACAGCGGGAGAGCCCGCGGTACCGCGCCGTCTGCTCGAGTTTATAACTCGATGTGTCTGGCTTCATTGATTTCTTCGCAATATCTCATTGTAAGTCAGTTAGGTATCATCGGAGCGCCACGCTCGGTCGAAGAGTAGATTTATAGCTTCGTGAGATGAATCGTGGGCCGAGGAGCTCGTCCAGCAGTTGTTTCTCTCTCGGACTACACATCTCGATCTCGGTAGATCGACCGATTGAATTATTATCACCGTCGATCAACGAACTGCCTCCGACTAATGTCCATTTAAAAATGACGATAACGCGCAGAGTAAAACGAGCCGGTAGAAAGGTGAAAATGGTAGACCGAATGGTACTACATTATAGAGGCGCGGCCCGGAAGTCGAGCGATAGTTATTGCAGGTGTAGCAGGTGTTCACACTCAGGCGCGTTCCCGTCCGATCAACAAAGTCCGACTTTCATCGATCGCTGTACGTTTTCTATTCCGTAGCATCCGTATATACTTGCTTGCTGTGTAAATATAGATATACACGCACACCCATATATATATATATGTATATAGAAATAGGTGGGAGGTCCAGAGTTTCATTGACGCAACATATTGCGTGCGTCACGAGCGACGTTGAAATAGATTCGTAATAAACATTAAATTCATGCACGTGAGCAAAAGAAAAATTATAATGACATGCGTGAGAGATCGGACTGCTAGGCGATGAAAAATTGGCCGATATTTTATGGCGGGAAATCCAAAGTCACGGTATCTAAATCGAGGACTTTCATCGCTAGACCGCGAACAATGTTCAAAGTATCTCTGGCGCTAATGAAATATATAAAATTAGCGTCGCTTCGAAGCACACGAAGGGAAAAGATAATTGCGAGGATACATAAGCTTCAACGACGATGGTGAACGATAGCTACGATCGACCCAAAGCTGCTTGTCCGATGTTATGTCACCGTCGAGCAATCAAAGAAATGCATTGCAATTTGATTATTCGTCGAAATCATCGATGCGGCAGTGGATCAATGAGTTTGATGATAGTTATTGGATTGGATAAAGCAAAGAACGAAAAAGTAACGGATACATACCCACAATCGGCGTTATGATTATTGTTGTTGTTGCCGCCAGTGCTGATGTTGTTGTTGGCCAAATTGGAATTGGAATGATTGTGTGATGTGGCCATTGATGTGCTTAATTCTCTGATAACGTCTCTGATCGTTGCTTCGTCGAGCTCGTGTAATGCTGTACAGTAGTCCAGTCTGGGAAAAGAATTTGGATCAAATTAAGAAATCAAATTAAAAAATGTCCAAGGAAGTCGGGAATATAATGTATCCATAATTCCGAAAGTAATCTCCTTATACAGTGGCGAATACAGTCGTCAAAATCATTGAGCAATCGGACCAAAATAAAGAGAGAAAATGACGAAAAAAACGAAAAAATTGTATGTATTAAGATCAGCGATTGTATAGTATAAAAACCGAAAAAAAGAGTATTCTGAAAATTTGGTAAACAACATTTTTCTTTAAACTGCTTTATTAATGATTTTTCCGCTTTATTATTGTTTGGGATCAATGTTATTAGTATCCGATACAATAGATATATTTCTTCTTCGTGATTATAATCGTATTGTTATGTAATTGAATTCTTCTCAAATGTAAATTGTGGTTGTGCCTGCATGCGTGGAGTATCCTCAAGGTGACGCGAAACACGCATGGGTGCGGGAAAGACAGCTGCCGTTTTTTTTGGACAATTTTATTTTTCGAGAAAAGGAATATCTTATGGTTCACGAAATGCTTGATACAAATCGTGATATAATTTGTATTATCATGTTGAAGAACATATCGATATTCTCGGGGAATAATTGTCGATAAGATTGTTCATATTCAGTGAGAATATTATATTACCTCAAGGTATGTAGTCCTATAGGAACAGTATAATTGAAATGTGCTTCAAGACCGTGTGAAACAGACTCGGTCGGTAACAAAATAAAACGGTAATCATAGTTTCTACATATAGAATATGGAAGGTTGGGAAATAAAAAACAATCGCATGCCCCAAAGGAATCGTCAGCAGAGGCGTTGAGATTTTTCATTTGTCCCATGAGCACCATGTTCTCCGAGTGAGAAAAATGGTTTGAAAAATCATGTAGCATCTCGTTTGCGCTCATACCAGTTTCACACCATCTTAAATCACATCAAACGGAGATCCAACGATTCGAATTTCTTACGGCCTGTTTGTCTCGTCGTCCGAGCGTCCCTCGCTGCACTCATAATCCAACATGAAATCGTCCGAAGTTATGGATTCGCACGGTGAGAGTGTATCGACACTTTCGGCGCGAGCGATTCTTCGCACGGAACCGTTCTCCGCGATACGTCCCTGAGGCATATCTGCAAAACAATATAATTCGGTATGAGTATGGAACTCGATGAATCGAGTGGCCAAATCACGCCACAACGAATGAAATCAATACGTACTCAATTTCGGAGCAGATTCAACGAGAGTGTGACTGTTCTCGGTAAGGACGTTGCTCGTTCGACCTCCCGAGTGTGTCTCCGTCGTTCCAGTTTTCAGTGTTTCGTCGAACGTGAGCCCCGGCTGATCGGCAATCTCGTCGTCGAAAAATTCGCGACCCTCCGACAAACTCAGCGAGTTGGAAGCATTCGTCGGAGTGCCAGGACTATCGTCTTCGAGAGTGTTACCCGATCTATCCATAATGCACTCTTTCCGCGAATTCTTTCCGTCGGACTGCGTAATACTTGCGGTCAGACTGTCGACGAGACTGTCAACCGGAGATGTCTCGTCGTCGATAAGACTGGTCGTCGTTGCAGCCGCAGCGGCAAATGCCGGATCCTCGATCGTAAGCATGACCGAGCGCAGTGTGTTTTTCGGCAATGAGCCGCTCTTCGCGGCGGTAGTAATAGTTTTGAGATGCCGATTGGGGTTGGCGCGACACTCGTCGTTCGAGCTTAGCGAGTACTCATCGGCCATTGCCTCGCCGTGGCCGTACTCCGGGTCGTCCGAGCTCGGTGGACTAAAATCTGACTTTATCGAGGATGTTTTTTCCGCGTGCGAACGATCCTTGTAAACTTTTTCCTCTCCCAGGCCCTCGTCATAGCCTTCGGACGAGGTTGTCGACATCGAAGTCGTCGAGTCCGTATATCTATTGTCCTTGTTTAATATCCTCTGATACTGAACGGTTCGGTCACGTACAAAGCCACTGTTTAAATTTGCACTCGTTGCAAATGAGTTTGGCAACGGTATGACAGATATCTCCGTTACCGTACTATCGTCTTCCACGTCGCGTACATCGAAGCTCTTGCCGCTCAATACCATCCTCAAGTTTCTCGGTCTTCCGTGACTTCTTCGTACCATAGCGGCAGCCGCGGCGCTACTGTCGAAATAATCCAAGCCTCGAACGGTCTCGTGATCGACCGTATAACCCTGCTGACTACCGACACCCGAATCCTCGGTTCCCGAGCTTTCTTTCGAGCTCGTCGGGCCTTTAGACGCCGTTGAAACTTTTCTACACTGGTTGGCCGCTGTTTTGGCCACTTTTGAATTGGCCTCGTTCATCCTGACGGCGTATTGGGGCAACGGCAAGTGAGACGTGTGCAGGGTGTACTTGCTGATCGGTTCGGGTATGCCCGAACCTCGGCGATCGGTCTCGATCGTCATAGGCGAAGAGTGGCCGCCGTATGCGGGCGGATTATTCACCGGAGATGGCCTCAGCTTCGAGGACGGTATTGTTGGGTGTGCTTGCGACGATCTCGAAGATTGCCTGCCGATTATGTAATTGTCTTGTTGAATCTCGCGCTGTTGTTGTTGTTGCAATTGGTGCA
The DNA here is from genome assembly GCA_951802705.1 of Netelia virgata. NCBI lineage: Eukaryota > Metazoa > Arthropoda > Insecta > Hymenoptera > Ichneumonidae > Netelia > Netelia virgata. The sequence continues at coordinate 21,466,967 of OX637865.1, forward strand.
TCTGTTCGATTTGCTGCTGCTGCTGCTGCTGCTGCAACGAATGAACTTTCTCCTGATTATAGTGACTCGCCGTGTGACTGCTGCATATGTCGCCAACTTTGTTCGTGTAACGCTGTTGTGGCTGTCGAAATCCGAAGCGGTTGGTGCGCAATGCGTTGCCGGATGTGACGGCCTCTTTTTTCGGAGGTGCGAGCCTCGGTGTCGAGCGTCCCGACGAAGAACTATGAAATCGCTGATGACAAATATCCTCGTCTCGTCGCCGCTCTTGCTCCGGAGGTCCAGCTGATTTTGACCGCTGATGCATCGTCCCGGTAACATCGTTGCCGTGCGAGCCCGCTGTTACGGGCATCGGTATACCGGAAGTCGGTCGTCTACGAAAGCCGAACGACGTTGCGGTGCCCCGTGTGAGCGGCGCGCCCCTCTTCGACGCACCCTTGCTATCGTTCTACAACATTGAAAACAAACACAAAGAATCTTTAATAACAAATAATGGAACCAAGATAGCTTTGAATGAATCCGATAATATTCCAAAACAAGAACTATAAACGCGTGCAGAAAAATAGTCGATGGCATCTTTATTGCTGAACTGGTCTACATTTTCTTTCGCTATTTTCCAATACACATACACACGTTTACTTATTCACAAGGAAACGATATGCAAGTTTAACGATTGAATACAGAGTCAATTCGACATAACCTTGATCGTTCTCGCTACCGTTTGTACAGACAATTTTCACTTTTCGATTGATCTTTTTTCATTCGGACATTCATATTTACAGACCGAACGACCGGTATCCCGAGTTGTCTCAATAAATTTGCGAACGGCACTGAGTGGACCGGCACAACTGTCGTGGTTACAGCTCCGACGAGAGTCCCCTAGGGTGGGAGAAATCTAATAGCCAGGGACAAAAATACTATTTTCGTTTAGTTTCGTTTAGTGTATATATATACACATGTATATATATATATACACACACAGGTTGTACGTATCGAGTGTATACGTATAGGTCGCGACAAAGTGAGCTCGAGAGTCGACGTATGACAGTAGTCGTCGGTGAATCCGTCACCGAGCGGCCAAAAGCAGAGGCACTCGCTGCGTGAAGATGTTCACCCTTGCTACTTATGAGTCAGGCAAGCGTACGAACTGCTTTCATTGCTGTTTTCTTTTCTTTTTCCTTTTTCATCTAACGAGACCATCTGGTGAACACGTGAACGGGATATATAGGTTACGCAGCTTACTCCGGAGACTCGGTAAAGAAGCTCGTCGCGTGTCCTCCTCTCGATACACGGCATGTATATTATGGTACATAAGTATTACTACTCTTACTATTTCTATACGAAAAGTGTTTTGGTCGGTAAGCGTTAGGTTTTAAGATTAGTTGCTTACCGCAGCGCCTCGTGCGTAGTCCTCGCACTCGTCGGTATCGTCCATCTCGTTCTCGTACTCGTACTCGTACCGTTCGTAATCCATATTTCTCGTATTACGACGTCGTTGAAAAACGACCGAAGAAGCAAATGATCAAAGGTCAAATCGTGTAGGTCTGCGTTTAAGCAGATTTCGATGAGAATCGAGTGAGAATTGTACACGTCCGTAATTAACACTTATCACCACTTTGCCGGCATTGTAAAACGCCCTTGACGTCTCGAAACTTCATACGAGGTTGTCCCTTGTGTATGCCGAACGGTTGTTTTCTTTCCAAACTCGACTTTTTTTTTCTGTATAATTCTTCTTGACGCCGCAATCTCAATTTTCGTAAGATTTTCGTTACAACAGTTCTGTCGGACTAAAGTATAATTCTCAGAAGCTCGAACCGTGACGATGGACTTGAAATTTTCCGCTCGTTGAAAATTTCGTCGTACAACCGACGTGTATATCGACGTGTTTGCGCTGCGCCAGATAGTTTCGCGACTTCGCGATGATAATCTTGTGACGTATCGCGTCGTCGCCGGTCCAATCTAATCGGCCGGTGCTCACATTCTCGTGGCAGACGACACGACGATGCAATGCTTGTGCACGAGCTCCTCTTTTTTATGTTTCAGTTTTTTTGTTCTTCGTAACGACGACGTCGGGCCGCGCTGCGACGGAAGGCCCCGCGGTGTGCCGTGTGCGGCTAGCTTTACGCGACATACGAGTGTGCCGAGTCTCACGTCTCACCAATATATATACATATATACACTTAGCTATGCATACAGAGAGTGGAACATCGGCGGGATGGGTACGAGCAGAACGAAGAAGGCAAGAGGATCGATCGGAACGACAGCGCCGGCGTCGCGACGCCATTGCGCGAGCTTTCGCTGCGCCTCTCACGGTTTAAATTATACCTATGTATATATACGGCAATATAGATATACAAACGGTCACATGTCATATATATGGGAATATACACGGGAATATGTCTTTATATCTTACTAATAACACATCACTCAATAAGTTTCCGGTCTAACTAACAATAAGAAAAACATTTTTTTTTTTTTACAAATTCCACTTTATTCATCAACATACTCTCCTTCAAGAGTGATACATTCGTTCCAACGCTCCTTTATCTTTTCGATGCTTTCTTTGTAGGACGATTTGTCTTTGCTCGCAAGATAGGCCTCAGTTTCGGCAATTACTTCTTCATTTGAGCCAAATTTCTTTGCCTGGAGCATCTTTTTGAGCTTTGCAAAAAACCAGCAGTCGCTGGGGGCCAGATCTGGAAAATACGGAGGATGGGAAAGCAATTCGAAGCGCAATTCATTGAATTTGACCATCGTTTTCATCGACATGTGACACGGTGCATTGTCCTTGGTGAAACAACACTTTTTTCTTTTGCGTGTGAGACAGTTTTTTCTTGATTTCTACACTCGATCGATCCAATAATGCCATGTAATATTCGCTATTCAGATTTTTACGTTTCTCAAGATAGTCGATGAAGAAAATACCATGCGCGTCCCAAAATACGGATGCCATAACCTTGCCAGCTGACTTTTGAGTTTTCGGTCGCTTTGGATGACTATCACCGGCTGCTGTCCACTCAGCTGGCGATCTTTTTGATTCAGGTGTGTAGCAGTAGATCCACCTTTTATCCGTTGTTACATACGGACGCAAGAAATCCTTTTTACCTCGTTTGAACAGCTGAAAACAGCGCTCTGAAGCGTTGACGCGTTCTTGGTTTTGGTCCGGTCTACGCGGACCAAAGTCGCCGATAGAAGCTAGTGTATAGATAAACGGACAAGAGCTGTCGGAAAAATCTATGGAACGTTAATGTAGAAAAAGCTTACAGCGAGATAGGTAGCTCGAAAATGAGAGAGGACAAAAACGCGGGGAGGAGGGACATTTTCAACTTTTTTGAACAGTATAATGAAACAATCCCGTGAAAGAAATTAGTAGGGCAGCCATAACAAAAATCGGGGCCTATGAGGGTTTAAATATGGATTCCCTACTAGGGATTTCCACAACACAATCGGACTAGGCCCCGACAGGAAAATAACAGGGTTGGATTATTTATTCAAAAAAGGTCGTAGCGAGGTAAATGATAAGGGCCCAAAAGGGATTCATCAAGGCAGCAGTTATTGCAGAGCACACAATATTTGCAAAGTTATTTAAACAATTTTATAGTTCGGTAAAACACTAGGTTATACAAAAATTTTAAGTTAAGTTATATAATTAATTTTATTTACGGTATATAAAATTGTATATGACTGTATATGAGTACTTTTATTTTATGTTGAAATACATAATACATATATATATGGCTTCATCTTTATATGGCTTCATATATCATTAGATATAGACATAGTTTTCTTTGGTTTTATTCGCGTATGGAAGCATGTAAATCAAAAGATTGTTTATTAAAAGTTAACAAATTATGTATTGATGAAATATATATATATATATATATATATATATATATATATATATATATATTGCATCAATACATAATTTGTAAACTTCATACATATAGATATATAGAAAGAGACGACATAGATATAAGCCATAAGTACGACAGAAAAATGAGCGTGTAGCTTCGCTCACGGCCAGCAGGTGGCGCATGGCCGCGCGCTTTCTCGCAAGCGCACCCGTCGTCCACCGGTATTATAAAGACGTGAGCAGGATGAAAAAAATCGTTACTCGTCTCCCGATTGCGCTGGCAAGCACACTCTTATGTAACATGTTGAGTAGTGCTTATCTACCAACGTATATGTACGTTGTAGATATTGTATATGTTTCTATACGTTTACATAGAAATATATACAATTCTATCGGGTCAATTTTTGTATACAATTGTATATGATCAATTCATATACAATTATATATGTTTATATATATATATATATATATATATATATATATATATATATAATATATATATTCATTTTTATTCGGAAAAATTGTGTTCATTATTGCAAAACATCTCGCTTGATACATAGCCACTAATAAAGCTGGCATATAGGGCAGTAATAGGGTTGCTTCATGGCTTCGTTTCTATTCTGGCAGGGTTCTGTTGAGGCAACCAGCCGGGCCCTGATTAATAGCCCTGTTTAGGCCCTCATCGACAAAGTGTGACCGGCCCGCAAGGGACCTGATCGGGTGCCCTGTTAGGCCCCTTATAGAGTGAGGGAAAAATAATCGGGACCTAGTCTAAGCCCTGGCTGAATTCTTTCACGGGATATTGATTTTGTAGTTAAAAAAGTTACAACGTCGCGAATTAGTCAGCATACTTTCCAATAACCGTCCATTCCTATTATTTGTGAATGATGAAAATATCTTATTTCATAGGACTGTAGCACGGTATACATTTCTTTCATAGTTGACCGTTGTCTTTCATAGTCCGTTATTGATATGCGGCGAGGTAAACGTGCCTCGTTCTTCGGGAATGTCTTCCAAGACGTTTGTCAGATTGAAAGGACATCCATTTATTTCTCCATTTACTTTGGAACATAGAAATTGCCGAGGGTAAAACGTTCGGGGGTTGGTGGAACTCTTATCACTATCGCATTAAATGAACAAATTGTTGATGAGGTGTCGGATTCGAATCGAAGCCGACACACCTCATCAACAATTAAGTATCTACACGACCACACACCATACCCATCAAATTAAATGAACAAAGTTTGTAATTATATATCTCCGAAGCTGTGCGGTGAATTTGTTAAAAACTTTACAGGCACACTCGAGTAATATTCATCTTTCATTCGATCAGTAATTTATCGGCCAATTTTCATGCGAGTGCCAGGTGGAAAATGTCGAAAAAATGTCGTTAGGAAATGCAATCAGTCGTAAATGCGATAGAAGCACTCTCTGCTTTGTAAGTATTTGTTTACCCACGTATTCAACTTTAAACTGACGAAAATGCAAGTAGGAGGGGAACAATTGTATTTCAATGATTATTCAATAAAGGGTTATAAAAAATTGATTCACAAAATTAGTTTTCCCCTATCCATCACGCATTATTTCGATAACTTATCAGTTGATTTGTTATCAAAGACAAGATATTGAAATAATGCCCACTCGAACACAAAATGTTATCGTTTGGATATGATAGTTATTGCGCAATAAGGCTCGTCGGTAATACAAGTTTCTCCCACACTCGTTAGAATCTTACATCCCGTTACGAAAGATGTCGTAAGTTCAATCATCATTTTTTAACACTTTCATGGTGGTAATGGATTTAGGAGTGAATACTTGTATGTAAAAAGAATGCTCTTCTTGAATAAAATGGCGGAGACGTTCCGCTGCAGATTACCGTGGAGTACTGACCAGTTGGCATGCGCGGCCCTTTGGTACGTTGAGCGCCTACGCGCGAGCTCTGTCTGCGTCTACCCCGTTCCTTCTACCTCGCGATAAAGGACGAACGTTCATTACACAATGTCTCGTGCCTTTTTCTTTCTTCTGTTTATCTCATTGGGGGGGGGGGGCGGTGGAAGGTTCAACGATTGGCGCTGTGCTTTTCAGGTGGGATGGAGGGCGCAGATGGAGGGGTGGGATGGGTACACATATCGCTGAGGGTTGTATAAAAGAGTGTGGGTGGGTATATCGTGGTACAAGCTTGGAACGCCGCTAGTTTCACCCGTGGAGAGGTCTTGAGGGATTTATGTAACGAGAACGCGAGATCACAATCTTTCGAAAGGTTTAGGATGAATCGAGATGGACGTTTCGGGGTTTCCCCGTGGTCTCATAGCTCAAAAGTATTCCATAATAGATAATACCGGTGAAGAAATTTCGTCAACATCCTTCTTATTCATTGGACGAAAACTTCCGCGCCCTATTGACGCGCCTGGCGGACGAAGGATAACCAAGAGAAATAATAACAGCGAGGGTCGAAATTGCTTTACGGTACAAAAGTTAGGAAAGGGCGTCGACGAAATGGAATTGATGTGCAGCCCTGGTTAAAGTCCGATTGTTGAACCCTTTGGAGAAGTCAGGAGGGTGCGGTCACAGACGGTGTAGAAACGACGATGCGCGTATGCCATTCGCGCACGAGAGGTAATTAAACGCTGCGACTCTACTCCGTGTACCTATCATGCTGGAGACTAATAATAATAAGAGATATTTGTAGTAATAGACTTTTGGAAGTTTACGAGTACCTATAGGTAAGGTGTATTGTATTCGTAGATACGTACACGCGCATCGTACGCCTCCGCGGACGTGTACGCGTATACACAGATATTAAACGGATGTACACAATTTATTCACATTGGAGAATATTTTTAATGCTTAAGGCCTTCGAAATGTCAGCTACACTTTTTCTGAGAAATAAAGTTTTCTCTACTAGGTATCAAACAAGTTAGATTTTACGTAAAATTGAATAAACCGATTGCAGGCAAACCTGCGGTAAGGTCGATCATCGTCAAAGTGTTAAACGTTTGTACGGGAAGTAGGGATCGTAAAGTAAACAAAAATGCAAAAGCTTATTTTACGCGGGTCGATGAACGCGGAAAAGCTCGGTTCGAGCATTCTTGTTGCTAGCAGTACCTAGGTGATATCAAACGTTTCGCCAATACTCCGAGGTGGTAGCGAACAAGCCGAGAATGTAGGTACATCGATTTGACCTCTCGGGGGGCCTGGACACTTTTTCACGGTCATCGCGTGCCGATTAATGCAACGGAGAATGCATCTGGCCTATGGAGGGGGTAGACCCGAGGGAGTTCCGCAACTGTTCTCGACCTCATTTTTCTTTTTTTCACCTTACGCTACAACCGATGAATGAAAGTGCGCAGATGTGCTTAAACGACACGAGGCCATTTCTACTTGTATCGGATTTATGAAAATAAAGTTATGCGAGACACGGTGGAAAATATTGCAACGATCACGGGAGAAGGCGACATAGTGCGCAAGTACCACTGCGTGGATGGTGTACGATAGGGGTATGGAAATAGAGTGAATATCCAATGCTTCGATAGTTCTTTTACATTGGTTTATTGTGGAACTAAAACACATTCTGATATACTTGGGGACTATGAGGATCGGGCATTTCATATTAAAAAGCCTTTCTCTTGATTTATAAAAAATATCTTTCATTTTTTGTTGTCAATCAAGAGCCAATTTTGGTGTCAATACGAATAATGAATTGCGATTTACCAATATGTCAATAAATTGGATGTTCTAGTGAATAAAAGGACGAGCCTGAGCTGATAAGAATCAGCTTAATGGAAAATATCATTTTTCTTCAAGGGGTTAGAGCCAGTCAGCATATAAACAAAAATTCATTTATTTTGTATTTCCTCAAAGTACAACATTTTTAAAATATCCCCTGTAAATTTTAGACAAATCGGGGCATTTATGAAGATAGGTAAACGTAGATAAGTAGTGGTAGCTGCACGCTCGACCGAAACTTTAAACGCGTTTTTCTCGAAAGCACGTTTTCAAAGTCGTTGATCACTGTAACTCCAGAACGGATTCACTGATCGCTTTGACATTTTTATCACTTATTCGATACATAATTGTCTGGTCTATGAACGAAAGATTTGTATCTGCGGTAAAACGTTTTTATTTTATAGCCGAATATATGGGTGAAATTGTGGTCGAAAAAAATTGCCTTTAAACATCCGCCATTTTCTCAAAAATATTATTTTTTGATTAATCCTTCGTTCAAAGACCGGATAATAGGATTTACTAACGATCCCCGTTAATTTTTTTGCGTTCGGATGATCCAGGGATGAGCGGCCGTGGTCGCCACAAACCCCCTTTTTTATTTCGACCGCTCTGAGACTGGATTGTATCTCACGTATTTATGATTATTTTTTCATGAAAATTTTATTCTATGTTCTTAACATATGTATGATTTATATGGAAAAGAATTTATTAAAAAATAATAAAACGAGTGTTGAAAAAAAATCTCAAAAAAGCGTTTTTTCGGGCGTTAAAAGTAGCTATAACTCCTTAAGGCCGTCTTCTAGTCTAGAATTTTGAAAAAAAAAACGATTTTTTTTGCATATTTTCAATGTTTAATACTTCAAGAATATACCCGCCAAAGGAAATTGGGAAATTCCAAATATTAACGGAGTTACAGCTGTAATTAGCGAGGTGAAAACTTAACCGGCGCTGCCTTTTTGGAGTACTACGCTCATCGCAAAAAAATATAGCAAGAACGTCGTCGATACTGTAGTAAAATCCAGTTTTTGTCAAGGTTGCGGTCAATGGAAAAATAAACAAAGTTCTGATAACGACGCCTACGAAGATTGGTATGAAGATCATAAAGATTCTTGCACAATAAATCACAAGGGGAGTGCCGGGAAAATGGAGGTTGACGCTGGGATCGAAATGTTTGGGAGATCGGTTGAAAAGCATGGAGCATGGAAATACATGGGTGATGGCGACTTCAAGACATTCAAAGGCATCCTTGATATGAATCCATATGAAGATGATCCGGTAGTAGAGAAAAAGGAGTGTGTAGGACATGTCCAAAAACGAATGGGCTCAAGGCTACGAAAAGCGAAAAAATATCATAAAGGTCTTGGTGGTAAAGGTGATTGCAAATTAACAGGTAAGATCATTAAAGAACTAACTATGGTTTGGCTATTCGCCGGAATTCACATTGAATTAAAAATATGAAGAATGAAATATGGGCGACGTATTGTCATAAAAGCTCAACCGATGAAAATCCACAACACATGTATTGCCCATCTGGTCCATCAAGCTAGTGGAAATGGCAAAAAGCAGCGGCTGAGGGTATAATAGATGATTTTGCTCATGAAAATCGTCCTCTCAACGATGAAGTATTGGAAGTAATAAAGCCGATCTACGAAAACTTGACTTCAGATAACTTATTACATCGATGTTTGGGCGCAGAGACTCAAAATAATCATGAGTCATTGAACTCGCTCATATGGACTTTTGCACCGAAACACATTCATGCGGGATTACGGACAGTTGAAATTGCAAATTATCTTGCTGTTTGCATTTTCAATGAAGGCTTCGTACCAATTTTGAAGACGATGGACGTCCAGGGGATTACGATCGGTCCTGAAAGTCACGCATTCGCTCTCAGACGTGATGAACAGCGGATTCACCGCTCTGAACTCCGAACTTCTCATCATCAAAACCACCAAAAGACTTAGATTTGAAGAAGAAGGAGTATTTTATGGACCAGGAATCGCCGGTTAACGAAATGTAAATATATGTACCATTATATGACTTAGATTGCCTGAAACTGTACTCGAATCTTTAAACGCGTTTTTCTCGAAACTACTTTTTTCGAGACACCTGACATGATATCTCAAGTTGTAATGAACCGTTGTACTTGAAATTTTGTGTGGACCTGCTCTATATAACCCTCTATCGCCCCTACCAGATTTATCGCAAACTTTTCTTACTAATTATCTTTAAAAATCGACAATCATAAAAAAAAGGCAAAATACTACCTTTTTGTTTAAACAGCCGTCATTTTGCGATTTGTTTTGCCTGAGGTAGGGGCTATAATGACATCCTTACTAATTAAGGATCTATATTTTTTCAGATAACCAGGAGGGTTGCAATCATGTCAATCAGGAGAGGCCGTTTGTTCCACCCCCACTTTACCAGCCTGCATCTACCAGAATTATGGATTTTTTTTTCGCCAATTTTTTTATACAATGTCAAGTGATGAATGAATATGTGGTAAAAAGATCCCCAAATTTTGGCCCTCTAGACTAGAAGACGGTCTGAAGGAAAGATCAATATGTATTTTTTATCTTTCTCGAACGAGATCGTTGAAATAACGTGACGTCAATCACACTGACGTCACGAAAGAGGGAAAAAGGTTCTCTTTAGGAAATGAGCATGAATTTATTTATAAACCGGAGATGCGATCTGAATTCTTTTGTTGAGTACTAAATCGTACCGCTAAAGTAATTTTCACCGAAGACATCGTTGTCGGAAAAAAATAATACGATACAAGTATTTGAAGTTGAGGGGATTTCGTCTAAGGATATTTAGATACAATCAAGATCAAATGACTAGATGTGCCAGCTCTGATCAATATTTGTATTTGAATGAAAATTTGAAAATGCTTTTACAAATAATTTATATGGGGATATATAGATATATGTATATATATATGAGAATTATAGAAAAAATATGTGCTTTTATTGATGCACGATAATTAGCTTTTCTTTCATCGATCCCACAATTAATTCTCCACGCGAATATCTTCAAACGCTAACCAGAATAGTCTTGCGAGCATGCTCGACGGTTGATAAAATAGGAAATATCCCTATTTGTGAAAGCTGAAATAGGTGATCGGTGGAACGGCCGAAGGCAGGCATGACCAACATAGGATAAGATAGAAATTCTGGTTTCAGAGTGATGCGACGCATATAAGGTCGAAGCGATGTATGATTTAAAACCATACCGTATGCACTTCGTTGCTTCGAGAGATGACTCAGAATTTGGGCGAGTCGTCAAGAATAATCGATAGAACCAAGTTCGGGTGACTGCGCGGAGGAGCCACCAGCTCGATAGTAAATAGGCAGGGATTATATACCTATATGATATAGTGCACCGTATAGCATTATCGGGCCGGACTGCGCGAGATTGCATGAAACTCGCTGGTACCCTCTCACCTGACCCGAAATCAATATCTATTACGAGTCTTGTACGGACTGGACAAATTATTCTCCCGAAATACCCCGACCATTCGGCGCCTCGACATTTGCATTTCGTTTGTATATTTTCTTCCTTCGGCCGCGGAACGTTTAATTTTATCGTCGTTTTTCATACAACGAACGGTTCGCGCGGGGGAGATTGCGAGCTACGGGCGTATAATGTATACCAACTTCGGATAATGGTAATTGATCGATCTATACTTCTAGACACGCCATTTTTCTTTATAGCATTATGCTATGAGCATTATAGGCTATGGAAATAGCTCTACACTTTTAAATGTAGGTACTTGTGCTCTGCATTTTTATTGATAAACTCGATGGAATCTTAATTAAGCGAGACAAAGTTCATTTGCTTTTAGTTAGGCCAATTTTTTTTCAGATAAAATAAAAGTAGGTAATGACAATCGCAAATTGCAAACGAAACGATCTGTACTTTTAAAAGCATTTAATGCATTTTTATCGGCGAATTCATTAATCAATTGAGGCGAAATTTAGCCTTTTTTTGACATCGAATACATAATTTACATTTTTATTACATAAATGTTATGCACATCGTAGTGTATATGGGACATTCCACGCCAGATCGGACACCATTTAGCTTTTGCATCTCCAATTTTTTGAAAATTTTTGATGTTCTGGTATTGGTTGAAAGAGGCCTCCATGATTTTTTTTTCAATATTTTTGGTCGAACCGTTTTCAAGATATCGATTTTTCAAATATTACGTTACTTTTTTTTCAAATATCTATAACTTTACGAAAAATGGGCCAAATTAGACGTTTTTTTTTGGACATTTTTCTTTTTAAACGCACTTTTGATAAAAAAAAATATCAAACAAATTTTCCAAACCATATTTCTATAAGATTTGCAAGTTTCAAATAAAAATTGTTGATTTACAAAAAAAAACTGTCATTTATTCCACAGCTTTTAAGCCTAGTTAGATAATGGTACAACGATGGAATCTATTTTTTTTCGATTTTTCAATTTCCATATTGTAGTTATCCGTGTTGAAAAATATCTGAAAAAAATACTTTGCACAGGAACTACTATTAATAATTACGACACATAGGGATGATTAATTAGTTCACAGATTGATTTCAGGAACAGATAGAGGCAAATCGCCGAACAGCATTTATTTTCTTACACGTTTAAATAGTTTATAAATTCAAGATTCAACTGATGAACAAAATTCTTTAAATCTCAAAGTGTCTTCTCCGACTGGCAATAAAACCGAATTGTTTACCGAATATTTAGGCTCAATTCTTCTCTAACGAAGATTATATTCGGGCCAAAGAGTCATTAGAGAAACGATACAAGGGAGCAAAGACAATAACAGGGACGCAAAACTATCATTGTGTAATTTCAGATTGCGTTGGCGTTCCGTTGGAGCTGCCACTCTTCTTCGTTTTATAAACTTTCGGCGACATTTTCCGACGATTCAAGTACTTGTTTAGACTCTATCTTTATTTTATTTTTGTTACGTTTTTATCACAAACAAACCATCGATTTCAATTAACGATAACGCTTTATCTAAATAAAGCAAAAATTATCGAAGAGGTAATCGCAAAATATGTCACCTATGTCGAATAACTATATATCAATGGCTTTAGTAAAAACAAAAAAAATATTCCTTCAAGATGTTAGATTTAAAAGCTAAATGTTTATAACGAGCACCCGCGATTAACGCTGCAGTTCCTTGGATTTTATCGGAAGCAAAATATAATTTGTTGACGGGATAAATGTGATTAGTTTTGCCCTTATGAAGAAATCGTATTTCATTCTAATATAAACTTTAGCTGATATGAAACAAAAAAAAATGTTCCGCAGCTTACAAAATATATTCACGAATAAATTGCAGTCGAGAGACACGTTTTTTTCTCTGCGACATGTTAGATATAAAAGCCAGATTTTGTAAGAGAATGAAAAGCTCGTTACAGTTTATAACGAGGCTTTAGAGTACAACGAACATAACTCAGTTGGACGGAAGCCAATTCCACGGCGGAAATATGATTATACTCGAAATCGAACGAACAGGATGAAGAAAGCGAATCGGCATACGCAGATAGCAAGAGAAAGAGTGCAAGAGGGAGGGAGGGAGAGAGAGAGAGAGAGAGAGAGAGAGAGAGAGAGAGAGAGAGAGAGAGAGAGAGAAAGAGAAAGAGAGAGAAAGCTGTATCAATTATATGAGCCAGACGCCTACTTTCGCCCATTAATAAGTCAATTAATCGGCTCGATGATTGATTGAGCAATGCAGATTTTCGAGAGTTTGTCTCTCGCACGTGGGGAGTCATCGGACGAAATGAACATCCGGCGAAAGCCGTATACGTCGAACGACCAGACGAAAAACGGAAATGATGTCTGGTACGAATAAGCATTAAAAAAAAGAGGCAATCGCTATAACCGAGTTAACAGTAATAAGAGACTGTAACGATACTCGTGCGTAATATAGAAAGGTACAAAATTAGTCAGGTGTAGTCAAGTAGGTAGGTATAATTGTAACTATGCATTTACATCCGCTTGGATCGAGCGGGAAACTCGATATAGATGGAAAATTGGTAATTCAAGGAAATACACTCGACAGAGACTGAAAAACCGGGGCGAAGAAGCCGAAATTAATTGATTCCAGACGCGGTCGGGACGATAATGGATTTGCTTCGATGAATGCGTTGGGGTCGGTAATATTCGAGGTAAAGGGAAAAATTTGAAATACTTATGAAATATTATATCATTCGGATAGAATAATTAAGGATCGCTTTATGCATTGTTATTTAACGTCGAATATAATACAATGATTTAAACATTTATTGTTATATCGATTAATACACGTTATTGTGAAAATTCTTTAATAAAAAGAATTGAAATCTTAGTAATAATATCATATCATTGTGTCTTCGTAATAATTACACATCTTATGCGCCACAAGACTGTTTAGTCTTATAAACTTATCGAAATTCGAACGACAACCTCGATTGAGCTACATACGATACAGATTAACGCGCGTTGGTAAATAAACAGAAGGTATTCGAAGTGATGTCAATGACTACGATCTCCGATATCTCTCATGTCCAGCTAATTTTAGCTCAGATCACTGGCAAATGTTTCACTGCGAAATGTTTATACGATATTTGGGTTTGTATCATCGATACTGACCTTGAATGACCTTGAACGACTTTGACCCCCAAATGTTTTTTATGCGGCTTGAGGTGCTCTACAAGATGGTTGAAAAAAAGAATGTACCATTCTATTTAAAAAAGTGAAGGTGACCTTCACTGTGCGTAAACGCCTCCACAGAAATAAACAAAAGTCGCGTTTGTTGACCCCCTCCACACCGTGCAATTTTTGTTTGGAACATTTTTCTGTGGCGTCGATAATTACCGAGTTATTTCGGGTGGCAGAGATAAAAGGAACAAGGTATACATTCGAAAATGCAAGTGAACCTAGAAAGCTGATTTTTGGATATTGTCGGAGGAGGGGCGGGCTTAGAAAAGCTTCACTTGAAATTGGCAACCAAAATTTCCTATGTGCATTTTCCGCCATCTTGAAAAAGGGTTAAACTTTTTTTTGAGATAACTCGACTCGCCGTCGTGATACGAAAATTTCGATTATATACGTTTACGTTGTTTTTTTACGCCCTACAATTAAGATCTCATGGATTTTTCACCTACCGTTGATCGTTGTTGAGAAATCGAACGAGAAAATAAAAAATTAAGAAATTGACACTAGTTTTTTGCCGTTTCCTCCATTCTCATGATACATATCGAAGAAATGTTTATCGACGAATTTCTAGAGCATACTAATGCCTGCAATGTCATTTTTTTTTTAAAACAAAATTACGATTTTAAGCGCACTGTAAAGATGGCAAGTCCGCGCCAAAGTTTCGATTTCATAGCTCGCGCGATTGTACAATAAAGGGTGAGACACGAGAAACAGAACACCTGAGTATCTCAAAAACTAAATCCCGGAGAAAAAAAGGTTTCAAATAAAAAGTTTAAGTCGTGGAGGGGTTGACGCAGCACTCATAGCCGCTTTCGATTGGCATAATTTTTTCAAGGTCATTTTAAGGTCAATTTGTTTTTATTCAAATCGAAACATATATTTTTCATTACAGATTCTTAATGTACGACTTGAAACAAATAACTTTTGTTTGAAACAATTTTTCCCTTGGTCACTATTTTTTACAATATTGAATTTTCAAAGAAAAAATACACAATGTCGTTTTAACGGAGAAAATCATCACGACAATATTGTAAAGAGTAGTGACTAAGAGAAACATTGCATCTGTAAAAATGGTATGAAACTTTCGTATCATGACGGAGAGTCGAGTTATCGCAAAAACAAAAATTTAATTTCTTTTTCAATATGGCGGAAAATGCATATAGGAAATATTCGTCGACAATTTCAAGTTAAGCTTTTTTAAGTCCCCCCACATACATACACACACAATATCAAAAAATCAGCTTTCGCGGTTCATTTGCATTTCTTTGGCGCTTTTTCGGATATACCTAATGACTGGACTATTAGGATTACCTACAGGTATAGGACGTACGAACCATGACTATATCTGTGTGTCAGTACCTACTAATACCTAGTGGGGCCTGACGCGGTTCAATGCGGGCGATGGAATGGAACACAAACGAATAGGGAGGACTAATTGTAAGAAAAATGGAGGTAAACTGGGAGCCCGTAATCCTGAGGAGAGCGGTGTACTATTTACAAATACAATCCAATACGGGTAATTGAAAATTTAGTAGGTACTAATTATATTTGAGGAATAAATGAGGACACAGAGAAGCGCCGGAATAATACGAATGAAAGTGAGAAGCCGAGAGCACGAGGGAGATGCAGAGATATTCACTGAACGGAAGAAACGAAGAATGCAATTGCATAAGTCTGCATGCGTTTTTATTTCTCTCTGCCTCGATTATTCTCATCTATTCCGTTTTTCAAAGTGTTCTGGTTTCAGAGCTAGATGCATGTAGGATTGTATATCGCGTCTCCCGCTCACCCAACGCCCGTTTACCCACTGGCGTGTGTATGTATAGGTACTATTTATTCTTAGCATCCCGTGTATTTCTTCGGACTTTCGCGCACGGTGAACTTCCGGTAGCGGGTGTAGAAACGAAGCAAAGATCCCTAGAGCGAGAAGAGCTCGTCGGAAAAAATGTTGTTCGTGCGGATGAGTGAAAGCTATACGTATACGGAAAAACGACCAAAAAGGCAATTCCACTCTCGAAAATTTCTGGGATGACTCGATTGTCTAATTTTTCGACATTTCGTTGCAAAACCAGAGGCAAAAATCATTGATCCATTTTTACGAGCATGATTTTGATCTTTTGGGCTATTATGTTGTCCAAAAATTCAATTTATTAATATTGAATCGAGTTTTTCGACGATTAAATTGCATTAGGTAACAATTATCGGACAAAATTCAATGCGAGACCCGTGCAATCTATAATTTCTAAATTAGAGCGCGACAAAATTGAACAGAATAGTTGATCTTGTAATTTCTCCTAATTAACGAAATTGTCTTTTTTGCTCTATTTTCACGTGCTCAGATTTTGTAATGAAAAAATATACAAGTCTCAGGATTAGGTTGTGTTCGATAGTCGCGACTACGATTTGAACGCATTAATTATTGTCGGTGTAGTGCAAGTATATATCTATATATGTGTATAGGTGTGTCACCAGATAATCTGAGATCGCAGGTTGACGTGTAGGGTAGAGCCAGCAAAGAGTGCGCACAACCAAAGAGCCAATGAGCAATGCTTCTAAATGTTTTATTTTGTCTTGTATTGGCAACACCGCCTAATTTATCAGTGACATATGGCATATCAAAGATGTGGACAAAAATTCGCTTCGTTACGGCAGTTATTTACAATTTTATGACTAATAATAGATTTTCGATGTATTTGATCTTATTTTTTAACAATTCCAAACACATTTTTGTAAAGTTTGCGATTAATTTGCACCCACCAAATGTTTTATACTTAATACTTGTGTGCCTAACTTTGATTTTATCGAGAAGTTATGTCGCCATTTGAGTTGCAGTTAAAATTATTATAATGATGAACTAAAAATACGTATTTGGTAAGAGTACACACGCGTATCGTTAGCTTGTATGAGAAAGCAGAAAGAAATAAAATTAAGAAAGCAACAAATAAGACTTCTAGAAATACTCCACAATTGTCGAATACAAGTATAGATCGAGAAGTAATTAGATGCCCTCTTTGCCTTGGAGTTTATGTTGAACCGTGTGTGAAGGCTGCTGGCATAATGACTGCACAAACTACATCGAATTTGGAGCCTTTACGTGTAATTATTGCCAGGGCTGAGGGCTGATGATCTCACTAGCTTCTCTGAAAACTTCTCACTTCGTACTCTTCGCCACACAGCACCCTAAGAGTGCGCACGGGGCGTGTTCTAGGTTTAAGACTTTTTTTTATAATTTTTGATATTGTTACTTAAGATTTATATTTAAAATAATGTTCCTAAATGACCAAAGATTGATTTAACAAATATATAGTCTATTATGAAAGTTGATTTTTCTCGAAATAAAAGTTTAAAAAGTGCGCACTCTTTGCTAGCTCTACCCTACTCGTATTTGACCTGATTCGTCCTAGCCCGATGTAGAAAGCTTCTTTCGTTACCGATTTTTCTAAAATCGTATAGTACGAGAGGATTCCCATGTATGTGCAAGTGCCTATATATACATACTGGGAGTCTCGGAAGTACCGCGCCGCATCGGGACACGAAGAAGGGGCAATAAGAAAGGATCGATTGTATTGTATCCGACCTAGCAATTTCGTTAATCACCAAGGTTTCTTATATAAATCACTGTGTCATCCGATGTTATCTCGTGTAACCATCCTCAACAGACTTTCACATGTTCGAAATAAACGAAAGCATGTATGAATGTATTCCCCTGTTCTTTGGCTCTCTTCTATAGGTAATAACATATATATGTTAAATAGGTCGCGTTATGGTCGAGCCAAAACCGATTTGTAGATGCGACATAGAGTTAACTGCAGTCGCAATGGCACCATCGCAGAATTTGACGAGCCCTCGGGACTCGTATGTATGTATAGTTCATTGGTGTTTACGTGTATTATATAGGTACATATAGAAAGGTCAATGAACTCGGCGCCAAGTTTTACGGCGATGGTATAACTTGTACGTGAGCCAAGCCACGCACAATTTAGGTGCGATGCATCGAGTACAGGTATTTCAGGACGCGACTGACAATGAGATTCTTCTCGACAATAAATTGGTGTGCTTCTCAACATTTTTTGTGTGCCAAAGTAGTGCTAAAGTAGCCGAGGCAAGGCTGCCGGTACAACGCGCGAAGTTTTTAAATTTATTGTTATGAGCTGTAAACAAATTATGGATACGAGCCAAAGTAGGCCTGGATCGAAGATAATACCTCGTTGTCATAAGAAAAACAATGTTAACATCGATGTTTTAATTAATTAGGTACTCAATCGGTTTATTCGATTAAATAAAAATAAACATTCCAATTTGCCATTATCACAGAAAAATATTAATATCGATATATTAATAAATAGTTGAATCGGATTGTTCATTTTCTTTTCAATTACGAATCCAATTTCGACCTTTTAATTATGTTTTTCGTACCACGACGTATGATTTTTATAAATCCAATAATCCAATTCAAGTTTTCGACGATTGCTATCCGTTTTGTAGACCTAGACAAAATACTGCGTCAATTTATCAAATGCCAAAAAACAATTATCCCCGTTATTCAACGCATATCCACCAGTTGTGCTATATATTTTGTTTTGATTATCCGTCGATAATACTTATGCACGAAACGCCATGAAGTATAATATACTAATATGAGTATTGAACTTAAAATAACTACGCGCGTACTTCTCGGGGCTACAGATAGGTACACTTTGTACCTTTATATATACACAAAAATATATGACAGCATATATGTATATACAGATGGAAGAGAACCGAGGAAGCGGCGCTCACACGAACTGTTCATACGAACGAACACCAGGGTATCATGACCGAGGCCTCAACATCATCGGTACGAACGAGATAAGGACGTTGAACCTCTCGGAGAATGTGAACTTCAGCCGGTCGCGCATGTAATCAGCAGTATAGGAAGCTTTTTACCTTATGGGATATATAATATGGTACTTTTAGTTGTGATCCTCTAAGTGTCCGAATTGATCCGATATATTCCGTCCCACACTACTTACGTATATACCTAACGAATGGACAATGCGTGTAGGTACCTATCGCGAGCACCTATGCCGTAGTACTCGCCACGTTTATGGGATTCAAATATTTATAGCGCATAGACGAAGCTGAAGTTAGTCGATGATCTTTCAAAGGGCATTTCAGCAGCGCATATTGGCTCCATGAAAATGGCTGGATTTTAAAAAAACGCATAACTTCGTATTCGCTAGAATGAAATTCTATCGGGGTATTTTTTTTCTCACACCGTTAAATGAGTAGATGTGGAAATGAATGAATAAACCTTTAGCATACAATATCTTTGAGATGGAATGTCGCAGAAAAAAAATCAAAATTATATGGATTGGTGTTGAAATTGTCTCGACGGGGTATTTTTTTCATCATGAAACAATTTTTTCAACATTTAAAAATTCATACTACAAAAAAAATGTTTAAAATAGCATATGTCAAGAGGGAAATATCGCAGGCGAAAAATTTCAAAACATATGGTTTCGATTTCAATTTTTCTCAACGGGATATTGTTTTTTTTCTTTATTATGAAAGTTCATTTTTTACATTTTGATTATATATGTTCCAAAAATCGATAAATTTACCTGTTTGATTCTGCATATCTGAGGGATGATGTATCACAGGTGACAAATTCTACAACTTATAGTTTCAACTTGATATTTTCTCAATGATATAATTTGTTTCTTTTTTTTATCCTTACAAAAGTATTTTTTAATATTTCAAATATATACATCTATATCTAGTTTTTACAAATATTGTTGTTAAAAAATGAAAATCATTTTTTATTTTATCCTAATAATGGGTACACAAAATAAAAATCTTCAATAATAATTATATGAATACATATCTTTCTAATTTTCACGTGAAGGAAGCCACTTTGAACATAGATGGCAAAGGGAAACAACAAAAAAATCGTCAGACATCTCTTTCACTGTTTTTTTTCAAATAGCTCAAACAACGCAACTCTGCCCATCTGTGGCATGTGTTACACCGGAACCAACTTTCATTACGCCTACTTCTCGATTCATCATTTCCACAATACATACAAATATGTGAAACATCCACTGATCTGTAGAGAATAAGGTCCTTTAATTCTTGTTATCATTGAGAAAATGTCAAGTTGAAACTATAAGTTGTGGAATTTTTCACCTGTGATACGTCATCCCTCAGATATGCAGAATCAAACATGTAAAGCTGTCGATGTTTGGAACATATATAATCAAAATGTAAAAAATAAACTTTCATAAGAAAGAAAACAAATTATCCCGTTGAAAAAAATTGAAATCGAAACCATATGTTTTGAAATTTTTCGCCCGCAATATTTTCCTCTTGAGATATGCTATGTTAAACACTTTGTTTTTTTATGAATTTCTAAAATTAAAAAAAAAATGATTTCGTGATGAAAAGAAAAACCCGCCGAGACAATTTTAACACCAATCCATACAATTTTGATTTTTTTATCTGCGACATTCCATCTCAAAGTTATTGTATGGTAAAGGTTTATTCATTCATTTCCTTCTATTCATTTAACGGTGTGAGAAAAAAATAGCCCGAATGATTGTTTTTAAGCCCGAAATTTCTGCATCTTTTTCGATAATTTTTCCGGTATATGTGCGATGTTGATCTTGTTTTAATAACACAATTTCATAAAAATCCTCTGTAAATTCAAAATTTACCATGGACACCGAAAAAAAATACCCCGATAGAATTTCATTCTAGCGAATACAGAGCTATGCGTTTTTTTCAAATCCAACTTTTGGAGCCAATATGCGCTGCTGAAATGCCCTTTGAAAGTTCATCGGCTAACTTCAGCCTCATGCGCATAGTTGAAATAACTTACTGGTATGTGTGTTCCGCCAGAGTACGTCTATACTCGCAAATATATATGAAATATCCGAAATATCTGACATATATTTTAACCAAGTTTTTAATTATAATGTAGTTTTTTATAATGTAGAGTTTTTTTTCCATATTCTTGAATTGCAAATTGTTCTAATGCACATACGATTGTACGGCTAATGTTTCAATTATTGAATTCGTAAAGAGCTAACATTCTTAAGAATAATATTGTTATTGACGAAAATAATGTAAAAAAAAAAACAGTTGTACGAGGGCTGTGATTAATTCGAAATATTAGTTATTTCTCGCTATCATATTTAACATACCTAAATTAACTACCTACGTAAAAACTAATAAAAACGAATTAACAATGAAAAAATAATATTCTACAAAATCATCCGAGTACTTTGAGTCACTTGTCATACTATTATTTAAACCGTATTTTGCCCAGTGATTTTCATAATTTATTGTAATTTATATTTTTTTCGTGCCATCGGCAAACAACGGTAAGTGGACTGCGCTGGAACGCGTGTAGGCATAGGGCAAAGCGCACATTGCATCCATGCACGCACGCGCGCGCACATACACACACGCACGCACACACGGGCATACAAATACGTATGTAAAGCCGATAGTTGAAGATAGAATAATAGCCCGAGTATACCTAGTATATATACGAGTCAGAGCGTGCGCGCGATTCCGCGGAGCGGAACGCGCGCGCTTGTAAAGCCGTCCCGTAGCGCAAAGCGTCACGATCCCTATCTCGTCTTTCTCTTCGGCTGGTATAGTACCTACTCTCCCCGGATAGCTCGTTATGTCGTCGTTCGCGTCTTCTTCCTTACTCCGCGTCCACGCTCGGTCGCTCTCGTTGTCTCTTCACCTTAGTTCCGTGAGGCAAAGTGATAACGGTTCACGCGAGATTCCCTCGCGGCCCTCTTCGTATGTGCGCGATATTATATATCCTACAGCATTCGGATACCTTCGCCCATGCGATGCGCGATACTCCCTCCTCCTTCCCTTCACCGGACCCCTTCTGCTTTCTCCCATGCTTCGAGCACTCGACATGTCTGTATACTGTGTGACCTTTTTTACCTCCTTCTCACGAGGACCAATGCGGCTGTGCTGCACTTTGAATCACGATTATCCCACACTTTCCGACGATTCTCATTGTCGAGAAAGAAAAAAGATTCATGTAGGTACGCGTGTTAAAGAGATCTTTGTTTGAGGAACCGAAAAAATGAGAGAAGATCATGAAGAATGGAACAATGAGACTTTAACTGTAAGAACGAGGGTGTGATACGAAAGTTTACGTGAAAAAAACGGTTAGCTACTATGAACAATCAATGGGAATAGATTATTTTTATTACAGTCCATTTATTGCTCGAAAATTTGGTAATTGTTTTTATGGTTGATATTTACATTGTCTTGATTGTTTTCAGTTTTATTAGGAAATGCAATTTATTTGTTCAGCAATAAACGTTGGGGAGGATTAGCGCGACAATCATGAAGGATGTTGAGATTTATCTCTGAACTTAGTAACGTTGCGAGGTGTATTGTTATTTCGAATACACAAATATGACGTCTCCTTTGTGTATCAACAATTAGAAAAATTAGTTATTGTTTTTTTCTTCCGTCTTATTTTTCGACACTTTTTCTTTAGGAATGTAATATTCGTTCAATTTTCTGGACATCGATGGTTTGCTATGTTATGCAAACACAAATGGCATGGATTATCAGAACAAAATTAAACCTGCAGCGATACGAAATTTCTAAGAATACCTATAAAAGTAAATAATTTTGATATTTTCTAACTGAAATAATTGCACCCGGAAAACAATTACAATTAGAAAAACCGCATTTGTACATATTGTTTCCTTCGTACTTCAGCTTATTGGAAAGACATTCTCTACGATCAAGAGACGTTGCTATTTTTAGGATTCTCGTACAGAAAGGTTTGTCAACGCGTCATATACGCGAATACGTACACTCAAAAAATTCCAAACAAATTCATGCTAATGTTGGAAATCTTGAACTTGGCATATCAATCATAAAATAGTAGAATAATATTTTGTTTCATATGGAAAATATATTTATTGATAAACAAATGGAGCAACTTGGTACGAATGCAGTGATTTACTAAAAAAACGTAACTTTAAAAACGGCAAATAAAAGGTTAATAAAGTAAGTCCGGGTATTATAGCCCCCCCCCCCATAATCCTTTTTGGCAATAAAATTCAAACTATAGGAGATCCAGCAACTTGTATTCGTCATATTACTTGTTGAACTTATTGGTAATCAGTGGTTAAAAGCTTAAGGCAATATATTTTGAAATAATAACGGAAGTTTTCGAAACAGTGCAGAATCGTTGAATTCTGATCGGCCATATGGGCCGCCAGAGCAAATAATAACTCGCTCGTTATGTTGCGGAGCGAAATTCATAGAAAAAATCTCAGTTTGGACTCCTGAGCATTCTTCGTGAGCCCATAGCCTACAATATAGGTATTGAATCCAAGATTCACCTCTGTTGTCCATAGAATAGAGAGAGTCACAATACAAGTACTTTGTGTCTGAATCATTGCGTCTATCTGGACTTTCGGAGCTGTCCTCGTACATATTTGTACATTCTTTATTTTTGGCTTTGTCTTTTTACATTTGCTTTTTTGTTTTTCGCTTTTATCCATAGTAGATTTATTCAATATTTCGTTGCTCTTCTTTAACGAGCTTTGCAATCCGTTTTTGTGCGGTAATTTAGGAAAGTCAGTGATGTCGATTTAGCAGGTCGATTTTAAGGTTCCTATAAGATGGAACCTTAATGCGGCCAATATGGCCTAGTAGCCATATTGGCCGTTTTTGACAAATAACATCTAAACTAAAAACGGGTGAACAATTGGTATACAAAATTGCCTCCACACATAGATTAAGGGTTTACCTACAAAACTGTGAAGGAATAATGGAATACCCTCGGTCCATCTCTATACGTAATAAACATGAGGCACGAGGGCAGGTTCGCGGTGCATAAATCAAGTTAAAAAAAAAGGATCGTATGCATTCATGATATTACGACCCATCCACCTTTTTGTAATATGCCAGAGCGAATTAATGCGAGATACCTCTCTCTCTCTCCCTCGCGCATTTCGACGAGTCACAATACAATCAACGAGCTCGTCGAGCTTCGATTTGAAATCATCGATCAAATTACCTCGTTGAAGCACAAGCCGAGAGCGAATTACAAAGTTCATAACGCTAATGATGCTCGATTATCGAATCACAAAGCTCACTTCGATCTTTAGAAGTATTGATTTATTTTTGGACTCGAATTATTGAAAGATTGATCAATATTTTTAAAAAACACAGATGTGTGCAATCACACGCCATGGAAGTGAATACTTGTGTTGGTTTCTTTATATGCATATGTGTATGTACAAAAACTAATCTATCATGTACTGAGAACGCTATGTGCGGTCGATACTATTTATGTTTATATTACGCTCGTATTAGGCCAGGGCGAGAAGTACGGACCGAATAAAAGCGATCTCTTAAATCGGACTCTGCTGTTCTTTAGTCTTAACTAATATATGCTGGGAGACAGACATGTCTTTCAAGTGTTCTGTGAAGAATAAATTCTAAAGTCTATGAATATAGACTAAATGTTACTTATTCCATAACCTATTTCCTATAACTTGTATGCATTTCGTTGACGCGAGAAATTATTTCTGCCAATAAATTAAGAGCGAGAGAGAGAGAGAGAGAGCGAGAGAGAGAGAGAGAGAGAGAGAGAGAGGGAGAGAGAGAGAGAGAGAGAGAGAGAGAGAGAGAGAGAGAGAAAGAAAGAGAGTAAGAAGGGGAGAAGAGGAACAGGTAGTGCAAGGAAGTCGAAAGTAGTCCACATGTTGATATTTGTGTATTTCAACATTTTTTTTATTAACCCAAAACAAAATATAACCATTTTTGTTCAGCATTTCTTTTTTGAGCATTTATTCTTATGTGTTTGGGTGATCATCGTGATTTTTGGAATTTGGCAGATCAACGATTGTTACAAGTGGGTTGTGATAGCTGAAGTATGAATCAAAATGTTTCAATTCGATGCTTTCCAAATTTCTTGCAAAGACAGCGTCAACGAGGACGCAGTATGAACTCACCCAAAGCTGTGGGCTCACACGGACAACAAATAGAACGGCCCGCATCCGTGCTACCAATTCTATCCGTACTGACACACGTATTCTCGGGTATACTGCTGATGACGACGCACGCGATCCTGTCCCCCTCTCTTCGTTGACTCGCTCGCTCTCACTCGCATACACACGGCTCATGCATCATTCTCTCTCTCTCTCTCTCACTCTCTCTCTTTTCTTCGATTCCTTCATTCTCTTGTCCGGCCTACAACGCGGCTGGATGACGGTACAAATCCGGAGTAGCATAAGAAAGTATTCCCTTAAAAAAAAACAAATTATAAGTAGATAATTATAACAAATATTTAATCGAGAGCTCCCGCACGAGAAAGCTTGGAGAAACAGAGGAAGAGAGTGGGACAAAAAATAAAAGAAGAACGAGCGAATGAGTGAAAATATCAATGGAACGTTGTACGCGTAACATCACGGATATAGTCATGAGTTATTAAAAAAAACTCGAGGTATAAGTGCGCACCCGGTATTAATTGAAGCGTCCGTGCAATTTTGCGTAGGTGTGAGGCGATTGCCAAGAAGAATGTTTTTTTTTCTTTTTCATTGTTGTAAACGGTCGTAACGCCTCGAAGAATGCGCTCTCCGGTCGCTTCATATTGAGAGAGATGGGCGACGTTCCGAGCTTTCCGACACGTCGAGGCGCGTATAATAATCTTTTTTCCATATCTTACAGCTCTGTTATTCGAGATCCTATGATCATAATACTTAAAACAGATGTTTTCTATTCTTATTGCAATATAAATTATTAAATGGGCGAGATAAAAGTAAATTAACGATACTGGCTCAATGAGCTTCGAATAAAGACCATTAAACCATGAAGTATTCATGATTATCGACGGACCGAAAAGAAACTAACTAACTGAAAATAACATAACGCGTCCGTTACATTGAATTTAAAATTAAGATTGGTTTTTAACTAAATATTATTGATACGAAAATAGAAAAATTGACAAGATGAAAATACGTCTTTATGGCAATTACGGCGTTTGATGATTGTATACCATTGTGACATAATATTGACTGTTGAAAAATAACTCGACTCTACCAATATTTTGTTCACTACCTTGAAATCGCCAAAATCGAGTCTCCTTTTTATACAGAAAGTACGGTCGAGGAAAGAGATCGTTTCTCGAAAACGGGTCACACGTACATTGACACCTTCGTACGCAAGTTTTAAAATATATCTGTATATGGGAGAGTATGCACGAAGGATCACCTCGGGCCAATGCCAAGCAAAAGGGAGATCACCTCTTATACCGATTTCGATATACCTACACTTACTAATGTACGAAAGCTGGCCGGATCTTTTAAAGATTTATCTGTATATCATTCATAGATATTATATATATATATATATATATATAATTTATAAGAATATCACGTGTACGTACACGCGAGAGTGTTGTGCGAGAAATCGGACCCCGATCTCGCGATAGCATATTTTTTCACCGATCGCACTATAAACTCTCTATACGAGATTACGAGTTTATCATACACTTGCAAGATTGCGTGTAATCAACTAAGAATTAAAATGTGTCTCTACCGTAGCACGCGACATTAAACTGTTGCAAGTACTATCTAGTTTATTTATAGTGAAATTCGAAACGCTCGAAAAGTTGTGAGTAGTCATTTAAAAATTAAACGTTGTCTCTCCTGGTATAACATGCGACATGAAACTATTAAAAGTACTGTATAGTGTGTTCATAGCAAAGTAAAACGCTGTTGCAAGGCGGTGAATAATCCGCTAAAAATTAAATTTTGTCTCTTCTGGTATATTATCAGACAGAGAACTATTAAAAGAACTATATAATTTATTTAAAAAGAAATTCTAAACTGTTAGTAAATCGTGAATAATCAATTAAATTGTATCTCCCGTAAGTCTATCACGCAACATGAAACTATCAAAAAGACTGTCTACTTTATTTATAGTGAATTTCAAACTAGGAAAAAAAGTGGCAACGTTGACACCGTGAGTCCGCGAGAAAGCTATAACGCGAAGTTGTCGAACGTATATACGCTTAATTAATTCGAGAGTTCGAGACTAACCGGAGGCAAGAGAGGAGCAGCAGGTCGATTCGCGAGAGGACGCAAGGATCGACCGTTCAGGACGGTTGATCTTTGCTTCGCGCATTGGTTTAAATTTGGGGTATTGGAGAAATGCACGACGCCGGGTTTATTGAGCGTGGATGCAGCTGTAGCCGGAGGGCCGGTAGAAATACTATTTTTTAGGTATAGGAAAATTTTGGTTTGTGGTTTTTGGAAAGATTTAATCACGTTTAGAATGAGTTTTACCAAAGTTGACCCCGATTCAGTGCAAAAGAGATAGCTGCTATTTATACATTATTTCCGAATTTTATTCTTCTCGGTCTTCAAAACGGTTTGGGATATAGACAGAGACAATGCTTTTCTAAAGAATACATAATGGTATATAGTCACGATTTGATTTTTTGTATGAGAAAAAAATCAATCGTCTTAAAAGCGCGATTTGAAACTCTTGCGTACCGGCACGAGTTTAACATTGATTCAATCACGAAATCCTTATACAGCCCGAAACCTTCCAACGTTACTAATTGCGTACTAGACTTGTTTTCGGGACACCACGAATTCTCGTGTGAAAGTGCAACTAGCAGAAAGTATATAGAAGGTTATTATCGATCTCAATTGGGGCAATGCTGCAAAAAAATCTCATACGCGCATCTGCAATAAAGCAGTAAATGAGGTGGCAGACATGTATACACACACACACACACTTGGAGAATATAAACCAACTTCCGTGCGAAAGGAAACACTTTCACGCCGGTAGAGACCGCGAAAATACCTCTGCTTCTTCCGGCACGAAGTCCTCCGCGGTTCAGATGGCATCGTGACTCAGAATTTCTTTGGCACGCGAATATGGCAGATCAATGTATATCGAATGTATCGAGCGGTGAAACACGAGCTCACAAATCGCCTCGAGGCGATAGCACTTTTTTCGGAGCTGTTATATACACGTGTCTACCTATTTATATATCTAATTTTGTACACATGTCCAATGAATAATAATTTGATAATGCTATCTTTACGCCAAACGAGAAGATATTTTATAGAAACCTACTAATCCACAATCAACAATAATCAAAAACTCAACACCAGAAAACGCAGAGGTAACATCAAAAACTCAACTTGAAGCATTTTGAGTGAGCATATGGAAGAATCATCATAACGATAAAGCGGATTGGATCGCAGAAGAAGAAAACAAGTGGAGTACAATAGAGGAAATAGAATTCGATAAAATTACAGAAACTGATATAATTACTGTTACAGCTAAACTTCATAATTGGAAATCGCCTGGTATAAACAAAATACATAACTATTGGTATAAAAAGTTAACAACACTGTACAAATCCATATTCAAAAACTTAACGGACATCATATTAGGGAAACAGAAAATATCTGAATTTATCGCAACTGGAATAACCCACATACTACCGAAAAATACATACTCGCCCCACCCTCTCCAATATAGACCCATCACATGCTTACCCACAATAGAAAATATATAGAGCAAATAGAACGCACTATACGCACCACACTAACAAAACACAACTATCTACACCCTAAATCTGCAACAGAAAGACTCATCGTCAAAAGAGAGTATTTAGGCAGAGGCTTTATAGATATTCAACGCCTTTGGCAGACATATGCAAAACCTCCAAACATTTTTTCGCACCAAATCTCACACAAGTAGTATACATAAAGCCACATCCCACAATAATTTCAACTACACCCCACTCAATTTAAATAATCACTTAAACATATACAATCATAGTAATTCCGACCCACAAACATACCAAATGGAAAACTGAAAAAAGAAAACACTAGATGAACGGCATCCCCATGGCCGAGACCAACCATATGTAGATACAATAGCACCAAGTGGCTGAAAATACGTAACTTATTCTCCAACAGAGACAGATTAATTATAGCCATCCAAGATCAAATAATAAATACCAAAAGTTACAACAAATTCACAATTAAAGACCCTTCCATACTCAATCCGAAACCATCCAACACATAACCGGAGCATGCATAACCCTCACACAGCCAGATTACATACATAGACATAATTAAATAGCATGATTCACCAAAAACTAACACTCAAACATAATTTGATACAGGACACAAGCACTCAGGCGCAGGGCCTGACCTCCGTGCCTACTCACACAGGCAAGGCAAAAGGGTCAGCTGAGGTGAAGGCCTCAAACAAGAGGCCCAGACCCTCGGACAGCACGCCTGCAGAAAGACACACGGCAGCCAAGAGGAGGAAGATGTTCCCCAGGCCCACTGGCTACGCAGACGCGGTTGCTGGGGATAGGAGGCTGGCCGTCGCGCCAGCCAATAACTCCGGTATCACGCACGACCAGGGGCAGGACGAACTGGTGGTTCGGGTGCGCCTCGGGGCCCTGGACTCCATCCCCTTGGAACAGGAGGTCCCGTACTACGAGGGGTCCCGTTGCGGCCAGGGAGTCCTCTGGGTCACTTGCTCGGATGACCGATCGACAGCGTGACTACGGGCTATTGTCCCGAGTCTAAAACCCTGGGAGAGCCTCGGACTCCAAGTCTTGGAGACAGAGGGCCTCCCCAGGCGAATAAGAATGCCAGCGGTGTTCCACGATATTAGCGAGGATTTGCACGTCATCCTCGCTAGGATGCAACGGCACAACCCGGAACTGCACACTTCCATGTGGAGAGTGTGGGAGCGGAAGGTTGTCCGGGGGGCCATCCACGCGGTGTTGGGGTTGACGCCGTGTGCCTTGAGAGGCTGAAGGAACGAAACCTCGCCCCCGAGGCCACTCAAGGGGAGTCCCGCAAATAACCTATGCCTCCCTGGTTTGGTAGTCTGCACTAAAGTGGGGGCAAAACAGGAAGGCCTTGGACAAAGTTTACAGGCTGACAGCACCCTTCAGCACACTGAAGGGTGCTGCTTGCGGGGACGCTTCGATCCTCTCGAGGGCGGGGGATCTAGATCAGATCACCTGACTCGGTGGTGACTGGTGCCCGCGGGAGCACCACTTCCAATTCAATTACTTGGTCCTCTTCCCTAACAGACAGACGTAAGTTAAGAACGAAGGCTACATACTGACACCGAGGGAGTAATCTGGTACACGAACGGGGCCAATTCGAGCGCAGGAGCAGGAGCAGGCGTATGGTGCGGGGGCCCCGAGTGGAAGCGCCCTACGCCCTGACCCGCACTGTGACTGTTCTCCAAACGGACCTGTTTGCCGGCAGGGCTTGTGCCCGCAGTATCCTGGACAAGGGTTACAATGGCAAGCACATCTACATATGTTGCGACGGTCGTACCGCGCACGGACTTCTACACAGAGTTGGTCAAGTCTGGACTGGTTAAAGACTGCGTAAACCTGTTGACATGGCTAGGCAATGCCAACAGAGTCTATCTGCTCTGGATGTTGGGACGTCGCGGCATCCAGGGCAATATGAGGGCGCACGAGCTCGTCAGGATCGGAGCTTCACGGCTCGATCCGGCAGGCCTGTGCCCCATAGGCGTCACCCAGAAGTTCGTGCGTGGGGTGACGAAAAAGTGGGCCGCAGAGCGGTTTGCGGATTTCTGGGAGCGAGGGCCAGGGACGAGGCATACAAGAGCACTGTTATCTGGCCCCGCGGAAAAGCTGGGGACCGAGCTGACGCTCCTCGACCGGTCTCAATTGACGTTGGTGGTGGGCCTAATTACGGGACACTGGCACACTGAAGAGCACCTAGTGCGTTTGGGACTCGCAGAGGACCCGGTCTGCAAGAGGTGCCAGAACGGGATGGGCACAGCCCTTCACTTAATTACGAGATGCAGCGGGCTCGAGGATGTTAGAAGTGAAATCTTAGGGATCACTCCCACGAATGGCTTCGACCTGGCGGTCGCGGGGTGACGGGACTCCTAAGCTTTGCGCGGGAAGCTGGCTTGCCCGTGGGCTCGCCTCGGTAAAGGTTATGCCCCACCAGGGGATCGGGCACAATGGTCCACAGACAGAGCGCCCGGCTAAACACCAATAAAAAAAATAAAAATAAAACGTCCATAACTTTGCGAAAAATGGCCTAAATAGGACATTTTTAAAATTTTTCTTTTTAAACGCACTTTTGATCAAAAAAAAAAAAAAAACATCGAAAAACAGATTTCAAACCGTATTTCTATAAGATTTTAAACTTTTAAATATAAATTGTTAATTTACAAAAAAACACGTACTGATCGATTTTCTTTAATTTTTTTTTTGTAAAAATCCCATTTATTCCGCAACTTTTACGCCTAGGTAGATTGTGGGATAACGATGGGATCAATTTTTTTCGATTTTTAAATTTCCATATGTTAGTTATGCGTATTGAAAATAAATATTAATCTTTTTTTCAGGCTCACCGGCAACGGTCATTGTTGCTTATGAAATAAAATAGATATATATATATCTTGAAAACGGTTCGAGAAAAACAATTTTAAAAGAACATGGAGGCCGCTTTCAACCAATATTGGAACATCAAAAATTTTCAAAAACATCGGAGATGCAAAAGCTAAATGGTGCTCGATTTGGCGTGTAATGACCCATAAATAAACGAACGCATACGGGACAAAAATTAATGTTTATGTATATAAACACGCACACACACATACGCACGCACGCGCACACACACGCACACACACATACGCACGCACGCGCACACACACGGGCGCATGCTGCTATTTAGCTATTACATGTTATATGAGTATTTTTTTCGTCGTGTTCTCCGTTGCATTGTGTAATACGGTTCAAGGTTAGATTTGACTGTATGGTCCACGAGCGAGCTAACGATCGCATTGTACACTACAGCGGGGGGTATGTGTGCTATCGGCGTTTCACGTTTGCCCCGGGTAACGAGCTTCTAAGGATCTGTATTACGAGGGACATGCTACACACACATGTTTATTAATCATTCTCCCTCGAGAATTCACCTGTTGCGAATAGAACTCTCTGTACCAATATGCGTATTAGCGCGTGTTTACCTCGAGCACTATACGATTTTACGCGTAGTGGTTTTGCCGTGCAAACAACTCGTTCGAGCTACCTGACCGCCAATCGCTACCCTTTATCCCCAACCCGGTAAGCGTATCGAGTTTGAAAAATCTTCCATCGCTTGGACGATTGAATATGTTCGTATCAAGTACGTAAAATTGAGTCAACAAAATAGAATATAGAACTGTGTCTCTTATATAGCGTTAATTAAATTTCCAACGACTAGTAGAGACTCTACGGACATTTGCAATTACATTGAATCTTGTGGTTGATGTTTGTAAGCTTGACATTATCATCACCATTAGTATCGTTATTGTTATCGGTCAATTTTAAATTACCTCCTTACTATTATCATTATATGTAATTATTAAATCACAACTACCATTACAATTATAATATCTACTTGTTTTTAATATAGCGATGGTTATTTTCCAGTCGATATCGATTATTTACAATTTTCTACTTTCATATATTGCAAAATATCCAGATATTGAATGTTAAAAAATTCGCAAATGTTTATATTCTAGAAGTCTTTCTAATTCACCAAGAGAATGGGAATGAATGAACAATAAGGGAAAGTTGAGATCTGATGATTCGATAAAATGAGACGGTATAAGTACAGATTGTCTGAGTAAGAGTGATATGCATATATACGCGTATACAGGGTGAGGCATTTATCCTGGACATCTGGAATATCTCAAAAACTAAATCCCGGAGAAAAAATGTTTTAAATAAAAAGTTTAATTGTAAGTCATGAAGGAGCTGATGCAGCAGTCATATTCGCTTTCGAATCGCCTTATGTTTTCAAGGTCATTTCAAGGTTAACTTGTTTTTTTTTTCAAATGGAAACATATATTTTTTGTTGCAGATTCTTAATCTACGACTTAAAACAAATAACTTTGATTTGAAACGTTTTTTTCTCCGCCGATTATTTCGTATAATATTGACGTTATTAGGGAAAAACAATATGAATTAAACGAAAAGACTTCATTAATAATAATACAGGCGAATTGTCGCTTAATTAGAAGAAAGTAAATTTAACAAGTGTTCAAAATGTTGGCCTTGAACCTGGATACATTTTTCAAGACGACTAATGAATGCGACGACATCGCAGAAGAATGGCCGCGGGAACGTTATTGCACGCATGGCAAATACGGTCCTTCATGTCATTTGATATCGGTGGTACCGCTTGGTAAACTTTTTCTTCAAGGTAACCCCATAAGAAAAAATCGAGAGGGATTAAATCGCCAGATCTTTAAGGTAACCCCATAAGAACAAGTTTAACAAGAGGTACTAACGACATCAGAGGACATGAAGTCCCGTATTCTTCATGCATGCAATAACGTTCCGGCGGGCATTCTTCTGCGATGCCATAACGCATTCATCAGTCGTCTTGAAAAATGTATTCAGGTTTAAGGACAACATTTTGAACACTTGTTAAATTGATTTTCTTGTAATTAAGCTGAAATTCTCCTGTATTATTATTAATAACGTCTTTGCATTTAAGGGGTAACGCCACTCCAGAATTGTGAAAAAAAAACACTTTTTTTCTCTTAAAATATACTTTAGGGTCATAAAAATCATATACGATTGGTCCCCTCGCAAAAAAATGTGAACGGGTTGAATTTTTTATTTTCCCGCAATAAAATTTTCAAAGACTAAAGTAATTTCAAAACGTTAATTCTATAATCTCAAAACCACGTTTTTCGAACGGGGAGGATGTATTATCCGAAGACCATTGCATGGATTGGTTTGAAATTTAAACAGTAGCTTCACAATTACATTCTTTACAAAAGTACGTAACGTTTTTTAATTCGTTGTAATTTTTTGTTTACATCCAATTTCCTGCTCATTTTTTGGCCGAAAGTCGAATTTTTGTTTCAAAAGTGCGCCATTTGTACAAAAATTAATTAGAAAAAAGCCCTACGTACTTTTATAAGCAATGTCATATAGATTAATAAATGTTTAGGTATTTTGTTGCAGGTCTTAAACTTTCGGAGGAATCCGTCCTCCCGTGGACGCACTTAAAAAAAAAGCGACTTCGCAGATTAACTGTGGCACCGCCATTTTGTAACAAAATGTCAATAAAAAAATGTTTTTTTTTACACTTTAATACATGGTTGATAAACTGTCTAAAAAGAATTCGGATCCCTTTTTCCACACTTCCAAAATTAAGTCTCATAGTTTGGCCTTTTATCGGACCTGTAAAGTGGTGTTACCCCTCAATTGAGATTGGTTTTCCCGAATAAAGTCAATATTATATAAAATAATTGGCGCCGAACAAAAAGTTTCAAATAAAAGTTAGTAGTCTTAAGTTGTAGATTAAGAGTCTGTAATGAAAACGATGTTTCCGTTTGAAAACACAAGTTGACCTTGAAATGACCTTGACAACACCATGCGAATCGAAAGAGGATATGACTGCTGCATCGGCCCCGTGATGACTTAAACTTTTTATTTAAAACATTTTTTTCTCCGGGATTTAGTTTTTTAGATATTCCAGGTGTCCCTGATAAATGCCTTACCCTGTATATATTTCTATCCGCCCGCACACGTTTCACCAATACCACCTACGCTGCTGCTCGCATTCACTCGTTGTGATTCAGCCGGACGTGTTTGTAAAATGTTGCCGGAAATCGAAAGGGTACCATAAATCCTACCTACAATGTTTCCACATATGTGTCACATAATCATGTGCATATGTATAAATGAACCTCTATTGATCGTAGCAATATAGGTATAAAAGGCTAACAAAAATCTGAAAGATGAGGCGCACCTTAAGGGATTATATAGCTTGAAGTCATCGATTTTTTAATTATATTTGTTAGACCGTGTTCACGACGAAATATTCAGAAATAACGAAGTTATAGTTCAAAGAAAGTAGGCGGTCGGACACCGACAACCAACATCTGGGCTGCCAGGTATACAATTTGTTCTTAATCTTTAAATACAATTTTCTAAAAACGACGTTTTTATAATTGGTACCAGCAATATTTTCAAAACTATTGATTCAAGATGATCGAAGTTTTTACGATTAACTATTATGTCTATTACCTAGCACCTATCATAAGGCTTTTCAAATTCATGATTCAATTTTTGTTAAAATTAACGCTCGGTGGTCACTGTGAGTGGATTCCAGCCGTGGATAAATTGTCGGCATGAATATTGTATAGTTCCCGGTATTGAATCGGACTACATAATCGCCATCTGCCGAGAGTTTGAAGTGTCCTCTATGCGAGGGACCGGTAGCAACCCGATTGGAGCGTTAGTCTTAACCTGGCAGTCGAAAGAGTAAGAACATGCGTGCCATCCGGGTTAAATCCCCCCATGTGTGACCACCGTGAATAAAACTAAAAAAAAAGATTGAAATTTTGTTCTGTTCTGTGTGTTCAGTCAAGTGCAGCGAGGATAAGTATTTATGTGGCAAGAACGACATCTTTTTTGTTATCGGTAATTTGTGAATGAAAAACGAGTTTATTTGCCAGATGCTGTACGCACTACGGAATCGCGCGGGCCAAACGCACATGTTCGTGGAAGAAGAGGAACGGCGACGAGGCATCTGGAGAAGAAGATCAACTCATTGTCAGTATCATGTCGGAAAGTATTGGAGCGTCAGACGAGGAAACGGAGTTAGAGCACACCACTGTAGAGTGCGATGTACATCGCACATTGCACCTATTTGTGTACCTATTGAGTGTGGTGAACAAGAATGAAAATATGGGTTTTTCTAATGAAATTGAAAAAAAAAACAGGCATATACAGTTTTGTGACTATTTTCTATAAATAAAAGGGAAATGTTTCATAATTTGCCTATTTTTTACTCTAAAATCGACCCACTTCGAATGGAATATATAGGTACCTTTTTTGGAACGCGTACCAGAATGCTATTTTTTTCTCAAAAGGACCTTAAGCTGAGGAGTAACAGGTTTGAATTTTCGGCAAAAATATTAAAAATTGACGGAGTTATAATTTTTTCAGTGAAACAAATTTCTTTTCTGCTTTTTCGTTTTTATGAATTTTTAAAAAATATATTGCCATTGGAATATTCAAACAACATGTGTGGTGCATGAACTAGAATGTTTGAAGGATGTTCTATAATTTTTTGGGATTTTTCCTGCCGATAGTTTGGTCACGACACTGGTTCAAACATGGCCTGGGTGGAATCCATCCAGTGTGACCATCGTGATCGAAAAAAACAAGTGTGGCCACGCAATTGGTTTAATCCTTAGAATTTGTATTCCTTATTTCAGATCGTGACTACTGATCGAATGAATGATATTTCAAACGTCGTCTGTGACTAGTACGAGTTTTATTTATCTACTTTAATAGTGTAGTATAGTATAGTAGAATATTTTCTATTTTGAATACGTGAGGCCAGAGATGTTTGTATTGCAAACGGTGTCTTTAAGAAAATATTTCAAAAATTTTACTATGGCCGCCATATTGAAAACTATTTAATAATTTGTTTAGGAAATATTAAATAATACTGTGACGGCTACAAAACGTAAATTCTTTGCATATTTTTGAAATATGTACTTTTTAAAATATGTATACCAAAAAATATTGTATAGTTTGCAGGAATGACAGAATTACAGCACTTTTTATTAGAGTTTCGTTTGGGTTTGGTTTGATCGGTTGGGTTGGTGTAAAGCGGCAGCCCTTGCTAACCTCTTTTCATAGACCACGTAACCGGAAGACCCCTGCCTTTTTACTAGGGCCAATTATATTTCCGATTATTCTCTCTTTTATTCTCCTTGCACTTCTATAGTATTAATGTGTTCCTAGAACCCTTCTAGCGATTAACATTCCATAAGGACGAAAGAAATCACATTAATTCAGTTGGCTGCTGAGTGACTTGTCGTGTACATGTCGCTATTTCACTCCAAAAATTCACAGTTGTGTTCTGCAGCAATATTATAATCAATATTCAATATTGTGGATCGAAAAGATTCGTGATCGTCAGGAAGAAGAGACCTACAAGAGATGGTGGAAAACACCAGCGTCCTCGAAATCGATATTCAATCGAACGTGGCGGAACTTCGGACCGGAGGACGTCCACAAGAAAATTACGAATTGACTTTGCTTTCGATACAAATGATATGATAAGTTATAGAATTTTTAGTTTTTTCGACATTTACACTTCGAAGTAATTATGTTTCGTGCAAAAAATGTGGTGGTAATATTACTTTTCTCGAACGCAGTATTCGTGGACTTGGCTTTAACTTATTGTTAGTGGTGAAATGTACAAACTGCGAGCCTGTTTCAATTGGCTCTTGCCCACTAATTGATAACGCGTATGAAGTGAATATACTTCATACGCGTTATCATACGCTTCATACGAGAAATTGTGTGCTTTTATGGATTTACCACACCCCATTGTTTCAAAGTCGCTACGATAAAGTCGTGAAATCCTGCTGAAGAAATTGCACCTACTAAGAAACAATTGGGCAAAGAGAATATACCAGGCAATACTGTTTCTGGAGATGGCAGCTGGAAAAAGAGGATTTAAATCCTTATTCCGCATCACTGATTGGACTTTATATCGGAAAAATCATCGACGTCGTCATGAAATAAAAAATGTATAAATCGCGTTTACAGATGGTTGCCTTGAAAGGAACTGCTGCTTAAGACGAATAACAAAAAACACATTCAGAGAGATGCAAAGTTAACCCTAGAACCCTGAACATGGGTCGTTTGTATCCATGCCAAATCTTTTAACGTTAGACACTATTAGATCCTTCAATTTATAAAATAAATATCTTGTTTTCGCGGTCGAAATTTCTCATATTTATTGTATTTATACCGAAAACAACAGTAGATATGCATTTTCAAACATTCTACTGTAAACATACCTCCTACATACCTCCGAATTTTGATAAAAATGTTTATTGAAAAAGGAGTTTTCAGGGCTGGCAACAATTTTATCGCATAGTTAGGAATCCAAAGGAACCCTATGATTTTTTTCAGATTTTTTCTCACAGAATAACATAGTCAAATAAGCGTCGGACGCAAAGGACCCATGTACAGGGTTTACAGATGCTAAAAACTACGACATGGGACAAGGATTAATCATGGCGGTCCTTCTGATAAGATGGAAGTTGACGACGATAACGAGAGAGACGAATCTCATTACGGGCATGGAATCGAGGAATTTTACGTAAGTGGAAACAGTTAAAGTTTATATATACAAAGGTTGTACTCAAAATTTGAATCGCGTTTCTCTCGAAACCAATTTTTTCGAAATGGTACGAACGATAATGGGAGCAATAATAGTCGGACACGGAAAATTGTTGCACGAAATTATTTCTAATTGTAATAGCTATCATTGAGCGTGGCTGTTTCTAATTCTTTTTTGAAAATTACTATTTCTTAAAGCATCTTGAACGAAAATATTTTAAGTGAGAATAATACTTTTTATTTCGAAACGCGGCCATATTTCGGAAAATAAACAAAATCAAGAACGAGTACGGTTAACAATAGCGACTTCAATGCAGATTAAGAACAAATTTTTGTTTTGTTTCGGACAAATCAAACCAGAATTTACGATCCCATCGGGAAGAGGGAAAATTCCGATTGGCGTTCACTGTACCATTTACTCATACTAACGATAAGTATATACAGATATTGTTGTTTTATTTTTTTTTAGTAAAAAAAATGTAATTGAATCTACTTTAATGTACGTAGAATAACATATCTTTATTGAGTCTTAAAAACCATTAAGTGAATTTTACAAAATCATAAAAACAGATTATTTTTCTGACCGTTACAGTGGGGCCCCATCTTATTGTTAATCAATATTTGAGTCACTTATGTTGTAAATTGTTTTTTGACAGAAAGTATATTTTTGCTGTTATAAAAAACTTTCAAATTTGTATATAGTCTCACTGCATCTCTAAAGGTATGTTACCTCTTATGGGGGAAAACCACATTAGGGGGTTAAAAAAATAGATTTTTTTATTGCCTAAATCGTTAGCTTAACTATCCAAGAGTACGCTGTCAAAATTTCAAAGCGAAATTCGTTTAGATTTTATGGGCATAGAACCGAACGCTCACCGGGTACAGGCTCGAGCACAGAGCAGGTAGGTTTTTCTCAAAATGACTTTACACATTTGAGGGAAGTCTAACTAAAAAAATAATGAACAGGTCATTATGAAAATTGATATTATGTTTCATTATGAAATTACGAAATATATGAACCAACTTTTGAGATGATGTCATGATTTTAAGGGTGTTCCTTTGCATTATCAGCGAAAAAAATGGTAAAAATTTAAGTAAATTTTTCAACCAGCAAAATTTTTAATTTTCATTATTTTCACCTGCACTGAGGTTCATATTCTTAGAAAATAAGTTATTAATGTAAAATGAAAACCTTTTTGATTTCAGATGAAAATTAGAATGGCTACACGTCCCGCAATCGGAAAACTCTAGTTACGGCTGTCAACGGACATCAGTGCGTAACTTTGTTACTCTTGGCTCAAATTATTCAAAACAATTCACAAAAGTTGTTCGAAATATGAATAAAATTATGTCAACATTTTATTCAATTCTAATTCATTCTTCCCACCCAAACAAAATCCTAAAAATCAGCGAAAATGAGCCTCCTAATGTGGTTTCTTCCCTTAAGACTAAGAGAACTCAGGAAAATAGAAGGTTGATAGAATATTGCATACATTGCAGTAAGTTCAAAGAAAAATCGCAGGGACCGATACTTCGGTTTATCGTATGGGCTTGCCTCAAGGCACGTGGAACGCTGCGTGGAGCGTCGACTGAGACGCTATCAACACTATTTCTCGTTATCTATATTATTTTTACTTATATTTCGACGATGCAAATTAATGTACGAGATTATATATTCAACTTAGATACATAGCAACACACTATAGGTACAATCATGCAGTTTCACGGGAATTTCGAATAGCGGTTCAAAACTATTCTAACAAAATTTGATTCAATTACAAAA
Source organism: Netelia virgata (assembly GCA_951802705.1). Classification (NCBI taxonomy): domain Eukaryota; kingdom Metazoa; phylum Arthropoda; class Insecta; order Hymenoptera; family Ichneumonidae; genus Netelia; species Netelia virgata. The sequence continues at coordinate 21,507,269 of OX637865.1, forward strand.
AAAGGAACGACAGTACGTGACCAAAACGGCTGTCCACCAAATGTTTTATTACGGGAAAACCCCATAAATCGATCGCTAGCAGCTACATGTTTAACGACGCGTTGACCCTTTAGTTTTTCCGCAGATCCCACACTGACCGGGTTGAAGACGCTCCCCACCTTTCACGAGCCTCTAACCCCCGATCCAAAGAAAATGCATGATCAACTCTAATAACGCTTCTCCCACCACTTTAACTGGAAGAACATAAATTTGAGAGTTGCTCTTTATATTTTTTTTTAAATCAGTCTTCAGCGACTTGTTGCCGAGTCAACAACTCCTTTCATATTCTTGTGCACACACTTTGTATTATAATGTTAATTGTGAAATTGAAAATATAGACATTGTTATATTCTAAAACTGGATCCTTCTATCCCTTATTATTTCACGCGAAACTAGTTGCCGTCAATTAAGTTTGACTGTCACTGTACCGTTCGACTTCGTCGTATCAACGCCACGCGAATTTACAACCCGCGTGGATTAAAAGAGTAATCGCGAAGTTCTACAGTACACTGCGGCAAGAACATTATATCAGACATAATATAAAACCACATAAATACCAAGAGTAAAGTTTATTTCATCTTTCTTTGCCCACCGAAGGTGTCATGAAGTACAAGACTATGGTAATCGATCCCGACATGCCACTCTCGCGGTTTATTTTCGCGACGGTTAACAACCGTGTTCACTCGTTCTCTATGATATTTCATAGGTATAAGTATGTACCGCGTACGCGTCGGTTGTACAAGCGGGAAACTATGAATTCACTGTGGAACCTGAGAAGAGCGCGAGAAGCGTGCTGAAGGGTAAACGCACTCTTCCCGGTGCGTGGCTTATGAAACTCCATCACGAATATATTATCTCCTGTTTGTCCAACGTAGATATTCATATGGGGCATTTCACGCCAGATCGGACACCATTTAGCTTTTGCATCTCCGATTTTTTTAAAAATTTGTTATGATCTAGTATTTGTTGAAAGAGGCCGCCATGATTTTTCTCAATTTTTTTTTGTCGAACCGTTTTCAAGATATCGATTTTTCAAAAATTACGTCACTTTTTTTTAAATCTCCATAACTTTACAAAAATGGGCCAAATTGGAGGTTTTTTTGTTGAAAATTTTCTTTTTAAAAGTGCTTTTGATACAAAATATCGTACAAATTTTCAAACATAAATTGTTGATTTACAAAAACACGTACTGATCGATTTTCTTGAAAATTTGTTGTAAATAACTGTTATTTTACGTCGAATTAGTTTACAATTGATTTTAGGAAACAGATAGAGACGAATCGCCGAATAGCATTTATTTTCCTACACGTTTAAATATTTTATAAATTCGAGATTCAACAGATGAAGAAAATTCTTTAAATCCCAAAATATCTTCTCCGTCTGAAATTACCCAATGATAGTTTTGCGTCCGTGTTATTGTCTTTGCTCTCTTATATCCTTTCTCTAATGATTTTTTGACCCGAATATAATCTCCGTTAGAGAAGAATTGAGCTTAAATATTCGGCAAACAATTCGGTTTTATTGCCAGATGGAGAAGGCACTTTGAGATTTAAGGAATTTTTTTCATCTGTTGAATCTCGAATTTATAAAATATTTAAACGTTTAAGAAAATAAATGCTATTCGGCGATTCGCCTCTATCGGTTTCCTGATATCAATCTGTGAACTAATTCGACACATAGGCAATAATCCTTATGTGTCGAATAATTATTGATACTAGTTGTTCCTGTGCATAGTATTTTTTTCAGATATTTTTCAACGCGGATAACTAAAATATGGCGTTTGAAAAATCAAAAAAAGTCGATCCCATCGTTGTCTAATTATCTAACTAGGCTTAAAAGTTGTGGAATAAAGGACAGTTTTTTACAAACAAATTTCAAGAAAATCGATCAGTATGTATTTTTTGTAAATCAACAATTTATGTTTGAAACTTGAAAATCTTATAGAAAGACGGTTTGAAAATTCTGTTCGATATTTTGTATCAAAAACGCGTTTAAAAAGAAAATTTTCAAAAAAAAAAAACATCCAATTTGGCCCATTTTTCGTAAAGTTATGGACGTTTGAAAAAAAAGTAACGTAATTTTTGAAAAATCGATATCTTGAAACAGGTTTGACAAAAAAAATTGAAAAAAATCATGGATGCTTCTTTCAACAAATACTAGAACATAACAAATTGTCAAAAAAATCGGAGATGCAAAAGCTAGATGGTGTCCGATTTGGCGTGGAATGCCCCATGTACAGACACACACACACCCACACATATATATATTCATATGTATCTACGATTCGGCGCTTCCTTGTTACACCCGCGATCAATGAGCCGACGCAGAAAATAAAGTACGTAACATCAAACTTTGTCGTACCCAAAATAACACGGTGGACGTATTGAATTTAATTATTTATAAATTAAAACGCGTTTATGATTAATAGAGCTCGTTACAAAACTATAACAAATTTATTTTCAAATTTGCCCTCTCACTTACGGGCGAATAGAATGTTGGCCAAAAAAATTGTTTCTATACACGAACTCTTTGGAAAGTGGATAATAATATCGTTTATTTGAGCCGAAGCAATTTCCAATACATTTAGCGATTTTGTCATACTTACAGCGGAGTTACCTATTCTTTAAAAAATGTCTATAATTAGAGAAATTGGTTTCAAAAAGCAAAAATGCAATATTTTCACATTTGCCCTTTCTCATAAGTGAATGGAATGTTAGACGAAAAAATGATTTGTTTATTCGAACTCATCGGAAAGAGAATAAAAATAACATTTAATTTCAGTCGAAGCACATGTAGTTCTTTTTCTGTTTTTTGGTCGTATCCAAAACGAATTTGTCCCATCACTCATAGGTGAGGGGAGTTTTAGGCAAAGAATTATTTCACACATCATAAAGTGGATAATAATATCATGCAATGGCAGTCGAGGTATTCCCGATTTTTTCTTCTCAAATTCTCCCAGTTATATTGCCTCTGGTACTCACAATACTCGTGATGCTTAAAATACGAGAAAGTGTACTTGGCAAGAGTGTCTTACGACAGACGGCGTAATGACTTGGTCGTTCTTTGGTCAAACGATGACGAGACTGTTGAAAGGTGATTACTTTGGCACGTGGAAAAGTGTCGCCGTTTATACAGCATATGAAATTTTTATGACGATGAATTAGACAAATCCGAAGCATCGGCATTCCCAACAGTTATAAATATGTTTCTATATAATAAAGATATCTCGTCATAGTCAACAAGACGAAATTCCGGACCCGATGATTCACGAAGGAGGCTATGGTCGTGGAATGGCTCACGGAGTGGCTTAAATCACCGAGAGGCCATAGTCATGTTATAACTAGGGAACTACCAGAGTTGTGAAAGCGCTATAATCACGGAGAAACTACAGACACGGGCAGCGAAAATTACGGAGAGGATTCTGTAACGACGGAACTAGGAGGGTAACATAGTATGGAAGGACTACAGCCATGAAGTAATTACAGTAGGAGGCCAAGAAAATGTATTCGAGTGTCTTTTAAAAATGTTTTTGGTATTTCGCTTTTATTCAATGCCGGATTGTAACTATTAGGTATCTATTACTTATAGGATTATTCGTTTGGAAACCCTATTATTACGTTGACGACATCATATTTACTCATTAAAATGACTTTTGATACCTCGACGATCATTTGGGCGTAGCGTGTTTCACTGAAGTGATTACTCGTTAAAGTTGGTTTTCCTATTTATTTTTTATTTTGAGCAATATTCTTCAGGGAAGCATATTTATTTTGTAAAAACTAACTAATGAGAGTGCAAATTTAACATTTTTTTTTATCAATCTCGTCTATTCTTATGTCCTACAATAATAAGAACGAACTTAAATTAAACAAGTACGCGCAGCGTACTTGAGGGGGGCTTCGGCCTCCATGCCACCCGCGCGCCACGTTCTGTTTATCATTTACTTGAATTGTTAGGTATTGAAATATTATGTTGTTTTTATGTTATTGTGGATTATAATTGATAATATAGAACTATGTGTTTCGTTCTTGATATATCTTCAGTAAGAGCCATTGTTCGAAAGGTGATGACTGAATTTTTAGATTTACATTAGTAGGCACTTACAACTTTACAATATAAGGATTGCATATTTCATTTTCATGATATATTTTGAATGTTAATTAACATGTCCCTTAGGGGCGTTTTAATAGGCACTCACACCGTAATTTCCAATTTGTATTAATTTATCGCGAACATGCTACGATTTCCTTGCCGCCAAGCTTTGACTGTTCATTCCTGATATTTGAACCGGAAAATAAGAATTTCGTGAATTACACATTTACCGTTTCGGCATTCTTAAGGAGTCATGAGCGTTCTTAGTCGTAATTGAGAATGTGCTGAAATTGAATGATTGTTATTGGCTCATGGGTACAAAATCTTTATTTTGTTACAAATAATTGAAATTGACTACACAAGCTTTAAAAAAGTATTTGTTTAATATTGCCTTAAGGGCAAAACGTTATTTTTTTATGTAGTTGAGACCCAATTTGGTAATACATGTATGTGTGTGTTTGACTTATCACAAACCGCTGCGCGGTCCATTTGGGATGGTTCGCATTCAAGTCCGGTCACTCGCATTGTCGCGTATATGTATATGAATAATAAAAGTGTAAACAATATGAATAAGTTCAAAGAAGTGTAATATTCTATTCAATGACAAGAAACGTTTAAAATTTTCGTCGAATTAGTGTTTTTTATGGCAAACATGCTGAAAAATTATAAAAATTCTGTTACAATTGTTTAAATGACTTGAAATTCTTGTAAAACTTGAAATGTATTGAAATGAAAGTAAAAGGCGAAAATCAAACAATTTCGTTCACACGGCCCCGTGCAACCAGTAAAAAACTGCAAAACCCCGTTTTTTTTTGTTCAAATTGTATGGTTAACAGAATTGTAAAGTCTTTAAATTCTAGAAGAAACTTCTTTGTGGTCTTATAAAGAAAGTTACATAAACATTGGTTCGCAGATTGCTGAGATCCGGACATGGACGAACGCAAAAATAGCTTTTTGGCCCAGAAATAGCTATTTTTGTTTTAGAAGTTTAATATCTAACAAGGTCCGAATGGATTTATACATAAAGTGAAATAAAATTGTGCTATGAATTTGAACTTGATCCGTTCATGCGTTGCTGAGTTTTGAGTGAGGACGGACAGCTGACGTGACGAAAAATCCAAATTCGAACTTCTCGGCGTAAAGTGTCAACATTTATTGGTAAAAAGTTTGTACTGTTATTTTTGTGGAAAAAAGGTTTTTGGAGGGCAATATTAATAGGCACTTTTCATATATGGTGAGTGCCTAAAAATTGCTTTTAGTCGCGATAGGGAAAGGTTCTAATCTGATATCGTACAAAAAAGAACCAATGGCCAGATTAATACGTCATTGTGACAAAACCCAACGACGGATTGCATGTACAATTGGAGAGAGTTTCTCAGTGAACAGTCTAAAACATTAAACAAAAACTGGAGAAAATTGTGGCAGGCACAATTGACAACGCTAAGAGCTAAAATGGAAATTCGTTGTACAGCACTAGAGAACCGCCGGAAACCATGCAGAATGACAAACATGATGCTTCAAGACGTTGGAGAAACGTTAGAGACGCTGGAGTAACCCTATCAGAGCGCTCTCTGAGACGAAGGTTTGCAGAAGTGGGTCTCAAATATTGCCAACCCGTGAAAAAATCAGAACTCAGACCTGCAATGGTGAAGAAAAGATTCGAATTTGCCAAAAACGTACTTTTCGGGAATCTTGTTATTACCAACGTAATAAGAGGGTAGCCAAACGAAGAATCTTACAAATAATAAGTAATATTTACAATTCGGTATTGAATAAAGGCGAAAAACCAAAAAATGTAAAAAAAAAAACTTGACTATATGAATTTGGCTACTCACTATACAGTCGTGAAAAGACTATAGTCACTGACGGGCCAGTCACAGTGCGGCTAAAATAACATAGGATAGGGTACAGTCGCGATATAGCTAACAATAAGACGCTAGGGTAGTCATGGAGGGAATACATTCACGTAACAGTTATAACCACGGAGAGGCTTTCATCACAATGTAACTATAGACACGAAGGGGCTGCAATATCACGAGGCAGAATAGTCATATAAGTGATACGGCCTCTCCAACTATATAGGAGAGTTTATATGACTATGAGTATATGCGAGGGGCCCCATTTTTTGTAAGTTGAGCGACGAAATCACTCACAAACTATACTCAGTGGCAGAATTAACCAACCACTTTCGGTTCCTTTATATTAAAGGTGGCCGGATATTTGTGCTGCTAATTGTAAGTGTATAACAAGAATATTTGGCTCCCATCCCCGAGTCTAACAATAAGAATAGTCTGGGGATGGTTTCGTGCGTGTTCTGCGTTTGAATTTGTTAGCGCCCGCCCCGCGCGAACTTCTAGTATAAGTATACATATATTCGCTAGTTTTATTGCTAATGCAGTGATTGATTTCGTTATAGCGTGAAGACATGCAATCTTCGCGATAATTACGATGAAGCATTGCGAGTAAATTTGCGACCCACACGTGGAACTGGATATTTCATCGAAGTTCTTGTGTGTCATGCAGTAACGAGACCTGACCAGTATTTCACTCAACACCTTTACAGGTCGGTAAACACGGTTTATATTTTGCGCAGTATTCTTATACACGAATACGGGTAAAGACTGTTTGCTGTATCTTGATAAAGACAGAGTTTTAGGCGCGTGAGCGAATCCTGTGGCGCAGGGTTCGGATATTTCCGTCTTTAACCATTATACCGACAGCAGGTAACGGCTGACGGCATCACGGCTGATCGCTTGCCTTTCGGTCAAGTCGGTTGTGCGTTTTAGGTAGTCCTGAAAATCACTGGTTGACCGTGTGGGTGTGAAGGTAGTCTTTAGAAGGACAGTTGGTTATGAAAAAATTACCCCTTTTTGGAAGGGGGATTGCCAGAGGGGCGGTATTGATAGAGGAGTTTAGGGATGTTAGATTTCGCGGTTCGTGTCATTCGGTACACCGGTTCCGTCTTCGCTGATATGCGGAAGGTTGTCTGCGTGGCATGCAGGATGACGGATACAAAAAAGTTCAGCAGGCTTTGAATAGTGATATTGCTATAAATAGGGTTAGTTTATTCATCGTCCAGTAAAAGTGCGTTGACAGCACGACCATGCACGAGAGCTCATTTCCCCTTACATGTGCTGACTTATAATGCCAGCGGGCGAATGGTATGTTGGCGAGAGCGCTCTTGGCCATACGCCGCCCGTCGACCGCTGGCGGAACTACATGTAGGCCGCGTAGTGCGCGCGGTATACAATGTCTATGAGTATATACATAGTTATCTTAATACTAACTATAAGGACGGTACATGGAGACTAGAGGAACCTCACGTTAGGAATTGACCCAAACGTGACCCGAAAAAGCGAGGAACGATGTTAGTTCGAATTGAGCCACGCTGAGCGCTCTCGTCGCTCTGAGCTATCTGTGAAGTGTGGCGTTGGTGATGAAATGAAGTGAGCGGGATATAGACCCCGGCGAAATATGCCATCTGCCATCCCATCTGACGCGTTAACAGTTTTTTGTACAGAGTTCAACGAAATTTAACGTTGAAAGGCGACGAAAAAACAAAACAAAAAGTGCGGTGAAACCGATATTATAACAAGCAGGTAAGAAACAAGTTTGTTGTTGTAATTTGCGGAGTAAATATTAATTGAATTGAGGTTGTGATGCTATGTGGCGTCTATTTCCCACACTCGGAGCCAGCGTGAAATTTTTCTAGCTCGAGACATTAACATTCATATCGTAAATTGCAATGCAAAAACTATATTAAATTTATTATTTTTTCCAGATTATTTCATCGCAAATGGGCAAATTCTGCTCATACCCGGGGTGTCAAACTGGGCGACATGCCGAAAAGACAAAACGTACGCGCATGGGAATGCGGCAGTTGTCCGTTTTCAGTATTCCAAAGGTAAAAGTTTTCACACAGCAAAACACTTAGCAGCGCTGCTCAGTAATCAGTAAGCGCAGTGCCCTTGTCAAACAAAAAATCACAGAGCAGCGCTGCTAAGTGCTTTGCTGTCGACGATGCACCCAATAGGTTCAGTGACTTAGGACGCGGTTCGAATTGCGCTCACAGTGCTTACAACCTATGGTGAAGCACGCGCGTTGGCACTCTAAGCGCGCTGTGCGCGCAATTCAGACCGCGGCCTTGGATATTAAATTTCAATCTGCTTAGTTTTTTCGGTAAAATAATTATTTTTCTGCAGCATATGCTACAGCGATGGAGCCAGGCCAGCGGACACCGTTTCTCGCAAACAAATTTTGTTTGCGAGCTTTACTTCGCTGACGATAGCATAGTCAGAGAAGATCGTATGAACATGGCTGATGCGAAAACTATTCACATTATGGTTGCTTAATCGTACATGTCACCGAACAAAAATAAAACATTTGCAGTATCGATCGCCTCCAAGGCTAAAAATTACTGAAATATTATCATTTCATAATTTGAACAAAAGCTTAGCAATATTACTCATCAATATTATAAGTAATGTACGACAAATCGCGGATCAACGATTCAAAATCACCGCGCTTGGAGGTTCCGCGCAGAAGTGGCGCCGTCAGGCGGTGCAATTATCAGATCGTTCCTCGCTTTTTCCGACCACTTCTCTAACATTGGGTTCGGGCTCCTTTACTCTAGTCTCCATGGGACGGTAGCTCGTGAAATAATATTATACCTATACTAAAATAAAGATGCGGGAATGATTGCGAGAGTGCACGGATAACAATCTCAATGATCATTTTTTATCTAATCTCACCTTTTCTTTGTCAATGACCATGAAGAGACTAGACATAACAAGGGACAACCGAGGCAACCACCGTTTGGATTTTGGGAACAGTTAACAAAATTGAGAGCGAAGGGCAGTTTTACTGTAGACCAGTTCAAAAGGAGAAACTGAATGGGGCTGATTTATCACTAATTGTATCGAAAAATTAACTCACATGATTCTTGGATGGTTTGTCCATAATTCGATACGATGGCGAACCGTGATGCTCGGATGCTGCGATGACGGCTCCCGCCTTACGAGACACGCATTGCCCCATATAGATCGACCGACTGAGCCTCCGAACCACCTGTTTCGCATCGAGAACAAGTAGAATACAAATATTTGATTATGATATATGGATGAAAATTATGAAGAGAAAAGCTGAAGAATTTTTCCATAAGTGTACCAAGTCACCATGCTGACAAAAATTGAAATGTCACAGCGGATTCGTCGCACCCATTATAGAAAAACGACCAACTTTTTTATCTTTGCATTCAATTAAATTGACAAAGTTACCAAAATCCCTTTTTATGACAATAATAAACAAATAAAAATTTGGTCAAACACTCGGTCCATTATATCGATTTAAAATACGGAAATATCCAGAGCCAACTATTCTACGCCTTAAAATAAATACTTTCGATACGATAAAAAGCCCCTTGTCCCTTGAAGATTTCATGCGTCATCTGAAAATTAGATATTTCAGGTTCGCTCCGGTTTTTTTCACCTTACACAACATTTTAGTTTCCTACTTCGTATTCTGAAAGAAAAAATCTCCTTAAATATATACCGTATTACGAGTGTTCCGATTGGCACTTACGAGTGTCAGCATTATATTATTCGACGTAATAATACGAGCGGAGAGAGGTTTCGAGACTTTCTTTCTCAGCATACTTGCGTTTCTGTTGCCGAGAGTTCACAGCAGAGAAGTGAGCGTCAAATGTTACAATGATATATATGTATGTGGTACAAGTATGTATTTCGCTCTCGCGCGATCTCTCTCTCTCTCTCTCTCTCTCTCTCTCTCTCTCTCTCTCTCTCTCTCTCTCTCTCTCTCTCTCTCTTTATCCCAAAATATATACGCGAGTGTTGCCTCGAGCACGACTCGACCCTTTACCGTTTGCTATACAAGCCTCGTTATTCCTCCTTCTTCGTTTTGATGTACAATCTTTTACATTGCGTATAGTTGGCGTATTTTTACACACGAGAAATAGCCTGTAGTGGTGTATGTAAGCACGTGCGATATACACACATATGGATTTACTTACAATGGAAACTTCGCGACAATGGCATGAGATTCCAATGAGAATCGGGAGAGGAATTTAATTTCCAGGCGAACGGAGGATGAGAGAATCGAGAAAAAAAGACGCTCGGTCGTGGTGTGCGAGCGGAATTTATATATGGGCGTTTCCGTGCTGTATTATTCGTTTGTTTCTCCAACGTTGAAATTACAGTTGTTTTTACGGAGAAATTCACTAAACGTGTTAAATTAACTTAAGTGAAAATGAAAAACGATTTGTAAAAAATTAAAATATTTGTATTTCTAAACAAAGAAGTGTTTAGTAACAAATTAAATGGGATTTTCTAATTTACTAAAGCACGCTACTCGTAAGGTGTAATTTGGAGCAGGAAAATCCTTAATTTTTTGTATTGGTTTTTATTACAGTCGACGTACGATATTTTCAAAAGTCAAAAGATCAATTGTATAGGCTTGATCCCGTCCGTTTTCTCAAGTAGCTCACCCGTGCAGACACCCAACCAATTTTATTTAACAAGACTAATTCAATGTATGGTAGAAAAGACTGGAACAATTGGTGGATCATTTGATCCCGAATGTCACATATACGTGCGTTGCGAGGGCATACGTATGTGTTCCCAGGGGCATTGACGGAATAAGTGAATGAATTCGCAGGCTTTCGAGCGACTTTTTTCCTTCGTTCGCCTGGGTTTTGTCTTTCTGGTCAACCAACATATTATATATACATGTATACATGTACGTATGTGTATTTATATATACATATATCATTATAGGAGTTGCCGAGTGTGGAGTCATTGCACTGGCCGGGGAAAACGCTCAAGAAAAATCAATAAAAACCAGCCGCATCTATGCGGGAAGAACATCTAGGCGAGGCTCGACGGGAATTCTCGCGAATAACGAGAATGGGCCAACGATAGAAATATATCAGAACATAAGTAAAAAACTGATTGAAATAATAAAAATAATATTAAGTTAAAAAAGAAAATCGACAATATCGAAAATGAGCCTTGGGTATATATTTTCTATAAAATAAGACACGCTTTTAATTCAGTTTTTTTTTTTCTTACGTTTTATAATAATTGGTGTGGCGATTTCTCGAACGAATGACGAAAATTTTGCGTCGAGCCAAACGTAAGAATTAATCAAAAGTCTCGATTTAAACCGTTGGCTCGATCACCGATAAACTTCTTATCGAAATTACCGGAAACGAGGCAGTTCTATCGTTCTACGGTTGCGCATAGGCACGCTCATTAATTACACGAGCACCGTTCTGTCATTACTTATGTACGAAATTCAGACAAGCAATACGGCACAACGGTACAACGGCTATCGAGTTTATTCAATTTTCACCGAGACTAATTTTATTCTTATTTTTTCATTCGCAATTTCCTGCGCTTTTTTTGCACGAAGAAAAGAATGAGTTTTCAAACTATATCGCGAATAAAGGAACTAATCACGTATTAATACATAATTCAAATGAGCGCCGAAGAAGTTGATAATTATCGACCACAAATATTCGCTTCCGACTTTTCGAATTTTGGAAAAAAAATCAAATTAAATATCACCGTCCTAACTGTACACGTGCATAATCCTAAATTAATAAAACAATGCATGTCCTCTTCAAGTTACGCTCATAAATACGTCAATCATCAATAAGTGCATGGAAATGAGCGCGACAATACTACTCCCCCCTCTATATTAATATCTTTCTGTTTTTGGTGTTCTCCATTGAGAATAGAGGGGTGAATTTCCAACAATAAACCATATGGTTGAAATACGAGATCGCTGTTTGACATAAGAGTGTGAAAAAATCTCACATAGTGTGCGTTAGTCCGAGAGAAAATGAGAACAAAATAAAGATACGTAAGAAAATACGAATGATACAGTAAGAAAAAATGAGCGACAGAGGCTGGGAGACAGGTCGACGAAGAATGTTCGTGAGAGTAAACCAAGGCAGTGGGCTAAATTATGAAGATGGTCCAATTTATCACGCATGCGCAACAACGTTTCCTCCACATAGTTCCCCAAAAAAGCACCCGTGTATGTACCTATACCCATTTTATGCCCTTAAGGAGAAATAGTGATGATAAGGCCCTGCGAAATAGAGAATATTGCCCCGTACTCCCGAAAAGACAACCAACTCGTGTCTTGTACTCACGAAAACGAATATCCTCGGCTCTCCGTTTCCGGCCTATCGGAACGTCCTTCAAATAATTCTGAAAACAAAAAGGACGAAAAAAGAAACGATACAAATTTCTTGAAATGTGGGAGGCGGTAATGATCGTCGAAAATTTCCTGCTGGCTGCACCAATATAGGTATGCACGTTTCATCGGGTCACACTTCACGATGCCGTATCATTATCAGCGAGTTCGTAATGTCATCGAGGGAGAGCACGGATTATGGCTCGCCGAATTTGCACACGTACGAAACCAGACTCACAATTTTGAAAAAATGCGATTACTTATCGTACGTTGTACATCCGATTATGTTTTGATTTGCGTCTAACCTCCATCAACGTTCTCGCGTAAACCGAAAAGTAAACAAAAAGTACACCTATGTAATCGAAAGGTTTGCTTTTCGAAATTATTTTCCTGGGAAATTCTTGGAGATAATATTTTTCGGCGTTTTAACCAACTTCCAGATTTGTTCGGCAACATCCTCCAGGTGGAAAAAGAGAATTTGTAAATTATTTTTAAGCTTTTGCGATCAAATATATGTACGAAATTTCGCTAGGATCGGAAATGTTCGTGGCAAGTGAGCGGGAATGTATGCATCATGTATAGATATACTCATGTATGAGATGACGGACGAATCTCACATCAGTGCTGAGACGAGGAATGGCGAAAAGGAAAAAAAACAAAGTTGCAATCTCAACGAAATAGTTTAAAAGGGGAGGTGGTAAATTAGCGCATATCTGGAGCCCATTAGCGCGTATCCAGAGTCGTCAAGGCCGCGAGAGCCTGCGTAAGAGGCGTATACGCAAGCACTTCGTTACCCATAGGGCACTGGCGATGGCCCGCCTATAGATACGTGTATTAACGCAGAAATGCACGTGAAAAACGTATAACTTACCTTTTCTTACGTAGCCAAACTTCTCGGGCAGCTCGTACGAATTCTCGGTATAATACATCATACAAGACTCGAGGAACGCTCTACAGACAATGTCGTTGCACACCACTCGCGATCATGACACAAGTCGCCTCGTTTACTTTTCTTCTTTTCGTTATCGATATATTTCTTATTGTTCTTCACGTTCGCGAACGTTTAACACGAGAATATATATTTTCTCAATACGCACATACGACAGTACATACAGGAACACCACACACCGCGGTCATCGCAGAACTAACCTCGCGTTTCGTACCACGTACAGCGAGAGTCAGTAAACCCCGCACCACCTGTCATTCGAATATATTCGATAGTACGGAACATGCGTCGTGACGTCAACCCACCACCGTTCTTGCCTTCGTCTTACTATGCGGCGACAGGGGAATATTTGCGGTGTTTAGTACAAACGAACAACTTCTTTCTTACATACGACGACTATGCTGGTTAGCAACGAGTTTCAGACTATTCGTGCTATTCATTATACACCAGAGCAGGGAACGAGCGAACAGGTTGCAACGAGAGTGCGCGGACCGTAGCGCCACGAGCGGTCGTTTTTCGAACTAACAGAAACGAGAGTTTTCGGTCGGCAAGACGAAAAGCGGATTTACCGATTGTAAGAAAACCTGCCCACTTTAATCTACCCGTCGGTAAAAACGTAATCTGAATTATTGACGATAATGGACCGACGACAAATTATTTATTTATCGACGGTTGATGTCTTTCATACCGGAAACAAATTTTATCGCGACCAGCTTAACCGAAAGACCTTATACCCGTGACCTGGTGTACTCTACCGTCGCGGTTAAAACCTAGATTCTGCTTTAACTCCTCTTATTATTATATCGCGATTACACATGAGTGCTCGCCACTCGCCTCGCCACTCGACTCGCATCTCGCCTCGCTACTCGCCTCGCGTTTCACCTCCACTCGACGAAATGTTCGGCGAAATGTTCGTATAGTCAATCCATATTTCGTTTTGTGTTAAAAAACGTGTTGGCTTGTAGCGCGTTTGTTTATCAAATGAGCGACGCGAGTGTTGCGCGGCGCGAGACAAGCGCCGCGGCGAGTTTCGAGTCGAGTGATGAGGCGAGTGCCGAGTTGGGCGGGGGGGGGGGGGGTACTTTAGTACCATTGGATGCCCCCCCCCCCTTCGTACTGTGCAATTTTATTTCACCAAATATTTCTGTGAACCTTGTAGTTTCGAAGATATCTAAGGTGCTAATAGTTATTGGGACACGCTGTATATAATTATGATTTCACGAACTAATGGATTTGTTCGATTTTATGTTAAGATTAACATTCAGTCTTGTTATCATAATTTTTTTAATAACGAACCATACTTTATCAGACAATGGATTGACTAATCAAACACGCACTGCGTCCATTCGACTATGCACGAAATTAATGTAGAGATTAAAATATGTATTATAATATACAAGCTTTGCATTTTATAAACTCCAAAGCTCGAGTCTGTCATTACGCCATCGAAAAAAGTGCCTAGAATTTATAAACATAAGCAACGAGATTTTTTAGCAAATAATTAATTTAATTAATAACAGTTAGTAGAATAACGATTTCAAAAGTAGTAGTGTGTTTTTTTGTTAATATTCAAACTGAATTTTCCCGGCAAGACTATTATTTTGATAAGCGATTCAATTAAATTCATAATAAAAGAATATCCGCAAACAAACGATTATTTTCACGATTTCATTGATTTTTAGTGCAGGCGTATTGGCTAATGAGATTATGTAGATATGTCATATTATGTAATGCTGTCTTCAATTATATAAAAAACAATCGAAATAGCTTCTCGTCTCTCAATGGACATGTAAAAATTGACTTTTAAAGACAATAATCCTGTCCTGACGGCTGGCAGTGTATTTAAAAATGTGTCCAATATGGAACTAAATTCTTTTGTTATTTCGTATGTAAAATAAAACTATAGCAGGTTGAATCACTATCATGTCTATTCTGCAAGATCATCGGCCTTACGCCAAGTTCACATAGATATTTTTGGGATACCCGATATGTTCGCATTTGTTGTATTCAGAGATTACCTGCTATATAACTCTGTTATATTTCTATCAGACTAGCTATATTGGGCACCCAATTAAAAACTGCTATCCAGTAGATATACTGGGTAGCAATAGCGATAGCGTACTCCCATTTAAACAAGACCCCCGGTACATTGATTGTCCGTCTAGATTTAGCCACCCCGTATATCCATCTCAAAATTCTTCCACACGCCGACGACGACGACGACGACGACGACGACGACGACGACGACGACAACGACGGCGATGAGATCTTTTTACCGTATATATATATATATACCAAACGAACATCGATGCATATATATATATATATACATCGATGTTCGTTTGGTAGTTGCGCCAAGCGACACGTGCATCCGCTATATATTCACACATATTTCTGTATCCCGTTCGTACTAACATCAGAAGAAAAAACTGAGTCCGTATAGATGAGTCCGGCACATACGATTATGAAAGTAGCTGTCGGGCGCAAAATCTCACCACGAATATCTCGCCAGCTCGTGTGCCGCACAGGAGAATTTTTCCGTCGAGCGTGTGTACACCGAGGGTTATAATGCAATTGGTTGCGCGCGTTTTCCAGGTGGGCTGTACCACGACTGGGGTAGCCATAACAGAACGTCGATTCACCGTGAGCATCCACCCCTTGGTGGAGAGGGAGAAGTTGCTCGATTGGCCGTGGTCACCCTCGACCGTTTCATCGAGCCAACGAGGTGAAACAGGTTTCCCCCACCGTAATGGGCGGGTCCGTAAGCTCGACGAATGAGAGTAGTCGAAATCCAGGATTGGTGTTCCTTGGCCAATGATTTCGTATCCGTTCGAGGCCCACTTCTCGAAGGCCCGCGTAGGAGAGAGAACCCTCTCACAACCAAAAGGGGACATCTCATCACGACTCTTGGTACCAGGCACTTCTCCGTAGTGGGCACTCCACTCATCTCGTGTCGTCTACGGGTTCTCTCGCGAGGCTGTGGGGTCGCCCGGGCGAACGAGAGCGCGAGCGAGCGAACGAGCGAGCGAACGCCCTGGTCGAGTGGGTCTAAGCGGCCGTGAGGACCTCTCCAGGAACCCAACAGTCCTCTCCATTCATTCATCCATCCATCCATCCAGCCATCCAGCCATCCATCCATCTATCCATAGAGTCGAGGTTCTCCTCTCTCCCGGGTTTCGCGAGAGAGTGTATATCCTCGACGAAGGTGGAGGCGAAGAGAGTAGAGTGGTACATCTACCATCGTCTCTACTATCGGCAGAGTCCAAGGACTCGAAGACCCTCCGGGTGATTTCAGTCGGCCGCCGGCCGGCTCTGCCGGCCACTCTCCTCAGTCCACGTGTCTCGTTCGTATTTTCATTCGGCTTTACTGTGTTTAATCAAAATCGCCAAGTCGCGACCATACGCGCGAGCTCCGAGACGCCACCGAAATCGTGCAACGTCGACGCCAAAAACGCATATCCGTCGACAAAAGTGACCACAATTGGATCCGAACCGCCGTCGATAGTGCAGTGAGATATGCGGTTACCGAGGTGGATACTTGGATCTGCTTTCGGGACGGTTATTGCACCAGAGGTAACGTTGAAAAAAATAGCGACGAACAGTGACGAACAGGGGATGACGTCGAAGACGGAACTCTCTCTCAGGTGAAGGTGCTCCGTTAGTTTCCGCGCTTACGGGGTCTTTGTGAACTTTGTGAATGGCAGTCCGTTTGGGGTATCGATGCACGTGACCATCCGGGAAGAATCTAGGATTTTTACAAGTGACTAAGTATACATAGTGCGAGGTTAGCCGGTAATCGCGTTTCGAACAAAGTGTTCCAAGTATAAATCCATCCACGAGTTGTCATGCAACTTTTAGAATAGTGTTTTAAGATCCCGAATGGGAAACAACTTCGGGATAGACTCTGAAATTGACCAGTTAAAAGTTGTACGATAGTCAACAAGTGCGGAAGAACCATAAATAAAGGAACGATTATTCCTTGAGAAACAGGAATGATATGAGGTCATGATGCGCCTTACGTCGTTGCGGTCGTAGTCGTTTCCACCAAGGTTGATGCAAGCGTCGCAATCATTCGACGAAGTGTAAACTTTAAATACTTCGACGAGGTCGAGGTAGCCGAGATGAGCGGCGGTAGCGTCGGCGGCGGAAGTGGCGGTAGTCAGGGGAGCAATAACAATGCCAATACTTATCATCAGCACCAACAACAACAACAGCAGCAGCAGCAACACACGCAGCTTGAACAGGCGGGTCTGCTGCCGGATTTAAACGGGGTTGATCTTGCTATGAGCCTGTCCCCGAAGCAGCACTCCTCTCACGTGCAAGCGGGCGCAGGTCCACACACAACCCCGTTCAGCGTTACCGATATTCTCTCGCCGATCGAGGAATCTTACAGAAAATTGGAACTCGCTGCTGCGGCTGCGGCGGTTGGCGTCGGGGTCGGTGTCGTAACGCATCCCCAGGGATCCCCTTACACGAACGCCTGTGGCGCCAGGGTTGGTGGAAATACCGGTAGCTCGAGCGCAAGCAGCGGAAGTCCACCGTTGCACGGCGGTTCGACGCCCGGGGGTAGTACGCCCGGTCCGGTGACCGGTGCCAATGGTAGTACTGGCGGCGGAGGTGGTGGTGGTGGTGTCGGTAACGTTGGTGGTATGAGTGCTATGGGTAATCCGTACGCGACGATGCAGCTTACCTCGCAGTATCAGTACTGCGCGGCTGAACTTTCGCCCTATCATCATGGTGGACCTGGGGTTGGTGGAGGCGCTAACGGATCCGATCCGATGCGGTCGCATGGCGTTTCGTCTCATCATCATCCTTGGTATGCACCTGCGCCACCGACGACCAATGATCCGCGCTTTGCCAGTGAGTATACGATGCTCCTGATTATAATGAGGGTTGAAGCAGCCGGAAATTAGCTAATGCAATATACTAATAAAAGCCAATGCGAAAACGATATTTTTCGCGGATTTCTTCGAATTCTTAAGTCTAGTCCTGTAGAAGCTTGTTTTCCCAGTGACGCAGATAAAATTACGATCGTAAGGGGCTTAAATTCCTAGGTGTCGTGTATCGTAGGGTTCGCCGATAAGACTTGGACTTGCTTCGAGGCTGAACGAAGGGGTCGATCTTAGCCGTTTGCGAATTCTTTCGTGGCGCGTAGAGTCGTTTTTTGCAATTCACTTTGATATGAGATCCGACTTACTGGACACGTATCGAATTCCCAAGAGCTCTTAGCGGTCACATTTGAAATAACCACGAACCCGTATTCCGTTGAGGTCGGATCTTACAGTTGAGCCATTTTTAAATCAGATTGAAGGCACAACGGTGTAAATGGATTTTATACATAGCCAAGTTCCCTTCTTATGCATTCCCCGGGGCGGTTTGAGAGTCTTAATTAAAATCCAACTATTCAAGTACTTATATCCTGGGTTCGTACTAAGGCCGTAGATTGTGGCGACTAAGATATCACGCCGTCGATCCTTTTAATGCCAATCTTCCAGATTTTTATGATCGACAAAATAGTGCACGATTCGTCCATCTCGTTTTCCGTCGGGATGAATCTCATGACGCTCTCATCTTCATTTATACCGTTGCGAGAATACTGTGTATCGTTTTGCCACGGTCCGCGTTCTTTCCGTTACAGCACGTGTAATCGTGAAACCAAGAGGACTGGAAGCAATGCCATCGAGTTTCGCGTTACAGTGTCCACAAAATCGAATGTGTCTCATCGGCGATAGTTAATATATACGCGACACTATATCTGCTGGTATATCCCCAAGCTATATGGCTATGTCAATATAAATTTCTCTCGGAAATAAGAATCCCGGATTGTCGCAAGGATTTCCTCATGGTTTCGTCGCAAGGGTCTCTCAGTTTCTCTCACAACGCGGGTCTGTTGTCCATCACCACACACTTTCGATACACGTTCGAACGGTCCGTGGGTTCGATTCCGAGACGCGTGGCGAGTGGCCAGCTCGAAAGATTTTAGTTGGGCAAACATAAGGGTTGAAACGCGCTCTTTCCCGTCGTCGCTTCGTACCAGCCTTGGAAAAGAAGAGCTTTTGGGATTTTCCGCTAAGTCGCGGATTCCATGTCAGGGGCACACTTTCATTAAATTCAATTCGGTCGCTGACGCAAAAAAACTCTAACGATCGATATTTTTGTATATTTTAACTAGTCGTGCGTCGAGCATTGTTTCGATCCGATTCGAGATGTCGAGAACGCAAGGGTGTTCGGAAACACCCTTACGTTCGGCGTATTCATTATAACAGCAGCGTATACGCACCTCGCTGAATGAACACGTTGCCCCAATCAAGTGTTTATTTTCTTTTTTCATTTCTTCCCATCGTTCGTTCCTATGTTGCACATCCGTTGCACAAATCTCGAATCGTTCAGTCGAGAAAGAAAGAGATAATATTTTTGGGATAATAATGATTCGGATTCTCTCGAGACACGGACCTCCCGCGTTCTGGTCGGTGCGATGACGCTGCCTTTTTGCACCGGTAACACACGGGGTCTCCTCCCATTGTTCGTATGTCTAGGCTGAGACGCGCTCACGAAGGCTTCGTTGGTTTCCATCCACACGCACACAAAGTTCAAATAGTGACGAGACTTTTTGCCGGCCGTGTCCGACGGTGTGTTCAGTAGCTCAAATTTCGAAGATTTCTCTGAAACGACCTCTCCTGCCACCCCGTTCTCGGCTTCATTCTCGTTCCTGTCTTCGGCCGGGCCCCTCTCCGCGGGTACAACATATTTTCCTGTTCATCTTCTTCGTCGAATATCTCAAGCTCCGAGGAAGATATTGTATACGTTTCTCGCTCCTTGTCACTTCTCGCTGCGATATAATAATTGGTTACATCACGCTGATTCGTTAGACACGTCCAGAATGGAGCCTCTGTATCTCCTTGTAGCAGGAACGAATCGTTTTACATCGTGCGCAGACGATATAGCGGAAGAGCGTACCCAAATCGAGGCTCGTGGAATTGTACTTAAGCCGATGTGCGTTAACGACCGCCTCGCCGTTATCTCATAAAAGGATAGCTACAGTTCCTTACCCCTTTCTCTTTTATAAGCGATCGACGTTACGATCGGTCGTTTTTGTTTCGCATAGTTTTGAAATTTACCTACAAAAGATTTTGTATCGGAGACTTTTAATTTGTAATTGGAACGGGAATGGTGGAATGACTAATATTATGTGATAATCTCGAACACAAAGAATTACCTAGTTTCTCTTAAATATGTTTTGCAGTCTCGCGGCTTATGGGGGCCGCGGCGGGCGCCGGGTCCAATATGGCCGGTTGTTCCGTGGGCCAGTCAATGGCCGACGTTGGCAAATCTTCGGGGATGGGTGTCGGCAGCGGTATCGGCGTCGGCGTCGGTATGGGCGTCGGCGCTATGCAGTTTCCACTCGCACAGAGACGAAAGCGACGGGTTCTCTTCACCCAGGCTCAGGTCTACGAGCTCGAAAGGAGGTTTAAGCAACAAAAATATCTCAGCGCGCCCGAACGTGAACATCTCGCGTCGCTCATTCATCTCACACCCACGCAGGTACGTGATCGGATATATGTAAAATATTCTTTAAGATATTTGAGGACCGGTAAATAAAAGCGTGAAAGACGTGAAAGAACAACGTAATCCTAAAAATAAAGAGATCCGAAGAGTGGATTTTAGATGAAAATTATCGTTGGAAATTGCAGAATACCTCGGGCTGTCCTATAAAGTTAAGACTCTGTTCTGCAAATATTATTTTAGAAACATATTTATGGGCATGTGGTCGTTTATGCAATAATTGACGATTAGATGTATTAATAACTTGCATCCTTTTTAAATCTTTCAATTCGCATAAAATATAGTTTGGACGATTTAAATCAGCGTTGAGACATTTTCAATGTTGTAATTGGTGTTAACATACATTTTTGTTGATCGATTAAGCCCATCCAAAATCAGCGCCTTTACACATCATATAAAAAGTTTTGTTTTACTTTTGCCTAAGATTATTGTTGCGGTTCGGAATATTCCTAACCAGACTTCGATAACCACGACAAATTTGGTTGTTGTGGAAGTTGAGAAAAAAGCATATCACCTAACTGCTACGTTCTTATTTATAATAAATTATAAATAATTTATAGGAAACATAAATAATAAGCCATTAATAATCATAATTACTAAACAACTAATAATTATAATAAATAATATAAATAATAGGTAATATTATTTACTAGAAAAATAAACATTATTGCCTATTTATAAGAAAGCGCCAATCAACAATGTATGTCCGTCTGTCTGTTGGTACCACTATCACTGATGTAGGTTCATGGGATTTCTCGCGTAACATTGATCATTGGAGATTGATTCATGAGTAAAGGGCGGGGCTCGTATGTAGAAGCCCTAGCATTGCCTATCTATGCGACAAACTACCATGTACCACATAACCGCGATTTCGACACATAACCGAAATACCGCGTTCGATATGATCAATCGAATCGATTCAGCGTTATCCGAAACACTTCAAGCATCTCCCCCATTTCAAAACCGGGAAAACCACAATGCGTGGTCGATTCTCGCTCAAGATTCAACAAATAATCGATGACTGCACTAAGTACTGATAAAATTAATGCGCCAATTTGTAGAGGGCGCATAGATTCGCTTCGCCGAAATCTGTCATGCATGGGCCATCGGACAAAAGCGTGCGAGAGCTCGTGAAGTACTCGTCCCATATGTAAAGAGAGAAGGAGAGAGAGAGAGAGAGAGAGAGAGAGAGAGAGAGAGCGAGAGAAAGAGTGAGCCATACACGAAGACTGGCAACAATAAATAATTGTTGGCGGAGCTCATTGCCCGCATCCTGCATTCGTGCATCAGGGTCTCGGCCCCTCGTTCTGTCTGTCGGTATGTCTGCACCGTCCGTCTGCCTCTCTGTCTGCCACGTAGCCCGCAAACAGTCTAAGTGTATCGTTATCATCGTTATACAAAATTATTTTACATACACAAACGCACACCTATGCATACACCTATATATATATATACATATATTAATTTGTATACAGATACGTGAGGAAATGTACGTACACGAGATTGCGTCTCCGAATCGAACTAATAGTTCTCTCTTTGATACAGCTCACGATTATACTCTTTATCTCTTTCAATGGCTGCTTCTAAAAAAAAATCTCCATACGCGTGACAAATCGGTGCGAACCCGTTCGTCCTGTATCATTTCATTAATTCCGAAGATAACTAAATCGCAATATAAATACAAAAAATCGACAATAGAGAAGTTAAATGATTTTCGTCGACATTAAAGAAAAATATTGTTGATTTGCTTGATCTGACTAAGTTTGCGAATATTTACTTGGACGTAATAAAAAAGGAACAAAATTTAGAACTTGGATTAAAATGATCGTGGAGTCCGTTCCATCAATGTTTTTTGTTTAATTTAACGCAGACTTTGATTCTTCAATGGTAAATCAACGATTTAAGATCAACGATATTTTTTGTCAGGATACGTGTAAACGATCGTTTGTTTCACGGAAGTTCACGGATTTTCGACCTACGCAAAATAGTCCCGACCTGTCTCGGTCAATCGTTCTCGAGACTACGAGAAAAGCTTTTCTCCGTGACTGAAGGTGGTGAGATTTCGCCTGACGAAAATGTTGGGGCGCGAATGACCGACAAGCCGCAAATTTACGACGGCGCGCTCGTTTGGCTTTCCCTTGATGGCGCGGCGAGGAAAATCTCACCCTCGCGCGGAAGAAAAAGTACTAGTCACCCATCGATCCGTACGAATCGGAAACTTTACGGAAATCAACGAAGAGACCTGATTGCAATCGGGGCCTCGGTTTTCAAGCTGACGTGTGAAACATCCTCCTCATAACACTAACATATGTATACATGCATTTCCTTAGCAAAAAAAAGGCAAGCCTATCCGAATTTGAACACGCTCGAACTTCCTTTCGACCCCGATGTAAACTCATGTTACGGGGCAAAGCTCGGACGACTTCAGGAGGATTAAATTTTTCAAATTTTCAGATACATTTATTTTTATTGTCATTCTCAGATTCGTTTTAACCAATTCACAAACGGATTCAATTAAAAACTTTTCTAACAGATTCAAATCAATTTATCCGAAAAACATGGCATCGTCCTAATCCGACTTAGAAAATCTTATGAAAAATGTGGTATACGTTCGAGCGCTATAGGTAGGAAACCATCTGTGAATTAGACCCGACTTATAATCCCCCAAACAGTCGACCATCGTCAAATGCTAACTTTTCTATGATTCAGCCGAGTATTCAGAGATATGAACACCGGGCAATAATTTGAGGCGACGAAAGTTAGTAATCAGCACTAAGGATAAAGTAGATATTACTCCGCTGATTAAAAATTATCAAAACAAAAGCCAACAAAAAATTGATAGATTTATCGAAAACGATAAAAAATGACAGAAGTTCGACATAGCGTTTTCCATCCCTCGCGGCATTGTCCTACTGCGCTACATTCACCACAAAGGGTAGTCCAGGGTAAACCATAAGTTTCGATATAACGAGTATCGAGTCAACGAGAGAAAGAGACACCCGAAGAGTTTCAACTTGCGAGTAGACTTCGACACGCGAATTCTGCTGTTAGCCATCGCGGAGAGGACTTGGAGCTATGCAAGCGTGCAACCCAAGTGCGAAAGATCGAACACCAGATTCGTAGGAGACATTGGGGTTGAAGCGGAATAAAAAAAGTATTGGAGTAAAAAAGAGTGTGTGCAGGGTGAGAGGAGAGGTGAGGAGGTAAGAGAGGGGGTGGAGTGCCAGGCTGGTTGGTTAGTACCTAGGTACCCTGTTTCTACGTATGTGAACGAACTTTGTTAGGGCTATGTGTGGTACTGCTGTACATCGTGAATAACCCTCGAACACATTTGCGGGGACAAATGGAGACCAAACGAGGAGACCCCCGTCCTTCGTGCTCATGTCGTATATATATCAACCCCAATTTCGATCGTCGGATCTTTTCTCCTCCCACCCTTGTCGCCCCCTCTAACCGCCCACTCGAATACGTGCTATATCGCCACGTCCAATGTTATATATAGGTACCGGTACAGTTATGTTCGTGTGTATGGCAGGACACAAAGTTTTCCCTTGGAGGGTTGGAAGAGACGTCCAGCGGAAACAGTGCCGTTGGACAAAAACAGGGGTGCTGGTCCTCATTTTCCGGACACCCTGCTGACTATTTTTCTGAATTTTCTACTTTCTCGTTCTTATTTAATTCTGGAAATGTTCTAAAAATCGTAGATCGTAGATCCAACCTCAATCGTCAGGGATTATTTTCGATCGATGATCTCTAATTAATGGAGAGAAATATATGACCCATTTTTTATTTTGCTGTAAATTTTGTATATGTTATACTACCCCACTAAAAACATTTCTGTGAATTTCTTCAAATTTTTTTACCCAACCGAAAGAACGTTATGAATTGTGAAAGAAACGTCTTTTTCAACCTTTCTCAAACGTTCATAACTTTTTCAAGAGCTGTTTAATCGAGACGTTTTTTTTTAATTTTTCGTTTTTAAACGCGCTTTTCATCAAAAACTATAAATAAAATTCAAGTCATATTTTATGAAATTTTTCATTTTTTTAGAAAAAAATTTCTATTTCTCAAAACTCCGATTTAAATTTTTTATTTAAAAACTTTTTTTTTTAACTTTGATTTATTTTGAGTTTAATGCCGCGAGATTCATAGTGGGCCGATTTTGTTTGTATTTTTTCGTAATCTAACATTGTTTAGTTGATAAAATAAATTTAATAATAAATCAAAGTTGAAAAAAAAAAATTGAAAATCATAAATCAAAAATGGAGTTTTTGAGAACTTGAGATTTATGTCTAAAACATGAAATATTTCATAGACTATGACTTGAATATTTTATTTATATTTTTTTCTGAAAAGCGCGTTTAACACGCGTTTGGAACGCGCATTCCACGAAACGAAAGTTCCAAACGAAAAGTTTGGAAAACAAACGTCTCACTTAACCAATTTTTGAAAAAGTTAAGAGCGTTTGAAAATGGTTGAAATAAAGACGTATTTTGTCGCAACAGTCATAACTTTTTTTCGGTTGGGTAACAAAATTTGAAAAAATTCACAAAAATGTTTTTACTGGGGTAGTATATGACATTTTCAGCAGAATAGAAAATGGTCGGGTTCAAAAGTGATCGATTTCCCGTGGACTGGGTCATATATACGGGGTGTCCCTTTGATCTCTGCCACCCGAAATAACTCGGTAATTATCGACGTCACAAAAAAATGTTCCAAACAGAAGTTGTACGGTGTGAAGGGGGCCATCAAATGCAACTTTTTTTTTCATTTCGGTGGAGGTGTTTACGCACAGTGATGGACACCTTTACTTTTTTATATGGAATGGTACATTTTTTCAACCATCTTGTAGAGCACCTCAAGCCGCATAAAAACATTGGGGGTCAAAGTCGTTCAAGGTCATTCAAGGTCAGTATCGAAGATACAAATCTAAATATTTCGGACTACCAAATAATTGGTAGTCTTAGATCATTTTGAACATCTAATGAAATCAAATATTTTCACGTAATTTCAACTCGAATCACTACCAAATGTTTATAAGACTACCAAATATTTGGTAGTCCGAGATATTTAGATTTGTATTATCGATACTGACCCTGAATGACCTTGAACGACTTTGACCCCCTAATGGGTTTATGCGACTTGAAGTGCTCTACAAGATGGTTGGAAAAAAGTACCATTGCATTAAAAAAAAAAAGTGAAAGTGTCCTTTGCTGTGCGTAAACGCCTCCACCGAAATTTAAAAACATGGTCGTATTTTATGGCTCCCTCCACACCGTACAACTTTTGTTTGGAACATTTTTTTGTGACGTCGATAACTACCGAATTATTTTCGGTGGCAGAGATAAAAAGGACACCCTGTAGATGGGACATTGCACACCAAATCGGTCTACTTGGAACTTTTTCATCTTCGATTTTTTTAAAAATTTTTGTTCCTTTAGTCCTGATTGAATCTCGCCTCCATGATCTTTTAAAAAAATATATCTAGCTAATCACGAGATACAAATTTCTGAACAATTTCGTTTTTTTAAAAGCCATTTTTGAAATGCTTATAACTCTGCGAATAATTAACCAAATTAGTTTTTCCAAATTGTAACCAGGGCTATCCAGTTTTACTCAATTATTACACATTTTTAAAACCATTGTCATTCGGATGACGTTCGTGTGCATTGAACCCAAAACAGGAAGAACGTTAGAAGGGGTGGGTTCGAATGACAAGGGTGATGGTACATATCGGTATATGTCATCCTTGCGGAGAGAGGTCTCGTGGCATAATTTAATTATGCTTCGGGAACCATCAAACAGCTTATTTTCTGTCGACACAGCAGATTCGCAAGTGCGCACATCGGCAACGGGATACAAGTCAATATGGGCATGTGCGTATATCTATATAGAGGGTATATTATACATATATTGAGGTTTTCTCGATGGATAAGCGGATCGAAGAGTCGAGGAGTTCGAATTAATGAGCCATAGATGTAAACGGATACACGTCGAGTGTAGTGGTATGTCGAAGTATTGTACAGCGTTATCTATCGTATATAAATATATATATAGGTTATATGCCATAACGACGATCGCTGTACAGTCCAGTTAGTATATTCGAAAAAATGCCAAAGAAATGCAAATTAACCGAGAAAGCTGATTTTTGTATATTGTGTAAAAAGGGCTAATAAAAGCTTGTTTACCGTCTACAATTAAGGTCCCATAAATGTTTCACCTACCGTTGATCGTTGTTGAGATATCCAGCGAGGAAGTAAACAATTAAGACTGACACTGGTGTTTTGCTGTTTCTCGTGATACATATCGAGTTTGCTCCTTTCTCGTGATCTATATAGAAAAATTGTCTATTATCAAACTTGTAGAGCATGCTAATACCTGAAATTTAATTTTTTTGATTTTATTTAGACGAAAATTGCGACTTGCAGTGCGGCGCAAAGTTGGCAACTCCGCGCGAAATTTCGACGTCATAGCCCGCGCGATTGTACACAGGGTAAGGCACGAGAAGCGGAACACCTGAATATCTAAAAAACTAAATCCGGGAGAAAAAAACGTTTCAAATAAAAAGTTCAAGTCGTGGGAGGGCTGATACAAGAGTCACATCCGCCTTCGATTCGCATTGTGCTTTCAAGGTCATTTCAAGGTCAACTGGTTTTTTTCAAATGGAAACATATATTTTTCATTGCAGATTCTTAATCTACGACTTGAAACAAATAACTTTCGTATGGAACAATTTTTCTGTTAGTCACTACTTTTTACAATAATGTCATTAATAAAATGATTTTCTCGACATTGTGTATTTTTTCTTTGAAAATTAAATAAGTAATTAATTAAGTATTCACTAAGAGAAAAATTGTTTCAAACAAAAGTTATTTATTTCAAGTCGTAGATTAAGAATCTGCAATGAAAAATATATGTTTCCATTTGAAAAAACCAGTTGACCTTGAAATGACCTTGAAACCACAACGTGAATTGAAAACCGATGTGAGTCTTGTATCAGCCCTCCCATGACAAACTTTTTATTTAAAACATTTTTTTCTCCTGGATTTAGTTTCCTAGATATTCAGGTGTTCTGTTTCTCGTGCCTTACCCTGTGTACAATCGGGCGGGCTATGACATCGTAATTTCGCGCCTACTTGCCAACTTTACGGCGCACTACAAGTTGTAATTTTTGTTTAAAAAAAAATCGAAAAAATGATATTGCAGGTATTAGCATGCTCTACAAGTTAGATAATAGGCATTTGTTCGGTATGTATCACAAGAAAGGAGTAAAATCGTCATGTATCACGAGAAACAGCAAAAAACCAGTGTCAATTTATTAATTTTTTACTTTCTCGATCGATATCTCAACAACTATCAACGGTAGGTGAAAAATATATGGGATCTTTATTGTAGAACGTAAAAAAAGCAACAACAAAGTATATAGACGAAATTTTCGTATCATGACGGAGAACCGAGTTATCGCAGATAACAAGAATTGAACCCGTGTTTCAACATGGCGGAGAAAGCTCGTAGGAAATTAAAGTCGAAAATTTCAAGTTAAGCTTTTCTTAGCCCCCTTTACACAATATCCAAAAATCAGCTTTCTCGGTTCATTTGCATTCCCAAATGTATATACTGACTGGACTAGTAACACTTAATCGGAATAATATAGCTATAAAGAGATATGGTCGGCATGGAGGACTCTCCGCATTCGCGAGAGAGGCGACAGTACCGATGAGGATGTCCATAAACCAGAAGTGCAAAAGCTCCGTACGAAAAAAAGGAAAAAAATAAGGCTCAGAAGAAATATTGCACAGAATCTCGGTATGGCTATTGAAATCGTAGGTAGGTACCTACCGATAGAGTTGCGATACGAAACCCCGCCGATTTCGATCACCCGTAATATAATGATAATAATAATGATCGTCGTACTAATAGTGATGATAATAATAATAATAATAATAGTAGAACAGATATATGTAGGTATGTGTACAACGGAACGAGAAAGTGGATCGGTGTGTTTGCACTCGGTACTATACGGTAATGACACGTCGGGTGGGCACTCGAAACATGTTTTATACGCATATGTAGATACCTATATATATAATATGGAGGCCTCGTTGTTGCCATGATGGATATAGTGGTACGGCTTTATCATCTACAGAGTGACGAGAGAGTGAGAGAGAGTTACGAAACCCATGACGATATAATATACGGTATATATTCGTGATATGAAGAGCGACCTAGAGGCAATATAGAATCGGAGAGGCGCGCGAATCCGGATGAATAATTTGACGTAGAATTTCATCCTCGACTAGAGCGGACACGCGCCGAGAGTGTGCGCTGAGATCTGCATTTTTAAGTAGCCGCATGCACACTTCAACGACACCCAGCCCCTCCCCCCCCCCTCTCTCTCTCTCTCTCGTGATTCCTGGTCAACAGTGTACCGAAGTACCAAGTACTATTGCGTTCTACGCGTTTTCACTCCGTCATATCTATATATATATTTTAACGGTGCTCGACTGCGTGAGACAACTTCACCCCACTGGCCAAATCAAAACCCCCTCTACTCGCTATCAATCGTCTCCCCACCACGTCACCGGACCGTTGGGAGACAAAATTCGAGATAACTCGCGTACGAGGCGACACTCTAATTAAGATATTGAGAGAAGATAGTAGACATAATGTTAATGTTACCAGGAGATATAATTATAACGAGAGTGAGCACATTTGCGCATTTACAAAAAACGAAATCAGTATAACTTTCCATCGACCGGGATATGTCATCTATATCTCACATCAAATTGGAAACGTCGGTGGGAGGAGTACCGCCGACAAAAGGATTGGAAGGCATCCATCGCCTGATCCACACTTATCGAACGAAGGAGATCGAGAAACCCAATCAAATTACACGGAAAATCGCTCTGCGTGGGAGGCCATCTTTCACTACGAGGATTCCAAAAACGAAATTCGAGACGGCATCCCGTCTAACTCACTCATGACAAGTTAATTAATATGTCTATTATTATTATTATCATCAATTACAATAACAAAGCGAACTATTAATAATTTCTGTCATATCAACATTATAATTTAAACTGATTAGTGCCCAGTATCGTGGTTCCTTATTTCTTTGTTTTGCGGTTCTATTTTTTTTATATACGTCAAATATATATATTGATCAAATATAAAGAAAAAGACCATTAAAATAAGAACGAATTGTATTTGAACATCAGACTATATGTAGAAAAAAAGGAAAACTTTACAATATATATATATATATATACAATATGCGGAACTCATCTCTGGTTGCTGTCGGCTGCTGCATCGTGCCGACGGCGCTGCTGTCGTGCTGCGTTCGTGGATATAGGTATATATATGTACATATATGACCCATGGGACACGGCTGCGGCCCTCCATTTTACCGTCGCATTGTTACTGTAAGTGCAGCCCCCTCCTTCCCGCCCTAGCCATTGTTACAGCTCGGCCACTCCTGGTATTGTTAACGTCGCCTTGTTATTATTATCGCTACTGTTGCACGACCATATATATATGTAGGTAGGGATGGGTGATAGGGATGATAGGGGTAGGGACAGGAGGAGAAACGAGAGAGAGAGAGAGAGAGAGAGAGAGAGAGAGAGAGAGAGAGAGAAAAAGAGGAAACAAGAGAATGAGGTTCGAGAGAGGAGAGAGAAGCGAACCAGCTGCTTCTCGAGTGCCTGCATTAGAGGCAAATTATCCTGCCATCGTAATTTTTATCCGTTCCAAGCACTTTTTTAGCCAGGCGTGCATTATTGTACATAAACTAACATACAACGTCGATGTCGAGACTGTCGATCGTACGCAAACTTTCCGCATCGATGCCAACGCGCTTAATAGTGTATTTTATCGAGCCAACGTGGTCTATATAGTCGTATAGTTTACGATTTAATTGTAGATGCATTTTTATGGGTGCGTGTATTAGTTTGCTACTTGATGAATGTAAGTGTGCTGGATATGGCATTAGAGATTTTTGTTGCCATTTGATATTGACGGGACGATTCGTGCTGCAACTTTTGAAGAGATGTGTTATGTGGAATATCTATATACCTATATGAGGTATAAGAGGATCTTTTCTATTTTCCAAAGGGTGAAATTAAATCATCGTACACTGATAATACAAGTGAACAAAGGTCTTTCGAGGCCTGTGTTGCAATTTCGTTTATATTAAAAATTAAGCAGGCTTTATCGCACAGGAGATTGTGAAATTTTTTTCCCAAATTTAGAAGACTTTGACGCCTATAATTTTTCTGTCGAATGTTTGGTACTACGTTGACAATTTCATTTTGTAAAAATAAACAACTCGATTATTCAATATTTATCACACGCATTTTTACACATGTCCAGTATCTCCATCTCGATCATCCGAGTTTCCATACGTGAACCGAGCCATCGGAAATATAATGCGTTTTCAAACACCGGCGTCCTCACGCCCCATTGTCAGCTGAATGGATGTCCTTTATGTGATTTTCAGTGTGTTAATCTTTGGTCAAATATAAAAACTCGCATTTTATTTTAACCCTTGTCAGTCCCACCTCCAGAATATGACGTAATAGTCATTGGGGGTCTAATCGACCCCACGCACTTTGGAGAGTGATAAATAGCTGAAAAATTGAAAAAAAATACTATAATGCATTTTCAACCCTTGTGCGTAAGACCATGCTGATTATTTTCAAGTCGGGTAAATTTTAATTAAAAAAAAACGTCCCATTTTCTGAAAATTTCTGGAAGGCATCGCAGGTCGAAAAACGGCTGGGGTAGATCTGACTCCCGATGACTGTTAAGGGTTAAATAGCGTTTGAAAACTGGGTTATTATATCTTCCATATATTCCGATATATCGTAGTGAAATTATTGTATCGAATTCTAAATTATATGTTAGATAAAAATAAACCCATTGTTTACTATCATAACATCGATCGAATCTGTTTAGCAACTCTGATACATCACATTCTAAAATTTCGGTAGCTTCGAGATAGACGCATGTGTAATACAATTTTCTAAATCCAAAAAATAACCTAACCGTTTATAGTTCTGTATTAAACCAAACAAGAGCAATGCAAAGAGAACTCTATGCTAATAATTTAGGATCAACACGACTTGTTTGTTTCTCCCGTTTTATAATTTCAACTTTAAAATATTTTTCTCAAATATGATAATTAATAATATCGAACTTAAAGTGGAAATGTGAATAACAGACACCAAAAAACTTTCTTTTAAGTCAAGAGTCAGTATTGGCAGCTTATTACATATCATTAGCGTCAATTGAATCAAGGTGAAGGGCGGAGGGTAAGAGGAAATTTGATTTTGATTACTCCCTATCATATGCTCAAAAAGCTCGGTGATACGCCGTTATAACGTACTATTATGAAATAACGGTGAAAAAACCGGCATGTAGGAAAGGCGTCGAAGACGCCGCACACACGACGGAGCTTTAGCAAACAGTATTAAAGTCTCAATCTTTGTTCGGGCGAGCAAATTCGAAGGGAATGGAGAGATAGTCTTCTTCTTTGGTACAGGAGCCTCTGGGTGTCTCTCGACAAGCATGGTGATACATATATACATATAACATTGCTCAGTTGCTCTCATCGCGAGACGCACGCATATGCGACGCAGAACACGGAACGAAAAGGAAGACATACAGAGAGAGAGAGAGAGAGAGAGAGAAAGAGAGAGAGAGAGAGAGAGAGAGAGAGAGAGAGAGAGAAAGGAGCGAATGTACTATATATATGAGTTATATATAGAAGGTTCGTGAATGAATAAACGAGAGAGATGAGGTATATAGCAATGTGCAAGAGTTCGGCGAAAGGCCGCTCGTTGGCGATATGTACGAAGGGAGAAAGGTATATAGCTGTGCACACAACATTATTTTTCTATGGGGTCGGACGGGGTGGAGAAATCGGCGGCAGGGGGAGATTGTGTGCGCGACGTATACATATAGGTATCTGTATATAGCTAGGAAAAGAAGAACACGGCATATATGTACGTACGTACTATACACAACCGGTGGCGGCTCTGGCGCAGAGTTCCGATGACGAGAGATCGCGAAAAGAGCTATTGTATAATATATGTATATGCGCGTATATACGATTTGTTCCATTATTAACCACCGAGCCATTCGATAACACAATTTTTATTCAAAACCGGTATGATATTTTATTGTATTACTTTTATAGAAAATTGTATCTCACCCTCATTTCTAAGGGTGCTCGATGAGAATCTTGGAATTGAACTGTTTGTATACAATGTATACGGAGTTAGGAATGGTACGTAAAATCTTGAGCTTCGTCCCATTGGCGACTGAAAATTCGCCTACGTTTTCTCCCGTAAAAGCATCAACAACACCTGCAAAAACTAGATTGTTCGCGTAGAGGCTGTTTTTAGCCATACCCCT
The DNA here is from genome assembly GCA_951802705.1 of Netelia virgata. Lineage (NCBI taxonomy): Eukaryota > Metazoa > Arthropoda > Insecta > Hymenoptera > Ichneumonidae > Netelia > Netelia virgata. Next base: position 21,540,543 of record OX637865.1, read on the forward strand.
GTCTTCTCATAACAATGATTGATTTCGAAATTTCTTAAACGAACAGTCGGTTTTGCGTTTTTTATGCAAGCTGATATCTTCTTTAGTAAAAGTTCTATCCAACTGACAATAACTATGATAATAATAGGGTAGTTATAATACTAATTATTTACAATTCTGATTGTTTTTCAATGATAATTTTTTCGAAAGCTTTAACTGAATAGAAGCCAAGAACAAACAACTGCAAAACGACACTTCACTGTACATAAGGATTTCGGGGGTAAAACGATCCCATTAAAGCAGTTATACTTTCAGTTTCTCGTCGAACCCCCTCACGGTGAAAGAGTTTCACTTTTCCCAATTATCTTTCTTAATAACATAAAATAATTAGTCAGAATAGGAAGTGATTAAATAATACGTTGCCATATATTTGAACTGCCGAGGACGTCGAAACGACCCATATAACCAAGATCGGGTAGACAGATAATGTTCCTTGGAATAGCGAAAATGATCGAGCCTTCACCAGGATCATAATAATAATAGTGATAGGCTTTCGTATCACTTTATATATGTGTGCGTGTGGGTGTGTGTGTGCGTGTATGCTTGTCAGCCGTATAGCTCGTGTGCATTCGTTTTCATTCTCAAGTTGGAAACCAAGCTTTTCCATCGTGAGAACCCGAAAAGAGATTAAGTGTACAAAATTACAGATTTACTATTTATTTATATCCCGCGTAAACCGGACTTCACCATGTATTGCTTGGTAAAATACAAGAAGCAGCCAGAATAAAAAAAAATGAAATCGTCTTGTGTGTGTGTGTGACAAAGAAGACCTAATTTGATATCTTCGGCTCTGCTTGTTCCATATAGGAGGAAAGAAAAATTCAATCACGCGTAAAATGGTAATCGGTGGGAATTAAACTTAATCGATTCAAAGAAATCCTTCTGGATAAATCGAACGGATTTATATCGGTTTTATATCAGCGAAAAATCAATCATTTCAATAATAATCGAAGCGTCATTTGCTTCCAATTAGGGGAGAATTGGGTGCCTAATTAGGCGGGAATTGGAGCCATGTAAGGAAAAGTTGAAAAAAAAAGTAATTTACTACAATAGTAATTATTTTTTACTTTCACGATTGATCAATCTTTTGGTCAATAAACTTTCATTTTTATGAAATAGAAACTTACTTATAATTATTTAAGGTAGTGAAAAATAAAAAAATTTTAAATGTGACTTTGGCTCTCATTGCCCGACAGCGCGACTAATGGAAGCCATTCCTTTAAACTTGACAAGTTTAATAACTTTTTAGATCGATGTTCAATATCAATACGTTAAACGTATGATAAACTAACGAACATATAATCAACCCAAATATAGCTTTTTTTACGCGTAAATGTTCTTTGTTGTCCCATCGCTTCTTTTTTTCATTCGAAAACATCTTTCATGGGAATACCGGTCGGGATTTCTGAATGTTGCTTAGTTTTCGTGGTCTTTGTGGACTTCTTGATTAATGTCCGTGGACTCGATACAAGGGGAATCCATCTGGCTCTCATTACCCCGAAGGGAAGCATTTTGAATTGAACATAATAATATAAACAAATTATGTTGTAACCTATTCTTTATACTTCCAAACCAAAATACACGAACTAAGCTACCGTATAAATTGGAAAAACAATTAAATAAGAACAGTTTAGATACTTGCTTTGATTGTGAGAAAAATATTTCGCTTATAACGGGAGAAGGCAAAATATGTTTGTGGTCGTCGTGGCTATACTTGTGGCACTAAAGCGGCCATCGGCAGTCGCATGACACGAAGTTTAAAGAAGGCATTTGGGTTATTTCGAAACATGTCGAGCGTTTCTAAGTACTTTTTTGCGCCAGCTCCCATTACTCGCTAGCTCCCATTGGCCCGCTCGCACCTAAGCTTATCCTGCTGAAGTATATTTTTTTATGAAATTACTTAATGAATGCGTTGAATTCAGAATTTAAATTAAAACAATAATAATACTTATTGGAAGTAATGAAGAGATATTAAATGCCATTGCGTCAAATAGCGCAGTTTCGATTAATTGATCATAATTGCACAATGCTCTGATATTTCAACATTCCCAATTATACAGCCATGAACAGAGGTGATATACAGGTAGATGGTCCGTACGGGCACGAGAGATGCACTTCGCAGACTCTGCGCTATGCATACTCGCGTTGAGTATAGAGATGAGGACCGCGCGCTAGAGGGTGCATACATTGCAACGGCAAACAGACCTTGTGGAAGCATACGCAGCGACGTTGAGAACAGATGAGACTCCTCTCTTTCTCTCTCTCTCTCTCTCTCTCTCTCTCTCTCTCTCTCTCTCTCTCTCTCGCTTTCCCTCTATTTCCCTCTCAAACTCACGGGGGTGCGAGATTGAGTCGACACACCTCTCGTCTTTGACTAACGCCACTTTTCGTGGCATTCCCTGCCTGGCACGCGATGAAAGAGAAGACAAAAACGTCCTCTGCATGTCGGTATATACGATTACCGTGTGTTCACTTCACTACCCGTAATGCCCTATAAACGATTATTACAAGATCGTTCTTATTTTTTAAATTTGAAACACAAAACGCCCCTATAACACGTAACATTAGTATGAGAAAGAAACAATAGCAAAACGTTTTTCGGTGTAATTGGAGATAATTCGATATGGTCGTGTCTTAATAGTAGTTAATCAATATTGCACTGTACTTATAGTTTAATTTTTTTCAATGCAATATCTCTTTGAGGCATAAAATTAATGTGAAGACCGTACAATGCAGTTATTCTCCAATGAGCTTTCCCTTTCTACCGAGGCCCTTATTCCCTTTTTTACAATTTTGCAATCTTGTTCCCATCCGTTTTTTAATATGGTTGACACATTCTTTGTTCTTCACATCATACGGAAGAGCTTGCACGATTTTGCTATAGTTTTTGCATCGCCGTCCCCGATATAATTGACGTATTCTGTTCCGTGTAATTCCTCCGCTCTTTGGAACAGTTTCACATAAAACGCTGTATCTCCGTCAATTTTACGAATTTCTTTACAAAATTTGGTGAGAGCATTCTTAACAAATGCATTTTTCAGAAAATAAAAATAAATGAAAAAAAAAACAAAATTTATACCGTGGTCTGGTGCCTTAATGGGATTGTGTTTTACGAAGGTAAAACATATATTGAGTCGATATTCAACAGCGCGGGTTGAATTTTTTTAATGATTCACTACGTGAGCCCATTATCTCAAACATTGGAAAATTTCGAGCAATATTATGGGAAGTAGGTAATTTTTCGTAATAAATTTAAATGAATGCAATTTTGAGGAACAAATGACCAGACACTATAAGTATCAATAAAAATAAAGTACATCAACGTCTCTATCTGTATTCGCATTGAAAAAAAAGCCGCACGGAAAATTGAATCGATTTGCCGGTGTAGATAAACCCAATATAAACTAGACTTTGTAACTAATTATTCTGAAGCATGATCGTTTCTTCGGGGTGCCAATGCCGTAGAGGCTGCGCAACATTTATTAATTAATCTTGTGCGGGAGATGTCACCACGTTGAAACAACAACGAGGGTGACTTGGCAATGTTTGGCCTGGGTCTCTGCCACTTCGCAGGGTCAACACGAGCTAACGAACAGGGCTAATAATAATTTAACGCGAATGGCGAATTGGATAATCATTACTACCTGAGAGTATTGTTCGCCCATATATTAGTTACACCACATTATTATTTTATAAGATATTTCGAATCGAAATTCAAAAACGAAATATGATCTCAGTTTTGTGGACAATATCGCTATCTTTATTGTAATACATCATTAAATAATAATTTTAATAAATATCAGTTATACAGAAAGATCAATATCCAAAAAATAATATTCAATTTCAACATTTAACAATAAATCATTTAATTAGGGTAAGTCCGGGATAGATGGCCATAGTTTTTTCAAAGTTGTGTCAAAACAAAAATAAAAAACATTCTGAACTTCTTTTAGTGTATAATCAACCTTCAAACATTTGTTTACAAGATAATTAACAAAAATATAGCAAATTATTGCAACATCAACCTTAAACCTACATTTAAAAAAACATTGTAGTTGGCTATCTTTCCCGGGGTATCTTGGTGTGATGGCCATATGAGTGAAAAAGAGATGACCACACTTTACTTTTATCTGTGGCTTCCTCTTTTGGTCTATGCGTTCGTTTGCAATCCCCTTTTCTTCGTCTGACCGCATTTAGAACACATATAATAAAATGCAGTACAATTTTCGTGTACTCAGAGCTGACATACAATACATTGAAACCAGTCTTCGATAAGACTGGTCACGTAATAATCTTCTCTATACCAACGCAGATATCTTCTTTGGTAAAATCCTCATTTGATAAATCACTCAATATAGCCATCCATCCTAATCTTCCATGTGAGATGGCCACACGTAAAAAACAAACAAATAAATACAGAGCATGTAAAGCCGTATTCGTACACTGTCAAAAAATGCAAAAATAGGATTTTTTCCTTCAAAATTTGATCATCACGACATACATATAATATCAGCCCTCAAGAAAGCGTTAGAAGTAGGCAAAACAATTAGTTATGATTTTAGTTACTTTTTCATGTGTTGTCGGTGAAGTTTTTGACGTCGACTTGCACCTACGCACAGCGTGAAGCAAACTAAGCCAAAACGAGCCATATTTATTGAGTATTCTCTGAAATATTGTAATTGGCTATCTCCCCGGGCTTTCCTATAAATTTCAAGAATGAGTCAATATGTTTCTGCAACATCGCAGTATTTTCAAGATGCAACCATAAGGTGTTTTCCACGGAAATGAAAATTCGTGGGATATTTACTTTCTGGAACAACATTTTTTTTTTTTAATAAACAAAAAATCATTGACCAATTAATTAACTTGATTAATGAATTGTTGTATTAATTAAAATATGAACGCAACTAAAACGATACGAACCGAGTTCTTTTTGTTTTAAATGAACTCTATGTAACCGATACAAAAACGTTTTGCCTCTTAATATATCTTGAAAAAATTCCAGCTCTAGCCACCCCTAAAAAGCTCCCTGTAATGTGTTGGAAACACGTTGAAACAATTTGCTCCAACAACACACGAATGCCAATAAGAAACCGGGAAACGGGAACACGATTGCGAGCCAGTTGATCGTCGTGTCGCCCCTTTTTGTTCCGGACCACCCGCACCAGAGGGCGCCTCGGGGCCGGTATAAGGGCGTTGCGGTATGGGTAATCTGAGGGCAAGTTAGTGCCGCGTTAAATTGCCCGAGGAGAGTTGTGCTGGTCGTGTTAGCTTGTTCGCTATATATATATATATACGATATACGACGAGATGTATAGAATACGGAACAATAGTGTTGAATGACGTATACATAGACACATGGTAGTGGTGTGACACCGCACGAGCTGCCACAGAGGGTATCAAGGGGTTGTTGGTCGTTTCTCTATGGCATGCTCCACCTCCTTAAGCGAATGTACTGGTACGTAATAATGACGTTACGCTAACTTGATCAATCGTCGACTATCCCTCTGTCCTCTCTCTCTCGATTCTACCGCCCACTATGCTTACTGTTCAATGGCTTCACTGTTCTCTCTCTCTCTCTCTCTCTCTCTCTCTCTCTCTCTCTCTCTCTCTCTCTCTCTCTCTCTCTCTCTCTCTCTCTCTCTCTCTCTCTCTCTCTCTCTCTCTTCTCTCTCTCTCTCTCTCTCTCTCTCTCTCTCTCTCTCTCTCTCTCTCTCTCTCTCTCTCTCTCTCTCTCTCTCTCTCTCTCTCTCTCTCTCTCTCTCTCTCTCTCTCTCTCTCTCTCTCTCTCTCTCTCTCTCTCTCTCTCTCTCTCTCTCTCTCTCTCTCTCTCTCTCTCTCTCTCTCTCTCTCTCTCTCTCTCTCTCTCTCTCTCTCTCTCTCTCTCTCTCTCTCTCTCTCTCTCTCTCTCTCTCTCTCTCTCTCTCTCTCTCTCTCTCTCTCTCTCTCTCTCTCTCTCTCTCTCTCTCTCTCTCTCTCTTTCTATGTGTGTGTAGGTGTGCGTGAGTGATGTCGTCATCGTACGTCATCATACCTATGCTCCCTGTCAGACGTATCAGGCTAATAACTATTCTCGTTGGGCGCCCGTGGTGCAATCCTACCTGCTGACAAACGATCATGGGAAATTCATCGCAATTTGATATGCTGCGGCAGATATATCGAGAGGCCGTGTATACAAGACATCCCGTGTATACAAGACAGGATATTACGGTGGGGAAGAGATACGGGATGATCAACGAGGTCGAGTGATTGCGTCGATTGTATATTTAGAGATGCTTCGACATTTTATGAGAATTCAGATTTTAAGGAAATACGACTATCAGCGTCGAGCTGCGAAGATCCTTTCGAGTAAATGCGATTGTAATTTTTTTGAATTCCTTATCAAATTTATATTTTTAACGGAGCTACTCGTTAGCCAGAGTTTTCGTAATTATGGATATTAAAAAAGGAAATTCAATCCTGAGTTAACGAAAAAATATTGATAGGTATACATCTTCTGCTATTTTTCTTATTTTCTTGCTAGTTATTTCATAGTAAATTGAAATTAAGCCCACGTAAGGTTAAGTTGACATATATGGAACAGGTAATTTGTTAAGGTAGTCTTATCGAAATAGCTAGGTCCATAAGATTTGCATGCAAATTTTATATGTCTTTTGTGTTAATATATTTATTCATTCTGTAAAATTTTAATGTTGCTTATCAACCTAATTTCAGAGCAAAAAAATTATAGAAAATTTTTCTTCACAAACTGTTTTGATACATGGGAAAATCCAGCTTCGGGTTAGCTTTGGCATCGCCGATTCTTTTGAAAATTTTGTATGGCCTAGTATTGGTTGAAAGAGGCCTCCATGATTTACATTTTTTTGTTGAACCGTGTTCAAAATATCGATTTTTCAAAAATTACGTTACTTTTTTTTAACATCCACAGCTTGACGAAAAATGGCCCAAATTGGACGTTTTTTTTTAAATTTTTCTTTTTAAACACACTTTTCATAAAAAATATCAAACAAATTTTGCAAACCGTATTTCTATAAGATTTTCAAGTTTCAAATATAAATTGTTGATTTATAAAAAAACACGTACTGATCGATTTTCTTGATTTTTTTTTTGTAAAATACTGTCATTTATTTCACAACTTTTAACCCTAGTTAGATAATGGGACAACGATGGGATCTATTTTTTTCGATTTTCCAATTCCCATATTTTAGTTATCCGTGTTGAAAAATATCTGAAAAAAATACTATGCACAGGAACTACTATTAATAATTATTCGGTACAGAAGGATTATTAATTAGTTCACAGATTGATTTCAGGAAACAGAGGCGGATCGCCGAATAGCATTTATTTTCTTACACGTTTAAATATTTTATAAATTCGAGATTCAACAGATGACGAAAATTCTTTAAATCCCAAAGTGTCTTCTCCGTCTGGAATTACACAATGATGGTTTTGCGTACCTGTTGTTGTCTTTGCTCTCATATATCGTTTCTCTAATGATTCTTTGGCCCGAATATAATCTTCATTAGAGAAGAATTGAGCAAACTATTCGGCAAACAATTCGGTTTTATTGCCACTTTGAGATTTAAAGAATTTTTTTTATCTGTTGAATCTCGAATTTATAAGATATTTAAACGTGTAAAAAAATAAATGCTATTCAGCGATTCGCCTCTAGGTATCTGCGTTATCTACGGTGTACCAATTTGGGAGGATTAGCCCGGTCAATTTTACGCTCCGCTGTCTTGTCTGTCGATTGTTTTACATCTGTAGCGTCAGTATTTCCACATCAACGTAGCATTCTATAAAAGAAAAAAAACTGTGTGTACTTATGCTTGTTCATTTTTTTCCAGCTAGCCTGAGCCATAGATTCATAGAGAAATCTTTTAAAGGCAAAAGATTAAAATAAATTTTTGTTGTTGTGGAAATTGACTTTTAAGATTTGAGGTTATATTAATGTCAGTATTATTTTTATTGAATCGTCCGATTTAATATTATTTTTACAAACTTGATATTTACATATATTTATATTTATATTATTTTTAACTGCCTTCATTAAAAAGATACTAATACGTGACTTTTATTTAATTTAATTTAAGTTATTGTATTTATTCAAACTTGTATTCATGGTATTTAATGTCGTTTATCGATCATTTGTCTCAGTTCAAATTTGTTTGAATGCGTAAAAAAATGATTTTTTTATCCACGCCCAAGAATTTCTTGCGTGCGTACATAAGTACAGACAGGTTTTTAAAATTAAACAACATTGTTTTTGTTAGCACGGAAAGAGAATTGACATAGAGGAGATAGTGAAGCAAAAAACTTTTGATTCAAGTGGTCATAACTCAAATCTCTCAAATAGTCAAATCTCTAAGCTTTTAAATTGAACCAAAAACATCCGACTAAAAAACTTCCATAAAAAGTATTAGCCAAACGTATTAGGCGATGGAAATTTAAGAAATTTCCTTTCCCATTGCTCTTTGACATCTAACTTCTTAGGATCCTAATGAAAAACAAATCTCTCGAAGGATGTTAAAGAAGAGACTTCAAGCTTCAAATTGTTTTTTTCATCCCCATATGACAAATACAACGAAAGCTACGTGCTGTCAAATATTGACAATATTCTTGAGAGAAAAGAAATTTCTATAATTTTTTTGAACGGTGTGTATCGTTATAGAAATAAGAATTCTACTTCCACACAAAAATATTTATTTATATTTAACCAATACATATATTTTGTTTAATGTTTAGATATGTCAACGAACTTGTTATCGAAAATAAAAAAATTTGTTTTTCAGAACATTTGAATACTCATCGCGTTTACTTATCTGTATCACAAAATACATCAATTATATTCGTAGTAACATTAATATCAGGTGAAATAATGTGTCGTGCTGCCGCCAATTAGTTCGAGCAAACTCATGCACCTTTTGTTCCACCGTTTGTTCGACATTTAGCATGTTTAATGGATTTCACGGTCTATTAGCTAGTCCCGTCGGGTCGAAACCCGGCAAGTATATCTATATAGCTATAAAAAATGGTAATATAGTAAAATAAAAACCGGACTTCATGCATCATTTCGAAAAGGCTCAAAACGGTAGGCGTTTCGTTTACCTACCTGCTGTTTCCTCCCTGTACTGGTTGGGAATAAGCGATACACACTCACACACACACACACCCACATAGAGAGAGAGAGAGAGGGATAAGGTTGTGGTTTTTAGACCTCATAACTCGCAAGTTAATCGGAAGTTAAAGTCGAAGGGGTCGCCCTCCCAATACGAGCGCGGGGTGCCCGTTAAGTAAACGTTCTGTCGGACCCCCGTGGTCGTCCACGCACCATTCAATATTGCCCCGGGCCTTTTCCTTTCTTTTCCTTTTTTCCTTTCCCTGTGCGTCTCGCTCGCTCCAACTCTCGTCTCTGTATACACGTAGGAAGGATCTCCGAAGGTACGTGAGCCTACCGAAAAGTCAACATCGTGACAGGGTGGGGAAAGCTTACGCTCACCTGCACTCGACGACCGGAGGAGATCTCTTCGTCAGCAAAAACTCTCCACCCTGAGATCATTCCCACCGTGGACCCTCATCTTTGAAACGAGAACGAGGATTTGCACGCATTTCTCGCTCGTGCCAAATTAATGAAAAAAGAGACCGGCAAAGAAATGATAAATTCACAAAATTATTCTCATCTTGCGTATGATCATAATAGTATGATCGTACGCAACATACATATTTGGACTTGATTTTGCATACATCATATAAATTATACTTTGTCCTATATTTACGGAAAATTCGAATTTTATAAAAATACACGAATTCAAAGTTTTAACCAAACGCGTAATAGCACTTGCTTCTGGTACTCATGTGTTTCCACATTTAAATTTAAAAAAAATGTGCGGATAAGTAACATAAATATAAAGAAATTGAAATATTTGATAACTACAATATTCAAAATAAAGAATTGGCGAGAGTTGTAGATTTTTCGAAGTTCTGTTTGAATAAATCTTCGTACACAAGAAATATGAAATAATTTAAAAAACAGTATCCTCTGGAATCAGTGAAAACTGTTTAATTTTTCTTGAATTATTTTACACTTTATCTTATATTCAAATGATATAGTTAGAAATATTGTTCAACTTGGAATTTTGCTGTTACTTTTTGTCTACTATTTCGAATATGAAATAATGTCTATCATCGTAATAATACTATTTGTAAACACATGATAAGATTAGTGGTTACGGTGGTTTTATTATAAAAGAAAACCATTTTAAATCTCTCTCTAAACGATCGCATGAAGAACATGTGCGTTGAATAAGAAATATCACGAGATCACGGCATACATTATTCTCAAGTGGTATACGAGTGAATTCGTGCCCCAGGTTTCCCAGGGCAATTAAGAAATTTACCAAAAATGTCGTGTGTGCCGAGAAGAGCGAGAGAAAACATACTCGTTGAAATGAAAAAAAGAGGACACGCTCTCCAGACGGACCTTGAAGATGACTACCGTGCGCACATGGTACACACGGAGTACATGTATTTGCGGCTATATCATACGTACACAAACGTGCATACGTATACCTATATACAGCACATGCTTTGGGTACGTCATATAGATATCTATGTATACCTGTAGTACGTGTAAATGTACTCGGCGAAGACTCGAGAGACGAGATGAGGACTACTCGACAGGAGCAAGGATAAAAAGCGCGGCTTCCCAAGTGACCCCGGACTTATACCTACATGCGCCCATCGGAGATACGTTAAAACTTTGTTAATCCGAGAAAAATGTTATTCCAAACGGTACATTCATCATGGTTCGACAAAAAAAACCAATTTAATCAATTCATATCAATTTTGGCGGTAAATAATTATCACGTGACTGACAGATACTCGATGAATAACAAATACGGAACTTCTTTGAACGATAATTTTGCATTCGTACGTAATCCTAGGTGGACGCAGTTCTAACAGAGAACAGTTATTGACCATGAAACCGGATGTGAGACGTTCCGAATGATAATTGGCTTATTTAATTTTAGGACACGTGTTTAAATTAACGATTGTGAAATTTCCCTGCTACGATAGATAATGATTTAAGGAAATAATAATACTTATATTTTGTAACGATTTTATTTAAACAATATTTATTACATTCGGGTGTTTGGCGAAAGGTCAGCGACGACCCGATTATTTGATATAACAAAATTAATTTTATTACGATCGCTCAAATGTGAAGAGATGTAGAGTTGGAGAGTGGCGAGGTCTTGTATTCAATTTTATACACCATTAAAAAGTACACCATTTAATAGAAATAATATTTAAATTTTGTATTTCATCTTAAAAAGAATATGTATTCAATTTGATATACAGATAGATTTTTGTGAGACAATAAATTTCTATCAATTAATTTCATGACGAAACACAAAATTAATTCATTATGTTGACTCTCGACTAAATAACAATAATTTCTATTAAAATAGAATATTGTTGTTTTTATTGTAGGTTCACTATTTTCGATAATAAATTTAAAAAAACGGCGTACCATAAGCATCAAGATTTGATTTAAAAACGCCGAGCTGATACGCCGAGATATATAGATATACAGAACGCTCGACACTCGACGGTCAAAGACGAAAAATCCTCGCTAACGCGTGAGAAATTAGAAAGAGAGAAAAACCGGTTTCGTCTCTCACTCGCACTCGCATTCATGACCGAGAGGCCCGAGAATAGCCGAAGACCCTTCGTTTATGCATTAGTATACACGGACGCTCGCACGCACCCTAGCTCATTCACGCGTAAAGACCGGCGGCGAGGCGGGGCTTTATCCCCACTCTTAAAATTACGCTTTAGAACTTTGCTCCAATATTTCTCGCTTAATTTTGCAAATACGAAGATGGACTTAATAATCTTTTTTATTTATTTTTTAATTCTCTACGACTTTTGTTTGAAACTTTATTCGATAAAACATTCAGTTTCTGAGATAACACTGTATTTAACCCTTATCAACGCTTTTCTGAAAAAGCTCGGTGCCTGAGTGCAAAAAAATTAGCACCATTCGATTCAGCGTCATCGAATTACCCTTACATCAAGTTTTCGGGACTGCTGCTGAAAAAGTCTTACTTTTCCTCATGTTTACTGGCCTATTTGCCGTGGTCGAGTCTGGACGATCTTGGAGAGTTCTTTTGTATGACCAAATTAGTTGACGAAAATGTCCGACGATCCTGCGATTCCTTAACGTTTGTCGATCGTCGATCGGGAGAGACCCCGGGCTCCTGTACAATATTGTAATTTGCCGTTCGGGAGTTTGTGGCGAGGTACCTCTTTGCTCGTCGGTATCCACACTGTCCACCTTTAGAGTGAGTGCTTCCTGGCTCGTTCGTCGACTACTCTCCCCGCCTTTTCCGATTAGGTCCGCTGCGAACGTTCTCGAAGCGTCTTCAATCTCTCACTCACTCTCACTCTCTCTCTCTCTCTCTCTCTCTCTCTCACTCTCTCTCTCTCTCTCTCTCTTTCTCTCTCTCTCTGTCTATCTCTCTCTATCTCTTTCTCTGTCTTTCATTCCTATATGCCCTATATTCTTAGAATTTAAATTTACGATAATAGAGATAAAACGTAGGAAAACTATAAGATCGCTTAACATAATATTCCAAAATATTCAATAAGACGTTATTTTAATCTTTTTGCTTTTGAGAGATTTCCGTTTGAATTTATGTATCAGGCTAGCTGAAAAAAATGAACAAACGTTAGAAAGAAATTATTCGCAGGATTTATTTTTACCATTTTTCCAATCTTTATGGCCAAGCCATAAATTTATCGTATTTATTACAATAAATATCGTGGTTACTGGTATTTATTCAGTGAGTGTAATATTTACTATGTCCATCGGATGTGGATCATATCTTTCGTACGTCTCTCCTTTCATTGTCGTATCGAACTATTTCGCACGGGATGATGGGATCTTGGGTGTGCGTGTTTACACACCGCAGCGCCGATGCTGCTGCTGCGGATGCGAAGAGAGTTGATGGACAAACTGCGGATGTGTGTTCTCTTGAAATAACAGTCAAGCTGGAGTAACCCTTAAATTTCCCTTGCCATTTGCGATATTTCCACATTCACTGTTAATTCATTTATATACATATATCTATAACTATGCCCATACCAATATTTCTAAACTAAATTTATGCAATAGACATTTGAGTTCGAGAAATCAATGACAAATCCGTATTGAAACAAATGTACGAATACAACGTTCATATTTCCCTCTCGAGGTCCTATTGTAAACATTTCTATTTTATAAGTCATTAATTTATCAATTAAGTTTTATAGTTTTATACCTAATAATGAATTATTCGAAATATCCTGAGAATTAATAAAATTATGAGATATTGCTATGATAATTAATATACTGTAATACATTACAAATAATAATGCATATCGATTATGATCATAAGTTTGTTTGGTTCAAAGACGATTTTAATTATGGAGACAATACAGTGAAAATTTATTTACCGACAAACGTTTAATTAATTAAACAGAAAGTTAATCGGACAATTGGGTAGAATAAATAATTTATATAATCCTGCGACACGATATTCTAAAATCTCATCCTCATACTCAATTTATCCAAACACCCCATCAATTAGCATTTAATCCATTTTCGAGTGTCTTTCGTGTGGTCAGTAACCACGAAAATGATGTTACCTCTCTTTTGTTTTTCCTTCGTGTGGTACAAACGAGGACAGTATATATATATATATATATATATGTATATATCTCATAGGGTGTGCTATAAAGCGTGATCCGGTGCATTGCGCATCCCGGGAGTAAAATACGCGCTATATGCACTCGAGGATTATAACGCGTAGCCCTGTCATGAGCAGATGGTGATCCGATTTTCGTTCGGCAAGCATACACGCTAGGCTTCCCTAATCGCGTTCAATTGTCGTAAAAGCGGGTCGAGAGAGAGAGAGAGAGAGAGAGAGAGAGAGAGAGAGAGAGAGAGAGAGAGAGAGAGAGAGAGAGAGAGAGAGAGAGACAGACAGACAGACAGAGAGAGAGAGACAGACAGACAGAGACAGCGAAAGAGAGAGAAAAGGAAAAAAGAGAGAGGCGCCCAGTTGCGATCCAAAATGAATTCTCGTACGGCAATTGTGAATTGGCCTCGAAAAAATCGCGCTCGACTGAACACGAGGGAAAAAAAGAAAAGAATAACAAAAAAACGTGCGAGTAATCGTTTTTGTGTCCGTGGTTTCGGACATTCTTTTTCTCTCACTCATAAAACCGAGTCCGAAATATACTAAAAAACTTATTTTTTACACGAATTCATATAGGTACCTATAAAAAAGTGAAATTATGAAAGTATAAATTATTTATTAAAAATTTTCGATTTAATCGTTGGAAAACATCATTTATATAAATATTTCTCACTTCTTCTCAACGGACAAAGTTTCGAAGAGTTAGTAAGAGTGGGAAAAAAAAGATATGAAAAATAACACTGACGTCAGGGGGTTGGAACATTTAACGCGGATTATGGGCTTACGGCGTGGCGCGTCAATGATGAATAGAATAGAATAGCAGAAGGGGCGAGAGGGCGGGAGGGAGAGAGAGAGAGAGAGAGAGAGAGAGAGAGAGAGAGAGAGAGAAAGCACAATTTTGGTCCTACGAAAACAACGAAATATCGTACGTGCTTAGAAGACGCCGAAACGAGCGCCGAATGAGCTGCGACACGTTTTTCGGTACGGTCGATATAATTTAAATAGGCAAAAAATAATTGCGTTTATTATACACAGACATAAAAAAGGCAACAAATTAATATAACTTGAAAAAATTCAATAATCATGGCTTTACGAATGAAATTTCACTGTTTCAGGTGAAAATCTGGTTTCAAAATCATCGATACAAGTGCAAGAGGCAAGCGAAGGAAAAAGCCATGGCCGAACAGAACGCCCAAAACCAGGTGAGCCAACAAATTGTATCCCTCCAACTACGCTTATAAGAGCGACGATTGCGATAAAAAGCGCGTCAAGTTTTTCTCACGTGCGTGCCGCGTCTCGACATCTTTTATACGTATTTGAATCGAGACGAATACGTGTACGCGCACCGAAAAAAAATCAAATATCTCATCCCCGAGAATGCGGCACTCTCGGTATGATATAAAACAGGGATGATATGAAATCACGAACAATCTCGAGCATGAAACGTTTTTTTCGGCAAAACGTCCGCCAGATGTGACCAAGTGGATATATGCACGGGCACACGCGGTGGAGTCTTTGAGACACTCCTCGGCCGACATTAAATCACGACACGTTATGATTCTTATCTATTCGCCCTACGGCCCAATGCATATAGGTAAAACTACAGAATATTCGTTCCATCTCTAACCGAAGAATCGTTCAGAACGATCTTACGAATTATTCGTAGCAAATATTTCAATATCTCTTGGTAAAGTCTACAATGCCCATAAAATATTTAATGAAACGATCAAATTTAAGACGTTTTCGACTGCATTTCGTCGAATAATAATAATTCCCAATTAATTATTGTGACAATTAATTTAAGTCGTATCAAAGCGTTTCGATTAATATTCGACGGTACGTAAATGAACAAAGTGATGCGTTTATCGTTAAATCGAATCGAAGAATCAACAAACAATCCGAAACAGTTCGGAACAATTATTATTCGAAATATATTAATTCGAATTGAACATTTTTATTGGACAACAAATTGATAACCAATAAAATATTATTAATCGCAACCAAAAATCACTTGACGAAATAAACCTTAAGAAACCTTCGATAATTCAGTGTACCCAGTGGAAATTTTTATGACCCAATTTAAGTCATAAAAAGTACTTTTAGCCAAAAGTCGACGAAATGAAAATACACAAAATGACGTGATCTCAATTAAATATACGTTATCGTTTATAATAAAATTGTTGGGTAGAATTATTGTTAATAAAGAAACTTTGGAATTTTACATCTCCACAGAGAAAATCGTAAAAATTTGATAACTCATTTGGAATTTTTTTTATCCGAAAGTTCTTCGTCTCTAATCACACCCTCAGTTAAAAATACTCACGGCAAAATGTCTTTTATTCCCAAAAATAAAAACCGATTAAAAAACACACGAATTAAACGTCGATTAAAAAAGAATAATTGAAAAATCGTCGGAAATCCAAGATGAGCTGTAGATATTATGAAGCACACATTTCACGCTCGTCGGTCGATTTATATTGTATAGGTATCTACGATTAATATCGCGTAATGGTGCAACAATGTGCAATAGAGTGGCGATTGTGCCTTCGAGACCCATAATACACGGTTTCATGCATAGAGCGTAAACACAGCGATCAGAACTAAACCCCCACATAAGGGATCAATGGTTGCTGAGAGTAATCTCGGGGCTCGATCTTGAACCTCGCGTACCTATGTATAGTCGTACAACTTTAACTATAGGGCGGTGAGTTTTACTGGTGGAACTTTGTCCGCGTGCCCGAACCGACAGCCGCTAGGCACCATAATTTACTCGTTAGCTCTCAACTCCGAAGGGTGAAAAAGAGAGAGAGAGAGAGAGAGAGGTTATGGCCAGCCTCGATTTTATCCCCGGTCTCTATTTCAATTTAAGCGGCGATGCCGACCGTAGATATAGTTTCGCACGATGTCGATGATGGCGGTATAATACAGTGGCGACGGTTTGTTGGTGATGCTGTTTTTCCGCTTCAACCGTATCTAGATCGGATAAGCAACGATACGTGTAATTGCAAGAACCCGCCTTCTATTCTCCGACGCGTTATAAACACTCGAAAGCTTACGATAAACCTAATACAGTCTTTCCACGTACACCGACCAGTAACGACGCTATAGTTGCCGTCGGTCGATCAAGTCTCCTCTAACAACAACAAAACGTATAAAACAAAATGTCTTCGCTCGTTTTTCCTTCGAACAAAGACCTTAAAACGTTGAAAAGCGAGCATCTTACTTCACATCTGTTTTAAGAAGCACGAAAAAATGTAAATAAAAATATATACCATGAAAAACGTATATTTTTCAATCTCTAAACTCGTCGTTTCGATGTTTCGTCGACAAAACTTTAACCTTTAAAATGTAAAATAAAATCTTGAGTCAACGAAACGTTAAAAATTTACTCTGCTCTTATCTCACTTCGGTAAGCGCGTGAAACCCTCGGAGCGTTAAAAAGCACGAATTTTAATGAAATACGTGAAAATTCTTAAGGGGGATGATCGAGGATTAAACCGAGCCGGTAAATTTGGAAACGACGTTGGCGTGTACGACCATTGGAACATTCAAGTGTCTCCTGACGAGAAAAAAAGTCTCGCGTGCGAATATTCGCGAAATTGTCACGCTTTGCGGTTCTCATCTCCTCGCAAGCATTTGCGTAGGTACAGAATACGAAGAGCACAAACGAACCCAGACACCGAGCATGGAGCTAAACCCAATCACTGAATCCTCCGAAGGTCACCCGGGGTAAAAAAACACTCTATGTCGGATAGCATTTTTAACCCCATGCGTTTGTATTTTACTCCGATTCGTCCGCTATATAGGTATCGATATATATCTGCATTCTTATTAAAAACAAAATTTCTGTATGTAATTATATGAGAAATTTTAAGTGCTACATTAATGAGAAAAATCAGGTGAAAACCGCGTACTTCATAATGCATGACCCGTTACCGCGTACATAAATAAAATAAAGTGCACGAAGCATGTAATACAAAAATATGAGAATATAATCGGGGCTTTCCATGCTTACATTTTTAATGGCCGAACAAGCGAGATCTCTACCGTAACTTTCGGGGAAGTTTCTATACAAATTTTCGATGTGCGACAAGCACACTTAGAAAAATTGTTTTTAAAATTCAAGTTAAGTATTGGACAATACTCAGAAAATGTTTATTGTGAAGTGATAAAATTCCATAAATGCCGCAAGCCCCTTGAAAATAATCATAAACTTTGATGTCGTTACACTTTCCTGTCGGACGTTCCAGGTTTTAAGCCATTAGAAGCTGTGTACGGAATATGTAGCTCGTGTGTACAGGATTTAAATATCGCACGAGTCATGTTCGTAAACGCACCAAGGAGACTCTCGCGATATTCTGGCATCGGTGAGCCAGAACCATAGCAGAAGCGACGAGCATACACGTCGCGTTGGGTAGTGCGTTCGAATTTTTAAAAAATATTTTTCTCCCCTTTCTCGTTCGTTTTATTCCATTTCTCGTGCGTCTCTCTCGTTTCCCCTACCTCTCTGTAACTCTCTCCCTCGTGGCGGTAAAAAATTTCAAGTAGAAGCTCGCGCGAGTGCAACGTGTATATATATATATATATATATATGTATATAAGAGGAGAGAAGTATATAAGGGCTGACATAGGCACGGAGAAAAAACGACATCGGTGCGAGGGAGAAAAAAAGAAAGAGAGGGAGAACGAGGTCGCGGGGTAGCGCGGAAACAGCCTCTCGAGGTCTCTCAGTCGCCATCTTGCTATGTTACTGGGTACAGTCAAGCTCAGCAGCAGCCACCTGGTTTGCCAGATATCGAAAGAGAGAGAGGGGGGGGGGAGGGGGAGAGAGAGAGAGAGAAAGAGGGAGAGAGTGAGAGGGAGATAGTGAGAGAGAGAGAGAGAGTGACTGAGTGAGGGTGGGGGGGGGCAGACAAAGAGTGAAAGAGAATGGGGCCAGAGTACTTCAAGCCCAGCGATATGCAAAGGACACAGACGATTTAGGTACATCGGTCATTGAACAAAGATGCGAGACCGTACCTATATTGGCACGTAGATATATGCCTGCACTCCCAAGAAACGAATATGTACATTTGATCCTAATATTTAAAATCAATGCCAAGAGTTTGACATTTCATTATAATCTAAAGCCGCGTTCGACCTTACAATTTGATATTTTATAATAATTTTTAAACACATAGTACAAAATTACATTTACCTCCGAAATGAATACCTATGTATAACATTAATTAGAAAATAAAACCAACAATATAAATAATTGATCCCTAATATTTGGGAAATTATAAATATTTAGTTCTCAATGTGGATGAGAGGCGTATCGATTATAGTATAGAATTTACATCAATGTACTGAAATTTTGTCTACATATATACAACTAACATCAACACAGTTACTGCAATTGGCCTAATATCCGGCATTATAGTTGTTTTGTGTCTTTTTTTCTAATTACGGGAACTTGAATGATACAAATATATCGATTAAGCTCCAATTAATTAATCCAAGAATTATTTAAATTGATTTTTCGTCAAACGTTATGATAAATAAAGTTGTAATCAATGAAAAAAGTGGCATGTAGTAGCACTCGTCTGATCATAACTACAGTTATTCTATTTATCGTTTTATTCTAATATACCTAATTGTTTAGTACAAACAAGGCAAATCAATACTATTATTGCAACTTCTCTAATATCATTTCTAATCCTACAAAAATTACAGATATTTTGCCTATTGTCCTAATCACGCAAACTTCAATACGTCAATTGAATTACTTACCCGAAAGGATTTAAAAGAATTAAACAACGATTGAACTAAAACAGGAGCAATTAGATTGAAATAGATCTTTTTGCCAGGCATTACGATAACAAATATAGATAATATTTAAAAAGTAGAATCGTTACATTACGCAAACGAACTCGGCCGAATTTCGAGTACCAAACGAAAGCTTATCGCAGCCCGGGAATTCATTCGGAATTCACGATTTAATGTCCCGCGGCTCATCCCCGCACAATACCCAGTGCTCTTACTGCTTAAAATATATCCAAGCAAATAATTATTATTTTATATACATCCCCTAATATACCTATATGTATCAAATAGATACATAGATATATATACACTCTCCCGCCAAGATGACGCGTCGACGCTGAAATATCGGAATGTATTCAAAAAGTCTCTCGTTCGTCCGAACCGGTAGCTGGTGGCAGCGTTATAAAATCTCCTCGCTCAACCCCTTCATCAGCGAGAGAGCGACTCGACGAAATATTGTTTAATGTCTCGGTTCTCTTTGTTCTCTCGGCTCTCCGCGCCGCTCCGTATGGCCCCGTCTGCTTCACCACTTTTCCTCTTCGCCAGAGGTTGCCCTTCGCGACTTTCGCTATGCGAAAAAAGCCGCGGCACGGAGAAAGCCGGCTGGTCTTCGGCAAATTATTATATCGCGATTTTTCAGTCGCTAAAGTGTTATACATTTTTTTTCCTTCTTATTCGTTGTCGTTTTTTTATTTTTCAAGAACGAGTGCAATTCCAGCTATCCGAAGCATATCATTTTAGCAAAGAGTACCTTCTTTCCACGAGTATACTCGACCATAAAGAATCTTTTCCGACGACCGAAAATTTTCCTGCTTAACGTATACATATACATTTATATTGGATCGGCAAAAAAGTAATTGCGCTTCTACCGGTTGGAAATTCGCGTACATCCGTTCGAAATAAGCGGAATAGCTTTTCGGCCTATGCAAATATTTTCATTTCTTTCGGCAATTGGTGAAATTATCCATGCATTCTGGTTATAAAGTCGGTAGGTATCTATTGTAGAGCAATTGTTTTCTGGTTTTATCGAGGATGTGTGAAAGTAGATAAAACGTGATATAGCGCGTTTGGTATGCGAGGGCTGCAGAGGCTTCTTGTTAACACCTACAATGTACGTAGGTACCTACTCTACTCTACTGTACTCTACACTACTCTACTCTACTTACGCGCACATACGACACATCGTACTTCTATCGACAACACACCTATGTATTAAGTATACGTGCATATACAGGACGATAATTTTCGCCGGAAATCGTTTAACGCGTGTTGAAGTGGATAAAGTGGCGTGACGCGTGACGCGCGCGCCGCGCCGCGCTCAGCGCCGTTCATATATACGTTTAGGGTAATCATCGTCACTTTGTCAGCCCGTGAAGTGCATTGCAACGTTGCACTTAGCCTCTGAGATCGTACGACGCAGCACTTGGGCTCGCGCTATCGTCATCTATATGTACCATATCATATATAGGTAGTATCATACATACGTGAACGTATACAG
Source organism: Netelia virgata (assembly GCA_951802705.1). Lineage (NCBI taxonomy): Eukaryota > Metazoa > Arthropoda > Insecta > Hymenoptera > Ichneumonidae > Netelia > Netelia virgata. The sequence continues at coordinate 21,561,630 of OX637865.1, forward strand.
GGTGTTTCAATAATCCAGCACCGCCGGATGGTGCCCGCGGATAGCTGGTGGTGCGAAGAATTCACGCGCCAAACCCGTACTAGGTACCTCAATTCACGGTATTTTTTAAATGAGAAACGATCGTAGTTGTCTAATCGCATTGTGACCGTCTGCAAGCTCGAACCGAAGACTAGACCCATCTGATCTGAGATACAGCTTGCCGATCGTAGTTTCTTTCAAGCTGGCTCGCGCACTGCCATAGTACGAGGGACGCGATGTTCAATGCGTCTTTAACGATGTATGTAAGGTCAAATCAGCAGTATATCTATTTATTTTTTAAGGTTAATTTTTCTGTCGAAATGTTAATGCCGAATCATTTCTGTTTGCATTTTATAATTTTTAATGAAAAAGTTATGTCATTTTGTATGATAATTTACAATTTTTAATAAAATTAATATGCAATTTGATATTTGTGGTCGAGTACAAGTTGAGCCGATCAAATAATTTTATTTCTGTCCCGAGAAAATGTGGCAACAAGACTACAGTCAGGCATGACAGTCTACAGTCTTTGTATATTTTCAGCCTATATATATTGTCAAGTGCTGCGTTGCCGCATTTACGTGTCCAATATGGTGGATGTACTAATAAGTTGAACAGCAGTTCACAGAACGCTACTGAAATGTCAAAAGTTAACCACGAATATCTCCACAACGACATCGGGGACAGTGGTTTTTTTTTCGTGAAAAAATTTAAAATGTATGAAGTTTTTGAAAATTCTTTTTTTGGCCGTGCATTGACTACGATACATATACGTTTTTTGCCGTACAAGTGCCTTTTTCTTTTTTTTTCAATCGGCGTTCGAACGCCGCCGCCTCCATCTTTATGATTGGCCAACTTGAAATGTCGTTCATTTTAAAAAAAACTATCGCGAATCGATTGTGCGGTCTTGGCGCGGAAATTCGTTTCACAGTTGCGGGTCGCACCCAGAGGTACTTACCTGGTTCGACGCGGCATATTTTACAATTAGAAATTCTATAGGTATATCATATTTATGTAATATTAGTGAATAACGAAGATCGAGAACATATTCCAGCGCGTTAGACGGTTGATTCTACAACGCGAAGTCAGTGTTTCTTATTGTTACGATAAAAGTACCTACTACTATATACTTACTACAAAAATACAATTTTACGTAGTTGCCTGTAACTTCTAAAACGGTTAAAGCATTTGCACTGTGACGGAAATTATTCATTAATTCATTATACATTAATTCCAAAGTATGAGAGTTTTTCTATAAATACCTAGCAAAAAATCGATGCAGGGGAGTTTTCGAAGATGTATGGAATGCATAGTAATTGTTATTGCTCTAGAAACGTCCTCAGCCTAATTAGATTGTTTTTCATCTAAGAAATACTTTCGACAGTACGATAAATATTTGCGTAGTGTCGAATATGTGATACGACGTTTTTTTATCCGACGGTACTGTGAACAAAGAGTTTAAAAGATGTTAGTAAATATTGTTTCCACGTGTTAAACGATACAAATACGCACTAAAGAAGCCTGGTACTCTTAATTTACATTCCTAGACCCCATTAATTAAATAAACATGAACAGTTTTTCAAACGTATCTTTAGGAAAAATGTTCATTGGATATTGTTGAAAGATTTTTATTTCTATTAATCAAAAAAATGTCCGGTCTATCATTATTATCCATTTACAAAACGGGGCTGCCGCTAATCTTCATGCTTATCGGTAACATCCACCGATGGAACTTCTATGGCTTTCTAATCATAAATAATATTTCTTCAATTAGCAGTTCGTTATAACGCCAATATTTCCGTTCAACATGTACAATTTTACGGCTCCAGAATATTTTTGTAAAAAAAAAAACATCTTTTATCCCAGATATCGCAACTTCCCTCAGGTAGCCAACATATCCGTTCCTTCCTACCACATTGACGCTGTCCCTTTTTTTAACTGTTATCTCAGGTCCATCGAGCTAAAAGTAACAAACTAAAAATATTATGTTATGTATCCGTACTTTGATCGTTGGAGTGTTCGAACGGACTTCTGGGTTATTTTGCCAAGCCCATCGGACGATTGTGTCAAGATCTCTACACTATATATGTATATGCAGACGCGCGTATATATGAAAGCCCTTTACCCGTATCGTACTACGCCAATTCCGCGCCATTTTATCCATCCTCCGTTCCCTGGCATTCGCTATAGATAGAAACGGGGGAAGTTCGTACGTACATACTACAGCTAGAGATCGATTGTTATTAGAGCGCGAGCGTCCGGGCAGAGCTCTCGTAGAGAGCGTCGAAGTGATCGAAGAGGAATGTCGTGTACTCGATGTTGATACAGCTGAGTGGTTTTCACCGGTGGGCTCGCAGGTATCCACGATGGACACAATGATTATACATATACACACGAACCCACATACACAAGAACTATCTCGTCTTCTCGACGCTTCTGTTTGGCATACCGAGCAGCGTTCGACCGTTTCCCGACAGCGCCATCTCTCGGACGCTCATTGTACCGAAATGCACACAGAGATGTCGCGATCGCGGTATAGATGGCACACGAGAGAGAGAGAGAGACGGAAAATTGGAATCGTAGACCCAGACGCTGTACTGCTCATAAATGCGAGAGACGGAGAAGAGAGAAATAGCTCTAGGCAAGAGACGTATGAGAAACGTCGAGCAACGAAAGAACGCGGACGGTAAATGTTGGTCCACGCATGCCGGGTTTATAGATTTTATTCTCCTTGAGGCTTTCTCTTTCTCTCTCTCGGCCTCGGTCTCGGTCTCGGAGGATGTGCTTGTGGATCGACGGTAGTCAACCTGTATATTTATTCGTAATAATGAATGCCGTCGTGAAAGACGTCTCCCAACTACGTTTCCTCCCGAGGACAGAATCACGTACGATGGACTTTACTAACACATATTAACATCGTCCTTACGAGACTCTTCGTTGATACGTGTTCATGTGTGTACATTGAACAGCTAACGTTCTGTTTGTCGGAACACGGCAGCTACGCACCGGGTTTTGTCTGCCTGTCGGTCTCTCTCTCTCTCTCTCTCTCTCTCTCTCTCTCTCTCTCTCTCTCTCTCTCTCTCTTCTCTCTTTCTCGCGACCAGCACTCATCCCCGAAGTCTCTCTGTGTACATACATAATGCCGTATATACGTACCCTATTTATAGAGCACATATATTATATTATTCTCAATTGCGTTTCACGCATCATGGATTCCGTATGGTAATAATATTGAAGGCTGGCTATTATTAATAATTAGTCATTAATATTTGAGTCGATTGTGGTTATCATTGTTTCGCTACCCTCGAATGGTTACGATCGATGGGTAAACAATTATAAAATGTTTATATTTAATTAATTAACTAATCATTGAGTAGCGTTTAATTACGATACACTTTAATCAATCATAATATAGTAGTACCAATTAATGAACTATCAGTACCGTCAAACGGGGCGACTGTGAACAGGTTTTGCTAGTTATTTGTACGTAAATTTTGTTAACATCCTAAATTCCACCTTTTTTTGCTGCAATAGAACAATGTGTTCTTTGGCTACGAAATGTATAACAAAGTCAAGCCCCCCCCCCCCCCTATTTTTTATATATTTTTAAAAAAGTGTGAAAGTAATTCCGGTATGGGGCTTCTTTGAGAAGGCATTAAAATGCAATTTATATGGAAGATCCAAAGCGTAATGGTTACTTTTGACAATATTTTCATAACAAATGTAATATTTTATGCATTCTATATAAAGTTAAATAAAAACCAACGATTTTTTAATATCAAATTGTCATCTTTAGGAAACATTTTACATACAAATATCAAGTAGGGGAGAATGGGGAAATTGGACCCATGTAAGGAATAGTTGAAAAAACGTAATTTATTGCAATAATTATTTATTGTTTTTCACCATTAATCAGTCAATAAACTTTAATTTTTATGAAATAGAAACTTACTAATAATTGTTTAAGGTAGTAAAAAATTAAATTAAACAAAATTTGTCTTTACTTTGAACTTGACAATTTCAATAACTTCTTAGGTAAATCTTAGCAATACTAAATATGAGCTGTTTAACACGAATACGTTTGAAATCACCCCGATTATAGCTTTTTTTACGCGTAAATATTCTTTGTTGTCCCATCGCTTCTTTTTTTCATTCGAAAACATCTTTCATGGGAATACCGGTCGGGATTTCTGAACGTTGTTTAGTTTTGGTGGTCTTTGTGGACTTCTTGATTAATGGCCGTGGACTCGATACAAGGAGAATGCATCTGGTTCCCATTACCCCCGAAGGGAAGCATTTCTTTATACTTGCAAACCAAAATACACGAACTAAGCTACCGTATAAATTGGAAAAACAATTAAATAAGAACAGTTTAGATACTTGCTTTGATTGTGAGAAAAATATTTCCCTTACAACGGGAGAAGGCAAAATATGTTTGTGGTCGTCGTGGCTATACTTGTGGCACTAAAGCGGCCATCGGCAGTCGGATGACACGAACGAAGTTTAAAGAAGGCATTTGGGTTGTTTCGAAACACGTCGAGCGTTTCTAAGTACTTTTTTGCGCTAGCTCCCATTGCCCCGCTCTCTCCTACCTGGAGTGCTATTATAGGGACATAATCAGTCTTATATATTATCGTTAAAATGGAAAAACTAATGGCGATATTCGTATTGCGCGGGAAATTTCCGATTGTACGGAATCGGAAATTTACTGCAAAAGACTTTCTAGGGGGGCTACGAACCCCCTAGAAAGTATTTTTGGTCAAAAACAAAAATCCCCCCTACCTCCAAAGTTTCGAAAGTAAATAACGAATGTCGACTGTCGGCACGTGCCGAGGGTCAACATTCGTTTCCTCCAAAAAGGCTTTAATTTTAGGTTACGGAATGGGAAATTTTCGCCGCGACACGAATATCTCCATTGTAATCTCGATATATTGCAATTTACGTGGATAGTCGGCTTTTTCACCGCTGCGAGCACATTTAACCCGTATTTTGGCGCTCTGTCAAAGTAGCCCCACAAACTGTCAAAGTTACCCTCAACGTCAAAGTAGCCCTGTTTGACGGTACGATACGCATCGTCGTTACTTAATTGTTTACCGATTAACATAATTTATTTGTTAACTATTATTGCCAAATTATGTATAGTAACAATTTGGCAATATTAACGGCTAAACCTTATTGTTAATTAGTATTCAATATGATTAGGATTACGGTGTTTTTTGCTTTTTTTCGCAAGTCTATAATATTGTTGAATCAACGATCGAACGATCAGCGAATGAATAGATAATTAATTATATATATATGAATATTATAAACTATCGGAAAAAAGTAAAGAAATCTTTCTAGCGAGGAAGACTGACACGATATATTCGATCAAATCACAGATGGAACTTTATTATTGAGAAAAATGATCTTTAACGTTATCTACGATGAACAATTTTCATTAAACAACGAAAATAATGTATCCTGTTTTTGTTTTTTTTTTTTTAATTCTGTTTCAGAGCGCAAGCTCACCGAGACGCGTGGCAGTTCCGGTATTGGTAAAGGACGGAAAGCCGTGCGGCAGTGGTGGCGGCAACGAGGGTAGTCGAGGTGGTCCAAACGCGGCGCTGGCGAGCCCAGCGCCGCACATGACGGCGGCCTCGAGTCCGCACGGCTCCCATCACGCAGCCTCGGTCTCGCATCATTCGGTGGTGGGCGTCAGTCACGTGATGTCCTCGAGCCAGAGCTTGCAGCACTGTTCGTACGCGAGAGGCGGCGGCCAGCAGGGTATGCAGCAACAGCAGCAGCCACAGTGCGGAGCTTACCTACCTTTACAGGGTAGGGCCTGGTAGTGCGCGCCATCCGCGGCGGGGGCCGCGGCCTACGCCAATTCCTCCGTCACAGGCCCATGGGCCCTCGCCGCGGATCCGGCAGCGTGGTACGCGATACCCGACGACAGTCCATGAACTTCGGGGATATTTCTACGTACGACTCAATACCAATAACAATATTACAAACGGTAGAAAAGAAAAGAGCCGCGGGAGCGAAATCGCGACTACGATATACAGTGGCAAACAGCGTCGAAACAAACGGCGATAGCCAATGGCCAAGGGCTCTTATAAGAGGAACAATACGAAGAAAACGCGAACAAATAACACTTGGATGATCGAAAGATCGTGTACTCGTGGAGGAGCATGCATTTTGACAATCGTCGAGACTGCTGTGAACGCAGCATTTTGCGAGAGAAACACGTTAATAACTTTGAGTCCGTAATTAAAAACTATTTGAGTCGTTCTATCGAGTTACGACTCGATACGTGTATTCGAATCGGACGAATATTCGTTTTGAGTGAAAACGAGTTTATTCGATTAAATGAACAATTCGAGCGGTAGGTGCGAAAGTTTAGTCGAGTATAGAAAATCAACATTCAAATATGACCGGATTTCGGTAGACCAAAATTGACCGGCGCGAATGTTCGTAAAAGTCAAACGAAAATTTGGACGCAACAAGTTCATACGATTTAAATACAAATTTATTTTATAGTTCCCCGTCGAATTTCATTGTCAGCCAAATACGTTTTATTTGACTCAAATAAATTTCATCCGTTACAATTGAATGTTCGTCGAGCCAGTGACCATGCGTCTGTTTTCATTCGATCGATGTTTAATCGATCGACAAAAATCGCATAACGTTGAAACGATTTGTACCCGCGAATTCCCAATTATTCGAAAAGATTCTATTTGAGTCGAGTAAACGTTGTTCGACTTTGACACATTCTGGCCATAACTTGTAAATTCATTTTAACTCGATGATTCGGTTCAGTTATAACGTAAAGATTATGAAAAAAGAAAAATCACCATCAATTCATTTCTTTGACAACAGTCGCAACATTGTCGATACATGTTTATCGCGAGTGGGCAACGACAGATAAAGGGTCGAGCGAATTCACGAATCGTTCCTCGTTATCGGTGAACATTGAGCTTGCGAGACGCGGGCGATAGGTTAAACTTTTTGCCAAGTGCTCGTCGTGACAACAGCCGAATAACGGAGAGTAGCTCGCCAGGACAAATTATTGGAGTGTTACGACATGGTCACGATAACAAAAGGACCACGATAATTGGGTTCACGTTTGTCAAAGACGATCCCTTGTAGCCGGAGTCTCGTATTCACGCGGAGAAACTTGATTCTTCAGGCTCGTGAACTCTCTCGCCACCATGCTCGAAATAGTAAGCGTATGTCGTTTTAAACGGACGAGAATCGATGATCGCGCTTTTCAGAGTAATTCGAGGATTGGAAAGGGAATGCGAATCAATCCGTTGCAGCACGGACAGTCTGTTGCAGCACGTTCGAGCGTACTCTCTTGTCGTACATTGTGGCCCAATGGCGTTTCCACGGTACGCGATTTTATGGGATTGACAACAGATAAAATAGAATCATTCGTACGAATTTAACGGAGGAATCCGAGAAAAAAACCGTAAAGATTTCAAGGACACCCGAACGACAAACAAAAACATTGCGATTCGCGATTTGTTATGAATTTTTTTTCTCGGGAATTCGCGAACGATCCGTTTAAAAGCAACGAAAACCGAACGCGACGAAGAGATATGAAAACCAATCGCTACGTCTGCAAACAATTAACACTTATCGTATGGAGCCGAGAGCACGAAAGGATTAAAAAATCGTGTGAGAAAAAATGAATATCGGCAAACGAATAATGGGACGAAAAAAAGAAATATGTTGCCGTAATCGAATGCCATTGAGCATGTCGAAGACTGTGACAAAAACGGTGTTATATATATGGTGTATAACATTTAGAGAGAATGAACATTATTAATATTGATATAATGAATTTAAACCGGAAAAGGGCAGATTCGATGGAAAAAATGATGAAAAAGAAGGAAACGTCAAACTTGAACAGCGAAGGAACGTTCGAGTAAATTATACTGTATAAATTGGACGGTATAGAGCGTAGAGACTCGAGTGGGAATGTGGGAAGTGATAAAACAAAAATATAAAAAAATAATAAAACAACAAAAAATTAGAGATTATAATAAAGTTTTGTAAATAACGAAAAGAGAATATTAATAAAATGATACTAATGCACTTACTTTGAAGTTTTCGTTATTTCTGTCGTACCTTATAATAACCCTTTCTTTCAGCATTTTTATATACGTAGGTACATGAAAAGAGATCGAGGCGAAGTATGGGATATGAAAAACAACAAATTTTGTTATTGAAAAATCAGCGAAAAATTCGAGATTATTATACAATTTTGTAAATAACGGAATGAAAGTATAAATAAAAAGATAAAAATGCACCTGCTTCGAAGTTTTCGTTATTTCTAACGTACCTTGCAATAATCCTTTCTTTCAGGATTGTTATATCCCGAAATATATGTATATATATGTATATATATATATATATATATATATATATATATATATACAAGACGGACGTAGAGAAAATGCTACCAGGAGGGAGACTTATCCCACTTGAAACCCACTCGTCTTTCGTTTCTCTGAAAATGTATATCTCTCAAACAATTGAAATACTATTTCGCCTCGTGAGTCGGTCACCCAGCTACTCGATTTCGCGTTTATATTTCCGATGGGCCTCGCAATGCCAATAATACTAACATAAGAATGTTTCATTACATCTCTCGTAGTCGTTTTATAACGTTGTTCTCTCTTTCTCATCGAAAGACACGGCAAGTACCTACGTAACGCTGGCTCTTGCGTAAAGCTCCTGCACGCAGCGTCATGGAAACACCACCCCTGCTACTCTTTGGCTACGCAAACCGGTATAGTTCGCTCGGGGGTTGATTTCGTGCCCGTCGACAGTCGAATTTGACTCGGTCGACTGGCAAAATCCCGCGCACCAGTCGACGAGCCTTTCGACCCTCGTTTCCCTTTCAAACCTAGTGATTATTAAGGTAAGCCGATATTCTTGCCAGCGGAGGGTGAGGTGAACGCGCGTAGGTGAAGATTAAAGGCCCGGAGACGAGAGGAATGCGAAACACGGAAAGAGGTAGGTAGGTACACGAGGAATGTGAACGCAGAAAAGTACTGTTCGAATGAAAACGCACGATCCATGATTGTCCAATAAAATTATTACGAGTTATTATTTAATTAGTTAATTGGATAATTACGAGTTACTCCTTTACTTATTAAATAACAAAAATCAAATGATTACGAATTATTAAATGATTGAAAATTAGACTTTTCTATCGGTTAAAAATTATTCTTAATACTTATGTCAATTTCGAGTCTGAGAAGAATCTTATTCCACGCATTACATTCTATTGATTAACTATTTTTTCCAAAATGTATAATATATTATTTAATTCGACAAAATAATGCGTCGTTCCTTTTTCAAAAGACGATAGTAAATAATTGTTGGTCAGAAAAATGTTTGTCATTTGTTACGTGGATATTCAAAAGATATATTGTTTGCTAAAATAATTATTTAAATAGTCGTTAACATTTCGAATAGTCGAATGATTTCCTCGCTTGATTTTCTTACAAACCTTGGAATAAAAACTATCGTTGTTTCATAGGATCAATTGCAAAAATACATTGCTTTCATAAAATTATTAAAGAACCTTCCCCCACGATCGAATATTGATCGAAATACTTCATGCGATTTTAGCGTTATGTAGATAAGAAATTATCATCGCGCGTTGTTCTGTTACTTGTCAATATTCAAATATCCGTAGATTCGCCAAGGGGATGAAATGAAATACCATCGGGCCACAGAGCTCATTCAACGTGGTCTGCGCTATACTGGCCTTATGGGCAAAAATGTTTTTCGTAACTATATATATATAGATACCGCGAGTTTGAAGGGAGGGGGCGTCGAACCATGGTGTGACATACGAGGGTTGATGCCTGCGGCTGACAGGACAGCCGGCTTCGTCGGTACGACGACGACGCGTTTGGCTTCTGGTCACTCTTTAAACGCACATACCTATCTCTGGTATATCGTTCAGGCAAGCCTGGCAAGAGTCTCTTTCCCACTTCCACTTTCGCATTGTCCCCCTCTCGTTTTCGATATCTGTCTCACACCCTCGACACCATACCATTATCATATTTATTAACTAGCGAAAGAGAGAGAGAGAGAGAGAGAGAGAGAGAGAGAGAGAGAGAGAGAGAGAGAGTAAGGGAGATAGAGAAAAATTGCGGACGCACGACACTGCTTATATCTACACCTACACTGGCCATTCCTGTATATAATATGATTCGTGCCGGTGACAGCAGCACGTGGCTGCCTCTCCTTGCTTCTCTCGTACCAGCACAGGACAAACTACAGCAACGAAAATCATACAAGGGCCGTATCACGATCGAGAAAATACAGCATTTGGGTTTCTTTCGATTTTCTGCTCTTTATTTTTGTATTAAAGGGTGGACGGTAAAGGTGAAAAATTCTTTTTTTTATAAGACATACCTACATTCGTTTGCTTATTAAAATTGCATTATTAAAGGTTTGAAAGGTGTTTGTTAGTGTCTCTCAATCCTTTAAAAGTCATTGTGACAACATTCTTGTTTGGATTTTCTGTTTTTTAGACTTATACAGAATAAAAATAAGAAAATTGTTTACTTATTCGGCAATTTCGTGGATTATTTGTATAGTAAATATGAATCGGTATCCGATATAGTGTTTAAAATATATATTTTAAAAGGACGAGCGAACCGGTCGTCCGATATACATTCGTCGATACACTCCTGTGCGAGGATTTTAAGCACGCGGCAGGTGATATCGAGTGTCCGGATTTTGACGTAAGCTTATTCAAAGCCCGGATTCGAAAACATCAACCCCGATCGATCTCATATCGAAAGAGCATCCGTACCGTTTCGAGAATTATTAAACGAATTGCGAATTTTGTACTCGATACTTTCGAACGCAAGCATCAACCTAATCGACGAATATTTAGTTAATCGTCAAATTGTTCCTATAAAGGAATACTATACAATACTACATTTCGTTAATCTGAACAAAAAAATAAATAAAAGTAATTAGGCCCGGAATATTGAAAACATATGACTTCAGAAATAACGTATAACGGTAACATTAATATAATTGACCAAAGAAAGTATTCATGACCAATGAAGAATCGGACTTTTTCCCCTCAACTACTCTCTCTCGATATTTATCAGATTCATTCGATTCCTAAACCGAGTTCCAATCTTCGTGTTATAATTCATAAAAGGCATCGTTTTTTCTCAAATACGAATTGGTTCCGTCTGTCGAACGCCTCGCTCGTTGGATAGTCATTCGTTGTAAATTCATAGCCTTCGACGATAATGTATAATACAGAAAGCGGCGGTAGGGTGTCGCGAGAACTTAGACTGTAGAGTCGACGACACCCTTTACCGAGGCGCGTCAGCACGTAACTTCATGAATAAGCGCGACACGGATATCACGGGAGGGGATGTTTCGTCGTCGTCGACAACGACGACAACGACGATGGCGACGATCTTAGATGTAGCTGAAGATGTTGAGGGCGTACGAACGCCTCGCAGGGAATGCTAATATCCTTCTGTCTGATACTCATCACGCTGCCTTGTACGCAGATCTCTTGAGATTTTACCCTTCCGTTACGCCCCTCCTAGTTCCAACACGATCGAGTACCTCGGCAACATAGCTGTATAAACTCGATCGCATCAGTATATGTATATATGGTATACATGTATATGAACGTACGCGATATATGTGCTGATATACCACGTACTCTACTCGTATTACAACCCGCCAACAGCGTCAATTGTCGATCTCTAATGCTTGGAAACGACTCGGGACATTTTCGTAACGGGATAAATGGACGCGTTTGCGTGTTGCGAGTAAAGCGTTCCGTACGGCCGAGTTGCCGGTTGCCAATCGTTCGGAACAATGAGACGCCTCACTATTCAACGGTTTGACAATTGGTCGCTCTATCTGGTACGGTAAATATATGTATAACTTAATCGCTTTCAGGAAACCAGGACATGTGTGTATATGTACACATAAATATATATCGTAATCGGTCTAAAGGCGATTAAACTGTTATTGATCGAGAGCTCAAGATATATACCTATGCAGTCCTTATATAATAGGACTGTCAGTCGATAACGACGATCGATAACGACAATGAAACACCAAAAATGGATGGAGGCTAGTGGCTCGGAAATGTCGAGAAAAATATCGAATTCCGATCCGATTTGCAAAATCTAGGTATATGGGTACGGTGGGTGATAGTTGCCGCGCAATCTATGAAGCTTGTCAGATGTCGTCCTTAAGTGTCGACTATTTTTTCTTGTTTTGCTGTCTTCTGCCCGCTCACATAGGCGATAAACTGTGAATTGATATTTTTGAGGCTGCTACATTTCACGTGTACAAGTACATGTATATGTCTACCCTGGCTTGAGCGAGACTCAAAAGCATTCCCGATAAGATAACCGCATCGCGATGATATTGATACTCGAATACCTAGGGTAAGTCCGGGTATTATGGCCCCCATTAGTCTTTTTGACAATAAAACTCAAACTATACGGGATCCAGCCATCTTTATTCCTCATATAACTTGTTGTACTTATTGGTAATTAGTGATTAAAAGCTTAAGGCAATATATTTTGAAATAGTAACTGAAAATGGAAGTTTTCGAAAAAGTGCAGAATCGTTGAATTCTGAACGTGCTCGGCTATTATGTCTTAGGGCCATATTGACCGTAAATGCCGTGGGCAAATAATAACTCGCTCGCTATTTTGCGGAGCAAAATTCGCTGAAAAATCTCAGTTTGGACTTCTGAGCATTCTTCGTGAACCCATAGCCTACGACATAGGAATTAAATCCAAGATTCATCTCTGTTGTTCGTAGAATAGAGAGAGTCACGATCCAAGCACTTTGCGTCTATCTGGATTTTCGGAGCTGTCCTCGTACAAAGATTTATTTTCTTTATCCGACCTAGATATTTGTACATTATTTATTTTTGACTCTGTCTGTTTACCTTTGCCTTTTTGTTTTTCGCTTTTATCGATAGTAGACTTATTCAATATTTCGTTTTTCTTCTTTAACGAGTTTTGCAATTCTTTTTTGCCTTCTCTGCCCCGGTTATTAGGTTTTCTAGTCGCTATTTCTGGTATCGGAGACAATTGGGATGATGTTATAAAATTTTGATCTGTGGAAGTAACCGGCTTTGGAGACATCGCGACGGGCACCATAACTTGCTCAGACCGTACAGGTGAACATTTGACTTGGTCTCTTGACACAGGAATCTGTTCATGAGAGGTCGCACGGCTCGCAACGGGTTCCTATAATATGGAATCTTAATGCGACCAATATGGTCTAGTAGGCCATAGTGACCGCATACCTGGTGGGCCATATTGGCCGCAGATACATTTTTGACGAATAGCCCCTAAACTAAAAATCAGTGAACAATTTGTATACTAAATTGCCACCACACATAGATTAAGAGTTTCCCTACAAAACTGTGAAGGAATAATGGAAACAAATTTATCATTCGAGTAACTGTAATGGTTGAAACTTTCCAAAAAATAACATCGAAATACCCAATTTTGGATCGCTGCCGGTAAAAAACACACGCGATCTTACCGCACCGCACAAATTTACTGAGGAGGTGAGGGGTAGGGTAGCTCAAACATGGCAGGTCTGTTTTACGCTAATGTTGGTTAGTTTCGAAGAAACAGTAGTGGGCCATATTGGTCACCTAGGCCATAATACCCGCACTTATTCTACATATCCGCGGGTATACCTAATTGTTATTACGCCACAGAGCGAGAGCGCGCCAGAGGAGTGTCGGTTTGTTTCTGGGGGCTCTCTTTCGGCATGCGCCATATTGTAATTCCTAAGTGTCAAGAGAGGGTTGTACACTCGCACATAGAGGTGATTGAGACATAGTTACAGACACTTTTTTACCTCTCGATGCTCCAGAAGGATACCTAGCAGCTCTCGATTTGTTACCAAGGATTCGTGCTATAAGTACGTTATTTGCCGAGTCCATTGCTATAAAACTCCATAAAAGTGAAATTCTCCAGATGTAACACATCGAGACTATATGAAACTGACGATTTTCAGCACGCCCACTTGTCAGCAGCTCGGCACAGAGTAGTTTCTTACGGTTCCATTCTTCCCTCTAACCCCGCTCTTACCGCAATCAATGGTACTTGATCGAATTGCGCACGCGCGGCACAGTTACTACTCACACTACCGCACTAATTAAGTAGATGAGGCAGTTTTTGACTAATCAGAAACAGTTTTATTAAAACGTGCGGCATCAGTCTGAGGACTTGTTACGTTTATTTGTTATTTTACACGTGTGTTATTGACCAACAGACTACCTCCGGTCGTACTTTGATTCGAGGCGCTTTAGTTCTAACTGTCACCTACGATACTGTTTTAATCTGTTTAATCAGTTTTAATTCCGGTCGGTCGATTCCTGCTGTGTGGACTTGGGACGTGGCAACTTCAGACGCCGTCGCACAGATGTCGATCCGAGGGTCCCGTTTCTCGCAAGCGCAACGTCATGTTCACGGATCCATAATCCCGTTGTATGCATACGCCCAAGCGATTGTGCTACATATCCGTATTATCGCTTTCGAAATGGTAACATTATAATAGTATTTGAGACATCTTTGGAAATCGCATAATTCAAGATATACCTAAGACGATCGTTGAGTTCTAATATAACGAATGAACGATGATAAGTAGGTACCTGTATACCCATGTTGAAGAGAAAATATACGTATGTACACTGTCATCCCCGCCCCATCTTCCATATGATACCTAATGATTAAACATAAGCTGCTATCTGCAGAAAAAAAACTCCGTTTTACATGTCGTACGGCATGACCTACGTTCTTCTGACTTTAAATAATGGCTACGCACGTACAGCGCATGTATAATTGATACATATATCGGAAAGAAGCGAAAGAGATGGAATCTCCTTACGTAAGAGAAGATCAACGCGAGTACCTATAGACGTGCACTGTGCACCTGTGCGTCACAGGAGAGGGCTTCGGGAGGTACTTATGCGTATCTCCGTTTTCTTCCTCCTCCGTAACCATGACTACACGCGTGCCGACGACACGATATACACGGATATGTATGCATACCGATATATACATGTATGTATCCCTGCATACCTGCGGATAGATGAGCAGTGGAATATACCGACGCGTATATGAATACATAGGGGCGGACGTGGGTCAGGTTACATCGTCGGGGCTGCAACATGAAACCACCCCGTTACCACCCTGTATGCTGCATACACATATCGGATGCGAGGTCCATGTAGGACGTATTATTATCATCATTATCATTATCATTATTATTATTATTATTATTATGATTGTTATTATTATTGTTATTGTAAAGAAGAGACACAGCTTCTCTGGTGGTCGGTATCTTTATAAAACGCTTTTTACGTCCAAACGCCAGTAGATATTATTTGCGGAGTTAACGCGCGAAGCTCGAATACAATATTACCCGATGGCCCCAACCAACCCTGCTATTAGGGTAGTTTTATTCCGATCGATGTAGGATTTCATTTCCATCTCTTTTCACATCTCAACGGTCTATTTGCTTTTAATTTTGTATGTCGTGGTCTATTTATAAGTCGTTAAAATTGAATGGTAAAAAGTTTCTCGTCATAAAAGTAACACAAAGTTCCAACACATCGATGTACGAATGACTCGAGCTCGCATTCAGTCTATCGGACAGATTTATCTCAGATAAATGAAATTCGGATTAGACGATTAAAGAATGTTATAAGCGCTAACAATAGTTCTTTCCTTGGAACCAAATCGTTTCAGCCGATCGAACAATTCGTATTCTAACGGAGTGTCCATGCTTACCGAGCTTTGGCGATGATTTGTCGAGGTCATGAGCGTGTACGGAAAAGTAGAAAAGGATGCGAATTTCGAAATTTCATCTCGGGGCCCGGATTCGAACGAGTCATCGGGTTGAGCTCGAACGAGTTTGGAGAGAATTTAGTACAGTGTGTAGGATCGAGTGCGCGCACTTTACCGAGACGCGAGAGGAGACCGAGGGGGAGAATGGCTCGGTGGGAACTACGAGACTCCGCCTATTTCGCTCCGGGGCACGATACGAGACCGCGCCTCGCAGAGCTCCACCCCGGAATTCATCGCTCTCGGGTTCTGGCGTGCCTTGGCAAAGGGAGAGAGCCCGTACCCGGGGCACGTTCGGATATACGCTCTCTCGTCAGCTTGTACAAAGCCTTGCGTGTACGATAGCAGTTTGAGACGAGACAACGAGACGGGAAAAAGAGAAGAAAGACGAGCGCGAGAAGACGGTTACGAACATTTTTCTCGCGACATCGAGGATCGTTCGAGCACACTCGATGAGAAAAACTCTTAAGGCCCGAGAAAAATTCAACGAAAAATCTTTGGGCCTTACTCCGGGACTTGAATTACTACCGATTTACCATCATCGACATCAAATAAAATGAAATACAATCTTGATCGCCAGGAAATGAAAAAAAGGGAAAATTGAAATTCAACAAATCTTGTCGAAAAATGTTTTTTTAATCAATTCTGGGATTATCGCCGACCAATATAAATTTTATAGGATTAAAATATTTCATCAGTGAGAAAATTCGTCGGAGGGGAGTAAAGAAAAGGGGAGATCTGCTGGGAAGCCAAAGAAGAGGCGAAAACGTGTATCAAGTACGAAGGGAGACGGACGTACAGAGGTCTTTATATCGCGAACGTCTAACGAGCGTGCACAAGTTGTAACGACCATTGCAGGGAACTTGAAAGAAAAACATTTATAAGACACGAAGGCACGTTGTGCAACCTCTCGGCAATTCGCCGAGCCGTTGGCACGTAACGCGATTGTACATAGGTATTACATTGTTTGGCACAAATGCGAGTGCGCCACCACAGCAAGCCCAAATTCTCTGTTTCTAAAGGGTTGAAGTGGGAGGACGCGACCACGGATTGTAAGATTAACCAGCACGTGGTCACTATCGGACAATTCTTTTATCTAGCACATTTAGTCATCTCGACAACGGTTGAAAAAAAAACATATGTGGTAACGGTATGGTAGAATTTGGATACAACTTGAAAGCATCGTTAGATCTTTCAAATTAATCCAATCTTTCAAGCTTTCAAATTATGGCAGGTGTAAACTTTACAGAAGGCGTTTGTAAAATGAAGATAAATGGCGATTCGAAAAATCGCCAATAAATCGCTATCGATAGAATTAAGTTTTCATTAACGAGAAAATAAGCGATTCGCACTTTTGTAAATTCTATAAGGTACAATGGTGAAGAGTAGGTAACGAACACTTGACATTTTTACGAAATTGAAACGTACAAATTTTAACATCCTCCGCCAACTTGGTCGATCGACAAATAAATGTAACCAAAATTGCTAAACAAATTTGGCTTGAATTCCTTAAAGGTTGGCTTTCTAAATAAATTTTCGTCCTATAAAAATACCATTTTTCTTCCCATTGCACATGCCTATGGACAAAAATATCTTGATCCATGTGCCCTAGGTTAATAATAAAGCATTAGACGCAAAAATCTTTTGTATAAACGCGTATGCGTGTTTCGTGAGCGATCACGCTTTTAGATATTATGCATTGAGAGTGGTTCGAAATCATAGAGCCCATGCGGGATCCTCTTCAGAAATCGCTCGAACGCCACACGTGCCCTCTTGTGGGCCTCGTTCGAGTCACGGGCATGCCCATAGTCTCGTATTATACATAATATATATACCTACATGTGAACACACACACAGAGGGCGCGTTTCGTTATTCGTCGTTCTGTCGTAACGTCTCAAGAGGTTAAAACCGGGTAACGGGCATTTGGTCGAGCGCGAATATATATAAAATCGGTTGTACCACTCAAGAACGCGGTGATCGGGTTCCCACACACGGCGAGAAGCCCACCAGGAGTGCCAGCCACCGAGAGACAAAGAGAGTAGCAATGAGGGAACGAAATTCCTACAGCGACCGAATAAACTTTGGGAACGCATCGTCGGAACGTCGAACCTTCGACACCCCGAGTTTCACTGCTGTTCCTTACCACACTTCGATGATTGCGCGCTTTCTCTCTCTCTCTCTCTCTCCTTTCTACTCGATGTTCTTGAAACGCTCTGGACAATGTCGCACTCGAATGTTCACCGCTACATGGCATTGCTCGCATAATATCTACACACACACACACACACACACACACACACTCACACTGACATACGAATGTAATGAATATAAACATTTTCCAGGCGAGGGTATCGATATTTCCGGGAGACTGGACAACGCCGTGGGAGTCGCCGAACGCCAAGTCAAAGATTCCTTCGACGTGGCAACAGCGGGAGTTCCCTTCGTGGCACGGGGGGTCTGATGCGTCTCCGCTAGTACCGTCGTACGTCCACTAGAGGACCTGGCGGTGCGCATGAGAAGCATGTGACGTGCGAAACGCGTGAGTCCGATGGAACGAAATTGAAATAATAAAAAGACTATTGGGCGACAAGACTGAGAAGTGCGGAGGGAAGAGGTAGCGTTACGTGTAGTGCGGGTTCTCGCGCTGTGCGGGACATTATCGACGGACGGGTGCTCCGCGCGGGAAACGTCGCGGGGGGGACATCGCCCGTCACTCTCCCGACTCCCTTTCCTATATAGATATATGTTATTTGTACGTACCTACACCTAGGTGTTGCGCGTACGTTTCGCAACTAGATCTCTTTGTACGCTGCAGGCATGTGACTTTCGCCATTGGCAGTCCCTATCGTAGTTCGGATATCATACGATATATGGATATAATGCGATATGCAACCCACGATCGTGGAAATCACCTTGTTCTATTCTATAGAAAATACATACGGTTTATCCGTCCCCGATAATCTGGTACTTCCATTCCAATCTCTAATTGTTCATTGAAGACGTAAAATCTTCAATTTTTTTATTTTCGTCCATATCTTCAGGTCAATATTAAGTGCAAAAGATACGATACTTACCTACTGTTGTATTGATATGTGCCCTCTATAAATTAGGATATACATATAGGTACATTCTAGAAGGATAAAAGTAGGTATGGCCGAGCTGCTTTATTCAAAGGGGTATTCCACCCTTGATGGAAGAACAACCGCTGTTTTTGCATGCGATTCGTACGTTCTCCGGCATCGCACAGCAGATAGACATAGACAAATTTATCTTATTGCCAGACAACGCAAAATCGTGACAAGAGAATCTCATTGTCAGCTGAATTTGATCACGATCGATTGCCCAGCGTCCGGGAACTTTCGAATGGCGCTTTGTTCTCCTGAAAAAATGCATCTCAAACATAATTGACAAGCGCCTACACAATAATAATAATAATAATAATAATAATAATGAAAAGATCGTTCGTTAGGCAGATAAGTAATAACTCGAGAACGGCACGTTCGAACGTTACACATGTCGCCAAGGTGAAATGATGTCGAAAACGCGTCGAAGGCACCGAGCCACTACGAGCTTTGTACCACGCGCGCGCGTGTTTGTTCGTTTGTGTGTGTGTGTGTGCGCGCACGCGTGCGTATAGCATTACAAGAGGAAGCTTGCCGAGGCCAGCGAGGGTGAAGGGCGAGAAGGAACGCTCTCCGTTTGTGCCTTTCGGAGAAAAAAAAACGAACGAGGGCACGAAGAAAGAGAGAAAACGCTCACGCGCACGAGAGATCGTGAGCACTTGAGCACGAGCTTAGAAGAAACGCGACGGAGCTCCGGGGATACACGTAGTAAGAACAATGGAGACGGAGGTAAACCAGTGAGCCAGTGTGTGCCGCGTCATCCCCAACTTACATATACGTATATCTATCCGCACGCCAAATAGGGATATGTATGTGTGCGCGGATACGTATGATATTCTCGACCGTTCGGTGTGTCTGAGCACATCTCCAACGACGCGAATAACGAGGAGTGCTATATATATATATAACTTGAAGCAGAGAGCTACGAGACTCTGCCTTTCCCTCTCTCACTCATCACTTGCTCGTGTCTCTTAACTCCCGCCACTCCGTCGCTCCTGGACCCTCACTCACTTTTCACAAGGTATAAGGGGAGAACAGCGATGGCAACAGAGAGGCCCAAGACTCGAGTTACTCTGGAGTTAAATTGGCAAATCAGCAAAAAAAAATAAGAAAAAAAGAAGATAAAGAAGCATCCTCGGAAATAGTAATAAGCAATCAGGTTGCAAAAGTTACGGATTGAGTAAAGAACAAAAAGAGATCGGTTTCAGTATTATCGCCCTTGACGAATCGCTATATTAGCCATTTGAGGGTAGCCGATCTGTAAGTCGGTTCTTTTCTTTGTAGCGCGAGGGCGAGAAATAATTTGTTGAGAAGAAAATGAGTTTATGCGACACCTCGGACCTCATTTTTTGGGGCTAACTCCACCCTCTCTATGTCTTTTTCTTCCTTTATTTTCAATCGTTGCAATCGCGCAATTGGAATAAAATACATTGTGAAGGTTAGCCCGACACAAATTGAACTTCGGTATTTAACAAATTTCTACTTTTCGTCATATTTCATTATATGATTCAATTTTATACGTCTGCCAAATTTCATTAAAACTAGTCCTGGCATTTAACCGAAGTGATTCTCAATTATCAAACGATCCTGCGGCTTTGCAGAAAAACATGAAAGGGCTACCTAATTGTGCGATATATAAGATAAAATGCAAAATAGCATTGCGCGTATTATTTTCGAGAAATAAGGCGCATTGTCTCTCAAAGTAAGTGCGAGAAAGGAACGTTGGCGACGACGGAAGGAACGGATTCGTGCTGTATATGCGCATTACGTATGTACTACGGTACAAACGGTCATACACTATTATACCTACCATACGTACGTAGGGTACGTTCACCTGGACCTTCTTCTTCAAGAGCGTACGAGGGCCCTCCTGAGCTTCCACTTCACGTTCCAACCGCCCAACGGTCTCTGCCTACGCTCAGTACACCCAGCACACATTAATCTACGTTCATATATGAGCTAAATCACGTAAGATCGAATGGTTTCCGGCAACGATTCCGAAATTTGTTCAGATTCGAGTATGTTGTAGGTACAGTTTGCGATAATAAATTTTCCAAGCCAAATTTCTAAACGTATGGTCTTAAAATTGTTTTATGTATCGATAAATAGCGGAACCTATCATCGATATCGAAACAATTGTTGACACTTTGTTTGTAGAGGAAAAATCAAGATTTCATTATTCATATGTTTTATTTTGCAGCGCACATTTTTATAGAGCATTATTATTGAGATTAAAAATTAAATTAAAGACAACGACAATTTTACATACTTGAAAAAAAAGAAATATATATTATCGTTCCTTGGACTTTTCTCGATACCTGTATTTTTTTCATTATCTTCCATCGTATCAAAGTCGGGAAAATAATTGAGCGACCACACTCCATGCAGGACGCGCTGGTCCCTTGGCCTCTAGGTGGAGGTTGTCGCACGCTTCGTTTTGATGACATTGTCATAGTTTCAATGTTTATTTCCTCGGCCATGGTAAGACCGAAGATACTGGAAAAATGTACAACTATCGAGAAAAGTTCAAAGTACAATATTATCCTCTTTTGTTTTTTACAGATATCTGAAATTGTTTTCTTTTGAATTTTATTTCCATTTTCAATGAAAATGCAGTAGGACAAAATTTGTACTTTTCAACAAAAAATATGAGCAACAAGTATTATTAATCATCTACACAAAAGGTATGTTGAACGTTTTCGACATCGGTGATGGTTTCCGCAATATACCGATTCAAAAAATGTTTGACAATGTGTCAATGTTTCAACCCCGCGCCAAAAAATACGGCGGCGTCCCAAAAGTCGGTTAAAAAATTTGTCTAATTGTTAAACTCTACGACATGCTCGGAATTGAACAAAATCCGAGACGGACGCCAGAAAACTTTTCAACCTCACGGGATTTGGCTCATATATATATATATATATAAACGATCGTTATTGTAACGTCGAAGAAGAAATTCTTGTAACAAGGTACGAAAATAATAAAGGTGGAGGCAGTTTGCAGTGGCATACGCGTAAAGTGGTTCCATTTGGCGTGGCCCACAAAGTTCTATAAGATGTCTATACATGTATAGAACAGACGTAGTATATTATGGTATGTGCGTGTAGACCAGTTATTCGAGAGTGCTCTGGTAATATAAGAACGAAGGGTGGCGGCCGGTACCTATATTCAGCCAGGATTAAGCGCAAGATTATCGAGAGATCTATTCGGTTTAGAAATGCCTCCCGCACTTGATTTTCACATTAAATGATTCGAGTGTCGAGATTATAGAGAAAATACAGATATATTCACGTTTCCACGTAAGTACCTATCGCAACACAAACTGACAATCGGACCAAAAAAAATACCCAGAATGAAGAATATTCGCTAGAACGTGTAAGAATTGCGTTAGTTCTTTACTTATTGTTAGCCTTTTTCGCTATGAATGTAACGACCGTGACATCGAGCATCCCATCGGACGACGGAGTTTTTTATTCTTCGATATTTGTCCAACGTGAATAAATGCGATTTTTGACATTCCAACTTCATTTGCCGATGAACCGATGAATATTATAATTTAGCGTAGAGTACCTACTAACAATAAGTATACAGTTTTTAGATTATTACCGTCCCGAGATGGGACGAAATTTTTTTAGTCGTTTGTCAAAAAACGTGTTTTTATTACTTTTATCGCGGAACAATATAGATAAGTACCTACTTACGCAAAAACGTTGATTCTCATTACCGGTGGACAAAACGTATATAAGACCTATATCCCACAATCGCTTCGCGAGCAATCCGGCGAGAACGAGTATGAATTCGTAACCAAACACGAAACGCCATGGCCCTTCTCTTTTATAAGCTTCATTTTTCAATACGTTGTTTGCGAGAGACACTTACGCGTTGTACATCACGAAGTGGGTTGACGAAAAAACCGCCCGAAAACGATGTGTTAATACAAAAGAGGAATCTGTATCGTGATATAAAAGCACGCGTGTAGGAGGGAGACCAAGGGAAATAATGAAAAGGGGTAAGAAAGGGTACGAACTACCACGAGTGGCAACGGCTGACGGCTACAACACAACGATGTAACGGGGGTTCGGTGTTAAGATCCTGCCGCTCGATATACGAACCTTTTTATTTCGTTAGAAGAGAAGGGGCAAGCCGAGATAACGCACGAATAGACGAAAAGCGAGCCGCTAAACCCAATTCCATAAGAATACATAGGTACTTGATAAAAGCTTTACTTGTTTTCCGTCTCGAGATGACCCATCGGCGACTGGCAAAGGCGAAACGAGCCTCCCCACGGTCTCGGGTCTCGGGTCTGTTGCAAAGCGAATTGTGCGTCGCGTGACCATTGAGTGCGAGAGAGACGACGGACATTTTCAAATCATTCACGCGCCAAATTCCATTTGAAACATGGTCGAGCATTTATGAAGGAAATATTAAGTTCGACGTAAACATTTACATTTCGCAATTTTATTAAATGTCCAACGATCGGCCGACTGGATGACCAGGTTTAAATTGCAAAAGCGATGCGGGCTGGAGGAAGTATCGGATCGAATGCAACTTGCATACAGAATAGGGGAGCCCTATGCACACCGAAGACGAATAAGAAAAGAACCTGCTTCCGAACAGGAAACTCGATGCGGGTTTCATCGTGCGATAATTAATCACGATCATTTTGCATATAGTGATCTCCTTCGTCAGCCGTTATTTTCGCACGAGATTTTTTCTTTTAACTTTCTCGATAACAACGTGTCGGCGTTGCTCGGTGTACCAAAATATGGCATTAGTTGCGTACGGTAATTAGTTCGTAGACGCTTCGGATTACAAGAGGACTTTGGTAAGGTAGCCTTTATACAGCTAAATAGTATACGTCGACGGCTTGACGAGTACTTTACACTGCCGAGGTGAGCACAGGGAAGGGGCGCGTTTCGTGCTCTGGCGAGAATAGAGAGGATCTAGATTTTAGGCTGACGATAGAGAAACGCCAAGTAAAAAAGAACGAGGGGGAGAATGAAGAGAGGGAGGGAGAGAGGGAGAGGGAGGGAGAGAGAAAGAGAGAGAGAGAGAAAGAGGAGAGAAAGAGAGCGAGAGAGAGAGAGAGAGAGAGAGAGAAAGAGAAAGAGGAGAGAAAGAGAGAGGAGAACGTTAGAGAACAAGAGGTCGGCGCTGCTCGCTATTGTTTTCTCGAGTGGTACTCGCTGGTTCAATGGGCTCGCTCGCTCGCTCTGGTACCAGATGTGCAAGGCCGCCGCGGCGCAGTATAGTCGTCGTATAGTCCTCGACGTCTGGTGTGTTCCACGTAACGGGGGCCGGCCACGGGGACTTTTGCCGGTGTGACTTAGCTATCCGGTTGGGCTCTCTCTCTCTGCCCGCCGTGCCCGTTTTACTCGACGCGCACTTTACTACTACTTGCCTACTTTTCTTTTTCTCGTCCTTTCTTCACTAGAGCCTAACATTCTTACACATAAAATATCGTACGTATAACAATCATGAATGGAACGCGTAGTTTCTCGAGACTCGCGCGGATTCGTAGATCTGCAGCTACCTTCCCAGGATAGGGTATACGTCTATATATAATGTTTACAAGTAGCTGGAAGGAAATCGTTGGATAGGTAGGTACTCGGCCTTTGGTGCACGAGTGCGCTTTCGTTATATCGAACGTCTCGAGCTTTCGAGTTCCTCTCGTTGTTCGCCACATCGTGTTGGCCCTCATTGACCCTGGAAAGAGGGAACTTTGAAACGACGGACTGGATTATAATGAGATAAACTATTGCATTACAGACGGATTTAGGGCGATACGTTGGAACGTCGATTATTCGTGTATTAGACGATGAATTATGAATCGGGTACGATTTTTAACATTTCGTAGGTATACCACAATGCTCGTTCTCGATTCTTTATACAGAGGGTGATTTTAAGGATCCATCCTTATTACTCTCGTCGCTAAACTCTCGTCAGTTAGCTTACAAATCGTAAGAGTAATTAGTATATAATTTAAAAAAAAAGAATTTATGTATTGGTAGGGACGTGCACGCAGTTACATTACATTGCAATAACATATATGACGTATGTACGATCTTCATGATCCAAAATACGTGAACACTTTTATTGAAGAATTGTGTCGGTTTCATGTTTCATAGACATGTGTATAATTCTGTATATGAGTCGTCCAGTACTATTAAATCTTTACACGTTTAATGTACAAATGTACGTTCGTCGAGGGACGAACGACCATGAAAAATGCGCTCGATCTGTGCCGTATCTTTCTCGACGAGACAAGGGTCTTTATCGTCGGTTTCTTTACTTATTATTTCCGTTTGTTCATTTCTGAATTATTCAATGATTCATGATTATATGTCGTGCAAGGGTAGCATCCACGGCCGATCGATTGATAATTGTTCCTTACATATAGTCTAACGCATACCGATCACTTAATTTAATCGGTTCCTATACGATCCCATAGAGCTATTATCGCCTCCGCCTGCGCCACCGCCGCCTCCGCCGCTTCCGCCGCCGCCGCCGCCGCCGCCGCCGCTGCTTCCATATCGACCGGACTGCTGATTCTAAAACATCACGTCAAATTCCATTATATATTTGGGAGAACACAAAACATTCGTCAAAATGAGCGATATATTATATTTTTAGAACTTTTTACAACTTCTTTTTTAAAGAAATAAGGGTTTTTTGCTTAATTATCGGGGGATTATCATCTGTGTCACCTTTTATTAAAATTTTGGGGCAAGCCCCTCGACTTTGATTTGTAGAAATATTGATCAATCGTGATATTATTGAGAAAAAAAAATAAGTATACAAATTTTTGTTGAAAGGGAAAACAAAAATATAAAGTTCATTGCCTCTCTTACCCTTTGTTGATTTGTCTGGAAACCCTGCTGAGGATTCATGAACGGATAATTCCAGCCTTGCTGATGCGATCCACCACGTTGGGGATTCGTGCTCTGCTGACCTCGTTGTTGACCATAAGATTGCTGATGATGATGATGGTGATGCTGATGATGATGCTGCTGCTGCTGCTGCTGCTGCTGCTGCTGCTGTTGATTGCGTCCTTGATAACCAGACGATTGGCTAACGTAGCCACCGGCCCATGGTCCCGATTGCTGATGCGACTGGGAGTAATTCTGGTAGCCACGGTTTCCGGAATATCCTCCTCCACCACCACTGCCGCCGCCGCCGCCGCCGCCGCCGCCGCCACTACCACCACCGGACTTGGAGTTGTAACCACCGCCTTCAGACACTGATTGATAACCACTCTGGTACCCTATAACCGAAAAATAATGAATTACCATATTGGCCGTATTGAACAGGAGCCCAAGTTAAAAATATTGATTTTCTAAAAAGTTGCGATGAGCAAACGTAAAGGATGGTCAATCAACTATTGACTTAAAAATTCTGGATACACAGAAGAAGAAAATAATTAAAACAAATAAAGCTCCTCCGGAGTCGAGGAACGCGGAAATCTTTTGGTAACCAGAAATTATTGTAATTTTCCAAGTTATTTGTGATTTTCTACCATATTTTTTGTTGGCCGAAACCACGCGAGGGTGGATTTTGTTCAGCAATAACCTATCGTAGCATCATATCGTACCTACAGTGAGTTAACTTTTCTTTGCCGATATAAAAATCATTTAATAGTAGGCACATAGGTCCTACGTAGGTGCGGTACACGTCAGCGCGTTGGGAGCAAGAACAATACAATATTAGAGTTGAATAGGAGTGTGCCGGCGCGTGTCTCACGTTTCATAAAGTATACGTACACCGTACAACGGAGCATATACACTATTTGTCAGCGTTTATGAAACGTCATAACACACTGGCTATAAGTCTCCTACAGTCATACAATCAGTGATCGAATGACTGATTGATTGTGAATAAGAAACGTTTGATGAAACGTATAAATGAAAAAAAAAAAGATTAATTGTAAAATTAATCGTCACACATTACAAAATAGTTCTAGTCTCCGGAAACTAAAGGGTTGAACAGTTTCCTATGTGCTGCAATATTCTGCAATGGCTTACTGGTAATCGATACGAAATAGCTAATTACTAATCCTGGATCAAGTTCGCCCTTTGATGCTCGCAGGAATTCTCGAATCGTTTCCACCGTTTCCATGAGCATCGACGAGCATGATCCCTCCGTTTTCTAGCAACTATATCATCAACTATATACAATATACGAGTATATAGATTGGGTAGGTACTATCGGTGACGCATGCTAATCGCACAGCTCGGCTCAATCGAGCACGTAATAGGAGCCCATAAACACCGCCAATATTATCGAGGGTCGCGGGGATGCGTGTATTCGTCTCCTTCCCTCTCGTGCATCCCCCTCGAGTCTATCCTGCCACCGCATCCCTAACCCACCCTTCTCGAATACACGGGGCCCGAGCTTGCTTTCTTGTATTTTGCCTGGTCTATCGCTGGCTCACTCGCACGCCTCCCGTGGCAACAATAACATCCCCCGTGGATTTCTTGCAGGAAGACACTCCGGGGGGTCGCGGTAATCCTCGCCCTCGCTCCCAAAAAGGGGTCCAAAACAGTTTACACGTCGGATCATCCCTCGTTATTGTTGCGTTTATGATAATAAGTACTCCCGCTCGGAAATTCCATACACATATATATTTATATATACATTTTTTACGTCTCGTATACAATATTATAGCACATACTCTATTTATGATCAAGTTGATGTTCAATCTTGTTCGATACAAATAACGTAGCGTACAATCAAATATATACATAAACCGTACGCAAACGCATCCGGAAAATTAGGTTCGAGGTGAAAAGATTTTGAAAAAGTGGTCTTTATCGACGATTTGAAAACTACCGAACCACAGTCACGAGTCTTTACATTTATTATCTGGTTATCCGCACTTTGGTATGCCTGTCTATCCGTTCTAGTCTTAGGTACTTAAAAACTACTGACAATAAGCTGATTTTGATGGATCTTTCCCTGTATGATGGCGCACAAGTATCATCACTTTGCCCTCGCGGGAGACCTAACGTTGATAACAAATGTATACCAAACTGAACAAATAACAATATTTTAAATGCCAATCGAATCTAGCCGTTTCCGAAATGAAGGGGAATAAGAAAAACGTACTCAATTTTTGCGTTTAATTAAAAGGCCAATTGTACAAATTATTCGTCTCACGCGAGAGATATTCAACTTGATGTTAAACTTTGTGCGATGCAAACGAAATATCATGTGAAAATGATTTTTCAAAGCAACGACAACTCATCACTACATTTTCACAAAATCATTCCTTCACTTTGCATGGCTACTTCTGTCGATTTTGTTTACTGCAAAAGACGAAAAAAAACCGTCTATGTACTGCGGTACTCGGCCGCCAATGATTGGAAAAAAGTAAAACCACCCAACCGTTGCGACCGACGGTAACAAAATTGTATTGAAAAAAGAGTGTACAAGCCCATGGATACGCGTACGATACGCGTGATAGTAACCTGGAACGCGGTGTTGGAAAAAAAGTAAAAGAACGAAAAAAACATTGGGAAATCCGAGGTGAAGTGTCTCACGCATTGCATGAAAATAAAATCGCCGGTGCGCCGGAGAGGCGAACCCGAGAAAGAAAGAGACGAGGGGAACTATGGAAACAGTAGGAATTAATACTCGTTCGTGCATACAGCTATGTATACCTAAGTGTATATGTATGTGTAGACTATGGTCTACATACATATAGGTATATAAATGTATACGTATATAGTTGCCTATCCACTAAATGGGTATTGGATAGGATTGGATCGCCGCGTCAGCAATACAAACACTCGAAACTCGATGTGGGTCGGTGCGCTGCGTCAACCGTTGCTCGCCACCCCCCGCATTTCTACTCCCAACTTTATCTCTCTCGCTCTCACACTTTTTCCTCTCTCGTCATTGCTGTTTCCAACTGAAATTACATTTTCCCAGTCCACTTCTCTCCCGCACTACGTCCGCATTTCAATATCGCTCCTGCCCTTTTTTTCCTTCTGTCTCAATACACGCCCATTCGCTATTCGCCATTTTTTTTCTCTCCGTCTCTCTCTTTTTGGGCTCTAACGCACTCAGGCCAACCGAGACTCATCTCCTCGTGGCCGTTTGTGCGTACACGGACAGTTGTTACCTTTCGCGTTTGCTTTGCCTCGCATGAACCTTGTACTATATTTCTCTTTCTCTCGCTCTCTCTCACACACACACGCGCGCACGCACGCACGCACGCACGCACGCACACACGCACACACACACACACGACCCCCCTCTCCCTCTCTCCCGCGGATCTTCTTTAATAGTGAATAAGCGGATATTTCGTGCGGCAAGAAACGAGGGGGCGAAAATTCACATGGAAAAAAGACGAGTCGCAGTGAAGAGCCAGGTATATATATATATATAGGTATTTATATTTAATAAAATAAATGTCGGAGGCGTACATGAATGTGTGTGAAAGAGAAACTTACTTTTCACTTACACGAACCATACAATATTTACCATCGCTTATATATACAATATTACGCCTCTCTCTCTTTCTTTCTTTCTTTCACTCTCTCTCTCTCTCTCTCTCTCTCTCTCTCTTCCCTTCCCACTATGCATACGTACATACAATCACATATTACTGCATAAATATATATCCGTACGTTTATATACATCGAGGTGAGATGTACGTATACGGATATTAAGTGGTAAAGTGGATGACCGTCCGTTAGGCCGATATCGTAATAAAAACAGAAGCCTCTGGAAAAGTAAACGTAAAGCCGGAACATATTTTTTATTTTCAACGTCAATGTGCGTATTTGTGCGCGAGCTATCGTACGAGTGGAATTTTTGATAAAGCTGGAATAAATCGAGATTTACACTTTGACGAAAAAGCGAATGCCAGATATTCGATATAAAACCTGTGCGTATGAATAAAATATAAATGTACATTAGGGTGTGTCTTTTTGGGGCGACTTTTTTTCAACTTAAAAACTGTATACTTGCAGGAAGGTAAAATAAGAAGCCTCTTAAAATTTGAGCACTTAATATTAATATTTAGATGCCTGATCGCCTCATGGCGCATTTATACTTCCCATTTCAATAACATCTCTTTCGTTACAATATACTGCGTTAACCTTTTTCTAAAACCTTGTGGTTTTCCTTCATTTCTTATTTCTGTTGGTAGCGCATTATACATCTTCAACCCGTCATACAATTTTATTTCGCAAATACTTTGGACACAAACCTTTCAAAATTGTATATACAATTATACAAACATTATACTTTATTCTGTCCCTAATTGACATAAATTGTAATGCATCCAGCATATCAACGATTTTCACCCTCCTGTTGCATCTGAGAATAATCCTCATCCCTTGGTTCTGAAGTATCTGCAAATGTTGCACATTTGTCTTGTTTACACCCACCAGAATTGAGCCACAGTAGTCGAACAACGAAGCAATTATTGCCTTATATACTAAACATCTCATATACGCTGATAAATCCTTGCCAATCCTTCGCATCACACCTAACTTTGCTCCTACTTTTTTAACTCCAGTGTTTATCGATTATTACTCCTAAGTATTTAATTTCATTCGCTATTTCTAATTCCTTAGATCTTAGCTTAATTTGTATACTTTCCTCATTTACTTTTTTTCTAATTCCTCTTACTGCCATAACCTTAGTTTTCTCTACATTTAAACACAGCTTGTTTACGTTTATCCATTCATTCACTTTCGCCATTTGTTTATTTAACTTATCATTGACTTCTCTACTTGAACAACTCGTCGTATATATCACTGTATCGCCTGCAAACAATCTTATTTCGCCGCTATCACTGATAGCTTCTACAATATCATTTATATATATTAGGAACAACAACGGACCCAGTACTGACCCCTGCGGTACCCCTATGTCTACATTAATACTCTCCAATAATATCCCATTAAACTTTACTTTTTGAGTCCTATTTTGCAAGTAACTTTTGAACCAATTTAATACTATTCCAGTTATTCCACACCATTGTAATTTCTTAATCATAATTTTCCTATTCACGACTTCAAAGGCTCTTTTTACGTCAAAAAATACTACTCCTATTATTTTTCCTTCCCCTATATTTATTTTCCATTCTGACAATACCCATTGTAATGCAGTTTCACATGAATATTTTGTCCTAAAACCCGATTGACATTCAGTGAGCAATTCCTTTCCCTCGAAATAATCTATTAATTATTTCTGTAATATTATCTCCAAGTCTTTCTCATATACCGGCAATTTATTTATCGGTCTAAATTCTTCAATTTTCTTCGTCCCTTGCACCTTGGGTATTGGAACGACTATCGCTTCTTTCCGTTCCTCTGGAAACACTGCTTCCAATGATGTATTAAATACATAACAGATCCTTTCTGCCGCTGCTTCAACTACACATTTAACTATTTCTACATTTATACCTTCTTCTATGCCTGCTTTATTCTTGAATTTCCGTACTATTGTATTCAATTGTTCCCTTTCAATTTTGTTAAATACTTCCCAAACACTATCCTTATATCTTCTATTCCCTCTAACATCTTTTAAATGCTCTTTAACGCGTAATATCCTAATACTATTGACAAAATAATAATTAAATATATCCACCATTTCCTCTACCTTGTAAATTGTATTTCTTTATATTCTTTATCACTTCGTTTACCTTTTATCATCTCTTTTAACACACTCCACATACTCATTGGATCTTTTGTTATTTTTATCTAGTTGTTCTTCTAACGGCTCCCTTTTCGCCTTCCTACAAGTATCAACCGTTATATTCCTCCACTGTTTAAATACTTGGCAGTCCCCTTCGTTTTTACTTATCCGAGCTACTTTATATACCTCATCTCTTTGCTTTATCATTAATTGAATATCTTCACTAAACCGGTGCCATTACGTCAAGACATCTAATAATCCCTTTCACCATTGCTTCTGCTACTATATTGACACTATTTCCTACAATTTCATCCAACTCATTACTTATCAGTTCTTTAAATTTCTCTCTATCCATTATTTTATAATCTCTATAGGTAATCTCTTTATTTTCATCCCTTCGCTCTTCTATATTCCAATATATTACTATTGCGGAATGATCTGTTAACTTTGGTTCATGCCATACCTCAACTTCCATTTTCATATTACCAAAAACCAAATGAATTGACGTTTCTGAGTTCTTTTCAACTCTAGTTGCTTCTTTTATCAATTATGTTAATCCTAGCGAATTCATTACTCTAACTAATCTATTTCTAATATAATTATTTACGCTCATATCAATATTAAAATCACCCATTATTATAGCATTATCATTCTGCATTCCATTTATACATATTTCTTCCAACGAATTTATAAAATCACCATCTTTACCGTTCGGTAAATTCGCGTTACCTTTCAGTGTCCTTGTTTCTGTTTTTCCCTTAAATGTTACTAACTCACTACCGCTATGCACCTTGTGTAGTTTAACGCAGCCGGGATGAAGATCCTTATCACACGGCACACACTGTATAACCTCTGATTTTATTACTTTTCTGCACTGTCGGCATTCGATCGGTTCCTTGGCTTTACTGTCCATGATATCCTCATTACCATTTCGTGGCAATGCTCCCTATTCTATCGATTTCGCCGTGTTTACATCAATACTGCGTTCAAATTCCTTCACTGTGACTCTTTTCTACGAATTTGTCACAATCGATGACTCAGCCGCGTTTGACCGATCGATGACACAGCAATACTGTCGTTCTTTCTTTCGACACTTTCCGTTCGAAATCGATTGATTTCAACGGAAAGTGTCCACCGTTCCGCGCAACTGATAGCTCCTTTTGTTGTGTATTGCTCAAAAAGTTCACCGCACTAAGCTGGTCTGTTCGTTCACGTTTTTTGAATTGTTCGGTAGTCTTTGACGGCGAAATGATTATCTCAATGCTATAGCACACTTCGGTACGACTCCTCACCGAGAGAGAGAGAGAGAGAGAAGCACAGGCAGAGGAGTTTAATATGGAAGTTAAATTTAACTCGTCATAGATACAGCCGAAGCACACGAAGATCCAGCCCCACTGATTTCCTCGATAGTTTAGCCTAGGTGTTTGGTCGAAACGTGTGGATAAAAAAGGGAGGATATTATTTTCGTACAATTTGTTAATTTCATGCGTCTTTCCTCTTCAGTTTATTTCGTCACGTGCCCATTAACTTAACTCTACGTATGCCCGATGGAAATCAATCGAAAGAATACTAGATCGGTATCGATGAAATCTCGACATTGGAACAAAGTTGATTTTATTTCGGTCCAATGAATCAAGAGATCGAAATCAATTAAATGAACAGGAACGGGATGAATCAACCGGAGTTAGTCGCAAATATAAATAAAAGAGCAAAAAAGGAAACCCCTAATAGTGAATTCGAAATATTGGCCGTTGGCTACGTGCTCGAACTACCGCGCGCCGTCCTAGCGCCGACCCTAACTACTGAAGCATCGAACTCTACGCAATTTCATCGCATTTTCCCTCGCCCAATATCGTTAAACTCAT
This sequence comes from Netelia virgata, assembly GCA_951802705.1. Classification (NCBI taxonomy): domain Eukaryota; kingdom Metazoa; phylum Arthropoda; class Insecta; order Hymenoptera; family Ichneumonidae; genus Netelia; species Netelia virgata. Next base: position 21,595,165 of record OX637865.1, read on the forward strand.
TTCCGTGAGTTTCTAAAGCGTGCACAGATCGGTCGTACAAACGGACTAACGTTTCAAACGCGAATATAATTACAGGTCGAGTTGGAACGAAGAGAGAGAGAGAGAGAGAGAGAGAGAGAGAGAGAGAGAGAGAGAGAGAGAGAGAGAGAGAGAGACCGAGAGAGGGAAAGAGAAGGCGTTTCCCATAGCGCATCGACCGAGCTTTATCACTCATCCGAGTTGAAATTTGTACCCTCTTCTGAATGATCCGGACCCGATTTTCTTTCTTTCACGACAGCCGCGTTCTTCCGTTAATGCTAAAACCCCCGATAATTGTCCAATTCAATGCCATCGAGAATCATTTCTACGCTCCAGTCTACCTCTCTGTTGTCCCTCGATGTTCTCGCGAGTCTATCTAACTTTTCTGTCAACCAGAAATCCGGCAAATGCGTACGGACCATCCGCTAATCCTTTGTGACGCAATCGATGAGCTTACTAATAATGACGAAATAAATATTATTTTTATATCCTGAATCGCTATACATAAGAAAATACGTATGAATTGTTTAAATTCCGATATCCGGGAGCACTTTTACATTACGAAATATCGTAGTTAAGTTTTTTTTGCCATTTTTATTTCAATGAAACCAACGATGCGTGTTATACCTAATGATAACTATAATGGTATAAAATGTGTCGAGTTATTATTGCCATTCGCATCATAACAATAGGTATGCGTTCTTAGCACCGCTATAAAAAAATTACAAGGAACCGCATAAAAAGTATAATAGGTACAGTTTCTTCACGAAATCCGGGCATTTTCAAACTTTAACAAATTTTGTATGGCATTCCGCGATATCGTCTTATCTCCGCTCCAACGAACGTGTCCCGTTCCCATAAAAAAAACCAATTTACGCTTAAGAAAAAACAGTATAACGATTCGAAGGCCGCGATTAGCACAGCTTCGACACAGCGAAACCTCTCGTTTCCCTCGATACGATTTAATGTCGAAGCGACTTGCAAGATTCTCGAGCGTCCAAAGATTGTTATTCGGGCTATCGCGTACGCCGGTTTACTCCGGAGTAGGTACAGCTCGTATACCCTACGTATTATTCGAGTGTTATTCTCGACCGTGGGCACCCGTTAGGTCGGTCAAATCAAGAATCGAGAGTGAGAAGCATTGTTCACGCCGAAGATAAAGGTCCGTGGTTGGTGCACGCTCGTGTAACTAATTCCGAGTGCATTTGATGACCATGGTGTGCCGAGAACGACAGTTATATTCGTCGCTCGCAAAGTATGCTACGTTCATAACCACTATATATATATATATATATATATATAATTTTGTACCAAGTATATAACGTTACCTATTTGCTATATATATATCTATATACGGCAAATATATGGCGTTATATATATATTGTGACACACGTACAGCTTGAACCTCGTTGAGAACGCAGTATATTCGAGTGGTGGTTGGGTAGCGAAGAAGGGAAGGAAGCAGAACAGGCTGGTAGCGCACGAAGTGGGGGGGGGGGGGTTAAGCGGAAACGCCGTGGTCGAGAGAAACGTCGACGAGGGAGATGGAATAAAATGGTGGAGGGTTCGGACGACGACGACGACGGCGACGACGAAAACCTCGACGTGACGAAGAGAGCGAAATTACGAGAAGTAAGCAAAGTTTGATGGGAGCGCGAGAGAGAAAACGGTGATTACGGACGAGGGTAGCAAGGGGTGGGAAGGGGTGGTTCGCGGGTTGTACGAAATGGGTAGAGAAGGCTAGAGGGGCGCGAGCACTAGGGAGGGAGAAGCCGAGAGCAGGAGATGAAAGCACTTGACCCTGCCTATGCGCTATGCGCGCACCGATGCTGATGCTGTGCCAGCGAAACCCCGGACGTTTCCCTTCACCCCTGACTGCGCTGCGCAGCTTCACGACTATATGTATACGTTGATGACGACGACGACGACGACGGAGGAGAGGAGGCAGGGGAACTAACGAAACACGAGCTCGCGTTAATAAATGCGGGGAGCGTGTTCGTTTGTGGGTTACCGGCCAGTGTCAACGGCTTTTACAAAAATTCATAGATTTATATATTTATATATGTATACGTAGGGATTTTGCTCTGTTGACTTTTAAAAAGCGTGGTACGCATTTTGATTTTTCTTATCACGTACCTATCAGAAGATGCAAAAAAATGTTTTCATTCGAAAAAAAAAAAATTTAATTGTCCACAGCAGGAAATTGAAAATGTGTATCTTTAATTATAAAAAGACAGTTAGTTGCAAACCTTATGGCTCGGACGAGTGATGATCGTGGATTATTATCGAAAATTAGTTTTGGCTATTATATGCAATGAAATAACTCGACTCTTTCTGGTACGTTACGGTTAGAAAATATAAAATTATTAATTAAAATATAAAATTACAACAATAGTAGAAAGTAAGAATAAAATGATAAAAGTACTAATTTGCTGCAAACAATATAAAATACTAGCGTCAAAGAAGGCTACTTTGACATTAAGGGTAACTTTGACAGTTTTTGGGGCTACTTTGATAAAGCGCCACAATACGGGTTAAATGTGCTCGCAGCGATGAAAAGGCCGACTATTTACGTAAATTGCAATATATCGAGATTATAATGGCGATATTCGTGTTGCGGCAAAAATTTCCGATTCCGTAACCTCCAATTGAAGCCTTTTTGGAGGAAACAAATTTTGACCCTCGGTATAGGCGCCGACTTTCGGGACTTTGCGGGTTCGGGGGGGGGGGCTGTTTTCGACCAAAGAGACTTTCTAGGGGGTTCGTAACCCCCCTAAAAAGTCTTTTGCAGAAAATATCCGATTCCGTACAATCGGAAATTTCCCGCGCAACACGAATATCGCTCATCATAATCTCGATATACTGCAATTTACATTAGTATTCAGTTTTTCGATTTGAACGATAATATATCAAACTGACTGATTAAGTGCCTATAATGTCATCCTAGGTACTTGATACTTGTATGTAAAATGTTCCCTAAAGATGACAATTTGATAGTAAAAAACCGTTGTTTTTCATTTAATTTTATGTAGAATGCATAAGATATTGAATTTGTTATCAAAATGATGTCAAAAGCATTACGCTTTGGATCTTCGATACAAATTCAATTTTAACGCCTTGTCAAAGAAGCCCCATACCGGGGTTACTTTAACACCTTTTCAAAAATATATAAAAAATAGTGGGGGGTTTGACTTTCTTATACATTTCATAGCCAAAGAAAGTTGTAATTTAGGATGTTAAAAAAAAGTTACGTACAAATACTACCAAAAACTGTTCAAAGTAGCCCCGTTTGACGATAGTTTGCTAGAAGAGATAATAAAAACACGAAAGAGGTAGCCGACGATAAAGACCCAAATTCCGAATGTAAAAAAATGACAGTACCTACAAGTAAAAGGGAGGTCCCTCCATAAAGGCGATAGTTATAATCAATGGACCGCTTAATTTTTAACAATCACCTTTAATTATTCATTAATGATAATATTGCTATGAATTATGATTGATTTTTTAATAAATCGTTCAAATAAATTATTATATTTAAAAGTGATCTAGAGTCAGGTGGGTCAAGTGTGCGCAGCGAGTAAGTGTGTGCATGCTAAATATCTCAAAAACGGTTTATAATGCTATGAAGCCCGCTATTAAGCTATGAAGACCGCTGACGCGCTGTTTTGTTTTCGCAGACAAGTGAATTTTTTGCTTAAATTATTACGATATTTTATGATATTTGGCGTGTAATCTTTTGTATACTCATGTCTATTTTTAGTTCAGTCATGATATACATTCGGAAATGCAAGTGAACCGAGAAAGCTGATTTTTGGATATTGTGTGGGGCTTAGAAAATGTTAACTTCAAATTGTCGACCAAATATACCATATGCATTTTCCGCCATCTTGAAAAAGGGTAACATTTTGTTTTTTTTTACGATAACTCGACTCTGTCATGATACGAAAATTTCGCTTAAATACTTTTCGTTGCTTTTTTTTACGCTCTACAATTAAGGTCCCATGAATTTTTCACCTATCGTTGATCGTTGTTGAGATATTGAGTGAGAAAGTAAAACATTAAGAGATTGAGACTAGTTTTTTGCTGTTTTTCGTGATACATATCGATTTTGCTCCTTTCACGTGGTACATATCGAAAAAATGTCTATTATGAAACTTGTTGGAGGGTAAAACAATTCATTCATTGCGGCGGTTTCATCACGTTGAACTTAGCTAGCATCTATACGTATACATGGGAATAGATCTTGATAGAAGGATAATTTCTAGCGAGGGACCGATCAACCTTATCGAAGTATTATTGAGGAATTGCCGAAGTCAATGTCACCCCGAATGTCTGGAGGTTATCGAAATTTTGAAAAAATTATCATTACATTAGGCGAAGATATTCAGGCATGCATATTGCATTGTTTTCATTAATTATTTAACGATAACCACATCGATAAAGAGGCGTTAATCGTACGAAAGAAAAAAAAACCCATATTTATTGAACCTCTCGTCTAGTGCTATTTTTAACTATATTGTCAAATGGTACAAAGAAACACCATCCTTTATTTTTATCTTCGAACAACGTGGTGAAAATCCGGAGGTATTTCAATACATGACAATTAAAAATATGGAGCTACAAAAAAGAGTTATCTATACCTACTGATTATCGTATTTTAACTAGAGATGCCCATTTCGGTCAGCAGGATGACAAAGAATATTCTCCTGCCCTCGGAATATATTCAAGAAAGAACTCGAGTACGAAAACACCTGGAGGTCGAAGAGCTACGCAGTTTGGCGTGGGCGACGGGTCATTTTCGACGAGTTCGCAAAGAAATTGCCCCCCCCCCCCTCCCACAATGAGAGCATAGGGGTACCATTAAATATATAGGTATGTACAAGGATAAACGTATATATCCACTGGTACAAGAACTCGGCAGTGTCAGGGAGAGTCGACCAATAAATTTATCGAGCGGGTGTTGGCATGGAGACTGCCGGACAGAGCTTGGCTGGGTGGCTCGGAGGGCTATGAGAACGTGCTCGACGATCCTCCAGGAGGGCGTCACGGGGAAATTGGAGGGAGGGAGAGACCGAGAGAGACAGAAAGAGAAAGTGGGAGAGCAGAAACGAGACATAGCAAGAGCGAGGAGTGCAGGATACGAACGAAGAGGAGAAATAGAGAATGAAGTTGTGTGTGTTGGGGGGGGGGGGGGGGGGGTTGAGAGAGAGAGAGAGAGAGAGAGAGAGAGAGAGAGAGAGAGAGAGAGAGAGAGAGAGAGAGAGAGAGAGAGAGAAAGCGAGAGTTCAGAGAGTTGGCTGCTGCCAGCGCAGCTAGAGGGTGGTACAGTTGCTGGGGGAGGGTGAGAGTGAAAGAGAGAGAGAGAGAGAGAGAGAGAGAATGAGACTATCGATTTCTTGCGGTGATCCAATCAACGATGGCGCCTTCGCCGGCACCTTGTGCGTACACGTATATATCTACATACAAACATATATATATATATATATACATTCACACATGCGCGCTCGCGCACGTGTGTGTGCGTACGTGCGTGGGTGCAAGAGTCGAGGAACGTCACTCTCCCTCCTGCTGATGCACGGTCAGTGAGGAAAATCTCCATGCGCCATACGAGAGTAATCACAAGGACTTCATAGAATCAGCTTAAGAGCACGAAAAAAGGAAAAAAATAAAAAGAACTTTTGCCTGTGAAAATTTAAACTTTCTAACTGTAGGTAATGATAATTATAACCGCCAAATAATTGGGCCTGTATCTCATTGTTTTCGGAAACAACAGCAAACTTCATAAATTCAGTTGGGTCTGACAATGATGGATGTTGGATGCTAACGCCGTTTGCGATTAGAAAATTCAAAATAGCATCGATTCCATCAATTTTTCATTGGCCTGCCTGAAATTTAGTGCTCGAGGCAACATTTAAATATTCTATAAAATAACAACATCTTCTACCTCAAATATTATTTTTAAGGTAGAAAGGCCTTGTAAATTTATAGAATTTTCAACTTTTCAAAACCAAGCGGTGGTGAAACCATATTTAGATTGCCCATGTTGACAGCAACGTACATATTTACATTTTTTACGTTGCTTCCTAATTTTGTTATGGCACGAAACTTTTGAATGCACTTAAGAGGATAAGCTTTATTAATGACCAAATATAAAAATTTTAAGTTCAAGTTTCTTTTTATTAATCAATACATGCATACGAAATGCCTGAAGGATAAAAATTAATAAAAACGTTAAAATGTGAGGAACGAAACGGATATTATTTGTAAAAAGTACAACGTTTGCACTCTTACAATTAGAAACGAGTGACAAAATCTCAATTATCGTTGTTAATAAAAATAGCGATCAGGATATATTTTGTGTTTGTTCTGATTTTATCAACCTGGGCGATAAATAATTCTTGCAATTAATGAATTATTCGCGACTATATAAGCCATCAGGATCAGATCACTTTGTATATCCCCTATCTCGGAATTTCTCGTTTATGTCAATGTATTTTTGTTCACTTTTTGTTATTCTCCTTCCCTCGTCCGTTGCATCGGACTGGTAGTTTCGCGTCGGCCATTAATCCGGGAGTTCTCGGTTTTGTCATCCTCTCGGCTTGTACCGTCGCAACGGCAGCGTGTACTAAGTACTAAGCCTCGATCTCTCTTTCTCTTTTTAATTCTCATTATTCATAGTTGGCATACTGTGCGAATATCTGTCGGTGTATATCTATACATTTCATAATACGCGATATAACAACAAAAAGAACTGATCCCCCCGACATTGTTCCGAAAACAATACTGACAAACGTCCCCATTTTTTCCAGAATTCGCTGGAACCTTACCCCCCCCCCCCCGTGCTTATCGTATAGACAAAATGAAGGTTGAATCAATATTCCCGCAACATTTAAGGTTTTGGTTTTAATCATTTTCGCGACGAGGTTTGAGAATAACCGATCGTCTAAAAAATATCAAACAGTTTCGATATCTATCAAAATCAACTCTTATTCATCCTGGCCACACGATCTGCCTCTTTTCGTATACTCCAATGTCATTTTCGTAAATAAAAACCATAAATTAATAGATTCGAATTAAAATCTATACATAATACATATATATATATATATTTTTAATAATTAAAAAGAACGAGATTTATTCAGGTTGACCGCAAGATACGCCTATTTTTTCTAGACGTCAATATTGTTTTCTTCCATAAAACCCACAAATTGATAAACTCAAAACAAAAATCTTCCGTGAAGTATCGACACGGGCAAACTAGACCGCAAAGAAAGAATGGCAGCAGGTAAGAAACTCGAATTGCCTTCGACAACGCGATAAGAGATGACCGGATTATAAAATTTAAAAAAAGAAATGAGCTATAGCGGAGATAGTGGACAATCTTGAAAAAAACGACAGAATTCGCGGTTTATTGGTTCGAGCTTATATTCGAATTCGCAGAAGTAAGTATACCGAATAAGGGTAGAGAATAGAAAGGAGAGTAGAAAAAAACCGGAAGGAGGGAGCGAGAAGTCGTTTGGATTTGAGAGCCTTCGATGTACGCGCGTGCCCCACCAGTGGATATGTAATATTTCTGTGTATTCATGAAAGTCTTATATACCTACAGGTATATATGTGTAATAGAGATATATATATATATATACATCGGTAGTGAAAGAGGAGTGCGCTCAGCGTTGTAGGACTCTCCGTTGGAGAGCTCTCTCCCCCCCAAACCTCTCTGTCTCCCTACCACTTGGTCCCCCTTAAGCCCTATCCCATACTACTCTCATTTATCAAATAAATCAACACGGCTACTTACACACCTATGAAGAGATTCTCTTGGGTCACCCGGCTCGGTCTTACTCCATTGCCGGTCACAGTTACCAAGAAATCTCGACATTCCCGTCGGGCTATTACCCGTTCCTACTAATGTTTTTAATGCAGTTCATAAATGAATATGCCTCGTTGGTTATCTCTCCCAATTACTAACCGACATTGAAAAATTACAAATACAAATTTGTCCCGAATGTTATTTCTGACTACCAATAAATTAATTAAGAACATTATTGAAAGAGATACATAACGGCTCCTGCCCTTAAATTTGCATGTTGAATTTGGAGATGAATCTTATTTCCATTATTCGCGATATGGAGAATAGTTTAGAGTTATATATACGTATTCCAGATCATGTACGTGTGAGCGTGTGGGTGAACGTATGGGTGCGCCGTAATATATATGTGTATACATAAGGCGACGAGTATAATCAAAGGGCTTCGAAAAATCAGGATGCACTTAGAAGCACGTACTTGTCGAATAGAGGGGCATTCAGTCAGACTCTGCGCGACTTCGGAGTCAAAGCAAGGACTCTTACGCCACTAATACTGACATGAGAGCTGAGCGAAAACGAGAGAGAGAGAGAGAGAGAGAGAGAGAGAGAGAGAGAGAGAGAGAGAGAGAGAGAGAAGTTGGAATTCTTATACCGTGATACAAATGGTTGGTACGCGCACGTCTTGCGGCGTTCCCAACATTACCAATACCAGCGACAGACCAGTGCATGATCTCAAGCCCCCTTCCCTTCCTCCGCCTCTTTCACCGTTGCGTTTTCTGCCGTGCAACCAGAGGGAAAATCACGTCGCCTGGCGTTTCAGCGAGCGTCGTTACGCAGATACTTGCAAAAAAATATAGATATACATTGTCTCGAGTCTTCACGAAGAGCCCGGGTAGGAAAACCCTTCAACGAGGATGGAGAGGGCTCAGGGGATGAAATCACCCTCTTCCACCCACCGACGCCGCACCCTCTCCGCTGCTTCTTCCCTCGCGCACGGTCCGCACCCGCGTCCTCTCGTGTACCATTAGGTAACGCACCACTCCTTTTCACGAGGGGTGGGAAAGAGGTGAGTGCTTAAGGAGAAGCTTTGAGCCAGAGCGTTGCTTGAAAGCTCAGTTTTCTATATACAGCACATGAAACTCGGAAAATATGGAGAGGGGGGGGGGAGAAACTGACGATAGGTTGAGTGGAAAACGAGCATTTGGATTCTTGCGAAAATTCACGAGATACAAATTACATAATATGAAATTTTTGTCCTCCGTAACGTTTATTACATCACGGGAAATGCTTGTACGGCGGTCGCGAACAATACGGTCGAAAAGAAACTGAGAAATAAAGAATGCTTTCAAGCAACAAAAAAAAATTATACGTTAGAAAATGCAACAGATTTAATACAACTTTTGCAAGGACGGACAAATTTCAGTGGCTCTTTTAGAACTGCTAACTTAGAAGTGTAAACCTTCTCAAAACCTTCTTCGCAGCAAGTAAAGTCTGCAACACCTGAACAGTTTTCTGTGAGAACATTTAAAAAAAATTATAACGTTATAAAAATTCGTTCCGAATTTGTGTCATTAATGTAAAATTATGTTGATCAAGCATTTATTTTAAAGCATCTAATTTATTAAGCCACGTTAACATTGGGAAATACTTTATAAATTCGAACTCCTTAATCAAAGCTTTATGTAAATAAAAATTACGAAAACAAAAAATAATAACAAGAATGATTAAGACATGACTAATTAGTTGCAGTAGGCACGAACGAATTAGCCTGATTTCTTTGAAAGTATTGGAACCTAGCCGGCAATTTCAATTCGTGAGTTCGAAGACGGCTAATTTCGATTTAAAATGGATCACAGTTTCTTACGTTCGAGACTCTATACAAGTCACGGAATCGCAATCCGTTCACCCTGCCTCCACAAAAAATTGGTTAACGTTAAGGGGAAACGGAGGGTAAGAAAATTTCAATTAAATCCGAAAATACTAATATAATACGATAAAAAGGCCAAGGAAAAAACTGCAGAATGGTAGGGGTACCTAGATATAGGTACGTGTATGTGTCGGGTAAGGAATAAGATGCTATCGGGGGTATGCTTTTCTACGAGTGCACGCCGGGCGAAAAGGAGATAGAGACATATAAGAGTGGATGAGCACACTGTCGAGAGAAGAGGAAAAAGGTCCTTGTACAGTGAGAACTCGGAGGATATCGCGCGTGGAGTTCTCGCGCTATGGGAGAAGGGAAAGACAGGGGAGGTAGGGGGATAGTATCCTAGAGTCCCACGTCGAGGATCCTTCACTCCCATCGGCGAGGGAGAGCTCTATATATTTCTTCCTTTCGCGTGTCCTCACCATCTTTCTCTCCTCACCATTTCTCTCTTGCCCGCTCTTTGTCGCTGTCTCTCTCCCTCTTCTCGAAGTCCTCGCCGCAACGCACTGCCAACTAGTTCACCCCCGGCGTCTTCGTCCCCTTAGTTTCTCGTTGTAAATATTCCCCTTGCCTCCCGCCACGCCGTATCCCCCGCTTCCCACTTCATATCTTCTTTTCGCGTCTCACTCCAGACGCGATCCTTAGCCGAAAGGGCGAAGCGAAGCTCTTCCTCCACCGTTCTCCTTGGCGAAGTTCGAAACGCGACGAGAGGGAGGGCGAGCCTCCGACCTTGCTCTTCTTGGCTCTGTGTGCGTATATATACGCGGCGTCCGGGAAGCTTCGTACCCGGATTGTGGAATCAAGGGCCCTCTTCCGTCCCCTCGTACCCTCTCTCTCGCGCGCTCGCTCTCCTTCCTCGTCTTTCTGCCATTTGTGAGCATGCAGAGTTTTCGAACCCCACGGAAAAGAAACGCGTCAAACGCCCTCTGCATATTCTCTCCGCGTCAGTATTTCTGTCTCTCCCTCTCCCTCCCTCTCTCTCTCTCTCTCTCTCTCTCTCTCTCTCTCTTTCTCTACATCTCGCACTCGCAGAAGAGTCTGCTTGATACGCAAGTACCAATTCGAGCGTTCTAGAGATCGTTCTGTGTGATAAATCGGACGCGCGATTGTATACGAAAGGATTGCGACGCGTAAGAGCTCTCGAAAATCAAGTTCGATTGTTTTTTGCTCGCGTTACGGTTTTATACCCGAGAAAACGATACGATGAAGGGAGTACGCGGATTTTGAGAGCGAATGGAAAAGCGGACATTGGGCACTTGTGAATAATTATGTATTTCAAATGGCCTTTCGACAAAATTCGATTCTTTAATATAGGGGACGGCCGGGTAAGACGAGGCGGTGAGCAAGCCGAGGTACTGGGATAATTACGTGCTTAGAGTCAACCAACCACGTTAACTGTAGTGCTTTACTACTCGTTGCCATGACAGTGATCAGCTGTGCGAGTGCCGACATAATCGCTAGTCAATTGTTTTTATTATTGCAAAAACCGTAAATTGCGTCTTTTGCTTACACATTGCTTCACATATATTTGTTAGAACAAAATCATAAAAAATTGTGAGTTTTCTGTGGCACTTACAAGGGGAACACCAAGGTTGTCCCCTGCGGATTTAGATGAGTCGTATATATGTTATAGAGGGACCTTCCCTGAGTACCTAGGGACGAGCTTTTATCCTAACGCGCCCTAGTTTTCGAGAAAACCGATGTTAAAGGTTCCTATTGTGCCTTTTATACGGTTAATTTTGAATAGTATTCGTCAAAGCGAGCGTAGCGTAGTAGATAAGGTATACGGCTACAACGCTGCGGGACGACTGTTCAAATCTTGACCGCGAATTTTATTTTTTTTTCAATCTCATTGCCCATAATATTGATAAATATATTTCATTTCATGCAAAATTATTTAATAATATTTTTCGCTCGAAGATCATCCCACCAAAGTGCACTCCGGTCTACCAACGATGCGATGTCTATTTTGATCCGAACGAATAGGCAAATAGCCTCGAGGGAGGATTACATAAGAATTCTCTCGCTCGTTCTACACCAATTGAGCGCTCCTGCCTTCGTCCCAATGATTAAATATGCGTGGCTTGCATCAAAATTGTTAGTCGAAGAGAAGACACCTTTTTTCAATGTAAATGAAATGTGCTTCCCCGCGTCACTTATGCGAGGGCCGTGTGTATGGAAAGGTTTATCATTCATAAAATGCGCCTGGTGCTCGTCGGCTTTACGTTTTCGTTGTTTTTACGATGAGTACCACCCGGAATCATGTACTGGCGTAGCGAGCGAGGAAATTGTTGCGGAATAAACGTATTTCATTATAATATTCGATTGTAAAATTCAAAATACACACCATATCGCATATTTTCTTCCAATTTATTTATTAATACAATTACCATGGCGAAAAACATTATTATTAAATAGTTTTGCATGAAATGAAATATATTTATTAATATTATTGGCAATGAGATTGAAAAAAAGTTCACGGGCAGGATTTGAACAGTCGTCCCGCAGCGTTGTAGCCGTATACCTTATCGACTACGCTACGATCGCTTTGATGAATACTGTTTAAAATTAACAGTATAAAAGGCGCAATAAGAACCTTTAATATCGATTTGCGCAAAAACTAGGGAGCGTTAAGATAAAAGCTCGTACCTAGGTACTCAGAGAAGGTCCCACTATAACATATTTATAAGACCCATCAAAATCCGCGGAGGACACCCTTGGTGGTCTCCTTGTTAGGTGAATGTTATGGTGATAGACAGAAGATTGCAGTAACAGGTAAACACTTGTTTTTTAATAATATATTCTTTGTAAAATTTATATTTCATTTTAAATGTAAAAACTTATCGGCGGGTAAGGTGGGGTACGCATTTTGCCCGATGCAGTGCTTATAATTATTTATTTCATATATTGTTTTTTTAAGATGGTATATAATGATAAAATATAAATCAAAGAAAACTACTAGAAAGTACTAGTAAAATAGAAAACACTCCATGTTTTTATTGCTCGGGACGATAGGACTTGGACTCCAATGAAGGTTAGATCGCGTGTTTTTCATGTTTTAAGTGGGCACCTTGTAGCTGCTCAAGTATTGATGACGAGGATGAGGAAGCAACTCATATTCATGTGCTTTGTCGTTTTAGATCAGGAGAATGAGTGTAGCCCGTCTTACCCGACCCATCGGGTAAGATGGGGTGATCGCTAATTTTCCATAAATTGTTATTTTATGACGAGTGCGATGATGCGACGTTCTTAATTTCATGTGATCATGGCGTGTGTGGTGTGATGTGTAGTTTCATGTGATTATTCAAGGCGGATAACAAATTGACTACATAAGATTGAAAATGATTTAAAAGCTGCAAGATCCTATGAATTATTGAGTTCTGAACCTTAGTTACCCCATCTTGCCCGGCCTTCCCCTAATATTCGTCACTTTGTTTTTCTTTTTTGCTTCTACACTAATTGTAAGTAAAAATAATGGGAGAGTGGACTTCATTGGATCATTTTATACGGTTTAGCTGAATTTCGGCTGTATCCGATATAAATATGAACCTTTAAAAAGGATCGCGATATATCGCGAAAAGTCAGGCTTCATCCCTAAGGTTTCATCCCTGAGCATTTTCACCAGAACTACTTATCTTTTTAGTTGATTTTCAAAATTCCTATTCCCCACAGGGATGAAAAATGAAATTAAAAGAAAAAGGGTATGGGAACATCGGAGGGTGAAACTCATTGTCGAGTTAACGGGCTCTGTGCCAATGGACGTCCACTCGGCCGACAAGAGCTTAAAAATATCATATACTTTTCTCGAAAAAGGCTTTCGACTCGCTCATTTATGTCTAATTGTAAGTTGGATCGTTGTTTGATCGAAGAACCCCGATTTCCTTTCGTATTGCTCTTCAACGAGTTCAACCTACCTACAGGCGCGAAATGTTGAAAAGCTGTTCCCGTCACTCGGAGGGTACGTACTAACGAGATCGTATGTCTGCCATGACGGAGAAAGAAGGAGGGTAACATGGGATATTCTTTACAACTAATATACCGATGTTCACGCCCCGAAGTCTCGTGGTAAATAAAGGAGAAGAAACTCGATCCGCATCGAAGCGCGGTGGAATAAGATGGGTCAACAAGGCGGAACCGCATCACCTACCAGCAATCGGAAAGTCTACGGAGATTCGAAATGAAACCTGCTTTGCGACGGAAGACATGCCGCCTATAGGTACACTACAAAGGCATGTGTATGGAAAGAGAGAGAGAGAGAGAGAGAGAGAGAGAGAGAGAGAGAGAGAGAGAGAGAGGGAGAGAGAGAGGGGGAGAGAGAGAGAGAAAGAGACAGAATCGCGTGAAAAGGACGTTGTAATCCGATATAGGTGTACCTCTTACCGACCACGAAGAATCTCCAATATTACAAGCGAGAATGTGGGAGATCTCTACGAGTCAACGATCCCGTTACTGTCATAATACATATTATATATACCTATACACGTTTTTATTGCCCGACGTCTCGCTCGTTTATTGAGTTTCTCCAATTTCCAACCAACAAACCTAAGATATTGAACATCGCTTTGTAGAAAAGAGCAGCATTGTTAAGATATCTACGTATAGTTGCCTACGTATAGGCGACATGGAACAACGAGATATGACTTAATAATGTTCAAGAAATCAGGAATTATAATTAACCTTCGTTTTGTTCTTTGCGCATGTCATTTTTTAAGTGTTTGTCGAAAACACGACGCGATTTGTAATCACAGGATAACTTTCGATCCTATATCGTAGTGATGAAGCATGAAGTTTTTTTTTTAAATAAAGTAAAGCAGAAAATAGAGAAATCGCGTTTGTGAATGCCTTGGAGTAACTGAATTCCGATTTGGAATAAGCTGAAAGGCAATTGGGATCTCTTCGTCGTGCTTTTGAAAAATCCACGAGTATAGACTTCGAAAATTGTCTTCTTGCTGGTAATATTTTTTATTATTCTCGGAGCGCGAGTATTTTCTGAAAATCTTTGGACCGAATCGGAGGATTCAATGAATGCGATTCAGAAATATCCACAAATGGTTATAGATATTCCTAGAGAATTCGATAAGAAAAACCGAGACCGTGACGAACGTCACTTTTAACAATGAACCAGTGTAAAAAAATCAATGAACCAACAGTGATATTTCGATGGCATCAATCACACCGTTAAACCTGTTTAGTGAACCAATGGATTTGTATCAGAATACAAACCCATCCAATAACCTCTTTTCCAATAACAAAAAAAAACAAAAACTTATTTCCATGGCAAATCTGAAACCACTTTTTAACTATTAAGATACCCCTGCGGGTTTGTTTTCGTTTCATGTATTTGCTAGATTCAACAAGATCGCACATTTCTATTCTGGTTTAACTATATAAAAAAAAAAAAAATGTAAAATTGGCTAGTTTGAGTAGAGACGACCCATTATAACTTTGTTGAAATTGAGGATATTCTTTGAATTTATTGTACGACCGTAAATCATCGATCTATACGAACAAATATATATAAAACTAGACGGAACATCATAGAAAAACCTATTCGACGGATGATCCAGGCAACCGCATATAGATATACATATGTATGGTACAAGTGCACCAGAGGGCACAATAGCCGCGAGAAGAGTCTCCATCACAATCGGGCTGCGGCACTCGGTGTGGAAATGAGGTGGAAAACCGCATCCCCATCGTGCCCAAGTGGAAGGCGAAGCTGTTGCCCAATTCTTTCGTTCTCTCTGGCTCTCCCTTCCTCTCCCACGTACATACGTACGTACATTGCGTCCGCGCCTTATTTCTTCGGCTATTCTTCAATCTGTCGGATTTTAGCTTTTATGTGGTTTTGATATTACCATTACGTATACTATATATAGTACCGAATATATATGTATAACTTGTACGTATATATAGTACCGAATAGTATAGCGAGTAATATATGTATAGTATACGTAATGGTAATATCAAAACCACATAAAAGCTAAAATCCGACAGTAGTACCGAACGCGATGGGCCCACGGGGGGAGAGAGAGAGAGAGAGAAAGAGCGCGTACCCTGCGTCGTTTCGACGAGTGCCTATATATAGAGCACATAGAGCAACCCCCTCTTCTGGGTGCTGAAGCGCAAACGAGCCCCCAGAATTGTGAACCCTAAATCGTAAATCCACAGGATTCATCGGTTATACACCGTGCGAACCTTTTCTCGATCATCAAATTGGGGTTTCGAACTACATTTAGATTTTTCATTACAAGACACGTACTTCGTAACTACACGTAATATCTCGAGGAATGATATTTCTAGTTGATTGATTAAGTGGTAATTAAGAAGTAGCATCGGAAATTCAAAAACCGAACGTTAGTAAGTTTTCTTGAACTCCGAAAGGTTGCCCATACTTCTGGCCTCAATCTTTTTCTAGACACAAATAAAGAAGACGTCACAATAAATGTTTCACGAAAACTATTGTTACATAAATTATGAAACATTTAAACGATCAAAGTATGAAAGACTTAAAATAGTAAAAATTATGTTACCCGTACCCTACGTAAGATTGGTATAATCGTTAAATTAAAATGAAAATTCGAATCTTTTAATACTGCGCAGGTACCAAAAAATTTGCTATTTATTTAAATTTGTTCATCACCTTTAAATCCGCCTGACATATTCTCCTATCGTTTTAGCACTCCAAATGTCGCGCTAGGTCGCAGGCATATACATACACTTGCACATAAAAGGCAAAGAAGCTAAGATGTTGCCGTGAATTAATTTCATTCGACAGTTCCCTTTATGAGCGTCGCGCAGAGTGCCCCCTTTGCAATTGACCCTCTCTTTCTCTCTCTCGCTCATATTTCTGGTTCTTAGTCAGGTCGCCAGAAATCCGAGAGTCCTTAGCTGGGGCGCAACTTCAAGGTTAATTGGTATGAAAGGTCGAAAGTAGGAGAGGAAGATGAAGAAGAAGCAAAAGGTAAAGAAGAAGCTTCGACTGAAGCGAGTGGAGGATAAAAAACGTCAGGTAAGTCGAATGGAAAAAGTGGCAGAGTGTTGAAAAGGGGATGGAAAAAAGGATGACGGTACGCATACGCAAGGTAAAGTTTTTGCGAAATTGTCTCTCTCTCTCTCTCTCTCTCTCTCCCTCTCCCTCCCTCCTTTGCGATTTTTTTTACTTACGGATTATACACAACACTAAAGTACATACATAAACATACATGCATACACGTTACGTGTATATACGTGTGCCTAATAGCCTCTCGACGCTCCGCCGTGTATGTACTTAATGACACGCGAGAATCTCTGGTTTTTTTTTTACTCGGATATGTTCCTCTTCCACGATAAAATGTAAACGATTTTTCTCGAGCACCGAGAAACTCTGAAGGTGCTAAATGTCTTTGGTGCATTAAGAATTCTTAATGGCCGCGTCCTATTTGTAAAATATTCTCAAACATAATATCTTCAATTGCGTGGTACGAAAACAGAATCTTCAGCGATTATTGTACGACACATACGCGTTCAGCCTAGTTTCTCATTTTTAAGATAGATCATAGTTTACATAGATAGAAATGTCCGGTTCAAATAAACATAAAAAAGAAATAAAAAATGAAAATTTATAAAATCGTCCTTCTTATCAGCCAGATGTTTGCGATACTATTGTCCTTCGCCCAAACGCGTTGTTCGCCAAATCATATTAATCATAATAATAATAATGCAAAAAACACTAAAGTCAATATTTAAATGAAAAATTATTGAATTATTTTTATAAAAGCCATTGGGCATTTTCGAGGTGATTTGAGTTAGCCAAAGTCTACACGAACCTATTAATAAATCGTCGACATTGTTATGAAAAATAAAAAATTGTTCATCCGTTTATCGATTGTTATCAAAATGAAAAAAAAACACACACACACACACATTCTTTTGAGTTGAACGGCAGTCATTCTTGAAAAAAAGTATTCGGTTCATTTTTGTTTTCAGTCCTTTGAAAAATCCGGACGCACGGCAGGCTGAACAGAGCGATTTCCTTTTATCTCGTTCCGGCATGCATCGGATGAACAGCCAAATATCCCGTCGAAATTAGTGGTTCAACGTACAGGTGCATCGTATCGTGTATTATTCAAAGTGACCCAAACGTCAGCGCTTGCCAGAGTCGTCTCTCGTTCTTTTCAATAATAAAATTCCGCGTATCCTCCTCGAGGATATGCGGATCATTTACCGATGGGTTTACAACAATCGATCACGCATCCTTCACATGGTAAACTCACTTTTGTACCATTCGACGTCAGTTGCGGCGAGTAAATAAAAGACTCTTCTTAAAATTGAATTCACAGGCTGCTCTATTTTTAATAATGTATCTATTCTCCAAGGAAAAGTGATGCTGCAATATGAACGATTTTTATCTCGATATTAGAAATAAGTAACACGAAATTTGGGATTTGCTTTTACTGACAATGACGTCGCATATTGATAAGTTGGATCACCAGAACCGATTTATAATAAACCGAGTTTATAATAATATAATTCGCGTATAAAAATAAAAAGATCAGAGCAAATAAAATTCGAAAAATCGAATTATTCTCTACCTAATTTTTTGTCTCATAAAGCAATCTCTTATTAAGGCAATCTATTGTAATATATTTTACTGGCCGACAATGAGTTGTGTGTTACATCATTTTTTTTCGATAAAATTGAGTTCATTGTTTTTTTCCAATAAAGTTTTTCTAATACATAGAAATATACAATATATTCGTCTATAAAAAAAGCAATTACTTTTTGGCAAACTCAGTATATCGGAGGGTATAAGGCGATTTATCGTATATACACGCGTGTATAAATATCGCGAGATCGTTGGGAACGAAGGGTCGCCGACCGCAAGGGTGTTTAAGCAAAAGTTCAAACTAATCAATTCGTTCATCCACGCGCGTCTGTCAGGAGCGCGAATTTCGCGGACCGCACACGAATAAGGAGGGTCGCCGGGGTAAGAGCTGCAAGGCCGTTTCCATTAGCCATTAGACGAAGGATATGTGTGTGGGCGTCGCAGGGACAAACCCACCCCTCGTTGTTCGAGTCAACCGAATAACGTTTTCTTCGGTCTACACTGCCATCGACGTAATAGAGTTCGCCCGGATACGAGTGGCTTGATATAATTGGCCGGTTCGAGCGACGTGCCAATTTGAGCTATTACGATATACTATGTATTCCTTCATATCTCTCTATCTGTCTATGTAGGTACGAGAAAAGCGATAAATGTTCGTGACTACCTAGGAGACCGAGGTTGATTTGTTTAACTTCTAAAGCAACAAACATAATGACATATCCCAAATACACCGAAATATTGATTAATTTCATTGAAGCAACGTTAGTTCTAATCTAACGAAATTGGTTCATCGAATTTTTCTCGTTCACTTCAAATACAAAAAAGAAGTAAACCAACAACTTTTCTAGACGAACGCAGTAATTTCTCTATATTAACGGCTCTCTCGTCCTCCGTGCCGCACGGCACCTCGCGTACAATTGCACCGAACTCGATTGATCCCTCGGCGTAATTTAACATCTTTTAAAACGAGCTTGTTTATGCAGCAATCATTCCCTAATATACCATCGTTATATTGATCCTTACTGACAGTGAATCGAACCGCAAGATTCCCTTTGATGCAATGTCACGCCCCCTCGTCCCTCCAAAAAAAAACCCCTCTTATTCTTCGAATCAATACCGTCGAAGCATCGCTCGACATAATAGATACTCGCTGAAAATTGTTCTCTGAGTAAACGATAATACCTGAAAATTCCGTCGTCCATTATTATCCCGACGCGTTTTTTGCACACTTTCTTTGATGTTTTTTTTTCATTCATTCTCATCGTCGCGCCTATACTCGTCTCGTGTCACATCATTCCCTCGGACATTTTCCGCTATATCGATCGGAATGATCGATCGCGTATCGATCGAAGGACAAATCGGCGCAAATTGTCATTACGTATTATTGCTTCGACTCTCTTTGTCCCTGCCCCTATCTCTCATAACTCCCACACGCGTATACGTTCGTCCACTTCCACCGATTTTTTTCATCGCATTAACGCACTCTTAATCTCAGCGTCCGTGTGTCAACGAATGGACGCGAGCTACCGTTTTCTTTTGCTTTCACTCGACATCCATCGTGCCGGAAAAGAGAAGTCGCATTGCTCGCTCGCTCGCACAGCCACCCACCCACACACACACACGCGCGCGCGCACACACGCGCACACAGACAGACAGACAGAAGCATACAGACAAGAACGTCGAGTGGTTTAAGCTACTATATAAGTGAGGTAAACTGGCAAACACAAGTACAAGAGAGAGGAGAGGAAACCGGTGGTTGAAGAGCCCATGGCGGCCAAAACTGGAGGTAAAAGACTCCGTTTCTCGGCTTCGTCGTCGTCGTTGTCGTCGTCGTCGTCGTCGTCGTCGTCGCCGCTGCCGTGCAGGTAGATAAATTGCGTTCTCTCTAAACGGGGGCTATTCACGCTACCGTGCATTTATCGAGTCTTTCCCGCCCTCGCTCTCTTTCTTCTCGTGCACATTATTTGTATTTTATATAGGTATATATATATATATATATATACATATAAAGTTGGCCAAAAAGTAATTGCATTTCTAATAGAACGACACGTGTGCCGATCTATTAGAAAAAACGCAATTACTTTTTGGCCAACCAGATATACGTAGATAGCGATTCGAAACGTATTCCATAAGTACCTACGTATAACATAATAGTCCAGTCGTGCTGTCCTCAAAAAACTCCGTAATCGGAAAAAATTTTAAGGCCAGTTTTTTTAAAGGGGCGTGAGCGTGGATTCGTGGTAACATCAACTAGAACCCCGACGAGGTTGGTGCCGCGAGACAAAGTGTTCAGAAAAATTCGGGCTACATTTTTGTCCACAACGCCAAAGTCGTGGGAGTTCATTTTGAGGGTGAAGAAGTGAGGTGAAATGTTGAAAAATCAGTTTTAATTGATTATATCTTTATGAAAAATTCGTACAATTTCTGTTTAAATGGAAACGGTGTAGCCCTCGAAAAGATGCGTCCGTTGAGTTATTAATCATCCTTCTCCGATAATATTTTTACCCCCAATAAAATTGTTGAAATATGAAGAAAAATTTGTTTATTGAATAACTCTAAAACAATCGATTTTTTGGGTATAGTTTGAATGTGCGAAATGTAGAAAATAATGTTCTCTAACATTTTCGTTTCTATGGACGACCCTTGAATTTAGCTTTTTCCAACCCGTTTTGGAGGTTGGAAATTCGAAATGAAATTCTGGGAAAACTATTGACTGTACGAGTTCGGCGTTGCGGACGAAAATGTAGGTGAGGGCTCAAGCTACAAATTGTTCCACGGCGGCGAATTCGTACGATCAATAGTTTTCCCACAAATTGATTTTGAATTTTCAACCCCCGCAGCACCTACAGAATGACCCGTCAAAAAACTAGCCTTCTAATTTTTTCTGATTCCAATATACAGCACGACTGGACCATAACGCGTACGTAGTATGTATACCTATATATGTATGTAGCATATTACACAGCTCGACACTTTTATGGAAGCAATCGAGAGTGGGATCCCACGTGAGCTCATACCTGCTCGAAGAGAGGATAGCTAAATTTTTATATTTTTTCGCCTAATTTTTCATGCAATATGCCTCTGTATGGGATACGAAGATCAACGGAAGCTTCACGAGGCTTTGGGGCTCAAAATATATTTATATGCTTGTGTGAAAATTAAATGTGTAGGGGAAAAAGGAAACTCTTGACTGGCGTCGAAGAATATACCTTCGATCGAATTTTGAAGGGTTTGTTGTTTACTTTTTGAAAATATTCTGTAGATATTGTTGGATCGAAATGTTAGGTATTTAGTCACAAATTGTTGTTGTATACGTCAAAATTATATTTTTAGAATTTGTTCGGACGTACCAATTATTAGGAAAAGTAGGTTATAATATTAAAATAATGAAAATTTCAATCATCAGGCAAATTGAAGAATGAAAAATTGCTAGCGAATGTAAAATATATGTCAGAGTACCGATCAAAATAAGTTATTTTTAATGTTTTCGTCATTATCTTTAATTTAATTGATAACAATTGTTTAATATTCAGTAAATAATCAATATTACCGATTAAAATATTTCTGGTTTATCGAAAGTACTTTTTCACGAAGTGTCAAAGTTTTTAGTAAATTAATAAATTAATAAACTTACATTGAGACAAGTTCACCAGGCGAACGCCACCGGCTCTGCTGCTGGCGCACGCTGTTCGAGGTGAGAGCGCGTACCGCGTTCTCGCCATATTTTTACTTAAAATATGTGTATTCCATTAAGAAAACCAGCTATGCGTGTATGTCGACCAATCTCCTCGTACATATTATTTCCGTTCGATAAATAAAGTATCAATAATCAAGTTTGTCCGAGCTGCAAATTATTTCGTCATTCCAAAACTTCGGACTTTAACAAATATAACAATCGTTTCTACTCTATGCTTCGGAATAAATATCGAGGTAATCATGACGGATTTTTTAAAAAATTTCCGCGTTTTCAAATGATGTCTCAAACGTTATTGTGGAATTTATAGAGAAACAATGAATCATCAAGCGTATTAAAATGGAAATATCTCAGCGTAGAATTTCATCGAAATGAGAAAGTAAGAGGCGTAACGACACGACAAATACAGATAATATTGGAAATGCAGGACGACAAGAGCGATAATGAGATAAAGTTTATTAATAGCACACTAATATTTATCAATTAATCGCAATAAAATTTACGAGGGTCCCTAATGAAAATGAGGTGCAATCGAAGCCAGAAGCTGTTGAGATTCACACGAGAATATAGGAGCGATAGCGTGCCGTAGGAGGGCAGAACAGCGTTGTTTTTATGATATTATGTACGAGAAGACGAATGACGAATGGCACGGGGGTGAGATACGATACGGGCGTCACCGACAGAGCGTCGCCGCTAATTTCCTCGGCATTCAGCGGCATTGTACTTTAAATCGCTCGCAAACGCGAGCATAGCATCGGATCTCTCTCTCTCTCTCTCTCTATATATATATATATCACGCCCCCTTCAAAAGCTCAAGCGTCCACGCGACGACCCCCGCACACAAAGCTGACACCCTTCATTGCCATTCGAATCGACCAACTCCTCTCGCTGTCTCGCTCGAGCTATAACGGCACAATATAGGTACGTATTATTATCGTACACACGGATGTGTGGGATGGTTGGTACTCGTACACACGGTACTCGTCGATTTTCTTGTCGAGATCCGGCACGGCGGTACCTACCACCAATAACGCATATCTACAACAAGTTGATTCAGCACGTCTTGAATCAAGCCTACCCCGATCCGTCGAGCCGAAATACATTTATCCACCCATATACCATAAATAAGTAAGGTGGTGACCCCGCCGACTCAATCTAAAAATTTTCGTCGAATCAAACCGATCTAGGGTACTATTCGAGTATCGGTAGATGAATAATAATGTAATCGATTTAAATTACTATCGATCTTACAAATGTGATTGAAAAGCGAATAGACGATAAGAATAGGGGCACCGATCGACGGGAACTTAAATTTTGTATCTAACGACTAATTTTTGCTGTCTGTAGGATTATCGAATACCGATAATCACTAGCTATGTACCTACCGTCATCTGGCAAATTATAGAGCTTGGCTAAATTTCAATAATTATTTGAAAAAACTGATGCAATGTGCCGTCGACAGTTAGTGCTATTTTTGGCTAATTAATATAATATTATATTTAAATTTCCTATCTAGTCGCTCAAAGTTGCCGATTTTGAAAGATTTTATTCAGAAATTTAATAAAATAATTTAACAGAAAAAAATTGCTAGATGGTCCAAATGACTGATTCGCGTACGCAAGTCCTCGAAACCACCCTTACGTATATCTCTATATGTCGGTAGGTATATAGAGCATTATGTGTAATGGGCACGTAGTACATTGACTACCCACGATTCCCTGCAAGGGTCCTGTGCTCTCTACCTACCCTGTACTACTCGATCGAGAATCACACCGGACTCTTCTGCCTTCAAGTACCGTACTGAAATCGCTCTTTCATTTGGCCCACCCGTCATTCTTACACCGATGCCAATGCTCGAAGCGAAAGAGGCGACAAGTCAAAACGCACGGTTGGAGGAACGATGTGGGGATCGCGACGCGACGGAGCTTTGTTTAGGATCGTAGAGTTGTTTCGCCGAACTGACCCAACGAATCTGCCCCCAATCGAACGCTCGAATCGAAGTCGAGTCGATGGGAATTCTTCGATCTCGAACAAATTTTGTATAGGTGCAAAAAATTTGTTCGAGATTAATCGTGGTAGGTAGGTATGTGCGATAATCTTGGTTAATCAAGTTTCATATTTAATTACGCCGGATAAAAATCGAAATATGAGAACGAGAAATGAACCTTTAATTAAACAACAAAATTAACGGTGGATGCAGCAATGGCCGACACCATTTTTCAATTATGCCAAATTTTGTTACATTACACACTTTATATAGGTATTTCATATACTTTTATAGTTACAATTCGCCCATGTCAGCTCAGCTGGCGTCGGTGGACGACGTATTTTTTTGTTCCCGCGAATTTTGAACGAGGCTAAGGGGCGGGGTGAATTTTTCGCGCTCGCGCGAAGCAGAGGAGACAGTGAGAGGGCGGAGAGAGAGAAAAAAGGCCGTCTCTCTTTCGCACGGAGATCTCGAGCCAGAGGCACGAGACAGTCTCACTAATTATACCGTGCCTCATTAGCAAGGACGCGCCCCTAGCCAGTTAAGAGCTACGCGGACACGTACGTCCCCTTTTTGGCATCGTCAAAGCATCGATTTTCCCTCCCCTCGGAGAGAAAAAGTATTCTCTGCGATGCGTACCTACCGTACGGTACTCTGGTACGGTACACGGTATAACACTCCGTAGGTATCTACTACTAGTGAGGAACGGCTGAGACATTGCGGCTTCGCGTTTGCGAAAATACTTTGCATTCACACGAGAGAGATCGAACCGCCGTCTTACATTTTCTTTGTGAGAAGAAAAAAACCTCTGGTAAAAACCACCAAGTTACAACTTTTGGAGAATCAATATTTAAAATGGCCTAATTAGGAATTGAGTAACCATTTTCGAAAAACAAAATTCGGTGTCCAAAATTGAGTTTCTGCGGTTTTTCCAGCAGCTTCGAACTTTCTCTTGCTTAAATAAAAAACTTTTTGTTTACACTCTCATTTTGTTCACTCTCGAAAATGTGCCATTTACAATTAGTCTGGTACTTGTAAAAAACTTAACGATGTACGAATTGAAATTCCAATCGGAAAAACCTGACAGACCTGGATTCTTGTTGTTGGTTCGCACAACAGTTCCTTAAGTCAATCTCCAAATGAATTTCAGACATTAGATGTTAGATTCGTACTTAATTTCCGCCTTCAGTTTTGTAATTACGCTTGAACGAATGAACGAATCAAGTTGGACGTTAACTTCGAACTTATGTTCGATCTCGAGTCTGCACTTGAATTCAGATTCGAGCTTGAAATTTGATGGAATTCGAGTCCAACCCTCTCCTTCAACTATAGAATCGAAGGAGGACGAGAAACGATAAAAAGGCTTTTCGAAATACCTACTTATAATATTTATCGAAACAAACAAAAAACAGATTTTTTAGAAATAGCAGTTTCTTAATGACGAAATCGTTTTGTTTTTGTATTTCGATATGATTTTTAAAAAAGCTCGTTTTATTCTCACAATCTAACTTACGGAGAGGCACAGATGCGCAAGAGCGCCGGCACACAAGCCGATATACATATAAGTACGCCCGGTATGACGGATTTCATCGACGCGTCTACTTTATAATAAATTACAGATATTTTAAGATTTAATACAACTATGAAATGAAACACGATACGAAAGTATTTTTAAACAAATTTGAAATATACATTTGTACGATAAATATGCTGTTTCGACTCTTGAATTAATTTATACATTCACTTACGCTCTTACCGATAACATAAATATATGAATAGAGTACGGGAATTCAAACGAATCCATGAAAATAGCACCGTACTTGTGTGAAAATGTGGCGCTTAACGCTTAACGCTCTATTCTTCTGTAACTAATGAACCGCAATACACGGGAGATTACTGTATATATAACGATATATAATTTGAGACCGAAGATTAGACCGTGCTCTACCGTGGCTACCGTATGACCTACTAAAGTATCGACAATTATCATATTTACGTCGTCAAATACCGTGTCAATAACCGACGAATTCCATTGACTACCGGTGGCAGACTTACGCTATCCGTCAATAATATTCACACCATATAATATTGAATTATCTCTCTCGCATCGGGAGAAAAGTCCGAGAGAAATATGACCGGAGAACCTGCCAGTCTGGAGAAGCCAGCTCGCGAGCTACCGCTCGCATCGGTAGCTCGACAGAGCATACGACGGGTCCGAGTCTCGTCTTCCGCCTGGTACAGCCCCGTTGCCAGAGAGTCTTGAGTGTTTGCAGTCCACTCGAAGCTCGTCCCGAACGAGCCCGGGAGTCCGTCGCTATCGTAGCCGCCTCTGCTTCGCTCCTCGTTCGTCCTATTCTCCACATCGACCCTCGTACATATACGTATTTTATATATATATATATATATATATATATATATATATATATATATATATATATGTGAGGCCACCGTGGCCCGTTACCATCGACGTGGGGAGCCAAGAGAACGAAGCATAATTTGTCTAACGAGGGTCTCCACCTGTCATCCCGATGGATATACAGAGATGGATGTGCCTGTGGTTCGAGATCGACCAATGGAATCCATCGGGGCTTTTACTAATAATTTCTACTACGTGCGATAGATTCTCATGTCAAACATCGTTGGTAGTTCGTGACCAAGTTAGTTTCCAGTGGAAAACTTCCTACCAACGAGAATTTATGAAATCAGTCAAAATTATTTCTTTGTTTTCCGTAGCACGAATGGCTTTGTGACATAATTGTCACGGATAGAGAATTGCGAGTAACGAATACGGTGATTTGTTCCTCTAATAGCTAAAAGATTTTCGAGGAAAATCCCTCGTAGGTAATGAAATGAAAAATGTTAGAATTCATTGTTAGAATTTAAATGGAAATTTTACTTCGGAATCCTTTTTTTCATGTTGAAAATCGAGATAAAAATAGATAAAAGAATTATATCGCACAGAAGTCAATAAGATTTATTTTCAATTAATGACTGAAAAATTGAAAAAAAGTTTTGTCTTTTTTATAATATCTTTTCCCATATATTTACAAAAAAGAAGTATCTAGTTTTTCAGGAAACAGCTCAGTTCATCATCAAAGACGCATAAAACCATCGACGAATTATGGAACATTTCCTTATAACGGACATGAAGCTGTGAATCACTGAAATTGCCTTTTTAAATTCCTCGTTATAGACAAAAAATCTTTTTATGTCACGGGAACTTACTAACATTATTATTTGTTTAAATGTTGGTTGAAAGGAAATAAAAAATGATTATACATGCTATTGAAAAGATTTGATATTATGTTCCGGTTTAAAATCCACGTACTTATTCCATAGATTTTGGTATCGTACGGCCTATACACATTATACAACTTTATCGAAAGACCCGACGAGGGTTAATAAAAACGAAGCACCCACTTCTTCGTCCCTATCGCGTTTCGTCGCTTCTCTCTCTCTTTCTCTCTCTCTCTCTCTCTCTCTCTCGTTTCGGATGGCGATACGCGATTGGGCGGTCGCGGTTCGGAGCCATAAGGGTCCGAAAAGCCCATGCGACACTCACCGATACGTCCAGTTCGCGGTGAGCGACCTGTAGTTGACGTTTAACTACCCGCGATACATCAATCACACACGCCTGCAACCCTCATCGCCTATATACGTGCAAATCCATGAGAGGAAGGTTTGGTTTTTATGTACGCTTTCTCGCGTCCTACGATGGTCCGAAACGACCACGAGCGAAGAATCGCAACAACTGACGGTGCTTCGCGCTCTCGACAATAACGGGCATGCCTCGTCGAATCGGCGCTTTGAAAATCTTTTCTTTCCCTAGCTCGATAGAGGGAAAATCGGAAAGAGATGTTTAGTTTGATTATACAATGGAATACACTGAGATTCGATATCGAATTTAGACAGTTTCATTGAAATGTCAAGGACAAAACAGTATTTAAGGTCCGTTATAAAGTTAGAGATAAATTGTGAAATTGCCTATAAGTACTTAAATGTTATCCAACGGGCTCCGAGCGATCATTACAAATATATTAATTAGCAACATTTTCGCATAACCGTTATAATTAAGAGCCGGCTGGCCGAACATTGTTATCGCTTTAAAAAGCGAAAAGTTTTTCTTAGATGATTCGGCGTGTTATAATAAGGGTAGTTATAAAGTAATTATTAATCAAGCATGACTCATCGTATTTGAAGTTTCTGTTGCTATACGGCGCCTGCAAATACCAACTAGTTCGGACCTGCCGTTCCGCGGACGGACACTGACAAAATGCAAATAAGTAAATGGCATAACGGTCATCCAATATAGGTATATTAAAAGATTGCTGGCGCTTTTAAGTTTCACATTACGTTGGATACTTTTTTATAAGCGCGGTTGTCAAATTGACTGGCATCGCATCGCATCACAATCTTGGCTAAAAGTAGTCGCGCCGATATGATTCGCACTCCGCCGTGATGCACTTTTTATACTTGGCATTTGCCACCTTTGTTCAATAATCCAATTTGTACACGTTGTTGCAGCGTAAATTCTTTTTTTTTAATATATATATTTAGAGTACGCTGACAAAATTTAATCACGATACATACACAACATAATACATGTACATGATCACAATGAGCTAAGACGAGGCTCGTTGTGACACCAGATATTTTGTTGCCAACCAGCGGACTATTGTTTTATTTGACTTTTAAGTTGGACACAAACCGATAATGAACAATACACTTTGTTTCGAGCAATAGAATTCTGTGTATCACTAATAAATTGTCATAGTGCTGAATACACATTGGTCAAGGCCATATATATAAAAAGAAAACGAAAACAAAAAAGTCAGCCTTTTTTCATTAAGCAAGTTTTATGTTTTTAGAAATATGCTTTTGTCGTACGGGAAACGGAATGTTTAAATTTGTAAAAAGAATTCCCAATTGTTTATCCCGTTTATGAGTGAAATTTTTAAAAAGTTTCTTTAAATGATGACCTTGATTATCTATCAACGATAATAGCAAGAGCACATAGTTGAACAAAATAATGCCGGGCGGACGGTGCTTCACATTTGATAAATTCATATCTAATAAAATAGGAGGGGAGGAGAAAAAAGGTACGAGAGAAAAGACAGCCGACGATCAATTTGATTCGAATTTGCTTTCGAGACGGAGGAGGAGAGTGAATCTCCTGGTTTGTTTTCGGACGATGTCGGGACGTTTGGAGGGTTGAAAACCCTACATATATACGTATATAAACGTGTATGTGGGAGAGTCGAGTCGACGGGACGTGGGAGGTTTCGCTCGTCGAACAGAGCACATCCACACTAATTGGATAATTACGGCGTGCACCGAGTTTGTTTTATAATTGGGCAAAACGTGGAACGGTTGGCGAAGGCCGGGGAAACGCTCGCTCGTTCGCTCGGTCTCTTGGGTCTCTCGTTCGACGTGTCAAACAACGAAACGGTCGGAGTCACGCGCTACGTGACGAACTACCCTCGTAGCTAATCCGAGGCAAATCCCCGGTCTCGGGGTAACCACCCCATCGATGTGACTCGCAAATGCGACGAGTGCGACCTCTGCTCGTCATTCTTTTCCTCTTATTCGGATACCGCACGAGCATCTCGCGGCGTTCTCGTCCGCCCGATAATCGCAATCAATTCTTTCTCTTCGCTTCTTATTCTGTGACTTTTAACAACAACGAGCTAGAATCTCGTCGACCGGGAGCTACTAATGCTACATGCTTCCCAACGAGAAGAGAAAAGATCGCGCCTCGGTTCGCTCATTTGTCGGGCTAAATCGAATTTGAAGTCGCAGTTACACCAACGTTGTCCAATTTCAAAATATTCTCCTAAAACATATCAGATTATTAGACGTAACAGCCATAATGACTTTCATTGGCCAATTTTTTATGGTACTCTCGATTTCGGTAGTGAAAATTAATTAATTTCCGTTGATTTCTCGTTATTTCTCGACTACTCCTACCACCGCTACCCCCAAACCAAAGCCCCTTTTCGAGAATATGCCAAAGTATATCATCGTAGTCGGATTCGTTCCTCGATTGCATCTTCGATTAATGAATAACTAATTTAAGTGGCCGGATAAAATGGAGAGTGCCAGAAGAGCGGAAGGACTCTGGCTTTGCGCGGAGCCGGAGGGGGGGTATCTTTTCTTCTTTTTAGTCTTGCAGGGTCACGGATAGGAACGAGCGCTCGAGAGAAAGAATGAAAGAGCAAACGTGCGATGTACGAAAGAAGAAAAAACAATTCAAGGGTGATTACGAGCCGGGAAATCATCCCCCCCCCCCCGTGTAGCCCCTTTAAGGGGGATGACAAACAATAAGAGAGATGGAAGAGTCTCGCGATATATATCAGTCGGGACTCCATCCACCCCCCCCCCCCCAATCTAAAACACGCTGCCTATGTGTAGTCGCGTGCGTTTTAATTCTACTTTCGTCCTCTTCGGATAACCTACCCCCGTCTCGATGCAGGACGACGTAGGCGTACCAAAAGGGGGCCAAGTAACGAGAGTCGAAGAACGATTGACTGACTGACTGACTGACTGACTGACGAACGGATTTATAGGGTTGCGCGTATTTTGTCCCCCCTTTTTCTCACTCGGTAATCTCACCCTCTCTCGGTCTACCTCGGTCCTAGGCCTCCCTCGCAAATATGTATGCGCAAACACTGGACTGGGTTTCACTCGTCTCATATAAGACTCGTCGCTAATCGATAACCCACCCGTTAATGCACGTACTGTGTTATTTATATGAATTTTATAACGGCTAACGAGAC
This sequence comes from Netelia virgata, assembly GCA_951802705.1. Lineage (NCBI taxonomy): Eukaryota > Metazoa > Arthropoda > Insecta > Hymenoptera > Ichneumonidae > Netelia > Netelia virgata. The sequence continues at coordinate 21,625,958 of OX637865.1, forward strand.
GCGCATTGCCCTCTATACGCAGTTGGGGACAATTTTTATCAATTGTTTCGTCCTTACATGTTCGATTCTGTATAGTGTATTTGCCAGGACGAATCTCTTGAAAGATTCGTATAATTAAGGTAGTCCGATCGCTGGGGGGAATGAATATTTTATTCCCGTTTTTTCTCACATTCCAATTGGTATGAGCGTTGAAGGCCAGAAATCCCTTTAGAAGCGTGGAAAATATGTATTTTTCGGGAATTTTTTTAGAGGGCACAAAATGATCGACTCATTTATAAATTTTTACATAAGTTTATCATAACATCCAAGTTGAAAAGAAAATTTCTTTGGCATGACCAATAAAATGGCGGCGTTGTTAAGGGTATTCGGGCGCCTGTTTTCCGCGACATCGAAAACTGCTGCAGTTGTCATTCTTTTGCTGTTGATCCGAAAACGATTTAACAAGTGTCATTCGTTTACTGACATATTAAGGGGAAGGATATACCTAACAAATTATGAAAAAGTACAAAATTGGAAATTTGGGAGCCTTTTTACTCTAAAGTTCGAATTTTCGACCATTTTTCGACATATTTGTTCTCAAAAAAATTATTTATTTACACGCTACCTTTCAAACTTTAGGTATATCCTTCCGATGATAGTACAGAGAGTAAGCTCCCAAAGTTTCATCGAAATCGGTCGATAACTTTCTGAGCTACAACACGAGCAGTTTTTGAAAATGTAGTTTCGAGATAATCGCGTTGAAAGTTTCAACATGTGAAAACTATTAATTGTAGTGACTTTCGGCTTAATCAGCGATTCCAGGTGTGTACAGCAGACCTTCGACTTTCCGAGCTGTACGAGCTTCTTTCGTCTCAGAAAGACTCAGCCTATTTTCCCTTACAATTCGCGCCTCATCGGAGGTTTCGGCGAAAACTCTACGTTTGGTGCCAACGACTATATCCAACGCATTCATAATCCTTAAGATCGAAGAAAAGCCATGATTGAATACACTAGCAGCAATGTAGGCCAAAATTTCAACAATTTGTAAGCCAGAATGCAGGTGTTTTGGACCCAATCGCCAGATCGTCGAGTTGAACCTTCCATTTGCATTTTGGGTATTGCCTCCCAAGCACCTTTCTAGCAAATCATCTTTGGATAAATCTTGATAAATTGGCAGGAGATGCTGTTTGATATTTTCGTCAAATAAGAAAGATCTTCCAATTTTGAATTTGTATTTAAGGCGATTGCCTTCTGCCATTTGCACCAGCTTTCGGGTCCAGCCAGGCAGTATTCGTGATTCGGCTCTTCCTTTGTTGAAAAAATATGATAAAAAGTAGCCATAATCTCTTTTTTCATATTTTCAACACTATTTAAATTTCTTTGATAGCTCAAACCATAATATTTTATGAGTTTTTTTCACAACTTTATCCGTTAAATTGCCTCTTCCGGAAAGTTTTTTTTCTTTTCTCACGGTTCGCAGTCTGGTGCCCATTCTCTTCTCTGCGTGGCCAATGCATTCACTTTTTATAACAGTTGACTCGTCACCATAAGGATTTAGTTCTAGTATGGCCTTGAAAGTTTTTGAATCGCCATCACCTATATAATTGCCATACTTTACGCCAAATTTCTCTTCTGATCTGGAAAACATTTCTTTCATAGAATCAACCTCCATTTTTCCCGCCGAGCCCTCGTGATGCTTCATACAATTTTCTATGTGATCTTCGAACCATTCCTCATATTCTTTAGTATGAGTCTTATTTTTCCAGAACGTACAGCATTGGAAGTAATTACTTTTCACGACTAAATCGAACACTTTACCAGAGTAGTAGCCGATGAGCGTGGTAACACCATATAACGATTTGAATTTACGCTTTTTCCACCTCCGCTCTATACTATATGCGCTCATATTCATTATTTCGGGTTTTCCTTTGGTCATTTTCGAAAAATGGATTTTTTGAAAAATTCTAAAGGGATTTCTGGCCTTAAATCCATTAAGAAAAGTTGTTGCAAATCGACTAAAGAACAACATACTCAACATTCAAATTGACCCTAAGTAAAGTTTGTTTATTATATAATAAACAAAATCATGAAATTTGTTTCCATAAGATTGTTATAAAAAACTAATTGAAGCTTCTTTGATGTCATATAAAAATGTGTGCAAAATTTCAAAAGGCTTCATTGATAAAAAAAATCGAGATACCCATTGTATAATATTACGATATTTAAAACGGGCCCTTATGGGAGGTTACAAAAAATAACGATTTTCAAGAATTAATATCTTGATTTTTGAGTCGATAAAGGCTCCTGAAATTGTACACCCATCTACATATGACATTACAGAACGTTTCTGCAAATTTGCAGTGAAATCTAACGGAACCGCTGTAACGATAGGACTACCTTAATCGAGGTTCACTACATCTTCTCGATGAGCATGGACATGTTACCTTAAGTCGTCAAAATCCAAAATTGATGGTTTTATAATAAATAAGCAGTTGGTCTCTTCCAAGATTAAATATTGGATTTAAGGTCATGTGTAATTGTCACGAGTACGAAGTAACTGCAGTGTTGGCCTAAGGAGGAGATTCATATAGACGCGTGAATTTTAATCACTTTTCATGAATTTGTTTACTTATTCGATGGTTTTGAAATTTGGCATATTGTTTATTTATATTTTTAGCTGCTACGAGATTTTTTTTTTAATTCAAAATGGCCGATTTATTGTAGTCTTCGGAGAAGAACGCAGCGCGAGTTTTTTTTATCGGTGGGGCTTCTAGCTCTGGTTGTATTCATACGAAAAAACCTGTGTGTACGTATGTACGCATGTAAGAAGTTATGCTTATTTGGCATGAATACAACAATAATTTTTGAAGTTATACTTCTTTAGGCGCGTTAGGTAGTTCTGATGGGAGTGTATTTTCTCAATGTCACGAACTGCGCGCGCACGGTCACACACCATGAAGTTAGTTGCGAGTGAGAATTTCTTTTCTTTTCGGTCTGAAGTTATCCGAGTGGTGCGCAAATTGGCATATACTATGCCAGACGGATGATTCCGTACGAGGTGCAATAGCGTAGCGTCCGACAAAAACTGAAATAGCTATAGTTTGCATAACGCAAACTATTGCTTTAGGCTTATTTTGTGCACCTGGAAGCGTCCATAGTCCATGGACCGCGCAACGAAAGAAAGTAAATGTTCATCATTTTCATCAAGCAGTTACAAAATTCATTCACTCCTTACAATATTTCTCGATTACTCACAAATATAACAAAATTTTTTTAAACAATGCTCCATAAAAACAAGACTTATTTTTCTCGCACATCACCTTAATCAATCTTTGTTTTATGTTGTTATTAATTTCCCTAACTTTCAATATTTCAATGTTCCGTCCATAATTGTACCGACACGATTTTGTTCCTGCTATATTTTCACACGATTCGTCAAACTGCCCACATATAAAAAAATTCAATTACAACACGGAGAGAATTTTGTTTATTAATTTTTACGGTGAAATCTCGGTAAAAATTACATTTAAAACTTGAACCCGGTGACAAATGTGCAAACAGTTAAAAATTGACACTAGTTTCAAATATTTTACTTTCAGGCATGTAAAAATTGTAGCACGTAGCATAATTTTTACATTCCTCTCAGTAAAAATTTTGAAAAATTCTCATGTAGAATTTTTACGTTGTATTGTGAAATTTTTCCGATACATAACGATACAAATTTCAATGGACTGCATGCAAAATTCCAAGTCTTTACAGTAAAAATTACTTGGACAAACTTGAAACCTTCAAATCCCTAGCGAAAAATTAATTCCCTATGATTGAATAAATACTCTATATACTATATTGTTTTGTAATGAGCTAGTAAGCAATAGTAATAACAATAATATATGATAATAAGGGGGGATAGATTTAAGGAATAGTTTATAAGACTTTGTAAAAAACTTCATGGAAGTTATGCAAATAAAACAAGTTACTACTAACAATAATATATCATTGCTAATATTTATAATAATAATAAATAACTTTTTATTTATAACAAAATAAAAAATCCTACAAAATTGGTCTAAAAAATAAGAAAATTGAAAAATAATTTTACAATTATACAATTCAAATATTTGTACAGCTAAAAAGATTATTTATTCTTATTAATTATGAATTTCATTATTTTCGTTCGATGTTAATATTTTGAAAGGCTCGTTCTTTTTCGTTGTTCAGGATGGTGCGAGCCAGAAGATTTCGCACGCTACTTGTTGGGAATCCTTTATTTTGTATGTACGCGTTCAACACCAGTTTCCCATCTACCGAGGCAAGCAACGTGGCATGAACTTCCTCGAATTAAAAGAATCACAAATATACGAATTACTAATACGAATATATACAGAATACAAATAAGAATACGAAAAAATGTAAAAAGATATGAAATACGAAAAAAAAACTATCAGGAATAAAAACATGGACAACGACGTAAATTGATACTTACATTTTGCGGATCATCAAGATTTAATCCATCCTAAAATTAAACACTTTTTTCATCTGCTTTTTTCAAACATTTCATATTAAAATGGCAGTATTTTTGTTCTTGATTACTAGTCATTTTAGTATAATATTTCCGTACCATTTTAGACGTCGTTCTTCGAAGTTTCTTCAGACGTTCGTTCGTTTTCTTGCGTAGAACACAATAGACTGCACGAAACTTTCTTGGCACATATTTCGTACTGTAATGCACACGCGCGAAGTCGCTGTTGCCAAGCAACGCGGGTCGACGTCGTTCACGCTCGTCACACACAAGCACATATTCAGGCGTCTATATACACATTCACGTGCGACAGGCATTAGCCTGTGCTTAGGCATACGCGCACTCTCTCACAGCTTGCGTTCACGTATACGCACGCTGGAACAGAGCTCACGTGTTACGGCCAGGCGACCTAGCCCTAACTGATTTTACTGTAAAGAACGTAAAAATTCTGGTAGACGCATGGAAAATTTCGGCTTCCTTTTTAAAATTTTCAAGACAAACACGCAAGTTTTTCAATGTGCACAGTACACCTTCATTTCTATCAACACTTTTTTCAACTTATTGTAGTAATGTTTACGTTTCACGAAAATCTACTGTTAATTTCAGTAAAAATTCTTGAAAATATTTTTAATTTCTGTCACGCAACAGTAAATTTTTACTCATTTTCATTAAAATATATAATTTATTTCTTAAAACCCTGAAGAATTGCACATTTGTCACTCACTTACTGTGATTTCACACTAAACATTACTTAAAAATTCTTTCCGTGAATGCTCCCTATTTTTATATTTCAATGTAACGATCGAATTTGCTAAGTTTTCCCATTGAAAATAAAAACCTCCGATTTCGACAACAAATTTCTTCTGTCGCTGCTCGTCAACGAATTGCCGAATTTTGTCAACGTAAAATTGAATACTCGAGGTAAAACGTATTAAAAAACGCGCTCACGGAATGACTAACTGAAATTGGTTATCTATATAAAAGTACTTACCCCGCTGCGCCGCTTGTGGATACGATAATTGAGGCGGTGGTACGTGTGAGTAAGGTTGCGAGCCTCTATTCGCGTTCAAATGATGCCTGTTCGTTCGATCAAGATAAAAAACAATTAAAACGAAAAACATTTCAAGGGAAACTCGATTTTGATGGTAACACTAGGCTTCGATTAATCGGTCAATATAATATTGATATACTCGCCCAAGCATACGATGTCCCGGGTCGCCGAGTAAGGCTCCTCTAGTCGAGGGTGTGAAACCGATTTGAGGCCTCCACTGATTGCCATTATTACGATTCATTTGTTGAAAATCTTCGGGCTTGAGAACTCTCGGAGGTTCCTTGACACCTTTCAAACGTTTCGCCGGAAAGATGTAACCGGTACTGTACTTCGGGTCGCGGAATCTTATACTGTTGGAACAACAAAAAAGGCGAATGTGAAAAAGACCGTTCTTCGAGATGATTTTTCGAAAATTCACAAATTATTAATTCATACTGTCTTTCGTTCCAATGTCTTTTTTTTATTTAATAATATCCTAAAAATTCTACGAAAAAACATCATATATAAATGGGGCATACCACGCCAAATCGGCCTATTTGGAACTTTTGCATCTCCGATTTTTTTCAAATTTTTTCTTTTAGTCCTGGTTGAGACTCACCGCCATGATTTTTTTCAATTTTTTTTTTATCAACCCATTCATGAGATATAAATTTCTGAAAAATTCCTTTTTTGAAATGCACATAACTCCGCAAATAATCGACCAAACTGAACTTTCTTTTTTTCAAAATTTTCGGTTTTCCGCGTATTTTTCATAAAAAATGCCGAAAAAGTTTTTAAACGCTATTGATATGAGATTTTTTTATTTTAACAAGAAATGATTGTTTTAGCAATGATCGTCTATTTTTATTTTTTTATATTTTTTGGTGAAAAACTGTTGCTAATTTGAAAAATTTTAAGCCTAGTTTTAGAATGGGCCAACGATGCAATCTATTTTTTCGAATTTTTAATTTTCATGTTTTTAGGTATCCGTGTTGAAAAATATCTAAAAACAAATTCTTATACTCAGGAGCTACTGTAAATAATTATTCTAGTAACACCTAGTGATTATTTTGCAGAGTGATTTAAGGAAAAAGATATAGCACAAAATAAAGTAGGTACTTACTAATAATAAAAGATATATATAAAATAAGGTACTTATTAATAATAAGTACCTTATTTTAATAAGTACCTTTCGTGCTTACCGTGAGAAAAATCATACGTAAAAAGTCGAAAAAAACGTGAAATTTCACAGTTTTTTTTAGCATTTCGCCCATTAGATTCGAACCATCGAAAGAATGACCATAATTTTCTTGATATGCAAGAAATTTCCCATAAAAATCAGCATTTTTACAATCATTTTTGAGAAAAAAATGTCCCTCCCCCCTGCCGCGAGGCTCTTTTTTGCGGGCATACCCTTTGGTTCGAAAAATCGTGATTTTCGAGTTTTCGCCATGGCTACAAAAATTGAGCTATTCGGATATTCTTTGGCTCATTCTTATCGTCTTGGCGAGCTCTTCAAAAATTTACTCGTGCAATTTTTGTCGAACGAACAAGAATAGAGATACAGCATCGCGAAAAGTAGACTTTTCGACATTTTGCGATACCCATAAAAATTGGCGATATATTGCATTCCGGTGAATTTTAATCGTTTCGGACGCTCTAAGAGCCTATGGCAATCGTAAATTTCTCCTACAGCGAGAAAATCGTGGCCATTCTTTCGATGGTTCGAATCTAATGGGCGAAATCCCGAGAAAACTGTGATATTTCACGGTTTTTCGACTGTTCACCTATTATTCTTCGGGGATTAAGCACGAAAGGTACTTTATATATAAAAATGTTCCGTGACTGACTGACAGACAACACACAGACCAAAGCACTGGACGTAAAGGACTGAATTTATAAGGAAATTCTCTAGAGCGCAATTACATTTTGACATTTCCACGGTGCCATGAGTTCCACGCAAAGAAAGTCACGGCAATAACTATAACTTCATATGTATATATGTATGTATTTCGAAAAAAAGTACATTAATGCAGAATCCCACGTGGACGAAGTCGCGGGTAAATCTAGTTATTAACCCTTTTAGTGCCGGGCTAAATAGAGGTGCCTATGCGAGAAAAACCAGCCGAATTTTACAGTTTTACAAGGATTCGGGAAAATGTTTATAAAAACCAAACGAGGAACAATATTTACATGATTCAAAAAACCATATATTGTGGATGAAATACAGAACAAAATAATGACACTAGTTTTTTTTGTATTCAATTCAAATTTTAGAAAAAACAAAAGTATAACTGTTTATAAATAAAGTAAAAGTTGAGTTCTCTTATACAAAACATATTTGCATATACAAACAGTCATATTTCCATCATAATTTTATATGGGCCCATTATTATGAAGTATATACTTTGCATTTCCAATGCATTTTGTAACAAGATAAACAAAACTACATAACAACAATAAAACATAACTCGAAGGTACATGGTAGGCGCCGGGCGGATTATCTCTTTCGACATATGTAATTGGTATAGGTAATATAACATTGCCGAAACAAAATTATGTTGTCATAAATATTTATATTTATATATTGTAAATGTGTAAAATTTTGTTATTGTAATTCACACAAATAATTTATTTAGCATTCGTGGCTGCTAATGCACACTCCATGCAATCCTTTGTTGCACTTATTACAAATTGTGCGTGATTTTCTTTTTGGACCACCATCCTTTCTGCTGCACACCACGCAAACTCTTTCCAAATTTCCTGGCAGTTTCCGTACGCCTATACGTGGCACATTTGTTGAACTTTCAGCCAATGGTGTGTCGTGTGCTACCCCCTTTATTGCCACCCATTCAGTGGTTATCGACTGGATAATATCAGTTATAAATTCAAGTCGTGTTTTGGTTTTTCCGGCTGTATTGTTCTGATATAAGATGTAGGCATTTAGCACCATTCGGGAAAAAATGGAGAAAACTACTTTTTTCCAATATTTTACGGTTCGTCTTTCATCCAAGTATGAGTACAACATCATGTCTGACGTGTCTACGCCTCCCATGTGTTTATTACATTCTGCTATGATTGCTGGTTTTTCGACCTGTATTTGAGCATTCCCTTTTCTAATTGTAGTCGTTTTGTTCTCAGCCTTTTCAAATGTGGACAGGAGTAAAACATTTTTCTTCTGCGACTTTTTTTCCCGGTACGCTAATAGTAATAGTTCGTTGTTTCGGGCGTACTTAGATGCGCCCTCTTGCAATTTAGGCTTCATAAATGGGGGTATATATTTCCTGTTGCTGCGAATTGTGCCAGTCAGGTACGTCTCTTTTCCAAACAATGCTCTAGCTAACGGAATGCTTGTAAAAAAATTGTCAGCTACCACGTGATAGCCTTTCATAAAATAATTTCCCATATTCAATAATTTATGAATCACGACGTGGCCAAGACCGTTCTTCTTTATTTCTTCTTTATCAGTTTGATCTCTGGCTCCTCTATGGCAGAAAAATGATAGGCAGTAATGGGTAACTGCATCAGTCAGCATCCAAAACTTTATACCCCATCTGTGATGCTTTTTATTCGGCAGATATTGCATCAACGACGTTCTACACTTCGTGCCGACTAATGATTCGTCAATACTCAGATGTTGATGAGGCGAATAGTGAAATTTGAATTTATTGTTTGCGTGGATAACGACTGATTGAAATTTCGCTGTAGGGTCATATTCTGGGCTATCACGTGCTGGTAATTTTTCATTGTCTACGACATGAAAAAATCTAGAAACTAATTGAAATCTGTTTCGGCTGAACATTTTGCCAAACCATGGGATATGTCTGTGGTTTGTTGACCAATAGCTAAAAAGTGTCGGTCTACGTGTGATACCCATTTCCAAGAGCACAGCAATAAAAGCCCTCATTTCTGACACTGTGGTTGCCTTCCACTCTGTTACTCTCGATCCTGAGGGAACATCGATTCTATTCAGGAACTGCCTGGCATAGCGATTCGTCTCACTCCTCAATGAGCTCAAAAATTCTTCCGTAAAAAATAGATCGAAATACGCTCTGGGTATGGAATTTCTTACTGGCATATGTTTAGGCTTAGCAATTTCCATAAATTGTGGTCGAGGATTATGTTCGCTGTCATTGGCCACGGTAACTTCACGGAAATTTGTCAACTCTTCCTCAGTATCGAGTTCCTCTAATTCCGATTCGCTATTATCGCTCGTTTCACTATCACTGTAGATCCTACGTGGATGCCGACTTCTTGATGCCACGATTTCTTCCTCGTCACTATGTGCTACATCGATCTGGTCAACCATTCGGACTAATTCGGCGTCATCCATGACGGTGTATTTTTTTTATAAAACGGTTACTGGTAAAATTTTCGTCAAAAGCAACAATGTTTGACAGAAGCGGAAAACAACGGTAATAACACAAAAGACGTTTTGAAACTGCAACTGGGATGAAATATACTGTTCACATCAACGGTCGTGGAGAAACTGACTGATCCTACGTTTCGCTGCGGCAATGCAACGTTATTTTGGGATCGTCCTCAAACAGTTGTTTATATGAAACAATGTCGACAAGTGCCGACAAGGGCCCAACGCCACAGCGATGAATGCCGCAGATCGAATATCGCCTGAGTGGCGACCATCGGTGTTTATGTTAGATTTCGGTACCTCCAAACGATAGGAAAATGTTGTCGTCAAAGAAATAAAACGAAAAACTATTTATTTTAATTCTCTCGTAATGAAATTAGATAATTTATAACGTATTCTAAATTTATTTTGAGATAGAGTTCTCCCGCAATGCAAATAGTAAACCGCTACAAGGCGCGGGCCGATATATCGGCTCTGGCACTTTTCGCCAGTGCAACAAGAGCCGATATATCGGCCTCCGGCACTCAAAGGGTTAATAAGTACCATATTTTGTATATATATTTTATTAATAAGTACCTTATTTTATATATCCCTTTTATTATTAGTAAGACCTACCTTACTTGTTGATATATGTTTTTCCTTAAATCACTGTGTAAAATAATCAATAATCACCAAGTGTTACTAGAATAATTATTGACAGAAGGTCCTGAGTATAAGAATTTGTTTTCAGATATTTTTCAACACGGATAACTACAAACATGAAAATTGAAAATTCGACAAAAAATAGATTCCATCGTTTGCCCATTCTAAAACGAGGCTTAACGAATTTCAAAATAACAGCAATTTTTTACAAAACAATTTTTAACAAAATCAAAATAGACGATCAGTATTAAAAACAATCATTTGTTGTTAAAATATAAAAAATACGTAAAATACCGAAAGTTTTGAAAAAAAAGAAAGTCCAATTTGGTCGATTATTTGCGGAGTTATGGGCAAAAAAGCAAAAAATATAAAAGGCATTTTACAAAAACTGAAAATTTTCAAAACTTTATATCTCGTGAATGGCTTGAAAAAAAAAATTGTAAAAAATCATGGAGGCGAGTCTCAACCAGGACTAAAAGAAAGAAAAAAGAAAAAAAATCGGGGTTGCAAGATAGGCCGATTTGGCGTGGAATGCTTCATATACAGGTTATCCCTTTTATCACTGTCACCCGAAATAACTCGGTAATTATCAACGTCACAAAAAAATGTTCCAAACAAAAGTTGTACAGTGTGAAGGGGGCCATCAAATGCGACCTTTTTTTTTATTTCGATGGAGGCGTTTATGCACAGTGAAGGTCGCCTTCACTTTTTTAAATGGAATGATACATTTTTCCAGCCATCTTGTAGAGCACCTCAAGCCGCATAAAAACATTAGGGGGTCAACGTCGTTCAAGGTAATTCAAGGTCAGTATCGATTATGCAAATCTAAATATCTTGGACGACTAAATATTTGGTAGTCTTATAAACATTTGGTAGTAAAACACTTATGTTTGTAGTGAAACATTTGGTAGTGATCCGAGCTAAAATTAGCTGGAAATGAGAGATATCGGAGATCGTAGTCGTTGACAACACTTCGAGTACCTTCTGTCTATTTACCAACCCGCGTTAATCTGTACCGTATGTAGCTCAATCGAGGTTGCCGTTCAGTTCGATTTCGAATTTCGATAAGAGCGATAAGTACCGGCAATTGGAGAAAGTGGACATGATACTGTGTTACGGTGAAGCAATACAAATTCAACAAGAGCGCGTTTGTTGTATGCTGAGCAATTTCCAGATCGACTGTATCCAAGCCGGCGAACGTTTGACGCGACAGTCACGTCATTTCGCGCGACGGGTAGTGTTTATCCTGCTAAGAAAAACCGCGCTAAAACGCGAAACGCGACCGGATAGCTCGCAATGTTGTCGACCGGAAAATTGGTAATAAGCAGATTAGCCGAGGATCACGAATAGGCTCGCCTGCTCGATCACCGGACTTAACTCTACTCGCTTTTTTGTTTTATGGGGGACGTTGAAGAATAAAATTTGTCAAGATATGCCCACAACGCCGGAGAACATACGAGAACGCATCATCAATGCGTGTAACAGTATCACTCCAGAAAGCATTCTACGAAACAGTGCCTGACTGTCCGACTGCAAAAATGTTTGGAGGCTGATGGAGGTAATTTTCAACATCTATTGAAATCAAATATTTTCAAATAATTTCAGATCAGATCACTACCAAATGTTTGGTAGTCCGAGATATTTACATTTGTATCATCTAGATGATGCAAATGTAAATGTGCTCTACAAGATGGTTGAAAAAAGTACCATTCCATTTAAAAAAGTGAAAGTGACCTTCACTTTGCGTAAACGCATCCACCGAAATTTTAAAAAATGGTCGTATTTGATGGTCCCCGCCACATCATACAACTTTTGTTTGAAACATTTTCTTGTGACGTCGATAATCACCGAGTTATTCCGGGTGGCAGAGATAAAAGAGACATCCTGTACATATATATACATCTGTAATGGATTATTTCAACTTGTTAAACTCACGAACAAACTTTGTTGTTTCGAACAGGCAAATCATTGATTGGTGAAGGTAACGTTGCTCCGTCTCCCACGCAATCATCAGCCAGCAATACCGTACCACGCATTCCATCTACCGATATTTCAGTCTCCACATTGGATTCTATTTTGTTCGTGTAGAGACCTTTTAGAAAATCGTAACCGCTGTTACCGAGACCAACGTACAAGCGATCGTCACCGCGTATATTTCGCTTTACTGTGGAATAGAGTGTACCGTCAGTATTCTGAAATGGTGATGAACTAAATCGAGAAACTATTGTGGATTTCCTCACTTTCAGCATCGGTTAACGCATCGTAATATGGTTCGAGTGCTTTGAAGAGTCTTTTCTCATCTACGAAAGGCAACAGGGCGACACCTTGCCACGCGAACTTCTTTCCATTGAGATCGATCTTGAAGTCTTCCGGATAGAAGTCAATGATCGGTGATGTCTGCAAAGAAATAATAAATAATAAATGAATTTATTGGTTTTTTAAATCGTCGTATCAACGAGTGTTAGATCAATCCTATTCAAAGAATACAGATTACAATAATTATGAAAAATTCAATATCTCGTTTATCGAAAACTCACCGGATCGCTCATAAGATGTGCCCACGGTTCCGGAACGTGACCGCTACTAGCAGCTGGGAATACACCCATTAATTGTTCCAGCGGACGAAACTGAAAAAAATTCATTCAAAATCGCGTTTCCGTTTACAAAAAGAGAATGGTTATACTTTCGAATATTTTTCTCCAATTTACCGGTATCGTATCCCTTTCGAATTCCGTAGAGAGACCGCCGATGTTGATGAAGTCACTGGCGAACGGTGCATAGTGGTATGGGAAGTACCACTTCCAAGATGCGCAACCCTGATAATAATATCGAAGTACCCAACACAAACCGCGCACGTATTGGAGCGCGACGTTATTCCTGAATTGAGAAAGTGTAGAAGAATACGCAATAAAAATATCTACTTTTAATCCAAAGGTGATGTACAGTCCGAAAAATAATAGACATTTATTTCTTACCGAAAAGCGAAATTGTCCGCAGAGACGTCGAATTTGGACTCGTAATAACGATCTTTGAAGCCATCCTCCCAAAGTCGAACTTCATCGTGAGCTTGATCATCAACTATATCTTCATCACGGTCCTCGCTTTTCCGTTTTTTACTATGACCCTCGGAACCCTGGAAACATATATATCCGTATATGTATGGACATCTATATATATATATATATATATAAAGAAAGAAAGAAAGAAAGAAAGAAAGAAAGAAAAAGAGGGGGGAGAGAGAGAGAGAGAGAGAAATATAAAAAGTTATTACGAATACAATAGGTTGTCTCAATCTTCGAGTTTGAAAATTCGTTGAGTCATACCTCAGGCACGATCATGCTCTCGAGTGCGTCATTCCCCTTAGTTCCCTTCAAGGCCTGTTCCGTCGCGCTAGTATTGTAATTTCTTCCCTGCATGCGCATTTTGTATGCTTCCTGACGCGCATTTTGAACTGGTCTACTGCCTTGACCAAGGGCCTGTAAGATATTTAAAAAATCGTCTTATAGATATTGTCACATTTAACCGTGACTGTGTTAATAGTAATGGAAAATGACTCGGAAATAAAACGAGCGTCATCTGATCTCGAGGTATAAGAATATTCTTCTTGTTATTTATCATGAAGACTGATAGGGCTATTACTGCATCCGTTTACAATGCGTCATGTTATGGTTAACAAAAAATAACATGGTAAGCACTTTAAGCAATAATTCTGTTATTCTTTCAGTCACGAATAACTAAACTTTATAATGCAGTCAATTGTGAAATTTCTTTTCATATTTGTCCTGCTTATCCTGATAACAAATCAAATCTATTAGTAGCGTACTCGAATTTGTTCAGATAGTATATAACACCTATGACGGCTTACAAACATCAACCACTTTGAAAAAACCTAAGCTGCTGCGGCCAGTAGCTCGGTTAACACATTGCAAACGTAGAATACAGGTAAGTTTTGATCGAATATACTCATTTCCTTAACATCTCAACTTCATTACTGTGAAACCCTAAACAATCTTACCGATCAATCAGATGTTGTACCAACATAACTTGAAGTTATCAATATGAATTGACGCTTTTAAACAAGCTGCTTGCTTATTGAATCCCAAAGATTCTAATTATTGAGTATAAAAAAAAGATATGAAAAGACAACTTTGTTCTCATGGTTCAGTGATGCTATAGAATACCTGGGAGACTGTCCACCGACAAATTCCTGCTTTTTATAATATATATATTTTGAACAACTTTGTTATAACTTGTGTTGTAAAATTTCGAAAAACATTTGCGGTGAATAAATAAATAAATAAAGAACTTACCGTTGGCGCGAATTGTCCGACCGGTACCCAATTAGGTTTATAATTACTGATAGCTTCCGATCTTCGTTTCTTATCTTTTTCACGCTGCTTGAACGCTAGCTCATTTTGTTGTCGTTTCTTGAAGATCTCGTCTTCAACGCCACCAAGATCCGAAAGTATGAGTTGTACCCTGTCAAGATTCACGTCGCCACTGTCCGTCAAAAATCCCTGGAATGAGAAAAAGGTTAATCAAGTCCCGATTTTTCAATAAATTATCGATCGCGCACGATCGTGTCGACGTACCCCCGTCTTGTAAACTGTCTTTTTATAAAGAAGCACGAGTCTATCGATGGCCCCTTCGCGAATCTCGAGGGATGGCAGATGCGGCAAAAAATCGTTTCCTACGAAAAAGCACATGAAGACCCAGTCATCGATAGCGCGCTCGAAATCGTACTTAAACGGTAAATTCGGCATCTGCAATTCCCTCTCGAGATATTCGCGCAATACGTTGAGACGAACGAATATAAATTGACACTCCGAGCCAAAAGCCGCATCCTCCTTAGCCTGATTGGGCTCTGTGCCCGTGCAATCCTTCATTTCATGGCCCAACTGGCCGCAAATGTCGCAAGGCCGTGGCTTATTGGGCTTAAATTCTTCTCGAATAATGGTAAAATTCGGCTCATGAGTTGCCAAGCCCAGCATAATCAAATCGGCATCCGCTCCACAAAGTACATGCTGTGTGTTAGGATCATGATCAGGCTGCGCTGTAAACCAGTAGTACATACAAAACTTGACAATAGTGGAATAATCCGAAATTCATCATACGAAATTCGAAACATTTTTCAGACAGCTTACCTCTCTGTTTGCGAATGAAATCCATGATTTTGTGCTCTCCTTCTCCCGGCACATTAGCATCGCTCAGTATAACTTTGATGTTTCTCCATCCTGGATCATTGTTCAAACGCTCGTGTATGTAATAATGCAAACAGGCCGATAACCGAGCCATGAACGGTGTACCCTGCAATAAAGTACATCAGTTAATAATGTTATAGCGGAACGAGAGTATTGTACTTACAATGAAACAAAACAACAACAAAAAAGGAACATACCGGTGTTATGCAATTACTATCGAAATGCTCGCCCTTAGGTTTCTGCGGCGGTAAATATACTCCTGTCAATGCTAACTCTGATCTTATTTTATCCATTTCACTGAGTTTCTCGCTAGTCTCTTTAGACGCGCGGAATCTACGAGAGCGCTGCTGATTCATCTTGGCTCTAGGCGCCTGTACAAACAAACGGTAAGAAATCAAATTTTATAAATGGTTCTCTTGCACAGTCACTCCAATTATACTTACCACACCATCAATAGCCATGTATAGGACTTTTCTGGGCCTAACAATGCAGAATAATCGGTCGATGCATTCGAAGATCGCTTCCATCATTTCCTCTTCATTTTTTGGTGCAGGCCTGTAAATCAATTCATCAGTCTTTCTTCATTCTTCATTCTTACATAGATGTGTGACTGACGCAACATACTTGTCTTCGGGATGTGTACACGGATGTATTATGCCATTCATATCTAAATATAAATTATCAAATTCCACTCCGTTTGGATTTGGATCTGCCGAATTGATTGGAATTGGTTCTCCATCGGTCGATCCGTTCTGCGAATTAATAAGCTGGTTATTAATTTCCGGCGTAGGTCAAAAGTTCAACAAGATTAAATTGAATTTTTGTCAAATGGAAGTTCTCTATATATAAACACATAAAAATGTTCCAGCGGTAACAATTTTCAAAATGCGCATTTAGGTACCAAATGATGTTGCAATATTCGGATAATGGCATAAAAGAAAATGTATCATGCCCAACATTATTATTTACGTAAACAAAAGTAATCAACCTAATCGTTGTAGCATACAGGTTCCTATAATAATAACGTCTTTAATAGACATCTGTGTAGATACTTTATAAGAAAGATCAAGTATCGATCAAGTATGGTCAACATATCCAACAATAATATAACCCCATTTAAAAGTACACAAACAGAACGGACCATAGAGTGATAACTAAAATTTATCAATTAATGCTATCGCAAAGATGAAATAACAGGGAGATGTGTAAAAATATATTAAATTAATGTGTACAAATACAAAACCTTTTGCTCGATGCATTCAACAATAACCGAAGGATATTTTCGGCTAAGCCATCGAAAAAACGCTGGTACCCCCATGGCTTTTCACGTACGTTGTTCGATATCGAACGATATGTACTAATGGAAAACGTAAAAAAATTGTCAAAATAAATTACTTGCATACAGTAATGTCCGTATACACAAATGCACGCAAGATTTACTCGCAGGCGTTCGAGTTGCACTCGTGATAATCCGTGTGCATAACCCTACCTCGTCAGTTTGTAGAACGCGTACACTGAAATATAAGAATACTGGAACGTGCACCCAACGTAAATTTTCGGAGCGCCAACGTGGAGAAAGAGAGAAGAACAGAGCCGCTAAGAGGAAACTCTGTCTCTCTCTCTCGTTCTCCCGCCAACAGAAAGGAATACAGCGATCTGACTGGTGGCTCTCTCTTCCTGTGCACCCCATGGACGTATAAATATATGGTCGGAACGGTCGGAACCGTCGGAACGGTCGGAACCTTTCTCCGCAGCGGTGAAACCTCAAGGGTGAGGGGAATGAAAGTCTGCTGCAGTATCCGCTGTAACCACGGGCTGTAACGGATATGATCAACCAAGATGGCGGCGGCGATATCTATTATATCTATATCGATGATATATATAGGTCAAAATCTGATAAACCAAGATGGCTTACACGTGTTTTCTCTTCACCCCTGTGGCTTCGCCCGGCGCATCTATAAAGGCATTTTAGGCTCCGTCCAAATTGTCCAGATATTTGGTACGTTGATGGTGCACCCTCTCAGGTAGTTCGGCGTTTTAGTGTACATACAAACATATTCAAACAGTGAGTTTATCCAAGCTAAGAATAGCATAGTAACGCCATCTATGTTTTATGCGGTCTCTCTCTCTCTCTCTCTCTCTCTCTCTCTGTACAATCACTCGATAACAAGGAGGCGACATTCCGGAGTCCCGACGATCTCGACCGATTCTTATTTGGAAGAATAGCACTTGATGGCCGATACGAGAAAACCAAAAATGAAAGGTTTTGATCGGTCTCCAACACTGGCAGGTTTGTGCAGCAGGCGCTATGTCCAGCCATGATAAATAGACAATAAATAAATAGGCACGTTTAAAACGTAACAACATTAATATATTTCTGTTCGCTTTCAGCAACACGTTTTGTCGTTCGTAAACTCTCTACAGGAAGTAAGTAAGCGAAGAAAACTCTCGGCCGTGGAGGATACTGCAAACTGTGGGCGCTGCTTTTACCGGCAGCATTCTTGTTCAGAAGATCGCCTATCTGGTGTTGTTCGGTAATCCGAGGCAACTGCCTTGCCAACAGTCGTTACACTGCCTTATAAAAAATGTCCAAATGGATTCTGTCGCTTCACATGTGGATTCACCTATCTCATCCCCTACTATTAAATAGCTTATACCAGAGAACATAGATTTACATGAAACCACAGGCCTTATGGGCGCACTTGGCTGGGGTTCGCTTAGTGCTAACCCTGATGGCTGGGGTTAGCACTAAGCGATTAAGTACCTCGCATTAGAGAAAGTGAGAAAGGCGGAGCTATGCCATGAAGTTGGTGAGATATACGTGAACGTGCTGTGCGACCTACACATTGTTGTAGCGACGCCAGCGACGCCTGGCCGTGGGGTACCAAACTGCTCGGGGTACTCCATTTCTGGAGCTAAACCGAAGTATAGGTATACTCCTTCTATAATCGTCTGAATTCGTTGGTATTACATGCGGCAAACGTTCCGTGTATCACACATGAGATACCTGGCTGATACCGATATACGGTTGTAAAATTAACACAAAAGTATTGTCCAGCTGTGATAATCAGTATTCGAATTATTAAATTATTATCATAATATGGCCGAATTCAATTCAACGAATACGAATTTGACGGGTACCGGTGAGGAAGACGTTGTCACACCATGGGCTGTCGAAAGTAACAGTGATACCGGAGTCGATTATGATAAGCTTATTCGTAAGTACGAACAAAAATGGTTTACGTTTAGTATAGGAAAGAAAAAAAAAAAAAGGTTTGACCGAGCCGAAGAGAATAAGATATGTTGTTTTTGTAACGATTTTGCAGATAGATTCGGGAGTTCTAAAATCGATGAAGAATTGCTACTACGCTTTTTGAGTATAACTGGCAAAACGCCACATCATTTTCTCACAAGAGGGATATTTTTTTCTCACCGCGACATGCACACCATTCTCAATCTGTACGAGGAGGGCAAGCCTTTCTATCTGTATACAGGAAGAGGTCCTAGTTCGGAAGCAATGCATCTGGGTCATCTAATCCCTTTCGTTTTTTGTAAATGGTTGCAACAAGTTTTCGACGTTCCTCTCGTGATCCAACTGACCGACGATGAAAAGTTCATATGGAAAAATTTGCAAATGGATAAAGCGATCGAACTGTCATACACAAATGCGAAAGACATCCTAGCGTGTGGCTTCGATCTGAACAAAACATTTATATTCTCAAACTTGGAACACATAGGCAATAACCCAGCTTTCTATCAGAATATGATAAGGATACAGAGATCGGTGACTTTCAATCAAGTCAAGGGTATTTTTGGTTTTGGCGACAGCGATCCTATTGCAAAAATTAGTTTTCCTCCGACGCAAGCAGCACCGGCACTTTCCAGCACTTTCCCATTCATCTTTGGAAATTCCAAGGTTCCCTGTCTCATTCCCTGTGCAATTGATCAAGATCCCTATTTCAGAATGACCAGAGACGTTGCACCAAAACTAGGCTTTCCAAAACCCGCTCTGTTGCACTCAACATTTTTCCCTGCGTTACAAGGATCAAAGACGAAGATGTCGGCGAGCGACATGAATACAGCAATATTTCTTACGGATACATCAAAAGTAATCAAAAACAAAATTAACAAACATGCATTTTCGGGTGGTCGAGCAACGGTAGAAGAGCACAGGCAGTTAGGAGGTAATTGCGACGTCGATATATCCTATCAGTGGCTCACGTTCTTCCTGGAGGACGACAAAAAACTTGAACAACTCAAAAAGGTAACATTAACCTGAAAATTCAATCGGGGGAGGGGGGGGGGGGATATAATTTCACGAAAATATGAATTCCATATTAAAGTGACTTTTTTATGCGACAGGGATACACGAACGGAGAAATTCTGACCGGCGAGCTCAAGAAGGAACTAATCGATGTTATTCAAAAAATTGTTGCCGATCATCAAGAGACAAGAAGCACAATTACGGATGACATTGTTAAACAATGCATGCAACCTCGTGACCTTGGCTTCATATCTAGCAAATAATAAAATAGTAGAACTCTGTTTATGGCATGGAATATTTTTGCACCGTCTCGGGCTACGAGTGAATACGCACCACCCCCCGCGCCTTATGCTTAATGGAATACTGGAAATTTTTTATTTAATTATTGAAATATATTTATTATTCATTGAAAAACTCTATCTTGTGGATATTGTTTATTTTCTTGACGTATAACTATTTCAAGGCTATTTGAAACGTAGCACGCCTTCGTTTCTAGATGAAATGAGCAACCCCTCGGGTTACTGATCCGGTATCAAACATGTAATATTGTAACGTAATTCGCAATAATCGTTGCGCATGCGTATTGCTGTCCACGTTTCGTCAACGTGCAATAACACACGTTACAATGCATTGCTCATTTCATACGAGATCATTTTGTCTATTCGCCTTTCGAATTTCAGTACCAAAAAAAACCAAGCAAAGGTCGAACGACACAAGCTAAAACAGGCTACCTGTTTTGGTTGGAAGGTAAATACATACATACATACGATAACGGATGTGCACAGACGCGCATCCAGTAATTGACAAGCCCGCGAATTCGAGGCTGATATGATCGAAATCATGCGCAAGAACTCGCGCATTTTAATACGGTGTATACTATACGGTAATACGGGAACCAGCGATCACAGTTGGCGCGGCTCGTGGAACGGCGATTTCCGACGGAAAATAATGCTCGCCCAGTGGTCCGAAGTGACGCCACACTACGGATCTATTTATAACCTGCGCATGCGTAAAACGGTTTTACCAAGTGTGCGCGTCCGTCATTCATGCGAGTCGATTTCGTTGTTTCTGTGTGTGTCCAAGTTCCCCTGTCAAAAAAGAGATGGTGACGGTGGTATTCGTGTGCTTTGAGAAAAACATGAAACGAGTCGATTAACACTCTCGTGTCTCAACATTCATACGCATGTACGGAGTAATAATGATAATCGGAAACGCTTGTCCCACGTAAGTATTTTTTTCGCGTATAAATGTTCGTTTTCCCACACGTACGGAGCCACACGAAACTATTTTAGTCGCAACATTTTTGGCATGCCAGATACATTTTAGAATCACGTTTTATATATCATGTCGTCGCGGCTCGTCGCTCGTTATTTCCTCATTTATCTTGTATATCCGTCTCTCCTTTTTACGCGATCGAATCAAACTAATAATTGGACATCTCTTTTCCACGATTACCGGTAAATGTATAAAACATCCTCTTCACGGCTACGAACGTCTTGCGCGACCGGAACGTGTCCTATGTAGTTACGATGTGTTTGTAACGCCGTATCGCGCGACCCTCTATTGTACGAAATTTTGTTGATCATTGGATGCATATTCTCGTGCTCTGTCTTAAGACGAAACTGTTGGATTATTTAACGGAGAATACGCCTCGAGCCTCTTACATTATTCACGTAAATGAATTATTTTGGACCACGCGAACGCACAGATGGACGACGTGTTTACTCAATATTGTTTTTTCCTTCGCGCCCCCCCCCCCCCCCCCTCCGCTTCGGTCACCCGTTTGCCGATATTATCATTATGAATCCGAGAGGATTACAATCATTCGATGATTCGGAACATGTCGGGAGCGATATGCATGTTATTGTGGCTTTTTCAGTCAGGCGGAGGCAATGAATTAAAAAAATATATATATATTAAAAAGAATGTAAAGCATGAGAGGGTGAGGTTGAGACGAGATAAAATTTCACTCTTTCCTTACTTGCCTCCGAGGCGATTCTCCGAGGCCACGCAAACAAGAAATTTTAATAATTATTTTATTTTATTTACTTATTTATGTTCCGACTGCTGCAGATAGAGAAAGAGAAGAAAGGAATCTTTGAGCTTGCGTCGGAAGATGCTGTTCAAATAGGAAAACATCGGAAGCGATCACACGCGGACAGAGCCAACGCGAGAATTAGAAGAAAAAGAAAATAGTATTCATCGCAAATACTATGGGGGCATTTTTGGATACACCGAACACGGACAAGTACAACGAGCATGGAGCTGGGAATGAGTTGCGCTACGGCGTCGCCAGTATGCAAGGCTGGAGAGTCGAGATGGAAGATGCTCACAGAGCTATAACCGGTCTGGAGGGTGGTCTCGGGGATTGGAGCTATTTTGCTGTATTCGATGGTCACGCGGGTGCGTTAGTCTCGGCGCACAGTTCGGAACACCTCTTGGAGTGTATAATGCAAACGGAAGAGTTCAAAGCAGACGTTATAAAGGGGATACACTCGGGTTTTCTTCGTCTTGACGATGAAATGCGAGAATTGCCAGAGATGACCGCGGGAACGGACAAATCCGGTTCGACCGCCGTTTGTGCATTTATATCACCGAGAAACATATACATCGCGAATTGTGGTGATTCGCGGGCCGTCCTCTGTAACTCCGGCTCACCGATATTCTCGACGAGGGATCACAAACCCGTTGTTCCAGCGGAGAAGGAAAGAATTCAGAAAGCCGGTGGTAGCGTTATGATCCAGCGTGTTAATGGAGCGTTAGCGGTTTCACGGGCCCTTGGCGATTATGAATACAAAAATGTGGAGGGCCGCGGTCCTTGCGAACAACTCGTATCACCCGAGCCCGAAATATTCGTTCTCGATAGGAATGAGCACGATGAATTTTTGGTACTCGCCTGTGACGGCATATGGGACGTAATGACCAACGAGGATCTCTGCGATTTTATATACTCCAGGCTGCTCCTCACTGATGATTTAGAAGCAGTTACCAATCATGTTATCGATACTTGTCTATATAAGGTGAGTTAACACTGACGGACTTTTTAATACGCCGTAAGTGCGCCGCAACACACTTCCATTTGCTAAGAAAAGATAATTGGGCCATCGACAATAACGTATTTTTTTTGTAAATCAATTGGTACGTTTTCTTCTCTGTTTACAGGGTAGCCGAGACAATATGAGCATAGTTTTGGTTACGTTCCCAGGAGCTCCGAAGCCGAGTCTCGATGCCCAGAAGAAGGAGGCTGAATTAGAAAGAGCGATCGAGAGGAGAATCAAAGGTTCATTTACTTTTCCATACTCACACTCAATGCTCTCATTGTGCTGCTGTCTTAACCCACGATCTCGTGCCCACAAGCATTCTTGACGCTCACGTCGTTCCCCAAAGTAGGAACACAAAAATCGTCCCGCGTCTATAACGAGACAATCAGGTTGTCGAGGTCACAGAGAGCTCAAAATTACCCGGTCAAAAGGAGGCCCAGAGGCCGAGCCAAACTAACAAAAACGTATCCTTATTACATATCCCTCCCTAAACTAGATTAAATTTACCGACTGAATTTCGTCGATTGCCTAAAACGAAGAAAGGAATGCCGGAAGAAATAATTTGAAAGCTTATAGGACAAATCAATCGATAATGTGCCAATCGGTGGATTTTTTCATAAACACGAATCTAACACGAAAACTTTTAATCGGTATGAATTTCTTACGAAATGACAATTTGGGACCATAAATCAAGACATTGTAATTACGGATAGGTATATGTATATATATACATATGTCTACAAGTCTTAACTAGGTAATATCCCATTCGATGATACTTCACGTGACATTAAACGCGCACGTTCTACTATCTATCTGTCGGGCTGCGAAACGACGTCCGAAAAAACAATGCATCCGGCACATGGTCGTTGTTCCTGACGTGTCGATTAAAAAACAAAAAAATGCCATCCAAAACGCCAAAATCCAACACCGAAATAGTCTAGGCTGCCAGACCTCCAACAACTGGCGGGAAAAGAGGAGGAACTAATTTCCTTCGTGGTGGAAATTGTCCCGTCGGTAATGCAAATTACTCGAGAGTCGTGTAACTCAAAGTCACCATTTTAAGCCCCCCCCTCCCTCCTGCTCTTTAATCTTCCATAAAATCAATCTCTAGAAATCACTGTGCTGCCTTTATGAGAAACACCAAAAATTTAGCCTCTAGTTTCAATCAAATCGACTAGATGGTTTTTCGTCATTGATAATATCCATTATAGTTCGTAAGCGTGTAGAGTGACGCACTGATTGTGACGCCGAGACTCTTGTCGAGGGGATAAAAAAAACACGTGTGTCGGAATGAGCTATTTTCGTAGTTAGCAATCGACAAGTTATCGATCTTGTAGCATATAGAGTAATTTTGAATCATTTCTTGACTAAAGATGATATCGTGTTTTAAAAAGGAGAAGACGAAGAAGAACGAGATACTTACAAATAGCTTTATTCTTTAAACGACAAGTACCCCGAAAAAGAAAGAAATGTCACTCGGTAATTCGCTTAAAGTACGATGAATCGTACATGTAACTTGTCTCGTATGAATTAGGGATCAGAAGAATTCGGCAAGGGAAAGAAAGATCAAACGTATTTTGTTGTAACACTCGTTGTTTATCCTACAGCGTAAAAGTTGATGGTCGCGTGGCTTCCAGTGGACGTAGATGATTATTTATTTATTTTTTGATGAGTGTTAGTACATATATTCCTTATAAAAAAGAAAAGAAAATGTGCCTGCCTTGAAAACAGCTGCGCAAATAAGTGGATACAAGAAATGTAGAGAAAGAAATCTTCTAGAATAATCCATGTGCCGTTTTGTCGTACCTCTGTTTTAAGCTTTATGAATATTTTTCACGTACTCTATGCCCTATGTCTCGTGTAACGTTTATTCTAATATTTATTCGCGTTCGACAGAGCTGGTTCTCTGTAGCAATCGAAAGGGCTGGATTGATTTCGAGTGATAATTAAGATATTAGCCAAAATTCAGTCCAATCGTAGATCCAATGTCTGAAATAATGTGTGGTGCGTGAGACATTAGGGTCTCACGCACTCACACGGTTATACGAAAAGGAAAATATTGTCATACCTTCGATGTGTTTGTTCTGTTCGGAGCTTCGATTGCCATGCGCTTTGAAACTAAGATAGCCGTAAGAAAAGAAACTTTAGTACAATCATAGAATGAAAAACACGGCGTCGATAGTGGATTGTTGAAAATATTTGGAATAAATTCTGATTATTTGGGCGCTCTAATTCTCAGCGACGACTTCTTCCGTTCGAATTATTTTATTTGCAAGTCGAGCTATACGACACCGTAGTTCAGCAACCTAAGAAAGGAACAAAAGAAAAATCGGTCCACCCTTGGAGTTGTCATATCACGTCACGAAATAGATACAAAAAGAAAACTGACTAAGAAAGTATAGAGTTATTGAACGTACGATACTTCATGTTGTGTTGGCAATAGTTTAGAAGGCGCCACAGGTAGGTGCAAACTTGTTTACAACACATTAGATTTTGTTCTCTCGCAATTCCCTTTTACCTCTTCTCAATAGTTTAACGGCAATGCATTTCTTATGGAGATTCATTGCGATTGCCGTTATTCATTCCGGAAAATAAAGTTTTCTTTTATCGTCGAAAAAACGACAAAAAACGGATTAATGTATAATAATAATAATCATAATAACAATAATCGTTGGTAGACAATTCCAGGGGTGGATTAATTAGTAATGCTATACGTGTCGATTAGAAATTTAGCCACTCGTGACAAGATTTACACTTGTAAGATATTTCCATAAGAAATGTAGTGCCAGTGCGATTACGTTCGAGGCCGCAGTAGCTGCATGTTTTTTTTGTATATTAATTAGATTTCCATCATCGTTTGGTCGTAAATATTGTACAATTTGTTCAAAAAATATTCACCATTAACAATACTACGCTCGAAAGTAGTACGTATTTGCATCGAGAATCTTGTTTCTGTGTAAACACGATGACTAGGGACGACGCGTCGAAGGCACTTATTTATCATCATCACTGCATACTAATGTTCATAGAGACTAATTACACATAATGAAATACGCTAGAGATAAGTAATTTTTTCCTCTTCCGTCCCTGTACGTGTAAGAAAGGCCATCGCTGACCTACGTGCGGTCTATTAACCGAAACTATTGGCTCAACACCGTCGGAGATGTGTCGATATTTTTTTTTTCTTTTTTCTCTCGTCATAGTACAAATTTTACAAATTTTCCACATAGTCAAGACGCGATGAATTATTAATTATTAATATGTAACACCAATCGCTCCTGAAAATGCAACGTTCCTTTTCATAATTAGCACATGTAAAACGCGTAAGCGGAAAATTTTAATGATGATTTATTTTTATTTGCAACAGAAATCGTCGCACAGAAGGAAAACGAACAAGGTTTCGATTATATTCAACTGTTCCAACTTCTTGCGGAACAAGAGCTACCCAATCTGCCTCCAGGTGGTGGTCTTCATGCAAAGTAAGTTTTTCTTTTCTTTATTTTGCTTCTTACAAATGTTTTTCGCTCGCATTAATGTCACATTTTCTGGCTGTCTTTGCCTTTACACCGTATTATTATTATTATTATTATTATCATCATCATCGTCATCATCTCGCGCAAAATTTAAATACCGAGCGAACCTCCCTCCACTGTGTTTCGTCCCGACTAAAACGTCGAATTATTCCAAAGTGAAGAAATTTTTGGTGAATATCGTCGAGTTTTCAGCCGACGCTCCCTCTACCCAGACTTTTTTCGTGTTTACGTAATGAATTTGGGCGAAGGTTACACGCAATGCCACTAAACACAAAGAGTCGGCAGTCTATTAAAACTTGGCTTGATTCCAATATACATAATTAGATTTCCCGCCGCAATACGATAATTGGAACGAACATGACCATGAGCGGTATAACGTCATTTTTTTTGCTCTTTGATGTCCGACAAAATTTAAAGGAATATATTATTTTCGAATTGCATGCGTCATAAAAACTCGTCTTTCGATCGAAATTATTGTTATGTTCGATGTGCAACGTATTCTTCATCGTTATAGTCATACACATTAACGATGTATGGTATTTTTTTGCAGGCAACCACTCATTGAACAAGTTTTTCGAGAAGTATGCCCCAGCAGAGCAGACAGTGTAAGTCTTAGATACGATTACCCTTCAATCTAACTCCGCCTTATTCTAAATCACATCAAATGTACAACTATAATCATTGCACAAGCCCTATTTCCATCCTCGTTTATGCAGATTTTACTACAGAGAGCGAGAGAGAGAGAGGGAGAGAGATAGGAAGAATGAACGAATGAAAAATAATTGCTTAAAGCCTTTGTCTCCTTGGATAACAAAAACAAACCGAGTATTTCACCACATCACAACATGACCGGTAAATGTAAAATCATGTCTGCCGAAAAGCAAAAGAAAAAAGATACGGAAGGAAGTACGTAGAGCAGTGTTCACGAAAAACGTCGTCGTTTAATTATTAGAATCATGTGTCGAGGAAAACATAAATAATGAATTTATTAATAAGATTATTGGTAAGCGTCAAATCGTAATTGCAATGCATTGGAAAACGGGCGAATGATGGGGTGAACAATTGTACAAAATCCAGAACACTTGAATTTAGATTTTACTTGAAGTGAACAAAAAAACCAATAGAAAAAGTTAAAAAATTAAATAGTTTGACGAACAAAGGGGTTTCAAAGGGATCGATGAATTTACTCTTTGTTACACTCTAATCAAACGTATATCGAGTAAGGTGTTATATTTCTTTTTCATCGAGATTTAATTGCTTCTAACAATCGTCTATCCTCGATCGCTATATGACGTACTTTTTTGTATCCTCCTTTTCCTTTTTTGTTTTTCGCCTGGTTTTTGTCCGTTAATCGCCGCATAATTCCAATTTTAACAGATGCGGTAATTGGTATTGCGGATGATACCGGAAATTTTCACGAGACAAACTGTCGAATTTTCAAAGTCCTTTACGGATTTGAGGGGCAATATTTTGTCATGCCTACAGTTGGCGCTAGAATGAGATAAATACATTTGATTGCAATCGTACATTGCTAATCAGCGCCCCCACCTCACCCATCTCCTCCTTAGCCCTCGAATATAGAATAAGCCACAGTGCGCTGCGTTAAATTGGAGCCAGATTCGTTCAATTAATTCGTATTCCCTTGTCTTCTCCATGATAAAATCGATATCGAGAGTTAGCGAAACTCACAACAGCAGTTTGTTATATGTTGTAAATTTCCCCTACATCCACGAAGTGGCGTAAATTTATATATCGCGATTATTATGCAGGGGGTTGAAAGATAATGTACTTGGGGTGTACTATACTCGCGAAACGGGATTAATCAACGCGAATCTAGACCACATGGTATCACACAGATAGGCGTATAATATGGATGATTCTATAGAAAAGTAAAATACTTTACACCGTCTCCAATCCCATCGCGTTGAACTGAAATTTTTTGACATAATTAGTACGCGTTATAAAAAATATCAAGAATTTTTCAAAATTCTTGAAATTCTTGATTGAACGGTTTTCCCTAAGGTTACATTTTTCTTGTATGACAAAAATATCACTTGTTCATTTTGATTCCACAAAAGTCATGAAAATTACACTTTTTTCATCCGTCAATATGTTTTTCCTTTGGTATATTGTTTAAATGAAAATTTAAGACGATGCTGCACTATGTTCGATTTTTGGTCGTGTTAGTACTGCAATTGTCCTCACCGTTGAGGTCACTAGGAACAATGCAAAGGGTCAAGTGGAGCACCTGCAAAAATCAGCATATTTCTCTCGACTGTCGACTATAAAGTGACGACAGTTACATTCTGACCTTGGTATGTTTTACCGTTTAGCGATCAACGGTAGCAGAAAGTAATCTCTTATCTTATCTCAGCCACATGCATTCAAAAATACAACATCACACGGTAACACGTTGTGTCAAAATATTCGGACAGAGAAACGATTGATAAAGATTTAAAAACAAGAATGCCAAGATATCGGTTAATTAACGTTTTGGTTATTCAATTTGAATTTGCGCGACACCTGCCTAGAGGTTCCACTGAAATATAATAGAGCAGCGGGCTGTTCTTATACGAATCGTTGTACTCTTTTTATATGATCGAAATAAACAGATTTCAGATCTACCAGAAACGTAGATAAATATAAATATAATTAGTTTTGCACTGTCATTAAAAACACTCGCAGATATATCGATGTTACAAACACTGAGAAAAAAAACGGACACAAATATCGTTAAATAATTTCAGATGCCCGTCACAAAATGTATCCATATATAAAAAAGTTTCAGTCCAATTTTAAGGGATGAGTTGGAAAAATCTTCCAATTTTCTACAGAATCACCCATCTATATATATATATATATATAGTGCTTGCGTGTGTGCGCGCGCGCGCGCGCGTGTGTGTGTGTGTGTGTACGCGCGAATATAATCTCTCATCTTAGGAAAAATCTGTCACATTGTTTTCATAGGATCTAACGCCTTGACGACGATGCAACAAAAACACCCATCCACATTGAAGATCTCGTTTTTTTCCATTACCATTTTGAAATATTCTTCAAATCACGAAAGGACGTTTTACTGTTTTGCTCATTGCATAATATACGTGGTGGAGAATAATCTATATATTTATCACGCATGTACTTATTGATCGGGATTAATCAGTTATTACTTTTTTTTTAAATTGTTTATTCTTTTATCTTCTGAGAGCGAGAAAATAACGCGAATGATCGTATGGGCGAGAAAATTTGGATAATTCGCGAATGTGTCGATACTGGAGTACGAATCAGATATGATGTGTAATCTAGATTTCCATTAAAACGATAAACACACAGCGTAGTAAAATATGTCTTCGGTAGGCTCACCTGCGTTGACAGTAATGCATAATATTACGACATAAGAATTATATATTTTTGTAGTTGTAGTGGACTTGTGCTCAGAATATATATTCGTATGCGGTCGATTTTTTCGATCACTCTGATAAAAGAAAAAGAGGAAGAAAAAAAACGGGAATCTCTTCGGTCTGTTACGCATCACAGGAGTAACGGACTAAACTTGATTTTCGAATAATATTATTATTTTTTTTTTTCGGAGTGTCGAAAAAACGGACGAATTGCAATTAGCGTTAGACCTAGCAGTTCTGTACATATAAATGACGTATCGACAGATGTATGTATTGAATTTTTCTTCGGAAAAAATGATTAGTAAGATCGTATTAGCAATGGCGGAGGCCTTGATCTTAGTTTCCGAAGTGTTTTTGTGAGTCTCGTTGCTCATAGCGAAATTAACCCGAATAGTCAATAAAACTTGAAGATGAAAACGAAAACAAATACACAAGAAAAACGAGAGACAGAAAATGTGGTGGAGGAGGAAGAGGAGGAGGAGGAGGAGGTGGAGGCGGAGAACAAGAAATAAGAAAAGGAGAAGAAGAAGAAGAGGAAGAAGAAGAAGACGAAGAAGAAGAAGAAACAAGAAAACTAAGAATTCGTTTCGCATATAACATTTCCATATGAATTTGAATAAGTGTGAATTAATTAATGATCTCGATCAAGCGACATAAATCATCAGAACTGTCGCGTTTTCGTACGGTGATCGAATCGCATCTTTTGATAGCCCTTGAAACACAAATTTTTCCTTCGAACTATATGTCAAGGCCATCCTTCACATTTCGGTACCGAAAATAGCACGCAAAATTACATTGTCGTTGTCCCGTCGACTTTTTTTTCGATAATACAGTTTTTGTTTCTTTTTTTTCTCAGGGATTACGAGGGTCGGTAAGGGATCATTATTTTTGAAATAACGAATCGACAAGTAAAGGAGATAATATTTTAGAAATCGGAGATTCGTTACAATCTTAGACGAAATCAATTCGAATTATTGAAACGACCATAGAAATGTTTGACTAGCCGCGTTAGGCGACACGAATAATATTAATGGCGACAAATCGTTAGCAAAAATCGTTAAAGAAATCCTAAGGCCTGGGCGGACGATGTCGATTCACCGCCGCATCGGGTCATCTTTCGTCTCCTCGGCATATATCTCGATGATCTCGAGCCTAGAAAGTATCTCTGCCCGCGTCATCAATCATCGCGTCCGTTGAATCTGACGGATCGCCTCGTCTGCAAACTTCGTTAAACAAACAAAGAAATAATAATATTTTGTACATCACCGCTCTACTTTTTTACTCGTGCATATGCCGTAATGTTATAAAGACCGAATTAGTGCAGATCATATAATTCGATTCTATCACCGTCCACGACCGAAACGATTCGGAGAATCCTCTGTAATTTAGAACAAGACAAAAACAAAACTGTTGGCACGGTATTTTTTAACGCGCGGTATCTTGGTACACAATAGCATATTTTCGAAAACATTTCTTCGGTTCCGCAACAATTTCGCGCGTTTCTCATTCGTCATGCATACTCTGTCTTTCTTCTCTCTTCCGCTCGGGAATACTTAAAAAAAAATCGCTCCTCCACCAATAAAAAATAGTTTTTGTCCATTTTCTCAAGGGTCCATTGATATTTTGGAAAATAGCGAAATCTTTGCATCCGCGGGTTCTTTGCAAAATTGCAAGATTTGCGTTTTTCCAAAATCTCGATGTAGAAATTGCAATTAGAATATGGTCCGGTAGATTTTTTTTATACGAATAGGCCCCTGAATAGCATTCGCCATCGTCTCGGAACTCTTTCCGTGGCTCTTTGGCTCTTTGAAACGCTTTGCCACTTTTATGAGAAAATGTTTTCGTTCGATGAGGTTAATAACAGAAGATGTTAATCGTCTAGCGCGATCCTTTTACTCGAACATTCCAAAGACAAAGACATCGACGCCCGCGCATCCTCATCTCTAATCGATCGGTTTGATCTTAGGCAAGGCAAATAAAAGAAAAAATCCGGCTCTGAGTAATTTGGACGATATTGAAAATACTTTGATCTGAAATTGTTTTGCTAAATGGTTATCACGTCCCTCTTCCGAATAATAGCCCCCCCTTTATATTATCCATGCGCCAACAATTATAATGCCGATGGGCTTTTAATAATTTACAACAGTGATATCAACTAACTCGAATAGTGGCGAATGAAAAGAAAAGAAAAAAAAGTAAAGCAAAGAAAAGAAAACATCAATTCATTTCTCCTAACGGCCAATCCGACAGCGACGTTCGCACGATCAAGGCTAACTATTTCACAAGTACCAGCAAAGCATTTTCAGATGGAAGCCGTGAGAAATGATGAAACGAAGAAAAATAACAATTAATGTGGCGAGAGTTCGTGATTTAATATTTCTATGAAGGGATCGTCAGGACTTGACAAAATATTGTTGATTCGCGGTAAATCGTACCAATTCAGAAGAATGAAATTTTGACGATAGAATTTTTTTCAGCGGGACCTTTGATAAAACGAGAGGAGGATCCCTACCTGTTTTATACCGTTCGTCACGAGCGACCTTAACACGAACGTTCTTACGTCATGTACATAGCCGCGTTGCTGATGTTACGTGTAACAAAAAATAATAATAATCGAACGTCAGAGCCTGTCGGATTTCTTCGTGAGAAATATAATTTAAAAATGTTGAAATGCTAGTTTAACTTGAATTCAACAGGATATCATGAATATTTTTTGTATGTTACTATTTACTTATGGAATTACTTACACTATACTATTTGCCCATGTTGTTGTATATAATATACACAATTAAAATCCAATTTCAAGGGAACACATGTGACTTTTGTATTATCAAGCTCGATTATGGCATTCTTTATTTCATATATTTATTTTCAATTTTTCATTTCTCGCTTAGCATCTTCTCTTTTATTTTACTCCTACACTCTAGTACATTTTCGCTGACATCGGTTATGACATATTGATTATAAGTCTAAGATCAATCGTTCCGAAAAGTGAAGATGAGAGAGAGAGAGAGAGAGAGAGAAATGTGCCTAATTTACTTATCCGATGATTGGAACCCGCGGCGAGCTTCCACATACCAAACGCACAAACGAATCGTTTCGCTTGAACTTTATTCCATGAAAATTGCATTTTTTTGTTGTAAACGTAGACTTTACGTACGTCGAATTATATCCAAATCGACAATGATAGTGCTATTTACAAATTTATTTGTGGTACCATTGGGTTTATTAATCGTACGAAAATCGTAATATCGTTCGGATTCAACATCAACGTTTCTGCTAGGATTGGCGGCTCTTTTTCGTTTAGCGATTACCAACAGTATTCTCGGATACTTGGAATAATATCACGAGAAGATTATTTTTATTAGTCGAAATGCAAAGAAAAACCTGTTTTCGCAATCGAACGAATGAACGAATGAAATTTATAAAAGTAAAACAACTTCTTGTGCTGAATGATTGTCGTTTCTTGATTCACGTCTCACCGGATTAAGGATGCATGCTAAGGATCTTAACGAATTTTTTAGTTTAAATTATACTAACTCGCAATTTATCGCAATGATCTTTGATCTGTTTACCCGAGTTATTGCGGCAAGTTTTAAACGTTGTGTAGCTTGGCCGGCACGATTAAATAATCTTCATAGCGCCCTTCCTTTTGCTACTAAAACAACAATACACTAAGTTTCCTAAACAAATATGCATTTATCGTTTGGTAACCAACAAGATTTCAATGGAAACCAATAATTTGAGGAGAATGATATTGAGAATCGATGATGATTCGTCAATAATGGATCACATCTATACAATAAATACAGAAACGGGAGAGAGCGAGAAAAAAAGAGAACAGGGAAGGAGAAACGATCGACGTGAGAGTATTTTTTACATGCATCCCAGGAGTTAAACAACAACAACAAAAAACTGTAATTGAACAATATCCGGTTAGCTCTGTGTAGTGCGAGTGTAAACAAAAAATGTGACGTAACTATTTGTGCCAACTTTACAGGGGTCTGAAAGTTATATCATGTACACGGTTGTTGAACAAACAGAGAGTCATTTTGTGACGATATCAATTTATATTGACCGCGAATTATTAATAAAGTTTATTCAGCTGGACGACGTGTTTCATTGAAATTTTATTATTCTTCCATACTAGTTTAGTGCTCTGGGTTTTGAGTAGTCGAGGGAAGTGGTTTTAACGGGATTTCGATTGAATGTGATATGCTTTATTTTGTTCTTTTTAATTTTACTAATAAAGTTTTGCACGATTTTCTGTTCGTTGTAAGTCAAATTTATTTCGGAAAACATGCTGATGAGGTAGTCGGCGATCCGTCGAGAAATCGTAACCCGAATACTTGGTCGAGAAAAGAAGTCGATGTCGATCCGTAAAAATCCACCAATCCCATTGTCCGCGATACGATCCTATTCCACACGATTACACCCGATTGTAATACAAGAAAAATATGACCGTGGGTGTGTGCGTGTATATATGATGTGATGTGATGATGATGATGATGATGATGATGATGATGATGATGATGATGATGATGATGGATTTACTTCTTGTTTCACGTAGCATTACTGTAATATGATTGCAGAATTCAGACACCAGTTAGTGTACTCAATATGTATTCAAAATTGATACATGCTGTGTGCGCTAGACTGACCATTCTGAAAGTGACAAAATCAACTTACCGTCGACAACAGCAACAATGGAACGAGTACTCTACGAGCGATGAGTGTACAAAAGAGCACTATAAGTAACAGTGCAGGCACCGTTGGTTACTCACTACTCACTAACAAACGAACAAAAATATATATTATGTGTATACCTACACTTGTATACCTAGTTATAACGATATATCGATTGTAAGGTTTATTGTACAAAGTATTTCATATTCTGCCAAGGGTAAAGAGAAAAAAGAAATTAAACAAGGCTCTAGAAACTTTCAGGCACTTTGTAGACCGTGGAGAACATATCTTTCTTTATTTTTATTTCTTTCCTCTTTTTTCGTCGTTTCTTTTGTAAGTTATTGATCTAAGTGTATGTAAATACGGTTATATATTTTTGTAGACATCTTTTGTAGCCCCTTCTCCTAACAACTTGAGCGTACCTGGAACAATGGACTGACAGTGATGGCATTTTTACCTTACCGGAAGATCATTGCTTGACTACTGTACCTGATGTGCTAAATTCAAACGGAAATCATGACTTGCTGTAAGTAGCTTTTCGCAAAGCGATCGCTCGAATTTAGCTCTGGAAAATCAATGACTATACAGTCTTTCAAATGTTCTATTTTTCTTCATTTGGCCCATTAAAAAGAAAGAACAACAGCTTTTTAGAGCAATCATTTGACTATCCGTCTATATGTAATATCTACATTATTTTTTATTCCGACCGAAACTCTTTCATTCTTCAATAGCTCACCAACCTTCTCCACATATACTATCGGCTTATAAATTTTTCATTGCTTCTTCAAGTACTCGCAGCGTTATCCTTGGCTAATGAATTTCTTTAAATCCAAAAAACAAAAAAGGAATATCTATAATCATTTTTCATTAATATACTTGAACTTCATGTTGTCATCTATGTAAGATAGGTATATTATTGTATTTCAGTGTATAGCTGCCGAAATTCGAGAATCAAATCTGTACTATGTTTGAATTCGGTAATAACAATTGAATTGAATATTTGATATCAAATGATGTTTACATTTCTGTTGAAGTATCTTTGTGTGTGCGTGTGTACGTGTATCCCTGTGCGTGTGCCGCCTTTGCCCATCCCTCGTTGTACCGGTGTTAGACCGGCAAACGACGAAAATAAAATGAAAATAAAGGAACGAAAACGTCTGGATTATGTTCAGGAATATATTTTATGGAACGATCAAGCCTAATGTTCGTCGCTCAATATTTTCTGAACTTGGCACGAATCATCATCGTCTCTACTGTCTTCGTTAACACATTTGCGGAGCTTTGCAAAATCATTTACCGCCGTTCAGAGATTATCCGCAATGTTGATAAAATATTGAATCGACGGACGATTAATCCGAAACGCTCTTATTTTTATTACAACACGTATATAATAACTCACAATACAAAAACACATCCTAGTTTGTCCGAGTTATCACATTATAGATTTTCTTGACATGCAACAATCATACTCTTTGTATAATTAATACACAAATCGCATTTTGACTTAAAAAACAATTTGATTTTCAACTTGTCCTCACTTTTATTTCTCAAGTGTCGTAGTCGTCCGTGGTCGGCTAAAACTTATCGCATTTCATTTTCGAGTAGTACAGAATAAAAACTGTACGTTTCGGATAGAGTTGAACGGGGCATGATGCATCGTTAAAATTCATTAAGGAGACACCGTCACGTTGTACTTATCTCGGTATTATAGAAATACGAGTTTGTGCTGAATTATGAAGTGAACATAATTGTCACACTTGGAGTTTCCTAATGTTTATAGTGATATACGCAAGAAGTATACCGATCCGTAGCTTCTATCGTGGCAACTTGACACGGATACAGTAAAAAAAGAGACGGCAATACATACGAAGGGACTTTTGATTGGAACGCGAAATATCTTCTACGCGCAAATCGAGTCATTTGCCCAATTGCAAAGTACCTACATATATATAATATACACCCACGCATACATATACGTATGTGTGTGCGTGTACTTGAATTCGTAGATAAATCTTGTATCACATATGCCTTTATGTAAACGATGCGCATTAATTAGATACAGTGCCATAAAAATTCGTATCTGGTGTATTTTTCTACCATCTAGGTATAATACCTATATCGATGTTCTACGCGTAAGTGTTAACAAACTTGATTGTTTTTCCTCGTTACATATATTTTTTCGATCCATTTAATTTCACATCTTTTTTGTCAATTTGATATAATATCGTATAGTGCGCTCTCGGGATGGATTTTTCGAGGTCGAAAAAAGAATTGCGCTCCAGAGCCACCAATTTTCTCATACATATTTTTAAATCTCCTTTCCGTATGTGTCCTTAGAATCGTTAAAACTTAAACCCGCCCGCATCGTATTCATTTTATGAAAATAATAATTGAAATTTTTCGCGGTATAAAATGTATATAATCTGCTCGAAAATGTTTGCATTGTCCTTTTTTTCTATCGTTTTGTTTTTTGTTTTTCATTGATATAACTTGAGATACATACAGGTTCAAATCGTTGATAAATAAATGGTCGCGGCTTAAATTTGGATCGAACAACTATTTTATAAGACGTTTCTCGATTATAGAGTGTATAACGAGTTTCATTATTTCGATAACGATCGAGGATACGTACGTTTTACGATGCTTCATAATAAGGGGATGAACACTCGGTCGATCCCGTAGTCGTTGTTGGTTTATCTATTGGTCGTCCACCCTCGCCAGATAGAAGCGATACTCGCCGCTGCGCTTGTCACCAAACCCCCGGCTACGCTCTGATTAACTTGGACACTGGAAGTTTGCGAGGTTATCGTCCCACCGGGATTCGGGACCATCATTTCTGGGCAAGCGACGTTAGGCACCTTGAAAAATCGCGCGGTCGGATCATTTCGTGAAATTACGGGATTACGCGACGCCCCAACTATGCTACGTTATAAATCTTACAGCCTCCCATTCCCAGTTGAAGGCGTCTTCTTCCTCATCGGAGGCTGAATCGTCGCTGTTTTCAAGATCGGTTACCAATTGGCTATGCATTTCGGCCAGGAAACAGGGGTCCAGTTCCATAGGTCCGATTCTGCAAAGGTTTTATTGAGAAAATCTTGTTTCTTTCTTATCGTTAGTAATGAGAACGGTACTTTGGACTGAGTTTCATCTAGCTCTTTCTAACAATAAGAGGGCTTTGTACAGCCCTCGACGGTCCCTAATCGATGCTATTCTACTACTTGACAAATCGCTTTCCTCTCGCAAATCGCAATTTTTCTTCAATATCGCGAGCTCAATTGTATACGCAAAAATGACAATTGGAAATAAAGAATGCGATGCGATTGGTGTGAACATACCTTCCAATATCGGTGATATTAGTATTGAGCAAATGCATCAGATTTTGCAGCGTGTGCATAGGATGCAGGAGAGTGGTATTGGTGTTCTGAGTGAAACACAGATGAAGAACGTTGCTGTTGAGCCTCGCCACTTTTCTCGCAAACTTCTGACTGGACATTTCATTGCCACAGAATTCGCTAAAATATCGGAGTGATGAATTTCCCAAATTGGTAGATTCGTAAGAGAAAAAAAAAAGAAAAATAGGACGCCATCCGAGCGAGTCTGCCTTCTTCGATCAACGTGCTTACCTGTACGCTAGTTTATATGGTAATCTGACGTTTACATAATAGGCAATTATATTCACTAATTGCGTAGCGTATGTCAGAGCCGCGCTAATATTGTAACCTGGATTGTGCATAGCGTTTTCCTTAGTCGTCCCTTCGACACCGTCTTTGCTCGCCGCGACTGGAGAATAAACAAAAATGTAAGAATTAAATTTTGAAGTATTATGTCTCGGAAACGGATTTATTTGATTTGAGTAAATGGAACCTGTTTACCCCAGAGAGAGTAAGCGCCGTAGTCCCCGGAGCCTGGTAGAGTCGGAGCCACGATACGATGTTGCATTTCTAAACTATTCTCCGTATCGTTAATCCATCGTCCCCTTACGTACGACGTTCCCGATGCATCTGCCAAGGCGGTCGTGACGATATCCGAACTTAAATTTTCTTCTTCGCTGCTGCACAAACTGGTGCATCAATATGTTCCAGTTTTAATAACAAGGCCGTGTCTTTAAATTTTAAAACGAGACAGCATTTTTTCAATACCTTTTGTTGGGATCAACCTGAGTAAGCGGAAAAATATAATGAACCAACTGTTTGACCGCCGCTCTGATAACCTTTTTCAACTGTTGTCTTTTTCTGTCCACAGCCTCCTTCTGTTTCTCTTGTAAAACTTTCAATCCTGCGACAAATTTATTCAACTTTTCGACTCTCTCCTCGTGTCTTGGGAGTCTGAGTGTCAATTGCGAATTTACGTCCTTTAAAACATTCAGCCTCTGATTACCTGTTAATATTACAACGTTTTTTACCTTTTTTATAATAACAATCGTATGCTCATTTACAAATTAGAGAGAAAAAGAAAGCTGTGTCGTTACCTCTGTTGATACTCTGTTTTGTTTCATTCACTAGAGTTTGTAACAGCCTCACACGTTCTTTACACATATTTATATCACATATCTGAAATAGTCATTAAAATCATATAACATACGATCGCAATGCAATTTTTTCGTGACAAACTTCATTATCGAGGAGCTATCGGAGATAATGATGATGATATCGAGCATCGAATGTACATACCAGTTTGTCCTTTTGCTTGTGTTTTTCAAAAGCTTCGACGCATTTATCCTCCAACTGGGCTCTGGCAGCTTTCAGCCGTAACAGCCGTAACTGTTTATCCGCAAACCTGACCGAAAAAATAACAAATAAATGGTGAGCTTGCGATTAAATAAAATAAATTAACATACATCGTATGTTGTTTAGTATGCTGAAAAAAAGTGGAATGCAGTAGCGATACAAAAATACCGTCTTGGCCAATAACATATTGTATTGTCCCAACGGAAATGAATCAAATACGATATATCTACTTGTGGATGAAATAAACGAATGAATTTGCACTATAGTGGCAAAGGAAAGCAACATCAACACTCCCGTCTTACCGTTCGGAGTAAACAGAGGTAGAATTAACGAAATCTCCATTTTGAATGCATTGCCTGCAGTAGAATATTCGTCTGCTGTTGTGACAGAGAGGACACTTTAAGAGATTGAGGCTCAAGCGGCTGGAAACGTCTTCTAGGTCCGAGGAGAGTTGAAAATCCGCAGGAGCCGTACAGGAACCGTCGGAGCTACTTGTCGCCATAACCAATAACCCAGAACAATAGCTACCTCCTGCTCCTTGTCATTCATCAGCTGATTTGATGTTTACTCTTTGGTCAACGGAGCAGCTTCAACCCCCGCGACAACACGCACACCACGCACAATGCACGTTTTTTTCAAAAGACTTGTAGTGAAAACCCACTTTTGTACACATATGAGTAATTCGAGGAAGAGGAGGAAAAATGCTTGTTCTCGTAACGGAAACGATTGCTACATGCCATCAGTTTGAACTTTCGTCAAGGCGATGGCGAAAATAAACTTGAATTTTGCCTCGCGCACTGCATAGCTACGTCGTGACAGAAAAAAAAACTCACTGTAGCATCGGCACTAAAGAGGGGCAACTGTATCGCGAAGGTCGGCACGAGCCGTACTGGAAAAAGGAAGGAGGAAAGGTTTTTAATTAAATGTTGAGTACATATAATTGTTTAAAGAGGTCTCTCCGGACGCTCCGGACGCTAGCTTTTCATTTCTCACTCCGCGTGGTTGCGACGTCAGTTCGAGCCAAAGGTTTTTCCTATCTCGATTTATTCGACGACGAGGACTACTCTAGTGTTTTCCAACGTCGGGTCATGCAATATTTAAATCGACCATTATTTCTTTCTAAAGATAAATGATTTTAATATCTTTTAACGGTCGAGTCACGTATATTTAGTCAGTCGACACAGTTGGTTTTACCAACTTTTGTTCATCCGTATTTCTTAGATAAGGAACTATCAGCTGATCGTACGAAATTTATGTATTCAAATATTGCGCCATACTCACCAATGGTGTAATAAATCATCGTAACAATTATCGAGTGTATCGGATTCGCGTTGTAAAATGAGAGCAGCTCTACTCGGTCGAATTTTTAAATTTCATCAATCGATTCTTTCTGACCGTAAGTAAAATCTTCTAGGGCCCAAGTCTCGAAGCTCTGGTCGAAGGGCGTAATGCAACTGTAGCAATTTCCTCCCGAGATCTCTCTTTCTCTATAACGGATTTCATTATTTTTGTCTAGTCCGATGGTAACACTCGTGATAATACGTAATACCAAATTTTAAGACGATATTCGCGACTGGCAATTATTTTCTCTTCAATCTTAAACAAACATGAAAAAAGTGCTATCGTTCGGCTGACTTCACGGTGATCTTTTGTTTCCAATCGACAGAGTTTCTATGGACAGAGTTATCGTCTTCGGCAAAAAATTCATGTATACCATCTTCGTATGTGATTAATCTATGGTTTATGTATTCAAATGGCTCGGGAGCATGAACCATAAAAGAGACAGAACGGAAAATGACAGAAATCGCTTTGTCCCTGTCGATCGGTGTAGACCGTCGACAAGAACCTTGGGTTATGTGGTGCGGGGTGAAAAACATAATCAAATTGTATGTATATGCTTTTCTTCCTCAGTCCAGCTGTACCATCTAAAGTGTATGCAGTGGTTCGACTTTTTGAAAGCAGTCGTCGATTAGATTAGAACAATCAACGAAGTTGAGCTGTTCACTTGCGAATCAACAACCGCCGATCGAGGTTATTAAAATATTTTCCTGCACAAAATGAGCGATACCGTTGGAAAAGTATGTACTGTCGCATACCGCACCGTTCATTAACAATTAAATTCACTTAAATCACTCGTCAGATATTATACTTTCCTTGTTTTTTAGTTAGCACTGTCTCTCGCGTCTTCGTCTTTATTATATCAGTCTTCATTTGTACGATATAAGCATTTTTGCTTGCTCATATTGAAAGCTCCGTGGA
This sequence comes from Netelia virgata, assembly GCA_951802705.1. Taxonomy (NCBI): domain Eukaryota; kingdom Metazoa; phylum Arthropoda; class Insecta; order Hymenoptera; family Ichneumonidae; genus Netelia; species Netelia virgata. Next base: position 21,667,606 of record OX637865.1, read on the forward strand.
ACAAAAAATAAATATTTTCAAGTTAAGTATTTGAAAGTATTTAAACTGACTGATAAACGGCAGAATCGAGAGGCCTCTAGCTTGAAAATTATTGTAACAAAGCTGTTAAAATTTCGAATTGGTATGAAAAATGTATAAAACCGAAGATTCTTGGCGTTCAATTTGATATAAATGAACAATAGAATGCTGGTTTTATGGAATCTCAAATTTTTCTATTTCGAGCAAATTGAATTGTGAATTGTAATTGCTCCAAACTTTACGGGATTGTAGAAAAAAGAGATTAAAGTTTATGAATTTAAACTTCTAGATTGTGTATTGTTTTTAGTCGTACAATGGTGATAAATCATTTTTCACAAATAGAGTATATTTTCATGTCATCATCGCATCGGGACAAAATATTTTATTAAAAGGGAAGAAACAAAAATGAATTGCTAAACAAATTTATATATCTTTATCATCTTTAAAGCATCACTTTTAAAGTATTATTGATTTTATATTCCGTTGTTAATTAATCTTGCGATATGAATTATCTAAGGTTATCAAGTGTCGCGCGGCGGTAGCTTGGAAAGAGAAAGAACCTCTGTCGATCGAGGAAGTCCAAGTTGCGGCCCCAAAAGCTCACGAGGTTCGTATCAAGATAGTAGCGGTTGCATTATGTCATACCGATGCTTATACACTTGGTGGTTCGGATCCCGAAGGAATATTTCCGAGCATACTTGGGCACGAAGGTAGCGGTATAGTCGAGAGCGTTGGAGACGGTGTGACCGAATTCAAAAGCGGTGAGTAACTTGAAAGGAGTGAAAGAAGAAACGTTGTAATCGGAGACAAAAATCATCGGTAATATTACGTACAAATGTCGTGTCGTAGGTGATCATGTTGTACCCCTGTACATCCCTCAATGCGGAGATTGTAAATTTTGCAAGTCACCCAAGACAAATCTTTGCAGCAAAATTCGCAATACTCAGGGACAGGGGGTTATGCCCGATGGAACGTCTAGATTCACATGCAAGGGAAAGACTTTGGCTCATTTCATGGGATGCTCAACATTTTCCGAGTATACAGTAGTCGCTGATATTTCATTAGCCAAAGTGAGATCATCTTTTCACAATCGTATCGTGCCTATATACGAGAAAATTTGAAAATCTTATAAATAGAATACTACCTTTTTTACGCGTATTCTCAGGTCGATCCAACCGTTCCCCTGGACAAGGTTTGCTTACTAGGGTGCGGAGTGCCAACTGGATATGGCGCTGCTTTGAATACCGCTAAAGTCGAAGCAGGGAGCACATGCGCCGTCTGGGGCTTGGGTGCCGTTGGTTTAGCCGTCGGTCTTGGGTGCAAAACTGCCGGTGCATCTCGGATAATCGGGATCGATCTCAATCCCTCAAAATTCGAACATGGTAGCTACGATTATGATTAAAACTATCCCAACTGCCCAATGCGACTGACGTCCTTTCCTCTTTTTAGCAAAGTTATTCGGTTTCACCGAGTTTGTAAATCCGAAGGACCACGAGGGTCCGATTCAAGAGTTATTGATTGAAATCACCGATGGCGGTCTCGATTACACATTCGAATGTGTTGGAAACGTTAACACGATGGTTCGTAAAATTTTTATGTTTATGAAAACAAAATCGATATCTCGAAAATTGCAAATGGAATGGCTTCTTTCGTTTTTTCCAATGATCTAAATTTTAGAGAGAAGCACTGGAATCGTGTCACAAAGGTTGGGGTACTTCCATTATCGTTGGCGTTGCTGCCGCTGGTAAAGAGATCAGCACGCGTCCTTTCCAACTGGTAACAGGACGCACCTGGAAAGGCACAGCTTTTGGTGGATGGAAGTCGAAGGAAAGCGTACCAAAGTTGGTCAAAGATTATCAAGATAAAAAATTGATGCTTGACGAATTTGTGACTCACACGATGCCCTTTGAAAGGATCAACGAAGGCTTTGAATTATTACACTCTGGCAACTGGTACGAAAACGGACATAATAATAATCGAATAAATAGGATTCTTCTCATAATAACGCGATTCCTTCCCCTTTGTTTTTTTTTTCAGTTTGAGAACCGTTCTACTCTACTGAAAAAACCATCTCCGAACCATTATAATACTATTTTCTACACAACTCACGTAAATTGTCAAAACAAAAATAAACAAATTAATAAAGTGTATTATCGCATTATTTTTTTCCGTCTCCCAACTCTGATGTTTCGTGTCGTCGAGCAATTACCCGATATCTTGTGCCGATGCACTTTGTCCGCAAGTGTCGTGTCAATAACGGAACGCTTCAATCAAACACGAGATGCGATTGCACGGTACGTTTTTTTAGCGTAATGCTCAACACGAGCACCTTTCCGTTTCATTTTCGGTCGCTCGCGCGATTGACACTTTCCCTATTAGATTAATCCAGTAACATGACGACGACGACATGTTCTAGTAAAAGAATGATACATTATTATTACGTAATCCATGGTATTTCAACTATGACATTTATAAGAAAATACTGTTTGCGGAAATATATATGAATAATAAAGAAACAAGAGTATCTATATGAAATATATAAGGAAACAAAAAGTTGTTTGCAGGTGGGAGTTTCGAAGGCTGTCGTACGTCAAAGTATGCATGATATAAATTAAATTATGATGATACCTGTGTAAATACAAACACGAGCATACAAGATATGTGGATAAATATGAGTGGGAGATAGGTTGTATAAAAGGCGGTAAAAATAAACGACATCAATGACAAGTCGACGCTCGCCTTCATCGGATTAACATTCACGGGAGTAAAAGAAAAGTAAAGACAAAAAGGAGGAAAAGAGGAAATCATGAAGTGGAACGTATCGATGTTGTGCTTCGTGTTGCTGATCGTACTGGCCTCGGTGACCGCACAGAGACGCTGCCTACCGAGAAACGCAACCGTAAGCTTATTTGTTGAATGGTACTATAAAAAATTAATGATCGACGACGGTAAATTATTCTAAATTCGTTACGTAACAAATATTTCCGTCTACAGTGTTCGGACAGTGGGCAATGCCTCTCAAAATACTGTCGGGGTAGACAGTGCATAAATTGTAAGTTTTTATTATTCGTTCGTGCCTTACCGCCCTCCCCATCGTTATATTTTCGTGGCTGGTTGAAATGTTTGTACATTTGTTTTTCAGTCGGGGATGCGGACGACGATGAAGGTATCGAAAACCCATGCAATAACAAATATTGCGAAGATGGAAAACGCTGCGTACTGAAGGAAGTTATGTGCATCAGATTCCCTTGCTATCCTATTGCAGATTGTATTTAGCTTCAATCGGACGAGAGAGTCAACAACGTTTCGTCAAATTTCCTGGATATAATAAATAATCGCTGGTTATTCGTTTTTTCAAATATCTCACAATCTCACAAAGAGAAAGAGATCAAATCTCAAAATGTCTTAAGTAAATGAACGCACGAAAGTTTCTACAACAATGTTTATTCATAAAGAATTCTTACAGCCACATGTACCACAATACCAATATCGGATTAGATATCTACGGTAGCCTTGAAATAAAGTAAAAATTCTTTACGCATCCATTCGGAGTATATATCCTTATTACAAATCAATTATCATGATACCAAGTTCATCGGATGATTATATTTCATTATTGTATATCAATTATTGTATATACAATATTCAAATTGGCGGCCTTTTAACGTCCGCTCGCTTACGTTTCGGAAATATTTAATCGTTAATCTTTATAGTCGACGGTATAGAATAATTATGGCGGAATACGCTCGATGTAGCTGGGGCTTGTAGGCGCAGTAATTTTTCTCATTTATTTTTCTTTCTCTCTCCGCGAAAGATTCGCATTGACTCGGATCGTGTTGCGATTTTAATCTCAAATGGCCGTATTACTCTTACATACTGCAATACACTTACGCGATTAGGCATCCACAAGGAATTATGTTTACCATGTTCTTCTTCGATAGTACACGATCGAAAAATTGAATAAAATCAATGCATAGCGCGATTGCTGCTCCGAGTTATCGGGAACCAACATTATCGTCATAAAAATGTTTCATGCTGGAGGATAATATAATCGCTTAGGTTCTTCTTAAATTCGTTTGATACAAGAGCATTTAGCGTGATGCGATCGCCGAGATTCAGGTCATGATGGAGCAAGTTCGATCGCAATTCCGTTGAATTCCGATAAACTTTAACCCGTGCGAAGAATATTTTGTCATCCTCGAGCCGCCTTCATAAATATATAATAGTATTGCAAGATAACGTTACAAGCCAAACTAATATTGCACGAAAACATGAAAAGAAAAATATCTGTGTGCTTACAATGGAATCGTTACGGGGACGGAAGAGCTGTACGCGAGGATTATTTGCTTCACCTACGTAACTTTTGCCACTAAACTTTATCGTCTATTCACATAGTCACACCGATCGTTTTCTACGGATTACATTTTTTCTTCTTTAAATCTATATAATCTACATTGTTTACACACGAATACTCGTTAAGTAAAAGTCGGTAAGTAAAAATGCTTATCTATATACGGTGGAGATGCAGACGAATCGCGACGGCATATTGTCAGCCAAAAGTTTGGCTCTTTCTTTCAGTGAAGTATTCCTCTTTTTTTTCTTTTTTTTTTTCATTCTTTTCGTGTTTGTTTCTTTTCAATGGCAATGAACACTCGTTCATACAGCAATGCCTTGCTCTCGACGTTAGATCCTCGAATGTAAGTGATCGTCGTTCTCGCGACTGTCTATATTTCACTTCCACCGCCATATTCCATCGCCCGGTTCTGCGGATGTTTATTAAATTATCGGGAGAGAGGGCTATAACAGCTCGGAACACTTTCATCCCGTTGTGATTGGGCCGTAGCGACTGTCGGCGAGTAGGAAATAGGTCGTCTTATTTTTTAAGCGTAACATCTTACACTAATTTCCCGACGATGCAATGTGGCTACGAAAAAGAGGATTTCCTACGCCAAGAGCGATTGGAAAAATCCGCGAAAGTGTTTATCAACGGTGCTTTCGTCGAACGAGACCCGGCCGGAAAAAGGTCAAATTTTCGTTCGGTTGTAACTTTCCCGCATCTTATCACAGCCACATCGGATCATAGTTGTTGTTATTGGTTATTTACGGTCGCGTATTTACCCATAGCTCGTCGATATTATTTTCTTTAGATATACACATGTGTACGCCTTCGCGTTTATAGCCTTTTCGTTATTTTGTCTAGTGATTACAAATCATACAGAGTATTATTTTTCGTCTTTTCTTTCATTTTTGTCTTTTAAGTTTATTTTATACGGTAGTTTTGTATGGCGCCATTGAGTGCGTTTGATCGGTTTATGTTAACGCGAAAAAAAACATTTTTTTTCTCCGACGGCTTCCATTGGGATTCTTGACCCCCATTATTTCTTTTTGCATTTTTCCGTCATTTTCTCATTTTCTCTTTCTCTCTCTCTCTCTCTCTCTCTCTCCCTCTCTCTTTCGCGCTCTTCCTTTCCCTCTCCCTCCCTCTCTCTCTCTCTCTCTCTCTAAAATATTTCGTAATTATATTTATTTGTAAGTGCATTGTGCAAGGAGGTAATTCCAGGGTACATGGAGTGGGTCATCGTTCCTTTCTCAAATCGCTCCACATTCCAACGCTTTTTCTTTTTTCTTCTTTCATGCTCGATAACGAAGGCGGTATAGTGAAAGTACGGAGGGTACAATGCGTATGGATCGGAATGTCATAGTTGTACTACAAGTAGCATACGAATACCCGCAGCAGGTGTGAATTTGTCGCTTATACCGGTAAAGGGAGCTCTCGAGAATAATGAAATACTGACGACGGATGGACACCGAAGTCTCGACGGGAAAAATCTCCAATCACAACTACGATGCCATGGCAAGGGCGCCTGGACAACGACGGAGCTTTTTCCTCATCGATCCTCTCTCTCTCTCTCTCTCTCTCTCTCGCCTCCTCTCTCCCTCTCTCTCTCTCTCTCTCTCTCTCTCTCTCTCTCTCTCGTTCTTTCTCTCTCTCTTTCTCTCTCTCTCTCTCTCTCTCTCTCTCTCTCTCTCTCTCTCTCTCTCTCTCTCTCTCTCTCTCTCTCTCTCTCTCTCTCTCTCTCTCTCGCCTCCTCTCTCCCTCTCTCTCTCTCTCTTTCTTTCTCTCTCTCCCCCCTCTCCCTCTTTCTCACTCTCTCTCTCTCTCTCTCTCGCTTGCAGGAAGGGTTACAGCAGTTTATCTTTTTTGGTTGTTCTTATTAATTTATTCGCAGAATTTCCCAGCCAACCAGTTGCTTAGAAGTCCAATGGTTGATCGGCCGAACCCTCGAGATCCTGTACGGTCTCCGTGTCACCGTCCTCATCGTCGTCCTCGAGATTCACGCTATTCGTCTTGAGACCACCGTTGCTTATCTTATTGACTATCGCGTCTGAAAATAGACAAAATTATATATATTTAAAAATGGTTTACGTATTGTTGTTAAAGCGACGAGGCGTGATGATACAATTTTGTACATCGAGTTGTTACATCGATATGCGTGTTTGCGTTGGGTCAATACGTACACTTACCGCAGTCAGGTTTGGCACCCCGAGTTCTCGTACCGGCAAACTCGACACCGTGAGGATCGACGCACCAACAAAGGCCGAGACCCCGATGACACTGGGTACTTCGGTAATAACCCCTTGAATCGCACGAGGGTGCGACTTCCGGCGATGCTCGTCTACGGACCGCGGCGCAAGGTCGCTCGGCCTTGGAAAAGCATTCGCACCATTCGCCTCCGCTCACGAAAATATCTCTGCGAACCGAATAATTTGGTTGAGCATTGATTTCTGCATTAATTTAATGTAGACAACAATTAATTATTTATTTTTAATTATTATTATAGATGAACAAAATCAAGCATTTATTCAATTTCGTTGAAAACTGATTTTTAAAGAAGAAAATAAATTATTATACATTTCAATATTAAATGCGACCGCCCTGAGTATTATCGGCCGACCAAAAATCATGTAAACATAATAAATGTAATAAAGAGCAGACAACTTTTAAAATGTTTTTTTTTTCAGCATAATTTGACGTCTGCGATAGAAAATAATTTGAAATTACCCGTCGGTATCACAAGCGTCCAAAAATGGTTTTAGACACGGCTCGTTCTGATCGTGTTCGAGACTGTAAAGTTCCGAGAGTGAAATTCGTCGATCGCCATCATTATCCAAGTGTCCGAACATCCACCTGACCTCCGTCTGGCATCCAGCGGGAAAGTGGCCTATGAAACGAGGTCGAATCGTTAACTTCCGTTTAAACACACGTGGACGTTGTTACTTCATGATCGACGATCAATTAAAACAGATCGATTTTCCTATTGTAGGTAGATACGTTATAAGGAGGACACAACGACCCGCGACACATTCTCCTTTCCATTTTCATTAATTTCGGCAATGCGTCGAAGCGTTGTCGCGATGACCATCGATATTACCTTTGGACTTGATGTGTTGACGGCGATACTTGGCGTCTGCCATAACAACGGAAAACCAATCGAGCAATCGATTCGCCATTGCCGGCTTCGACGACGGTGGACACTCGGCGTTTCGAGACACCGATTGAGGACTGAACACCGATTTAAGGGTTGATGGATTTTTCTCAATCCCGTTGCTCATCAGAAGCTTGTCTTCGTATTTACTCAAACTCAACCCTGCGGCAGTCTGCAAAATGCAACAAATTTTTTCTAAATTAGTATCTCGTCGCGCGATTTTCTTTCCTATAAGTAAGTACGTATTTCGTCAACATTTAGGTTTATATTATAGTCTCGTCTCCTAGGAATATTAATTGAATCAAGAAATTGAAATATTAAAAAATAACAAAGTTGTGGTCCAAAGTAAGTAGGCGCTCGAATGCCGACGATCAACGCCTGACGTCCAAATATACGATTCTTTCAAAATTTGTAATGCCATCGAGTTAACTATTACAAGTATGTACTGCTATCTAGTACTTGTCATATAATTTATTTCAAATTCATGCCTCACTTTTTATTTATAAACAAAACGATATTGATTTATCCATCAGGATTCTCATTGTTCACTTCGAATTGGTATTAATTGAAAAACATCGGCTATGACAAATACAACTTTTGTTTATCTACTTTAACCGAATATATTTGTTTGTTTATCAAATAGAATAAGCCGATGATTCGTTGGTACCGTGACCGAAATTCTAAATCTTTCATTTCTCGTATTATTCGACGCTCGTGAGGTGCACGGTGTTCCGGGAGAATATAATATTCCGCGAAGAATATTACACCACTTTGCTTCTCGCGTTGCGACAAACTTAACGGGTCACGTACAGTTAGGACTTCGAAAAAAAGGGGTTTTTTGCGAATTTTTTTTGGGGACACATTTAAATAATTAATCGTAAATCTTTTTCCATACAAAAGACATATATTTTAAGTAAATAATACAATTTTTTCATTGCAAAATATGCAGAAATTTTTCCATAACCGCACGTAACGTAGGGGTCCCAAAAAAAAAGGTCCTCCGCGGTGATCAGTGCAGCTCGTCACCGGATCGTCCGAAATCAAAATAAAAGTAGGGATCATTAGTTAATGACATAATGCTCCGGTTGATCGAAGGATTTGAAAATTTTATGATTTTTCACAAAATGGTGGATGTTGGAAGTCAAAGTTGTGTTTTCGACCCAAATTTTGCTCACATTTTCAGCTATAAAAAAAAAAAAAAATCGCATAGAAAAATCCTTCGTTCATCCGGAGGACAATTATGTCTAGAAAAAGTGAGCAAAATTTCAAGTCGATCGGTAAAGCCGTTTCCGAGGTACAGTGATCACCGTGTTCGAAAACATAGTTTCGAGAAAAACGCATTCAAAGTTTTCAGTACGATTTACATGCAGAAGAAAAATTTCCGTTCAAAGTTACATATCTCCATACCCAACAGTCGGATTCGTCTAAAATTTTCACAGAATACTTTTCAAATGTGCTACTTTTAGAAAATGTAAAAAAACAAAAATCGATTTTTTGAAAATTCTAACTGTACGTGACCCCTTAAGTGCTGTCGGTCTTGTTACTCGGCTAACCCGGTCGCGACGTTGTGACAAGGGCCAAGTCTGCTTAAGGGGGCTGTACACAGAGATATCGAGGGGAAGGGGATGGAATGGAAGAGAACGGTAACGACACTGTTTTTTCTTTCTTCTACTGGCATCTCGATCCATGTGTTCTATGTATACCTAAGTATACGAGTACGAGCTCTACAACGTATACAGGTACGTTTCGCAACGCTGATAAAAAATCCTATGATGCCAGTCAAATGGTAATGTACGATCGTAAAACGCAATTGCAAACTCTCGCTAAACTCTGTACCCCTTCCTCTCTCTCTCTCTCTCTCTCTCTCTCTCTCTCTCTCTCTCTCTCTCTCTCTCTCTCTCTATCATATAGAAAGCATGGTTCACGGGAAATATGTAGTAAATTTTTATAGCTTCCCAAACTCGTTGAAAATTATTTCATGATCATAACGTCTCTCTCGTGATATGAGTATGACGATAAAAGTTTCGCGAACGAGAGACGTACGGTTTAATAATCATTCATAGACCATTCAACTTCAATTATTATAATAGTCTTCGAAAAGTTTGACAGTTACACGAGCGAGAATCAATTAAAGGGAACTATTTTTATTTTATTTGATCAACTTTCTTTTTAATTAAGGAGCACGAAAAACAGTTGCAATTCAATCGATTATTTTATCACAGATATTCTCGAGGTGTGGGTACTTGTGCGACTGGTGTACTTTCCTTAATTATATTCTCGCCGAGTTCGCGAATTCATATACCAGAACCTTTCACTCCGATTATTTATATTTTCTCATTTTTAATTCAAAATGTGAAGAGTTTGATAAAAATGACGAATTGCTTATTGTCACATTGAATATTATACGTATTTATTATTGTACAACGAGGGATGAATGGTAATATGGCAATTATATTTCCGACCGATATATTTCTTTTAATTTCGGAGTCTTGCCCGTAATGTGCAAGAAAAATTTACACCGATCGAGTCTGTCTCTCGCCAAATACCTTGATTATTATTTGCTATTTTGTCATTTTTTATTCAGAACGTGAAGAAGTGGGAAAAAAAATGACAGATTTTGCATCGTCGTGCTTTACATTGTTTTTATTACCTACTTTGCAACGGAGGGATCAATATTTCAAGGACGTTCTTTGAAATATATTTTCGAGTGACATACTTCCGTTAATTATCGTCCGACAGAGTTTACGAATAATTCACGAGAGCTTTTCACACTAATCGTCTCTGGCTCCTGCCAACTGCGGGTCAAACGCGGTGAAATCTAGTCGGTTCGCAGCTACGTATGTATATCCCTCTGTCCGTGTCAATCCTTCGCTTGCCACGGGTTTCACTCTTCGCCATGGAAATGAGAGAAGCCAAGGCATTGCGCCTCAACGGTCGCACATACTCCAAAACTTAAATTACTTATCTACCGAGAAACTTGCAGTTACATGAAGAACTCGGGGGTGGAGCGGGGTGGAGCGGGGTGGGGGTTAGACTCGCGCCTCGCAGTGAGCATTTGCCGAAGAGAAAAATCCCGGTAAACTTTCGCGATAATCGATCGGAGTTTGAGAAATCCCCGGAAAGCAAAGTAAAATTGCTGCTTTCCGATTGAATCCAGACAAACATAGATTTGGATTGACACGAAAATTTCATGTTCGCGCGGCAAAGTGGAAGGGATTGCGGTCAAACTTTTGTATCTTCGAGTTGAATGTTTCAATAGCTCCAGCAATATTTTTTAAATGTTTTATTTGATTGTTTTGACTCTTTGCGGCATCTAAAAATGTAAGTAGGTAGTTACCATAAGTTTTTCACATCCGAGTCCGAACACAGATTCCTCTGATCGATCTCGCGTCGGTCTGAGACATCGGGGTCTCGCCTCCTTTCACAAATTCGAGCCTATAAAAAGCTTCCTACGTTGACAAAAGGCTTTGAAAGATCGACGTTGTCGACATCCAGATTGTTTATAAAAAAATATAATTGTATCAATTATAATAAGGGGGAGTGGAGAAAGGTCAAAAGTCATGGCAGTGCCACAGTGATCGATAAAACTTTATCCTGACTTTCCTCCGAGAGCCCCATCAACAGTATAATCCACCGCAATATTATAATTCAATTGTAATCTCATTTTCTGTAGTACATCCTGACCCGTTTTTCCCGACTGATAATCCGATGTCAACTATTAGAAAAACGGGGAAATATAATATAGTCGAACACCCGTCCGGCGCAACGTATTTAAAGTTGTTTATTTATATGTTTAAACATATTAGGGTGGAAAAAAAAAAGAAATTGAAGAAATTTATTATTCTATCCGATTACGTTCCTACCCGAAGGAAGTATAAGCTTATAATTACCCGCAGTATAGACCATGTACCTATGAAGAATTACAGCTTACACTGTAATACAGTAAATATTGTCGGTCGGATTAAAATGATTCGTGATGCGAACACATTTCAAAAACATTCACGCGACGATGAATACCAGTAGGTACCTACAAAAATATACACGCGAATTTTCATATTAATTTCATTTTACCGTCACAATCCTCGAGTTACGTAAGTACTATTCACGAGTTGCATTAATATATTCGTACCGCCGGTCGAGCATATGCTTTATCACATTTTTCCGGTTATATTTTCGTCACTTCGCCGGATATACCGGGGGACGGCTTAGAGCTTTTCGCATTAATTGTAAGTGAGAAAACGTTGCACAGTCTACGTTGCTGCTAATACCGCGACATATACCTACGCAGGTATATCGTATGGTATATCGTACACGTTAGCCTTGACTCAAGGGCTTCTAGCTGGGTTTAGGTTTGCGACGATGCACACAAGGAAGCTTGCGCACACCGCACACCGTCGTTTCAGCCCTAGTGTTGTATATACGACTCGTACTTACCGGAGAGCGAAGAGATACTATAAACACCTCGAGCCTCGTTCTCTCAGCATCGTACATCGATTTAATTAATTCTAAGACTACGACGGCGAGAGACACCGGCAGGGGGGATTTGGTCTCGTCGGTTTTCCCTCGATGCTGCCTATAATTCCTACGGGAGCACGACCTAATTCCGCAATCTCGTACTCGCTCTACTTTTCCGTCGCCCTACTCGCCGTTAACCAACCTTTTCCGTCCACCAAGATTTTCCCAGGGCATTGGACGATATATAGTCGTAAGTATATACAGTCGAACCTCTATAACTTGAAAACCTCCATACGTCTGAGATTCAGACTGTTCCCTTGCAAAAACCTCTGTAATTCGAAGAAAAAACAGAGAATAACTCGAAGTTTTCTGAACGTATCCATCAGGTCCATTATTTTGCCTCTGTAACTCTAGTTTAACGATGTGCGACCTCTATAAGTCAAAGGCTACCTCTATAACTCGCAGTTCCAATACCCTGACCTCTACAACTCGAAGCGCTTCATGCAATGACTTGAAGAATACATGTCACAACCTGTATCCCACGATTTCGGATTACATGTCCAGAAATGACTTCCAAACGGAAACTCAAATCGTTAAGTATCGGTGAGAAGATCAGGGTGATTGAAGCAGTGATGACGGATCAAAAAAAAAAGACATTGCCGATGAATTTTGAATTCCCGTCAGTACACTTTCCACGATTTTGAAAAATGAAGTTGACCTTATGCAAAAGATCTCTGTCGATAATTTGGATCGAAAGAGAAATAAGACTGCTGAATTTCCTGAGCTCGAAGAATGTTTGATTAAATGATTTAAACAGTGTAGAGACCACAATGTTAGTGTGGGGGGGGGGGGGATTTTAAAAGAAAAAGCCGAGGCATTTGCGAAATCGCTGGGTCACGAAACGTTTAGAGCCTGCAATGGATGGCTGGAAAAATTAAAAAAGAGACGTCGTACCTCTGTACCGCTTTCCAAAAAGTGTATGGCGAGAGTGTCAGTGTGAATGATTACGTTTGCAGTGAGTCGAAAACTAAGTTGAAAATTTCGTTGAAAGTATATCAACCACAGGATGTGTTCAACGCGGATGAAATTGCACTCTTGTACAAATGCCTTCCTGACAATACATTAACGTTTAAAAACGAAAAGTGTCACGGAGGTAAAAAGAGCAAGGAACGAGTCACTCTATTATTAGCAGCGAATATGACAGGAACCGAAAAACTCAAGCCTCTATTCATTGGAAAATCAGAAAAGCCACGGCGTTTTGCGACTTGCGATTCTTTCCCTCTGGACTACACGGCCAATAAAAAGGTTTGGATGAATGCAGAATTATTCAAAGAGTGGCTAATCAAGATTGACGATCAAATGAAAAAAGCCAAGCGTAAGATTCTTTTATTCATAGACAATTATACGGCCCATAATATCATTCCTGCATCGCTTCAGCACCACATCAAAATTGAAACCTTTGGATCAAGGTATTATAAAATTTTTTAAAACCTTGTACAGAAAAGAAGTTGTAAGGCAGATTATATCCGATATAGAAGATGGGAAAACACCCCCATCAACATCTCGCAGGCAATGCGAATGGCAGATAAATCACGGAGAAACGTAACTAAGAAGACAATCGAATTGTTTTAAGACATGTGGATTTCGCTTACAAGCTGAAGATGACCTTGAAGTAGAACCAGAGCCTGTTTAAAACGAGAAAATCGAAGCAGAGTGGACTGAAGTTTTTACCCATTCTAACGTTGGAAATGTAACGTTTGAAGATGTCGTAAATTTTGTCGACGATGTTGCCGTTACCGCATCAATGACAGGCTCGGACAGTATTGATTCAGTCAGCAGAGATGCACGCGACAATGATGTGGACGAACACGAAAATGACGGGGAGCCTATTATTGTTGAACGACCAGTGTCATTTAAGCAGGCCAAAGCTGCTCTCACCACGGTTCGAACTTTCATAGAAAAATCTATCAACATTGATGATAACGTATTTGCAGCTCTGTTTGCGGTTGAAAATTCAATTGACTGTCAGCATAAGTTAAAGCAGAATAAAATATCATATTTTTTTAAAAAAGCCTGTAACTGATTGTCAGTGAACAACCATAGCTTACCATATACATATGTACATACATAGTATATAACTACTGAACTATGAGCACCGTACTACCGCCCGTGTATGGACAATTTTTATAAAAATACGTTTCATTTTGTATAACTTGTATGTACGTCCTAAAATAAAGAATAGCTCCACTATATTTAGTGAATTTTTCCGAGCCTCTACAAGTCGAATATTGTTTGGTCACCCTCTATAATTCGAAAACGTCGATAAGACGAAACCTTTCTTACTCGAAGAAATTAGCTCTGCCCCTGAGATTCGAGTTAGCGAGGTTCGACTGTACATACTCGCAGGCTGCCAGACGCCAATAGTAGAAATACGTTCGAGCCGTAGATACAGGTATTAGGGTCAGCCTGCAAATCGACATTCTACCGTTGTAGGAGGTACCTACCTACTCTCTATCTTTCTCGCTACGAGCGAGAGCCCGCCACTGTACCAAGAGGAAACACGACCAGCTGGCCTCTAACTTTTCCCTCCGATATCATCGACTTTCAATTAACGCGTTGTTTCGTTTCGTTGCATCGGCTCCACCTACCTACCGTAACTATTTTATCATCGATTAATTAGGTCATGAGAATTCGGAAAATTTTCGTAAATTTCGCAACTGCCTTTTCCTATTTCGCTTATTAAAAACTACAATTGAAACGAATATTTGATAACTTTATGTATTTTGATTTTTAACGCGTGTGTAATTGAACTTTTGTGAACCACTGTCTGATAATCGATGCTGATAATTTTACTAGGCAATGGTTTGAATGATTTTAAATGACATATCGCGTTTAATAATTAAGCGACGTTTCGTTATTCCAAGATTCAAGATAATTACACGTCCCAGACAAGTTGCTTTCTCTGTATGTCCGTTTATATGTATTTCTTGTCACTCTCTGTCTGGAAAGCGAGCACTTTCTAGGGAAGGGAAGGTGAATGGTATGTAACGCACATCAAAATATTTCATCCGTCGTTCAAGAAGCCTTAATAGCCTATAATGGCACTGAATTCTATATGGGCATGTCATTTCCTGCAAACATACAGATTGCATAAAGTTAGCTAATAGTCCACGAGCCACCGCCTATTTTTTCGTGAGTAATAACAGGCCGAATCTTCGCGAGTAGGTTCGGTTCGACGAGATACCCAAGTTTTTCCTCTGTAAAAATTCTCGATAGAGGTAGCTAATGTAGTGCGCAGGTATAAACCATGTTGATTCGGTAGGGTGTCGAGAAATTTCGCTGAATAACAGTAAGTTTTTTATTTGATTATTGAGATAATTGGATAATAAACTCGGAAGACAATTGTCGTACAAAACGGATGGTTTGACTGGAGCGTGCGTTCACTCCGAATATGTCCAAATAACCAGCTGATTTTTTGTATGCAGGTTAGTAAATATTTGTACAATGAAATGGCCACATAGTCCTTCAAATGTAGTGGTACGTTTTTCCAGTCCTACGCTTGGAAGTTGTCCATTCAACCATCCATTTTGTAGGACAATTGTTTTTCCCAGTTTATTATCCAATTATTATAATATAATTATTATATTTAAATAAAAAACTTACTGTTATTCAGACAATTTCGGCACCCCACCGAATCGACATGTTTTTTTATACCTGCGCACTACAGTAGCTATCTCTATCGAGAATTTTCACAGACGAAAAACTTGGGCGTCGCGTCGAACCGAACCTACTCACTAAGATTCAGCCTGTTATTACTCACTAAAAAAAAACAGGCGATGGCTCGTGGACTATAAGCCTTGGATCAAAATTGCCGACCCATTCAAATTGCGGTTTAACTCGGGGTTAAATATCGTCGACGCTAGTTTCTCCATCCACTATGGTTCCTACACTCTCTTAAGTGA
Source organism: Netelia virgata (assembly GCA_951802705.1). NCBI lineage: Eukaryota > Metazoa > Arthropoda > Insecta > Hymenoptera > Ichneumonidae > Netelia > Netelia virgata. The sequence goes on from OX637865.1 coordinate 21,683,528, forward strand.
GAAATACCCTGACTTTTTCAGGGTTTTCAATCGCATGTTAAAAATTTGTCCAAACCCACTGATGCACCGAAGAAATGTGTTTACGATATGCCTTTATTTGAGGAAATACACATTTGTTTGGAGATTACTAGGGATTCTATAGTATAAATCTTCATTTTTAATGCCACATGTGAGTACCTATACATTATAATAATACGATTGCCTGACATATTGCACCAATTTACTGTTTTGTCGCTTTATAAATTCCAAGTACATAAATATAGGCAGGGGAGCTGAGGGCTTGTTGTAACAGGGGTAAGTAGTAACACTTAATTTTTTCCTAGAATATGAGCGTTTCTTTGCAATATTGTTACGCGAATTAACCCTATATTATGCACTGTTTTGCACGAGCCCTGCCAGTGTCTCGCCAAACCGCGCATCGAGTGGTTTTATGCGTGAGCTCTGTTTCTGCCAGGTACTAAAGAATTTCTTATTCATAATTTTTTCCTTTTTGGTACTTTTTAAAAGGATTTTAACTGTTTTATTAATTCGAATCGATAAATAATTTATTGAAGTTCGTATATATGGAGTTATTTTTCCTTTTAATTATATTGATTTTTAGTAATGTAAATTTGTGTCAGAAAATGTGCTGCAGAGCAAATAGTAACAAATTTGTGGGGCAAGTTGTAACATGTTACAACTTGCCCTAGGGTATATTTTCTGACACAAACTGACACAATTTACTTGCCTTGCAATTTGTTCCATATATTTAAGATATGCGGTGTAAATGATTTTAAGTATATAGCAACTTCTTTTTTTTTTATTGCAGAATGAGAAAATACAAAAGAAAGTCCGATCGAAAGCTCCGCCTCGGAAAAAAAAACTAACCGCACTCAGCGTAAAAGAAAGTGCTTTGTTTTAACAGAGACACCGGAAACGGACGCTTTGGACAAGGAATATGAACAGAAAATTAGCAACAAAAAACCAAATAGTAAGTTAAAAAGTAAAGGAAACGGGAAAAGGCGAGGGGGAAAAAAGAGCGAAAAGGTTAAGACTAAAAAAAGACAAGAAGTAGAAAAAGTTAAAAAGAAAATTTTTACATCTGATTCAGAGACTGAGCCAGATGAATGGTTTTGTCTGGCTTGTGGCGAAGCTTATGGCGATTCTAATACTGCAGAAAGGGTCGAATCCATTATATGCAAATTATGGTCTCACGTGAAATGCGCGACAGGAGATACGATCTCATTTATATGCCTGATTTGTACTTCAGATAAAGACTGATTATAGTTATGCCTAACGTAGATAATGGTTAACATGATGTAATATTCTATTATTCTATTGTTATTAAAAATACAGAGGGCTGTGAGCTTTAATGTACCTGAATACATATAATAAAATAATAGATTAACAGATGTTGTTTAATAGTGTTCAATATTAATGTTGTTTTTGTTAGTAAATACTACGTTGCATACTTTTCTATTTGAATACTTTTGAAAAAGATTTAATAAATATAAATAAATTTAGCACGTACTATAGTGTTTTGATTGTTACTACATGCCCCAAGGCTCTTACAACTAGTCCATAATACGGGGTAAGTTGTAACACGGGCCTTTTTTTGTTTCAATGCCCCCCAGTTAAACAATACGAACGAATCTTCAAATATTACTTCACGAGAAGCTAGTCAGATAACTAATCTTGCAAGTCATGTTTTTATAACTAAAAAGTATTGTGTAGTTTCGTTTTTACATAAATTTTCTCAAAAAGTGTTACAACATGCCCCCAGCTCCCTTACTTTACATTTTGAGTATACTTCGGTTACATTACACTCGAGTCATCTCATTTTGGTTCGTAAATGTATTTAATATAAGGACGACATATATTTTTTAACGCATCTTCTTATTATCGTGTTAATCGCCATGTCAGTCACCGATGGCAAACGGTTTTTTTTAGTTTAAGAATCTGTTTATTGACGATAAGCCAAAAAGAATATTCAATATAAGTAGCCAGGGTCAGTAAACAGGTCTGACGATCGATAGTGAATTTATATAAACAAATGGCTCCGCCCGGAGCTCTCGTTGTTCTGTACCGTGTGTGTAGTTCGTTTTCTTGTTTTATATAAAATGCGGCCTTAAGCCTATATTTGTTCATTGTTAAGTATATAATGGTGGGCGCGGAAGACTTATGGAAAATCACGCCCTTTATTTTACAGTAAAGAAAGCAAGAGAGACATACAAAATAAATAAGGAAGAGAGAGAAGAGGAAAGACGGCGAGAGAACTTACGAACTATATGGAGGTGATATTTATGAGTTTTTTTACAGGTGAATGATATGAGATGAATGATGAATGGATAAATGAGCGAATGATGCTGAAAATGGTGAAAAAGAAAGAGAGATATGGATGAATGTGCGAATATTGTGTGCTTCTATATAAAAAGCCAAAGAGATATTGCAAGTATGGGTGAAGCGTGTATAAGATGCGAATGAATGAGTGTCTGTAGGTATAGGTAATGCATGATTCTATATAAAAAAGACTATTGCGTGGATGCATGAATGGATGAATGAATGAATGACGAGCGAATGTGAAAAATGATGATACAAGAGTGTGCGCGAGAGTGAGAATGAGGCGAGTGTATGAGAGATGAATTAATGAGGATGAATGATGAGGTAAACAACAATGTTAATCATCCGGGGCGAGCCACCAGTATGGTTTGGTGTTTCTTCTGTCTCCGTCTTTAACGTCTCGTGTGGGTAGGTATTGCCCTCGAGTATCTGCAGGGAGCGCCGGGCGTACCGATATCAATAATATCTTTGTTATATAAAATTTTTTGGCGATATACGTGATAGATGGTCGGCACGCCGGCGCCATTCTCCAAATATCCGAGGGAGTCGAGGTAAGTGAATGTCTCGGGAGGTACATTGCCTGTCTGCAACGTTTTTGCATTGTAAAATACGTTGAGGTAGATTTGTCCGCTTATCAGTCCATTTTCGGTAACGTCGCGTATCGTCGCGTAATGGTTTCGTGCGAGTTTAATTATAAAACTGTCGATTCTAGGTACGTTCGTGGCGTCGTACAGTTTTCTGTGGCTCGTAAAGTATTGATAATTAGTTTTTGCCGATCTATAGAGGCTGGAGCAGGTCCTCAGGCATTTGCGTTCAAAAGTCCGTATTCTTTCCATGGCGGAGGCGCTTATATTGTACCATACAGGCGCTCCGTAGGTTATGATTGGGCTCATCAAGGCCTGGTAGGCCAGAACCCTCTTCTCAAAATGTCCGTTGTAAAAAAATTTGCTCAACGAGAAAGAGGCGTTCCTGGCTTTGGTCAGTTGTGTCTTCGTGTGTTCCGTGTAATTTAAAAATTTGTCGATTTTCACGCCCAAATATTTAACCGATTGATCGTTTCTGATTTTAATGTTCGTATCGCTGTTCGTCACGTTGAAGAGGGCCCAATAAGGCTTCGTGTCACGATTGGCGTTGCCAATTCTTGGTCTGAAAAGTATCGTCTCGCATTTGTCCGCATTTATTTTCAATTTCCAGTCGTTACTGTGTGTTTCGATTTTTTTTGTCATAGTCGTTCTGCAGTCGTCTGTTAATTTCGGACGGTTTTCGTCCGATTTTGTAAATAATAAAGTTATCGGCGTATGCGATAGATTTTTTGTCACGTGTGTCGGGGAATTTACTAAGTACGTCGATGTTATAAATGCTAAATAAAATTGGTGAGTTTACCGTTCCCTGTTGCAGTCCGTTATTTACTTGAAAAGTTTTGCTGAATTTTCCCGAGGAGTCGGTGACACCGAATATTCGTCCAGTAATCATGTCGTAAATTAGTTTTGCCATGTGCTTCGGGAGATTGTACTCCAATAATTTATAAATCAAACCGTCTGTCCAAACCGTGTCGAATGCCTTCTCCCCGTGAAAGAAATTAGTAGGGCATCCATAACAAAAATCGGGGCCCATGAGGGTTTAAATATGGATTCCCTACTAGGGATTTCCACAACACAATCGGACTAGGCCCCGACAGGAAAATAACAGGGTTGGATTATTTATTCAAAAAAGGTCGTAGCGAGGTAAATGATAAGGGCCCAAACGGGATTCATCAAGGCAGCAGTTATTGCAGAGCACACAATATTTGCAAAGTTATTTAAACAATTTATAGTTCGGTAAAACACTAGGTTATACACAAATTTTAAGTTAAGTTATATAATTAATTTTATTTACGGTATATAAAATTGTATATGACTGTATATGAGTACTTTTATTTTATGTTGAAATACATAATAATTGTACATATATATATGGCTTCATCTTTATATGGCTTCATATATCATTAGATATAGACATAGTTTTCTTTGGTTTTATTCGCGTATGGAAGCATGTAAATCAAAAGATTGTTTATTAAAAGTTAACAAATTATGTATTGATGAAATATATATATATATATTGCATCAATACATAATTTGTAAACTTCATACATATAGATATATAGAAAGAGACGACATAGATATAAGCCATAAGTACGACAGAAAAATGAGCGTGTAGCTTCGCTCACGGCCAGCAGGTGGCGCATGGCCGCGCGCTTTCTCGCAAGCGTACCCGTCGTCCACCGGTATTATAAAGACGTGAGCAGGATGAAGAAAATCGTTACTCGTCTCCCGATTGCGCTGGTAAGCACACTCTTATGTAACATGTTGAGTAGTGCTTATCTACCAACGTATATATACGTTGTAGATATTGTATATGTTTCTATACGTTTACATAGAAATATATACAATTCTATCGGGCCAATTTTTGTATACAATTATATATGTTTATATATATATATATATATATATATATATTCATTTTTATTCGGAAAAATTGTGTTCATTATTGCAAAACATCTCGCTTGATACATAGCCACTAATAAAGCTGGCAATTATAGGGCAGTAATAGGGTTGCTTCATGGCTTCGTTTCTATTCTGGCAGGGTTCTGTTGAGGCAACCAGCCGGGCCCTGATTAATAGCCCTGTTTAGGCCCTCATCGACAAAGTGTGACCGGCCCGCAAGGGACCTGATCGGGTGCCCTGTTAGGCCCCTAATAGAGTGAGGGAAAAATAATCGGGACCTAGTCTAAGCCCTGGCTGAATTCTTTCACGGGTCGTAATCGATCAGGCAGGCTCCGACGCACTCACCGTTGTTGAGTGCCCAACACACGTCGGACGTAAGCTTTGTAATAGCGTGTAGGGTGGAATGTCGAAACCTGAAACCCTATGTTCAAATTTATGTTCAAATACCTGAAACCCTATGTTCAAATTTAAAATTGTCTCAAATAACTTACTGAAGTTCGGTAGAAGGCTTATCGGTCGGACATTAGAGGGATTTAATGTGTCATTAGCTTTTTTACGCAACGCTATTACGCTCGCGTGTTTCCAATCGCACGGGCAATATCTATTATTCAGCGCATTCTTGAACAATACGCCGAGACGTCGGATGATCGACGGTCGTACGTTCTTGAGCGCGTGGTTGGAAACTTTCTCGAAGCTTGCCGAACGTTTGACGTTCATTCGCTTGAATAAAGCTCGTAACTTCGTGTTCGAGGTGAAATAATTGTCCGTCGTGGCGTCGAGTTGCGTCGGCGAATCGGCCGTATTGGCGTCTGTAAAAGTAGTTAATGTAGCGTTAGCGTCACGATCGCGTCTGATCTCTGCGCGTTGCGCATCGGCCCTGTCCCGTACTCTATTACATAGCCCCGGTTGTCCAAGTTTGAAAGCAATGCAAAACGGGATTGGCCCGTAACGCGTTAATAACACGTAGAGAGTGTTTTTAAAATTATTCGGCCTGCAGACAAATCTTCGGATTTGTCAAAGTATAATTATAGACGTTGATAGATTTGCTCGGAACTAGATTTAGACATTCATTCACATAAAAGTCGTCACGTGTACAATTTTTTCGTTAATTCGTAAAGTTCGCTTGACTTTTTAAATCAAATTTACAATATTCCCTGAAAATTCCAGTCCGAAGTCCGACTGTTTCCATTTTTCACTAACCATGCTTACCCAATTCAGTTTACTAGAAGACTGCATTATCACGCTGTAAAGATGAAAAATATCACGGACGTCGAAATTAAAAAATACTGTAAGTACTTACACTACCGGCGAAAAGTTTCCGGACAAAAGTTGAAAAGAGTGCCGGAACGGTTTTTCTGCCATTTCGCCGGTAGTTGGCCTAGGCCAATTTATCCAACGCCGTTTTAAAGAGGAAGGATTTACCTTCATCTTTGCTGTTTTAAAAATTGTTTACGATTTTGTTTTTACGATTAGCACCCAGTTTTGAAAACGACCATTTTTTGTCTTTTTTGTTGTTCTTTTATAAGTGCACCCCGTTTGTGGTAAAATTTTTTTTAACGCATTTCTGTCACCGACATCATAAAGGGGGGGTCTAAGCTTCAATTTCATTTTTCAGAGAATTGTCTACGATTTTTTTCCCAAAGATATTTTGTTTTTTGAGCAAAAATAGACAATTTGAAAATTGCTCCGGAAGACGAAAACGATGAGGTTTACAACAAAACCTAACGATGGTAAAAAGATGTACTACTTCTCGTTGAGTTCACGAGAATTTTTTCAGATTTTTTTTTTTGAAATTTGTTTTCCATCTATTTCCGGTCAAAGCTCAACGTTCAACAAATTTTTACCATAAACGAGGTCCACTTATAAACGAACAAAAAAACGACAAAAAATGGTCGTTTTCAAAACTGGGTGCTAATTGTAAAAAAAATCGTAATTTGTTTTTTAAACAGCCAAAATGAAGGTAAATCCTTCCTGTTTAAAATGGCGTTGGTTAAATTGGCCTAGACCAACTACCGGCGGAATGGCATAAAAAACCGTTCCGGCACTCTTTTCAGCTTTTGCCCGGAAAATTTTCGCCGGCAGTGTATGAAAAAACACACGACAACAGCAAATTAAACAATCTCTGTAATATCAAATGGAAATTCAAATCTAACGTTGCTGATACTTTTAGCTAAAAGATAGATTTACACGAACAATTTTTTTTTACTTTTTCGGAGCTTCTTACGATGGTTAATTTTGTTGCTACTTCCGTTGAGCCAAGAAGAATGAAATAAAAATAAAATAAAAATAACATTCGACCTGAATTCATTGACGTTAGCTAAACACGACATTGGACTCTGCAAACAGCGTGTATGCGAACCGACGATATCTCGTTACAAAAAATGTTCAAGTCACGCGACATTTAGGCGTGTCACTGCCCCCGTGACGCATCGTCCACGAATTAATATGCAGCTTCGTGCGAAAAGGAAAGAAACAGAAAGTAGCCCTCGGTTACAAAAAGAACGAGCGGTGAATGACGAGAAAGCTCGACCCACTTTTACTCGAGAACCCACGGAGAAAAAGCTCGCTAGGGCCTGAAGACTCGTCCCTGGGTACTAACACAATCTTACAATATCACAAAATAAAGTACAAAAATGACCGGATCGAACGAAATGTGTCAATAACACCGGAGAACAAAGCTAACGAATCGAACGTTACATTCCGTTTCATGCGGAACGATATCGTACACCTTGAGTGGAGATAAAAATAACCAAACGAAATACAAAAAGAACGTCTAAGGAAATGCGAGCTGAGGATAGAAAAGGAAGAAAAATCGTCGCTCGAGCGAGGAAACATATACAGCGTGCGAGTACGGGAAAACACGGTGGGACGGGTGCACCCGTAGAATTGGGCGAGCCAAAAGAAACACGGGTTCGAACTTTCGGTTGATTTATAAGAAATACGCGGAGGCGAGAGGTTTCCTCTTTCTTTTTTTCTCCTCGTTTTTTTTTGTTTCTTCATCCGTAGGGTTTTCTCGTTTCTACATGGTTTTTACATTGTACGTGGTACACAGAGATGTAAGAGTATGATATGTGGCGTTGTTGTTTGCGAGGTGGGTCGTTCTCTGGAATAGATGTACAAGAAAAGTATGAGAAGAGGCAACGAACGAACGAACGAGTGAGTGAGTGAGTGAGTGAGTGAGTGAGTGTGTGAGTGAGCGAGTGAGCGAGTGACTGAGTGAGTGGGATCGATTGATTGATTGATTGATTGATTGGTTGATTAATGTTTATTAGTTTCAGCAACTACATAGCGAGTTACAAATCTGAAGTATAACTCCATTATTGTACTCCACTATTTTTCCTCCTCATACATTGTTATGTATTATCACAGTCGAAAAACTCCCACATGCAAAAATAATAATCAAAATTTCGTTCGTCAATCGGTTATTTTGCCTATATTATAAGTTTTATTTTGTATTTATTCAGCGTAAATGTGTGAGCGGAACGGGCAACATTAAGTCAGACGATGGCATCGAGGAAAGTGAACTAACCGGTAATATTAAAAATGATTATAATTCACAATATTTTAATTTCTCAAAGTCAGCTGAAATTGTTGTTTTCGATCGATTATAGATATTTCGCGATAATAAAAAATTCGTGACGAAAATGAATTTTTACAGAAATATTGACGGATTTACGGTCTGGCGACCGTGAATTTTTCATGTGAACAAAAAAATTGTCATTTTTCAAGACGGAAATTTGAAAGAAATGGTTTGCGTCATATCTAGCTTCGTCTTCCCTCGTCTTTCACTATGAGCAAATTTTCTCATATACGTACTTATTCTCCTATTCGTTCGATCGGTGGAACAAATTTTCGCTCGTTGCCCGACGCGAAACTGTAGATATTCCCCGAGAATCTTATTTTATAGGATTTAAATGGGCGGGGCGTCGTTTACTAGGGAAAATAACGGTGTTTGAAGCTCCGTGGAGTGCGAGCCTCTACAATCATTTCATCGTAGCTAATGGTAAGTCGACGTTTTCCTCTCGAGTTTGACTATTTTTATATCAGACTCCGCTCGCCTTTCATGTGCGATACCCGGCATTCGAGAAATATTTTGTTTACGCTTTTTATCTAAAGGCTTCCTCAGACGCTACTCTAAAGCAGCAAAGGTGCGTTGCCCCATAATCCTGCCGGTATACTAGTCTGTACCGTTATTTAATACGCGTGAAGTACCCATACGCAGACATGCTACGGCGAAAGAAGGTGTGTGTGTGTGTGTGTGTGTGTGTGTGTGTGTGTGTGAGAGAGAGAGAGAGAAAGAGAGAGAGAGAGAATATGTATATGGATTACACGATGTGACTCTCGTATATCACCCGTTTTTCCCCACCTAATGCCAACTGGGAATTTAACGCGAGTAATATATAATGGGCCGCCTCTGTCTCTCTGATATAGTATGCACACCTATATACGTACAAACCTACGTATATATTCATATAAACGCACGAGTTGATTAATAGGGGGCTACGCGTACTAACGAGAATCGAGGAAAAAAGAGTCTTAAGTGGAGCCGCAGCCAAAGACACCCGGTACAATCTAAAGCTCACTTGGTTGTTTATTTATTTCCTTTCCTTCTTTTTAAAAATATGTTTCGCCCTGTTATTCACAGAAAAGCCGTCCGGCGATTTTTCTACGGAAACGACTTACCTTGGCGCGTTTGCTGTACTTGAGATATTGATAATGATGATTGTCGTAGTTGAAATCACGCGGGGTCAGTGTGATGTCACGATTGCGTCCGATCTTCCCAAGGAGAGTTTTCTGCTTCTGCATTTGCATCTTCTTCGAGTGCACGACGATAACTGCAAGTTAAACAAATTAACTGAAACAAAGAGAATTCGCTAATCCCAAAATATTTTACATCGTTTTATTTTTAATTTTTTCTTGCGACTCTGCCGAGTTCAAGGTTTGAGCGAATGTAGCATCGATATTGAAATTAGCCTGTGAAAAAATATAACGAGAGGAGCGATCTGCGCGCAAGCTCTTTTGGGGTCATTTGGTGACGACGCGCTTGCAAACGAGATATGGATATATCGATACGCGCGTAGTCATCCCCACGGTCGAAACATTACTCTCGGTTGGTCGAATTCGTTTAACGAATTTTTTGTCGGTCCCGATACATCGTCGACCACGCGCATGTTGAATTTTTCGATAATAAAAAAAGATTAAAAAAATACAACTAAAACGACGTTGAAACGCATCGGGAAATGGTCGTATTTCCAACGATGGTCATAGCCACGAGTGCTGGAACATATTTCGAAATAACGTCGACGTGGGGAAATGCACGCACCATTGCACCCGTGAATGCGATGTAAAATTGAAATCGGTCGCTCGTTACTCATATGAATAATCAATCGAATCGATTCTGACGAGGGACAGATACATGGTAAAAATAATAGGAAATGTCTGACGCGCGGAACCTTTCCTGTATACCCACAATACGTATACGGTATATTTGGCCATTAAACGATACGCTATTTGGTACAAAAAAAATTGATTCGTCCGTCATTCCGTCGACTTATTTCGAGAATCAAAATTGACGAAAATCTCTCTTTTATCGGGAAACTTTATCATCGTTACGCGAGACAACCGTAGTCGCACGCTCGATCCTTCATTTGATATGAAACACCCGGTATATTATCGAACCCCTTCTGGTATGATTGACTAGGGACACCCTTTCTATTATTTAACTCCTGCCAGTTCGCCAGTCCACACCATACGTCATTATTATTGACTACCGCACATGCCCCTATTATTCATCACCTATTATAGCCATATTATAGCGAGCACCCCGCGTCGTAATATTCTTGACCACCGCCTGTCTCAATAATTGCCCCACCCGTGCTCCTAATATTGGCTTTTTCGCTCCGAATTATTGACCACCTCGTGTCCGTATTAATCATCGTTCATTCTTTAGCATTATTATTGTAATATGCGGCCATATACATAATCGTATATATGAATTGATACGGGGAGAGGTGTATATACTGGGTGTCCTGCTAGAAAGAGATGAAGCATATAACGCGTGTATAGCACGTTTGCAGACTACTTTACATACCTAGGTGAGGCGTACACGCGGATATATATGTATATGGGGCATTCCACGCCAGATCGGACACCATTTAGCTTTTGCATCTCCGATTCTTTTGACAATTATTTATGTTCTAGTATTGGTTGAAAGAGGCTATTGGTTTCTTTATATGCATATGTGTATGTACAAAAACTAATCTATCATATACTAAGAACGCTATGTGTGGCCGATATTGTTTATGTTTATATTACGCTTGTATTAGGCCAGGGCGATAAGTACGGGCCGAATAACCGATCTCTTAAATCAGACTTTGCTGTTTTTTAGTCTTAACTAATATATGCTAGGAGCTATGCTACGTGCCTTTGAAGTGTTCTGTAAAGAATAAATTCTAAAGTCTATGAATATAGTCTAAGTGTTACTTATTCCATAACTTATTTCCTATAGGGTCCTCCATGATTTTCTTCAATATTTGTTGTCGAAACGTTTTCAAGATATCGATTTTTCAAAAATTACGTTACTTATTTGTTAAACGTCTATAACTTTACGAAAAATGGGCCAAATTGAACGTTCTTTTTTGGAAATTTTTCTTTTAAAGCTTTTGATAAAAAGTATCGAACATATTTTTCAAACCGTATTTGTATAAGATTTTCAAGTTTCAAATATAAATTTACAAAAAACATGTAAAGCGATGCCCGATGATTAAGGGGGTTCGACTTATTCGGAAGCCCGCACCTGACCTGCTTTGGTTCAAATTAAGATTTCTCCAAAACTATTCGAGATTTTTTGACGATTTTTTGTTTGTTTTGTTTAGGACTTTACTAATAATTATATATATGGTTTTAGAGGATATTCAAATTAGAACAATTTTGGGATCAATTTAACCTCGAAAAAAATTGGTTCGGAAAATGCCTATTTTCTAGGTACCTTTTCTCAGCAACCATACGTTTCATTTCGACCATTTTTTTTATGTACTAATATTAAAATGTTACCAACGTTGTGTTGAACTATTTTTGCGATATTTCGTTTCAGTACCTATATTTCGGCGTCGTTTGGAAATTAAAAAAAATTCGGACCACTTTTTTTTCCTTTGAGTGAATTTTTCTTGGGTCTGAATCGTTTTTTTCGAAAAAACGACTCGACACAATTTTTTTGTTTTACAGTGTTTTTTTCTCACGGTATAGATCCCAGAGGGTATAAAGAGAGATAGAGTGTTGGTTTGGCCTGTGAAAGTCGGTTTTGGCCATTTTGCATATTTTCATATTTCGGGGAAAAGACATTACGTCCAACTCTGCACCAATATTGGTAAGAGAAAAAAAGGAAAATTAAAATGGATTTCTAGTAATTGCTGGAAATTCCGTTGCACGTGACAAATGTATTATCATATAGCGTATTTAAATAATATGATAGATTTTGCAATAAGTTGTAGTGATCTTCAAGATCATTCGCAGTCAGTGGGATTGATCTTCATCTTCATAATAGAAAAGATGGTAAGAGATTGGGGAACGAATGAAGATACTATTAAAACAATGCCAATGGATAAATGTTCATCTTATATAAATTTCAATCTAATGTTTTTTCATCTATCCTATAAGACGACCCCGGGGGCCCTTTGTATGATTAAACTATCGTCTTATCTGCGTAAATATACGCAAACGCCACATCTCAGCAGAGGATAATCGTGGCCGCGAAAAAACTTCCTTAAACGACGATTTTTATGGATCCCTTAGTCGATAAACAAGAGGGGGTTGTGGACCAACGCGTGTTGGTGCACATATACACGTCATACGTACACACTCACACATACACACGGGTGGTCCATGATGACGGCACACACTCACCGAATACTTCTCGATGGTTCTCGAAGGAGGGACGGGGGGGGGGGTCTTTCGAATACTGCACGTGGTCACGAGGGAAAGGGGGGGGGGGTATGGCGGATGGGGGTCGAGGTATGAGGTATGAGGTGTGAGATATGTGTTACCCGATATTTCTTAATCGTATTGTTTATTTTGTGGAGAGGTGTAATTTTCCGCCCCTTTATAGAAAAATTAATCGAGTCGTAATTCGAATTTGAATCTAGTTGACACATCTTTCGAGTCGAGACGCTACTGTCTCGGGGCTATCTCGGCGCTGTCGGTGTCCGAGCGGGCCGAAGGCTAGCGAGCTTCGAGAGAGAGTTACTCTACGATCGACCGGCTACCTGGATCGATCTATTTTCTTCACCTGCTATTTGCAAATTTAGAGTCAGAAATATAGACTTAACATTACACGTGGTCTTAAGGTCTGAAGAAGAATATTCTCAAACACAGTGTAAAGTCAGTGAGTTACATTATCCTATAACTCGACGAGAATAATAAGCGACGTACTGCATAGAATTTCGCTGCTTTATCCTCCATTTCTATATAGAAGGCAATGCGTGGAAGAGTGAGTGAGAGAGGAGAGAGTGCGTGCCCAGTCAACGCTGCGAATAGAAATAGAAGGTATTTATTGAGCAATAAACGAAGTTATTGAATTTATTTCCTTGAGATTCTCCCTCCTCCACGTGTGATTTTCGCATTAAATTCGATTGTTGGGAAGTCTCGAAACGAGCTTACGACCCCGGCGCCGTATCTCATATATTCACGCCAGCTTAGCCGGAACCTCGTGGCCAAGGCAAGGGGCCATACATCATACCTTCCTGGCGCTCAACAATTACTTTTTTCTGGAAAGGTTCGAAAGTTTGAAAATTTGATGAATTAATCGGCACCTTTTGTCCGATACTCGAAGTTATTTTTAGCTGCAAATAATTTGGTAGTTATCGTGTTACAATTTAAAGTGTTGAATAAATATTCTTTGATGCCGCCGACCAATATCGAATTGCAACACCACAACCATATTGTTTATAAATAACTTATACTGTCGGATAAATAACTCTTTCAGCGAAGGAGGTAATAAATTGGATGGAGGTGTTATGCGATATATTTTATCCTCTAAATGTGGGCACGCGGATACCGATGACAAGCATATCGACATAATTCTCACGATGAGATTAATAAATAAAAAAAATTCGGTTACAGTGTTTTATAACTCTAGCGCAGCTCGTGAAACGCTTTGGCGATCTACATTGGTGAGGGTCACGAGTGTCCAATATGTACATTTTCGACACCCCTTGTGTTCAGCGTGCTACAACGCATCGCTGTTACGCCAGAGTCAGATTCCAGTAAGAAATCCTCTTGATGTAAATGAGAATATATGTCTGGGTCAACTTCCGTTAGAACACGCATATATTTTTTAAAGGGATTGCAACATAGCCTTTGTTGACAAGATCGAGCTGCGAGCGAGCCGTCGATAGCTAAAGCATCGAGTAACACTTCTCGAAGATGTCATATCATAAACAATGACTACGACTGCGGCTGAAAACTCGCTATCACCCTTTTCGCGAACCTTAGGACGAGCGAGAGTAGCGGCACTACTCGCCGTTCATTCGCAACGAAAAGTCCAATGCGCTCGAGAGACTTGTGAAAAAAGTGAAAATTTGTGAAAAAGTGTTTAAAAGTGAGAAGGTATAAAGAAAGAAAAAGTATTCAAGTGATTAGTGTAGTGATGAAAATTTGTATTAATCTACGTTTTTTCTCTCTAAAAAATTGTAGCAGCGCTTCATAGTACGGGCGCATATAGGGCGAGGGAGCATTAATATACTAATTAACGCAATAATACCTATCAAAATACTGAAGAACAGCGATCATGTCGGCTAACAATCAACGAGAACGCGAGGTGTGGCGTAAGATTTTTTTCATTATTTCTATTTTTTCTAAAAAAACTCGTTTATTACACGCCGTTTGGTGATAGAGTATTTTCCCACGAATCATACTTTTTGTTTTTGATGGGGGTTGGAATATTTTCAGCTTTCAATATTTTGTACATTAGAGATTAGATTTGGAAGAAAATTTGTTTTTTTTAGTTTTACTTTTTTAAATAATACCAACTTTTTATTTTCGCGTTTGACAGATTTTTCCACGTGTATAAAAAATATATATATTTTCGGAATTCAATCTATTTAGGTTTTTGGCTTTTCAAAAATTCGATCTATTTAGTTTTTAACTTTTTAATTCATAATTGTAATTTAGTGGTTTAATCTCGGTTATAAGGTACTATAAAATACGGCCTAAGGTTTTTATACCCAACGAATGGGTGATTAGGAGCGATCGAGCTCTGATTATGAACGCTATTGACACAACGTTGGCTGTTATAGCCATGCACCCTATGGGCATATTGGCTGTCATTGAATTAGGAGGAGTCATGGGGAGGTTCAACCTCCAGGATGATGGAACTGTTTCCATCGACAAACTATAAATCGACAGAATATAAGAGCAGCAGTAAGTAGAATTTTTTAGTGTTGTCAACGTTAATTATGATTATAGTAAATGTAACAGTTATATTAGTTTTTTTCCGAAAAAAGAAATTAGAGGTGGAGTAGCAGTCAACAACAGGCAGTTAAAAAAATGGCTTTAAAAATAATTTTTCTTTTTTCATTAAACGAAAAGTAGATTTTTTTTCTCACATAAATAAAAAACGAACACTGATGCAAACGTCGGTTTTATAAAAAAAAATTTGTAACAAATCGGGGTTAAGGTACAATTTCTCTGAGAAAGTCATTTGGAAAAATTCAATGTGATTATACACAGTTCCATGAGAGCGTACACCCAATCCGTGTTCATGAGACGCTCGAATCATTTCCCGGAACAACTCGTCATTCCCCATGATTGGTGCAGACATTCTGGCTGGTAGAAAAACCGTAAAACTTTTCTCCAAATCTATGACAACTCTGTCGCCGTAGTTGGTTTATGCAACTCGTATATCGGTTACTGGATACACCTTTTGCGCTGATAAGTCGGATAACTTCTTGATTGGGAAGAAGCCCATAAAAACACCCACTATGTCTATTTCACATAAATTCATGTTGATCCAAAACACATTTTTCATAACATTTTGTTTGTTAACACTTTAATTTGTGAGTAGCAATATTTCGGGAGACAAAACGTTCAATACGAACCTGCGTTTTATCACGACGATGAAGTTCCAAAATTTATTTGTCCAAATTCTGTTACCAGCGATTGAGCTTGCGATCGTAAGACAATTATTTCTTTCACGCGTTAAATATTTCGTGACAATTGTTCAAACCGAATTTCCCCTGAAAATGCATGATTATATATGGTACGTTTCTATATGCCGAGGTTTAATATATAATTTGATACATTGATTGTGCATCTTTGGAAAATACACAAAAATAATATAAATAACCAAAATATATAGTGGATAGCGTCTCAGTCGACGCTCCCAAGCTCGGGCTCCACGACTCGTACGACGCCATATCCTCATTTTAGTACAGTATTAAAATACGAGGGTATCGACTTTTCCATGCGATCGAAGAAATATTGCTTAATTTGAACAAATGAATAATTTAACGATTAATCGAACGGTCCATGATTATCATCCGACCATGATTATGCCGATTGCTTCGTTCGAAGAGATCACTTTGTAGTACCGCTACTGTCCGCCGACGCCACCACACATTTTAGCTAGGGACAAAAAAGAAACTAGATCCAGGTTGGTAGTGTCGCGTCCGTCGCTCCTCCTTTCATATAGTTTAGCCTTCGAAGAGATCACTGGGAGGGCCCAACTGTTTGATAGAGAGCACCAGGGCGGGAAGTGATCTGTTGGAACGAAGCAATCGGCATAATCATGGTCGATTATGCCTCATGCTTCGTTCTCGAGATCACTTTGTAGGCTGTTTAGAGCCGAAGTGGAAAGACAGAAAGAAGGGACACCATTTATTAATTCCAATTATTATATTAAGATGACAGACTATGTATTCTTTGGCTCATGGTTAACAACGATGAGAAGATAAATGAACACTTTTTATTTTTATATATTTAATTTTTTGTTAACCAAAGAGCGTAAAAAGGAAACTAACCATTTTTCTTTTTAACAAAGAACCGTTCGAGCAAAATCTCTCTTATGCTGAATTATAGGACGGTTACAAAACGCATCGAATACTTTTGACGCGTTGGACCAGCCAGCCAAGCTTTTAATAACGTTGATATCAACCCCCTTTTTGCGAGCTAATGACGTGGCCGCATGGCGAATACTATGCGGGGTGAATTCCACGTCTATGCAACATTCAGATAAAAAGGCCCTTATCCAGCGACTCTGTGTATCCTTCGAGGCAACCCTCTATGACTTTCTCGTCAAAATAAAGAAACTATCAGTCTAGCAAGGTCGAAGTGTGCTCCAGGTACGATTCTAACGTTGAAGCAACACAAAGATTCGGTTTGTCCGTGAACTTCGGTAACAACAAAAGAGGCTGATATGCTCCTGGTCGCGAAGTTTTAATTCTTGAAGGGATTTCAATCTCATATCGGTCCTTATTTGCTTGAATATTACTTCTTTTAATACCGATTAACGCCTGCTTTTTATGAGCCGTAACTAGGGCTAGCAACACCGCCAGTTTCGTAGTTATAGTTGAGGTAAACTTAAATGAACCAAGGGCGTCATCTTTTCTAATCTGTCTATAACCGGGCCCAGACTGTATATCCGATCATATTGCGGTTTGGCTGGTCTCGCTTTGGAGACTCCCTTTAATAGCCGCGATATCAGAGAACTCCTCCCTATACGCTCTCCGCACGATAAAGAAAGGGCCGCTCTGCAGGTATTTAAGGTTCCAAAAGAAGCTCCTTGATAAAATTTCTCCGCTAACCATGCCAAAACCCAGGATTCCTTGGGGTCGAAGAGGTCGTACACCCTTCCCTCGCACCAGCTTAGCCAATCTGTGATAGGTTTACCGTATTGCTTCATTGTCCCTTCGGAGATTTAGTTTAATAGCAGCTCAATGGCATCTCTTTCTATGTTACGTTGTTGATACGCCTTCCTGACAGCCTTCCTACCAACAGGGCTAACTTGTCCGGTAGTGGATGTCGCGTCCTCCTGTCGGGACTGAGCAAGAGATCATTCGATGGCCGCAATTTTATCGGAGTGGTTTCCAAAAGAGACAACCATAGTGGATACCATGGTTGCGCGCACCAGTCTGGTACCACCACTATTCCACGGGCTTGGTCAATTTATATTTTCTTAAACGTCCGCAGAATTACTGAAAAGGGAGCAGACGCGTAGAATTCGAGCGATCCCCAGTCAAGGGTGAAGGAATCAGTGCATACAGCGTATGGGTCTTTGTGACATGAACCCAAAAACTCACATTTAAAATTTTGCCTAGAAGCAAAAAGATCAAATTTTGGATTTCCAAACTGTTCAGTGATAGACCTGAAGGCTGATTGAGATAACTCCTATTCTACGTCTAACTTGTTCACCCTTGACGCCATATCTGCCTCTATATTTTCTCTAGAAGGTACATAAGTCGCGAAAACCCATATTCGACGGTCCTCGCACCACGACCAGATATTATATGCTAATTCGTTCAAGGCAAGGAATCTTGTTCCGCCCATCTTATTTACGTAAGCAATGGCTGTTGATTTGTCAATTTTGAGAAGGATCTCACACGACCTCTCCTTATCCGAGCTGATTTATGTGAAGCAATTTTTCTTTCGCAGACCACTGCCCATATACGACTTCCTCCTTACAAAAAGCGTCCGTGTATATTGTCAAATAAACGATAGATTTGCGAATAGGATTCCTAGAGGTCGGAATGTTTTCCTGCCATCACCGGAGATCCCTTCTTATCGACACTGGAACTCCCATGCCCGCTTCATAATTTCCTCTTGATCTTTTTAAAGCCAAATACTTAACGCGTTCGAAGGATTTGGAATGTACCCAGCCATAAGCTATTCCGGGGCAAGCTGCCGTTAAATGACCCACAAACCGAGCAAATTCGCGAATTGAAGATTCAAGATTCAAGATTCTTTCACGTTTCCTCTGAGTAAGCCTTATGGACATATCTGATGAGTTTAGTACAAAACCCAGAAACTGACATGAAGTCGCAGGGACGAAACAACTTTTTTCTGCATTGCATAAAAAACCCAAAGACTCAATAAGAATTTTTGTGACATTAAAATTCTCTTGGCACCGATTTTGCAACTCCGATAAAATCAGGATGTCATCTAGGTATATCACCGACATCCAACCTTGACTCCTAAGAAGGCTCATAACCGGTTTGAGAATCTTTGTAAACACCCAAGGTGCCGTACACAGTCCAAAGGGTAGGCACGTAAACTCGAAGAGATCTTGTCCCCATCTAAATCTTAAAAACTTGCGATACTCAGGATGAATCGGAACGGTAAAGTAGGCATTCTCAAGATCTAAACTTGCCATATAACCTTCTTTCGGGGTCGATTTTATAGGTGTGCGGATATCCTCCATCTTGAAATGGGGCGCCTTTATGAACGCGTTCAACTTTTTAAAATTAAGTATGAAACGCATTTTTCCGTTACTCTTAGGGACAAGAACGAAATTAGAAATGAATTGTCTATGGCTTTCTTTACATTTCTTTACCGCTCCCATGTCCAGAAGACTTTCTAAAGCTTCCGACATTAGTTCTACATCCGAATCTGGGGGATTAAAAACTGAAGGTTCTGCAGATTGCATCGGGGTTTCTATAAACGGAATCTTATATCCCGAAATCGTTGATAAAATAAAATTATCAGACGGAATCTGAGACCAAGCCCGTGAAAAGAAACGTACGCGTCCCGCGAAGAGACTTACCCCTATTCCTCCGTATTGTTGGGCATCTTGTGTCGAGTTTGCTTGCTGTTGGCCTGTCGAAGGGGCTGAAAGGACGGGCGGGCGTTCCGCACGAATCTCGGCCCCATTCTGTTGAAATGGCTCGTCTGGCAAGGGCCTCGAGATACCGACGAGCCTTTCCAGTTTATCGAATGCCATGGAAAGGATTGCTTTCTATCGGCTGGAGTTTTTAAAGAGAGTCCCACCCTCTCTGCTGCAGAAGCGGATTTGATCCTTGCACTTAGATCTTTCCCGAAAAGGAATTTATCCGTTTCGGATTGCTCTAAAACGATCCTCTGTTTCTCGTCGACATTCTGATAAATTTGATGCTTTCGTGTCTTGGAAATCTGGTGAGTAACTTCGCAAAAAATACTGCCCGCATCACAGAGATATTCGAGAATTTGATCGCGTAAATCGCGCTTCCACGGGCAACCAATTTCTTCCATGGACTTCTTAATCTTGGATTCCATGCCCATCGAGATGATTTCTTTCCAACATTCCGCCAAATCAGGGTGCAGGTCGAAGGTTATTTCCTTTTGACCACGTTTATCTACTCCCAAAAGTTCACGAGCTCTCTAACTCAAAACGGGGCTTAATACCTCACCATTTATCGTCTCCTCAGACTCATGTACCGCTTTTTCGACATTCGATATATTTCGATCGTTTTCGTCGGTGATCGTCTCTACTTCCGAGCGAAAATCCGTATCTGAGTCCGTAAGAACATAAGATCTAAGTTATACATGCTATTAGAGAGGGGCATATGCCTGCCTAATCTAACGCTCAGACGAAATTGTCTGAATTCCCTTAGGGGCTATATAACTTAGTCAAAAAAGGTACACGCGTGTAAAGAGTGCCCGAAAAAAGAAAACGGAAAGACGTGTCCATTATGAAGATTCTCCTGGAACAGAAACAATAAAGAACGCAAAATGTCCAACTACGTACCATCAGATACGCCATCTTGGACATTGTCCTCGATAGCGTCCTCTATGAGATCTTCATATCTTTTAATTTTGTTACGATAAAATTCAAGTTTATCGTCTTCACTTTTTCTTTTATTCATTTTCCTCACTTGTAAGGGGTAAGAAAATAACCCGAATAACAAGGAAGGTAAAAATAACACAGTTTAAATTTTTCGACGAAGAAAACACGTCGCGACGAAGAAATTGCATCGCGCACACAAAACGTTATGAAAGGAGGCGCGACGGACGCGAGAATACCGACCTGGACCTAGTTTCTTTTTTGTCCCTAGCTAAAATGTGTGGTGGCGTCGGCGGACAGTAGCGGTACTACAAAGTGACCTCTTCGAACGAAGCAATCGGCATAATCATGGTCGGATGATGATCATGGACCGTTCGATTAATCGTTAAATTATTCATTTGTTCAAATTAAGCAATATTTCTTCAATCGCATGGAAAAGTCGATACCCTCGTATTTTAGTACTGTACTAAAATGAGGATATGGCGTCGTGCGAGTCGTGGAGCGCGAGCTTGGGAGCGTCGACTGAGACGCTATCCACTATATATTTTGGTGATTTATATTATTTTTGTGTATTTTCCAAAGATGCACAATCAATGTATCAAATTATATATTAAACCTCGGCATATAGGAACGTACCATATATAATCATGCATTTTCAGGGGAAATTCGGTTTGAACAATTGTCACGAAATATTTAACGCGTGAAAGAAATAATTGTCTTACGATCGCAAGCTCAATTGCTGGTAACAGAATTTGGACAAATAAATTTTGGAACTTCATCGTCGTGATAAAACGCAGGTTCGTATTGAACGTTTTGTCTCCCGAAATATTGCTACTCACAAATTAAAGTGTTAACAAACAAAATTTTATGAAAAATGTGTTTTGGATCAACATGAATTTACGTGAAATAGACATAGTGGGTGTTTTTATGGGCTTCTTCCCAATCAAGAAGTTATCCGACTTATCAGCGTAAAAGGTGTATCCAGTAACCGATATACGAGTTGCATAAACCAACTACGGCGACAGAGTTGTCATAGATTTGGAGAAAAGTTCTACGGTTTTTCTACCAGCCAGAATGTCTGCACCAATCGTGGGGAATGACGAGTTGTTCCGGGAAATGATTCGAGCGTCTCATGAAAACGGATTGGGTGTACGCTCTCATGGAACTGTGTATAATCACATTGAATTTTTCCAAATGACTTTCTCAGAGAAATTGTACCTTAACCCCGATTTGTTACAAATTTTTTTTTATAAAACCGACGTTTGCATCAGTGTTCGTTTTTTATTTATGTGAGAAAAAAAATCTACTTTTCGTTTAATGAAAAAAGAAAAATTATTTTTAAAGCCTTTTTTTACTGCCTGCTGTTGACTGCTACTCCACCTCTAATTTCTTTTTTCTGAAACTAACGAATATAACTGTTACATTTACTATAATCATAATTAACGTTGACAACACTAAGAAATTCTACTTACTGCTGGTCTTATATTCTGTCGATTTATAGTTTGTCGATGAAAACAGCTCCATCATCCTGGAGGTTGAACCTCCCCATGACTCCTTCTAATTCAATGACAGCCAATGTGCCCATAGGGTCCATGGCTATAACAGCCAACGTTGTATCAATAGCGTTCATAATCAGAGCTCGATCGCTCCTAATCACCCATTCGTTGGGTATAAAAACCTTAGGCCGTATTTTATAGTACCTTATAACCGAGATTAATTACGAGTCTCGTTCTCGAGATTACAAATGTAGTACTGTCTACTTCGTGTGATAGAGCCACGTATTCGGAGCTTTAAAAAAAAAACAAAAAAACAAAAACGAAGCCCCCAGCCTGGCGTTCCTCTTGTTTCCCAACCGTCGTCATAACGTTTTTCGTGCGCGGTGGTTGCACACGCGTTTAGAGCTTCGTGTTTATTCCAACGGTTTGATAAAATGAATAAGCACAAGAAAAGGAAGGGTAAAAGTAAGAAGAACAACGGAAGAATCCTGATAAAGTTGAAGAAGTTTATCGAAGCTATAGGTAGACTCTGCGACAGTGCCGGATCGCTCGGAGAATGACGAGGACGTGCCACAGAACACGGTCGTTCGTGCTCGCGACAATTCCAACAACATTGATTAGGAATCATCCGAGAAAGGTCGTATACTCGACACCTCGAACTTGAACCTCTAAGATTGTTATCTTGAGTCGAACAGAACTTGTACATGGTTCGAGCTTGAAATATTTTCACAATGGCCAAGACTCGGCGGGCTTGTCCGTACGAAGGTAGTTACTAAGAGCACGACCTTGAGTCATAGAGTGCATAACTTCAAAAAATCTGTTGGTAGGACTCGGCGGCCTCGCCCGTTCAAGGATAGCCGTATGTGCTATCTTGAGTCAAAAATGTGTATCGCCATGATTTCAGGTATCAATCAAAATGTTCAAAGGGTATCTGTAGCTGAGATACCAGGCGCAGAGGGGCAGATGCCAGTGGCGTCAGAAGGGACTGCAAACCAGACGGCACAGACCTGCGATGAGGAGACAATGCGAATTCTGGGCATTAACACAGAACCCGAGGTTCCGGCGTTGCAATTAAATGCAACCTTGGCAAACACCTGGGAAAAATGGATTTTAAGAAAGACGATCAAGTCGACTTGTTGGCGAAATATGCTCGCTTTGGCAACTGTAATTTGGAAGCACCCAAATTGAATGTGGAGGTTGCGGCGTCGCTTTACGACACGGCCATCAAGCGTGACAAATATTTTTTGAACGCCCAAAATATTCGGGATTCGGCCATGGCAGCATTGGGTATCGGTATCACTATGCTGCTGACCCTAAGTGACAAAGGCGTCGACGAGTACAAACTTTTGGAATGCTTCGCCGACGCTGGACGGTTGTTGGCATGTGCACATCGCCTGGATACAAGTTTTCGTAAATCTTTTATTGTCCCAGCACTTGACAAAAAAGTTAAAGGGGCCCTGGACGAGACAAAACCAGTCGTCTTCTTATTTGGAGACAACTTGGAGGAAAACATTAAGTCGGCAAAATTAATCGAGAAGATGGGTCTCGAGCTCAGGTCGCAGCCCAATATTTCTTTTCGAAGTTTACTTGTGTTTATCCAGTTTGAGTGTGTTGCAAATAATAAAACTGTACTTTTGATACAAGTTTTCTGAACATCTACATTTATAATCTCGAGAACGAGAGTCGTAATATAATTAAACGATGAAACGAACTTACCTGTTGTGAAGTTCGATCGTAATTATATGTAGAGTCTCGTTCGAGATGATTACATCCCACCCGGAGAAATCCAGTGTGTTCTCCGTAACCCACCCCTTGAAAGGAATAAGATTCAAGGATAGTTCTATCATTTGGACCCAGGAGCGGTACTTTAATTAAACAATATGACGACGGATGGGAAACGAGCGGAGCGCCAGGCTGAGGGGCTTCGTTGTTTATTTTCGTTTTTGTTTTTTTAAAAGCTCTGAATACGTGGCTCTATCGCGTGAAGTAGACGGTACTACATCTATAATCATCTCGAACGAGACTGTACATATAATTACGATCCAACTTCTCAACGGTTAAGTTCGTTCGATCGTTTAATTAAACAACTAAATTACAATCACGAATTAAAAAGTTAAAAACTAAATAGATTGAATTTCAAAAATATATTGTAGGCAAATAGTTGCTAGAATTAAGCGAGCTGCGCATGAGCGCAAATGGCCACTGGCGAAAACAAGTTTTTGAGTCGAATAGTGAACCGCTATAATGGCCCCCTCCACTTTCACGGAGAATCGAGATTAAGCTCAACGTACAGTGAGCACGGATAGACAGCGTACGGATCGGACGGAAAGGTCGAGGCCGTAGAGCACAAATAATACGACGAAGCAAAGTGTAGGGGGGGGGGGGGGGGTACAAAAGGATTATGTTGAGTAATATAATGTTAATAGAAAGCTCTGATTATTATTACCAATCTGCTTATTAGATTCCCTACAATATATATTTTTTACACACGTGCAAAAATCTGTCAAACGCAAAAATAAATAGTTGGTATTGTTGGAAAGAGTAAAATTAAAAAAAAAATTTTCTTTCAAAAATTATTTGTAATGTAAAAAATATTGAAAGCTGAAGATATTGTAATCCCCGTCAAAATAAAAAGTACGATTCGCGGGAAAATACTCTATCAATAAACGGCGTGTAATAAACGAGTTATTTGAGCAAAAATAGAAATAATGAAAAAAATTTTACGCCACACCTCGCGTTCTCGTTGAATGTTAGCCGACATGATTGCTGCTCTTCAGTATTTTGATAGGTATTATTGCGTTAATTAGTATATTAATGCTCCCTCGCCCTATATGCGCCCGTACTATGAAGCTCTGCTACAATTTTTTAGAGAGAAAAAACGTAGATTAATACAAATTTTCATCACTACACTAATCACTTGAATATTTTTTCTTTCTTTATACCTTCTCACTTTTAATCACTTTTTCACAAATTTTCACTATTTTCACAAGTCTCTCGAGCGCATTGGAGTAATGCCGCTACTCTCGCTCGCCCTAAGGTTCGCGAAAAGGGTGATAGCGAGTTTTCAGTCGCCGTCGTAGTCATTGTTTATGATATGACATCTTCGAGAAGTGTTACTCGATGCTTTAGCTATCGACGGCTCGCTCGCAGCTCGATCTTATCAACAAAGGCTATGTTGCGGTACCCTTTGAAAAATACATGCGTGTACTAACGCACGTTGATCCAGATATATATTCTCATTGACATCTAGAGGATTTCTTACTGGCATCTGACTCTGGCGTAACAGCGATGCGTTGCAGCACGCTGAACACAAGGGGTGTCGAAAATGTACATACTGGACACCCGTGACCCTCACCAATGTAGATCGCCAAAGCGTTTGACGAGCTGCGGTGGAGTTATAAAAAACTACAACCAAAATAATTTCAGTTATTAATCTTGTCGTGAGAATTATTTCGATATGCTTGTTATCGGTACCCGCGTGCCCACATTTAGAGGATAAAATATATCGCATAACACCTCGTGTCAATAAATGATTTGCCGGGCGGTCAATCGCTTGACACTTCTCCCCCAGCCCTATCTAATTTATTACATTCTTCGCTGAAAAAGTTATTTATCCGACACTAGGCCGTTAAATAAACAATACGGTTGCGGTGTTGAAATTCGATATTGGTCGGCAGCATCAAAGAATATTTATCCAACACTTTGAATAAACAATACGATTAAGAAACATCGGGTAACACATATCTCACACTTGATACCTCATACCTCACCCCCATACCGCCCACCGCCCTTCCCTCGTGACCACGTGCAGTATTCGAGAGAACCCCCCCCCCCCCCCCCCTTCGCGAACCTTCGTGAAGTATTCGGTGAGTGTGTGACGTCACCATGTATCACCCGTGTGTATATGTGATGTGTACGTGTGCACTAACACGTGTTGGTCCAGATCAATGTGCAACAATAACAAATGTGAAGCGCAGATTAGGTTGTTAATAATCTGGAATTTTCCACCATCGAATTCCCTCTGTCTCTCTCCACTTTTTTGTGTGATGTGGGAAATGTTTTTCTTTATCGTTCCGCTCACGGCGGAACAGTTCGTGTTAAATTCACTGGAAGTTTACGCATTAATATCAAACGTAATGTTGCATGTCGTTATAATGTCTGCGGGTTTAAACAATTTTGAGGCCTTAAAATCAACCAAGTAGAATTTAATATGTTGGTTCTTCGGCTGTAGATTATTTGAAAGTGCTTTTGTGTGAAATTATTGAAGTGCCCACCCTAGAATTTTAGGTTGGTAACCCAACATCCTGGGGTGGGCATCACATTATTCCGCAGTGGGTACTTGTTACATAATATTTATAGTAATAGGCATAAATGAATCCACGCGAGTACAGCATTAGGGGTACCGTAACCTACAAATCATTCGACAACAAAAAGTAGTGTTGATGTAATTTCTTTACGTAAAGGATCAAATATGGATAAAGTTGTAACATGGAAAGGACGCTTTATGAAGCAAAAACGTTACAAACATATGTTACGGCGTCACGAAAATGGGAAAAATAATAAAGGGCGTAAAGTAATAGAAGAATCTAAAGCAATGACATCTGATGAAGATAACAAACCTGGTGCAGGTCAATAATTTAAGATACCAAAAATATAAGAAATTGTGATATTATTCTTTAACAATTGTATTTTTACATAAACGATTATGTATAAATACAAAGGCAAATTAATCATCTAAGAATAAGTACATCATTATTGCATAACATTTTATTATTCTCCATTCTATGCAAACTAGATTAGCCGGGGCGTGTTTGGATAACGCGCGCGTTCATAATCAGTGTCACCAACATTATAACCATATGTATTTTGACAACGTTTTTCTACTTTCGTACAAATAAACGGACGGCAAGGTAATGTTTTATTTTATGTAATGGTCAAACCAGTGTTTATCTTTAACTTTGTGCGTATTCTAAATTTATGTGTCATTCCAAACCTACTTTATTTTAGGTTTCAAAGTACGCATCCATAAGAGGCTATGTTAAATTCGGAATTTTCTTTGATAAATTTCTCTGATACCACGCGGACGAAAATTCTGAAAGAATTCTTGGAGACTTATGTTATTGCAAAGAATGTTATCCATGAATTCTATGGTTGTTGTCATTTCCTATTTTGATTATGGAACCTTCTTAAATGGATACTTATGTGTATACAGGGGACTTTGTTATGAATTTCCAGGGTAATAAAAGTTCAGGTTGGAAAAATCGTGAAAAATTGTCCCTATACATTATTTACAGGTTACATTATTTTTAAGGGGATATCTGTTGTGAAGTGCATATTTTTTTCATGGTCTTTTCAAGCTCAAATGGATGCCACCTTTGTTTTTTTTATTGGAAACTCCTATTTTTTTATTGCATATTCGTATTTTTCGGCAAAAAATACGAAATTTTTGTAGTAAATGCTTTTCAATAAGAAAACAATTTGTTTTTCAATCAACTGTATAAAAAGGTCGACAAAAAACTCTAAAAAAATTACTGGCGTTTCTTCATAAAAAATAAATAAACATGTTTCGTCATTTACATTTTTGTATCAAAGTGGCTTTACATGAATTTAAAAATATTTAATTTCATTATTTTTTAATATTTAGTGTTCGTGTTTTAAAACCTTGAGTTATTAGTAGGTAAGTATCCTCCTAAGATTATGGATCGCTTCTTTAAAAAATACGAATCTGCCATAGAAAATAGGGGTTGATATGTAACCCCTTATTGCATGAATTGTGAAGGAGATGGAATAAATTTTATTGTTTTCAGTGAAAACGTCTTTTATTTGTCTCCCTTTACAAACTTTATCAGCCATATATGGCTGCTAAAGTTTGAATTTGTTTTTCACTATGTTATAAGATGTTTTTTTAAACTAACTTTGAATCCTATATATCCATTTTTTCGTGTAATGGAACGCATTTGTTGTTGTCGCAAAGCTGTGTATGCGGCAAGCGGTTAAATAAAAAAAGATGGTATTTTTCATTTAAGCTTGAAAGAGTGACGGAAAAAACATTTGACCTTTAAAATTTATTTTTTCTTTGTAATAATACAACTTTTATAGAACAAATCGTTCATGATGTTTTCACCCTGGAAAGTTATCAGCCGGGAGAATAAAAAATGGAGGATCCTGTATATAGATTATATGCTGCCTATACTTTTCGTATATATATATCTCCCCGTTTTCTTTCCTGATGTATAAGGAATAAGTGACAATTGTCGTGCACGTAGGCACGCGCAGACACGCTGTTGCAAGTGGTAGCAACAATCACCAATTGCCTTATTAGAACTAACGATTAAGCGATCATTAATCGAAGAATATTCCCTGTCTCCTTAAAAAATGTGAACAATTGTTCGGTTATCCGAGAACATGTGTTGCTGATTCCTATTTTTTTCGCAAAACGTCGTTATAAATATATATTTTCTGTTTATATAGACTTCAATATTTTGAAGAACAATATTTTTTATTTCATTTTATTTCCTCAATGTCTTCTTTTTGAATTCTCCGAAACAAATAGGTACAGCTAAATACGATGTACCGATGTTTAAATTGACATTAGATCTTCAAATGCATCATTTTTATTTCACGCGAAAACCGAAGTATTGTCAAATCACGGCAAACTTTCAAGTGATGAGAGTTAGAAACCATCAACTGTCGGATACTCTATGGTCGCGTTAGAAATTTGTTGTTCTGTCGATCGAAATAACAAAAGATGTATTGCAGTATTACTGCATCATGATGCATTTAACAGTGAAATGTTTCTCTATTCCACACGGGCTAGGTAGTTTATATATAGTAGATGCTTATATATAGTAGAGCTATAGTCCCGAGTCTACAATATGTAGTATGTCTAGGCTAATTGTAAGTTCTGGCATTGTGGCCTAGGTGGCTAATATGGCCCACTGCTATTTCTCCGAAACTAACCAATATTAGCGTAAAACAGACTTCACATGTTTCAGCAACCTTACCCCTCACCGCCTAAGTGAATTTGTGCGGCGCGTGCGAGATCGCGTGCGTATTTTACAGGCAGCGATCCAAAATTGCGTACTTCGATGTTATTTTTTGGAAAGTTTCAATTATTGCAGTTAATCGAACTGTCAATTTTTTATATTATTTCTGCACAGTTTTGTAGGCAACCCCTTAATCTATACTGTGGTGGCAATTTTGTATACAAATTGGTCACTGGTTTTTAGTTTAGATCTTACCTACTTGTCAAAAATGTTCCTATGGCCAATATGGCCCACCAGGTAGAGGGCCATGTTCAATGCTTATGTTGTAAGCTATGGGCTATGACGAAGAATGCTCAGGAGTGGAAACGGACCTTTTTTTCTGTGAATTTTATTCCGAAAAATAACGTGCGATTTATTGTTTGTATTGTTTGCTTTGGTGAGCAATATGGCTGAAGGGATTTACGGCCAATATGTCCCTAGGCTATGTTATAATACCCGGCCATGTTCAGATTTCAACGATTCTTCACTTTTCCGAAAACTTCTATTTTCAGTTATTCTTTGAAGTTCTATTGCCTTAAACGTCTCATTATTGATTATGGGGTGCCGTAATACCCGAACTTACCCTATATATAATTCGGACTAACAATAAATAATATACCTAACAATACAAATATCTTGTTCGATTATTATTCAGTGTTTGAACCAGGGATGGCAACGAAATATCGATATATCCATATTTGTTATTCGATGTATCGATATTTGCATGCGATAATTTTTATTTTGATATATCGACATATCCACATAAAATTTCAAATATCGAAAAGGCATGAAAAAACGATATTTGTTCCAATAGCGATACCGAATTAATTTGACTTTAGTCTATGTTAAAAAAATACGGTAGCGTCGATTTTAGACCCTCGCTTTAAGCGTATTCATTTTAACTTCGCACTGGGTATATTAAGTGCAATATCGGAGTTGGCGACGGAACTTCGCATTGAAAATAACCGCGGAGGGCAATATTCGCCTGAACCCAAATCTGCTTCGATAAATCCAGATGCAGACGATTCTTCGTCGTCACTGTCGTCCATACATGGAAAAATTCTAATGGATATCGCTGCATCAAGCAGTGGTTTACCGACTTCAACCAGTAGCAGTATATGCCTGCTGAATTGACGCAGTACCTATTTAGATCAGCCCATAATTCCTAGAAAAAATATATCTTTAAAATTCTGGACTAACTACAGCCAATTTACCCCAGAACTGCCCAAAATAGGTTTGCAATATTTTGTTCCTCTTGCGTTCCCCGATTCATCGGAGAGCGCGGCAATTGCTGTAAATCTTACAGTTCCGGACAACCGAAGCCGACTTACCGCCAAAGACATAAACCTAATTGTAAGAGTTTTTCTTTTATCTTCCTCCGACAAGCATTGGATTGACTGAACCCAATTGATTTAATAATAAATAATATTTTCCTAACGATATTATTTATATACCTACAACTTTAGATTACTATCATGATTATCTGAAAGGATCTCATCCGTCGTTTGGTGTTTATTGGTATTGAACGCGGCAGAGATAACACATTCTTTTTTATGAAACGGACTAGATTTCGCCAGTATTACAAAATCCTACCGATATGTCAATATATAGATATATTTGTTTCCCTCGATTTATCGATATTGATATTTAAACAAAAAATCGGTACGATATATATCAGTACTCTTTGACCCTTCCGACATCCCAAATTTGAATAAAAGCTTTAATAAGCGTCACATAGAAGATCGACGAGTTCTCTATATCTCGACGAGATTACACATGGAGATTATTTAATATGTACACACAGGCCGCATACGTGCATAATCCCCTCGCTGGACAGCTTTCGATTACGTAGGTATACACTGGTCACGTAGCAAGTTTCGTAAATATAATCTCTAATTCGAATGAGCATGTAAGCGAGATATTTATAACACGCTATCGAGAGTTTGTAGCTCATACGATAATTGATCCATATATTTTAATATCTCCATGCTCATATCTAGAAAGATTTACTTTGTTGTTAAACTTGGCGTGAAATAACATCTATCTATTTTTTTTTTCATAACCTATGTAAGACGATGTGAAAAGCCCATTCAGTTGCTTTCGAGACTTCGAATTTGCTGTACCATTTTTTCATCGTTGTTTTAAGATTCCGAAATCAAAAAACAAAAATCTTGACGAATCGTAAAATCTTGGGTTGCAGTGCTTCCACCATTCGCTTGTTCCTGGAAGTCGGATTTAATTTGGAGAAAACAAGAGTTTGTTGGTGTTGCCGACCGAGGGGGTTTCACATCACCTTGGCAGAACAATAGTGGTGTACGGTTTACACGTACCTTTACAGGGACAGAATCCTTTACAAGCGACATGAACGGACGTGTGATGAATGCAGTTGTGATACTCGAGGCGACAAGGCGAGCTGTATGTACGATTATCATTGCCGCACAGGAACATTGGTTTTACGACCGGGCATTCGACGCATCTGTAATTCATGAATACAAATGGACCATTATTTATTAAGATTGAAATTTATATTGTTACATATTGTGTACGTTATATTATTCGATGCAATAATTTTAATTGGCAATTTTGATGATGGTTGTTCCAGCCAGACACACTGGTAAAATGGCTAGTACAATGACATAATCTGTCAAAATTCCTATACAAATTCTTACACTTATTCGAGTTTTATACCACTTCTCTCTCGACCGATACAATTCCTCCATAACATAGCTGTTTTAGGAATATCTATATATATATATATTATGCAGGGTGGTAGGTAACTACATATATTGCCGCAGAAAATAGCTAGGTAGTTGACACCGGTACAAGCAACACGGTTCTTTTCAAATTGCCCTGCGATGAAAACTGTCAGCGAGATATTAATTAATTCGCAGAGTATAAAAGTTTGAGCCATACGCTAAGAATGCCGTTGAACGCTCAATCGAAAAATGGGATTGCCCAGTTTTTTCTTTTATTTGTAGATCTTACCAGACTAACTATTAATAAGCGAACGTCTATTCTACGCGGTACAAGAGAATCATTGTTGTTTACCACTGAACCGAAAGGGACTCGATGTCGTTGCTCGAACTTGCAAACTTTGCGAATTAATATCTCGGCCAGTTTTTATTTTGTAGGTCGCACTCAAAATCAGACGTGTTTCGTGAGAGAGGGGGGGGGGGGGGAGGGAAGAGGGAGAGAGAAAGGGAAGTAGTGAGAGACAAGGTACGAGAAAAGTGCGAGAGAGACCGTCGCATCGCGATGCTTTTATCAGCGCAATCGGGAATAGCGTGGATGCGCGTTGTTACGGACAACTCGAGAGGATCCTTCCGCGTGCACATGGAGAGAAAAGAGTTGGTTCGCACGTTCATGCTTTGTACAGATATACAATCTCGTCTACGAGGGAATGTTAGCATTGTTCCCAACTGCGAGACTGAATGCTAAGGGTAGGGCGCAAAGATGGTGGAGGAAGCGAATCGCATACGACGAAAAAGCTTTTGTACAACTTGCTCCTCTATACCATTCTACGTGCGTATTATCTTTCACGCCCGTTTGACGCCACATAGGCGTAATATCTTTCACGCTTCCGTCGACTTGGGGACAGAGAAAAGAAGAAAACAATGATGAAAAAAGAGTATTACAAAGTCCGAAATGTCACTATCTTAAAATTTGTTCTTTCAGACGTTTTCTTTTTTCTTCGTAGACGTAGAACATTTGTTCAATTGTAACAGTGAAGCTTTTCGAGCAGTGCGCAGATTTACCCTTACTATGGCTTTGTTTCACAACGGAAGAGAGTATATGCGTACCTACGTTACGTATGCGAGCGAACGATCGTGCAAGTTTCAAATGATACGTCCAAGTAGTTGCTTCGCTAATTGTAAAATTCGAAGCTCCATAAACGTAAATTCTGAACAATATGCTCTTGGTACAAAAGACAATATTTATTTTTCATCTTCATTGAAATGGCGTCTTGAGAAGACGTATTGATGCAGCGACGGATAAGATTTATCGCAAGAAACATCGTTTGGGAAAAATGAGAGGAAGAGTAATTATATTTGTCTACATTGCGAAGTTATGTCATACGTGCTGCGCTATAATCATATATGCATTGTATATACTTATATATAATTAGAGAGAGAGAGAGAGAGAGAGAGAGAGAGAGAGAGAGAGAGAGAGAGAGAGAGAAGATTGAGGCGGTAAAGTTGAAGGAGTGTTGTTAGTTTCGCCCCAAGAGGCCGAAGAATAACCAGTGGTATACTTACCCTTGGTTTTCTTCCTTTTTCTTTTTTACGACGTAACAAAAGCTCTACTTTAAAGCGTTTCATCGACGAACGTCGGTTCCTTACTGTGTTTATAGGTACGGTATATCTGTATCGAACAGCGTGCTCCAAACGGCTGATGGGATCGTTAGTTAAGTGTACATAGGAACACCCGAGGCTCGTAAAAGTGGCAAAGCTTACGGTCGAGAAAGAGTATGTCTGTATACGAACAAAGTAAAAATTTGGTACGTACACGAATAAATATGAAGCGTAATATGCATTTATGTCCCAAGATATGGCAACTTTGATGAAATTCCGCTGGACTTAATAATATTTTTTGAATTTTTACGAAAATGGCTGAGGGATTTATGAACGGTAGATGAAAATAAATTAGACGAAGGTACGTAGGCGATTGTAAAATATTATATTTCTTTGAATTTTTGGAAAATCGGATGACTAAAAATGCCTGAAATTGCTTAATTGCTTAATTGCGCATTAGGACGAAACCTGAATAATTTTGCGTGAGATACCCAACAAAATTATTGAAAATTATAACCTATTACAAAAATATATAATAGTTACGTAACATTAAAAAATTGATCATATATTTATAAAATGTATAAAATGGTTTTCTTATAATATGATGATAAAATAATGAGAAAATTGAGGTGCGCGGTGTACTTCAACTACGTTAATAATCCGTTATGGTACGTAGCCCCGGACCAGAATTTTTCACTCGTTCGTGGTTAACGTCACATGAAATTCTCGTTCATGAACGGTACTTTTGAAACGAGAGGTGGAGAGCCGGGTAACTCTAAATCACCGCGCGTTATCCGCTACGGATCCATTATGGATTTTTGCTCGTACGTTCTTCGTTCTCGCGATTCTCCCTCGATCTGGCAATTGTCTCAGACCGCAACCCCAAAAATACGCATATATGAGACCGAATGTATTAGCGAAAACACATAACCGAGAGAAGGAACAATTTGGGAACGCAAGTTTACCCCCGCCTTGAATCATCCCCGAGTACCTACGTTTAGCGTGCACGGACGAATTACGACGCGTTATTTTCCGCACGTTGATAAACGGATAAACTGGTTACACGAGCAAAATATGATGAACGTTTGGCCATTTTCTCTCCGCTCTCTCTCTCGTTTTCGCTCTCAACATATTTGCCATCCAATCCTCTCGAAGCACGTTTGATGACCGTAACGGAACCTTCACTCCCGACGCTGAACTGATTTAATTACTACAACTCGAATTCGAACTAATTATCTATTTGCACGTAACCTTAGCAATCTAAATACAAAATGGTACACAGAAATGCATGAGATGATGCATCCAATGTATAATTGGTTGAGGGAGTGTGATTGGCGAAACGAAAAAGTAATCTAGGTACATGATTCAAGTTCTATGATTTAAAAAAAAGTACATTATCGTTATGTTACAATCCGTAAAAAAATTACAGATTACATATGTAGTCATTTTATTTGATTGGCAATGCATTCATAGGAACACGACTCAGCTTCCGCTGTCTCCTATTGGAAATATTT
This sequence comes from Netelia virgata, assembly GCA_951802705.1. Classification (NCBI taxonomy): domain Eukaryota; kingdom Metazoa; phylum Arthropoda; class Insecta; order Hymenoptera; family Ichneumonidae; genus Netelia; species Netelia virgata. The sequence goes on from OX637865.1 coordinate 21,718,405, forward strand.
TAGAAGAGGATAAGTACCGATTCATCCACCTTAAGATTTTCAACGCATTTCTCTCGTAATATATCGAATGAAATTGAATGCAATGTTACCACATGATATCTAATAATGGCACGAAAACGACCCTATCATTATTCTGTCCTAATTGGTGCAAAGTGAGTGATTTCATGGATAAAAACAGGATTAGGGTTAAATTGTCGACTCGAAACTTTGAGCGAAACTTTTCTTCGCTATTATTGCACAACGTTCGATGAAATTAACAACAATGTATCGAGTATAACTTGGCTAACACCGTTCGACCAGTTTTATTTTATTCCATCGATCCGTGTTCAAAGGTTTTGAGGTTATGTTGATTTTCATTCGGGCCTCGATATGATGGCGAGATAAACCGAGTTTCTCTATTCATGAAGCATCCTCCACGAGAATGTTAAAAGTAAGAAAACCATTTCCTCGTGTAAAGGGGAGTTTAAGAATGGGAAAAAGAACGAGGAAGCAATGTGTTACTTTCAATTTGCATGATTATTTATGTAATACGAGAGATGCGTTTCGAATAACCGATGGTTTTCGTTTTTACGCTGAAACGTAACGGAATATTTCATCAGGGGCAATAGTTGTATTCTCTCGAAAGCACACGGTGACTCAGGCCAATCGAGATGGGAGTCGAGACTGTAATGGAGATGGAACTTTTGATTCACGCGTGTCGCCGGGAGCGCCCTCGCACCGGGTCTGGCATTCCATGAATGCCAAATGTAATCCCTCCCGTGGCGTTCCTCACTACCCGAACTGAAACTTTTGTATTTCAATCGCATTGCGCAGTGAAAAAAGAATTACGAGCCAAGGAGTTGGAGATGAAAAACAGGCACAAAAAGAATGCACGGCCTTTCTGGCGAACCAGACGCGCACGTTAAATCGCACGATATTTCTGAAGTGGAGATTGGGAGCGCTCACGAAAAAAGAGAGAGAGAGAGAGAGCACATATTTAAGATATATATGGGGCGTTCCACGCCAAATTGACCTTTTGGAACTTTTGCATCTCCGACTTTTTTGAATTTTTTTCTTTTAGTCCTTATTGAAACTCGCCTCCATGATTTTTTTCAATTTTTTTTACCACACCATTCACGAGATATTAATTTTGGAAAAATTTCGGTTTTAAAAAATGCCTTTTTAGAAATGCTTATAACTCCGCGAATAATCGACCAAATTGAACTTTCTTTTTTTCAAAATTTTCGGTTTTCCACGTATTTTGCATAAAATATACCGAACAAGTTTTTTAAACGATATTGATATGAGATTTTTTTATTTTAACAACAAATGATTGTTTTTAACAATGATCGTCTATTTCGATTTTTTTTTAATTATTTTATAAAACACTGTTGTTAAGTTGAAAAATTTTAAGCCTAGTTGTAAAATGGGCAAACTATGGAATCTATTTTTTCGAAATTTCAATTTTCATGTTTTTAGTTATCCGTGTTGAAAAATATCTGAAAACAAATTCTTACACTCAGGAGCTACTGTAAATAGTTATTCTCGTGACACCTAGTGATTATTCATTATTTTGCAGAGTGATTTAAATATTTGTAGGAATATCTACATCTACATCACGTATTTTTGACGTCTTTAAGACAATCGTGCTGTTTCGAGGTGATAATTTGTTGTCTAATATTGTCTACCAATTACTTTTTTTTCGTTACTTTTAGAAGTTTATGTAAAACACGTGATGTAGATGTAGATATTTTTACGAAATTTAAATCCTCAATCGAGCGAAAATGCTCGCTCCTTCTCCTACCCGCGCGTAAACCCCTCGCTGTCACTGACACCAGCCTGGACAGGTGCATACCTTCGGGGAGGGAAGAACGTGAAGAACGATTTGGGATTGGTAAAATATAAATGAATAAATAATAAATTCACAAATAACTGAAATTATCTATTATGTGAACGCACAGTTCGAACGAGAAAAAAAAGAACGGAATACGGTACACGAACCCGGAGCGCCCCGTTTTCAATCGGTCACATTGTTCCCAAGACTACGACCTTTTTTTCTTTAACTTAGAATATTTTCAATAATTTTAATTCTCGAATAAAAATTATGTACACGATTGAATGCCCCGTATTGTAATTTGACAATTAAAATTATGTATGTAATTTTAATTTCTGAACAAAATTCTTGGGATCAAAATGATGTATTTAATTTCAATTTAAATATTTAAATTATGCACATGACGAAAATTGACAATGAATATGCTGTGTCGACGTAATACAAATTCCGTGCGGTTTAAAATTTATTTCAATCAATAGAATTATTATAATTGTGGTATTTCAATTTGATTTTGAAATAGCACGCAGTCATAGTATAATTTTAATTTATCGAATTTAAAGTCCAATTATTGGGTGACGAATTCATTTTTTTTCCTGCAATTTTTATGACTTTGAAGCTGAATAAAAATGCATTAATGTTTTCATATAACATAAAATGAAAATGAATTAAAATTATGTCTAGACAAAAAATCAATTTCACGTTTTTAGTATCCTTTCCTGTATATTTTGAATGAATTTTATGTGTATACATAAAATTCATGAGGCTGAAGTTAGCCTCATGAATTTGAACCTTTCAAAAGGTATTTCAGCAGCGCATATTGGCTTCAAAGATGGTTGGATTTGAAAAAAATGTATAGCTCCGTATTCGCTATAACGAAATTGTATTGGGGTATTTTTTGTCGGTGTCCATGGTAAATTTTGAATTTACAGAGGATTTTTATGATTTTGTTTTAAAATAAGATTAACATCGCATATATACTAGAAAAATTATCGAAAAAATACAGAAATTTCGGGCTTAAAAACAATCATTCGGGGTATAATTTTTGTTTGGTTTTTTCACACCGTTAAATGAATAGATGGAAATGAATGAATAAACCTTTGGCATACAATAACTTTGAGATGGAATGTCGCAGATAAAAATGTCAAAAATGTATGGATTAGTGTTAAAATTGTCTCGATGGGGTATTTTTTTTTCATCATGAAATCATTTTTTTAACATTTAATAAATTCATCCTCAAAAAAATAAAAAAAAGTGTTTAACATAGCATATCTCAAGAGGGAAATGTCGCAGGCGAAAAATTTCAAAACATGTGGTTTCGATTTCAATTTCTCTCAACGGGATATGTTTTTTCTTTATTATGAAAGTTATTTTTCTGAATTTTATCTGAACAGCACGAAAATAACTGAAATATATGAATACAAGAAAAACACTGACAAAAATCCTGGAAAGAAACACCCCGAGAGATATTCCAAAAACGTGTGGTGAAAAGCGTGCTGTCGGCGAGAGGAGGTTTCTTCGACGAGACCAAAGTTTAATGCGATTGAAAAATATTATGAAATTTGAAAAAAGATGAATAATTTGACATTCAATGTGTATGGACTTGGGCACGATGAGGGTAAAGAATGTCGTAACGAAGTAATACCCGTTTACGTTAGCCATAACTAATTCGGTAGAGCCACGATTCATCTGTTCGTGCAAGAAACAAATACCGAAGATGGCGATAAAGAACTAGGAAAAATATTAATACGGTTTATCATTTTGCTTGGATACAAAATATTTTTCGTCTCGTAAGATCCCAATTTTCAAGACACGGACATACCGCTTGGCTCGACGATCGTTCTTTTCTCACTTCTGTACGGAAACTAGACTTGAAAAATACGGCGTTAATTGCGCAATTTGAAATAAAACGAGAATTATTATGCCAAGCGGCAAGGACTCAATTCTGAAATTCAAAAATTATAAGCATAAAATGGACGTTGCGTTCACAATTTACGCTGATCACGAGTGTATCTTGAATTCCATCACAACGCCCAAAGACGATTCAAATACAAGCGTCTATCAGAAACATACCCCTCACAGTATCGCGTATTATTTCAAATGTAGTTTTGACGATTCTCTATAAAAATTCAAAATTTATCGTAACGAGGATTGTGTGGAATGGTTTGTCAGTGAATTAAAAGAAATAGCTGAGGCGTTGAATGCTAGCTTGAGATCGGTCAAACCGATGAATCCGATGAGTCATGATGTAAAATGGACTTTCTTTTCGCTAAAAATTGCGACATTTGTGGAAAAGATGCCAAACGTCGCGGTCATTCTTCAGGTAAATATCGCAGTGCTGCACACGAGGGATGTAATTTGAACTTTAAAAATTTGCATACCGTTCCAATAGTGTTTCACAATCTATCAGGATTGATAGATTGTGAATAACCAATTTGACGGTTCGATCAAACTTTTGCCGGTAAATAAGGAAAATTATATATTGTTCACGAAGAGTGTCAAGGGTTTGGTTTGGTTCCGTATATCACCGTGTATTAAGGTGTCCGATGAACGAAAAATTCAGGTACTAAATTACATAGCCAAAGTTTTCGCACGCGAGAATTATACGAGTACCCTCTATTACCGACTTAGTCGAAACACGATTAAATAGTGAAAACTTCTACTCAACTCGAAAAACCCCGATACGTAATCGTGGGATTCCAAACAACACGAAAAAATAATGCTCTTAAGAATGCGAGTCATTTTGATCATTGTCATATCCGAGACGTTAAACTCTTTTTGAATTCACAGAGTTATCCTTACGGGAACTTGAATCTTGACATTAGTCGCAATCAGTATGCTTTGCTCTACGAAATATATGCAAATTTCCAGTTTTCTTACTACGAGAAGGAACCTGAACCACTCATAAACAAAGGAGACTTTTTGAAACATGCGCCGCTAATTGTTATCGATTGTTCAAAGCCGAATGAATCATTGAAATCAGGCCCCGTCGATATTCGCCTCGAATTCGAACCTGTAAATCCTTTTCTCGCTCAAACCTCGGCTTATTGTTTAATTTTACACGATCGTATTATCGAATATAATCCCATTAGTAGTAACGTTAAAAAAATAGTGTAAGAACGCGTTCGTCTATAAAGACGTTTTTACTTTTTTTAGTCTTTTTATTAGTATATAAGAGTTGCGTAGGGGGGGGGGGGGTGATAATGAGTTATTGTTATAAATAAATCAGTCGCGAGGGTTATTCCAATCAGTTGTATCCGAGATGGAGTAGGTGGTTGATTTGCAGGGTTTGAAAGAACCCTCGAATGAATTTGTCTTGAAACAATTTTCGGCTGTTCCCCTAACGGATTCTCAATATGGATTGATTTGCCCGTCAAATACAGATGTACGAATGCTTGGTTAACAAATCATTATCACGCCTTACCATGGAACTTTGGTACCGTACCCTATAATGCTATAAATGGAATTTTCCAAAACGTTTTGCGCGATGCTCGAGTAATGTACGTCAAAGGCTCGGGGAAGAGAGAATAGTTCTCGAATTTTTTGAATGATCGATCCGCGCACATAATCAATCTTGACAATCTCGAGTGTGCACACTGAAATTGTATAAAGACGCACGCATTGAATGTTCGTATCACGAGTACCTATTTGCCAAAGTTCAAATGCGCCAGGAAAAATGTTCGTATCGTAAAACATTGGATTCTCTCAAAGCTCCCCCGAGAATTAAGTGTAATTGTTTGAAAATAAAAAGATTAAATATTTATCACGTGTAGGTACATTTTTATTTTCTGAGTAGGTACCCTATGTACCAATGAAAACGATTCGAATCTTGTTGGATGGTACCCTCCGATGGAAACGTCTGTACCTACTCGTCCCGACTTGGCTCAACTTGTCTCGACGTTTATACTCTCAAAGCGTTCGTATCTTAAAATAAATTATTATTTTAATAATAATAATAATAATAATAATACAAAATTAGTCACTAAAATGAGATGGAAGACCTAACTCGGTATAAATGAGACTCGCTGACGAAGGTTTCAGTCAGTCGTTACATTAATCTTCATGCGGCACAGTCAAACGTCATCGCAGCCAAAGTTATTGCAGTCGAAGAGACGTGAATTACTGATTCGCCTTGAACAATTGTTACGAGATATTCAACGCGTGAAAGAAATAATTGTCTTACGATCGCAAGCTCAATCGTTGTTAACAAAGTTTGGACAAATAAATGTTGGCACGTCATCGTCGTGAAAAAACACAGGTTCGTATTTAACGTATTGTCCCTTGAAATATTTCTACTCATAAATTCAAGAAAATGTATTTTAGATCAGCGTGGATGTACGCGAAATCAACAAAGTGGGTCTTTTGATGGGTTTCCTCCCAAACAAGAAGTTATCCGACATGTCAGCTCAGAAGGCGTATGCAGGAACCGATATAAGAGTTGCAAAAACCAAGTACGGCGACAGAGTCATCATGGATTTGGAGAAAAGTTGTAGGGTATTAATTTCTTCCATCCAGAATGATCGGACCGATCCTGGGGAATGCTGATTTGTTCCAGGAAATGATTCGAGTGTCGCATGAAAACGGCTTGGCTTTACCTTCTCATGGAACTGTGTATAATCACATTGAATTTGTCCAAATGAAATGACTTTGCAAAAAACTGTAACTTAACCATGATTTTTGAAATAAAAAATTGTATAAAACCGACGATCTAAACCATTTGCCCGCACGCTTATTTATAAGAGAGATGCTATCGCTCGCTCTGAGGTTTGTGCAAAGAAGGATAGCGAATTTTCGACCGTCGTCAATGTTTATGATAAAATGTCTTCAAGAAGTGTCACGCAACACCTTAATTATCACGGCCCGCTTTCATCAGCAAGGGATTATAATGTGTAGGACAATACTTGTCCTACACATTAAATAAACAATACGATTAACGAATATCGGGTAACTCGTACCCCATACCCTAATGGTGACAACTGCTGAAATTCTATATTAGTCGGCGGTATTAAAGAATATTTATCGCACATTTTAAATAAACAATACGATTAAGAAATATTGGGTAACCCATACCTCACATCTCACCCCTCATAACTCATACCACCCCTCGAGAGCCTTTGAGAAGTATCCGGCGTAGTTGTGTGACGAAATCATGTGAACCCCCTGTTTGTATGTGGGACGAGTACGTGTGCACTAACACACGTTGATCCAGAACTACCACTGCTTATCTACTCTCGGAGTTCATTGATACGTGTGTAACACGAGATTGGCCGATATGTGCACCATAACTTGTCCAATATTACGAGGATCGATATAATTTTGTGTCAGATACTGATTGTGTTTGGCATTCTACGTAACAAATTGCGATCGATAGACGTAGTTACCGACTATAATAATCATTAAAAAATTATAAGCTTTTTTCTTAGGCAAATATCTCTCCGGTAGTGAAATAACGCCGTGGAGACTTTATCGGCGGTCGCGCGAGCGGCCCGTAAAGTGCAACTGACCAGACGCAAACGAGGTTCGCGTAAGAAACTTTATCATCTATCAGGGTCAATATATCTGTTTCACGGTGGATCTCTCGATTCTTTCTACCATGACTTTAATGCAATAACGGAAAAGAGCCTGCGGCCTATGTACTCGGAAATATAAAGGGAGTAAAGCGAGAGCTTGGGGGGAGCACGTATACCTATTTATATGCCTTCTACGTATAAAAAAAGAATGTAAAAAAGAAATAGGCCAATACGCGGTCAGTCACCACCTTTATTGCCAAATAAGCTCGTACAAACCGCGAGACTCTGCCCTGGTCCAATCGGAGCCAAGATATGACTCTATCTATGTTGAAATTCCTCCTCATTTTCTTTTTCTAAATCTATATGGTACGTCTTCATTCCAACGTTTCATTTTTATCCTCCCGATGCTTTCACCATCTGTTCTTCGGTACGTGGGCGAGTAATGTTTTAACGTCATATGGCACAAGTCGTAATGTATAATCGTAAAAAAATTGAAACAATAATTTTATACGATTGTCCACGATGGACTCAAATACACTCGTTTTCATTTTCAAAATTCCTATCGTCGCGCGTCGCCTAGATCTTCTGTAAAATTTCTGACGTAAGCAGTATACAAGTGGGACAGTATCGTAATGAGGGGACACACTCGCACATTACATCGACACGCTCACCTCCATATCCATATTTTGTATTTTAAGCTACTTGACTATTCGATAATAAGTATTCATGAAATATTAGTCGAATTGAAAATAACGACAAAGTTACGAACGAGGGACCGCCTACAATAATTTACATATCGATTATTTATTGTGAATTGTGATAATAATTTTTTAATTTCAGGTCTTCTCAAAGAAATATTCTCAAACAGTTCATCATCCCAGCGCGCTCAAGAATTTTGGTGTTCTTAATTAAGTGATGAGTTACGTCATGCCGAAAGGGCGTCGCTTACATTTGCGAAAGTTTTAATCCAGCGTACATATATTTTGTGTTAGCTATATATTTGGACATCTACGTATATTTTATATATAGGTATACATGGTACATGCATTTCATATATTCGGGAACGCAATCGCGAGCCGCGATGCGGAGGGTGGATTTTTATGGCGAGCGGATTAGCGTGAGCTGATTTCTCACACTCCTATTCGGTTGGGAATACTACGCCCTTCGTCGAGATAACTTTTAATTCGCAGAGTGCTTTCTCCGCGCAGTGGGGGGGGGGGGGGCGGAGATATCGGGGAGAGAAGGCACTCACTCTTTACGTTAATTATAAGCAAACAGCGATGGCTTCATGCTCGGCCTTGCAATTAAATCGAATTGGAAGATTTGCCGAGCCCTCTCCGTTCCGTTCTGGTCGTTCACGTCTCCTTTGAACTTTCCTTCGTATACATAATGCATATAGGACTACATACCTACCGCACGTACGTGCGGCTCGTTCGTGGCTACTTAAATATCGTCGCCAGGGCGTGCGAGCTCTAGCAATCTCTCGGAATCACACTTCGCGAAAACCTGCGAAAATTATAGTCAAAACCCTCGGATAACTGCCGAAGTCACGATCATGACTCGAAAAGATGACCTAATAACATATCCGCTTACCGTACTTAATTAACGAAGGATATGCCCGACGCGAGCTCACATTTAATAACATCAATCGAAATATAGGACTGGTAGTTTAAATCTCAAATAACCGTGATATTTTATACCCGCAGCCTCTAAATTTTGCCGCGAATGTTTGTTTACCTAAGCGTTGTAAATTGTAATTGTAATAGGTACCGTCAAACGGGGCTGCTTTGAACAGGTATTGGTATTTATTTATACGAAACTTTTTTTTAACATCCTGAATTCCAACGTTTTTTTGCTCCAATAGAACAATACATTTCCTAGCCAACACAAGTTCTTTGGCTAGGAAATGTATAAGAAAGTCAAGGCCTACCCCCCCCCCCCCCCCCTCCCATTTTGTATATTTTTTTAAAATGGTATCAAAGTAACCACGGGTATGGGGTGTCTTTGACAATGCATTAAAATGCAATTTATATCGAAGATCAAAAGCGTAATGGTTACTGGACATCATTGTGATAACAAATTTAATATTTTACGCATTCTACATAAAATTAAATGGAAACAACGATTTTTCACTATCAAATTGTCATCTTTAGGAAACATTTAACATACAAATATCAGTCGTATATATTATCGTTACGATCGAAAAACTAAATATTTATCTATGTGAATTGCTATATATCGAGATCATAATGGTGATCTTCGTGTTGCGCGGGAAATTTCCGATTCTACGGAAGCGGAAATTGTCTACAAAAGACTTTCCACACCCCCCGAACCGCCAAACTCTCGAAAGTAAACAACAAATGTCGACTGTCGGTACCTGCCCAGGGTCAAAATTTGTTTCCTGCAAAAAGGCTTCAATTGGAGGTTACGGAATGGAAATTTCCCGCGCAATACGAATATCGCCATTATAATCTCGACATATTGCAATTTACGTAAATAGTCGACCTTTTCACCGCTGCGAGCACATTTAACCCGTTTTTTTGCGCTCTGTTAAAGTAGCCCCAAAGCTGCCAAAGTTATCCTTAATGCCAAAGTAGCCCCGTTTAACGGTACCTACTGACGAGAAAAAACGGGGTTTCAAAGGATCTTTGTATCCCCCATATTTGATTAATTAAATTTTTTTCTTTCTGCTATTTCCAATTTTAATTAAGAAATTTCACTATCCCATACGTAGATTATCATCATAAAATAAGTCTATCGTAAATATCTTGGACAATATAACAATTAATATTTCAGAGGATGAACGACGGAGAAGCGTGACTCATACATGCGTATACTAATTGTAAGTGAACAATGAAATCTCCCCCTCTCTTCCTCCTTAGTTTGAAGATGTAGGTATAGACCGCGAGATTGTTATCGATTTCACTGAATTATGCAGAAAATTCTTGTACAACGTGGGAGAGCGGTGGGAGGGGATGGGTGTTCAACCAAGAGAGCTAACCCCTTTACCGGCGAATTTTATTTTCCCCAGGGGCTCCTTCTACTTGGAATTGCAATTGAAGTGGCGAAGAATTCAATTTCGCTGTTTCAGCCTCTCTTGCGAAGATGATGTCGGGTGGTGAGCCAAGATCGAGCCACGAGAACCGGAAAAGTAAACGAAGGACCAAGCAAATAAGAGTAATAGAAATGAGGATAACAAGATGAAAAAAATAAAAAAACAAAAAGCACGAGGCCGTGAAAATCAAAGAAAAAGAAAGATAGTAAAAAAAAAAACAATTTTCGACGTCGACTAATCTATTATGAATGCCAATAAAATTTCTCGTCACGATCCATCGATCAATTGTTCAATTTATATAATTATTTCCCCCAGTGTCAATGTCGTATCCGCTATATCGCGCAGATATACATACATATACCGTAAAGAAACGTCATCCTCTGTGACTATAGTTACGGACTCGCCCTTTGCGTGCACCGCGTCAGGATAAGTATTGTCGAACTAACGGGAATCGATGAGTCGACGTTGCTGGATTTTGTACTGTGCATAGGTATATCCACATATATGTAGGTATACATATACGGCTGCACTAAAAGCTCAACGGAAATACGTTTATCGGGACGTCGTGCAGACGCGTCGACTGGATCAGCGGATCAGACGCGGTGTATATTGATCTCGAACATATGTGTGAATGCACATATATATAGTACTAGCGGTACACGGCCGGGGGTGCAATGCCATTTTTATGTCATAATTTATTTTACAGTAATTGTCAATGGAAGACTTTTTCTTTTAATTATGTTTATTCGGGTACTTTTGGATACACAATATTTTTAGTTTTTCCGTATAGCGCGTGTACGAATAAATCTGAAGGTATTCCTACACGTGAACAGGCCACGTATATAGGTGTCCATGGATTTTTAAAATTTAATCTACACACTTGTAGCGATTGTCCCTGTGCTTTGTTGATGGTCATTGTAAATGCGAGTCGCATCGGAAACTGCAAACGTTTGAATCGAATGGCATCATTGGGATTTTTGGGCGCCATTGGGAACTGAGTTTCTATACCATATCGCATGCCCGCGAAGGTTTCTGCATTGGAAGAACAATTTTATGGGAGTCCGGAAGAGTTGAACCGCTTTTTATGTACAACGTCATAATTTCTTAACGTTAGCGTTTAAAAAATCGATTTTCATGTGAGCGATAGCTCCATTTCTTAGTCATAAGTTGGCACCGTTATACCATTTCAATAAAATAAAAACTTGAAAACATTGTTACGGTCCTAGGGACTCGTGAATGATAAAGAAGATATAAAATCGTTTTACCGTAGCAAAACTATCTTAAGTCGTTTATTTAAAATTTACGTGATACACTGTTGCAGTCCGTAGACAACAAGTTTGTATACGGAGTGACCAAGTTAAAAAGGGTGTCGATGCAGTGACTTAGGTAACCTTACATTATCTCATAGTCGATGGTGGGAGAACTGCAAGGGTCTAGGTTCGCGATGGGTGGTCGAGTATTTCTGTCTGTAAGGGTAAGGCCCAAGAGTTTATTTGGTTATGGGAGATAACGGTGCTGGTTTAGGAGCTATTCAGTCCGAGTTTACAATATAAGAACTTATGTCGGTTTTTTCCCTAACAACATATGTCGCGTTTATATATTTCTATATATATATTTAAAACAAATAAGTGTCTTTTATTTCGCTTTTCATTTTCATGGGATACTTCATTTGACAGCTGTCAAATTAATAGATTAATGTATACATAAATGTCAAATGAATTATTTCACCGAAACGAAAAGCGAAATAAAATACACTCATTTGTTTTAAATATATATATATATGATACCGAGTCGATCGAGTCGTTAAACAAAATGATTGTGTTTTCTTTGGCTTGTCATGTTGGTGGCGTATTTTGACAGCTGTCAGATTAATCTCTATATATAGATATACAGAAATGTCAATTTTGTTTTGCCCCGTACGCGTTTACTTTTGTAAACAAATTTATTCTACTAATGCAGAAACCTTCGCGGGAGTGCGGACTACAACTCACGCAATTTTATATGTATAGGTACTCAGTCGTGACAAACAAATAAACCCAAACAAACATTCTTCCATTTTTATATATACAAAGATGAAGATGAATATACCGGCCCACTATATTTATAATAGGTAGTACATACATAGTACCAAACCTTACACGCGACTAGTAGTTTCTCGGTACGTAACGCAAGCTAGTATATGCATGTACCTACGTGTACAGGTGGCTACACATAGGTAACGGCTTATTCCACTATTAACCATCGAGCCACCCAGCGTCAAATGATCCATCCCTTTGTCATTTCCTTAACATACCTAGTATTTGAAGCCATAAAATATTATATATGAAAACATGTTATTTCGTTGATAAAGCAGCATGGACCGTCCCATACACATACATATATCAAACATGTTTGCACATGGATTTCCACCAGAGAACTGTATATGACCCTTCATTCAACGACGCTTCTAGACAGACTATACACATACCATGGACTCGAAAAGCTTCCTGAATTATCCACGAGCCGTGCTATATACCTACGCTTATGCGTTGGTGAGTTTGATCGGCTCTCGAAGCGCGATAAATAACTGAACGAGGAGCGAGAATTTCGATTCGATCTCATAAAATTCTCATTTTCCATTCAAACATCGCGAATCATCTCATAATTCGGGATATATTTTAAAAGTTCGGGAGTGAATACGTAAATGGCCATTGCCGATTACAAAATTTGCTCTTGAAAGGCCCGTACACGTGTTTCATAGGGATAAATATATATATTTTAATGAGAACGTCTAGACATTGAAACCCTCGTTGCAAGTTTGTTGACAATGATTTGGACCAATGAGGCTTGAAATCATAACACCGGAGGTTTGCTATTCCAAAACAGCTTGAGATAATAACGAATTCTGTAAAACTTTGTACGAATGGTTAAATTATTTGTATTTTTTAATTTGAAGAACAAAAGTCTGAGTTATGATAATTTTCGGTTTCTCATAGCAAACGAGACGTTAATGAAATAAAAGATCTCGAGAATTTGTAATATTCTACACACGTCAATCGAGTAAACCGTCGTGAAAATTTGTTGACTCTATAATTTACCGTAATTAATGTAATTATTCGATTCTCACGTTTCTTGGGACTTTAGCTGGGATTTTACCAGTCTCCCCGGTAATGTTATGAACAATAGAAGAGCTAGAGCTAGGGGGTTTCACTGGGCATTTAAATACCCGGAGCTCGTTAAGACAGTTGAGAGTAGTGGAGGACTTTCCATTGTGACGTGGCTGCTATAGAGTGCTGCACGCCTCGGCACGTACTTGTACTACCTGCAATGGTATATATATATATATGTATACGTACGAGAACGCATATACAGGCATCAGTTCGGACAGAGGACAATGAGCTTTCGCGGTTCCCAACGCCTCGTTTGACTGTGAGCTTCTACGAAACGCAATTGTTTCTGACCGAGCATTAATTAAGGGGAAAAAATATATCGACCGCTATCCTTGCCCCAACAGGCTTGAAAATTCTCTCCATAACTACTTCGAGTTTTCTGTTAATCTCGAAACTCAATTTCTTTTAAACCTACGTGCTTCTGTTAAAAAAAGAAGTAATTACGTTGAACGCAATTAGACAATAGTTAATTATTGACGTCCGTTCGTCAATAAAATTTACCGACTGTAATAAACTAAGCATGATTAAGAATCCAATGACAACTAGTCATGAAGAATTAAACACTATATTTTTCGAAGCAGGCAAGCGTATTACGAGTCGACGTGCTCCTCCACAACATGTAGGTAGGTATATATTATATTAAAACTTTTGACTGTGCGGAGCCCACTACTGCATCAAGAATCATTGCATGGCAGATGGCTTCGAGCAAGACTTTGCGGGGCACTGAAATAGCCATTAACTTTGAGACACGAAGAGGGGATTAAATTTTTTTGAATTATTTTGTATTTAAATTAACGGGGTTGCGTTGCTCGCACGAGGAGGAGACTCCTTTACATTGCCCCTGAAATATCACTAAGAGGAGGTTGCCGTCCATGACTATTTGAGGTAGGGTTGAGCTTGATGACAATGGGAAAGAAAATTTATCGACCGATGATAAAGAAGAAACGTAAATCCCAAAGATATTAATGAAAAAGGAGGGGGGGGGGGGGGGAAACGTGAAACAGATACGAATCGTGTCCAATGACGGAGAACGATCGAATTATCATAATTGTGTAGCAAACTTCTTATGACAATATAATAAGTCAATAAATTTTCAATAAATATTAAATATTACTATTAATGGTGTTAACATTTGAATTTTTAAATTAAAACATGACCTACGTTTGGTTTTTACTGGAATGATATTGGTATTCGTTGTTAGGACATCACTTTGATTTTCTATTGTTGGTCGTCGACGAGTAAGCGCTATATACGACCCACTTGTCGCGTACCTCGTCGCGTATACGCCGAGCCTCGAGGGACCTCGCGAGAATTTTAGGTCACCAAACAGAGCTTAGGCCATTGGACTCTCGGCAACGTACGCTCTTCTCTATCTCTGTACTTTTTTCATCCTCGCCTTTTCGCGATCTTTTTAGCTCACTTTTTCTGTACGACATACCTCTCTTTTTCTTTATTTTATCTCTCTCTCTCTTTCTCTCTCTCTCTCTCTCTCTCTCTCTCTCTCTCTCTCTCTCTCTCTCTCTCTCTCTCTCTCTCTCTCTCTCTCTCTCGCTCCTACTCTCGTCAACCCGCCGAGTTTTTCAACCTTCGAAGTTGTACGCCAGTAACGAATATAAAACTGGAGTAGTACATTTTTTCATCTTCTTTTTCTGTGTGTTCGTGCTTTTATTTTATTTTTTTGTTTACCAACGAGCAGTCGCTGAGCATACAAACATATAGGTATCCAAGGGATCGCGGCTGGCGGATCACTCGAGAATGACATACGTATATACACTCCTTGGGATATATGCCAGAGAAAACTGATAGCCCAAGGGGACTTGAGGATATAAATGAGGCTCATCTCCTCGTATATTGCTTCTTCCAAACTTTGCATATTATGTACACTACCGAATACTTCCTTTCACAACACAATAATTATTCGGACGAAATTTGCGAATGAAAACATTAAAACGGATCACTCGATCGTCTCGAATTCGAGTTCGCAAACTTGAACTCGTTTGTTTATCACAAATTTTAGAAGATTTTCCGTAAGTTCAAGAAAGATTAGAAGATCAATGAAAAATATAACTCACTTTGATTCGTCCTGATCCTCGTCATCGTCCTCCGAATCGAAGAAAGCGTCGTCGTCCTCCCCATCGACCGAAGACTCGGCTTGCATTCTTCTTTGCTGCACAGCCCGCGATTTAGGTATCACCACATCACTGCAACAATCGAGAAATGTCAAATGGAGAAATATACGAAACTTAATAAAAACATATAAAATATAGTAAATTATTGTAAAAGATGGTTATTTATTTTTATTTTTAAGGAACAATTACGTTTTTATTAAAAAGATTGTCATAATGGATTCTAAGAGATGTCCGAATCTGAATAAAATCTGAGAGTGTCGGTAACAAAAACTATAATTCACTCTTTTCAGAAGCGACCGAAGCTCGCATTTATGAATGGCCTAGAACTATTCCGAATCTCGACGCACCTTTGAATAAAGTTGGATCTAAAATTAAGGGTGGGGGACACAGCTGAACATACGGAGTTTTCGGCCCTCTTTAACGCTTTCAGGGATATCGATAAGTACATGGATTTTCTTTCAATGAAAATTAATCTATAAGGCGAAAAAAGTAATCCGTTGGAGACCTGTTCACTACAGAATCTGTGAATTCGAGCTCGCCAAATTGCTCCCGTTGAAAATTGTATAAAACGTAATTAAACGGAATATTTAATAATGTTTTTTTCGCTCTAACAATAAAACATCGTCCCTGATAAAGTTAAGTCAATGTGAAATCTCCATTCGGGCGCATGGCTGCCTTTGAAAAGATGAATCCAATTTTCCATAAAGCTGTGACCGAGATGTCTTCTCGGCTCGTCTTAAATCTAAACGATAGTTATAGTTCGTTGCTTCGAGACAACTAACACCGAAAAACACTTGAGATCCATTTTTGCAAGCGGACCATCCATCCACACCTGGTCTTATATATTATAGCGTGCGTGTATATATCTTAAAGGCATGATCGTGATCTTGCTGCAACTCCCACAGGTTCGCGACGACTGCGGTGCAATATTTGCAGATAATCCGAAGACGATGACTATTCCCATCGGTACTCATCGGTTTTCATCTTGAATGCAAATATTTTTGGTGAAAATAATACTTTCTATTTCGAAACGTAGCCATATTTCGAAAAATAAACAAAATCAAGAACGACTACGCTCAACGACAGCTATTACGATTACACAAAGTTTCGTGTAACGATTTTATATACGCGACTATTATTGCTCGAGTTATCGTCACGACCAGTTCAAAAAACGTGGTTTCGAGAAAAATTCATTGCACTTCAACTACCTATTATTATTATTTTTTTCAATACAAATTTACATCAATCTACTTTAACATATGTTTAATTCGGCTTAAAAAAACTTTTAGTGAATTAAAAAAAATCATGACCTAATCATGATGTCCCGCTTTAACATCGGCAAAATAATAATTACTCGAATGGTTTATAGTCACCAAAAATACTTGTATGCTGATTTTGGTTCAGCCACAATAATGTTTTCTCATTGTTTCGTCGGAAAATAATTTAAAGATATATCCTTTTTTTTCAAAGTGGTATTTCTTACCTTGATAGTTTGTTCTCATAGACGAAAGAAAAGAAACGATAATTTATTGATATTAATATAATAGCATGAATAATGAAACTTACCCAGATTTGTGAAGTTCCTTTTTCGATACACATACTGCAGTGAACGTGTCCTCGAGCAAGCAGAGCTCCTTTTTCGTGCAGATGAGTGGACGACAAAGCTCGCCTGTAACATAGTCGGAGAAGACGCCAGCTGGTGAATAAAATAATGTATTCCAGAAACCTCAGCGTGCTAGAGCCATTCGCTTCATCTTTTACCCCCCTTCCCCTCTGTCTTTTCACGAGATGTTCGAGGTCTTCGTACCGCGGAGGAGCGCTTTTGCAAAGTAATTAAATTGCAGATTTTTTTACAATTTGTATCAGCATACTCTTCGTCTTACAGACTTTCATGAAATAGTGCCTTTGCTATATACATCCCTATACGTCTCGATGTATACCGTATAGTTATAGCTGTCAATGTGAGACAACGTACTGTGTATAAGCGTTCTCTTGGTGCTCTAGAAATTTGTGAAAATTAACATCCTAGAAAATTTCAGTCTCGAGCGAGCGACCGTTCGCTCGAGACATATACAGAACATGCACCGAAAGCCCCATCGCACACTGCACTTTACAAATAGTGTTTTAATGTATTAAAATACCCAGAAACGTTCGCAAAATTTTCTAATATTGAACGAACATATTTCATTATCCTTTTACTAATTTGAGCAACTCAATTTGTACGAGTACGACTTGTCTGTTTCGATGGAAGCATTTTATTTCCAACACGAACCGACTGACCCAGATTCTCGAAATTCTGATCTCGAGCCTTCGAGAGTAGCCATGCGATAATATATAGCATAGCGCGACTTTTCGTACAATAAACGATCGTTTCGTTGAGATTTGTTCATATATAAATATCTGTGTCTGTATGTGTCAGATATGGCATGCCTGAGAATCAACACATACTGTGGCAGGAGAGCGTCGCCGAGGCTCGAGAGTCCTTTAGAGAAACGATAAAAACTCTTAGGCCAAAACTTGGCGTAGCATGCAAGACCAAGCACGGTCACCCCTTCGCAGGGGTTGTTCTTGATTTGGCAATGTTTGGCGGGTCCTTAATACGCTAGTTTCCCGGATTACACAGGAAACTGATAGAGATGAAAAGAGAGGTACGACGATAGAAGCGGTCTGACCAAATACCAAGATAGACTACTGAATGTAGTTCGGTGGCGAAACTAGCCTCGATCGTTGGTACGATTCCGAAATTCCATCTCACACGATGAAACTACTGCAACGCCGCATCTCTATTTTCGTAGTAAGTGCATAGTCAACGTGCACTCAAGTTTAAGCCGTAGTACCGTTCGTGCTATTAAGGTGGAAGGAAACATATTTTCCGAGTTTAAAAGGGACACGAAAGATTGAAATAAAAATATTTTTACAACGCACAACATATTTCTCTGAATGTTTATGTTATATTTGTTTACTTCGAGCGTTACTTAGGACACTTGTTTTTAATTTGTTGGAATGAATAAAAATAACACTAGACCGACAAAAAGGTTGCTGCATTTGGGAGTTTGATCAGATCCTGTAATAAATATACTCCAAGTCTTTCAAATCATTCTTTCTATATTATACGTTAAATTCATCCGCTTCCGTAGGTTTAAAAAAAAAGCGAATGATAAAATTAAAATAACAATGATAATGTTTTTCAGTGAAAACCAGAAATCATGACGTTAGTTATCATAAAAGCAGATGATGGAGAGGATTGAAATGTTCATAATACCGAGGTAAAGCATCGTATTAAATAGCACGATCTTTTTTATTGTCCTAGATCGTCCAATTGTAATTTGTTCCAAGTCGCTTCCTCTTTCTTACTTAGCCTGTCTCAACATTAATTCGGACACTCTCGTAATTACATATGGGCCTTTGGATAAAAATAAAATTCTTTCAAAGGATCTTATCGCATTAATCCCCGAATAGAAAACCAAAAGGCCTCGGCTTTCCTGATTGGGACGGCAATGCTCATCACTTTTGCCGACATATAATATTAACGCGCGTGTGGAAACGATGGGGATGAATCGTATGATAGGAGTGATATATTAGAGAATGAGCGGTTGGTAGTGCCATACCGGAGGAGAAGGTACGAGGGAGCCTAATCGTGGAAGTGGCTTGAAGCGTGTAAGGAGAGAATCGCTTGAAACCCCAGACGGACATTAATAATTGCCCGAGAGTCGTCGGCGAGGGGGTAGTGGAAGGTTATACAGGAACTCACGTGACTATATGGCACGCGAATAAGAGTATATAGAAGTCTGGCTGAGGGAAGGTAGCAGACTATACGCATATATATACAGGTTGTACCAGAAAAAGGTCGGGACACCTTAATATCTCGGAAAATATAAATCTCACAGAAAAGTGTTTCAGACAAAAGTTATATGGTTTAAAATGATCTATTTACTAATTTTATCAGTTTGACCTTGGATGCCGTCGCCAAGGTCAGGTCAAGGCCACATCAATTTTTTTAAATGGACCACACATTTTTTCATTGTATATTCTGATAGTACATCTCGAGAGGTATCCAAAACACTATAATAAAATATTTTTTCATCAAGTACTTTTCGAGTTATGATGCTTCAAAGTTAGAGTATTGACGGCACTAGCCACATCACAGACCGATCACAGACCGATTTTGTCTTGAATAGCCGGATCGCAAACCGAACTTGGCTCGACTGGCTGCATTATTCTCCAATATTTCTCCGAGCACAAAATGCATGTCAATCCGCCTGGGGGACCTCCGAGGTATACAGGAATTTTCAACAGTTTAAAATACAAAATAATTTTGAATACCAAGTCATTTGGAACGAGTCTGGAAAAGTTGTTGAAATGATTATAAATGACTTTTTCATCAAATAATTTAGCATTTAAACTGTTCTCACGGTTCAGAAAATCATTTTTAATAGATGTGACAATTTGATTTGACCATTGGAATAATTGACTTTTTTCCGATCTGTGAATAATCATGAGCGCGCATAAGGATCGGTTAAGGTCTTGGCCAAGGGCCCTTCAGAAATATTATTATCATCGATACGCAACCTCAGCTCCATCCAATAATCGATATATTTCCATTTTCCGACGAATCAGCCGCGCCCGAATATGGGAATAAAGAGAGCGAACCTCCGGGAATTTCCAGTCAATGAATTCGGTGAATTATATATTTTTTTATCGTCGCCGTACAAGCCTGACATTTTGAACACGTTGAAAAGCTCGTAGCTCTCACCCCGAACATCGAGGTCGCGCTCATCTGGCGTATTCTCGTGCTAATGGGTCTGATGCTGAATCCTTTGGCTATTGTAAATAGGTACACGAATTTCTCGGAAAATCCATACACCGCCAGAGCGGCCCGGTATCGCAGTCGAGCCGTGCGCCAACGTACATATACATATCGTCCCGCACAGAAATTGAAATTCACGAATATTTGGCTGATTTAGAGCGTTTGATTCGGGCGTTTCACGTACTAAAATATGGCACGGCCTAGCCGGTACCTAACCGCGTCTGTGTAGCCCTTTCAGCTCGTCCATACCACCGTGGATCGTCGTTAATTCAAAGACCAGACAGTTCTCGCGGCTATACATAGGCCAGTAAACATGAGGAAAAGGAAGACTTTTTCAGCAGCAGTCCCGAAAACGTGATATGAGGGTAATTCCATGACGCTGAATCAAATGGTGCTAATTTTTTTGCACCCAGGCACCGAGCTTTTTCAGAAAAGCGCTGATAAGGGTTAAGTGCCGTGTTATCTCAGAAACTGAACGTCTGATCGGAAAAAGTTTGAAACAAAAGAATTAAAAAATACATAAAATAGATTGTCAGGTCCATCTTCGTATTTGCAAAAATAAGCGAGAAATAATAGAGAAAACTTCTAAAGCGTAATTGTAGGAGTGGGGATAAAGCCCCGCCTCGCCGCGGGTCTTTACGCGTGTGTGGGCTAGTGTGCGTGCGAGCGTATGTGCGTACTAACCCACAAACGAAGGGTCTTCGGCTATTCTCGGGCCTCTCTGTCATGCATGCGAGTGCGAGTGAGAGACGAATCGGTTTTTCTCTCTTCCTAATTTCTCATGCGTTAGCGAAGATTTTTCGTTTTTGGCCGTCGAGTGTCGAGGATTCTGTATATCTATATATGTCGGCGGATCAGCGCGGTGTTTTTAAATCGAATCTTGATGCTTATGGTACGCCGTTTTTTATGTTTTGTCAAAAATAGTGAACGTTAAATAAAAAAAAAAAAAAAACAATATTCCATTTTAACAGAAATTATTGTTTCTCGAGTCGAGAGTAAAAATAATTAATTAATTTTGTGTTTCGACGTAAAATTAAATGATATACATTTTTTTGCTTCACAAAAATGTATCTCTATATCAAATTGAATACATATTCTTTTTAAGATGAAATTTAGAATGTAAATATTATTCCTATGAAATGGTGTATATTTTAATGGTGTATCAAATTGAATACATATTTAAAAAAGAAGAATTTTATGTCTACACATAAAATTAATTCAAATTTACAGGAAAGGATACTAAAAACGTGGAATTGATTTTTTGTCTAGACATAATTTTAATTCATTTTTATTATGTTATATGAAAACATTAATGCATTTTTATTCAGCTTCAAAGTCATAAAAATTGCAGGAAAAAAAAAGAATTCGCCACAAAATAATTGGAATTTAAAGTCGACAAATTATACTACGACTGCGTGCTATTTCAAAATCAAATTAAAATACCATAATTATAATAATTCGATTAATTGAAATAAATTTTAAATCGCACGGAATTTGTATTATGCCGACACAAAATATTCATTGTCAATTTTCGTTACGTGCATAATTTAAATATTTAAATTGAAATTAAATACATCATTTTAAATCCACAAAATGTTGTTCAGAAATAAAAATTACATAGATAATTTTAATTCTCACATTGCAATACGGGGCATTCAATCATGTACATAATTTTAAGTCGAGAATTAAAATTATTGAAAATATTCTAAATTTAAAAAAAACGTGGTAGCTTTGAGAACGATGTGACGATTAGAAATGGGGCGCTCCGGGTTCGTATACCGTATTCTGTTCTTTTTTCTCTCGTTATAACTGTGCGTTTACATAATCAATAATTTTAGTTATTTGTGAATTTTTTATTTATTTATTTATATTTTCCCAAACTCAAATCGTTCTCCTCGTTCTTCCCTCTCCGAAGGCCTGCACCTGTCCAGGCTGGTGTCAGTGACAGCGAGCGTTCACGTGCGGGTATGAGAAAGACCGATCATTTTCGCTCGATTGAGGATTTAAATTTCGTAGAAATATTTACACGTACGTCGTATTTTTGACGTCTTTAAGACAATCGTGCTGTTTCGAGGTGATAATTTTTTGTCTAATATTTTCTACCAATTACTTTTGTTTCGTTACTTTTAGAAGTTTATGTAAAATACGTGATGTAGTAAATGTAATTTTTTACATTTTGATTATATATGTTCCAAAAATCGACAAATTTACACGTTTGATTCTACATATCTGATTGTGAGGGATGATGTATCACAGGTGAAAAATTTAACAACTTATAGTTTCAACTTGACATTTTATCAATGATATAGGGGAGACTGGGTACAGTTGTAACAGGGTACAGTTGAAACAAATTGAATATCTCTCGAATTATGGAAAATACGGCGAGGGGGTTCAGGGGAAAGAGAAGCAGTTTACGTGTCCGAACGTGTTCGTCAGGGTTGCCCCGGTGGTTGTGTGCTACAGTCGCTTGTAAGGGGCCCTATTGTGCGCGATCGAGGCAAAATAAGTATTTTCGATCGAAGATTTTTTCTAACTACGCAGCTGATATTAAAAACAGTATCATAAGTATTTTTCTGCTTGAAGATTAAACTTTAGAGAATATGATATTGTAATTAGTTTTTGTGTGAGACAGTTTGCCTCGTCACTGTAATTTTTTATTTATAAAGGAGGGAGGTGGGTACAGTTGTAACAATTTTTGTGGGTACAGTTGTAACATTACTAATTCCCTCGTTTCACTTTGTAGATGCCGAGAATACGCATAAAAAAGACAACACAACGACATCATGGCATATCGCAATACAAATACGCATACGAGGAAATGAAAAATGGTATCTCTCTAAGTTTTATTTGTCATTTGTTTTTTTTTCGTAAAGATGGTTTAAGATTTTTTTATTGACACTGTTGATTTTACCAGATCATTAAGATTTTTGAGAACAGATGCTCTCAAACTCTCAGTTTTTGTTGACTTTATTTTAATTATAGTTATTGCGGAGTGAAAATAAAATATTTACAATAACTATTATTGTTTTAGATATCTGATATAAAAACGCCACTCACTTATATAACTATAAGAATTGTGCCTTATGCCTTAGTGTTAGACACTGCAATTGACCATTATCTGTGATTTTATTCTAATAAATCTAATTAAAATAGACGAATAGTGCCGCATTTCCACGTGTTACAACTAACCCCAACCAGTGTTACAACTTACCCTGGTATGGGGGTAAGTTGTAACGATCGGAGAATTTTTTTCAAAATGCTCCTGTAGGCTAATTATTGCATTAGGCGCGCAAATGTCATGACCAATGTGAAGATTGATAAGCACTCTTTCGCTTCACGTGCTTAGTGCATAGCTCACTTCTATTATTACGATTTTATGAGCGATCAAAGCTAAATTGTTACAACTGTACCCAGTCTCCCCTAATGCCCCCCGTAAAATATCCCGTTGAGAAAACTTGAGATTTTTAAAAATATGTCTGAAGCAGTTGGTCCATTTTTAAGTTCAATAATTTTGTTTACACAATTCACTAGTGCTTTCACTGCTTTTGTGTCATTAAGTTTACTTTTTTTCCCATTTTTGAGAATTTTCACAAGATTCGATAGTTAAATGTGTTAGGGGTTTTTATTCGTGTGTTGGATAGCCAAATAATCGAGTGTAGAAAATTCTCAATCGTTTCGCATGCTCGGGTCGAACTGACGAGAATCTCTCTCGTCAACCGTTGTTATAATATTATAACCGTCGTTATAACCGCCTATTAAGATTATCACTTCGATAATAGTGCGTGTAAACATACTTTAGCTGATAGAATGAGAATACGAGTGTCTGTGTACAAGCACCAGGACAATTAAACGGTACACTGTTCCAATGAAATCGAAATTAAAATAAAATGTAAATTTCAAAATATTTTTGGTATCGATTCGATTTTCAACGATACTGATCTTGAATGGCTTTTAACGACTCTGACCCTCAATGTTTTTTGAAGTTTTGTCAACAGGTAAATTTCAAGATATATACTCAAAATGTATACAATTAACTTTCATAATTGTTGAAACTCTTTCAAATTCGCGCCACGATTGCGTACCTTACCCACTATTGGTCGGTTGGGATTGGCGCTCGCTTCTCTAAGTGTTGCTCGCGCACCGAACTGACGCATGTTTTATCCTACTACTTCCGTAACCGAATTTATAACCATTCACACGTTACGCCGATATCAACCCACAAGTGTATCGTACATTATCAATAAATATTTCACATATTGTCTCTTAAGCAGTTAAACTTTAATTCCACCATACTCGCAATAACAATAATAATGAAAAAAATATATATATCCCGCTGAGAAAAATTGAAATCGAAACCATATGTTTTGAAAATTTTCGCCTGCGATATTTCCCTTTTGAGATATGCTATGTTAAACACTTTTTTTTATTTTTTTGAGGATGAATTTATTAAATGTTAAAAAAATGATTTCATGATGAAAAAAAAATACCCCATCGAGACAATTTTAACACCAATCCATATAATTTTGACATTTTTATCTGCGACATTGCATCTCAAAGTTATTGTATGCTAAAAGTGTTGGTTTCTTTATATGCATATGTGTATGTACAAAAACTAATCTATCGTATACTGATAACGCTATTTGTGGCCGATACTGTTTATGTTTATATTACGCTCGTATTAGGCCAGGGCGATAAGTCCGGACCGAATAACCGATCCCTTAAATCGGACTCTGCTGTTCTTTAGTCTTAACTAATATATGCTAGGAGACATGTGCGTTCCAAGTGTTTTATGAAGAATAAATTCTAAAGTCTATGAATATAGACTAAGTGTTATTTATTTCATAACCTATTTCCTATAAAAGGTTTATTCATTCATTTCCATCTATTCATTTAACGGTGCGAGAAAACAAAAAAATTATACCCCGAATAATTGTTTTTAAGCTCGAAATTTCTGAATTTTATTTTCGATAATTTTTCTGGTATATATGCGATGTTAATCTTATTTTAATACAAAATTTCATTAAAATCCTCTGTAAATTCAAAATTTACCATGGACACCCAAACAAAAATACCCCTGTATAATTTCGTTATAGCGAACCCGGAGCTATGCATTTTTTTCAAATCCAACCATTTTTGAAGCCAATATGCGCTGCTGAAATCCCCTCTGAAAGATCATCGGCTAACTTCAGCCTCATTAAAATTCTTCTTTTTTTTAAATATGTATTCAATTTGATACACCATTAAAAAATACACCATTTAATAGGAATAATATTTAGATTTTTAATTTCATCTTAAAAGAATATGTATTCAATTTGATATACAGATACATTGTTGTGAGGCAAACAATTTATATCACTTAATTTTATGTCGAAACATAAAATTAATTAAATATTTTTACTCTCGACTCGAGAAACAATAATTTCTGTTAAAATGGAATATTGTTTTTTTTGTATTCCAGGTTCACTATTTTTGACAATACATAAAAAACCGCGTACCATAAGCATCAAGATTCGATTTAAAAACGCCGCGCTGATACGCCGACATATATAGATATACAGAACGCTCCACACTCGACGGCCAACGACGAAAAATCCTCGCTAACGCGTGAGAAATTAGAAAGAGAGAAAAACCGGTTTCGTCTCTCACTCGCACTCGCATTCATGACCGAGAGGCCCGAGAATAGCCGAAGACTCTTCGTTTGTGAATTAGTACGCACAGACGCTCGCACGCACACTAGCCCACACACGCGTAAAGACCGGCGTTATATTTTCCATAAAACAAAATGTTAATATTCGTCTTTCTTTTCTTTGTCCTAGATCTTCAATTTTTGGTATCCACTATACAGAGGAGAGTTGAATTACTTCTCGATATAGACCAAGCATCTTTTCGAAACACTGGTTCGAGAAATGTAACAAGAAAACTTATTTCACTAAGATTATGTTTCAAGCGGAACGGATTAAAGTTCGAAAATAATTTATCACGTACCTATGATTTGGTTCGGTTCAGATCTAGCAATTTACGTGAGTAAATCTTTATGCACTGCTTTATGTTGCATGGATTTAGAAGGATTGCGATCAAACGTCCAAAGAGCAAAGCATGTGAATGATTAGTTTTATCCTAAATAAAGCACTCTCGAAATCAGGGTCTTTTAATCTCGGTGTAAAAATACCCTTAATCAGGCTTCAACATTAATCGAGCAAGATTCCGCGAATATTGTTAATAATTTAGTTAATATTGGCTGTTTTTATTTCAACGTTTCGATTTGCTTGTCTCACCCCTTACTTGAAAGTTTGTCACGAGTAAACGAGTTAGGCGAGGGTAAATCTTTGTTAAATTTGATATACACTTATCGTTTGTCAATAATAATTACCGACTATAAATGAGAGTCAAGAATATTACTGGATTCAGGGAATAAAAGAGATTGTTTGATTTTACATCGGATTTCGACTACTTTAATCTTATTTCGAGTCCCCAACCTAAAAATTAATGAGACAACTCCTCACGTTTCAATATATATGCACACGCGTCTGTGTATATGTGTGTGTGTGAGAGAGAGAGAGAGAGAGAGACAGAGCTTCGGCATCCTAATGATGTTGGAATGACATATACGCGATTTCCCTGTCCATCCGGGTGGCGGATGGTGGTCGAGCCACGCGATAATCTTCCGCTACCTATGGCACACGACGGCGTTTAAAGCTCCCTACGAGGCCATGCACTCGTCGGTAACGACGCTAGACACGTTCTGGATAAGTCGGCCAACCACCGAATCGCGGATCAAGGTGAGATTACGCAAGGCCCGAATCAACGGACACGCGAACTCGATTAAATGTGCTATCCGCGTGCGACTGTATGTTAAAACGTAGGTCATGGCTAAACCTAACGAATATTGACGTGACTCACTATACGTAGGTACTCTAATGTTACGATCGACTCGAACCCCGCCGTTCGTTTCGTCCATCGATGGACTTTGCGCGGGTGAAAAAAGAAATTGCTGGCCTGGAATGTCGAACATGCGATCCGGAAAACGGTCGAAGGGTCAAACGTACCTTAACCACCGGGAACAATCGATATATCGATTTGAATAATTTATAGAACGTTGCGGATTGGAACAGACGTTATTCGAGTCAAAGGGAATTTGTTTGAATGCATTATTTAGCAGGATGAAATTTTTTCATGACAATCAACTTGGGAACAGATTTATTTATTTTTTCTCCAACGACTGAAATTAGTAGTAGAATTATGGATCCTTTTGAGCTATCAATTATGTTATTTGAAACGTGAAACAAGATTTTTTTCATTACATCATTTTCATTACATCATTACTCTCCGTTATTTAATAATCAAATACAATTATCATAGCCAAAAATAGCGAAGCCTTAATTGTTGGAAGACGGATCAATCAAAATGACGATTTTAATAGAACGACCACCCCGTTATCACAGAGGGTGGGAAAAAGATAAACGCAGGGG
Organism: Netelia virgata; assembly: GCA_951802705.1. Lineage (NCBI taxonomy): Eukaryota > Metazoa > Arthropoda > Insecta > Hymenoptera > Ichneumonidae > Netelia > Netelia virgata. The sequence continues at coordinate 21,746,334 of OX637865.1, forward strand.
TTGTTCACGCAAGTATGCACACGAACTTATATTGACGTGAATTTAGCCCTGAATTCCATAATGGTACCTGATCATACGATGCAATTAACTAAAAAAATAGAAGGGCAGTTTCAACCCCTTAATTATGAGATATCAGAAAAACAAAAAACCTGTCAACTTTATTTTTTAGATCCTCTACCTGTATGCAAATTTGCATCCCAATCGGTTAAAAATTCTCGGAGATACATATGAAAAAATTGTATTTTTGCAATAAACAATGTGAAATTTGTTGTTATCTGCACCGTTCTCATCTCCAATGTATAGTAGATGTAAAAATAAAGGTTGTTGCAGTTTGAAATTTTTTCATATCCCGTTTAAACGTTATCGACGAAGAACGAAAAACACCCCGATTTTCGAGGGTGCGTTTCCCCCCTTAAACTTGTTTTTCCGCCGATAAAAAAATACGTCTCTCTTACTTTTTGATACTCTTCCACATAAAAAAGTTTCAACAAAATCGGAGGGGGACACCAAAGTGATGTTCCTTGTGAGAAGTGATCGTGACCAGATATATATAGCATGGCACGATACGTCGAATCGTCCCTGCTGCCATTTCTCTCGTCCACATCCGTTGGTTTCTCGCACACTCCAGGGAAATTCGTTTTAAACGAGTTTTCGAAATACCATCGGGACGTATGAGACCACGGGTTCCGGCTTTTTGTTGTACAGAGTATGGATTACGTACAATCTATGTGTGTATATAAGAATATTATAGCTTGATTCACGAAGCTACCAGGTGAATCAGTTTCGGCTATCGAACTTCGGGATTTGACTTCGGATCTCGGTCGTATGACATCGAATATATCGCTAGTGAATTTTACGGCGCTTCGCATACGGAACAATACGATCCAGCAAAATGTCGATAATATCGGGAGTTTTCCCTCTAGGGAAAAGTGGCAACCCGCGTCATGTATGTACAACCTTTGCAACTCTTTTAGCCAACAGCACTGCTCAAATTTAGCCCCCCCCCCCCCCGCTCCCGATTTCTATAGACCCCGTCTTCGTGCGTCAATATCATGCCGACGCCTATTCTGCACTTATGTATAAGTGAACAGAACAGACCGCCATTGCTCGATGTTACAGCGAGCAAATCGAAGGCACGGTTGTCGGTGACTCGGGCATCAATCGGGGGCCTGTGGTAGGTCGTTTTCCGGTGAGGTTGGCTTACTTTGGCCCTCGGTTGACGGTCCACTCACTGAGAGCCATCGATACCGGTCGGTCGACGATTCCGCATAGAAGTCGAGGGAACAAAAGGATCGTTTCTTTCGAAGGTGGAGCGTTACCGGCTATATCTTGGTCTCCGAGTGAAAGCACCAGTCTCTCGGAATCTTCTGTGTGCCTTTGAAACGGCAGACTAGTTCAAGAACAGCTGGCGAGCGACAGCTCGCTGTAGAGCAGTAGAACAACCATTTTAATGGTCTCAGTTGGCGTAGTGTCCATTGTTTTGAAAAATAAATGGAAGTGGATCTGCGGAGATGGGTAAAGGTCAACGTCTGATAAGCCACTGATAACATATTTTCTGTTACAAGTGTTTTTATACGCTATCGCACAAAGCTTCGAATTTCCCCGATTTTTTTTTCTGGTAATCGTAAATTACTTGATAAAATGTGATTGATTTTAAATCCACATCATTTCTTACTGGTAAAAAGTGACTCGGGGATGCTTGCTTGGGGGGTTCAATCGTTTTGTTTACTCGCGAGTGTATTAGTATTTTTCCGATAATTGTTGCAACCAGACCCCGACTCTCCTACAAGCTATGAATATTTAATAATAGCTATGAATAGCTATAAATATTTAATAATACCTTCCCTTTGTATGCAAAGGGGACGTGTATTCGACATTAATTTAAAAATTCTGATATAAAATAGACAGCGCTGTCTTAATATTTGTGATGTTAATTAAAAAAATATCTACGACTCAAATACATTTCAGAAATTAGAATGCAATCAACAGCGAATTGCATTTTGGCCATTTCATGGATTGATATCGACGTTGACCTGTTTTAAAGCTGTTGAATACAATTTTGGAATAGTTTATTTATAACAATAATAGTACAATACAGATGTGATTTGAAAAACGTTCGGACTATATAATACTCCTGCGCATACATTGACTTCTCATAAATCAACGAATATTGTTTATTGCAGGTTTATTCGTATTTAGTGACTTTTGTTTGAAAAAATGGATCGATTAAACTGTTGCGTGTGCACGAAGTCCGTGGAAAATGGTTTAGATGGACCCGTTAATCATTTCAAGATCACTAATGGATTAACAGTCAATCGAGGATATGGGCAGTCTGGAATCGAGTGTGGTCAGAACGGATGCAGAAGACGATTTTCGCTTTACAGTTCGTTACGTAAACATATAAAAAGCATTCATCTCAATAACATAAATTATCAAGAAGCAACCGAGGATGGCGATGAGCCTGTAAATGCACAACTTCGAGATGGTGAGCCGAGAATTGCTGATGAAGTAAAGGAAGAATCCGTCGGGCCGGAATTCATAAATTTGGACCCGGATATGAATGTTGAGCATGAAAATTTCAATGCACGTTTATCTGCCATAAGAATAATAACCAGGTTGCAGACGAAAGCTTCAATCACTGCAACTGTATTGACAGACATCATCGATGAATTCGAAGAAATGCTTTTTGACACGGTTAACTTTTTGAAATGTCAAGTTAAAAATTCATTGAACAAAAAGATTTCGTTAATGACGTATGTGCAAAAACATTATTTAAAAAATTTGAGTTTGATAGCCCATTTGCAAACCTCGGCTCACAACAAGAGCATTTAAAAGATATAGGGGTAAAAATTGGACCGAAAAAAAAACTGTCAACTTTTATCCATAATTGTAACATGGCACATGGCAAACAGATAAAAATACAGTTAAATAATTGAGTACTTTAAAATACAACCTATATGTGATTTTGAATATCCAGTCAAATGAATCTAACACAGCGCTATTCAATATGACATTTTTATATTCATTCGTATACGCACGCAAGAACCTTGAGATGGAACAACATAATGAAGAAGCACAAATCAACGAAGACAGTCAGTTCGTTATGATACCACGCTCCTTTTTGCCACACAAGCAATAAAAGTTATCGATTTTCACTGCCAACACGAACCACAAGCAGGCCCTTCTAAGGCATACATTTACAATAAAAGAGTAATAGACAAGCATAAACGAATCATTTTGTATTTCAGGAAATGAATGCGAGAGTCATTCTTAATAAAAGTATCCAAGGTGAGGACTGTAGCGACAAATTAGAAAATGGACGATTCACTGAAAAAGAACGAAGACCGTTTGTGCGCATTTTGGTGGCAGAATTAATAAAAACACACGGTACTCAGTAAGTTTACTGTATGAAATTTTATGTTACTCTTTGTTACAACTAGCCACTATATCTTCTAACATTTATATTCTGGCACTGATAATAAATAACGGTAGACCATACGAATATTAGGTCGACCAAAACATCACTGCGTGTTTTTAATTAGGCGAGTATACCTGTTCCTCTATTAAAACACACAATTACCTATTTTCTGGCGATCCAATACTTTTGAAAAAATATTTTCGACAACTTTCCCGGCGGTAGTGCAGAGTTCGCAGCATTTGGCTACGAGCCGCTGCGCACTACCGCTAGATGTCATGGCGCGCGTCTGCTACTAAGCAACGAATTCAGACGACTATAGAAGGGATATGCCTATGCTTCGGTTTGGCTCCAGAAATTGTCCGTCGGTGTAGTTATGTCCCTCAGTCACCAGCGTCGTTGGCGTCGCTGCAAGAATGTGTTAGGTCACACAGACACGTTCACATATACCTCACACGACTTTATGGCGTAGCTCCGCCTCCTCTCTCGCCAATCACGTACGAGCAAGCGCGCCTTACAGTCCATCTCACTTCTTCTAATGCGAAATATAGACTGAGGGACACATGCCGACTCTCTCTTTTTCTGAACTGCTACTGTCTGTCACTGATTCGACTAAGAATAATCCTAAGATTCCCAATAGCCGTATAATATAAGTTCTGATAATTGTAAAAACTAGATTATCTTTAATATTTGAATTATCAATTAATAATTCATAAAAACTCATTTTTTTCGCCACATAAATTAGCGGCGAGTAGGCAAGAATAAATAAATTACAATCCCTGATATTTTTCTTAATTTTTTTTCGATAATATTAATGCAAAATAAACTGTCTCTCTATGCAAAAAATAAGGAAACGATACAAAAAATTATGAAAAAAATAGTTTATTCGAGGGGAATTCGATCGTTCGACTCTCAGAGTGTGACTTTAGAGACGGCAGAGTGTTCACGTTCTCGTGACTTCGCCAACGGGGCGTATACAATTTCGAGTGATGTCAGAAATCGACCGCTGCGACGCCAAGTGGCAGTTTCCGACGGAAAAAACTTGGAGCCAATCGAGGTATAAGCATATTCCTTCTATAGTCGTATAACTTCGTTGTACGAAACCCCGGTACAACGAGGCGGACCGAAGGCCGAGGCTTCGTAGTAGGGCCAGCCGTGACCCGCCCCGTTCGAAAATCTAATTACTAATGCCCGGCCATGGAGATGTAACACACACTCGTGTACGTACACTGCCAGAATTTATTTCTTGCTACAATATACAGCCGAGCATGCCAAACATTCAAGGTTGTTTTTGCTGCAATCAGAGCAATAAACAACAGAATTATAATAATTATGAGTATTTAATTAATAACATCCTCGCCAATTTTAGTAGACGGACGCGATCAACAAGAAACGTCGTTGGCATCTCGCTCTTTTGCAGAGCGGTTTTTATTATAAATTCTTATCAATTAAAATTATGTCCGTTCATTTTTGCGAACGGAGATAGTAAACGACAAACGTCGTTGGCATCTCGCTCTTTATCAGAGCGGTTTTTATTAATTAACATGTTTGTTAATAAACATTTCTTATCAATTAAAATTATCTCCGTTCATTTTCGCGAACGAAGATAATAAACGACAAACGTCGTTGGCATATCGCTCTTTATCAGAGCAGTTTTTATTAATTAACATGTTTGTTAATAAACATTTCTTAACAATCAAAATTATCTCCGTTCATTTTCGCGAACGGAGATAATAAACGACAAACGTCGGTAGCATCTCGCTCTTCAGCAGGGCGGTTTTGATTAATTATCTTTTTTCTTAATGAAACTTATAATAATTATGAAACTAAGATAAAAACAAAAATTAGTTTATAGCGAGACGCTATATCCTTTGGGTCCCGTGGATGACCCGGGGCTCGTGCCACGCGCACGATATGTGGCTACTCGGGTTCCCCCTCTACCGCTCCCTGGCAGAGAGAGGCAAAGAGTAAACACAATCAGTGCCGAGAGTCTGTAGCAATGCTTCGGCTATGCATATATGTATACAGGGTCTTCAAAAAGTCCCGGACCGGTAGAATAACTTGAGACATAGGCGTTGCTCACAAAGTTGGTTGAGACAAAAGTTGTAGGAAATTTCCCTGGCTATCCAACCGCAACCTCGGCCGTGACCTTGACCTTAACCTTCAAGGTGATTTCAAGGTCAAGCTCATTTTTTTAAATGGCAACCCCCAATTTTTACACCGGAAATGAAAAGGGCGGAACATTTTACGTCCAGATACGATCTTCACCATTGGAAAAATTTGTTCTCGGAAGGTCAAGTCAAGGTCAAGCAATGACCGGCTGCATATATTGAAAAGTAGGCGTCGTTCAAAAAAATGGTTGCGACGTAAGTTGTAGGAATTTTCCCTGGCTATCCGACGGCGAGCTCGTTCGTGACCATGACCTTGACTTTCAAGGGTCTTGAAACGTCAAATCCTTTTTTTAATTGGCAACCCCTCCTTTTGATATTGGAAATGAAAAAGGCGGAAAGTTGTATGTCTAGATACGATCTTGACAATTTTATCGAATGCTTTAAAAACAGTATTCCTTAATATGATCTTGAAAATCAAGATATTACCATGGGACAGCCAGGGAAATTTTCTACAACTTTTTTCTCAACCATTTTTTTGAACGCCTACGTTTCAAGATAAATTTTTCGAGTGGTCAAGATCGTATCTAGACCAAAATAGAAAAATATCGCCAAATTTGAAAAAATGAACGATTTGACAATCAATGTGTATGGACTTGAGCGCGGTGAAGGTAACAACATCATAACGAGGTAATACCCGTTGACGTTAGCCTCAACAAACCCGATAGACCCACGATTCACCTGCTCGTAGGTCTATCGTCTGCTTATCATTTTGCCTGGATCAAAAATCTTTCTCGTCCGGTAAGCTAGCAGATTTTAAGATACGACCATGCTACGTGGCTGTGCGATCGTTGTTTGTCTCATTTTAATACGGAACGTGAACTTGAAAAACACACCGTTAATTGCGCCATTTTTAATAAAACGAGAATTATTGTGCCAAGCAGCGAGGATTCAATTCTGAGATTCGAAAATTTTAAACATAAAATAGACGATCCGTTCGCAATTTACGCAGATCTCGAATGTATCTTGAATCCAATCACGCCAAAAGACGACGCAAATACAAGCGCGTATCAGAAACATACCCCTCACAGTATCGCGTATTATTTCAAATGTACTTTTGACGATTCTCTATAAAAATTCAAAATTTATCGTAACGAGTATTGTGTGGAATGGTTTGACAATAAATTAAAAGAAATAGCCAAGCCGTTGAATGCAAGCTTGAAATCGATCAAGCCGATGAATCCGGTGAGTCACGATGAAACAATAGACTTTCTTTTTTCCAAAAATTGTCACATTTGTGGAAAACCGTTTGCTTCCGAAGATATAAAACATCGTGATCATTGTCATTTTTCCGGAAAATATCGCGGTGCCGCACACGAGGGGTGTAATTTGAATTTTTTAAATTCACATACCATTCCAGTAGTGTTTCTCTCGCCAACCAATTTGACGGTTCGATCAAACTCCTGCCGGTAAATAAGGAAAATTACATCGTATTCACGAAGAGTGTCAAGGGTACGCTCATAGATTATCGATTCATAGCTTCATGTAGATTCATGCCGTCGAGTATCGAGAGTTTAGCATCGCATCTTAGTAACGACGAAAAGCTAATCACGAGTATGCACTGTAATAATGCACAAGAGTTTGACTTATTAATGAGAAAAGGAGCTTTTCCGACGAAAAGCTAATCACGAGTATGAACTGTAATAATGCACAAGAGTTTGACTTATTAATGAGAAAAGGAGCTTTTTCGTATGATTTTGTAGACAGTTGGGACAGACTCGACGAGACTGAATTACCGACGAAACAAAATTTGTATTCGCAATTGAAGGGTGAAGACATATCGGACGCCGAGTATTTTCATGCGCGCACAGTGTGGCTTGTTTCTAATGTTAAAATCTTGAAAGAATACTCGGATCTCTACCTAAAAACGGATGTTCTTCTTTTGGCGGACATTTTCGAAAATTTTCGACAAAAATGTAAACTGACGTATGATCTGGGTCCATTGCATTATTACACTGGGCCCGGGCTAGCGTTCGATGCGGCGCTAAAATCTACAGAGGTGAAGCTCGAGCTCTTGACGGACGTTGATATATTAATGTTTATAAAGAGAGGCATTCGAGGTGGATTGGCACACTGTTCGAGTCGATACGCAAAAGCTAATAATCGTTACATAGGTGCAGAATTCGATTCAAGTGAGTATCTGCCTAGTGGCTCTTTCGAATGGATGGGGGAAGAAGACTCGATAGATCCGCGTGACATTCCCGATGACAATGAAATAGGATACATATTTGAAGTCGATCTAGAGTATCCACAAGAATTACACGAATTACACAAAGACTTACTCTTGGAACCCGAACCTTATGTACCGCGAGGCAGTAAACAAGCAAAATTAATGACAACGCTACACCCGAAATATCGATACATCTTGCACTATCAAAACTTGAAGCAATACAAGAATTGGGGTCTAAAACTCGTTAAAGTTCATGGAAGTCTGAAATTTCGACAGCATCCCTGGCTGCAAAAATACATTGATTTGAATAACAACTTGGGGACAAAATCCAGCAACGATTTTGAAAAAAAATTCTACACACTCATGAATAATACCGTTTTTGGCAAAACTATGGAAAATGTACGAAACCATCGCGATGTACGACTCGTTACTAAATGGGATGGCAGGTATGGAGCTCGGGCTCTGAGCGCAAAACCAACATTTCATAGATGTACCATACTTGACGAAGACACTGTAATCATCGAGTTGACTCGCTCTCAAGTTAAATTTAAGAAATCTATATACACTGGTTGTTGTATTCTAGATTTGGCAAAAACGTGCATCTACGATTTTCACTATAATAATATAAAACAAACTTTTGACGATCGAGCTAAGCTAATGTACACTGATAGGGATAGCTTACTCTATTACATAGAGACTCCAAATATATATGGAATCATGAAACGCGACATTCACAAGTTTGATACATTCGATTATTCGTCAGACAATGTGTATGGTATGCCGCTAGTCAATAAGAAAGTTTTGGGCCTCATGAAGCACGAAAATAATTATGCGAGCATTTGTAGGGTTAAGAGCTAAAATGTATAGTTTCAGAGTACATAATTCAGTTACAAGGCGCGCGAAAGGCATAAATAGAGCTACGCCGAAAACAATAACGTTTGACGATTACAAACGATGTCTTTTTGATTGTCAAGTTTTAATAAAAAATCAAAAATTAATTCGAAGCAAAAATCACAAAGTCGAAACAGTGAATCAGAAAAAAGTAACTCTAAGTTGGAACGATGAAAAACGAATAACATGTCCAAATATGATTGACACGCTTCCATGGGGGGCTCAATTATAAAATGTATCATAGAAATATAAATATAAGAGCGTAAAAAAAATAATAAAAAATAAAGTTTATAAAATTTATCACTATGAGATGTAGTAATAATCGCCGAAGACATCGTGAAAGCAGCACGAAGACGTGTCCTTGTATCGATAGAAGAATTGCTGGAGAAACAATATAAATACGGAAAACAGTTCCACCGCATAATGTAAATAAAAGTTATATTTTTACCTCACTAATTATGTGGGAGAATAAATTATAAAACCATTTTGTAAAATTCTTTTATTATTTCTATCGATTAAAACTCATGATATAAACAAAAAATTACAAATCAGATTTGTTTGGCCAACTATTATGAGAACTATCGAAACCTAACCATTTTACAAATAATTTATTTCCACGCGTTCGAATGACTTTTTCCATAAGGTATGTATTTGGATATTTGACGGGTGAGAGTTCTTCTTGATAGAAGCCGCCCTCGATCGGCTGATCTTGATAATCTCGCTACTTGTACGTTACAGGATCGGTATTTACAACTCTGCTTATAACAAATATTTGCGTTATCCGGTTTGGTGTATAACGTTTTTTGAAACAGTGCTTAGACTTGCTTATTCGTACTTTATCGCCAACTTTGAATTTTATCTTTCGAGTTCGGCTAACTTGTGGTTTCGATAAACGTGTAGTAAGATATTTTTTTCATTTCGAGCAGCAACATCGCGAGGCCTCATCTTTATCGTACGATGCTTAGAATTATTGTAATTCGTAACCAAATGTTTGAGTGTATCGATCCACTTGCACGATCTACGTAGGGAAAGTTGTTTCCACATTCGATCTTTTATCCGGCGATTAAAACGCTCGCACATCGATGATTTCATGTTACTGAAGGTGGAATACAGTGTGATTCCGTAGCGTTGGGGCAGAGTCTTGAATTCGCTGTTATAAAACTCTTTACCGCGATCAACATGCAATTTTTTTGGGACACGACCAAGTTTAAGACCCGACGCCATGGCACTCGACACGTTCTTGCCACTTTTCGTTTTCGTTGGTACGATTCAAGCATACTTTGAAAAAATGTCGATTCCCGTTAGTAGGTATTTGTAGCCATTATTGTATTGCCCGTACGCCGACATATCAACGAGATCAGCTTGCCACGTCTCATCCAACTCACATACCTATACCAACGTGATGCTGTGGATAATTTTTCCGTGCGAGTTTATGGAGTTCATCCGCTATCGTCTGTTTTTCTATGCTGCGACGCAATTAATTCAAGACAATCAGACCAAATTTATGAATTTCGTAAAGTCGTGTGATTTGTTGCTGACATTAGTCAATGAGTCCTCTAGCGTTGTCACGTCCATAGATGGCCACCTGAAACGAGAAACACGAATATGTTAAATACATTTTTCTTATTATATAATACAACCAATATTAACGTAATGTAAAATTTATCCCGCAATGCTCATTTAAAAAAAATCTTTTTTTTACGTACTTTTCCCGATGTCTGCCGATGCTAATACTTTTTTTTCCTGAAACGGCGCTCGTCGTTAATGTTGATTTTGGTCATCTGGCGGTGGCTGTAAATAAAATGAAATAATTAAAAAAAAGTAGGCGTTAATAAAAAAATATCAATACGATAAATATTGACTCACCATTATGTTTTTCGTCAACTCACGAGTGATTGGTTAATATTATTATTATTATCATTATTATTATAATTATTATTAAAATCACCTATTATTATGATTATTATTTTACTTTATTTTTTGTACTATAATTATGGGTGGATGTCATTAGCGAAATGTACGCTTATGTCGACCACATCCTTATCCACCAAACGTTTCTTTTTTGTTTTCTCGCGATCTATAACCGTGGCTGTGTGACGAAGTGTCGTGAGGAAGCACAGCACGTCCTCCTGGTGATCAAATAGCTCTACTTTAGTAAGCCTTTGTACCGCACATTCGCCCACTAGCACCGGCGGTATTTCGAACGCGGGGGCGCGAGCTTATAAATCTGGTGAATATCGTATCAATTCGCATGCGCCTCATCAAACAAATATACCTCCATACGCCCATCGGATGATACTGATCTAATAATCCCCCGATATGCGTTGGTACATGTGATGATCGCGTACACCGCGCCGCTCAGTTACGTAATACGAGCACATTTCTTTGCGCAGTTGCTCGAACATATCCTCCAAGAGCGGTGTACGCACAAACTCGCTAAAAAACCCGGAAAACTTCACAACACCGCATAGACAACAGGACGGCAAAACTGACGCGTTAAAAATGCGCTGCATTTTTGTTTTTTTCTCGAACAGAGGCTCGAACGAATGCACATTTTCTGCGTGAAAGAACGATTGGTAATTACGCTGCCCTCGCTCAACCTAAGATTCACGAAAGGGAATAGAGCGAGTTTTCGACTCTAGACGTTGTTTACAATACCCCTTCGAGATGTGACACTCGACGCCGTATCTGGTATGGCCCACTTGCAGCTCTCTTCTATTTCTTTACGTCTAGAGAATTTTCCTCTGCTCTGGTCGTCATGTGTTAGCGGTGCGTTGCAATACGCCCAACGCAAGGACCATACAAAAATATGAACAATGCTCGCGACTCTCGCCAATATACACATACACGAAGGAATTGTATAAAAGAAATGTCTGCATAAGTCGACTGTTTTTTTTAATTTTTAGGTGAGAGGAAAATCGTATGATAATATGAAAAGAAATAATATTGTTGACTTATATTTTGTCGATGAAGACGGTTCGATCATCGAGGCGGTTCAACTTCCCCATTACTCCTCCTAATTCGATGATGGCTAACGTGCGGAAAGGGTCCAATGCGATAACAGACAACGTTGTCTCAATGGCGTTCATGATATGGTCTACGTCTCACGTTATCATCCATTCGCGGGGGACACACGCGCTTGGGCTTATCTCATAGTACCCTATAACCGAGATTAAACGACTAAAATTACAATAGTGAATGAAAAAGTAAAAAATTAAATAGATTGAATTTTTAAAGTCAAAACTAGATTGATTTTGGAAAATAAATATTTTTTACACACGTGCAAAAATCAAATCAGACTGGAAAATAAACAATTTTGTTTTCGTTAAAAAGTAAAAAATTGAAAAAAAAATTGCATCCACCAATAATCTCTAATGTGGAAAATATTTAAAGCTGAAAATATTCTAACCTCCGTCAAAACAAAAACTACGATTCGGGGAAAAAATACTCTATCAAAAAACTACGTCTAACAAACGAATTGTTTTAGAAAAAATAGAAATAATGAAAAAAACTTACGCCACATCTCACGTTGTCGCTGATTGCCGCCGACATGATCGTTGCTCTTTAGTATTTCGATTGGTATAGGCGCTCGGAGTATAAATCACTTCTACTATCACTTTTCATCACTACACTGATCACTTGAATATTTTTTTTATTTTTTATAGCTTCTCACTTTTAAACACTTTTTCACAAATCTTCAATTTTTTCACAAGTCTTTCGAGCGCGTTGAACTTTTCGTTGCGAATGAACAGTGAGTAATGCTGCTGCTCTCGCTCGTCCTTAGGTTCGTGAAAAAGTCGTAGTCATTGTTTATGATATGACATCTTCGAGCAGTGATACTCGATGCCTTAGCTATCGTCGGCTCGGTCGCAACTCGATCTGATCAACAAAGTATGTCACGGTACCCTTTGAAAAATATACGCGTGTACTAACACACGTAGACCCAGATATATATTCTCATTTACATCTAGAGGATCAACAGCGATGCGTTGTAGCATGCTGAACATAAAGGGGGTAAAAAATGTACATATCGGACACTCGTGACCCTCACCAATGTAGATCGCCAAAGGGTTTGAGGAGCTGCGCTGGAGTTATAAAAAACTATAATCGAACAAATTTCATTTATTAATCTTGTCGTGAGAATTATTTCGATATGCTTGTCATCGGTACCCGCGTGCCCATATTTAGAGGATAACATATATCGCATAACACCTGGTGTAAAAAAATGATTTGCCGGGTGGTCAATCTCTTGACACTCCCCCCCCCCCCCCCCCCCCAATCTAATTTATTACCTCTTTCGCTGAAAGAGTTATTTGGAGAAGTATTCGGTGCGTGTGTGACGTTATCATGGATCAGCCGTATGTATGTGTGAGTCTGTACGTGTGACGTGTACGTACACACTAACACAGGTTAGTGTGCACGTAAACGTTGATCCAGAACCGGCCTTGTTTACCTACTAATGTCACCTTAATCATGCCGCCAAAACGAAAAGCGATTTGTCAATCGACACCTCAATGAAGCCAGAGAAAATATCTATATATATGTATGATACCGAGTTGATCGAGTCGTTAAAACAAATGATTGTGTTTTGGTTCGCTTGTCATTTTGGTGGCTATCAAATTGCTATCATATTGGTCTAGCTATCAAATTAATCTTTATATATATATAGATATACATAAATATTAATTTTTTTTTGCCCCATACGCGTTTATAATTTTTTTTAAAATAAAATTATTACTTATTAATTTGATTTATTATACCTTTAAATAAAATTATTCTATTATTCCAGTAATGTTCGCGGTAGTGCGGGCTACAACTGACCAAATTTTTATCCCAATCGGATGAATGGTATAGGAACGTATGCAGGACAAACAAGCAAACAAACAAACTGATATTTGATTTTTGTTCTCTTTCTTTTTTTTATGGCATTCGAGGTTCACGCGACGAATAGATGCGACATAGAATCGGATCGAACGATTTATCCTCTGGCCCGCCGGTAGCAATAAAGGTACCTACCATGTTTGCTCGGGGAAGAGGCTTAGGAGTTTTACCCCCAAACTCAGCGGGATTGTCGTTTCTCGCGTGTCTCGTTTTCATCCACATTCAGTCACCGCAGGTCCCTCCCGACCCATGGGTATAATATGCTACAGCCACAGACTCGACGAGTGACGTGGCAAGCAGCGAGGGAAGTAGGAGGAGACGTAGTATGGCTACGTTATTCGTCATGCCTCTCGTCATGCTACTCGCCCACCGTTTCCTTTTTTGTTGTTTTTTCGTGTACCAGTCAAAGGACCGGCAATACGAGAACGAATATACTGGCCACATACTCGCGCAACCGCACTCTGCATCGAGTGCTCGTCGTGACAGCACGTAGGAGATTTTGGGCTAGCAGTCATGCCGCCGGCTGACAAATGGTGTAACGAAAAACAGTTAAACTTGTTGAATTGTTACAAGCCATGGCATCTTATCTCTCCCCTACTGTAGCTATAATCCGTAAAATATAGGTTGATATCTGAGACAGCCGTCATCAAATCCGACACCACTTTAAATATGCAATCTAATATTATTTTTAGTTATTTATAGATTACGTTTTCACAGTTAAATTTTGTCAATATGAATTAAATTAAATAAATAATTAGTAAATCAAATTATTTTCAAGACGTTTGTTCAAGTGTTGTTGTGCACTTCGATGACAGATGTCGCAGATATCAAGCTATATTTTATAGACATTATACAGTGATATAATTTGCCATGCTGTAAAGGCGGCGGAGTATGGCGAGGAGTATCGCCAGTAGAGCAGCGTGTGGCCGCCTACGGTTACATCGCGCCAGCGCGAGGACCAGTGCGAGGAGCATGGCGTGGCCGTAGGGATATAGTACAAGACAGTTAGATTTAAAAATGCCAAAACGGATGGGCAAGACAAATTTTTTAGAACAAGTAGAGATTATCATTAAAGACGCCTAAATCCGCCGAAATCCAACAAAGTTTCCTTGTGTTTACTTCGCCATCTTGAAAAACAGATAATCGTCGATATCTCAGCTTCTACCGGATGGATTTTCGTTTTTCTTTCTTACTTTTGTAGCAAAAAATATTTTCTACGACTTTTGGTTGAAGAATTTTTCGATATCTGTGTAAGAAAAAAAGTCACGATAAAAAAGTGCGACTAATTAATGTTTACAATTGTTTATTGTCAATTATAGCGCCCCCTTTCGATTTTATCAAATTTTTTAAAAATGAAACTTGTAGGGGACTCAATTTCCAATAATTTTTGTATAACTGATTTTGCAATAACTTGGATATTACCCGAGATAGAAAGCGTCAAAGTTGGCTTTATTCATTATAATTGTAAGGAATCCAAACGCAATTGGCATCCAACAATGTAGGATAACCTAGAAATGTTATAATTTTATTATTATTATTTGTTTTTATTAATTATTTAAGTATATATATAATAATAATAATAATAATAGAAATATTATAATATATATATATATATTCATTATTAATGAAAACGTTATACGTTCATGTATAATTATAATATTTCTATTATCATTATAATATATATAATTAGATAATTAATAAAATAATAATAATAATAATAATAAAATTATAATACTTTTAGGTTACCCTGCATTGTTGGATGCCAATTGCATTTACAATTAGATTCCTTGCAATTATAATGAACAACTTTGACGCTTTCTATCTCGGGCAATATCCGAGTTATCGCAAAATCAGTTATACAAAAATTGTTGAAATTTAAGTCCTCTACAAGTATTACTTCTTTTTTTAATTTGATAAAATCGAAAGGGGACGCTATAATTGACAATAAGCAATTGTAAACATTAATCCGCCCTACTTCTTTTATCTTAACTTTTTTTCTTACACAGATATCGAAAAATTCTTCAAACAAAAGTCGTAGAAAATATTTTTCCCTACAAAACTAAAATAGAAAAACGAAAATCCAACCAGTAGGCGCCGACATACCGACGATTATCCGTTTTTCAGTTCTTTCAAGATAGCGGAGAAAGCTCAATAAAATGTTGGATTGCGGCGGATTTAGGCATCTCTAATGACCCTGTACTTATCCTCAAAAATTTGACTTGCCCATCCGTTTTGTTGATATTTGCTACTTTTTGGTCTCACTATCTTCTACTAATATATAGTACATGACGCGTGGAATGTCCCCCGTTCTGTCGGGAGACGCATACAGGGTAGCCGATTTTTTGCAAAATAGAGAAATACGGGCGAATCTCTCATAATGTAAATTCACGGATTGTAATCGCTACGTTCTTAAACGCTGTCGCAATATTTACGAACGAAGCGGAATTCAAATCGAGCGAGGATTAAGAGACAGTGTTACAGGCGACGTGCGTTTCGAAAATTTCATCAGCCATCATACGAGCACTAAATAACCGATCAGGTTAGAAATTGGCAGGTACACGGAGAATTATGGCAACAAGTGGCTATTGGTATTTTTTTCCAAAATTTTGGCAATGGTGTTGCAGGCGACGAGTAATTTGAAAACGCCATCCATGCTTTCTCCGGCGCCCAGCGTTAAAGTTTTGAGGGTATCTAAAGAATTATGTCAACAAATTTTTGGAAAGAAAATACCGAGAGCCACTTTTTGCCATAATTCTCTGTGTACCTGCCAATTTCTAACCTGGTCGGTTGTTTAGTGCTCGTATGATTGCTGGTGAAACTATCGAAGCGCACGCCGCCTGTAACACTGCCTCGTAAGACAGAAATTGATAAAAAGACAAGTGCTGTTCCGAAAAATTAGATCAACGTTGCGATAAATAAACTCGCGAGTGATAGATTGGATCGAATGTATTTCAAAACTTTTGTTGGATTTAACAGGAATATGAGCAATACAAAAATTGTCATGTGGAGAAATGGTGGAGGTAAGGATAGGATAACAAACTTTCTGCTCGAAAATCAAGTTTTTATTAGACAGGATTACGGTCGGTCCTGCGAAAACCGATTAAAAAGTCAAAGTTCTGCTAACCTTCTCAGCAAATCCCGAAAACACAATCTAACAATAAGTGGATAAAAACAAATCGGACTAATTATAGGTCAGATATTTTTGAAAATGGAAGAATTGGGATTATTTGCTTAGTAGCAAAAAATATCACGCTTAGAAGATCAATCTTACTCGTAACGTCGAAAAATCACACGTTTAAGTATGTTTGTTGACAAAATGTGCTTCTCAGTAAAATAGACTCCGACGTCAAATTGCGCGAAAATGATTCACACAAATGATATTTATTCAAGATATCATCGAATTACTCACTGTTCGGATCGTGGATCCAACGCTTCTTATCGCCGACCTTCATGATGCGGGTGTCATCCTGAAACACGGAAGAATTTAATTTCATTAGTAAAAAATAAAATGGAAAGAGGACGGGGTGGAACAAAATCTAGGTAACATAATTCAGAGACAAATTTTTAGTTCTCTAGTTTTGCAGAGAGCTTTCGCGAAACGACGCACTCTGATGGCAGACAGTGAACGGGCTCCGATCTTTTTTATTCTTATTCTTTAGACCAATGTCTACATTGGGAATCACTAATGCAAACCCGCGACTCAGTGGGGAGGAGAGAGAGAACAAGAGAGAAAGGCTCTCGTTGGGCAAACTTTGCCACGAAGCGAAACTCAACATCCGCTCCCTTTTCTCATTGCCAGCATGGAGTACAGGGGCGACTGTGAGTTATACATACGCTATATTATATATATATATGTAATATAATATATATTTATATATAATATAATTGTATCTATATACATATATGTATGTATATATGTGTATATAAAATGGTATTTTGCTACTAGAAGCGCTCGTCGCCTAAGGATCCTCGGGGAGAATTTAACTTAATTACGTAATTAATGCGAACAATCGTAGAAAGGCGGAGGGATAGGGAAGGAGGAAAAGGAGAGGAGCCAAACGGAGATATAGTCCTGTGTAACGGAGATTCGGTCATACACGAAAAGATCATGACGAGGATAGAAACCAAAACAAAATCATGAAGGTGTAAAGAGAAGATGGAGATGAGACGCATGAAATTTTCGGAGCAATTTGTACCGGTAACTTCGAAGTCTCTTAATGACGGAAATAGAAGGATTTTCACGTAATTTTATTGAATCCAAGATACTTTCATAAATAATTGCTGCAATCTAATCAAATAAAGAATTGAACAAATATAGGAATATAAAAAATATAACAATATTGAGTTTTTCACTTCGGGTAGTTAATGGGTAATCGTGGGGAGTTATGAGGATGTCGGATTTAAGGTATTTCTACATTGGCGAAAAATGATCAATTCCTATATTAAAAATCATATTTATTAATCGAGCGTTCCATTGTTCGCGCTTGAGTTAATATGCATTATTGTTTTTATTATAGAAGTATTTATGTGTAAAACATAATGCCCTTCATGAAAGAGGATAGTATAACACCAGAATTAATCCTTCAATACTTTTAAAATACGATGAAAATCTGTTTTCCTGTCGACAATCCTCGAAACGTTCATTATGCATTCGTTTCCATCTGTCTGGAATATTCCGTAATATTGTATTTTACTACGTATCCTTATATATTGAAACGTTGTACGATTTTCATTAATTGGTTCGAGACTCGAGACAAGACTAAATTAATATAAGTCAAACAACAAGGTAAAAAGATACGATGAGTTTTAATTTTGGTGAGATGCGTCGTATCATACATTGGTTTTCTCTTTTTGTTTTTTAAATTTTTTTCCCTTTTTCTGGAACTTTTAATAATTGTTGTCTTCTCTGGCTCCTTCGTCCCTCATCCGAAGTTGATGCCCCTCATTGCGAAGCTCCTCGACTATCGTTGATGGCTCCACAATGCTCCTTGTTCCTCCTCGGTGTCCCGGTTAGGGATGAAACGATACGAGTAAATACTACTTGGTACTTGATATTTTTCTCTTTTCTCTTCGCTTTGATATTTTTCACCAGGTACTTTTGTTATCGATACTGTAGGACCAAGTACCAAGTAGGTATCGGTAAAAGCTATTCGCATCGATAATCGACCAACACATGTATGTATATAAGCAATGGACAGCTTTATTTTACTCATGGACGTATACATATATGGACGGAGCCTTTTTCCGCGGTGGTGAAGCCTCAAGGGTGACGAGAATGAAAGCCTGCTGTAACGGATATAATCGACCACGATGACGGCGGCGGTATCTATTATATATTGTTATATGATATTTTGACAAATAAAAGAACTTAAACAATTTTGTATTTCTTTCTTCTAATTCTTAAATAAATTCCGAGTTCTGACTTCCTAGACAACGTCTCTCGAGATCATGTCTCGTCGAAGGAGCGTCAAAGACTGTTATTCGTGAACTTATTAAAATCTACCCTAGCACCGAAGGTGTATTACTCCGCCTGGACTTCGCGCGTTGTCCAGCCGTAACACGGTCGGACTCTCACGGTCTCTTTTGTTGATGCAGTGGCAAAAGCGCGAGGACGCTGCTTCATCCTTTTATTCTAGATTCTTATCAAATGGACCGGATGCAGACAGAGTATGAGTCGCTATGACCACTGGCATAACAATATATATCGATTATATATATAGGTCAAAATTTGATCAACCAAGATGGCTCACACGTGTTTTCTCTTCATCTCTGTGGTTTCACCCACCGCACCCATAAAGGCACTTTAGGCTCCGTCCAGATATTTGGTACGTCCATGATTTTACTCTATGATTTGGTAAAATTATTTTGCTCGGACTCAGTTCTAAGCTACCAAACTTGAAAAAAAGCTCAAGTTTTTCAACGCATTTTTTACGCCACTCAGTTGGCAGCATTGCGTGTTGCGGTCCGGTCTTCATTACGCGCTAAGGCCAAGGCCGCACTACGGTTATCCGCGGGCGGTTTTCAACCGCACGATTTTGTGAGTCATAGAAATCAACACAAGCGGCCGTACTGGCGGTTTTTATAGTGCGTGTATTTCAAACGGTTTTGCTGTAACCGCCGCATCAACAAACCGTAGTGCGGCCTTAGGCTAATAGCGCCGTGAGCCTGTGAGTTTCTGTAATGAGTTTATGCCATCGACGTTATTATTGTGTAAAGGTTGCGGCTGATGGAAAACATGTCCAGAAAACAGACAGCGCCACTACGACGGAAAAGCAAAAACAGGAAACAAATTCTAACTTCAAAGCGAAAAACTACCTAACTTAACGGATATCCCTTCCAGAAGAAAGAACGAAAACAAAGGGAACAATAGCAACAAAGAACTTTGTCCTGAGACACAGACCGTGACGCACGTGCTCTCTATGCCTCAAGATTTCATTATTGTGAAATACACTTTCTACGATTAAAAATAAAACATATATTTTGTGTATAAACCATCAGCTCATTGACAAACTAAGTGAAATCAGGGAAAATGGGACCAACGAAGTCCACGGTATGACAAAAATGCCAGGTTGAAACAATGTTTTAAAGAGGTGCGGTATTGTGGCAATACATTGAATCTTCACAAACATTTAAAACCCCACCCTGCGTACGTTGCACCTCCTAATGGGAAGGTTTCAAAGTAAGTATAATTTCTATCCGAAAGGACACCCGAATGATGACTGACGAGTATTTATATTTGTTGGGTGAATTGACTACCTAACCTTCCTGCCTGACTGGTGTTGCGCAGTGTGAATTGTGATAGTCGATTCGATAGTATTGAATAACTTAAGTATTATGAGACATATCGATATTATCGATAATATAAAAAAATATATTATTGACCTTTAGAATATGAAAGTATGTACTCATAGCTATTTTTATTCGCTCCTAAACCTACGATAAAAGTGACCGATATGAGAAAGTATCGATACTTTTTATTCGATATGAGAAAGTATCGATACTTTTTATTCGATACCGAGTAGGTATCGATACTTTATGACCGATATGGTATCGAGTAGAAGTGTCGATACGTGAGTGGTATCGTTTCACCCCGAAGAGAACACCGGGACTCCCGGTGCTCGGTTCGTGATCCGATAAGGAGTTAGTAGTCTGACACTGAGGATTGGCGAAAAAGTGTACCTACATCGTTCCAGACAATCAGAAGAATCAGAGGTAACTGACCTAACGCCACTGATGCACAGACAACTGCGCTAACGCCACTCATCCACCCATAACTTGTTCGGAGATCCGGACTCTTCAAAACCAGGACGATGACAGAAGGGCGGAAATGGGGAAGCGGTCTTTACCTTCGGGAGGACATTATCGGACTTACTAGTAGCAGATTCGAAACGTGTACCAATATATCGGATCGCAATTATAATGAATAAAATAGAGTTTATTTCATAACAAATTCATTACTCATCTAGCGAACCTTCCACAAATACTATCGTCATCGTGCCTTCTGCACAAATAAATTATTGAACCAATCATAAGCGTTTCAATATATACACATGTATACATAGTAGAAAGTAACAAAGGGTACCGAGAGCATACGAGCGCCTCCTCGTTCTCCTTGCCACGCTAGAGTTATCCCCAACTAATTGTGAGACGTTCGAAGTAAACTTTACCAATTAACTGCTAGCGCTCGTATACTGCCGTTTAGGTGAGGATCTCCACGGCGATGCACACGGCGGCGGTAAGCCTGCGGATCGGTCGAGCTCGAAACTTCGTCATGGCGGGAACGAGGAAGAACTAAATGTACGAGAACAAGAGAGAGAGAGAGAGAGAGAGAGACCTCGGAGAACACTTACATTCGGAAATCGAGTTCCAACGTATACACATACGGGTTATCGCGGACTTTAACGAGCCTAAGTCTATCAAGTGCGTGTAGGTACGTTACGTGAGGTATAGATCGTAGAAGGAAGTTCGAGATGAAATTTCTCGGATATATGAGTTTGAGATACCTACCTCGAGGAAGCTGCGGATGAAGAGAGCGCGAGAGAGTGAGAGGGGGGGGGGCGAAAACTTCTAGAAAATCGAAATAGTTTCACTTTCACGGATTACCGCATCTCGTATAACGCGATTGAAGATTTTTATATGAGAACGCAAATAAAATTATTCGATAGCCGACGGAAAATTATCCACGCGAAATCACATATCAGATAAACCCGTTGAGCGCCAAGTCGGTCACCGGTGACCGACGTTGTATTTTCAGTTTACGTTTCGTTCAGGCCGGTTTGGATATCATGGGTTAAACGGAAAGGTAAACAATATAGCGGTGGCCCTTAACGTGTTAAACATTCGATTATATTATCTCCTGCAAGAACTCGATGTGATTATTCGAACGACTGCTGCTTCATGAGCAGTATAACTCTATATAAATCAGTTAAAAATATGACAAGGTATACTAACATATAAATATAATCAGATACCATCACGTTCATGTAAAAATGAGGCTTTGTATTAATGGAATTGGATGTTTTACTGCACCAACCACTGTTAAAAATTCTGCACGGCTAATAGTGACGTTGAGTAATTTTAAGAATTACTTTTATTTTATAGGCAGACCCTTAATTAACACGAAAACGTATTTTAATAACAAAAAAGGGTTGATATTAAAGAAAAATAAATAAATAATGAAAAAGTCGTTAACGCTTGCCAGAAGAGGTCCAGCAGCATTATCACCAAGAACGAAGAGTTATTTTTGTGAAGAACAGTTCGATGTAAGGTCTGATTATAACTACAAATTACAATATCAGTACTATCTATTTAAATCAGGTGCAGATGGTTTTCTGTTTGGTTATATTGACAATATTATTTAAGATAATGTCGTGTATTAGCCACAGTTTATTTACATTACTTAATTAACCTAATTCTACTACTTTCAAATCAAATTTCAGCTTCAAAATGACATGGAAATTTATGTGGAATATACTACAATGGGTATAGTATCTCAAATAAGGATGAAGATTGGGTGTTTACCAACAAAATTTGATTGTCAACCAAAAAGAGTTAGTACTTCTGCTCATATTGTACGAGCTTTAAAAAACCGCACCAGCGGCTGGTGGCGTTGGTTCTACGGTATACGTGCGTAAGTTAACAAGCAAAATTAGTTGCCTAAGAACCGTGTAGCAGCTCAGACATTGTCAGATGTCTTTTATTATAACGTGTAATACTTATCACCTATTTCGATTATTCCGCATCTGATCCTACATCTACAGCCAATATCATCTTCCGACTCCACATTATTATTTTATATTCAAATCCACCTCATGAAGAAGAAAAAAACAAAGATTGATAAAGCACTCCAGATGTACATCACAGCCAAATAGCGAAGTAAAACTACTCATTGTCAGACAGAAACCAAATCGCATACAAAGCAGACTTCCCCAATAAATTGTTCTGGCACATGTATATCTACATCTCAATTCAAAATTTCTAAGTTGCCGCCATGTGTAAAATCACAGCTATTTCGCTTAAGTGTAATATGGAACATAGGTAACGACGACAAATCAGACAGTGATATATCAATGTACACTCCATCTGTAGCTCATTCAGTTCTGTCAAAAACATCATCTGATACTAGTAGTTTTAATGAACCAGAGCTAAAAACGAGCATAACTTTAAATTTATATTAAAAATTACTTTATATAAACTTAAAAAAAGACCACGATTCTATATTGGTGTACCAAAAGATTGTTATTTTTTAATTAAAATTATACATGAACATATTGGTATTCCTGCGCATCGAATATTATTGTGTTTGAAGAAAATTCAGTAAGTTTTCTGAACTTGGTGATGAGTTTGCAATAAGTGGAGTAATGGAGAACATGGAGATTGGTCTACAATTTTTACAGAAAATATACCCAATATTGCTCAAGTTATGAGGCCTTTTATTGTAGTTTTAGATCAGTGTACAATCAAAAGATGTTCGCCTATAGCGTTTAGAAAAAATTATCATAATGTTACTTTCAAATCCCAGCTAAGTCATAAATCAGGATCTGATTTGGTCTGAATAGAAAAAGGCCAATACATTGAACGAAATAGAATGAAAAAATTCAAAATTTTCTAGAACATAATTGAATAAACACTTTGAAATTTTAAACATTTTTGTATTATTGGTGTTATTCTTTACTGCCCTTCATTATACAGTTGAAAATAAACGATGCTCAAGAAAAAAATAAAAATAAAAAAAGCCAATGCAGTAATTAGACGCTGTCAATTGCGTTGGTACATCACAGCCACCACAGCCAGCGAATTGCATGGATACGAGCATCGCGCGGTACTACTAGCGCCTCTAGCGGCCGGCGACACTAAGATATACAACAGGAAAGGCTTTGTGCTAGGGTCCTGAGAGGAACTAACCGATGTGTACGCTGGACAGAGCTATGTGCGACTGTGGCCGTGTGTTAGTGCGTGCGTGGAGCCCCCACTTCACCGTGCGCCAGGGCCGTATTTGCCGCGTTGCATTCGTTTTGATCGAAGCGCTTACAATTTTTTAACAAGACCGAGACGCACGGGCCTGAGCGCGCCATCCCCTCTCGCCGCTCAGTGCCTAGCTGCTGGCGCACAGGCATTTCATTTGGAATTGAGTCGCACATCATGTATGCGTTCTCACATATTTTCGCGGGTTGTGGGGACATCTTGATAAACATTGTGTTTATGTATCCCCAAAGAAAAAGTCGGGAGATGTTAGATCCGGAGATCTGGAAGACCATTGCACTGGCCCTCCGCGGCCTATCCATCGTCCTTGAAAATCCACGTTTAATACGTTTCTTGCAATTTGGGAGTAATGAGCAGGGCAACCCTCGTGCTAATACCACATCTGCAACCTTTGCGCGAGAGGTACATCTTTTAGCAGAATCGGTAATTTTTCTCTAAAAAAATCACCATGCTTTAGTCCTGTTCATGTGCTTTAAAAAAAACATGGTCCGACTATTTTTTCTCCCATAATTCCGCACCATACATTAACAGACCATTATCGTTGGTGTTCCACTTCTCGCAGCCAGTGAGGATTTTTTGTTGACCAGTAATGCACGTTGTGGCGATTTACTTAACTACGTTTCGCAAAGGAACACTCATCAGTGAATAAGACTGATCGGAAAAACTCATGATCCTGCATAACTCGATTCCTTGCCCAAGTACAAAAAAAAGCCAAACGACGATTGAAGTCATCACCATGTAGTTCTTGGTGTAATGTTAAGTGGAATGCATAAAATTTTCGTTTTTTTCAAAATTCGTAGGGTGCTACTTCGTGAAATTCCAGAGTCCCGTTATAATTTACAACTACTTGCATGGAGATTATAAGTTATTGCGGCTATGATGTTTATTTAATTCTCTCCGTCAGCATTGGTGACAGTTTTGCAACGATTCCTCTTCTTTTCTTCAACGTTTCCATTTCTTTTAAACTGTTGCACAACGCGGTGGAATGAACATCTCGAGGGGGAACTCTTTCACAAGGATGTCGTTGGGCATACAGGCGCATAGTTAGCGCTACATTTCTTCTTGTTTCTCCATAAATCAGAATAATTTCAATTTTTTCTTGTACAGACAAAACATCCATCTTCGGGACAATGAAAATGATTTTTAAATATTAGAGCAACGTCACCTACGATACTCAATGCTACACACCCCTGTCACCGTTTACTAGAAGTTTATGACTTCAGATCAAACCCGGTTACTAAAATGCTACTGTGCAACATTTATTACGGTATCGTTAAAAAATGATAATTTCAGGAAAAAAAAATCAGTTGCATCATACGATGTAATTGAGTAACAAATCGAAGGGCCGTTACAACCTCTTAATTATGCGATATCGGAAAAACAAAAGGCCCGTCAACTTTATTTTTCCATCCTCAACCTGTATGCAAATTTGCATCCCAATCGGTTAACAACTCTTGGAGATACGTATGAAAAAATTGCAATTTTGCAATGAACAATATGAAATTTGTTATTTCCTGCATCATTCTCATCTACAATGTATAGTACGCGAAAAAATAAACGTTGTAGCAATTTGTAATATTTTCATATCTCGTATCGTTGAAACGTTATCGACGGTCATCCCTTAAACATCGGACCCGGTACATATAAAAAGATACATGTCTCCTATTTTTGTCCATTCTAGAAAGATATGAAATTTTATCGAAATCTGAGGGGGCGCCCGGAAGATTTTTCCTTGCGAGACTGCCCGGGAAGGACTAGGTCACGGCCTCCAGGATGGTCATAGCAGGGAAGGTTAGCTGGGCTATCAAGAGTTTTGAACTCTACAAGAACTGCTCCAAACGTTGACTAAGGGCATGAGGGCGAGTATCGCCCTAGGATACATACCTCTCGCTTGGAGAAGGACGAGAGTTGTGTTTATAACGAAACCGATCATAAATTGGAGTACGATCAACCGGGGTACTTTACACCCATCACTCTCACATCGTTTATGCTAAAGACGGTGGAGAGACTGTTGGGCAGATACGTCAGAGAAGGGGTGTTCAAACAGATACCCGTACATGACACTCAGTTTACCTACTAGCCGAGGAAATCGGTGGTATACAATGTTGAGGCGGCGCGCTCGGCTGAAGAACTGGCGATAGTTATTTTTATGGACATAGAGGGAGCATTCAACCCCCTTTATTGAAGTCATTATTAGGGCGGCGAGGAGACATGGGATCGATGAGACCACCGTATCGTGGATCGAGAGCATGCTCTCAGGTCGCAGGCTGAACGTCACATGCGGGACAAGACCATGTGGGTGTCAGTCTGGCAGGGCTACTCGCAGCGGAGAGGAGGGCATTTCTCTCCTGCTGGGGTGCCAGGTCGTGGAAGACCTACTCAGCAGGCTCAAGGGCATAGGTCTCCGGATACAAGGGTACGTGGACGAATTCGCCTTTGTGGTGAGATCCAAACATGCCGAGGCACCAAATGGGCTCACCGGCACGGCATTAAGGATGGTCCGGAGGTGGTGTGAGGAGCCGGGACTAACCGTCAATCCATTTAAGACAGAACTGGTACTCTTCACACGGAAACGAAGGATTGTGGGATGGACAGACCCAATCTTCGGTAGGACACTTACACTCGTGGGATCGGTGAAGAACCTTGAAGTCACCCTGGATGCCAAACTGAACTGGGGAAAGCACGTAAAAGTAGTGAGCAGGAAAGCATGTGGACTATTACGGTCCACTAGTAGAATCTGCGGCAGGATATAGGATACGGTGGGCGTATACTGCCGTTATTAAACCCGCCTTACTGCACGGGGCTCTGGTGTAGTGGAGGAGGACGTCGCTGGTGACGGCGGAGAACATACTCGAACACATCAGAGGAGTAGCGTGCAGGGATATAACGGGTGCGGTGAGTACAACGCCAGTCCGCGAGATGGGACTGCTGTAGGGGTTACTACCCCTTTTTATTGAACTTAGGGGGGGGGGGCTCTGGCAGCGGTGTACAGGGTTAAGATGACAGGACAATGGAGACAGAGGGAGCTGTCCAAGAGTTACGCCGAGATAGCGTCGACTCTGGAGAGTATCAACTCGGCGGCCAGTAGAGAATATCAGAAAAGGATACAGAGGCAGGGGGATATACATTTGGACGGACAGCCAGGCGGCCTTTGGGGCACTGGAGGCAGTGAGATGCAGAAGTAAATTGGTGAAGGATTGCAAGGACGCCCTGCGCGTCCTTTCGGGACAAAGCAAGGTAATCTTGCTGTGGGCACCTGGACATAGGGGGGCCGAGGGCAATGAAAAGGCGGACGAGCTCGCGCGAGAAGGGGCAGCTTCGCCATTCCGAGGGCCGGAACCGGCAACGGGGGTACCCAGCTGCCTCATTAAGGCGGACATTCGAGCATGGGTAAAAATCCAGCACGAACTGGAATGGAAATTCGCCTGGCATGAAGGACTATACACAGGATACTGCACACTCAGGAAGCACCTGCACCTACTCGGGAAAAGCGAGGAGGCGACATGTAGGAAATGCGAGGAAGAAGAGGTATCCTCCCTACACAGATTTCGCTAGTGTCCGGTACTCGGTGCAAACCGGACAATATGCCCTTTGTGGAACCCGAGTACGCTCGCGCTAGCAGCTCTGATTCGTCTTGTAAGGAGAACAGGGCTACTGGAATGCGGGGCACAAGAGTAGGAGCACAATGAGTCTACGGCCTGAGTGCATAAGGTGAGACCGGCAGTGGAACCACCCCCTAACATTGTATAAACGTGACAGAATAACATAACGTGTTAGTTTTATATGTGTCTCTGATTGAAGGACAAGCTCTTGTAAACGTACACGATGAACTTGCAGCTATAATATGTATATATAACATATACAGTTGGTCACGAAAATATTCGAACACCAGTATAGAGTTGCTTTTCTGTTCTCTGTTTCAACTAAATGTTTGAAGAACCATAAATGTATGGTATGGTATGTTAGAACGCGCGAAAAAAATAATTATTTCGTACGTGCGATTATTGAAATAATGCGGGAGATTCAAAGAAATCGTGGATTTTTAGGTCACACAAATATTTGGACACTATACAAATTAAGCTTACTATGTTTAATTAATAATTCTTACCTTAAAATTAATATTGTATGAGCCCCCCCCCGATGCCTCCACAAGCCGTTGTTTTAACTCCTCCTTCGTTGTTATGGGGGTTTCCCAAATTTGTCGGTCCAGTTCGTCCCACAAATTTTCAGTAGGATTCAAATCCGGCGATTGTGGAGATGAGTGCACAACATTAGCCCATGTAAACATTGATTATTCGTGAAAAATCCGTGCGTTGTGCTTCGGATCGTTGTCTTGATTACATTTTAAGCCTTGCGCAACCCCTATTTCAGCACCACTTTCTTTAAACTCTGTTGTAAAAAGGTCGGGTGTTGACACTTATCCATAATATCCTCTATAAATACGAATCGACCCACTCCGTGCGACGAAATACACCCCATATCATTACCGAACTACCACTGTGCTTTACAGTGTGTTACAAATGTTTTGGACTTCACTCTTCTTTTCGTTTTTTCCAAACTCTTACTCTTCCACCACCAACATTGTTACCAGAGATTTTCTCTCGACATCCTAAGAGCCCGCGATGTCGGGTGTCGTCGGAGCGCCCTATACTATTCACAGTCTCCGACGTCGTGCGTTGACTAAATTCGTCACGCTCCGTCGCTTTTCGGCGATTTTCGACGACAAGAGACAAAGAAACTCTTGACACTAGCATGACGGTCAACCGTCGGCACCCCCCTCCGACCCCTTTCTCTATCGATCGTGATCAAGGATGATTTTGCCGAATAAATCAGGGAGCCTCGTATCGGCTTTGATACCGTACGAACGTCGAAAGTAGAGACCTTACTGTATAAGCGTACGAATGTCTTGTAGAGTACGAATGGTCTTATACGGATGTTAGAAATATTTGTCAAACTTGTGTGACGGTCTTCATGCATAATCCCGTAGTGGTGGAGAATTCGACAGTGTGTCGTCGTAATTTGTCCAACGGGAAGACATAGGTCGTGGACGACGGGGGTGTCCAGACATCCACGACTACTAACAACCTCATTTTGTCAACCAGTATTGTAAGTACAATAAATTTATCTTTTCCGGCCAATCACTGAGTCTTTCTTTGATTTCGCGAGGCTTTCTTATACAGGGTCCTCCAACGGAACTCTCCCTTGAGCGGTCTCAGCTCTCAATTTATTTGTCAAGATAAATTCTCGTTTGTTAGTATCGCATAAACTGACTGGCGCTCAAAAAGTCGTAACTCAAATCTATCGTCAAAAGAGCCCCGACAGCCGATGGACCGCGGCCGCGTCGGGTGGATATTCCAGAATAAGTGAAAGAAAAGGAATATCGGTCTCAACATAAATATCAAATTTGCTTTCGTCAGCAAAAATTACGTTATTTCACCACTCATTTTCTTTGATAATATAGTCTTTTGCAAAGTTTAATCTCTTCCTTCTATTTGTTGTGTTAATGTAGGTACTTTTTTTTTGCTGGCGTTCCGTCCGTTATAGCCTTCCTGTCGCAAAACGTTTTTTGCACATTTTCTTGGCGCACAGTAATATCCCATTCTTCCCAAAGCATCGTGCACAATTTTGGTACGCGGTGCTTTTTGCTTTGTCTTATAATATCACGCCGATCACGAATATTTTAAACTCGCGAGAGTTTACCTTCGCGGACCAAATCAATTCTATCTTCATTCTTATATCTTTTTATTATGTCCGAAACAGCACTTTTATTCATTTTAAACAGATTTGCAATTTCGCAATACAAGTTCCCCTTCTGCCGATGGAAAATGACGAACTGCCGTGTTTGAAAGGCTTCTCTGACTGATCTCTCAAAAAATTTGCAACGAACCTGGTGAATATTCGATCATTCACCTTTTTCGTAAGCTACTTAATCGCTATGTGTACGATAATTGTGCTGCTACTCTTATTCAATGACTATTGTATATGTTTACTGATAGTATACCAACGGTGTCCGAATATTTTTGTGATCTACAAATTCGAGATTTCTTCGAATCTGTCACATTATTTCAATCGTACGTACGAAATAATTATTTTTTGTGTGCATGGTACCTGAAAAGTACGTTTTAACATACCAAACCTTAAATTTATGGTTTTTCGAACATTTCTTCGAAATAGAGAACAAAACTGCAACTCCATGCTGATGTCCGAATATTTTCGTGACCGACGATGACGATGTATGCACAGTCCGGGAGTGAATTATAATAGAAATTTAGAATTAGTACCGAAGTGACAAAGAGAACTTCAAGGAGTAACTACTCTTACTACACAAGCACGCGCCGACTTGCACATGGCGCCCCCGCGTGTGTTCTCGTTTATCGTACCCTCTACTATATTCTATATATATGCAATATTTATGCATACATGAATTTCTATATACAGGTCGCAAATAAGAAAAGTGCTTTAATCCAAACTTTTCAGTTTGGGAAAAAAATCCATTGTTTAACGTTTGTCATCGCAAAAAATGTACTACAGAAAGTTAAACATATCACAGAAAGTTTTCCATTTTATGAAGATTCTATCAAGATACATTCTCCCATAAGAATTATGTGAAAATCGAATTATTTTCTTCGCAAACTGAAAAGCTTGTATTGAATCACTTTTCTTATTTGACATATGCTCACTAGCTTCATGAAAGTACCTACTACTACAATGAATCTATACCCCTCAAGAAATTATAGCAAACAAAATTGGACTATCGGCATTAGAAACGATTTTTTATGAATTTTATTCTTCATGTACTACGTCAATTTTTAATATAATTGAAAATTGATCCTAACTTATGAGCTGTCAAGAGTCGGACAAGCATTTATAGGGTTAAAGTATTTGGAAATTATCTCCTCTATCGCCCTGTTTTATTTGATCCATACTTTCAGGGACACCCTGTATATTAAACATAAGAGGCAAAGGGGTGAAAAGAAACTCAACTATAAAGATATCACTTTTATTTCAGATAACGTTGACTTTTTCGTACGGGGTAGGGCATTTGAACATTCGGTCTTAATTTACGGAACAAAATCATGAACGAACATTTTTACGAAGCAATACTAATTTCGCTACAAATGAAAATAATTTAATCGCGAGTTGGGATCCTTAAATTCTTCGAATCGTTGATTTTTAAAGCCTAAAAATGATGGAATAGCGGACGAATACAAAATTTGACGCCAGGCTTGGTCAAAATGTAGGTGGGCGATTAATATTAAGATGACCCATACATATATGCGGTTACGTATGTTTGCGCCCCTCGCCAGAAGAGGTATGCGAAACTTTCAAATGTCCCCGCTCCTTTTCGTCAACTAAACTCATGCCGCTACATTGTTTCGTTTCCATTATTCATGGTTACGACCCACAACCACGACGAGATTCTCAAACCCCATCTCACTTGCCTCGGTGCGAAACTTACGGTGGAATGAAATTCTTTTACGCCATCAACATTTCTTTCGTGTCTCTTATCCACCTTACGAGGCTTGTATATGGTCTGCGTGTAAACGAAAAGGCCCACCGGGCGTTGAATTTTTTGATAAATTATGCGAGTTACGCGCTTTTGCTCGTTAGCAGTAGAAATCGCATCTTTTTTAGGGGTAATGGGGAACCTCCGCCTACTTGTTCTTTTTTTTATTTTTACGTTGTGTTAACAAAATTATAAATGATCATGCCAAAAAAATTTATATTTTAAAGAAAAATAAGATGGTATTTTATTCGACAAAATAGGGAGGGGCAGGACTAGCGTAGCTTGCTTCAAAAGCTTTTATTTAATTTTCGAGTAAATAAAAAAATATTTATTACATTTTGAAACTGAAACGGTAGGAAAATTACTTTTGAACTAATTCTGAATTGATAATTTCCTCGGGGTGTTGATTTTTCCCACCCTTATAGATCTTCTCAATATAGGTATACTAATACGTAATAGTATATAGAGGTAAACAGTCTTGTAGAAGTAAATGTCGCGAGCTTACTACACGTCACGTCAGTTCGAATCGTTTCAATCATGCCCGAAAAAACGAGAGAGAAGATGAAATTGCGTTTTACGAGGCGCTGCCAAGAAAAACCTGGAATCTCTTTTAGAGGGCGCTTCAAAGATCGACCAAGCACCGTGCGAGGTTGTCGAGAGATGAAAGTGTGCGCTTTGAAACTCCGATTTATATAGCTATATGCATTTTGTGACTATGTAATCAAAATATTTCACCGACGCCACCGTGAATAAAAATGGGGCGGGGGGGGGGGGGGGCTCCGGGTCAAATGAAATACCCAAGATCGAATCGAGCATACACAGCATGGATCAGTAGTCGACGATATTACTAAATTCCTACTAGACGTATTTTGATAGAAATATTTCGCAATTAATGATAATCACTCGTAATCTAATTCTAACTAAGAAAAGGATATTTTTTAATCATTTTCAAGTGCTAATATATAGCATAATGTGCCTGAGGCATAATAGCCAAAATTCTAAATATGATAGGTAATAATACAAAAATTGTACAATCTTGACCCGAATAAATGACATTTTTTTATAAAAGGGTTTTGATCGCTTAAAATAATATTGATTCCATTCGAATAAATCAACTTCCCTGGCAACTCACCATTTGTAAAAAATATTTGTGTCAAGTGAAAAGATCAAGGAAATACGAGAAGAGCAGTTGTCCACGTCCAACTTCACCCTTACTTTCATAAATATTTATGCAAGTGTCGAACTATCTCGTCAGAGAAATCATTAAAAGAATATAGAGTACATGCCCGGGTGTAAGCTTGAGAATCATGTATTAGTCCGATCACTCGGCTTCAGCCGGCGTCGGTACACTTATATGTTGTATGTATGGGAGTGTACTTATTGCAGAAATTCTCTTCTTTGTGAAAAGCTAGCCGCTTGGCCTGGTGAATATGAAAAGAGAGGAAGAGAGAGAAAGACAGGTGAACGAGGGATCGAACTATCGTAATCGAGCTCGGGCTATAGAATCGGGGTCACCACACCTTGGCGAATCGAATGGGTCACACGTCCTGCGCTCCTTGCTATATATTCATCCCTCTCCCTTTGCTTGCCTGCTCCAGTCAGAGAGCTCGTTCACCAAACTCATATTCTCTACCCAGCCACTGGTATAAAATGCATTAGCTCGGAGACACATGCCAGCTACTTGCAACAAAAGGATCTCCAGGCAATATGTATATATTTATATTCTGAACAGACGAAGAGAGAGAGAGAGAGAGAGAGAGAGAGAGAGAGAGAGAGAGAGAGAGAGAGAGAGAGAGAGAGCGACTGGGATGGAAGCGCTCTGAGTTTTATCACGCTTCGAGAGACAATTACATGCGAAATATATATATATATATATATAGTATACATAAATGATGCTCCTTCTCCCAGGTTTTCAGCGAAGCTGCAAATGAAAAGACGATACTTTTCTAAACGTACGTTGCGGAGGCTCAATTTCCCGAGTTACGGGTGCATCGGATACCACTATCGTAATTACCGGTTACTACGTTTTTTCCGAATAATATGTACGATAGATCAATGTCCACTAAATACTGTTGATTTTAGAAAACATCAAGGAAAATTAAGCATAAAGAAAAAAGACGACTCGGTTCGATGGAGGGGGTCGCTCCGTCCTCGGTTATAAAAAATTGTCGAATGTAGTCAGCGTACGACATCGAGAATATTTTCCGGGCCCAATACAAACAAATATATACAAATATTTTCTCATTGTTATTATCTCAAATTCCGGATTTATTCGAGCCTGTCACAGAAACGATATTTTATTGTTCTCTCAAAAGAATTTATACTTGCAACGAAATGTACGTTCGAATAATAAAGTTCGTTGCTTTAGCAAAGTGTGCGAAACTCGTGTACCCCAGGCGAACGCGACATTGTATTATTTCCTTGTGATTAATCTTTATCGATTTCGGGTAAGAAATGATGAATGACGATTTGTCATGTAGATTCGGAGCTGACGGAAACTTCCGTAAATTTTAGAATATCGTGAAACCGAAATGCCTTTAGAAAGTTTGGTGCATCTGTAAGCACGAAACAAAAAAAAGAGAGAGAAAGAGAGAGAGAGATCCAGTGGCGATTATTAGAGTTGGAGAGAGTTAGCGCTGAGACCACAGTTTCACAATTATCACACTTGGATGTACGTACATCATTGACGGTAATTGAGCAGTGGGGTGGTCAGTAAATGGGGGGGGGGGTGGTAGTACATGCAGCTGGCACTGGCGATTGAGAGAAAGTGAAAGATGGGGCGGCGGGGCGCTGGATAATGGTTTACACGAACAATGGCGTTCTCCACAAAATAATTGGCGTCAGAATATAACTCGCCGCTTTGCCCGATGAGGTTTGCCTACGCAGGTTACACGCGCGATGGGCAGTTATTGGCGTTACACGAAACTTTTGGCCGGTTGACCATCGCCGTGTTATTACGCTATCCGTTACCCATGGATTTCAAATTGATTCAAATGGCGATGACTACAAAATGCATCTACTTCCGCGATCGAATGAAATGGGCGGGATTTCAATGGAAGAGAATTGAGAAAGAAAAATTGGTTCGTGTATATTTAAATGACAATCGTTCGGATGAAATAATA
The DNA here is from genome assembly GCA_951802705.1 of Netelia virgata. Lineage (NCBI taxonomy): Eukaryota > Metazoa > Arthropoda > Insecta > Hymenoptera > Ichneumonidae > Netelia > Netelia virgata. The sequence goes on from OX637865.1 coordinate 21,780,970, forward strand.
AGCTATAATGTGTGCCGAGTTAAGAACATAGTTAACAAGGTTATTTTATTGCATTTTATTGCAATTTGAATCATTAGGGAAAAAAAAGAAACTGCAATACACCGAAATTTTGTTTGTCGCTTTGCAAAATGATTTGATGCGACCGTTTTGTTAAGGAAGCATACATAGGAAATTCGTTGAAAATCAGTAAGCTTATAAATGTTGCCGCAACTTTCAACCGTTCGTTTTTATATCGTGTCGTATTTTCTTTACTAATCTAGTAACTTACTAATCCCGTATGTATATGGTAATATATATTTTTTAATAAATGGACGTACACGATCATTTATTCGAAATGCAATAACTCCTTGTCCAACCGAATATTTCTATAAATAAGTATTACTAGCGCAATCTCGAGAAGTCAACATATTTTCGTCAAAGCATCGAGTAGCAGGTACTATTTGGCTTGGACAGCGAGCGCACCAGGTCGAGTAGCCATTCGTTCGCGAAATCCCATCCATTATCTGCATTTGGTGCGCCGGAGAAGGGATCCGGGTACTCGGGCTTGCCTTTCACCCTGATCTTAACGGGATTTGTTTCCGAAGGTTGATGGACGCTGTTGAAATCGTCATACCAAAACCTACCTATACCGCTATAACTTATTCGCGTTGAAGCTTTTCTCTCGTTTCCCCGGAGTCTCGATAACCTACTATATATCTCGCCTTTTATATATCTATATATCCCTCTCTGGAGGTATGACGTCTTATCCCTGGAATATCTTCTTGCAAGCAAATGGCCATTTCGTTCTTTCTCCCATGATTCGCAGGTAATCAGCATCGCATTCTCGAATCGAATTTCTTCACTCGTAAACAGACCGATCCCGCGTCTCGCGAGAACCCAAATTTTCCTTCCCTCTCGAATTTATTTTTCTAGCACGAACCGGCGACTCCACCTTCGTGGAAGTCGTTCTTGGCCGATATACGTATAGGTATATAATATCAGGGGGGTAGAGAAGACCCTTTGACGATAAAGATTTGCGGCAACCGAATTGCCATCAAGTAGCTACACGACGATGTGGCTATTATAGCGTATATATCCCCGTTGTACCGTTGTATTCCCAAAAAGCGCTTTTTTGAAAATTATTTCTGGGCGGAAGGAAAAGTGATAGAAAAATAATACTTGGAGTAGTTATTGAGCATATATTTAAGTATATTACAAAAAATTGTATAGGAAAATATAACAAAATGGCGGCACTGCAGCAATTCTCCCGAAGCACGTGATGAATTTACGGCACGCACTATAACTGGTGCCAATTGGAATCTGAAAACAAAATCTATGTAATCTACATGAGTGTAGCTAGTGAAGTACGTAGGGGATTTTCGATTAATTTAAACAATATTTATTAACAAATGACTGTTCTTTTTGTGGTGAAAATTGAATAATTGTATTCAAACACTTGCTAATTACGCAGAAATCAATATTTCTAAAATCCCCTAAGTACTTCACAAGCTACACTCATGTAGATTACATAGATTTTTTTTCCAGATTTAAATTGGCACCAGATATAGTGCGTGCCGCAAATTCAACGTGCCTCGAAAAAATTCTGCAGTGCCGCCATGTTGTAATATTCTCCTACAACATTTTGTTTGAATATACCTACTTAAATATTTGGTCAATAACTACCCCAATTATTATTTCTCTACCACCTTTCCTTCTGCCCAACAAACATTGTCAAAAGGCGCCTTTTTAGGCCGCTACAGTGGTGTTAAACAGCTGGCGATCTGGAACCTCTGGATTTTTCTTATAGGGTTACCTTAAAGAAAAAGTTTACGAAGAGGTACCAAGGACATCAGAGGACATGAACAGGACACGGACATTCTTCAGCGATGCCATAATGCATTTATCAGTCGTCTTGAAAAATTATCCAGGTTCAAGAACAACATTTTGAACACTTTGAACAATCAAGCTGTAATTCTCCTATTATTATTTGTTAGATATAGTTAAATTCGCTCTTGATTGTACGCGGATATTCTCATATTGAATGTAATTGTGCGTATACATAATCTTTATTGAGAGTATGTGTATGGCTTCGATTTTGGGCAGTCTAAGCTGCGAATGACTCATAGGGAAACAGCTGGAGCTCGTCTTCGCACTGTGTACGATCAGTACAACCAGTTGTATATATATATACTTTCACTTTATATTCTCTCTAATCAAGTTTTCTTAGTTTACTTGATGCTTGGCCACTTTTATTTACGACCCTTATCATTATTAAGTATTACGAAAAAAAGTCGGAAAATGTCATATTTCAATTCTTGTAGTTTGGAAATCTGTACAGTATTCCGGTTTACACAATACCTAACTTTTAATTTTCAGGTCACCCTAAGTGGGGCAAGAACAAAGTCCGAAGTGGCACTTGCACTGCTCCGGAGGCTCGGCCGTGGCTCAAAAGAGTCCGGCGCCGTACGCGGGGTCGTCCGCCGCATCTTCTTCCAATTAATCATCGTAGATTCGTCTCGCTTGTATTCTTTTCAACCTGGCAGACTTGGTCATGTCAAGTGTAGCCTTGTCGGACTTCAGCACTCTTATTTTGTCTCGAAATCTCGCCGATTCAACACAAAACTTGCCTGGGACGATCCCCAACTTCTGAAGTACCTTCAGGCGACCCAAACTTCCTGTATTGAACGATAATACGCATTCGGAAGCGCCCACACGCACTGTAGGAAGAGTGCGTGTGGGCTATCCAGACTCCTCGTAGAAGACTAGATAGTCCAGTTGTGTTGTCGTCGAAAACCCCCGTAATTTGACAAAATTAGAAGAAGGCCAATTTTTCACAGGTTATTCTATAAGTGCCGCCGGTGCTAAATCTAAGTTTGCCTAAAAATCGGGATGCAGGGTTTTTTTGGAGATGAAGGGGGATGGGGTAAATGGGCACTAAACTACAACTCCTACGAGCTCGGCCTCGTGAGATAAAATGTTCAGAAAAATCCGGGCTCCATTTTGGTCCACAGCACCGAAGTCACGGGAGCTCATTTTGGGGGTGAAAAAGAGGGGTGAAATAAGAAAAATTAGTTTTCATTGAATTTTTTTTCTTTAGGAAAAATTCATAAAATCGTTCTTTATCAAATTCGTGGTAAAGACCTCAGAACACATGCCTTTTTTATCAAGTTCAAGCCAGTTAGAAAATAATTGAAAATGGGGGCGTTGTCACAAATATTTGGAGCTATTCTAATGATTGTTTTATCAAAAATCATTTCAGAAAGCGAAAGTTGACAACAACAACGGCTTATGACTGGTGGGGGCCCTGCACCCATAGAACGTGTCGATCAAGTCGTGGATTTCATCGATGGAACAAGTGGAAATATCGACGTGGAAATTGATTGTCCATTTGACAGCACAGCAGGATGTGAAAGAGATTATAAATCTTATAAAAAGTAAACATTTATCAGCATTATTTTATTATGCTAGAAAAAAAATCATTTTCTTTTAACTTTTTCAGATGACATGGGGTTCGTGACCGAAAGTTTAACTGTGCACGATCGGGATGAAGATATTTATAGCGAAACTGTAGTATCTCATCCGGGAAATCAAAGTCACAGGCAAGTATCTCCGTACCTAGCGTCATCGTCGAAGAAAAAAGGGACATCGAGTCATGAAAACCTCAAGGTAAAAATAATTAACAAATATACAGTATATAAAACCAAAAAAAATAATTGAAAAATAAGATAAATAATAAGAAAACAGTTGAATAATTTATAATAAAATCAGGAATATGAGTCCAAATATGTGGATATCAATTTCATTACTGCTAAAGTGAAGATTCTATCTTATTAACGTTGCGTGATTATTTTGATGTATTTTGCCCGATTTGTACAAAATTACATATATACTTTACAATTTTATGCAATTGCTTTTCAGAATATTTCCGATGAAAGGGTACTGAGGCTGATACGGCTACGAGAAGTGATTGAACAGCAGCGAGAGCTTCATGCAAACAAAAATGAAAATCGCCGAAGCAGAAAAGAAGATAGCAATTCTCAATATTCTAAAACTAGAAGAACAGCTCAAGTAAAGTTGATTGGAAAACAAATCGAATATAATTTCCTTTATATAATTTTTTGTTATGAAACAAAGTTATATGTTAATTGTATTCAAGTCATGTTTCATTACTAATAATAAATACAAATTTATTTTGAGCAAAGTATGTTTATTCCATATATTTACATGTATACAATTATCAGTGATGTACGTAGAATGTCTCAATATAAAAGCGTTCCTGTGTGCAAGTCCTATGCCATTTTGCTCAGGACGAACGTAATTTTCAAACGCGATCTCATTGAACTCCTCAAAGACTTCATCCAGATTGTGTCGTATATACAATGTTTAACTAGGACAATGTGGCTCATACGTCCTTAATAAAAATACAGAATTTAAAAAATTACGTGCACTTTTAGAGAAAACCAGCCTTTCCGATTTGGAAGTGCTTCTCCGATATTTCCTCCAGGGTTTGCGATTCGTATATGGGTGCAATCGATGCATCCAATTACAGCCGGGAAGTTTGCCACCCCATAAAATTTGTTCTTGTAGCTTGAACGTACAAGCTCAGTAGAAAAATGTACATGTTGATTCAAGTGCGATGCCAAAATTCTTGAAACTCGAGCCACGATTCGTGATAGAGATGTTTGACTATATCCTCGTAAGTCTCCATTAACAATCTGCAATGAACGCACAACGCAAATAAATAAAAAGTTAATAATGCATTTTCATCTCACATTATACGAGAAACATATTTACAAACCTGAAAACTACTTGTTGCGTAAAAACGCAATGTTATTAGGAGCTGTATCAACGGAGACACGGGCAGCCCACGTTCATTTAATCTCCTCAATTGTGCATTCACTAACGGCAATAGAAGGTCGACTACAGCTCCTTCGCTGAATCGATATCTCCTTCGAAAAGGAACATCGTCGTACTTTTCGATAGGATTCTGAAAGTCCCGAATATACCTTTTGGCGAGCCGCCATCGAAATTGATTCACAATTTCCTCACAATCATCATCAAACTCATTATCAGAGTTGTTTAAAAAATCGTTGTTATACACACATACGCCCATATATGTTCTATTCGTCTCACTCTCTTCTTTTCCTCGTATTGGTATCGAAAGGGTCGCCGAATTTGTGAAATCGAGCGAATTTTACTTTACGAGAGTGATTCGCCGTGAAACGGAAAACAAAGGAACGGCGTTTCTATAAATATAGACAATTCGATGGCGTTTATTGTTATTCATTTATCCAAATTCCGCAGTAATTTATTCGCGAATTTCTTTACTCGGTTTTTAATGATGAAAAAAAGTAGAAGAAACGACCGGTGGGCATCGATATGATGCAAGCTATAGAATTTTGTAAAAAAGTATCGCGGATATAAACTGTGTAATTGAACTGGATTAATTAAAATGTTATTCCATAAAATTCGCACGTCTAATGATTTTACTTGAAAATGCGTTCTTTTTCGTTGGAAAATAATCGCGGTAATATTTTTAACAAGCTCGAATGGCAATAGAAAAAAAAACGAATTTTACAGTTTCACAAACTACCGGAAACATGAAATGCTATAGCGAGAACACAAAAAGGGACAGTGGCGCGAGTTATGTGAGTAGAAAAAAGTTTGATACGAATTCTGTGGGTCTCATGTTCACTGTGTTTCGACCACTTTTCAGCTGAGTATACAGCTACATGTGTATACATCAGATACTTTAGAAATTTCGTAGCTGCAAAAATACCCCAGAAGTGGAGTAGAGAGAGACAGAGAGAGAGAGAGAGAGAGAGAGAGAGAGAGAGAGAGAGAAAGCTGAAGTGAAGCGATAACCGCAGCCCCGAGATCCAAAGTTGTGTGTGAACTGGGCACCGAAAGCCGCACCTACGAAAATTTTCGGCCCACACACCACAAGGACCTTACCAGAAAGATAGAAACACAGAGAGAAAAGCACAAAATGCAAAAGCGAATCGATAGAAAATGGGGTATGAAGTGCAGAAAAATGGAAAAGATGCGGTGTAAGTAAGAGGTATTCTCTCTCCCCAGTGGCCAAATAGGAAAGCAACCGGACGTGCAAGCTCTCCTTCTCCGCGATGGCGAGAGTACGGTCGAGTGTAGATACGTATATTGCTGCTGGCCGTACAACGTATATCGCAGATCAGTCTCAATAGAGCGGGATGGTGAGAGCGGGTAAAGGGCTGAAAGAAAGAAATGTGGCTTTTGGCCGCTTTCGAGCTTTCAATGTAAGAGCATGCCGGACCTTTCCCTTCACCACTGCGGACTGCACAGTTTTACAAGCTCCGTGGGAAATGCGCCAGTAGTACAAACGGCCGCCGAGCGCCACTGTCGTTGCAATTTGCCATTGCATTCCCTCCAAGCCCCATTCCCACGTTCCTGCCCAGCCATCGTTTCTCCCATTTTCGGTCTCTCGGGAATTGGATTTTTTATGTACGACTCTAATTTTTACTTCACATTTATATAAACACACCGTCGCATTTATTTATGTTCACATGCTTATACATATATATAGTTCTACCATGTCCCAGCGTAAATGAAGTATTGACACAGTGCATACAATATGTTCCATACGTGGAATCTCGACATGGAATATTGTGAATTCCCAATACGCAATAACAGCAGCAAAAAGAGAAAAAAAAGAAAGAAATGCTTGTAAAAATATTTCAAACCCCTGACCAATAACTGGTATATGGTTTGTAGAGAGAATAAGGAGGGGATGGGAAGTCGAGATGGTGCCAGAAGGCTCTATGCCACGAGATCGGTGGGTTATTTCCGCTTCGAAAAACAACCTAAGTGAGTTTCGCGTTATATACGATGAAATCTATTGTCGGGCCATTATTTATGCAACTCTCTCTCTCTCCCTCTCCCTCTGTCGCGCTCTTTGTCTCTCTCGCTCTCCGGCGCTCCGATACACCTCGAGAGGCGTACAGAGCGTGCGGAAGGGTCGTTAATAGAATTCTCGACAATCGTATTTCTTCGGGGCATTACGAGAGAGAGACAGAAACAGACAGAGAGAGAGAGAGAGTGAGAGAGAGAGAGAGAGAGAGAGAGAGAGAGAGAGAGAGAGAGAGAGAGAGAGAGAGAGAGAGAGAGAGAGACGGAGAGATTGATTGATTCAAATGTATTATGCTCTAGTGCGCTATAGGGCAAATACAGAAAATAATTCAAATGTGGATAGAATTTTTTTTGTTAAATCGGTAACACCATACTTGATTTTTTTTCAATTTATCAAAAAAAAACATCGAGAAATTTTTTATAATTTTTTCGTTATTCTTTTATGAAAAAGCAGTTTGGGATGCATAATTTTACGTACTTATAATCTTACTTAAAATGTCTTGTTCTGGAGTTATTTGCATTTGAATTTTTTTTTTCGGAATTTTCAAAAATTCATAACTAAAAAAAAAGTGCCGGAAAAAATCTAAACATTTCATGACTTGCTTTTTTCATTACGTACTATGACGGAAAAAATTTTGGTCAAAATCGAAGAGCGGTCTTGATTGCCGATCTTCCACGGAATACCTCATATACATTAATTTATAATTAATAAATATTGATAGATCGTTTTTTTTCACTTTCGAAATTTATTTTGTATCGTATGTGTGTAGATATGTATGTGCGTGTGTCTTTTTTAAAATATTCACTATATACAGGGTGAGGCACTAATAATTGCCACCTTAAATAACTCCAAAAGTATAATAGTAGCAAAAAAGTTTTTGAAACAGAAGTTGCATCGGACAACGGGAGCTGTTATATGATGTTAGCTTTTTGTTGCTAGGTGGAGTCGCTTTAGAGATATGAAGGTCACCTTTGTTTTGTTTAATGGAATACTATGTTATGTACTATATGTATATACTACTATGGTCTTTGAAGGTCAAAGACATCATTTATGACAAAAAAGACGAAATAAACATACTTTTACGGAAGGTGTTTAAAGTGATTGTCATTGGCATCAATGCAATGCTGCAATCTTCTTATCATATATTTCGTCTTTTTTTGTCATAAATGACCTTTTTTGACCTTCAAAGATCTTAATGTTGCACCTCATTGGATTCGGCGATTGAATATTCATGGCAATTCGCGTCTGATATGAGAGAAGAGCCGTGGGCTCGGCGAGAAGCCCGGTACTAGTAGGAATAACAATGACCTAATGACCACTCTGGTCTGACAATGAGTGCTGCCGTTGCCACCAATGAAAGCCGCACATACGGAAAATCGGGAGCTTGCAAGTTGCTCGTGGTAGATACGCTATGACTACGTTTTCCATCATTGTCGTAAAAACCGGGTAATGGGAGCATCGATCCAATAAAAAAACGGTTGAAACCAATTTTGTAACGAGCCAATTGAAAATAATTATCCCGGAATTTTTGTTTAATATAAAGAGAAATAATGATCTAGAATTAAACTCAATTATGCACGGACAGAAATTTTATTATTTTTTTTTTCAATAATTATTTATTGCGTCTTTGGCTCTTTCATTTTCATGCTTCATAGAGCAGCTTTGTTTATGGTGATAGCTTATCGCTCGAGAATATTTGAAAATCGGAAATCCGTAAATTTATGGGGGGTGTTAGACAACTACGAATATACCAAAAATACTTAGTTGGCACCAGTACAAGCACAACGTTTTTATTAATTATCCTGCGATGAAAATTAGCCGAGATATTAGTTCTCACAGATTGAAAGTTTGAGCTTATGCTAACAATGCAATCCAACGCCCTATTGATAAATGCCGGGATTGCGGGCTCGGACCCCTCTTAGGATTTTATTTTTCACAGATTGTTGCTTTTTTGTAGATGTTGACAAAACAAATATTAATAAACGAACGACGAGTCGACGCGGCAAGAGAAAATCTATTTTTGTATTTAGACATAAAAATCGGAAAGTGAGGGAAGGTGGAGGGTCCTACGTTGTTTAAAAACTTGAAGTTTTATGCTTGTATCGTTTATACAACTTTAAAAAGAATTCGTCTATTTGTGCGCGTGCATATGTTTATGCCATTATTATTGTTTAAAAAAAGTCTGGTTACCGTGTATAAGATTAAAAAATATGATGCTATCGAACTAAATATATATATTTCTATAGAAATGATCTACCATAAAATACTTACTGCTGTTGAGTTCGACGCAAACTGATCAAGGTGTTCATATTAAAAAAATTTGTTCAAGGTTTCTCAAATTTCAACGCGTTATCACCTGCCATTAATGAAATAGCTTTCCTCGGTAGAAATTCGATATTTCATGATGATTTATACCAAGTTTATTGTACATCAATCGAGGATTCGTGATACTATAAAATGTATAATCAATCGTCGCGTCGAGGCATTTAGCTGCTAGCCGTGCGCTTGTACATGTACACAATATATACGTCTCACCACAAGTGAGACTCGTGTTATTTACGTTTGATCCGAAAGAAGTGCCACGAGTCCGGCTCGTGTTTATTGTTTATTGCCCAAATGCCTTACCGCGAGTCTCACTCGTCGTTATAGACCAAGGGGTTAATGACCATTGAATTTCGGCAACCCGCGGTGCATTTTTAATTAATTAATTAATAATACATTTTATTGACAGACAATTTTTTTTTCTTTTTTGAATAATAATTTGACATAGCATGGCATGTTTGTACTTGAACATTGGGGTTATTACATAATTCAAAAATTCTAGTCAGTTAAAGAGCCGTCGATCGCGGTCCTTCAGCTCCTGTTATTTTCTAATTATAATTAGAAAATAACAAGAATAAAAAAAATTGATTGAAATTTATTGAATTTATTGAAGAGGAATTTCGGCAATTTTTGACGAACGACGATGAGAAATCGGTGGTATACTGTTCGAATGTTAGAGGTTTAGTTGATGAATTAAAACCGACCACATACAAAGACGATGAGTGGGGACTATTTATTGATTCATCAACAAGAAGTCTCAAAGCTGTCTTGCTTCATGACGGAAACATATATGCACTAATTCCAATAGCTCATTCAACTAAACTAAAAGAGCCTAAAAAGAGACTAAACATTTTTGGGCGTACGATTCAATATGATACGAACCCTTTAGAGCGTTCATCTCACTGCGGGTACTGATTTAATTCGATCGCTCACGCGCAGATCAGCGAGCAGAGTCGGTTGCGCGGCCGGGAGGCGCGAGGGGGGGGGGGGTACCGCGTCTCGGCCCGCGGCTCTCCTTGAGCTTTGTTATCAATTTCAATACCTCTCCCATAAATTGTCATAGAGAGTTGTTCTTTTTTGATTCTGCGTATTTTTTTCTCGCGAGCTCGAAAATGCCCTTGAAAATAATGTTTTTCTGATCGTTGCCCCAATACCTACTGTTTGACCTGAATTTAAATATTTGTCTGCCCGTAAATAACTTTATAATTAATGCGTAAGGGAATTCCAGCCAATATTAATTTTATTTATCATATATTGTATTTTGCCAGGAATTTATTTATCATACCCTTATCCATTCATTATAAAATCATTTACAGGCACAACCATATTTAAATTCAGGTAAAACAATAGTTATTGGGGTAACTAACAGAAAAAATTGATGTTCTTGGAGGTCTAAATAACCTACAAACAAATTGGTGCTGCTCTTGCATCTTTGAACAGACTTCATGTCTATTCCGAATAGACTATAAACAATTCGAAACCACGCAGTTAATTAATTAAAGCCCATTTTATGTGAAAATGTCGTGTTTTCTTATAGTGTGTGTATATTTGTAACCATTTTTAATTTGTACTTTCTGAAAAAAAGTGTTCTAAGGTGAGTTGTACATATATATACCTATTATTGATATAGGTACTATTATTATTGTAGTACAAAAAGCTCGGATATAATATGCTCCTATAAAATTTCCACAAATTTGCTATTTTCATAAATAAACATTTCACTAGAAAATTGTTCCGAACTTGAATATTTTGTTGGTAATTTTTTTGGTATCATTTTTTAAATGTCGATATCAGTTTCTGAACAGGCGATTTTTCTTCTTTGTATAGCAGTTTGCTCCGTTGCTATTTTCCACGTGGCTGACACGTGGTTCTGAAAAATGTATTGCTATAGACACATGTTTTGTAACTATAAACGGAACTTTTGCACCTTTATTTAAATGTTATTTAAATTCTATTTAAATTTCCTACATGCGATGGGCTTTAAAATCGCCGTGAGCTTCAAATCCTTTTTTTTCATTCGCTTCGAAAACATCGTAGCGGTCACTCGGACCTTGCACCTTTCCAAATACATCCACAATTTCAAATTCTTGACTGTGTTCCTCACGAGAGCCATCGAACAGCTGTCACAAAAACAAACTGTTTTTTTTGCCTCCGTTTAAGTTTGTAACGAGCGATTCGAAGAGAACCGCGTTTGGAGTGGTGTCAGCGGAAGGGAGATCTGATTTGGATGGTGGGGATAGCCGGCACCTCATTTTCATCGAGGAATCCTCACTCCCTTTCGTCTTCGATCCGTCGTCGATACCACTGGGGCTTCAAAATCCTCCCAAAGAAAAAGAAAAGGAATATAATTCGAGAAGCGCGACGTAGCTCGCCAGCCTGGCCAGCCGGCGATCGTTATTGGGGAAGCGGAAAGAGCATCAGAAACGCATCAAATCCACTTCTTGATATACACCGAAAAAGACTGCATAAAATCCGTCAAAAAAAAAAGATACGTATTCAGAAAAAGCACCATCTGACACGGGGCGTTTCCCGATCATAATTCTTGACGACAGTGTATGCGTGTGAGAGCGTAATATGTGTGTGTGTGATGGGAGAGCATGTGAGCGTGAAGAGAGAAACCAATTAAAAATCTAATATTGTTATAATAAATAAAAAAGCAAAACCTTACAAGTTATTCTCTCCTTGGCGTGTTACATTTTTAATTGTTAAATGTTTATGTTTTTCACTAAGCAATCTAAAGAAGAATAATCGTAAATGCGAAATTGAATTATTGTTAAATTACGACGAAGTAATTATTTTGATCATAATTAGTATGCAAATATCGTTATAATTTAATGAGAGTTTAAGACCTTATATACGTCTTGCGGCGCGAAAAATGCGCTCCTGGAAACAAATTATTTAGGGGATAACAATAGAAATATTTATTACACATCATTAATGGGTAGGTACTTTAAGTATAGAATCATTTTTACATTTTATAGTATCTAAACCGTTTGACCAATCATGCTCGATTTAAACAAACAATTTTAAATGAGCTCATTCTCAAATGTTCAAAAATTAAAGCGATTCGACAATTTTTCGAAGAATTCAAAAATTCATTAAGTTTATGCTGTTCGACCGATTTTTCCCGAATTCAATACGAACTATATCTCAAAGCCTCCACGCATTTTGTGCTAACTCACAGTACTAATCAATTTCTGTAAATGTCTATGTGGCAGGTACTTTGCTCGTGTACTCCACTGGAAACTGCAAACCAGCTTGTTGCACATGCAGAAATACAAGACTGCAGTGCAGTCGACTATGCAAATATTGCGGGGGCCAAATTTGCTCAAACGTTCCTATGGCCATAGTCACAAAGGAATCAGGGGCTATTACTCCGGGAGACCAATATGATGATGATGATGATGATAATGATAATGATATGCCCTAAAATGAGTTCATCGACATTGCAACCAAATTAGATAATTCGAGAGATTATGAGGAAAATGAAGAGATTGACAATGATTACGAAGAAATGGAAATTAATTTTGAACTAATGCGATGCACAAAGAGATTTTGTTTTCTGTAAAGTACTTAATATCACGTTTTGGTTAAATTTTTACACTACCTTAAAAATTAATCAGCAAATCGCAAAATTTTAAAAAATTATAAAAATTTGATCATTCTTTTGAAAAGTAAAAAATTCCGTAAAATTTATAATTTCTGAGTAATTCCAACCAAATGGACAGAGCGTGAAGAGATCGTGATGTTTCAATTTTACAAACACACACACACACGCGCGCCCCCCCCCCCACACTTGTATCTTTGGGGAATGTCGACCCATGTACGTAACGATAGAAAGAACCTGCCAAGAAGAGTATGTATGGCATAACCATATAATGCGTCTATCTCTGACAGTGATCCTCAACCAGTAATTTGTCAATGTTCGGTCGTCATTTTTCCATACTTATACAATAAATTTAAAAAATATCTTTAAACAGTTAGATTAACTCTTACTAAAGCAATATGTAACAAAAAAAACGAGATATAGGTATACGAGTTTGGTATTTTCTAATATTTTTATTAATTTCGAGTTTTTCGCCCCCCAATTCGATTTTTAGTCGTTTTTTTCTCTCTTACTTTTGAAGGTACAAAAATAGACGTTTTGAATACTTTTTTACGTATTTTTTTTGTCGGAAATAATTTTCGTTTGACATATTTTCCGATAAAGTTATTAGACTCCAAATTAAATAGGTTTTGACATTAAAAACCGATTTTTAACATTTTCTCGGGGACTAGTTGCAAAGTTATTGATGCCATTCAATTCAGCATCATGGAATTACGCTTAGATGAATTTTGCGGAACCATACCTAAGAAGTGCTTCTTTTCGGGTTTTTTACTAGTCTATTAGTGTCCGACACCAAACATACACGGGGACTCTTATAGCTACGATCGCTACACTCTTCGACGACTCACAACAGACTGATTGTGTCCCAATCCTCGAAACTGCAAACACCCATAAATCTTCTGAAAATTCATTGCCGATAATTACTGCTCTCTCTCACGCAATTCGTTTCTTACCGGCACCAGTATCATAATTATCAATCAGGACCTTAACGATAACTTGGTATTACGGGAATTGTATCCCCTGATTCATCGCGTAACAGAGGGAACTCTACTTCAGCGCAACGAAGGGTTCCCAATCCTCGTCCGTAACCTCAAAAACCGCCGCTTGTTCTCTCACGCGATGCAACCTGCATTGGGGCGCTGGCATTTTATTGTCAGCCGGGCCTGCACCAATTTCCCGAGACTACATCACGGCCGTTCTCTCCTGACAGGTTACTCGTTACGTTGAGCTCTCCTCGCCACGCCAGAATTGAACGCAGCAACGTTTGGTTGACCTCCAGCCACATTATCTGTATCGTTTGATATTCGCAGCGACCGGTAACAACATGAGCTTCATAGAGACGGCAAGTGAGAGCCTACCTTTAACATGATCAGTACCTTGTGACCGTGATCTTTCCGGATTAAAAAAACACGTCACCGTATATATACCTATACATATATACTGTATCACTTGGCAGAGACACGTGTTTGCACATCAAGCGAGGCTCCACTGCAATACGTATACGCTCTAGTCCCTTGCATCACATATATCTATATACGTACAAATGGGGTGAATTGTATCGGGAGGTGATCAAAGGGTGAAGCACTGCAGCAGGCGAAAATCGAGCGGTCTTTCGGTACCGAAGGTGTTATTAGACTGGGGGCACACGAGCGTTTTTTTAACGTCCGTTACGACGGACGTTTATTTTGACGCACATACTGAAATGAACAGACAACCGTCAAAAATGACGTCCGTTACCAAACGTGCTAATTTTCGCCACCACAGATTTCTTCCAGAAATTCATTCACGACGTAGACTCTGTAGAATTCGAATAGGTCCTATATCGTTATTTGAAAAATATGAACGATCGCGAATTAATTACATTTGGGTTTTTAGCAAATGTATATTTAAAAAATTTAAATAAACCCGAAAAGAAACTATGGGTTCATCCGATAAACAGTGTGCGTCGTCGATGCGGACAATACCACACTCTTCACAAAGAGCTTGAGCAAACATTGGCCCAGATCCCATTTTTTGTTTGTTTGTCTTTACAATCTTCGTGAGAAATATCCCACAAAGATGGTCTTTCTTGGTCCTCGTTTATTAACATTGCAGGATCGATATTCATTTTTTCGCCAAAATATCTTTCCTCAATGAAAGCTGGTACAAAACTGCGCTTGCCGGACGTTAAAAATGCTCGTGTGCCCCCGACCTTAGGCATGTCTGTAAGTTTAAAACAGACATGTTCGTTATTGGAAAATGTTACAATGTTAAATGTTCAATTTATGTAACAACGTCGCCCAGACTTTCCTTTTCATGTCCTACATGAAATTGGGCGAGGCGATCGGAATATAATAAAAAGAGAGAAATTGAAAGTGAGAAAAAATCGACGGCAACGGGACGTTAGAGAAAGGGACAAAGACAGAGTATGCCGAAATGGAGGGGAGATGATCCACGCAAAAGAGCTCGAGGAAATACAGCAGCGCACATTCGATCGTCAACTGTCAATCGAGATAAAAAGTCCAGTGCGGCACCAGAATCCGGACAAAATTCAATTTGAATTTTCCGCCGTCCTACACCAGTTCGAGAGGGCCCGATTGGCGTCCAAATAGCACAGCGACTGTTTTGATAACTTCGAAACAGTCGAAATGTTGAAACCAAGTGCGGAGTATAAGCGAAGAGCCGCAATTATCGAAAGTGTCCGCGCTGGACGCTCAGCGACAGAAATCATTCGATTCTTCGGGTACCCAAGGTCGACTGTATATGATGTTGTCGCGAAGTATAACGAGTCCGAGAAGTCCAACGTACGTTTTGCAACGTACGTATTGAGGATCCAGGGCAGTCGATCCGAAAACTGTCGTTAGTTGTCGGTGTGAGTGAACAAAATTATACGTCGAATCATCGAGCAGGGCCTTCGCTACAAGTCCTATATAATTAAAGTGATATAGATGCTTTACGAAGCTACCAGGACAAAACGAGTTGAATGCTGTAACCTGATTTTGTGTTATTTGTGAAACAATGCTGCCGGACGGCTCAAGTTTTTTACTGACGAAACAATTGTTACTGTCGATGCGAAAATCAATCGATGGAATGATCGCTGGCTCGCCCGGGATCCTGAAGATGTCCTCATTATTTCCAGAACGAAATTTCTAACGAACGTTCACGTGGTAAGTGTTGTGCCTAGTGAGGGTGTTGTCATGCCGACGCATTTCTTTAACAAAGGGGTAAATGTCACAAAAGAAGTTTATTTGCATGTTCTGATAAATGTGGTGTAGCCGTGATGGAAATTGTATCGTCTGGAAAGCCGTATGTTTTCCAGCAGGACGGTGCGCCCGCTTACACAAATCATTTGGTGCAAACTTGGTTGTTGGACAACGTTGACATGTTTTGGAGCAAAGAGTTTTGGCCTCCCAACAGCCCAGATTTAAATCCTTTGGACTTCTATGTATGGAGCGTGGTTTAAAGAGTCACTAACAAGTGACTCTTTAAACCACGTGCCTCCAAACGTCGCATCATTGAGAGCCATTGAAGCGGTATTCGCCGATATGAACCGTCACTCATTAAAACGGACTTGCGACCGCTTCAGACCAAGAATGGAGGCGGTCATTCAAGCAGAAGGCGCTTATGTTGACTAAATGTGTTCTTTGTGAACTAACAAACAATCTAGTACAACAAAAATTGCAAACTTCTCCATTTTTGCAATAAAACCTGTTTAAAAATTTGTTTTCATTTGTCCAGATTTTGGCGGCGCACCGTGTATATGCGAAAACACGCCGAAGAAAAGCAAGTGAATCGAGAAAGCTAATGTTTAGATATTAAGGAGGGGGAAAGCTTAACTATAAATTGTCAACCAAATTTCCTATGTGCATTTTCCGCCGTCTGAAAAATGGGTTAAATTTTGTTTGTGCGATAACTCGACTCTCGGTCATGATACGAAAATTTGGATTATATACTTTTATGTTGCTTCTTTACACTCTTTTCACAAGTAAGGTCTCATGAATTTTTCACCAACCATTAATTTTGGTTAAGATATCGAGCAAGAAAGTAAAAAATTAAAGATTGACAGTTTGTTGCTGTTTCTCGTGATACATATCGATTTTGCTCCTTTCTCGTGATACATATCGAAAAAATGTGTATTATCAAACTTGTAGAACATGATAATACCGTGTGATTTTGTTTAAGACAAAATTACGACTACTCGGTGTACTCGGGGTGAGGCACGAGAAACAGAAAACCTGAATATTTCTAAAAAAAAATCCTGGAGAAAAAAATGTTTCCAATAAAAAATTTAAGTCATGGAGGAGCTGATGCAGTAGTCACATCCGATTTCGATTGGCATTATATTTTCAAGGTCATTTTAAGGGCAACTTGTTTTTTTCGAATGGAAATATGTATTTTTTTATTACAGATTCTTAATCTACGACTTAAAACAATACCTTTTGTTTGAAACAATTTTTCTCTTAGTCACTACTTTTTACCATATTGAATTTTCAAAGAGAAAATTGGCAGGTACACAGAGAATGATGGCAAAAAGCGGTTCTTGGTAGTTTTTCCGAAATTTAAAAAATTGTGTTGCAGGCGATGAGCGATTCGAAAATGCGCATCTGCACTTTCTCCAGCACTGAGCGTTAAACGGTAGCTAGAAAAATATGGCAAAATTTTTGGAAAAACAATACCAAGAGCCACTTTTTGCCATAATTCTCTGTGTACCCACCAATTTTAAACCTGATCCGTTGTTTAATTGTCGTATAATAGCTGATTCAATTTTGTTAATGACAATATTGTAAAGTTTTTCGGGGTACCCATTTTTTTGCACATGGTCGATACATTATTTTTTTACACTCCGGAATTTTCATATGGTTGTTTGTCCATGGTGCCCTTAAAGATTTAGCTGTCACTATCACTAATGTAGATGGTGTATTTTACGCCGTGCAAAGTCTCTGACCCCTAAAATATTTCAACAACATCGCCCACCTTTATCTTACCAGCGGAGCCTTTGTGGTTACATTGGCATACTGCGTGGTGTTCATATTCAGCGGTTCTTGCTATGTTCTCAATGCTCGCACGATTTAGAGCATTTAGATTTCACTTCCATATTGACGATTTTTTCTGAATACAATCCGATCAGTGAAGTAATTTCGAAAAGATAAGAAAATCCATGCTATCTCCAAGAGCCATCGGCGGAAACAGTCAACCTTACGAGCTGCCCTTTTTCCTCACTCTTCTTTTGTTCTTCTTGCACTGCCTTCTGGATCCTTACATCTCATTCAGCTGTCGTTCCAAATAAAAACATATCGACTATTTTATCGTAGGATGAGTGAAAAATCGGACGAGGCGTATGCATGCACGCACGAAACTTCTCAATCCCAGTAAATACCTATGCCAATCAATTAAATTCAAAGATTGGTACTGATAAAAAAGGAAACTAGTAGTGTCTCGACTGCTAGCTCTTTTACTTTTTCGATTGCAGTAACAAAGAATGGATTTATACATCATGATGCATTTAAGGGTTAAATCAAAAGGATGTAAACCGCATGTGTGCATGCGTGTTTACGGGTACGTAGGTGCGTGCACGCTGCATTTTCTCACCACGACATGCAGAAAATGGTTTACGGTTTAATCTCTACCAAGGCAAGTGTGCACGGTGTGATCCGTTGGGTTTTTGAGAATGGCTTATCTCGGGCACCTGCCCCGGAGCGTATCGTCGACCTCGATTGTATTTGACACACCGCGCCGGGTCAACGGAGCGCCACCGCCTGAGGGATGTAGGTACACCTGAGGCAAAATGTAAAATTTTCTGTTGGGTACAAAAAATGAAAAACTTTCGAATCTTCACTTGCGGCTTCACCACCAATGGCCGAGAAAAAAGAGTTACGACGAGAGCGACGTGTACAAATTTGAGTCCTTTATACCGGGGACCGTGTTGGTAAAAAAGAGAACAGGTGTATAGTTTTACGATGGACGTATGAATTTTATTTAATTAATTTTGTATACACTTTACGCTCTTACGTTGAACACTCTTGTAAAAGTGGGGTATGTAGGAAGGTTATATATAAGGGTGCAAATGCGAGGTGCCGAGAATATACAAATAATGAGATTTTCCTTTTTTTTTAATTTGCCAGAGACAAATTGTATGCGACGTGGTATGAGAATGCATAGCGCATCAAAGGATTGCGAACGAATCGTATATAAAGTGTGAAATGTTAAATGAATCCGTGAAGTATACCAGAAACTTTGGAGTTAGTTGGAAAAGGTATTTATCAAAAGTTGATGGATTTTGTAGAAAGTGAATAATAGCGTGATCGGCGATTGTAACGATGAAAGCGTGGCAGACCCGAGTTGAATTGTTTACTCCTCTTCATAACCTCCTGGAGTCTATTTCCTTTGTAGCGGCCAAGCCGCATCTCCACTCAATGCCAGCGCACCCTCCGACTCGAATCCGGGGACACCGAGGATCCTGTCCAATCCGTTCTCAATTCTAAAATTCTGTCTTTGTTTCTAAAAACACTTTAACTAAATCAGCATTTTTTGTTATCATTCATCATACTTTAATGTCACATCCAAGCGAGGAACCGGCCATAATGGAGACGTATCAGCCTCCGTTTCCCATAAGCAAGTACCCTTTTCTTAAGATCCTTTATGTAATTACAGTTCCCTTGGTGAGATTGCTGGGTGTAAGAATTCCTACTCATGCTGGACAAACAATTCAACGATTGGAAGGGAGAATCAATCGCAAAATAGATCCCATTACGGAAAATCGCGTAAAAACATTTTACACTTTCTACCTGCTGTCGGTGTATGCATAAAACTGAAACTGCATTTTCGAACATTGCCGATAAATATGCACACCCTAAGACGACCTTTGATTGGTCCGAGGGATTATGAAAAATATGACCGGCAGTTCGGCGGCACATATGGATACATGGACACCAGGACATTCTGTGTAACACTACGTGGTTGTTTCCGATCACTTGAGCCTATTATACGTGAGTCCAACTATACGTGGCTGTGTGTGTGTGTGTGCTGTATGCGTGGCAGTATTGGTTTGTAAAAATAAACGGTCAAATTATAAATCGGTGAACGAATATTAAAATTGTTAAGATGATGAAAGCATCTATAGTGAAAGGTCAACATACCCTTGCGATGTTCGAACAAAACGAAAAAAGTCGGAAGTAAGCCGGTAAAGAAAGACAAGTTTTTTATGACATTCTGGAACTTTCATCGATACCGAAAAGCTACCGTGTCGTCGGGGATAAGGAGAGAGTAATGTGGGTGGATAAAACAACTACTAAAAGCTCGTATCACTATGCGATCGTTAAACATATTTCTGGTAAGTAAAAGGAACGTTGCTACGAAAAATAACCTAGGTGTAAGAATAAGTAAATAAATAAGCAAGTAACAAAGTAAGAAATCTTCGCCCGTCACCGTAACGTTCTTCGTAAGAACGTGTGGTTTTGTTTTACAGATAGTCGAAATGAATAGCTACAAATATCAATTGATGCATCCTCAGGAGAGATAGTTGGTAAAAACGTTAAAATATTCACGGAAGAAACCCTTTCAAAACAAAAAGGGTGCGTTCGAAAAAAGAAACGGCATCGGGTGCAAAGCAAAATGCGCATCAAGAACTCGAACATGTAATTGGCCACTTTCCGGGCGCATATGCCACCGATAAAGCTGCAAATTCAACCCACTCGACCCTGTACTCCCCGTTCATATGTGGTGGTTTAATTGTAAGTGTTGAAGCAGATAACGAAGTCGGTAGCTTAGACCAACAAAAGTTCTGGCCGAAAATGAAAGACCTCGCTGCGGTCGGCAAGTTTAATCAGGTTATCATAATTAGTATTTGAACAAATCAATTCCAATTACTAAAATATACAAATTATCTGTAAATAATTGACGGTCGACTTTCCCTAATCTCGAAACCTGGACCATGGCCCTTCAAATAGCAACGTCCCTTGCCTTCCGCCAAATGCGACCGTTCTTGTCGCATTTGGCGAAATTTCCCTGGCTATCCGACGGCGACCTCGTTCGTGAACATGAACTTGACCTTCAAGGTCATTTCAAGGTCAAATCCATTTTTTAATTGACAACGCCTGCTTTTGACATTGGAAATGAAAAAGGCGGAAAATTTTATGCCTAGATACGATTTTGACCATTTTATCCAGTGCTTTAAAAAAATTATTCCTTAATATGACCTTGAAGATCAAGATATTACCATGGGACAGTCAGGGAAATTTCCTACAACTTTTGTCTCAACCATTTTCTTGAACGACGCCTATTTTTCAAGATATCCACCCAGTCACTGATTAACCTTGATTTATCCTTCCGAGGTCAAATTTTTCCAATAGTGAAGATCGTATCTGGACGTACAATTTTCCGCCTTTTTAATTTCTGGTGTCAGAATTGAGGGTTGCCATTAAAAAAAATGGACTTGGTCCATTTTTGAAGGTCAAGGTCACGGCCGAGGTCGCGGTTGGATAGCCAGGGAAATTTTCTAGAACTTTTGTCTCATCCATCTTTTTGAGCAACGCCTACGTTTCAAGTTATTCAATCAGTCCGGGACTTTTTGAAAACCTTGTATAGTGGTGCAGATTACAGTTTCCATTAAAGGGAGGTCAGGGCACGGTCACCCATTGAACCTCTATATATCAAACGACGTTTCAGCGTCTAGACACCAATAAAAATTGATGTGACTTCAGGATACGATAGTTTCCTGAGGAACTCGCGGAGAGGACTTCTTGTAAATTATGACGAAGCGATTTTCAACAGGAAATAATGACATTCGAAATTAATCGATGAATACATTTGGCAAGATCGATGGAGAACATGGAATCTCAAAATGATAGATACTTTGCGAATCAATCCACGACAGAATCTGCACCATTCGTCGGTTGCAACGAATATTAATTAATCGATGAGCCGATAGTCAATCAATTTCGTTTATCGACATTTCTGAAACTATGTATGAAGTTAATTAAGAGAAATAGCAATTGATCGAAGTGTTGATCGATGGAAATTTCCAATATTAATAGTGATGTAGAATCCGAATAAGCATTGATAGAGTCAATAAGTTATGAATGAAAATCAATATGGGCCTACAATGTGTTCGCAATCTTTTTGGGAAGCCCAAATACCATTTCGGGTCTTTCTGCATTTAAGCGTTATAATGCGAGTACGTGGTCAACGTGAAATTGGAATGAAGCGAACATCCGATGAGCGATATGTGCAACGTTGAACATATGAGGTTGTACCGGCCCTTAAATTGGAGTTTGTCAAGGCGAAGTTGCAAGATTGTCGTGTATGAACAATTTTCATCCGACGTGTATCAGAAAATATATGCGTCACGTGATACCTCCACGGTATATAGAAGCGGAGAATGTTAAGGGGGGAGCCGAGGTTCAGCCGAGGTCCTTTTTCAATGCGTTTTTTTTTTCAAACATAGAATTCATTTTCGTTCCCAAAACTTTCAAAAGTACACTATTGAAATTTTTATTTGAATGTCTATATATATAGATATATATAGATATATATAAATATAGCGGCCGCAAGCGGAGGGTCCGACTAAATCGGCTGGAATCGTGGAGTCCTCGGAAATTATCCGAAACATGAAATTCAAAAGCAATTCGTTATGGTATGAATGTAGAATGCGGATGAATCACCGTTTGCAACAAAAAAATGTTGATTGCACAAATGGCGGACATAAAATGAAAATTGACGGAAAAAGTCGGCCTTCATTTTGCGATAATTTTGTCCGATAATGATAATTGTTCATAAAGTCGAGGTCCATCCGCATGAAAATTTAATTTTCTTAAATTTAAACTTTGAATTAAGTGAATCGGATGAAAATGCGATAAGCTACGATTCCAGCCAACTTGAAAAACGTGGTTTTGAGAAAAATGCATTCAAAGTTTTCGCTTGTAACGCTCTGGCGCTGGGCCGGCCGTTCCGTCTTCATCCGACCTGCTTGGCGCGCACTGCTCCTAATTATATTTCTAGGTTGAATTTGATGCTACAGCTTTGGGAATTACGAAAAAATGATTTTTTTTGCAATCGAAAAAAAAAAAAAATTAGCAAGAAAAATCTGCCCACTATGGATCTTACGGCATTAAACTCAGAATAAATCAAAGTTCAAAAAAGAATAGAAAATCAAAAATAGGGTTTTTCAAAAAATTGAGATTTTTGTTTAAAAAAATGGAAAATTTCATAGAATATGACTTTTTTGTATTTTCTTCTGAAAAGCGTGTTTGAAAACGAAAAATTTGAAATAAAAAGTGTCGATTAAATTCCTAACTTTTTTTCGGATGGATATAACAATTTGAAAAAATTCACAAAGATTTTTTTCGTTGGTTAGGATAACGTATAACATTTTCAGCAAAATAAAAAAGGGTCAGGTTCAAAAGTGGTCGATTTGACGTGGAATGCCTCATAAAAATATATGTTTACGGACAAGGAGTCGCACAGGAGCGACACAGTAGCCTCATGTGGTACATAGCGTGTAGCAAGTGAAGCTAGAGACAAGAGAATCTTGTGTCTCGCCTAAGCTGATAAATCTTTTACTGCATGAAACCACCACAGAACGTATGTGTGCGTTCACGCTCGTACATAAACCTCTCATCTCGTAAAGTTCGCGTACATTTTCTGATGTAGATAGAGCGAAGTGGTACGGCGTGTTCGATGTACAAATATATACATATAACTGCTACAATATATATATATCAGTGACGTAAAATTTTCGTGGGAGAAAGAAGAAAGAGAAAGAATGAGAGTTTGGTCAAAGTGTGAGAAGGCCGGGGCAGCTACGATGGTTGTGCTCACTTTTCTATCATGTCTTTTTCTTATGTTGTTTATTTTCGTTTCTTTTCTACTTGGTCTTCGTGTTCTTCAGCGTGCTTTTAACGACAGTAGCCAGTCAAGACACCACTGCAAGACGGCACCGGAGGTGCTATAACACGAAGAAGAGAAGGAGAGAGCGAGAGAGAAACGAGACGGTAACACAGTATTTACAGGAGATGAGCAAACACTTCGAAAGATTTCTCAGAGCGCTTCTACAAACGCGAATTAGTTGGACGTCCTGTGCCGAACAATGCTACGGAAGATTGTGGTGCTTTATATACGTTTTGCGTACATTTCACGTTTCAGCAAATACCCCCTAGAAAATCAGCAACTAGTTTTGTTTGTTTCATACGGTCCCAGGTTTTATTTTGCATCGTAACAAAATTTGGTAACTTTATACTCATTGATTATTTTACTTTTCCTAGAGAGAAAAACCCAAAAAGTTTCGAAAAAGTATTTTTACCATGCACGTTGTTATTATCCATTCAACCTGGACTTTGTAGGTAAACATAAAAGTGTCAGGCTATAATTTTCTTGAATCAACAACCCATGCATATTCTATCTTTACTTTAAGGCAGGATCTCATTGTGACAGTCAGAAATATAAGCTTTTTTCATGAATTTTTTGAATGCACTTAAACCTTTTTTGGGCCCTATTAATCATACACCTCATGACTGGGGTCCAAACGCACTACACACGACCTTTAAACTACGCTCCTGAACTAACGAGCTGTCGGGTTTTCAGTCTTCAAAAGCATTTTTCATTAACTAAATGTGAATAAAATCAGATTTCTCCTAAACCATCATTCTCTTCGTTATGAAAAAACGAAGAAAGCCATGTATAAGAAAATCCGTTTATCACCATAGGATTAGTTTTATAAACAACAAAAGTGTGGGGTGCGTTTAGACCCGAGTCATGAATTTGACGGTAGAAAATTTAAGTCATAAGGTGTAGGGTTAAATATGTGTTATTCCACATACATTACAATATATTCAAGTAAATTTTTATTGAAAAAAAAAAGAATAGTTGAAGTACAATAAATTTTTGTCGAAATCGGGTTTTTCGAACTGGTAGGGACGATAGCCCGAGCAATGACAGTCGTATACCTATGTAATTTTTTTGCACAACATTTTTTGTAATTGTAGTAGTTTTCGTTAGGCGTAGCCGTTTTTTGTTTTAAGGGTGAGGTTAATTCGGTGAAAAAGGCATGTTTTTAAGATTTTTTCTGGCGATACAGATAGTGTAAGTTTATTCAGCCAATTTCCATATAATAATGCCATATTTCCATATAATAAACATTTGAACAATATTTCCCTAAATTTTCATTGCAAAATATTTAAAATTGAGCGAGTGACAGTGAATCTCCGGAGGCTCCTCGAACAAAAGTTGTGTTGCGGTGTACATCATAACTCGCAACGGAATCATTAAAAAAAAAATTAAAATGCATTTGTTGAAGAAGATGTTTCTCGAGGTAACCGCGGGAGGCTTTTTTCGATTTTTCAATTTTTCGTAGCACTTAGAAGCAAAAACCCGATCTCCGCTAAAAAAAATCAGCTAGTTTGTTGTAAAATTAAGAATTATTTTTAAAAAAGCTATCGACAATACCTGGTGAATTATGTGAAGAAGTACTGTGCAAAATTTCTAAACGATTGGTCTAGTAGATTTTGAGTTATGGCGTACACGGACTTAAAAAATTACAAGTTTCAGAAAAACGCTTTAAAGTATTGCACACTGAAAAATTCAAAATAAAACTCGATAATTTTCTTATACTCACACAGAGTCATCGATACCAGGTCCGTAAAGCAAAAAGCTGCCATCAGCATGATCTAGAGCATCTTTTTGCATTTGTCGCAAAACTCTTTCTTTTTTACTGTCGTGCGCCGCTTGCTCGTCTGCTCTACTAATCCGCAACTCGTTTACTTGTCGCGCCCTTTCGTGAGAACTTGGCCCTGTACCGACGCATCTTTTGCATAAAGGCGAACAAAGCAAAAGAACGTTCATTGAAAGTACATGCAGCTAAGTTAGCTGCAATTTCAACAATTGTAGGGGTGCCACTGACTGACTTTGGAGGATTTTCCAAATAAGCTGATTGAGACTCTCACTATTATTTTGCGAGAAACCTCCAAGACATCGCTGCAAAAGTGCGTCCTTGCTCAAGCCCTTAGAAATGAGCTTAATGGCTTCCAGAACGTCAGTAGGACGGGCTGTGTAGCTGTGTTTGAATGATTCTAGAGCATGTGCAGCTGCAGCTTTCTGCCATTCGCACCAGGAGTCTTCACCGCTCGGGCATTTCTCGTGCTGTGGGTTCTCGTCGGTTGAACTATAGTGATGATAAGTTTCTCATGGAATTTTTCATCTTCTCAATTCAGTCATTATTACAGTGAACAGCCAGTCCATAGTAAACAGTCAATTTGACAATCAGTTTAGCAGTAAGCTTTCCTTTGCCAGAAAGGCTTTTTCTTTTTCTAATCTTCCCGGCCTTGGTTTCTGTGTTAACCTTGCTTTTTTTTACTAGTTCACGTAGACGTGTTCTCATTCTCCTTTGGACATGCCTTATGTGTTCGATTTATTTATCACAGAATCTTCACCATAAGGTTTTGCATTAATAACGCCGCTGTACGTCTTTGAGTCTCCATCTCCGATGTCATTACGAAATTTCACCCCAAGATTTTCCACCGATCGTTCGAACATTTCTGTAATTGCTGATACCTCCATGTTTCCAGAGGGTCCACCGTGGTTGGATCCACATGCTCTTCGTCTCACGCTTCGTATTCGGCAGAATCCAATTTGTTTTCCCAAGTCTTACAATCGTGGCAGTAACTGCTTTTTACAAAAATGTCAAATACCTTTCCAGTATAATATCTAAATAGGGAAGCAACGCCAAATAACGTAGAGAACCCTCTTTTTCCACGCCCCGTCGTCTGATACAGTCAATTCTGACGTTTCTAGTATATTATTTGCTCCACCCATTGCTTTTTTCTCTTCTTGTACAGCCGATGTGAAGAACTTCTTGGAAACATTTTGCATCTATTCACAATGTTTTTTCACATGTGAATTATAGATTGGGACCGATAAGAAAGCACTCGCGAAATCCATTAGTCCACAAAACTTATTGCATCCAGCTAAACCTAAGCCTAACACTTGCATTCCGAAAGCAAATCGATAATTGACATCGTATGAACCAGCATCTATTCTTTCACTGGATGGAATGTATTGAGACTGTTTACACTTTTCACATGTAACCTTGATGTTGAAACCAAGACCTTCTTTTTTGCATGTTTGGAATGCAACTTTTTCATCACACTTCACACATTAGACTAAAGTAGCAATAGTCAAAAAAATAAGAACAAAATCTATTATTCTGTAATGTTTTTGGATATCTTCTTCTAACTCTGCAGGGGGACTATATTTAATTTTTTTCACCAACGCGCTATTAGCTACCGCTTCGTCGTTATTACGCTTTTAAGGAGGGCGCTTTTTTCGGTCGGCACAAGATCTCATTACTTTTCTTACGATCGTCTCTGGTAATTTTTCGAGGTACGAACACGCACGAAAACAGAGTAAAACTTTTAGCGTCACTTGCTACTGCTCAGCACGGCATACAGCGATCAACTGATGTATACCATGCATGTATACCATGCCTCGAATATACACAACGCTACCCGAACAGACGCTTCTACCAAGAAATAGATTTGAGGATCATAAATGAATACAGCAGCGCGGCGGGTGAGCGCGCCGCGCAACTGTCGATTAGGTATAAAAATTCGGCCCGGAGCAATGGACGCTTCGTCAATTTTGCTCCGATCGACTTGAAATTTTGACACAATATTCTTGAGATATTATGCATTCAGTTTAAGAAATAAAAAAAATGCAAACAAAAATTTGTAATACCTTACCCCGCCCTTAAATGACTATATCTTAAGCGCTAACACCACTGTAGCGGCCTAAAAAAGCGCTTTTTTGACAACTGCTTTTGGGCGGAAGGAAAAGTGATATAGACATAATACTTGGGGTAGCTATTGAGCGTATATTTAAGTATATTACAAATTTTTATAAGAAAAAATAACAAAATGGCAGCACTGCAGTAATTCTCCCGAGGCATGTGATGAATTTGCGGCACGAACTATAACTGGTGCCAATTTGAATCTGGAAAAAAGAAAATAAAATCTATGTAATCTGCATGAGTGTAGCTAGTGACGTACGTAGAGGATTTTCGATTAGTTAATTTAAACAATATTTGTTAACAAATGACTGTCCTTATTTGTCGTGAAAATTGAATAATTTTATTCAAACTCTCACCAATTACACAAAAATCAATATTTCTAAAATCCCCTACGTACATCGCTAGGTACACTTATGTAGATTACATAGATCTTTTTTCTTTTTTCCAGGTATCAATTGGCACCAGTTATAGTGCATGCCGCAAATTCAACGTGCCTCGGGAGAATTCCTGCAGTGCTGCCCTTTTGTAATATTTGTTTACAAAATTTTTGTTTAATATATAATACTTAAATATTTGGTCAATAACTATCCTAAGTATTGTTTCTATATCACCTTTCCTTCTGCCCCAAAAAATTGCCAAAAAAGCGCTTTTAGGCCGCTACAGTGATGTTAGCTCTTAAAGCACCTTGAAAGACAATATTTTAGGTAAAAGTAATACTTTTTATTTCGAAACGTGGCCATATTTCGAAAAATAAACAAAATTAAGAAGAGGTACGCTCACCGACAGCTATTGCAAGTACACAAAATGTTACATATCCGAATATTTTGGTTCGAATTATCGTCCGCACCAGTTCGAAAAACGTGGTTTAGAGAAAAATTTATTGTGCTTCAACTATTGTTTTTTCCAATCAAAATGTACATGTATCTGCTTTAATATGTATGTGAAATAGCATATTTTTACTTAAGCCAAGAAAACCATTAAGTGCATTTAAAAAATTCATGGTAATAACTTATTTTTCTAAGCATAAGGGGTCCTGTCTTAAACGAAACTGCAATTGTTTACCCTCTTCCATTTCGAATTTTCTCGTTTCTCTCAAAAACTTTTGATTCTATACCGCGTTTACCCGTGCGTGCTCGCCACTCGTTTCGCCACTCGCCTCGCGTCTCGCCACGCCACTCGACGAAATGGTCGCCTTCACCAGTTGGCCCGTTGACTCGTGCCTAGAAAACCGCCGCCATCGCGAGCGTTGCGAGGCGCGAAACGCGAGGAGTGTAGCGAGACGAGTGGCGAGCATGCATGTGCAAACGCGACATTAGCGTACCGAATATAAATACGAGAAAACACTTAGCATTCGTGCATAGTGCCGATCTATACGTGCGATGGTAGGTATTTCGCGACACGGCCACTCGACTGCTTAACCTCCTCTCCGAAGTCCACAGGAGCTCAATTCGACGCGTGAAAAACTCGGTGCGACTAGAGACGAATTGATTGAACGCCAGAGAGTACCCCCTTCGTTTTTCATTCCATATAAAAAACGACCGGCCGGTTTATCGCCGGCCGATAATTGCACTTTGCGACAGAAAATGGTCGTACGCAAACATACAGTTCGGTTCGCCGGAAAATTGTTTTTCCAACTAGGACGAAAAAAAAGCGGAGCAATCAAAGGGCGACTACTCACTCTCCTATAGCTATCTACTATACAGCTTGTCACATTTTTATTGATTGATGAAAATAATTCGAGAACGTAAGGTCATACAAAAAAAAAAAGATTTCCATGAATATTTTAAGGCTTTGAGAGGGACACACTATGGTTATATCGAGATTTTTTTCGTTGAGGCGTTGAGGTCACGCGAAGGTCATCATCAGTTTTTTTTTTAATTAGGACTCATCATTCCTTGCCTAAAAAGCGTGGGATTTATTTCCAAAATTTACCACTGAAAGTCGACCTCCTGTATCAACATTGCCCAAAGTAAACCAGGTGGAGGTTGCGCCACCGCATTTTGTCCCTGCTGTAGTATGTAAGGACTCCAAATTTTGTTCCATTGCTCATTAGATAATCCTAATTCAGTCATCCATTTAGGGTCCGAATTTCGGTGCATGTTTGATGTTGCGTAATCCTTCATCCCGTGCTATCAAAAGATATGCGTCGTTATAAAAAATTCAAAGTGCTATCATTTGATTACTCTCAATACCGGAAGTACATTCAAATGAGCATATGAATTATTTAAATAGCAGAAAGGGATTCTTGATGAACACGCTGTGATCGAGGCTATAGAATATCGATGAATAACAATATAGGTATTTACGTAGTTCCATATTGCAAGTTTTCTAGTCATTTTGATCAGAAACGATTCGCTTATATTTATTTTAGTTGCATAATCGATCGATTGATCGTTTATACAACTTGATTACTACGTACAATTTGTTTGTTTTACTTCAAGTAATGATAATTAGATAATTTTGTAAATGATTTATTAAAAAAATAGGCTAATAAACCTAGTCGTTTAACGAACCTAGTTTATAAAAATGGACGGCTTAATAAAAAACTATTTAATAATTGATGATTCGAATCAACTAATTGATTTAATCTTTATATGACTCAGTCCCAAAGGAAAATGCTAATGACTTTTACATACGCCGAAAAGTACCTACGTATAATCATCTTATGTTTATATCATGCTACCATCCCGATGAAAACTGGGGCAGTATGTTTAATATTGAATAGGTTCTGCATGAAATGATCATTTTCGTTCTCTTCTATTATTGAGAGAACGGTATCTTATTGTGTACGCTAACTCATTGTTAGCGTACATATAGCAAACCCATATCGGGTTTCTCACGGCCAAGTAGAGAAAGCCAGCGAATGGTCAGACCATCTCTGGCGATGGCGTATATATCGAATGGTTTGACCATTACTTGAACAAACGAGGGTTCGTTTGTGAATTGACAGCATAGTAGACAGATAGGAAACGGTAGGCACCTTGTAAATATATATATATGTACAAATATATTGAAACATTTAAGCATTTTTTTTATTCGAAATTCGAGGAAAAATAGAAGGAGGGTAAGTCATGGGTGAAACGTAAGTATGTGCATTAGTTATTTATTATTTGTTATCCTACTACATGTGTGAACTTTTAAATTCGCGCTACGTTGTTTGAATTTGCGCGCCTATTACGATTGGGCGTGGGGTCGCTCTCGTATCAATTAGATGTTCAATCGCTCGGCCGGGGCGTGGTTTCTCATGCGGCGCGCGCACCCTCGTTAAGATAACCGCCTCCACGACGTCAGCCGGCTCGCGGTTCCTCGATTCCCAGATTTACCGTTTGTGTGTGTGTTCCAGTGCATCAGTGCAACGTTGGGTGATTGTCTGCGAGTGTTCCTCGTTATCATTTCCTTTTCCTTGTGTCCTTTTTCCTTCTTCTCTCTTTTACCTTGTGATCCTTAGATTACGATGACTTGGTATTAATTCTGTCTTGACGTCCCCTGGCAGCTACGACCCCGGAGTTGCTGTCTGGACTCACCCATACGACCGTAGAATTCTCGTGCGAGTTTACTCATCTCGGAAGGTACGCTTTTGAATCGTTTTCATCTGTACCCCCTTCTTATATTATTTGCCTTCCCCAACCGTTGCTGAGGATATCCTCCTCTTTGTCTCTTCCTGACTTAAAGCTAGCCCCCAATTGCTGAAGCTTTCTCTCTACCTCAAAGCCCTTCCCTTTGGTCTAACAACAAGCATAAACCTTCCTTTTCAACACTTTCGTGTCAAACCGGTGATTTAAAAGCTGACTGCAGAGTTGGCTCCTCCGTATTAAGAATTGCTCTTGGCAATTTTGGACATCTCATGTTGATTTCAATGGCTTTTTATGTTTCTTCCCTCTATAGTTTCTTTGTGGGTTTGATAATTTATTGTTGGGTCCCTCTATAGCTTCTGCCCTGAACTAATTTGTTCCGGTCGCTTAATAAGTCATCTAACCTATTTCCTTTCTTTATTGCAGGTGCTGGGGTGTCACGACGCTGGACCGTGTTACAATATATAGCACCGAACGAAGCAAAACTGGGTAGCTACGGACAACAGGGCCGTATTCATGATTATAATCTCCTAACCTAGGCTTTCCCTTAGAAAACAGAGATAAGATTTCGGTCAGTGATAAACGATATCCATGAAAAAGAAAGCTTCGGAGGAAAAAGTGCACAGTCCAATTTTACACTGCCAAATCATGATTTATAGCCGAAAATTGAATAAGGAGGTTATCCACGTGTACTATGTATGTCGGCAACAATTCGACCATAATGCGAGCCACGTTCAGGAAATGTGTCAATATGAATATGCGTGTTTGTGCGTGTGGGCGTGTACAGGGTGTATAAAAATGATGTGTCGCCACTTCGCCCAGTAAACCTGCAGTTTATGTTCGTCGAAGATCTATTAAAACATGGACCCGCAAAATTGATCTTGAGTCTGAAACTCAAGGTCAATTTTTTTTCACCAAGGAAGCGACGACAATGACTTCGCCAATGCTAAAGATGACCAAGACTGCCACGACAAAGATTGACTACGATAGAGATAACCGGGACTGCGACAATAAAGACTTCGATCATGATAGAATTGATCAAGATTGCGACGATAGACTTCGACAACGATAGAATTGACCGAGATTGCAACGAGAGACTTCGACAACGATAAAGTTGACCGAAATTGCGATGAAAAAGACAGCGACGATGATAGGGTTGACCGAGACAGATCAGAGACTTCGGCGATAAAGTTGACCCAAAATGCGACGACAAAGACTTTGACTATGATAGAGCTGACCGTTCCTGCGACGATAAAAATTTCAATGATGCTAGGGATGACCGAGACTGCGGTGATAAAGACCTCGACAATGATAGAGATCAACGGCACTGCGACGACAAAGACTTCGATGATGGTAGAGATAACCGAGACTGCGACAACAAAACACAGATGTTTTGATGATTTTTTTAATAACCTCCACGTGGTATATTCCGGGTAACGCTAATGATCTGCCGCTAGCGAATATGCTTAAGCAATGCGTGCACAGTCACACCCCCCACGATATGACTTTGAAATGTGTAGGTGACAATAGCTATTGTTAAGATCAAAATCGTTTATCGCAAACCTGGCCGTTGAAAGCTTTGTTTTCACCGAACAGCAGGCGTGCTGTTTGCCAGACATCAAAACTTTCTAGTTATATCGATTCGCTTTTTAATTATGCTTTAGTTCTGAATTTTATCCCTCCGAACTAAACGAAAAATACACATTTTGTATATGTCTCAACGGCTTGATATTGAAAGGTTCAGTATTAACTCGTCGTTTCTACGAGAATTAGATGCCTCTTAACGAGATAAAGTTTTTCTTCAATAAAACATTGACTTTGAGTTTTAGGGTCAAGGTTAATTCAGCGGGGCTATGTTTTGATTGATTTTCGGCAACCATGAGCTGAGGAATTGGATGCTCGTAGTGGTAACGCGACAAAGGGATATCGCAAAGATCTGTGTCACCCATCTCATGCCAATTCATCCACGTCCGCGTGGTCATTGTCAAGGCCAATCTCGACGCTTCTTGATTCCAATTAATAAAAATTAAAGTTGCTGCGTTGAAAGCCTTTTTTTATAATGATTAAAACTCTTATTCCGTGTTCCTATAAACAATATTTCGTAAGAACGCACTTTTTCGATTTTTTTCGAAATGACGTTGCCGTTTCGGGATGAAGGACATATGTCCGACCTATGGTTCCATGGTGACTTTTGTTCCTCTTGATGAGTAGAAGTTGTTAAGCCAATAAAAAAATTGACCTTGAGTTTCAGTGTCAAGGTCATTTTGCGGGTCCATGTTTTGATAGATCTTCGCCGAACACAAAGTGCAAATTTGCTGGGCGAAGTGACACATCGTTTTTATACACCCTGTACGTATTAACGGTACGAATAAAATTGGAACGCCCATTCTTCCGTGAGAGTTTCATTCAGCCATTCATCATCCAGTACAGACATCGTATTGAGCATTGATCTATAAACTTGGATTCTGGGAGATTAGGTTTTTTTTACAAACCCGCACGTCTTATTCTGACTGATAGGCCAATAATCTTTTTAATCACTCCAAATGATTAAACACCCTTTTTCAGTTCATCGATTGACTTCCATCGGTACACTTTCACGATTGAACTTTATATTCTCGAAAAACAAGCCCGCTTCGTTCATACACAAGCTCGCGCATTCAATCTTTCCTCTACATTTTTGCAATAACAAAACATCAAAATCCCTTATCGGACCTATTTGACGAGACTGACATTAACCTCTCACTACTTGATATTCTGATGCCAGCTCTACACTCTCGGTGAGGTTGGGTGAGGCGGGGTTCAACGAGGTTATGCGAGGAGAAGGAACACGAGATGGCGCGAGGAAATGACCGTCTACCCTCACGCCTTTCTTTACTAAATTTTTGTGGGTCCACACATCCGCCATTTTTTGGCCTAAAATTGACAACTTCCATGAACAAAATCCGGTTGCATAATGAATGAGGAGCTCTAGTGTAGTCACTGCACCCCGCCTTGCCTCGCCTTGGATCACGCGTCCTTTGACTCGCGCCCGAATAACCGACACCAGTCCGAGCACAGACAAGGCGAGGAGAGACTGTGAAGTGACGCGAGGGCCTCATCGACATTCTCATGCTCGCGCCACCCCGGTTAACCTCGACGAGAGTGTAGAACTAGCGTGAAATTCACTTACAAGAATGAACGTCTATCGGAACGTTCAATATAATCCGTGATGCGAGACAAGCAATTTCGCATTCTTCGCACGGATATTTATTTTCACGTACATGTTATGCTATGTTATGTTATGCACTTAATCGTAAAGGGATCTTTTGATCCACGCCCGTAAGCCAATTTGTATTTAGGAAATATGAGAAAATAAAAAAAAAGATTATTTCAAACACTTGTAATTTAAAAATTCTCAATGTACGCAATATCATGAAATCTCTCTCCTAGAAATGAAAAAAGTAAGCCTTATTACGATGTTTTTATGTCCAGGACGGGCTAAGGTACGGGAGGGGAGATGGTCGGTGACAATGATCGTGATACACATTTCGCCGTTTTACACGAGACAGACGTGTCTGGATCCCACAAGACGTTAAACCACGGGATTTCCGCATACTATTCCGGCGTCCTCGTCGTTGAGTACAATGGCCGTTGTACAACGTAACCGGTGAAGATGGAGGCTTACATAATGGACGAGTTTCGGACCCGTCCAATGGTATGTACGAACGAAGTTGCGTCAAGACTCACAACCTTCTCCCTCGATATATGTACCGAGTACCGGAGGGAACTTTTCTAAAAACGTATGTACGTGTAACTACACGTACATAACTATCGGAGAGATCTGGGAGTGTGTGCGAATCGCATCTGTCTACCCACGTACCTACCTATAAATGTATAAGCACCCAGAGTCGCCCGCGCCTCTCTTCACCTCATGCACAATAGCGTAGTTCCCGCAAGGGTTACGTTACAATGGCCGTGTACAGATACGGTCATATATGCACGCTACTGTACCCAGAGGAGGACGAAGGAGAAGCACACCAGCGCTACAGAGTACAGAGAAAGACGGCTATAGGCATGTACGATATACATGAATCCGTAGCCGCTTTATCAAAAAGCGTGGCAGCGCACTACAATATAGCAATATTATTTTACACGTGCCAGAACACTGGATTGTCTCTTCTACGAAAGTTCGTTTCAGGATAGGTATATAGGATTTCCCAATTAAAATAGGTATGACGGTATATTCACTTTATTTCATTTGAACAAGACACCTAGTACGACCGTTTTTATAAATTAATTATGACACCCGATATATCTCATCTCCACATTAATATGGAACACCCGATCTATGTTGATTACCATTATACTTAGGAATCCAGTATAACCGTCTTTCTCGTTCAAATGGAACATTCGGTATATTTTATATCGCATTAAACTCGGCCATCCGGTATATCAGCTTTTCCAACTTAGATGGGACAACAAATATAGGTTCTCTGTATCCTGTTAAACTCGGCACCCAAAATTTCCAAATGCGAACGAAATATCCGATGTAGTTCGTATTTTATTAACCTCAGCCACTCGGTATGTTGTATATTCCATGAGAGCGGGACGCCGGGTAGAACCTGTATTCCATACTTGTGAGAGATCTCAGCTTATATTAATTTACTTAAAGTTTTAGAGTAAAAAGCCCATTAAAAAATAACGAACCAAAATACGAATACAAGAAGCCTTTATTCATGAAAAGTTCGTACGTGGTTTATGTGGAATGTCTCTTCTATTCAAGGAGGTTTATCTGGTACCGAGTAAATCAAAAGAAACAATGTTATGACTAGCGTAGTCAGGTTAGTACGCTTGACAACGCCGCGATCACATAATCCGTACAGCTGTCATAGAACGACAGTTTTGTGGCTCGTGTTGTTGTTTTACCATCGAGCTATCTGACAATGGAAGAAAAGTGTACGAAGAAAAACTTTTTCTGGAAAGGCAAACGAGTAACAGAAATATTGTATAATTGTAGGATACGAAAAGTGGAAGTGGGTAAAAATTTGAGGAGTGTTGATGGGTGTAGAAATAAAAAAGTTAACCTCAAAGAGAGCGCATCTGAATATGGGAAACTCAAAGGCCGACGTATTATAAATGTGAAAACTGTGACAAATCATCTTTTCTGCAAATGCAAGAAATGTGAGACAATGGTTCTTTTGAGCAACACAGTCGATGAGACGAGAATTGAATTAGCTTCTATTTTCACAGTCCAATGCAAAGCTTATCAAGGAAAAACCCGCTGATTTTCGACTGATACAGTGCACAAAGGGTGCGTTCGGGGAGTCACTATTCGCACCATCTGGCGCTAAAGACTGTTCGCAGAGCTCGACATTAGCGCAATCAAACACGACCGTGACGTCACTACTTATGGTGTGTGACGTCATGACTGAACGCAACAAACGCTATTTCTTCCGAGGTAGTGTGACAGTTGCGGTAGCGTTTGCGTATTGCGTGAACAGCACCGAATAGCACCACACGCTGTAAGTTGTTTGTTTCAGCATGGAAAATTCGGACAATTCCGTCGAGCTCACTTTAAAAGAAGAATACAAATTACTGCTTTCACCAAGTAGTGCTCCTGGAGTTGAAACGGGTAACTTTACTCAGTGCAATAAACTAATTAATGGGTGTCATTCAACCGGTAATTAATAGGTGTGGAATTAAACAGATTATGGTCGAACAATAATTATGGCTTATAAAGCATCGTTTATTTGTAAATAATGCAATATTTTCTATTTGGTGCCGGTTTTCATTCATTTTTGTTTATTGCTGTTTTCATTTATTGGTTTTTTTAATGTATCTTCGGTCCAATTGATACCTGGAAAATTTATTTTCTAACCTTCGATGTATGAATTGTAATGTTGAATTGTGTTTTGTTTGAATGATTTATAATCATGACATATATTTCTTTTACATTCAGATTTGACCTTTGCCACTTCTTTATTAAATGCTGCGCGAGAATCATGTATGCAAGCCAGCAATGCAAGTCCTGGTGAGCACATATAGTCATCGCCCATGATAGCAATTGCTCGATTCCAAATGTGGTGCATGTATACAATATTTCACAGAAGCTGTATACCTTTTTAATATTATCAAACAATGATTTAGCAATAGCGCCTGGATTTGCGGAGGAAAATTCTTTGACGGATCAAACATCAGGTACCTTAAGTCATTTTGATCAACTTTCCTTCCTTTGCAATGTGTGATGATTGTATATGTGTGATGATATACATTATTGCTTCTATAGATAATGCTAATATTGAACTAGCAGAGGAGGCAGAAACTGAGGGAGGTGCAATTTCTGAGGATAAAGAAAGTAAGAGATCTTATTCAGACTATGTACAGTGTGCATTCTTTCTTTATTAATTGTGTAATTCATATAAAAGTTTTGCATGTCGCTGATGAAACACAGTTTTCGTGTATTTTGAAAATATTCTTTATTTTAATTATTTATGAGTAACACTGAATATTATTGAGTATTATGTTCGATATTAAACAATTAGTTTAATAACGATACATATATATTAGCTGCCTGAATTTGTGTGATATTATCCAGATGGATTTATTTCTCAGATTTCAGAGGGTCCGACACAGCTATTTTACTTTTAGTCGAGGAGTACCGGCTGCTTGAACCGTCTATGTCGTCCGGCAAACTAAGCCATAAAAAAGCGTGGATGGCGATCTCGAAAATAATGAAGGAAAGGGGTTACAACGTTTCGGACAGGCAATGTATGACGAGGATCAACACAATGAAACGCACGTACAAGTCGATAAAAGATCACAATGGACGATCTGGGAACAACAAGCGTACCTGGAAATTTTACGAAGTAATATAGTTTTACGAAGTATAATACTTGAATTTATTCAACTTATCTTTTGTTCTTCACAAATTCGCTTGAATGGTTTAGAATATGGAAAGCCTATTGGGTGAAAAGCCATACATGGCTCCGCTCAAAACAATCTCATCGACTGGAACGTCAACATCGAGCCGAAAACGATCGGAATCCCCGTGCAGCAGTGGGAGCGGCAGTTGTTCTCAATCTGGAGGAGTCTCACGTTAGTCACTACCATTCGTTGTGTTTTCAGTCAATTTTGAATTAGTTGTGATATAATAATTGGTGAGTTAATAAATATGAATACTTTCAGGCAAGCGTAAACCTTCGGATGCAATCGAAAAACTCCTTGAAGATCGTGCACGTGCTGAGGAGCGGAAAGAGAAGCGACACAGAGAACGAATGGCATTGCAGTCCAAAATCTCGGAACAATTGGACACACTCTTAACAAAATTGTAGAACGATTTCTTATAAGATATATCTTTATTTTTGTTATTGAGTGAGGGCTTTCTGCCCGACAAACAAAACTACACCGAGTTTACATTTGTTGCGAATGTCTGTGATTACATTTTTTAAACTTCAATATACAATTGTTTAAAACATGTTTTATTTATTCTGAAAAAATCCACATTCCTGATTTTTTTTTTACTCCTCTTGATTATATTACGTACAACTTTGACGACCTCCAAAAGTAATCTACTGTTTAGTCGTAAGATAATGAAGGATTTTATTAGGACATAGATTATATACATTTGTGTGGGGTTTTAAAATTGAGAAAAGTTGACATTTTTATGTTCACAAAAATAATTGAGTTATA
Source organism: Netelia virgata (assembly GCA_951802705.1). Taxonomy (NCBI): domain Eukaryota; kingdom Metazoa; phylum Arthropoda; class Insecta; order Hymenoptera; family Ichneumonidae; genus Netelia; species Netelia virgata. The sequence goes on from OX637865.1 coordinate 21,819,759, forward strand.
AATGTACGGTGCATTTCTGGGTTGAATGAACGTTTATGCAAGAAATTAATGCAAATTACTCGATAATAATGCGACGCTCAAAAATTGTACAATTGTTTGACAATCACTGATTTCCCTACTCATACGTTAACTTACTCGCTATATCGCACTCGGTTGTAAATAATAATTCTTTCAAATAACATATCAAATGTTAAATTTGTTTTCTTTATTATTTTATTATTTTCGGTTTGAATGTCACGATAGAACTACCTTGAAAACCCCCACACAAAACGATGATGATCGCTGCTAACGCTACGCTGTAGAACATTCACGGAGGTTGCTATCGCCATCACGCTATTGGCTCCGCGAACGCCGTTGGTAGTGTTTGCGTTTACAGCGTTCGTAGCGACTCCCCAAACGCACCCAAAGTGCAACAAACAAATGCACGAGCCAAATCGAGTTACCATTATGATGTGAATACGAGAGTCGCGATGGGTAAGAAAACATTTTTAAGAATAAACTAATTAATATTATGGTGCTTATTGTTTACAACTATAAGATTCAATTGTTTCTTGTAGGAGCTTTGAACGGAGGCATGGGCTCGTATCAATAAATTAACGGTTTCGTTGAATATTACTGCACTTCGTGCTTCATGTTATAAAACACACGAGATAGAGGTGGGAACGGCTATTGAAGAAATGGCTCTAGATAGCTCCATGACAGCGACTGCAATGGAGCGCGAATTGTCTATCCGGAAGGTCGACAAATTAAAAAACCTATTGTAAGTTTGTAATGTCAACATATTCAAAGTGTCCCAAAACTTTCGAAAAACATATTTCGAAAAAAATTGTAGAATTGAAGATTTTATACAATTTGAATTTTGTACTGAAATTACTTAGAAATAACTGCAAATTGAATCTTCGAAACTGCTCCCTTGGGATTGCGCACAATGCTTCAAGCTTCCTTGATGAGAAAACCCAAATTAAGTGAGATAGTTTCTTGTAAAGAGGACTTTGAGCATTGTGCGTTATTTCGTGAAAGCAATTGGCAGATTGGATCAATAATAAAATAATCATGTGTATTAAAAATCTATTCATGCGTTACTCTCATATGGATAACTACGTGATTGGAATTCCTAAATCAATGTTTTTATAATTCTAAACATATTGTAATGAAAATGTGAACTTGTTGACATCAAATTATATGCATAATATCATAAAGTATATACAACGAACTTTTTCATTATAAGACTTTCCTAATGAATTTTCCAAATGTATATGCAAATTTGAATCTGTTTGCATCAATTTCCATAAGTATTGATAAGTTGCATGCAACTTTTTAATTAAAAATGTTTTCTCATCAATTGTACATTCTTTTGTTATTTTTGAGTAAATTATTTGTCTTTATATTTTTACATGCTCAATTCAAGTAAGGTATTGTTAATTAAATAAAAGTAAATACATGATGTTTTTGTAAAAATAAAACAGCAAAACGAACTGATTTGAAAGGATTTTCTTGCAGGCCTGCCCACCTCAACACCGATTTCCTTTTTCCGACCTTGACTGAAATAAATCAGAGACATCCAAGTCACATCCTCCCAGAAAATATAGTGCGCATCGCAGTATCGTTCGACATGGGACGGACAACAAGAGGTACTGGACGGGACTATAATAGTCTTATGGGTTCAGCTGCTCTCATTGGAGTTTTTTTACGAAAAAAAGTGATTGCATACATTTCTAAAAATCGAAAGTGCCGAAAATGTGATCGAGGGCACGACCCTACCGATCATGACTGCAGATTGAATTTCGAGGGTTCTGCTAAGGCAATGGAGCCTGAAGCTGTAGCATATCTAGCAACAAAAAATAAAATTTTCGAAGCATGTCATGTTGAATTAGGAATTATGATTGGTGACAACGATAGCAGCGCAATCGCATCTGTACGTGCGGCTAGCCATCATGAAATTATAAAACATTCCGATAAAAACCATACGAGTAAAGGTGTCGTTAATGAGCTCTATAAGATAAAGAAAATATCACAAATAGCTCAGTCGCAATAAATCATCTGCAACGCTGCTTTAATTATTGTGTGACTCAAAATATAGGAGATTCTGCAAAGATGGCTAAACCAATAACAAATATTACACGCCATTGTTTTAATGACCATAAAAATTGTGGAACATGGTGTGGCCATCATGCAGACCCAGAATCGTATAGGCATTCTGCAATAGAAGATGGTTTCAAGAGCGAAAAATTATTTGATGCGTTACAGTGTACATTTGATATACTAGCTTCCAGAACGGACAGATTTGCAGCAGGAGTATCCAGTATAATTGCTAGTAAGGCACCAAAAAGTCGCTTTTATGGCAAAACAGCTTCAGGTGATGCTCGGTTAGCATGTGCTATTAATACAACAAAATTATGGAGAAGGGGATACATAAGCAAATTATCCGAAAAATTGCATTTATCGCCTGCAAAATATGCGGAAAAATATGACGTAACAGTTGATACTACATCAAATAAAAGATATCTAAGATCGAGTACGCAGCTATTTAAAAAAAAGGCGTCTATTTTTAAAAGCTAAAAAAACAGAATTACGGCACAGAAAAGAACGCTTGGAAGGTTCTCAAACCTACCAATCAGACATGGGGTTATTGAACGCTGATATGCCTCCCATTATTGAAATTTCTTCTGAAGAATTCAACAGTTCTTCATCACACATATTAGTCTTTTTCGATCTAGAAACTGGAGGTTTTTCTAAAACAGCAGACATTTTACAAATAGCTGCAAAACCCGACAATTCGAATTTTTCGGGAACTTTTACGCAACTCCTACCCAACAAATTGACGAAAAAGCCAGCAACATAACAGGTTTAGGAGTGGTCGCGGGGCAGCTACATTGTCATGGAAAAGTAGTTCCATCGGTAACTCTTTTGGATGCTTTACTACAATTGTACAATTTCTTGGAAGGCTTGCTAAACAATGCGTTTTAGTTGCACATAATTGTACATTTGATCGCTCAAGACTTTTAGCAGCTATTCAAAAAACGTTTCTCACACAACATTTCAAGCGGTAATATTGGGTTTCTCAGATTCGTTGGGCATTATTAAAAAAATCACTAAGCAAACTGGAAAGGGAGAAAACACATTGGAACAACTAGCAGATACTCTACAAATATCTGCGTCCAATGCTCATAATGCTCTTGATGACGCCGTGATCCTTGAGCAACTCATTAAGAAACTCGGCATCTCCGATCAAACTTTTTTTGAAAATACATAGACATGGGACAAAGCAATGAAGAAACAAAAGCTTAACGAAGAATTGCCCAAAGTTTTAGCGAAGTTAAACAATTAAAAAACTTGTACTACACATGCTATTTGAAAAAAATGACATATAAAAGATACATACAAAAAATATAAATTGATGGGCTTGGTGGATCTTTTTGGCGAGGATGAAAATGGAGAAATTAAAGTAACCAAATCCAGATCTGTGTCAAAAAAAATTTGCGATTATTTGGAAAAAAGTCTTTCGTCTTGTTTAGAGGATTGATATCTCCTCGTTTGTTAAAGTCGGAATTTACGTGAATAATATAAAGTATTTTCGAATACTCTTCCAAAGATTAAAAAAAAAACGTAGTTTTAAGATTTCACATGTGAGATTAAACGTTTCATATTCTATATTTTATCTGATTTATATAATGTGATACTATTGCAGAGAGCAGGGCAGCCCCCAAACGCAGGGGGACAAGAGGGACGGCCATGCAGGTCAAGCCCAGAAATGGCACCTCGTATTCCGACATACTCCGGAAAATACGGACGACAGTGGACCGGACGAAAAGCCACGTTCAGGTGACGAACATGAGGAAGACGAAAGACGGACTGTGTCTCCTCAAAATACAGACAAACACGGACGGACGAGAGGACTTCCGACGCGCGCTCCAAGAGGCGGTCGGCGATACGGGCAGTGTCAGGGCCATGATACCCAGGGCACAACTCGAGATCGTGGACCTGGACTGCGTCACAACCACAGAAGAGGTGACACAGGCACTGAAATGAGAAACGGGACGAGACGGGGACTTCAGGGTCCATATATTCGGTCCGAACTGGGCCGAGCAGTATATGGCGGTCTGCGACCTCGAAGCGCAGGAAGCCAGGGCGCCGCTGGGCCGGGGCCGGATCGCGATAGGATGGGTACGATGCTGGGTGAGACAACGACTTACAGTGACGAAATGCCACCAGTGCCTAGGATACGGACACACGAAGGTCAACTGTACGAACAAGGACCGGATGAAAAGCTACAGAAAATGTGGCGAGACGGGACACTACACGACGGACTGTAAGAACAAACCGGCCTGCCCCCTGTGCGCCGAGGCGAGACATACGGACGCAACAAACCTCGCGGGAAATGGAAGGTGCACGGTTTTCCGGGTCGCGCTGGAGGAGTGCAGGAAGCACGCCGGAAGACGGACAGAATAATACAGGGAAACATGAACCGAAGCAGAACAGCGGACATGTTACTGCCACAGATAGCCGACGAACACGATGCAGACATACTGATCATGTGGGAACCGTACAGGAGAAGGCCGACGCGGATGTGGATTACGAACGCAACAGAGACAGCGGCTATCTGGGTGAGGGGCGCGGCCCGATCCCGGATGACCGATGGCGGCGCTGGTGAAGACTACGTCTGGACCGAGGTTGGCGCTGTCACTTACGTCAGCGTCTACTTGACCCCGAAATGCGCCGTCGCGGAGTTCGGGAGAAAGGTAGCGCTCCTGGAAGACGGAATTAGGAGTCTGCCTGGAGACGTCGTGGTGGCGGGGGACCTCAATGCGAGGGCGATCGAGTGGCGAATGAAAGTGACGAACAAACGAGAACAGCTACTACTGGAAATGGCCGCAAGGTTAGATCTGGTGGTAGTAAATACAGGAAGTACACCGACATACAGACGCCCAGGATTTGGCGACTCCATTCCTAACGTGACACTGACGATAGACAGAATACTGCCACGGGTGGGGCGATGGCGGGTGATCGAAGACTACACGGCCAGCGACCACCAGTACATCGCTTTCGAAGTGGCAGGGTGAACAAAGACGCCACGAACGAGGACCTAGCACCCCCCACGGTGGAACATGAACAAACTCGACGTACAGAAACTCACAGAAGAGCTGGCGGCAGCGCCAGTTCCGATAACGAACGCCCCCCCCCTCCTCCAGTTGACTGGCCGCAAAGGGCAGAACGACTGACAGACGAGACGGCCAACCTGACGATGCGGCTGTGCAACAGCACAATGCCGGAACGGGAACACAGACGTAACCAACGCGCACAATACTGATGGACGGACGAGATAGCCGAACTGCAAAAGAACTGTCTCAAAAACCGACGACGTGCCACGAGGGCCGGCGGGAGACCTGAAAAGGAAACCCTTCAGGCCGCATACAGGACAGAACGGAAAAAGCTGACAAACGCCATACGGGACAGCAAAGCGCGATGCTGGAGGCAACTCTACGAGGAGGTGGACCAGGACTCTTGGAGAACCGGTTACAAAATTGTGACCGGCAAACTAGGGGCCCGGATCCCACCAGAACTCAAAGACGCTGAAACCGCGGGACGCATCGCGGACGGACTATTTCCGACGCATCCCATCCGTACGGACGCAACGAACGAACACGAGACTACGGAAAGCCCCATCTTCATCGCGGCGGTGCTCACATGAGCAGCCAAGGCGATGAAGACTGGTAAGGCGCCAGAGCCGGACGGGGTACCTGTCGAGGTTGTCCGACTGATGGCTAGCCTGAGGCCGGACATATTTCTCGACCTGTAAAATACGTGCCTAACGACAGGGACATTCAGCGACCGATGGAAGACGGCGCAGGAACAGCTACCCAGACCAAGACTGACAGACGCAATGCAGACGGGAGGAGGCCTTTCGGACTAGCAGTTCGGCTTCAGAAGGGGCCGATCGACTATCCGGGCCATCCAGCGGGTGGTAGACTCCTTCCGGGAGACAGACAGACACTGCCACGTAGCACGACCCATCGTACTGCTGGCGACACTAGACGTTAGGAATGCTTTCAACTCGGTCGGGTGGGTGGACATACTGGAGGCGCTGAAAAGTAACTTCGGGGTTTCACCATACCTGATCCGAGTTGTGGAGGTTTACCTGCGCAACAGACGGATAATATACGAGACGACGGAAGGACAAAAACCGAGACACATCACTTGGGGGGTCACCCAAGGATCCATATTGGGACCAGACCTCTGGAACGCAATATGCGACAGCCTGCTCAGACTGGAGCTCCCGCTCGGGGTTCGCCTCGTTGCTTACGCTGACGACGTGATAGCAGTGATCGTCGAGCGGTTTCCAGAATTGTCTGGTTCAGTATAAACTGAACCAGACAATGAGACGGGTCGGACGATGGATGACAGAGCACGGACTGCAATTAGCAACGGAAAAGACTGAACTGGTGTTTCTTACACGGAAACGCATAGACACAAGAATACCGATGAAAGTGGGAACAGACGAGATCGGGGCCAGAGGGGAAGTCAAGGCCCTGGGGGTGACTCTGGATACGAAGATGACCTTCTGGCCTCATATACGAACGACAGCCCAAAAGGTGGCCAAAAGGGTAGCATCTTTAAGCCGCCTGATGGCAAATACGAACGGACTGAGACCGGGAAAACGGAGACTTTTAATGTCAACGACCCACTCGATCCTTCTCTAGGGCGCGGAGATCTGCGCGGACTCCCTAAAGACGAGAAAATACTGCCCCGCAATGGCGACAGTATAAAGACGGGAGGCTTTGAGAATCGCCTGCTCCTACCGGACTGTCTCAGCAGAGGCAGTGCCGGTGGTGGCGGGCATAATCCCCATCAATCTTCTTGCGGTCGAGCGCAAGAAGATCCATGACAGAGCGGAGGGCAAGACACGACAGGACGCTGCAAAGACGGAAAGGGACAGGACCATGCAAACGTGGCAACAGCGATGGACAGACCGGAAAACGGGCAACTGGACGAGACGGCTGATAAAGAACCTGAGGCCACGGACCGAACGGGACTTCGGGGACGTGAATTTTTACGTCACCCAACTATTGACGGGACACGACAACTTCAGAACACCTTTACAAAATGGACAAAGTGCAGACGCCAGGCTGCACCTACTGCGGACACGAACAGGACGATGCGGAGCATACGCTTTTTGAATGCATTCACTGGACAGAAGAACGACAGAGACTGGAGGCGACCTTGGGAATCGACATCACCCCCGATAACATCGTGCGGTTGATGCTCCGGGGAAAAGAGCAGTGGCAGCAGGTTGCCACATACACAAAGACGATACTTGGACGAAAAAACGCAGACGGCTGCCTAACATGACGGACCCGGCGCGACAAACAAATGAAAGACGGAAGTAAACAGCGCACAAAACGACGAGACGGACGTGGACCCCAGGCTAGACGCAAAATCTTCGTTATAGTACCTAGACGGGGGGGGGGGGGCATAGGAGGTGGCGGTTTAGCGGGTAGTCGGGGGGGGGCGGAAGTGGGCTGTCCGGCCAGGAGGCCAGCATCACCACCAGCCCGCATGACTGGTGGTATCCATAAATGGATTCCCCACCTCCTCGGATAAAACAAAATAAAATAATAATAATAATAATAGTAATAATAATAACGATCTCAAATTTTTACTCCGCGGGGGAGGTTCCGCAGGAGCCCGGGTGATATTAGTCGTAAAAGCAAGGAAAGCAGAAAGTGTTGCGGCATCTCGCACACTGTACAAAAGAAGCTTACTTACAGGAGCATTTTTCTTTTAATACGTCGATCGGGAAACATACTTCATTAACGTTTAAAACAAATTCCCGGTTGTCGCACAATTGGGAGGCAAACCAAGCATATCGAATCATGTCATTGAAAATTGGGGAGGACAGCTGGTGATGGACGATGGATTGGATTTTCAAGCAGTCCTCTCGGGCGTTGATTTCCCGTTGTCTCTCGACCAGGTACGCGCAGTTTTGCAGTCGCTTTATGAAAATCTTCACCTGCCGATAAAAGTAGACGTCACACTTTCGTTTTTGAAAATTTCATCGTACGTCACGGCGTCTATCTGTCCTTCCCAAGAATCGATGAGTAATAGAAATTGTTGTTGTCTCACGTAGGGCTTCAATACGTCGACCAGGAATTGTTTGTATAATTTGGTAGTCAATTCGCCGGATTTTTATGAGGTCAGGACAATATTGTTATATTTTCGGACGTACTCATCGACCGATTTCTGTACCCTGGGCCCGAATGCCCCGGTTGTCTCTTGCACGCATATGAAGTCGAAGGGTAGGAGTTTCCCAGCCAAAGTGACCACATATTGCGCAGTATATAAATGCGTCACCTTATTCATATTCTGCCTTTGAACGAAAACAGCCTTTGACCCTTTCACTGGGAGAGTCCTGTTGAACGTCGATTGGTATTGACAGCCTGAAAAATATTCATAAAAAATAATTCGTATTTATTATACAAGTAGTGATACTTTAATTAATAATGAACAATAACAAATGTGCTTTTAAAATACCTGTTTAATCTGTGTTGATGACGAAATTGGGGTCGAAATTTGGTATAAGGTGACGAACCGCAATTTGAAAATCTTCGGCAGCCCTCGAGATTTCTTCCATGGACAGGGTGTCTCGCTCTGATACAAATTTCATTATCCTTTGTTGACGGATTTTACGATTATTCTTGAATTTTGTAACCCACGATTGAGAGACTTTAAGGTCGAAATCTGGAAATTGACTTGCAGCAGCCAAAGCGCACTGCTACAAATTCCGTGTAGTGACTTGCTGATGATTTTGCCGAGCCTCGATGAATCGATCGTAAGTCCAAGAATCGACGATCGCAAATTTATCAGACACTGTTCCACCACGTTTAATGTGCTCTTCCCATGCCGTCAAATGGTAATATCGTTTTAGGCGGGTGCGCTCTTTGTTGTGCAGAGTTTTCAAAGTCTACGTCGGATGAGCTTTGACCAGGTTAACGGCTTCTACTTTATACTCCAGTGGAATACCGTCGCTGCATGCTCTCGACTTTTTTTCGTCCGGTTCGTAATCGTCGTCGTCAGACAAATTTGCAGTCGATTCTTGAACTTCTGCGAAAGCGTTCGCATCGTCAATTTCATCCCTCATGCCCAGGAAGGGGACTGGCTTTTCCCAAAAATACGCCGCACGAACAAACGTTCGGTTGCTCCGAAAACTAACGGCCACATGTCACAACGCGCCCTGTAACCCCGACCCTTTGGTTATAAATTCTTTATGCCGGCACAACTGTTCCGCAGGTAGGTAGTATTGGAGCAAGACCCGCCGATCCCAATTTTTGGCGAAGGACAAGTTCTACCTACCTACCCAAACACGAAACATCTGCTCATAAGCAAAAATTCCAACATTTTTAAACGTGAACGACGTGGGTGTATGTTTTGAAGAACAAAAAAGAATTAAAGCTGAAACCGCGCATACCCATAAATCTGATTCCAAATTTTCATTGCCGGTAACTAGTGCTATCTCTCACTCGATGTGACTCTTCCCGGCGCTAGTATAGTATCAAACGGGACCTTAACGATACCGTGTGACCATGATTTGCCGAAACTAAAAAATCACGTCACAATATATATACAAACACATATACAGTTGTTCATGAAACGGGTACCTAATCGGGTCTGGACGTGAATAGCGTAAAATAAGAAAAGTTTCAATGCGCGTGGATCGCCAAGGGTCGTTTTACGGTGTTAACAAAACAAAGCAAAAAATGCTCAGTCACTGTATGGGCATTATATGCACGCACATGTATACATAGCACACCCGGTAGATTATTCGAACGCATCGGAGATATTTTAGCAGGTGTGGGAGAACTAGCGGTAGTACCAAACTGGCTCACAGTGAGGGGGGCAATGGTGGTGAAGCTGCAACAACTCGCTTTGATAACAATTTATATTTCATATTAATAAACGACTTATGATGAGATTCTCTTACAATCCCGTTCGATCAAGACATATTACATCAAATCGTGTAAGTTTAAGCCGGGAAAATAGCGCGCTCTGGGGTGTATTCAACTACAAAAGCCATTACATTTCATGAAGTCAGTGGGAGAGCATAAAGCGGGTCTGCGTTCACAACAACAACTACCATGTTATGTTACTAAACAGTTAGTGCCATTTTCGAAACTGATAATGAGTACCTCTGCATATGAGACGTTATGAATTATAGTATTCGACCAATACCACGCGTTTAATATGTTCGAATATAATTACGCGATTGATTATTATTTTTGCTATCATTGTAAATTGTGGTATTATATAGTATTATGTGGTATAATATACCCGTATGACTGGATCGTGGGTAGACGAAATTTTTGCACCAATTTCCGGAGACCCCCGTAGGCTTTTATACGAAAATCACCCTCTATGCTTAAACGGGCGTATCCCCCTCGCAACCTCTATCCCCGCACATACTGTACGCATACACCTTTATAACAAAGGTTTCAATTTACATCCATGCATATTTGTGTCATGTGAAACATGTATATGAGGTATTCCACAGGAGATCGGCCATCAGACTGACGACCCCTCTTTGATATTGACCAAAAAATTTTCCCTCACAGTACTTAATGAAAAGAGCAAGGCATGCAAATTTTCAGATAGTTTTCGCCATTGTTTTTGAGTTATGAATTTTTGAAAATTCCGAGAAAAAAATTCAAATGCAAATAACTCCAGAGCAAGACATTTTTAGTAATGTTATAAGTGCGTCAAATTATGCGTCCTGAACTGCTTTTCGAGAGAAGAATAACGAAAAAATGATTTACAAATTTTTCGATGTTTATTTTTTGATCAAATCAAAAAACATCAAGTATGACATTACCGATTTGTTTTCAATTTTTTCCCGAATTCCTCTTGCGATTTCGAAAAAATCTAGACTAGTTTCATCGTGGAATCTCGATATTGACTATGTTTTTAATATTTTGAAAATGATGGGAAAATCGAAATTTCAATGAAAGTCAACCAATATAATAAGAGATTGAGATAGAAACCATTTATTTTTGACAATAATAATGTTATTCGCGAATTTGTGGTTTTAAGATTTTGAACGATTCAAAATTGTCTGAAGATGAACATTTTTTTACATTGAGATCTTCATTATTCCCGGGGATTATGCAATGTATTTGTTGCGTTCCTGGTATCCTTTTGGTTTGCTTAAATCGTGATTCCAAACGGCTTTTGGCAGCTTCGTAATCCTCTTGAAGTGAAAACTTGACCATGATATTTGGTAAATCGTTGGGTTTCGATACCCATTCGAACTGGCAAATAAGTGTGGGCATCCAGTAGGTGTTGCCTAAAATGCCGAAGCGGCTGATGCTGGCAGGCCACATTTTGAAACAGGTCAATTTTCATATGCACAGATTCAGTTATGCATTCATGATAAAGCAAATAGAAGAAGGTGGATATGTGTGGTCGAGTATGATATAACGAATGAAGTGTGAATAATAAAAATCTCGTGAACATTTTTTCATTTTCAGAAGGATTTGAATCATTCAAAATTTTGAACCAAAAATTGAATAAAAACACGAATAAAATTATTATCATCAAGAATAAATGGTTTCTACCTCAAACTCTTACTATATTTATTACCTTTCATTGAAATTTCGATTTTCCCATAATTTTCAAAATACTGAAAAAAATAGTAAATATCGAGATTTCACAATGAAACTAGTCTAGATTTTTTTCGAAATCGCAAGAGGAATTCGGAAAAAAATCGAAGACAAAATCGGTAACGTCATACTTGATGTTTTTTTATTTTATCAAAAAAAAACATCGAGAAATTTGTAAATAATGTTTTCGTTATTCTTTTCTCAAAAAGTAGTTCAGGACGCATAATTTGACGTACTTATAACATTACTAAAAATGTCTTGTTCTGGAGTTATTTGAATTTGAATTTTTTTTTTCGGAATTTTCAAAAATTCATAACTCAAAAACAATGGCGAAAACTACCTGAAAATTGCAGTCAATATCAAAGAGGGATCGGCAGTCTGATGGCCGATCTCCCGTAGAATACCTCATATATATATATATATATATAAATTTAATATGTATAAAATTGTATCTCCAGGGGTCGGTACGTGTGCTTGCGAACGCGAAAACATGTGTGTATATTGATGTACGAAACGATTTTACACTATTATATATTACTGCACGAGCACGTGTACCGTATACACGTTCAAGTAGACAGTATTGTAAAAGCGGATACGTGGGCGGATATTCGGATCGCAGCATCGTCAACGAGAAGAGACGAGACACATTGGCCTAAACTGTTTTCCGTTAGAATGGAGGTAAAGCGACGCGTGTATGAATGCGACAGACCCTGTTACAATGTGTATAGCTGTGCGTCATATACGTGAGAGAAGAAAGAGAGACACATCGACGGTATATACTCGTATATGGAACCACCTTGACTCTGCCTGTGCTCTCCAACGTTCACTCTGTACCGCACTTTCTTTGTATGGACATCTATGGACTATTCTCTTCTTCTCTGCCTGTCTGCCTGCCTGTCTCTCTCTCTCTCTCTCTCTCTCGCTCTATCAATACGATATACGAAGACCCCAGGGAATATTTAATAGAGGAAGAACCTGAAGAGAACATGGTACAAAATGGTACGAAAGAAAGAGAACTAGGTGTCCAACAATCACGGCGACCATCCAAGGCATAAAGGTACAAGCACTCATAGATAGCGGGAGTGAAGTATCGTACCTATCCGAGGAGTTCTACCAAAATCATGAAAAAGAACTACACCAATTTCTCCAATTGCCAGTCACCGGGACGAAAGCGGTCAGTGCATTCGGCGGAGTAGCTAAAAACATCAAACAACAAAGCAGTTCTGGCTGGTCACTCACCGGAAAGTACTCTGAAAAAGAGTCTTACTCGGGAGGGACAAAGTGCTCTGCAAAGAAGCCAACAACCAGGAAAACGAAGGCAGCATATTCTGAAGAAAATATTACATTACTTACGTCGTGCGACAATAACGAGTATCGCGCATTTGACGTTTCACGCAGTATCAGCTGAAACAAATAAATACGAAATTAAGGTAATTCTATCGCGAAGGGGCGTATTTTGTAGGGGCAACCGGGGGGCCCCAAACAAAAAGTCTAAAAACATTACTATTCTTTCCATAATGCATATTTATATGTTTATTTACTCGTTAAAAGTATTTTATCAAGTAACTTTGTTTATTATAAGATGTTTCTACTTTGGTGAACTTTGTGCGTGGGACGGACCTGCTGGAAATTTGGCAACATTGACTCTCGAAAATTCTTATCATGACATCGTAGCTTGCGTGCGATGCTTGCATTTATTATGCTGTACAAAAATGAGTCAAGACGATGAACGCCGGGAAAAAGTGCAAAAGTTTAACGTTCACAATGAACGTGGAAAAAACGCGGACAATTTATGTGTTTAAAAAAAACAAGCACGGGAAAGTTTAATCACGGCGTGTGCAGAAAGTCGTGAGCGAAAAAAAGGGCAAGCAAGTTCGCTACTAACCCGGGTACTGCGCTGTTCTTGGAATGTGTAGAAATCGACGAGTATATGAGCGGCGCATAAAAGCTTCAAGGCCCTTTTTCTTGGAAACGTATGGCTAGTGCGCTCTATTACTTACGAGGTGAATACCCTTAAGGTATACTACTAACCTGCCAAGTCTCATCCCGAAGTCAATTTCCGAAACCATACGGTCTCCTTGCCAGCTATTGGAGTCATATATATGACGAAAAGAACATATATATATATAATCTGGCGGTCCGTATACGCCGATCGGGTCTTTCCGTGAATGAGACAGGCGTACAATGATGACATATGTCTATATAATCGAGACCCCTACGCGTTGCTCGAATGATTCGAGATACGAGCGAGCGAAATGTATGTGAAGATCCGCATGTACAACTTGCGTAAAGCCGCCGATGTTTTTTTTATTCTTTCAGCTACTAAATCTGTATAGATGAATTCAAAATTGTTGAAACAAAATTAAATAATGTGGAGAAAATATAACTTATCGTCGTCGGTCGAGCTCCACCAAGCTAGGGCTTCAATCTCTCTTGCTATAACAATATATTATTTTGCAGAGATAGAAGAGACTTGGACGAGCAGCGCGGGATCGCCGCGGCTTTTTCTTTTTTTTCGTATAATGTACTTGGCTTCATTATTTTGGCATATTTCGATTGCCGTCAAAAATTTCGTAGACGGGTATATTATTTTGCGAGATATAATGAATCTGAAAATAAAATTTCAAGACATTTCTAGAAACACGTAATTATTCATTATTTAGCCGTGTTCACCAATCGTAATTAATTGCATTAGCTATTTCGCTGTAAATAGCCTAACCAACTTAAATTTTGTTTGAATGATTATTATTAAAGTGATTGGTTCAGCGGGCACCGCGAGAAAGCAATCAATATCCCCCCCATTGAAGCCCGTAGCTCATCGAGCCCCAGGGAAACGCCGGAAACGACTTTCAACGCTTCTCGGCGCGCTCTGATTAGATTTAAAAAAAATTTTTAATGTATATCTCTATTGAAAATATCCGTAATGTATATTTGCAATTTTTGTTTGTAATGGTCTCATCTACCTTAGAATAAATTCTGCTATACCTTATGAAATTCGCCCTGTATATGACTCCGTTAGCTGAGCCAACTTCGGGGCATTGGTACAAAAGTACTCATAGTTCGATATTTGGCCGTTCAGATGTCGCCTCGCCGGACCAGCTCTCCAGGTTTCAAGTTTTGTCGAGTGTTGCTGATCTCTCTACTCATCTCTGCTCATACAATCACGGTTGAATTTCACTTAGGTAAGATCGTTTAATCGTTAATTATTGTTGCCCCGTGTACCACGATCTTACAGACTTCCTAGACGATAAGCTTGCGAAATTATTAAACTGCTGTATACGATTCATATTTGATCTGCGACGGGATGTGAGGGTTACGCCGCTTAGCCATAAGCTAAAATGGCTATCAGTTAAGTGTCGGCGTCTTTACTTTATGGGAATCATAGTATACCGTCCTCTATTCTTAAGGTTGCCGCTTTATCTAAACGAATATAGATCATTGTACCTTTTCCATTCCCAACCATCGTCAACCACTTTTCATCGCTCCTTTCAAATCACTGCTTCTCTCTTCTGGCACTCGCTGACGGCCGATATCAGACATGCTCCGTCATTAATCATTTTCAAGGAATGGCCTATTCAACTTTCTGTTACTTACCGAGACACAGGAATAATCAGTTTTTATTGCGGCTACATATGTAGTGTTGTTTCATAAACATTAGATTACTTAGTAGTACGTTTTAGTTATAAGTTAGCATTGTATCGCTATATGGATGTATATATTTTTTTTTATTTCTGCAATTACCCCACAGCACTGCTAGGGTATAACAATAAATCAAATCAAATCAAATCTCTCTCTCTCTCTCTCTCTCTCTCTCTCTCTCTCTCTCTCTTTCTCTCTCTTTCTATCTCTCTTATGTACCCTGATAAATCATGTGTATTTCTTCAGGTAGCGCTATCGTTCACTGTATCCACGGGGGTGGTATACATGTATGCATTTCCAGGATAGATGAGTCCCGTCGGCGAACGCGACGCCTCGCACGTTTGTACCGTAGACGCGAACGGGATGAAAGATGACTCGCGAAATATACATGAGACCAACGGCACATTCCAAAATGTCTACCTCGTGCGTATACATATTGCTATACACGAAGCCGCATGATGAATTAGAAATAGTATAGGACTACTCCGCACCAAGGATACGTACGTGGAGGAGACATGAGTACTGCAGCCTCGGGAACGAATAGCTACCAGGAATTGCACTTGACCCACTCATCTCTCTCTCTCTCTCTCTCTCTCTCTCTCTCTCTCTCTCTCTATATATATATATATATATATATATATATATATATATATATATATATAGCCTAGTTCGATGTACCAGAGTGGGTTGCACTCTAAAACAGTGCTCGTTTGACTCTCCTGCTCTCTATGGGGTGCACGAAAATCAGGAGAAACTATCGCCCAGTCGTCGTGGGGAAACGGATGCACCTATAAGTGGTATACATCACTATTCGATGCCAACCGTTAAAAATAAAAATAATATTAATAATAATGGGATAAAACCTTACCGACAAAATCATGTTTAACAGTAGATCAGACATCACACTAATAGACAAAATACAAAAAAATCACATATCCAATCGAAATACCCGAGTCGAAATTTTTGGGCGCTCCGACAATAACTCAAATCGAACGGAGTGGCGAGGGTCCAGATGGGGTTCCAACCTATGCTAGACGGTATCTGCGGACCGTCCGCTGACCCTCCAAAATGGCAGAAAATTTACACTTGGAGTTAAGCTAAGTGTGCGGACGGTCTCGTGGAACCTCTACAACCACCCGGGAACCCTCCTTCGCGCCCTCGTCCAAACCCTCCAGACCCGTCCTTTGAGGCTACTGCGGGCGCGTCCCATACACCATCGAAAAACTATTTACAGATTATAACGTTATGTTTCCTGCTTTGTTCAGTGTGCCCCTATATATAGCTGCGCAATACATACATATTTGTTCGTGTGAGGAATAGGGACATAAATTTCTCACCCAACTAGAGACCCTTTAAGGATATTAAAAATACGTCGTAGCATTTTTGCTGACTCGCGGCTCTCTTTTAGACTACTTCCCTCGGATATATACCAATATGTCACGACACCGTCCGCAAGAAGCGTAGTCATCTGTCGGACCTCTGGCGGTATTGCCAGCGTGACAATTACTCGAGACATTTGGATCGAGGGCAAGTTGTGGAGAGTCCACGATGACATCAGATTCGAGCTGGAGGGCGCGTTGGCATTGAGGGCAGGGTGGCGGTTGAAACGCTACAAAGGAAATGGAGTCTAAGAGGTTGAAAGGAGCAATACAAATTTTGACTCGGGTAAGCATGCCAGCCGACACAAACGTTCCATAAAAATACACAGAAAAAATGGAAAAATACAACGAACCAGCACAAGAAATTAAACTTACTTATAGGAAACAAAACACAGTAAAAATATACCGGGCTGAAAAGCAAGGGGTGTGTGCTACCTTCATTGCGCTTGGTGCCGTCAGTTTTTTTCGCAATTGAACATTAGAAGCGAATGATGTAGAGCCGAACAGAAGCCGGCGTATAGAACTTTGGGGTGGAAACCATTCTGCTAGATCGTCATGTGTGTAGCGAGAAAAAACGCGATAATCGATCTTTCGAGAGTATAAGAGCGTACGGCGAGGTACGGCGTACCTACGTACGCCGCGATATGAATACGATATTGACCAAATATGCACGTTTCGTACAAATGTAACGACCATTTGATGTGCGAATTGCAATTTGTGGAAATGCGCGATGAACATTGCCAAATGACACTCTGGATGGAAATTTACCGATTTTCCACCAATTACCGATTATACGTGGTAAATTTGATAATACTGTTACCGGAGGATTTTCTCGACATCATAAGAGCCTGAGATTGTCGGATGTCATCGAGACGCCCCATAGCGAGTCGAGTCTACGACGTCGCGCGTTGACCAAACTCGTGGCTCTCTACGCCTTTCGGGAATCTTCGGCAACACAGGGCCGAGAGTTTCGACGTTAGCGCGACGATTCCCATATTTCCCCTTATCCATCGATCCTGCTCGCCGATCAGGGAGCCGTACTCGATCACACAGCCAGTACGCGATCGACACTCGATCGCGTACTGGCTGTGTGAGCAGACGCGTCTCGAGACAGTAGATAACAAATTAGAGAATCGTCTAAATTTACCAATTTTGCCCGGTGAAAGTAAAGGAAAAGAGTTCCGAATCCTAACGGGTGTGAATTTTTTGTCACTTGGTGCTTGGAAAGAAATCGGCGGAGAACGCTGTGGAGCGAAACTTCTTGTACCCAAACTTTGTCAACCACAAGTAAGAATAAATCTGTTTCTTTATCCGATCATTGGGTCGTCCATTGATCTAGCGAAGCTTATTTGGTCGTTCAACGGAACTCCCCCTTAAGAATCTCACGTATCAAATTATTTGTCAAATAAAAGTGTCGTTTGTCAGAACGGAAAACTGACTGGCGCCCAAGAACCCATAAATGGAACTTATTAATTATCGTCAAAAGCGCCCCGGCAGCCGACGGACCCCAGCCGCGCCGGGTGGATATTTTAAAATAAAGTAAGAATAGAAATATCGATCTCAATACATTTAATTCTGATTTTCACATATCTGTAAAATAATGTTAAATATAAAGCATTGCAATACATTATAAATGAAACGAATAAATAAATAAATAAAATCTTAGAGGTCCAACAAAACTCTGAAATCGTCTAGTAAAAAAGAAAAAATCTTTCTGTACCAGTATTAGGTCGCGACGTGTGAACAATATTTTAACTATAAAAAAAACTGTGCCAATGAGGCAGCAACAACTACCAAGAAAAATCCCAGACTATAAAGTTTGTATTTTTGATATGAAGATTCCAATTAAGCTCAAAGAACTTTAACTTGCTGATATGGAAACAAAACACAGTAAAAATGTATGGTTCATCAGGGAGACTTGAGGAAAGGAGTCTCATCTCCCATATGAATGGGGTAGTAAAAGCGTCATAATATGTATCACGTTGAAAGCCTACAGATTTTGCCACGCGTGTCGCCTCAAGCGTCTGTCACTGACCAATAGCAGTATTTCCATTAGGTAGCAACTAACCGCCTATTTTGACATTTCAGGTATACATATTAATTACGCGTATGGTTTATACTGTTTATACTAATTGTTTCAGACGTGTTGTTATAAACAATTAATAACAGAGAGGTTATTAATTGTTTATATTTTAAGGTAAATTTATTATTATTATTTATAAGACTTGTGTCCTCCCGATGTACCGATGAATTAAAAAACTTAACATATTTTAATTGTCTTTTGTGGCCTTGTTTTTCAAAAATGATTCAAACCAATTTTCCTAATGCCTATCTTATTTATATCTTATTTAATAAAGGTATCATTTAATCAATAGTAAACCTTTTCTACATGTGTTTTCTTTCATAAGCATAAAAAAGAAACATCACAAACAATAATATTAATAATAATCGTAATTTGTCGATTTACTTTTTTAAATAGTTTTGAATATAATAGAAATTTCTTATCATTTCTTAATAGATATTGAACAAATTTTTACACTTCCGATGTAATCGTTTTGTTTCATCTTTTTAATTCGTAGTTATACTCGTACACTCATATACTTTACTGAAATCAATTGAAAACTCTATATATTTTAATTTACACGAAAAGGAGCTGCATCGTTTCGCCAGTATCACGCATTGATAAAAATAAATCTTTTAACAAATGTTTGTAGAGATTGTGGACAGCTTTCGGTTATGTTACTCCTGTGGTTTGTTCATCTCGCAGTATCATGCCTGCTCGCTCCCCACGATTGGCCAGTAAGTAGAGCCGTAAGCGCCGCTTCTGACTGAATTTGGCACTTCTTTTCTCTAGTCTGCCTGCCGTTCATAATCTTAGCTACAGCAATATTACACAGAACATTCACAAAAAATCTTAAAATACTCAACATAGATGAAATAACACACCACAAAATCCAGAAGGCGGCGATTCTGAAAACATGTAACATAACAAGAAATTTTCGTAACCAACAATAATGCCAAATACACCCAATAATGAGCCAAATCTGTTGACGTAGTGCGAGATGGCTGAACTCCAGTAGTAAAACTATTGAGAATGTCGAATTCAGATAATAATGATAATAATACTAATCAGGGAGACATATATCTTTTAATGTATTTTGCCACTAATACCATGTTGAGAATGCATTTTTTTCAAGTTACTTAACCGCCAGTCGTATTGTCGGCTTCCTCAAAAATGTTGTTACATACGTTGATAGATATATCTGAAATTGGATTCAAATATTCATAAAAGTCGTCACATGTACCTAAATATTCTTTTTAATCCCGAACTTTTTTAAACTGCGCGAAATTTCCTGACTCTTGCGGATTTTCACATGCGTAGCAACCATGTAATAATAGTAATTATTATGGAGATGGTGGTATTTGTTGGAAAACTTATAGTAATAATACAAATATCATTGGAAAACGATTTTTCTTTCGCGTTTCTTTTCAACGATACTGGAATTCAGGATTGCAGAACTGTAATGACGTTCACGCGACATATCGTACAGGCAGAACTTGTAATTTAATATTTGCGAGGACGGGACGAGGCGAGAGATAAAAGAGAGGGGGAAGCATGGAAGGAAAGTGACGGAAAAAGAGGACGAGGGCAAGAGGACATTCCGTGAATGGGAGAGCTCTGATCTCATTAAGCCCCATAGTGGTGGGTAATACACAGTGTCTTTACCCTTGTTCTATGCAGCGTTCCATGCAAAAGCTCATTGCTTAGCGATGATCCTCAGGCCACGCTGGCGTTTAAGTACCGAGATTTAAAAAGAGAATAATTTTTTCACGTCCCGTAACGTGTTAAGGACGAAAGTTTTGCGCGATAAAATATATATATTTTTTTCATGGAAATACGAGAGAGTGTTCTTCAAGCGAGAGCAAAGAGATAGCGAAAGACGTGAATGGAATGATTTTTTTTTCAGCGAGCGAGCTTCGAATTGCCAAAGACAGGGGGGAAAGTTATACAGAGTTCGTTAGCTCATCAGAGCTCGCGTACCATGACCTCGTATCCATCCAAGTGGCACGATCGATTTGATATACCAGTTATTTGCTTCGTGTGCTTGTGTCTAGGAGTAATATATATAGGTATATAAATATATGTAAAGCTATATAAGGATATACGAATGTACAAGGACTACCTATATACACAGGTCCACGATCCAATTAGATATCCCATTCCAACGAATCACTCGTACTACCGTGCTTTTGGGTAAGGGTCGAAAGAGCGAAGAAGAGACGGAGCTCGAAAGAGTGAGTGAGCGAGAGGGAGAGGGAGAGGGAGAGGGAGTGGGAGAGGGAGAGGGAGAGAGAGAGATAGCAGCTCGAAACGACGCAGGTAGGAATACATGGGTGTGGTGTGATGAAGCTGGAAGGGCGCATAGATGGGGTAGATGGGCCGGATAGGGGCATCGACGTGGAATTGAAACGTTTGACGGGGGATATTATCGCGGTCGAGTAGCCCGATCGGATGGAAACGAAACGATTATATCGACGTTACAAAAAGTATCGACAACACAAAAAAGTGGATATGAAAGGAGATGAGAAGTCAAAGGGAGATAACGTATCGAGATATTGGTGTGGAACTCGTATACAAAACAAAAGGGTTTATATTTGTATGCATTCATTTTTACGTGTATAACGGGGGAACGATAAAGGACTATTTTATTTTCGTTCGAGTATTTGAAAACGCCGAAATAAGCCCATATATACATATATATATATTGTAATTTCAATGTTATCGTCTACAGGATTAACAAATAACAAACGGCCTAATTAGTAGGAGAGCTTTTACCGTTTATACGTAACAGGATTATTATATCTCGCCAAGCTCTATTTGGCATAACAGCCATTTTGTATATTTTCTCTATATAACACAAAGTTTCGCTGCCACCGTGTAAAAGAATCAAGAAAGCATATAACGAGTGAGCGAATTTAAAAGGGACGGGGAATATACCGGATGCCTCATTTGAAAGGGAGAAATGAATCTGCAGCGTGTCGCATTACATAAGGATGAAACATATACCAGGTGCCCCATTTTAAAGGAATGAAGCGTATAAAGGTTTTCTTAATTTAAAGAGATTAATAATATACCAGGTGTCCAATATTAAGGGATTCAATTAGGTACCATATATCAGATTTCGAAGGGATGAATCATAAACCGGTGTTCAATCCCAAAACGATGAATTATATACCGAGTGTACGGCAGGTCTACGTTTAAGTATATAGCCAGTGTCACGACACCGAATAACGTACAGTGAATAGAGAAGGATGAGAGCAAAATACTTTGCGGTATTGAGCGTTTGTGGCGAAGATCCGTCGGTGGGATCGGTTGTTATTACGGGTGAAAGTCAGCACCGTCATGGATCACGTTCGATCTTTTTTCGCTAGAACTCCCTCGGCCGTTCTCATTTTCTCCCGTTTGCCCGCATATACGAAGACGGAACTCTGCGTCTACTGTGTACCTTTATCTATCCATATACAAATACACATGTACATCCAATATTCGTATTTTTGTATGTTTGGAAAGGAGGAGTTTGATTTGTAGGGCCGGACTAACTATCCGATATCTCATATAAATTTACTAAGTGCGGGCTTTAACGGTAATATATATACCTATATAGGAGCACGGCAAACCCCCAATAGCATGTGATCTCTGCTACTTCTCTCCCGCTCTCTCTTTCCAAATAAAATAAATATACTTGATATATTTACTTTTCCTACATTTCGACCTTCACCGTCATTATTTACCTTCTCGATTCCCATATAAGGAAAAAACCTCTTTTCCTCTCACCCGGAGATCATACACAGGAAAGATTTTGTTTCATCTTGGGGGAACTACGAGGATATTAATCGATTGTTTATCCGTCTTCGAATATATCAAACGGCGCGCTGAAAACTTGAAACTCAATGTTTACTCGATAGAAAAAAGGGCCTAAAAGATAAATAATTTCTTCCCGTTCAACCAATAATACATTTATCGAAACACTATCTTCTCAGCCCCTTTAGACGGAAGTAAGTGACATATTTATCGTATATTTATTGGAACCGTATGAAGTTCTCTACATCGGATTGCCATGAAAGTAAACATCGTAAAACAAAATCAATCGCGATAGAGTCGATGTCAATTTCAACTTGAATTGAAGAAAATGTAAGGCAAATAATGAAAAAAAAATTTCCGTGCAAGCAACCGATGCATTAGCTATGAATATACTTAGCGAAATGGAAGTAAAAGAATACTCAGGCGAAGCCGATCCTGCGGAAGTTCATCCACATGCCGATACTCGAGAAGGGGACGAGAATGGAAATATCCACCCTCTACATAAACAGGATGCTGCAGCCACTTGTACATAACGACCAGCTAATCGATATAGTCGTCCACCAGTATCCCCTATTGCGAATCACGATGATGCTAGTAGCCACCGCCTACACCAAAATAAGTAATAGATGCCTATATCTGTTACCCATATTCGGTTTATACGCACAGCGTACGCTTGGTACATGGGGCTGAAAAGCAAGGGGGTATGTGATACCTTCATCACGCTTGGTGCCGTCGGTTTTTGTCGCAATTGAACATTAGAATCGAGTGAGGTAAAGCCGAACCGAAGCCGGCGTATAGAAATTTAGGATGGGAACCATTCTGCTAGATCGTCGTCATGTGTGCAGCGAGAAAAAAACGCGTTTATCGATCTCTCGAAAGTACGAGGGCGTTATCCCACGTACGCCGCGATAAGAATACGATATTGACCAAATATGCACGTTTTGTACCAATATAATGACCATTTATTGTACGAATTGCAATTTGAACAAACCTCCAGAAACATATATAAATTTAATGAAAGGAAAATCATTAGATCGACGTCTTGGTGTAAAAGTATAATTTAATCCGGGTGTAATAAAAATGAAGAAAGCACCATTTTCCCAGCTCAAAATACTTTATTCACAGCAGTGTTTTTATATGACACAATTCTTCGTGCTCGATTCATCTGTTCGGAGCGAAGATGGTACTCTTATTTTCGCTCGTATATTACCATCTTGTTGGATTGACGCGACATTCTGTCAAACGATGATAAAACCTATAGAAACTATAGAAACTATAGAACTATAGAACTATATTTGTAGACCAATTATCAGATAAATCAAGTAATGACGGCTTGAATAATGATATTATTTTTTTATTTATTTATATATAATAATAACATGAACAATAATAGGAGTTGAGGTTAGACTTTAGCAAAAAATCGTTCGCACACACATCCGGAAAGATAAGTTGGATGAGTAACGTGTGGAAAGGGTTAACGAAAAAAAGTATAGGCCACAACCCGCTAGGAAGCTAGCGGGTTATAGGAGCTACTGCTATAAGATACTTATTGTTAGAAAAGTACTTGTCATGTTCCGAAATAACCCGAATTCCTTCCTTAAACTTTGTTTCTCGTAATCAAAGTATCTAAAGTTTTTTTTTATTTATGTTAGTTGTACCTATATCGAGTTCATTCGGTAGCTTAGTTCGCGTATTTCGGTTTGGAAGTATTAATGTGTTTATATTATTATGATTCATTCAAAATGCTTCCCTTCGGGGCAATGAAAGCCAGAGGGACTCCCATTGTATCGAGTCCACGGCCATTAATCAAGAAGCCCACAAAGACCACCAAAACTACACAACATTTAGAAAACCTGAACGGTACTTCCATGAAAGATGGGTTTGAAGAAAAGAAAGAGGAGATGAGACAATAAAGAAAACAAAGAATATTTACGCATTAAAAAACTATATTCTAATGATCATACTATAAACTATAAACTAATGATCATAATATATAATCAACTGATTATATATTATGATCATTAGTTTATCATATGTTAAACGTACCTAAGTATAACAGTTCACGTTTACTATTACTAAGATTGACCTGAAAAGTTATTCAACTTGTCAAGTTTACCGTGATGTCCCCAATTACACATACCTACGGTTAATTGTTAGCTCCCATCATCCACCATGTCGGGTAATGAGAACCAAAGATACATTTTTGAAAATTTAATTTTCCACTAACTTAAACGATTGTTATCAAGTTTCTATTTCATTAAAATAAAAGGTTATTGACCAAAAGACTGATTAATAGTCAAAACAATAAATAACTTTTTTTCAACTTTTCCTTGCGTGGCTCCAATTAAATAAATTTAAAAAAAAATAATAATAATAAAAAGTTTTGTAGTCATTTGGCAACGGCCAATCATCGATTTCTCAACGCACTCTACAGAACAAAATTTGTACCGTCAAATGGGTTTACTTGGACTTTAAGAGTACCTTCGACAGTTTTTGGGGCTACTTTAACAGCGCGCGAAAATACGGTTTATATATATATTTGCAGCGGAGAAAAGGCCAAATATTTACGTCAATTGCAATATATCGAGATTATAATGGCGATATTCGTGTCGCGCGGGAAATTTCCGATTCCGTTACCTCCAATTGAACCCTTTTCGGACGGGAAAAATTGCACTCTCGGCAGGTGCCGATAGTCGACATCCGTAATTTGCTTTCGAGGGTTTAAGAGTTCGGGGTACGGTAAAAATTGTATTTTGACCAAAAAGACTTTCTATGGTGGTCGTAACCCCCCTAAAAAGATCTTTTGCAGAAAAATTCCGATTCCATAGAATCGGAAGTTTCCCGCGCAACACGAATATCTCCATTATAATCTCGATATATTTCAATTTACGTAAATATTCAGTTTTTCGATCTTAACGATAATATTGATTGGTACTGATTGAGTGCCTATAATAGGACCCTAGGTACTTCATATTTTTATGTAAAATGTTTCCTAAAAATGACAATTTGATGGTAAACAATCGTTGTTTTTCAGTTAATTTTATCTAGAATGCATAAAATATTAAATTTGTTATCAAAATAATGTCGAAAGTAACCATTACGCTTTGGATCGTTGATATAAATTGCATTTTCATGCCTTGTCAATTCACACTTTTTAAAAAATATATGAAACAGTGCAAGAGGGGGGGGGGGGGTGTAGGGCCCGCCTTTATTACACATTTCATAGGCAAAGAACATATTGTTCTATTGGAGCAAAAAAAATGGAATTTAGAATGTGAAAAAAGTTACCTACCAAATACTTCTAAACCCTGTTCAAAGTAGCTCTATTTGATGGTATGGCGCATAAAAGTAGATTTCTCGGATGGCAACATTCATTCATGATCATATCTCGACCCTGATATCCCGTTGGCTTTAACCTACGTCGCTCGGTGCTTTCTTTTTTTCTACAAAGCTCGCGATAGCTCACAATTTTTTCTCCACGTTCGGGATTGGCGTGAGTTGGTGGGGTACAAATATATCTGCCTGCAAATATTAGTGAGAGCGGTCGAAATGAGAACGAGGGTGATTGGGGTATGACGCGTCTATATTGAACGGCTTTCTGCATCACCCAGGGGTGGCAATGCGTTCTTCCTGTCGCGGACGCGCGCGCGGCTCTTTATGTCCTATCTATACCGACATCGGTATAATCAATCAGCGTCAGTGAGATGCTTTTGTCAACCTACTATTTGCGCAAGGCGAGCTCTTCGCGAACACATCAGAGTAACTCTCTTTCTCTCTCTCTCTCGCGCTCTCTCTGTCGGTCTCTTTCTCTCTCTCTCGCCCGCGAACTGAATGAACGTACTATGGGTGTGTGTATGTTCAATTCACCAGAGAGCTAGAAGGGTGTATATGGGGTTGAAGCAAGGGATATGGGATATCCGTTACCGTAACAGTGTAACGCCCATGGAGTGTATTCCAAGCCCCTCCCCCTTCCCTATACACGCACGCATACAGCCGAAAGGAGCCAATGCGATTACAGATTGGCATATCATTCGATTGGATCAGCCACCCAACCTTATTTTCTGATGTATCTACCTACTAACATAAGCACGAACCTTTAATCCTAACAATTTTATTATTCGATATAATATCATTATAATATTCTTATAGTTATATAATTAAATATAATAATAATAATAATAATAACAATCATAATAATAATAAATAAACCCCGTGTCGGGTTGCTGGATCCCGCATCGGGCGCCTCCCCAAGTGGCGGATAGGGGGATGCCTTTCATGATGGGATGTGAATGATCTGGAACCCTATAAACGGGGTCCTGAGAAAGCGAGTGATCGCTGCCTCTATAAACGGAGCCCACCGAAAAGCGTATTGCTGGGATCTCTATAAACGGGCTCTCCCGACAAGTGAATGTACCGGTTTCTCATATGGGCACTCATATTCACACACACAGCACAAAGTGGGAACACTACACACAGGGGGGATACAAACCGGAAGTGGCGGGAGGGCGTAAAAACTCTCTCCCTCGGGACGTGACGAGCCCGCGGACACCCAGTAAGTCTAGGTGGACTGAAGTCGGTTATGTGTCCGATGGACGTTCATCTAGGCGAACAAAGAACCGAAACATAGATGAACGGACATGGACAAACCAACTACCCCAGGTGGTAACCCCTACCCGGGAGGAATCCACCCTGAGTTCCGATCGGGTGCAAGCCCCAGGGGCTCAACGCAGCAACACGGATTCTGGGGTCTGCACACATCTTCAACATCTGGGGGTGCCACATCTTCAACATCGACAAGACGCACGGAAAAAGACGGTGGGGGAACAAACGCGGCAGCAGGTTATCGCGGGGAGGTCGAGGCTCAATAGTGCACCAAGCATAACGAGCTACGTCAGTATTAAGACCGCTACCGGTAACAGACAACCTACGAACGTGACCATGGCACCGAAAGAAACGGACCTGCAGAGCATTGACGAACTCAGGAATCAACTATCAAGAATCCTCGAGCTCGTCAAGGTGATGCAGGAAAAGACAGGAGTACAGAAAAACGTAAACAATGAAACCAAGGACGGAATAAAAATAGTTACGTAGGTTGCTAAGGTCGCCCTGGGTAACTGTGAAAAACTTAGGAACCTAAGGACAGTCGGACAGCGGCCAGTACTAGCGCTCCGCAGCAGGCAATAAAAAGACCTACAGTGACGGACAACGCGAAACGGACAGATATGCAGCAGCGAGAGGGAGGCTGGCATACCCAGACGAACAAAAAGAAATAGAGACATAGGAAACAACAGACAGAAACGGCGAAACAGACAAACGAAAACAAGAGCCAGGCGAAACGAGACAGGCCGTGCCCTACGCCTCGGGGGTCGGCTGCCCTCGTGAAGCCTCAACAAGGAAAAATGTACGCCGACTTAGTACGACAGATGAAGATGAAGGTAGACCCTGCGACGGATAACGTGACGGTCAGGGGATACCATAAGACAAAGGACGGAGGACTGCTGCTCCAACTCAAGACGGGACACGAGGAAAGCCAAATCTTCTAACGCTCCCTCTAGAGTGCTGTCGGAAAGGAAGGATGCGTCCGGACCTTGACACCCAGTACCTCACTGGAGATCATAGATCTGGACGGCATCACGACTCCCGAGGAGGTTTCGGCTGCCCTCGAACAAGAGACTGGACAGAAAGGGGACATGCATGACAGTATGCGAACAAAGACACAATGCCACAAAAACGCTACGGACGAAATCGAAAACAATACTGGTAGACTGACGAGATAGCAGATCTGAGGAAGGCCTGCTTTGCCTGTAGGAGGAAACTTACTCGGGCAAGGGGAGGACCTGAAACAGAGACGCTCAGAATAGCCTACAGGACAGCAAGGAAAACACTGATGACAATCAAAGACAGTAAATGAAAGTGCTGGAAGAGGCTTCGCGTCGAGGTGGATAGAGACCCATGGGGTACCGGATACAAGATTGTAACCGGTAGACTTGGGTCCTGTACACCACCTGGCGTAATGGACCCTCAAACAGCACCAACAATCATTGGCGGACTCTTCCCGATGCACGAGACTAGGACGGAGACAGAAGACGTAGAACACCCAGGGGAGATACCCCTGTTCACCGAGACCGAGATCCGGGAAGGCCCCGGGATCAGACGGTACGCCAGGAGAAATCTTGGGGATGATGGGCAACCTGTGGACACAGATTCTCCTAAACATGTACAACACATGTTTGACGCCAGGGAGTTTCGGCGAGCGGTGGCAGGTGGCCAGGCTGGTCCCCCTTCTCAAAGGGAAGGGGGCCCCTCACTCGCCATCAGCCTATCGCCTGATTAGCCTACTTGACACGACACTAAAACAGTACAAACAGCTACTGAGACCGAGACTGACGGACGCAATCGCAGACGCTGGAGGACTATCGGAGAGTCAGTATGGCTTCCGAAAAGGACGATCGACTATCGATACGGTACAAAACGTGGTGGCGGCTTTCAACGAGCTTGGAAGCCAATGTCACGGACCTCGCTCGATCGTACCACTAGTGACACTGGACGTACAGAACGCTTTTAACTCGGCGAGGTGGGTCGACATCTTACAAGCGCTTAAAGGAGATTACGCGGTACCGAAGTCACTGATGAGAGTAATGACCCCAACTACCTACGAGACAGACGCCTTACAAATGAAACGACAAAAGGGTTGAAGACCGGGAAGATCACGGCGGCGGTCGCACAAGGATTAATACTGGGACCGGACTTTTGGAACGGAATGTACGACAGCCTGCTGCGGCTGGAGATGCCGCCGGGGATTTTCTTGGTTGCTTACGCCGACGACGTGGCAGCTGTGATCGTCGAAAGCGACGCATCTTTGGCCCAGCTTCGACTGAACCAGGTGATGAGACGGATGGACGGATGGATGACGAAACATCGACTCCGATTGGCGACACGCAAAACGGAATTAATGATACTGTCGAGGAAACGGATACCGTCGAGCATACCTATGACAGTTGGGACACAAACGACGACAACCAGGGGGGAAATCGAGTATTTAGGGGTTACCCTGGATACGAAGATGACGTTCTGGTCTCACATCAGACGGACGGCCGAGAGGGCGGCAGAAAGGGTAGCAGCTTTGAGCCGCCTGATGGCAAACACAACTGGCCCGAGACCGAGTAAACGCAGACTACTAATGTCGACGACTCACTCGATCCTTCTATACGGCCCTGAAATATGGGCGGACACACTTCTAGTTAAAAAGTAGAGAACCGCAATGACAATGGTAGGTACAGAGACGCGGTGCACTCAGGATCGCATGCGCCTACAGGACTGTCTCGGCAGGAGCAGTCCTGATCGTGGCGGGCGTGATCCCGATAGATCTTCTTGCGCGCGAGCGTAAAAAGATCTAGAGTAGGACGGACAGACGGACGAGGCAATAAGTGAAAGGAAGATGACTATACAAGAGTGGCAGACAAGATGGACAAACGAGATGAATTGAGAGACGCTGCGGAGAGGTAAACATCACGCAGTTCCTGACGGGACACGGATATTTTAGACGCTACGTACACAATATGAGGAGGGTACGGATTGCAGATTGCAAGTACTGTGGACACGACCAAGACGATGTGGAGCACACGTTCTTTACATGTGACCGATGGTCACAGACGAGACGAAGACTATAGAGGCGATAGTTGGAGCCATCACGCCAGACAACATCGTCAGCGTGATGGCCCAAAATGACGAACGGTGGACCCTCATGTCCACCTACATCGAAACTATCCTTAGGGACTAAAATTAAGATGGGTACTTGGGCGACTGAGCAAATGAGAGGATGACTTTCAGCAGCCTAGACCCGCCGAGAAACTACATAACCGGCAAGTTGACTTGGACAGGACTACCCAGACAGAAGTAAAGCTAACGCTGTACAGGGACGGGCAGCGGACAGAAGTGGGTTTTCTCTCACCTGATCGAAAGGTCTCTCCGCCTTATGGTCAGAGGAGGGAGGGTTTAGGTGGTAGGCATCCCGCTCCATCGGGCCGAGAGAGGGCTACCACGCGGACGTGGACGCTCCTCCTGGAGTTGGAGGGTAACCCCTGACTCCGGGCGTAGCATAAACGATATATAAAATATTTCCTCTATTTTTTACCGCGATAATAAAAATAATAATAATAATAATAAATAAACAATGGTAAAAAAATAAGGACCGACATATAATTTTTAATATTATAACATTACATAATCTATTTTTATATCGTTATATGATGAACGGCGAAAGATGAATATTATCTTAATAGGTATTGAGAAAAAACCTCATGTTTCAAAATTGTAAATCCCCTTAAAATACAAAATGTTGCATATGATTGAATAAAAATTGCGCCAAGCATAAGAAGAGCCGACTAAACAAAAATAAAATACAAATTCGAGAATTCAATACGATGTCCTAAAATATTTCTTTTATGCACATTCGAAAAAGCGCATCCCCATAAGAACGAGAACGATGGTCACAGCGAATGATTTCGACTGGTGATCAGAGAAACGTACTCACACAATTGAACGGTGAGACATACTTACTACCCAAGCACAATATGTTTCGTCAACGGCGAGTGTAGGTTCGTTCTTCATCTGCGTAAGATGATTAAAGGAACGAGAGTAAGGAACGAGGAATAATGTATATGCGGAGAAAACGAATGAAGAACGAGTGCCCGAGCACAATAGAGCTTTCGTGATAAACTTACGAATTGTAAACTATACGATGCACAGTTTTCCAACACCTTTTTGATCATTACCACGTATGCAGAACGTAACAAATCTCGTCTGAGCGAGACCGATGATAACCGTCGCCTACCTGTGATAAACGCGGCCAGGGTCCAACGATTCGCAAATTCGATTGGCTACTTCCACATCGTACCGAGAGACATAGGTGGCATGGCAATCGAACTTGCGAAAATGTTTAGAAAAATGGGAAAGTCAGAGACGCTAAGAAACTCGTAGGATACACCTTAACCGAAATAAACGTCTGCCTAAGAAAAAGAAAAAAAACTCAACTCTGCGACCGTGTGATTACAGCGAAACGAACAAAGTGAAACTCCTCGAGCATTATGAATCGCAAACGGGGGACCCGCCGCATCTCAAAAAAGAGAATATAAATCAACATCTGAACGGGCATCAACCTCCAATAACTCGGAAGGAAACCTGCCACTACACCATCCCATCGTTGGGCACCGGCTTTCCCGAACACTCGAATCTTTCACACGATCGAGAAGCTGCGCTCTCACCGCTAATGTTTTGTAAATACAACGAGACTGTACAATAATCGGACGAGCTCTATTTTCGCGGAACTCACTGGCGATACTCGATTCGTTCACCTCACTAAGCAAATTTCATTGAGTACATTATCGTGCTAATATTGAGTTTAATTTAGATCTGTCATTTTACCTGGTAATTTATATTTGTTTTTTGGAATTCGTTCCATAGGGGTCGTTATAATCAAATTATTATCCCGCGAAATAGCAGAACTTTAACAATCTTAAAGGATCATTATAATATTAAGCTTAATATAACTGTATAAAACAATAACTCTTATAATATATATTTCGCGACTGAATATTCTGCGAGAGCTTGACCGCGCAATACTGTTTATACTGACAATAATTAAATTAACCGCACGTAAAAGTCGAGGGTAAATGTGAAAGGAACGATCGTTTTCCTTTGATGAGACGTCACTTGTATATGTGGACTACAACCCTCAAGTACGTACATATATAATATATGCGTTACCTTTGATATGACTCTGTGTATAAAACCCTGGAAAACTTCGAAACGCGAGTTTCCTCGCGGGACTAGCTACGAGCGATGTTTTTCGGAGATTTTTGAATCAAAAAATGAAGAAGGGGATGGAAGGCGCGAATGAAAAGGCGCTCCGTGCTGGGTTTACGTCACTCTTACAAAGCTTTTTTGTCAACGTTTTTTTACGTAAATTCTAAACGAATCCCTTCATCGACATTAATTGTCAAGTATAAAAGAAATTTGTTGTAAACGAAGAAATTAACGTTTACGCATTAAATAAAGCTAAATACGTTGAACAACGAGGTTTTTTAAACGTTCCATTACGAAAACTGTTAGAAGGAGTTCCGTTTAAAAAAGATTGCGAGTTTAATCTCATGCAAGCATTCAATTTAATGTTTCGTTTGATGATAAAAGGTCTTTGGCTGCATCGATAGCACATGTTTGAATACTTTTACTCGGCCACGAAATCAGTAGATACTCCGAGAGAAGCGTAAGCGTGCGGTGGAAGAGGAAGCGAGGAAGTAAATTTAATTCTTGGCAATTGCAAAACCCTCGACATGGTGGCTCCCTGTTTTAGTTTGCATATATTTACACATTGGAAGGTTGCATAGTTGCTCTGTACATAAGTGACCCCGTATACACCACGTATTTATGCATTACAACTGTACGTTACTTGAGATGGGGGGAAAGAGAGAGAGAGAGAGAGAGAGAGAGAGAGAGAGAGAGAGAGGACAAAAAAGTATGAAATAAATGAGAGTGGAGACAGAGATGAGAATCCTCGGCCTAGAGGGAACAAGCACAAAAGGACGCAACTGTGGGAAGAGTGGAAGACATTCAAAAGAGAAGCAAATTAGTGCGTCGCGAATTGTCGAGCTGCAGGTATGCTTGGGAAGTTGAAGAAACGGAAGGGGACGCGCCACGTTTCACAACGGTGCGTCTTCCACCACTTTCTTTTTTATCTCAGCCGAGGGAGGATGTACCCCGAG
Source organism: Netelia virgata (assembly GCA_951802705.1). NCBI lineage: Eukaryota > Metazoa > Arthropoda > Insecta > Hymenoptera > Ichneumonidae > Netelia > Netelia virgata. The sequence goes on from OX637865.1 coordinate 21,853,048, forward strand.
TGAAGAACAACTGCATCTTCATGTATATCGCGTAATGTGTACCCGTTACATCTTTGTTATTTGGTCACATCTAATTTTTCTTTCCCAACTTATCACTGTTTCATAAAGTCGGAATGAAATTACGGACATAATATTGACACCGCATCTTTATTTTCCCTGTAACGAGACTAATCTGAACCACTCGTCGTTGTTAACGTAGTTACAAAACATAGGGTGATTTTAAATTGGTGCGGTAATGTTGTACTCCAATCTTCTCAGGATACCGGGGGAAACTCCCTTCGTTTCCGACTCGCCCCCCCCCCCCCCGCGCATTGGAGCTGATGGTGCCCGGCTAGATATTAATTCTGGTACATCTATCTCTCTAAATCAGAATCAGTGAAACATTGACTAATTCAATTAGTAAACGCATGCTCTAGTAGTGAAATAGTGATAAAAGCACCGTTTCACTGATAGAATAGTAAAAATATAGTAAATTAGGCTTACTAAGGCGAATTAGTAATACGATTGACTATTATTTAGTCACTACAGTTTACTAATTCATTGGTGATATTACATGATCACTAATCAATTAGTAAAGGACTCAGCGATCGACCAACCACGGGCGCCAGCTCCTAGTCTTCCTTTATTTTGCCATTGTGACGTCGAAGGCGTCATTTTTTCAGTGGCTTATACTGTGCAGTGCGAAACGGCAAATGTAGCAATACAAGTTTTAAGGCGACGAATTGCGGACAAGCAAAAAGTAGGTATACGAACGTTTCGTTTTATTTTCGATACGTATCAGATTGTTACATATTAATCATGTGAACCATTATAATCGTCTGGTGCATTCAAATATCCGACCATACATAACCTTATTTTGAGGCGATATCGGCATGTGGCCGGTCGACCACGTGTTGGTTTTCTAGACTATAACAGTGATGAACAAAAATCGGGGAGAGCAGCTCTCTCTGTTCTTCTTGTAAATAAAAGGTATGTCTTATAAATCATTTTTTAATCTTCATACCAAATATAATATACATAATTTTTCGAATTTCTTTCCTCACATGCTTCTGATAAATATTCTTGTATGTGATTGGATTGTTATTTTACGATATCTTTTTGTGCAGGTTTCCGTACTGTTAAACAAAAAAAAGATGTATGAGTGCTACAAAACTCTTGATGAGGAAGAATTGGCGACGGCGTTAAGAGAAAATCCAGACATTACCCTGAATGAGGAATCCGCTGGAAAGCTGATTGGTAAGGAAAATGCATATTTTTTTAATTATTAAAAACATCGAAATGAAATTGTAATAAGTGATGGTACATTCAATGACATTTATTCAAAAAATTTGCGATAAAATAGACAGCGCTGCCTCGACATTTGTGCTATTAATTGAAAAGAAATATCTACAGAGGGAGGGAATATTCGACGTTTATTCAGAAATATTGATATAAAATAGACAGGGCTGCTTTAAATTAACAGCACAAATATTATGGCAGTGCTGTCTATTTTATATCAGAATTTGTTAATAAATGTCGATGAATGAAACTAATATTGTCAGGACCACTATTTTGATAAAAAGACCCGTACCGGCTTTATCGAATTTCGAATGATAAATTCCCGAAAGAACCTGCCCGCTGCAGAAAAAACGTATAGAAAATCTAAATCGAAAAAACACTGGATTGTGTGCTGGATTTTACGAATCTGCTCTCAGATGAAGGATTAGAAAAAAAAAGTAAGAATAAGCATGTATGCATTTTATTTTCATACAACCTTGGAAGAAGACACGACGATAGAAAAATTTGAACAAATCTTTATGAGTGTTTATATGATGACGATTTCACATACACGCTTTATTTTTTTATCTTCGCAACATTATATTCATGTTTATATAGATCATGATGATGAAACTAACAGTGCCAAAGGAAGCGAAAGCAAAAACAAAAATTATTGAGTGTCTCGAACAAACATTTTCCAACAGGCGAAAGTGGATACACGAGACAAGCCCTCCGATTTAAAAAATCATTGAATTGTATCCACGACTCTTGGATTTTGATGGTTATATGGCGAGATATAGATTTTTTTATATATATATTGATCTGGCGCGTTGGATAAGCACATATACATAATTTTGTTTTCCTTGACAACAAAATAGATTGAGCTCCAATATGACGCATTAAAGAAAGCTGAAGGCAAAAATCCGACGAACGATCCTTTTATTGGGGAGTTTCCGACAGAATGTGCTCCGATCATTAATAAATATTGCATGAGATATGCAAATAATGTTTTTGATAAAGCATCACTTCTTACCAAAGATGGTATATAAGTTTCTCGCGCTCGGTTTCTTATATTCTTGAATGCTCCGCTTTTAATATTTACTAAAGCACTGTAAAATTATCCTTACAGACAATTTGAGAGCCCTAATTATGTTTCCGGAAATATTACCGAACCCAAATTTCACCATTGGAACCAGAACCAATACAAAATCGACGAAAAGCATGAAAAGAATGCTTGCATGCTTTGCATATCTATTTATATTGGTTATCATAATAGAAATTTCTCGATTTATATATAGTTTCACCTTCATTTCATCAATTCCAGAACATAGCGGATAATTATAAACCGAAGTGCTGTATGCCGAATTCTGATTTGATCGTCTTCCTACCAGTAATATTCAAATAAATAACTTTTAGATCTTTGTTTTTTATAGAAAAAAACATTATACATGTGTTGATATATTTGTTTCAGGATGGATCTAACATTGAAACGTTTGTACGCGAGTCGTACAAACGAACAGTCATACATTATTTGCATAAGAGGTCAATCGAAGGACTGTTATTTTATTCAGGCAGATGACCATTTTATACAATTGAACAAAAATATCAATCCCATAAATGCGTTTGACCTTTTGTTTAAAGTGCATTATGTATTCGATGTGCCCTTTGCAAAATCATTAACGTTCTTCGATAATTTCGTCGAATATTATATATACAAAACTACCGAAACCGGCCTTAACTCGGTCAAATCATTATACACTTCATTGCGCAACGTGTCGGTTAGCGCACTTTTATCAGACGAAGATGCTGAGGACGATGATGAATGTGAAACGTAAATAAAAATACAATTTAAATACGGAAAGGTGTATTTGTTGTTTATTTTACTCTGTTTTCAGTGCTCTTGTATGAACAAAAACCTGAATTAATATTTCTACTAGAAAACTAGTAGTATTTGACTACGCAATTAGTAGTCAGCGCAGCTAGTAGCTTTACTAATTAGATAGTAAAACTCTACTAATTCGATAGTTAATTTCTACTAGTTTTCTAATAATGCTTTCACTAGGAAACTAGTAGAAATCTAACATCTAATACTATCTAATTAGTAAAGCTATCAGCTGTGCTGACTACTTATTGTGTAGTCAAATGTTACTAATTCCTATAGTGATCATTTTTTACAAATCGAATTAGATTTTTCACTAATCATTAGTGACCCACTTTTCGCTAAATGAATTAGTGAAATATGACTAAAATTTAGTGAAATTTCACTGATTCTGATTTAGAGAGATAGTCGTTTTATTAGCACACGTCCTATATATCTGGAATAAGCTCATGCGTCATTCGCCTTCGTCTGCGGGACTACGGTACCGCGAATTAAGGGTGAGGTATATATGGGTTACCCAATGTTTTTTAATCGTATTGTTTATTTAAAGTGTGAGATAAATATTCTTTGATACCTCCGACCAATACCGAATTTCAGCAGTTGTCACCATTAGGGTATGGGGTACGAGGTACCCGATATTCGTTAATCATATTGTTTATTTAATGTGTAGGACAAATATTCTTTGATGCCCCCGACCAGCGGATTTTTTTCAAAGGAGGAGACTTGGGGGTGGGATTGTGCGCTATGGGCACATGCCGATGACAAGCATATTGAACAGTTCTCACAATGAGATTAATAAACGAAATTATTGTCTTCTTCGATACCTCCAGCGCAGCTCCTCGAACGCTTTAGCGATCTACATAGTGGTGAGCCTCGCGAGCGTCCAATGATTTACATTTTTAATGTTCGACGTGTTACAACGCGTCGACTGATACGTCACAGCCAGAGCAGTAGCAAATCCTCTAGACATATAAACGAACAAATATATCTGTATCAACGTGTACATTTCACAGCTACCGCGACATATCATTTGCTGAGAAGAGCGAGCCGTGATAGCTAAGGTGTCGAGTGACACTTCTCGAAGACGTTTTATCATAAACATTGAAGATGACGGTCGAAAATTCGCTGTCCTCCTTTTTCGCAAACCTTAGAGTGAGCGAGAGCAGCGGCATTACTGTTAAATTTCAACAGTTCATAAATTAGATTAGGGGGTGGGGAGGTAAATTAGATTAGGTGTCATGCGATATTTCTCATGCGATCGACCAACGGCAATACTTCTCGAAGACGTTTTATCATAAACAATGACGATGGTCGAAAATTCGCTATCGTTCTTTTCACAAACCTTAGAGCGAGCGAGAGCAGCGGCATGACCCCGTCGATCGTATTATCATAAGTCTTTCTGAACATCTCTCTTATAAATAAGCGTGCGGGCAAAGGGTTTAGATCTTCAGTTTTGTACAATTTTTTTATTTCAAAACTCATGATTAGGTTACAATTTTTTGTAATTTATGCTGTCGACAGCAAATTGGATATCTACAGTGGCGATTGGAGAGTGAAGAGGGTAGAGAATAGAAAAGGAAGAATAAGACATCTGACGAAATATTAATTTCAAGGTAAAAACCATTATTTAAACGTTCCAAGCTTCATTTGTATAATGTCAGAATTTTGGTCACATCCAAATTCGCAATTTCTTTCATTTTTTATTGCGGTCAATAAATTTTGGATCAATAAATCGAATCTAAGCAGGTCATCGATATCCTCACGTGAGTCGATACATAGTAATAGCTTATTGTCGATGTAAGCGGCTACGAAATCCGAGAATTACTGAAAAAGAGACTAGAATTGGGGTGGGAGATTGAAATAATTACGGAAGGTAAAATAAAAATTCTGTCGGAAGGAACAAATCTATTTAATTTAAAAAATTGTATAAATTAGAACAAAACTTCATCAAAAGAGACAACCAATTAATTTTCTTCACGAAACAATTTCTCAATCGCCGTTTATTTTAAATTTAGAAAATCGCCACCTACCAAGACGTTTTCAATGTTGAACGATTAAATTGCAACGACTCAATAGTAGGTTGAGCACTGAATTATGAACAATTGCCAATGGAAAATAAAATGGAAATTTTGTGGGAAAGGAACTTCGTAAATCAATAACATTACCTATATTTAAATTTAACATAATCCTATCAGGAGTTAACATTAATTAATATTCGTAACGAAACGCTTTCTTTCTCAATATATGGTGACCGCTATACGCGATTTTAGTTTCGAACGATAAAGTTTTAGCGATTCGCTCGCATACGCTGGTTAGCTATGTTTGGAAAGTTTCGGCACCACGAGAACAGCATCGCAGATATGAAATTCGGAATCGAGTTCCGCACAATTCCCAGTGGAAAATTCTTCGCGGAAGACTGAAAAGGGAAATGACGTTGAGGGCAGTCTCGATAAACGTGTTTTCTACATCTATATATAGTATACGGATGTGAAAGGCGGGAATTTCCTCGTCCGTCGTAAATTTCATTCAAATTTCGACCGGCATTAATGGTCTTCCGCGTTTTCCGCATCAGCCGAGAGACACGAAGCCGCCAAGCGCCATTACATCGCAGATACGCGGAATGAAATAGCTCGCGAGAAGCGAGCGGGGGGGGGGGGGGGATACATATTTGAAAATTATAAGCCGAGAGTATTTTTCCAACAGAAAAATATTATGTCATGAAAATAATCGGGATAAAGCTCTGCAGAGTGCCGTCCGAAGTAAAGCTAACGTTTTTAATTGACGTCTGAAAGTTGTTACGTCGAATTATTTATAGGGACGATGTGTCGCAACATCGATGGATGGCTTATAGACGGGATTGGTTAAATAATTGTGCCATTTTTGAAGCACACCCCGGTTTTATTAGCTCGCCCAAGCTAGAGAACTATACGAAACTTGGTCAATGAAATTGCCTCCGAAAAAGATGGCTAAATGCGTCGCGAGTGGCGACCTGCAAACATTTATTGCCCACGGTTATCCTGCAATAAAATCATAATTCGTTTATTCTTCAATACGGAAAAAAATAAAACATCATACATTCGTCGTTAATAATATTTTCATATCGCAGAATTTTTTAGCGTTGTCGATCCCTTTACAACGGCTCTATCCAAATGAAAATTAAATAAAATATCCAGGTTTTTCATCCGTTTACTCAATCCGTTGAAATAACATATGCAAAAGACGTTGTTATTCGTTCGTTTGGATTGAATTCTTTTTCTCTTCGAGACCCACGAATATAGTAAATTCCCATTAATCGATTATCAGCCATTCCCAAATCCGAGAAATTCTTATACTTCCGATTAACGTGAGATGGCCATTCTTATAAACGTGTCACGTCCGAGGATAATGACGGGAAAATTGAGTCGAACGTCGAGCCGTTAATGCCGACTCTTTTTATTGTCCGTCGAGGAAGGGGTCAATGGACAAGGAGGGTAGTGAGTTCGTTTGCCGAGAGACCTCGAGAAGCCTTGTTAGTTTCGGTGGTGAAATTATTATTGGTGAAATAATGAAGAGTAGGTTTACCAAAATTATATGCATTTATTGTATCAAACTCTGATTGTTAGTGGATGCTTAAAACTAATGAGACAAGTTTATAATAAAATTGTTCAATTATCTTATCGGAGAGGTGTCGTGTTCGTTTGCTCGGTGAGATCGATTTGCAATGAAGTCTGCTAATTTGGTAATTGATTCAAATGGTGTTCCCTGGTATGTATTAACTTTCACTTTACACGTATAGTTTTCGGTTGTCGGATAAATAAGCGTACAGTATACTTGGCAGTTACCAAGATTACCATACGAGAAGCCCAATTATCACGACTGATTATGATATTTATGCTCGCTCTCTTCTACAAAAAACCCGGAGTCAGAGATTTGGTAACACGGTGAAAAGTTCAGAGTAAACTGTGCGTATTTGCTAAGAAGGGCTGGGTTTATATAGAAAATTAGTCTTATTGTTAGTGGGAGATGGGTTTTCCATATTTAGTATGGATGCGGCGTTCTACGGATTTCGTCCAGATTTTTCCAGGCCTCCTGCCTGATGATAATAAAAATCAAATATTATTGCCTGTCAACGGGTGTTGCGTTTGGGCTTCTTGTCTTACAATTAGAATTTGTATTACTTGACGCGCCAAGAGGTTCGCTGCTTCCATGCACGTGCAGATGTTCATGGTCTATGCGCTGTGGTGTGAGCCACGCGCGCGAGAGAGAGATAGCATGGTTCGCTTCGCGGGTGCACGGGCGGATTACTTATAGTTCCAGTGTTTTTCACATTTGAGCGACAACTATTTCGTTGTACGACGACGTGGTTTTTTTCTAAGGGAATAGATCCCAGAGGGTATAGAGAAAGATAGAGTGTTGGTTTGGCGTATGAAAGTCCGTTTCGGCTTGTTCGAGTATTTTAATATTTCGGGGAAAAGACATTACGTTTAACTCTGCCATGTAACGAACCTAGACAAGAAAATATTGGGAAGAGAGTAGACTAAAAATAAAGTAGATTTTTGATAATCGTTGAAAATTTCATTGCGCGTGACAAACGGTACTTTTTCCAATGGCGAATGGAGAAGTGACACTAAAGCATTTTGTAAATAATGAGACGATATCAATTTGCGAGAGAAAATAAATAATCTGGCGTACCTTCGGTCCCACGTTTCTCCTTTATCCCGCAAACTCTCGTAAACTGATTTTCACCATAATCGCTCCTTCTTTCCTCTACCTTTTTTCGTTTCTTGTCAAGCAAACTCTCGTAAACTGATTTTCACCATAATCGCTCCTTCTTTCCTCTACCTTTTTTCGTTTCTTGTCACAGCCTTAAGAGCCATGATAGAAAGTATAAAATCGTCTATATTATATATAAAGGATAGGTATATAGGGTGTTCCATTTTTAATCAAAGTGATTCACGTCGAAAATATATTTCAACAAAAATCGTTTAATTTTCATTAATAACATACGAGATCAAACTATCAGGAACTACATACATCACCACGTATAAAGGTGAAGATCATCTTCAATTTTTTTCAAGTCAGCTCAAATTTGTATTATATAATTTTGTTCGTCATTCCCAATTATAATCGGCCTCAAAACAAATTCAAACATTTACGTAAAATATCACGGGTTATAGAATTATACATGCTTCTTACAGAAATATTCATAAGAACATCGCCGAACCTGAATGAAAATATTAATAACCGCAATAAACCATACAAATTTGCGAGCACTATAAAAGGCAATTCATCTACGATTTCTCTACAATCCTGTAAAATCGAAACTGCGAGTGCTCCTGTCCAAATGTAAAGTGACCTTCGCTTGACCTTAAAGAAAACCCCCTATAGGTTTGATAACGACCCCATCATCCGTCTATAAACCTAAAATCATTAGTCAACGGCGTTTTTCTAATCGGAGCAGTGATGTGCTAGAATTTTCCCGTTTTACTTCAAATAGGACACTCTGTATAGCGAGGTAGTCGACAGGTTTGAGAGGGGGACGACGTCGTATAACGGCGAAGATTCGGTCATAGACGGTAAACGCGATTTCCTCGGATGAGCGAAGGAGCATACAGCCCCGAAGCGTTGGTTTTCGGTCTCGCCAAACCCCGGCGTCATCGTTGTCGATTTTCGTTGTCAATTTTCACTTTTGTCGTTGTATGATGAAAAGAAGTGTCGACCCTTTTCGGTCTGTACTATATTTGAGGGGTGGGCGGAGAAGGGGAGCGCGCCTGGAGGGTGAAAAGCCGACGTGCTCAACGTATCGCGCGCGCGCTTTTTCTATCTTCGCGGATACTCTATTCTATTTCGTCTCTCACTCTCTCTCTCTCTCTCTCTCGTGGTGACTTTGTGCCTCTGAGTCACCACGGTGAATTAAAACCCCCGCACTTAGATCGTTGTAGTAGCGATTCCGAACTGAAACGACCGAAGAGTCGACGTGAAGAAAGTTCTTCTATCAAACGACACATAAACAATAATGGTTCGCGTACTATATTTATAATTCGTAGAATTATAAACGATCTGGGTGTCGACGACATCGGATTCGTAATGTTAAATAAACGTCGGAAGTATCGACAACGATCGATCTTTCAAAGTCTTATCAACACAGAAAATTCAGGCTCGAATTTCGATAAGGATTTCGACAAGACCTAGACATTGGCACTTGTCCACGAATAATTAAATTATTCCCGTGCACAGTTGTGTTCACGGGACATACATAGGATCTAACTTAGTTAGATCCTATGTATATTTACATTCTCGGAAATTGCAATATTCATTTTCATCGAAATTTATAGACTCTTGATTAAACATCTAGTTTAAAAAAAAATGATTACTATCTTTTTTTATTATTTTTATCTGATGAACAATATTATTATATAGGCCATCCAAACTCGTGCTATTATTCCAGAAAATCGTTAATATAATATATAAACTGAAAGAGTACCTACTAACAAGAAGTACAATGCCTGAGTCGCGTAGCAGTCCAACAATTATCGAGTAAGTACCCATTGTGTATAGTATACACTAGAAATACAACGTGTGTAGAATTCGATAGGAATAGTGCATATATATGTATTTTTTGAGGGACGTAGGGAGCGCATATGTATAGATATGTAGAATCGTACGACCATCGTATACGACCGTCTTGGAGTACAGACGACGTACACGTGGCTCCACCAGTCTCTATAATACGAACTGCATATATACGTCGCGAAAGTAGAACACCGACGGAGAAAGGGAAGTGACAACGTTGGAAGGCTGGTGGTGGTTTTTCATTCGCCGCTGCATCTTCTATATCAGGGAATCCTTGAGGCACGCTCATTCTCGAGTTCCCTCGATGTCCACGAGAATCTCCCTTACCGGAGCCACCGCACCTATACGAACGTAACCACCAAACTGCGGAAGAGCAGAGCATGGACGTACAAAATATATGAACGGAGCCTAAAGTGCCTTTATGGATGCGGGGGGCGAAGCGAGAGGGGTGGAGAGAAAATACGTGTCAGCCATCTTGATTGATCAGTTTTTGACCTATATATGAGGAATTCCGCGCCGGATCGGACACCATTTAGCTTTGACATCTGCGATTTTTTTGAAAATTATTATGTTCTAGTATTTGTTGAAAGAGGCCTCCAAGATTTTTTTCAATTTTTTTTGTCGAACCGTTTTCAAGAGATCGATTTTTCAAAAATTACGTTACTTTTTTTAAAACGTCCATAACTTTGCGAAAAATGGGCCAAATTGGAAGTTTTTTTTTTGAAAGTTTTCTTTTTAAACGCGCTTTTGATAAAAAATATCGACCAAATTTTTCAAACCGTATTTCTATAAGATTTTTAAGTTTCAATTATAAATTGTTGATTTACAAAAAAAACACGTACTGACCGATTTTCTTAAAATCTTTTTGTAAAAAACTATCATTTTTTATTCCACGACTTTTACGCTTAGTTAGATAATGGGACAACGATGAGATTTTTTTTCGATTTTTCAATTTCCATATTTTAATTATCCATGTCGAAAAATAGCTGAAACAAATACTATGCCAGAAACTAGTATTAATAAAAATTCGATTGTATTTTCTAGGGCGTAATGAAATATATAATAACGTATACGGCACACATATAACAAATTAGTGTTATTTAAAGGACAATGATGTCAGAATCATGAACGTCCACAACGTTTACTTTTTATGTACAGAAAAATAAATTGCATATATATTTCCAAAATTGCATTCCACTGTTCTACCTCCAAATTATTTCTCGGCTACGAAATGTAGCCAGTGCTCCGCTGGGCTACTGTACATACGCCTCCCTCGTCGCACCCCCCCCCCCCCCCCCGCCGATCTATCACCGCCGCCCTACTACTTTAGGATCGCACCGTGAAAATAGATATCGCCGCCGCCATCTTGATTGATCATATCCGTTGTAGCAGGATTTCATTCCCCTCGCCCTTGAGACTTGACCCCCGCGGAGAAAGGCTCCGTCCATATATTTTGTACTTCCATGGAGCAGAGGCTTTTACACAGTTGGAGCGCTGCGGTCGTATACGTGTGAATTTGCTCGTTCTCGTATACGAATACTCTGTGGGTTATTATACGCGTTATACACATACATAGATACATAGTGCAAGGTCATGCAGCCTCATGTCTCCGAGCATCTTAAGCTGGTATCAGACGGTTCATTTTCCGTTCACTTCTGTCTTTCATTCGGAATCTTTCACTCGATATGAATCGTCGGAACACACAATGAATCAAAAGTGAAGAATGAATTCATTAGTGAAAAGCTCCAACGATGTTGGATTTCGGCATTCGGCATCATTCACTCGCACTCCGAGCGAACGAAAAGTTAAACGTCTGAACACAGAGAGAACGTTCACTAAGGCTCGGCCAATTGACTTCGCGTCTTGTAGCGGGCGGCGCATAACTTCACTCGACGACATATTCCAAAAAATGAGCGAATGAACTTTCATTTCTATGTCATTTGGTTTGTGTCGTGTAAACGCAGAATGAAAGAAAAAAGCATCTTTCACTCGGAGAGAACCGTCTGGTACCAGCTTCACTGCACAGACGGCGCTTTAAAATCTGCTTAAATTCGGTGTATTTCCACGTTGCGTATGAACGTACGCTATGCAACGATATTAAGTGAACTTCGAGGAAAGTGCCAAACGGGACGCGGTATAATTCGATCACGTTTCTACGAATATGTAGGGTGTCGTGTTCGATACAAATACGCGATCGTTTTGCGACTTTATCGGGTTTCTTTTATTGACAGTCGGTATTAACGACCGAGTAAAATAAATAGATTTTGTCCACCTAGGGCACGTATATTTAATCCCACTACGGGTTTGTTGCCCTAAACGTGCGTAATCAGTCACACGTCCCTACTCGGGCAATCCCTTGACTGCCAATTTGTATCTATGTCAGTTCTCTTCTCCTGTGGCAAGAGCTTATGTTACATACAAGTCATCGCCTCAATATTCTAATGTTCGTAACAATAAAAATGTTTGGGCAGTCGAAAGAATTAACTGAATTTTGTCCACTAAGTACGTGCAAAAAGTTCATACTTGTGGCTCAATATCAATTACGAGGGAATTGGAAACTGGAATTCAATCTACCTATACCATTTTTTTTTAAAGATCGAATTAATTTTCTCCAAAGTTTGGTGCAGAAAGAAAAAGCAGGCTTTGAAAAGCTGCTACGACACAGGTATGTGACCAATATATAGGTCTCGTCTCCGTCGTGCCATCCATTCTGGAATTATCCTGTCTATATAATACATAAACGTACCGAATGCAAAACCGAGTGTTCGCGTTGCAAGCAAAGTGCATTTTGTCAAAGTTTCTCCACAAAGTCTCTTGAGTATATGAGCTGTACATACGACCAAGATATGTAGATATGCATATATTTATGTGTGTATGTGTGTATGAATATAATTTCGTGGAGAATATGCAAAGTAAAAGGGAACTGTGAGGATCGAGAAATTTGAACGACGTAACGAGGATGTAAAGTTTTTTGGTGGACCAGTATAACAAAAGATCCTCTGTTGAACACGGAATTTATCATCGTTTTCTTTTGATAACGCAACGGACACAGAATGATTCTCTGTGAGAAAGCAGAAAAGCGTTGAGCGATGGCGCGCAAGGAGGGGCGGGGGGGGGGGAGAAGACTTCTGCAGGTTTCCCGTATGAGTAGGTAAGGTAGAAAATCTCTTTGAAATACTTTGATATACAAAGAGAAAGATAAATCTCCTCAGAATTTACTTTATGGAGCGGGAGAGATCAAGAGGCGATGCGAAAAGATAAAGAGATTCGTCTTCGCTACTAGGATTAGTTACGATTCAATGAATACAGGAAAACGAGAACATGATTTCTCGTTTCGTTCGGAATTTGAAAAGTTGAAAAGAGTGCCAGAACGGTTTTTTATGCCATTTCGCCGGTAGTTGGCCTAGGCCACTTTAACTAACGCCATTTTAAAGAGGAAGGATTTACCTTCATTTTAGCTATTTAAAAATAATTTTACAACTTTTTTTTACAATTAGCACCCAGTTTTGAAAACGACCATTTTTTGTCGGTTTTTTGTTCTTTTATGAGTGGACCCCGTTTGCAGTAAAAATTTTTTAACGCATTTCTTTCACCAACGCCATAAAGAGAAAAATGTAAGCTTCAATTTCGTTTTTTAGAAAATTGTCTATGATATTTTTTTCTAAAGATATTTTGTTTTTTGAAAAAAATAGACAATTTGAAAATTGCTCCGGAGGACGAAAACGATGAGGTTTACAACAAAACCTCAAGACGGTAAAAAGTTGTATTACTTCATGTTGAGTTCACGAGAATTAGTTCAGATTTTTTTTCGAAATTTTGTTTCCATCTATTTCCGATGAAAGCTCGATTGATCTGAATACCATGCAAATAATATAATTAAATTTTTTACTTAAATATTAAACTTCGGTGTCGTCGAAGAAACCTCCTCTCGCCGACAGCACGCTTTTCCCCTCACGCGGCACCCTCCATAAGCTTTTGGAATATCGTTCGGGGTGTTTATTTCCAAGATTTCCAAGAAGAAGAAAAACTTGTGGAGAGGATGCCGCGTGTGGTGAAAAGCGTGCTGTCGGCGAGAGGAGGTTTCTTCGACGAGATCAAAGTTTAATATGTAAGTAAAAAAATGTATTATATTATTTTCATGGTATTCAGATCAATCGAGCTTTGACCGGAAATAGATGGAAACAAAATTTCGAAAAAAAATCTGAACTAATTCTCGTGAACTCAACATGAAGTAATACAACTTTTTACCGTCTTGAGGTTTTGTTGTAAACCTCATCGTTTTCGTCCTCCGGAGCAATTTTCAAATTGTCTATTTTTTCTCAAAAAACAAAATATCTTTGAAAAAAAAAAATCGTAGACAATTTTCTAAAAAACGAAATTGAAGCTTAGACTTCCTCCTTTATGATGTCCATGAAAGAAATGCGTTAAAAAATGTTCACCACAAACGGGGTTCAGTTTTAAAAGAACAAAAAATCAACAAAAAATGGTCGTTTTCAAAACTGGGTGCTAATTGTAAACAAAATCGTAAACAATTTTAAAAATAGCCAAAATGAAGGTAGATCCTTCCTCTTTAAAATGGCGTTGGTTAAATTGGACTAGGCCAACTACGGGCGAAATGGCATAAAAAATCGTTCCGGCACTCTTTTCAACTTTTGTCCGGAAACTTTTCGCGGGAAGTGTATATATATTTTGTCTTATTTCTCCCACGAAAATAAGGCTTCCTCCATGAGGAAGCATAACAAAAAAAGTTTCTGCGCCTTCGCATAGGTATATTCTGCACACTCTATGTTCTCGGGATGCATTCCGCAAAGCCGTACACACGAATCTGGGTGGCTCACGGTGCCGAGAGCTTGGTGGAGTTGAAAAAGAACTAGAAGGGGCTTCCATGGCGCAAGAGAACACGAGGGATTACGCCGTTGAACTCGGGCTCATCACTGCTGCATGTGAGAGCAACGTGTGTGTGTGTGTGTGTGTGAGAGAGAGAGAGAGAGAGAGAGAGAGAGAGAGAGAGAGAGAGAGAGAGAGCGAGAAAGAGCGAGAGCGAGAGAGAGAGAGAGAGAGAGAGATTATACATATGGCTGCCAACAGCACACGCGTAATGTACTATGCGCATTTTAAGTTATAATAGCATTTGCCATTCTGTCGATCGGCTGCTCCGAATGATATATAGCACTTACCAACTATGTCACTCAAATATATTATATTTACACACTATCTTACATGAGTATCATAAGAGTGTTTCGTGTACAATGCCAATTTATGCGACCGAGTATACATCCAAAAGTATACATTTGGATTCAGCTAACAAGGGGACCTTACGACCTCGTAAATTCAGTTCAGGATGAGACTTCGCATGTTAGTAGTATACCTTAAGGGTGCCCACCGACTAAAGTAGTAAAACGCACTAGCCACAAATTTCCGAGAAAAACGGCTCTAAAGTTTTACGCGCACCTCATATACTCGTCGATTTCTACACAATGCAAGAATAGCGAAGTGGCTGAGTTCGTAGCGAACTCGCTTGCCACGCGGACGACCCGTGTTCGATGCCTACGAACAATTTTTTTATTTATTTTTTATTGTTTTATAAATGATAACAACCTCTAAATAAAGTTAATGACCTAAAAATATTATTAATTAAATCCTAAATCATGTTTTTCATTTATGAAATGACTGTTACAGCTATTTAAAATGTTAATTAACGGTACTATTTTATTTTTTTAAAGATGAATAATTTCAAATGCATTTTAATGGAGGTATAGTAAAACTTTAATTACCACTGTATTCCACAATACCACATACCACATTACCACAATATTTCGGGCAGGGTTTTATTCATATAAAAAAAATTACAATATCGTCGTTATTTGTCAATTGTTTATATTACATACAAGCACCAGAATGATAATTATCATAAAAACATTGAAAACAAAAAATATGTTGACAGCTTGCACAATTTATAAAGGAAGATTGTTTACATGAACAACCTTTATGTAAAAGATTTGTTGGAAAACATTTATCTTTAATTCACATTTTAAATAGCTGTAACAGTCATTTCATAAATGAAGAATATCATTTAGGATTTAATTCATAATATTTTTAGGTTTTTAACTTTATTTAAAAGTTGTTCTCATTTTTAAAATAATAAAACAAAATAAACAAAAATTTACAGAGGTAGCATCGAACCCGGGTCGTCCGCGTGGCAAGCGGCTTCGCTACTAACTCAGCGACTTCGCTGTTATTGCATTGCGTAGAAATCGACGAGTATATGAGCTGCGCGTAAAACTTTAGAGCCCTTTTTCTCGGAAACCTATGGCTAGTGTGCTTTACTACTTTACTCGGTGGACACCCTTAAGGTATACTACTAACTTGTGAAGTCTCATCCTGAACTGAATTTCCGAGGTCGTAAGGTCCCCTTGTAAGACTGCGGAGGGGGCCATGGAACCTCCGCAACCGCCCAGGCACTCTCCTGCACGCGGTCTCCCCAACCCCTCCGGACCGCTCCATTGTGGCTACTGCGGGCATGGCCCATACACCATCGAAAAACTATTTACAAATTATATCGTTTTTTTCCTGCTGTACTCTGTTTGGTATGCTCCACATATAGCTGCACAATACATATATTCAACTTCAATACAATACATACACATATGCGCTGTTCAGTATGTCCCCATGTATAGCTGCACAATATATGGGGCATTCCACGCCAGAGCGGACACCATTTAGCTTTTGCATGTCCGATTTTTTTGAAAATTGTTTGTTCTAGTATTTGTTGAAAGACGCCTCCATGATTTTTTTCAATTTGTGAACTAATTCGACACAGGAATAAGCCCTATGTATCGAATAATTATTAATAGTATTTCCTGTGCATACTATTTTTTTAGATATTTTCAACACGGATAACTAAAATATGAAAATTGAAAAAACGAAAAAAAATAGATCCCATCGTTGTCCCATTATCTAACTAGGCCGATCTAAGATCTAAGTTCCCGATAAATGACAGTTTTTTTCCAAACCATTTCAAGAAAATCGATCAGTATGTGTTTTTTTTGTAAATCAACAATTTATATTTGAAACTTGAAAATCTTATAGAAATACGGTTTGAAAAATTTATTCGATTTATTCGTTTTATCAAAAGCGCGTATAAAAAGAATTTTTTTTTAAAAACGTCCAATTTAGTCCATTTTTCGTAAAATTATGGACGTTTAAAAAAAATGTAACGTAATTTTTGAAAAATCGATATCATGAAACGGTTCGACAAAAAAAATTGAAAAAATTATGGAGGCATCTTTCAACAAATACTAGAACATAAACATTTTTCAAAAAAATCGGATATGCAAAAACTAAATGGTGCCCGATCTGGTGTGAAATGCCCCATATATAGGTCAAAAAATGATCAATCAAGATGGCTGACACGTGTCATTAATAAAATGATTTTCTCGACATTGTATATGTTTTCTTTGAAAATTCAATACTGTGAATAGAATAGAATAGATTGATTAAGAGAAAAATTGTTTCAAACAAAAGTTATTTATTTCAAATCGTAAATTAAGAATCTGCAATGAAAAATATATGTTTCCATTTGAAAAACCCAGTTGACCTTGAAATGACGTTGAAAAGACAACGTGAATCGAAAGCCGATGTGACTCTTGTATGACCCCTCCCATGACTTAACCTTCTTATTTGAACCATTTTTTCTCCCGGATTTAGTTTTCTAGATATTCAGGTGTTTTATTTCTTGTGCCTTACCCTGTGTACAATCGCGCGAGTTATGACATCGAAATTTCGCACGGACTTGCCAACTTTACGGCGCACTACAAGTCGTAATTTTTGTGTAAAAACAAAATAAAAAAATTACATTGCAGGTATTAGCATGCTCTACAAGTTTTATAATAGACATTTTTTTTATATACATCACGAGAAACAGCAACAAACCAGTATCAATCTATTATTTTTTTACTTTCTCGCTCGATATCTGAACAATTATCGACGGTATGTGAAAAATATATGCTACCTTTATTGTAGAGCGTAAAAAATGCAACAACAAAGTGTATACCCGAAATTTTCGTATCATGCCGGAGAACCTAGTTATCGCAGATAACGAAATTTAATCCCTTTTTCAAGATGGCTCATACAAAATTGAGGTCGACGATTTCAAGCTAAGCTTTACTTAGCCTCCTTTACACAATATTCCAAAATCAGCTTTCTCGGTTCATTTGCATTTCCAAATGTATAACTGACTAGACTATTTGTGCGTGTGTGAGGAACAGTGTATACTAATTTCTTACACAACTAGAGATGCTGTAAGGACTTTAAAAAATCGTCGTCAGCGTTGATGCCGACACGTGACTCCCTTTTAGACTAATTCCCTCGGCTATATACAAATATGTCGCGACACCATCCGCGAGAATCGTAGCCATTTGTCGGACTCTGACGGTACTGCCAGCGCGACAATTGCTCGAGGCAACATCTCGATCGAGGGCGGGTTGGGAGGGCTCGCTAGGCAGTTGGAATCGAGACCGGGCTCTCGAGGTTTGTGTTTTTGAACTTGGAATCGGGAGCGGGTTGGGGAGGATCCACGATGACACCAGATTCGAGCTGGAGGGCGCGTTGGCATTGATCGGAGGGTGGCGGCTTGAGTGCTACAAACGATATAGACTCTAGGAGATTGAGACGAGCAGTGAAAAATTCGACTCGGGTCACGACAAAACTGTTTTTTTTCTTTTTTATTGCAAAGTATTCATTTCGGTCTTCTCATTAAATCAATGATACATTTTTTATTTTATTTCAAATTATGAATTCAATGCGTATTATCGATTAAGCTAAAGGCGTAGGTTTATTTTTATAATCACAATTTAATAAGAAACGAATTAACATACTGTTTGACATAATATAACTCTATTAATATAACTCTTTTTGTTATTTCAGGGTGATTGTTTTCATCAATTTATTTTGCAAATTGATATTGACTTGTAGTAACGCATTAACTTGGGTAAAAATATAAATTTGGTTTTACAGAAAGGGAGTGGAAGTGTATAAGATCGAAAGGTGATACGTGAAAATAAATATATATCTATTTATCTATCGATCTATGCATTTATTTTTATTATCTGAATTTAATAATAAAAAAGATTTTACCCTTTATTTATTGCAGCTTGTAATTTTTTTATTTTAAGCAACGATTATGTAGCCCATGTTCTTTCAAATTTGCGCTCGTCTATTCCAACTCATTGAATACCGTTAATAAAATGCTGAATTACGTATTAAAAAATTCGGGTAAAAATTATCACGCATGCAGGAATTGGGAAAATTTATTCGTCGCTCTTCTTTATCGCTTGTAATAAAAAAAACAAGCTATTTTGTACTTAAGACGACAAATTGAAACTTATAACTTTGGATTTTACAAAAATTATTAGTGCCGAAAAACAGATAACACTCAACTAGGAATTTCCACGAGGCATCTTGACATTTAATGTAAGGCGACTGGACTTGCGACTATTAAGGATTTCAATGAGTTATTCTTTCTTTTTTGAGTATAGCAACATATTTCGAGAAAGCACTTGGGTGCAGGCAAAAAAAAATGTTCCAGTCGTTAGGGCCAAGGCACACAAAAATAGCCCCCTTATTTCCTTCCAGGCAAGTATGGCCCATTACTCGCTCGAATTCGTCCTCAGAGTCCTTTAAGAGTAAACGACCATCAGCCACACTCACTATCGTACCTTCCTAGTTTTAGTAGTGACAATTTCGAGAA
This sequence comes from Netelia virgata, assembly GCA_951802705.1. Classification (NCBI taxonomy): domain Eukaryota; kingdom Metazoa; phylum Arthropoda; class Insecta; order Hymenoptera; family Ichneumonidae; genus Netelia; species Netelia virgata. The sequence goes on from OX637865.1 coordinate 21,872,484, forward strand.
GGCGATGTTTCCATTCAGTCCCTAATTTCTTTTTCCTTCGGTCTCTAATTCTTGCTATTTTACCACTATATATATATCAAATGTACGAGCCAAAATGGTTTTGGCGACATTCACGGGCTATTAAAGAAAAACAATGAAAATCAATTTAGCTCGATAATTTTTCGAGTCGCAATAATGTTATTCCAACTTAATTCATGGAATAATATTGCAACAATCAAATTTGCCATGCATTCAAAATTCATATACTCTCATTACGGAAATAACTGTGAAAATAAAAACTCTCATACCTATAATTGCGCGTTCTCTTCATCGGAACTGTCTCTATATGGGATGAACGTTGATAAGTTCAATATTGTCATTTATTGCACGTCCGGGCTCAATATTGATATTCGTCATTACCTACCTGTGAACATATTATAATCATATTAATTATTATTTAATTACGTTCATTGTAAATTTATTACATCACTAAGAAAAAAATTATATATGTGGTTAAATTAAATTCGTTGCACCTTACCTACCAAACGACCGTTAATTGCGTATTTTCATTTTTATAACACCAAAAGAAAAAAAAGAGCTAAATAAATAAAATTATTTTAATTACACACGTGACTACTGCTCTACTGTATCAACGCCCCGTCTGTTTGTACTTATGTTCGACGAACTCGATATAAAAATTCGTATGAGAAAATACACAAGCATATATATTTTTACATTGGAAAAATGCGTTGAAAACGTCGAAACGTCAAACGTTATAGAAATTTTGGAATTGCTATTGGTTAATTGGTGGTTGAAAATCGTTGAATGAAGTATTTTTAAGTTATATTACATCAAGAAAGTCTTGAAAAACCCTTTGGCGAAAAAGTAATTACTGTAAGATAGCGTGAACATAAAGCCAAACAATATATCATTCCTTGCCCGGTTTGTTATCAACGACTATGAACAATTCTTCTTTTACAGTAACGGTGGTTCGTTCTTTACGCTGACATTTTTCTGCGGTTTTAACGAAACAATAAACAATATAATTTTGCAAAAAAATAATTACGCGGGATAAAAATTAAAAGATATATATTTTTGGCGAGTGTTTCCCAACGATTATGAATATGATTCTTCTTTTATGATGAATATAATATTTTTAACCTGAAGTTTTACCGAGGTTTTTACCAGTCTACGAAAAAATGATTTTACGAAAAAAAAATGACGGTCTGAAAAAAAAACTAAGATTTATCAATTATGAATCTTCCTATTCCTATTTTCTACATAACGAAGAAGCATTTTTTTCATCCGTGTTGCCTACGATTTTGCTGAGAAATTGCTCTTGCAATATGTTTTTTTCCGTTTTTACCTCGAGTAAAAGAGAAATTCATTGTATTATAATGATAGCGAATCGCCAGTGGCAAAAATCAATATAAAAACGATGCGCCATAGAAGGTTAATTAATGAAGAAAGCATAGTGAAATACCTAATGATACGAAAGGCGCGTATTTATAAGTCATATATACGATGCATCTTTATAGCCAGGAAGTGATTAGTAACGAAGAGACACAGAGACGCGACGAAATGGAGGGACAATCCGAGGGACCACCGGACGGCGAGCCAAGAGTATAACGCAGCTTGCGGAAAAATTATGCGCATAATATTTAAGAAGTTTGAGCCATTAAGCCAGAGTCTTCGTGGGTGATTTGGAGGGTGAAGGGTTTTATATATATATACATATATATATAAACATATATAAAGGACGAAAACAAAGATGTGTGTCATGACCACGAACGGGACACCATCCAGACCAGATTGTTTCGCGGAGTTTCGTTCATCGGGTTACCGATGGTACGTCACGGAATTTATAATAGTTATATAACTCGTCGAGATTGACTAATTACTTATTGCTCATCGACCGGTAAGGACTCTGCTTCCCGTTCCAAAGTTTCCGTTCTATAGCAATAGTCATAGCTATAGGTTCGTGTTATTCAGACAATTACGCCTGTCTATACTCTATCATGTTATTTCGAAACATTCATTCACAAATCATATTAACAACTGGTATTAATAAGTTCAAATAAACTTCACACACGATCAAAAATCCAAATTGACCATTTTTAGGTGAAGATTGTACGAGCCATAGGTATTTCTTACGTTTTTATTCGTTGTTTCTTTAGATGTACAATTATACGTGCCTATAATAAAATTCGGATCTACTCTGGACAGGAGGATTTTCGTTCGAGACTCGTTCGAATTTTGATCCGAGATAATTATACGAAATTGACACGACATGTAAATTTGTCAAAGGAATTATCTCTTTTTTTCACCATTTTATACGAATGGGCATTATTGTTCATGCTTCTCGGAATTGGAAGAACTTTGCTGTTGAAATATTGAATGGAAATATGTTAGGAATAAAATGGAGAAATCGATTTGAGCAAAAACGAAACTTAGACACACAAAATACTCACAATAGAGCTGGAAGTATTCGCGAAGAAACTTGATCCTCGAACCAAAGCCAAAGACCTATAGGATATTTATATTTTATTGTTTAATGTCGTTACGATCGAACACAATGGTTCGTGGTTGGCGCACGTTCCATGTCTCTCAACGTTGCACGTTACGAGTGATATAACCTCGGGCAGCATGAGGGTCAGTGCCATGAACGTTTCACAAATTAAATTCCGATAAGCAACAATTCTGAAGCGAGCTAATTTCTTAATTAGAGTTCGTATAATGCCCGACTATACCAGTATGTACGTTCCGTTACTGCTGCTTGGTGTACTATACAGAGAATCTCTCGTTTCGACGTTTCCGTCCACGATAACGCAGGGAAAGTTGCAATTTCACCCTCGAAACTCCACCAACGCTAGTTTTTGTCTGTCGATCCGTTTGTCCGTCCGCCCGCCCGCCTCACCTCCATCCTCCTCCCCTATGGCTCTCTTTCTTTCCTCTCCCGTCTGGATTTTCCCTCTATTTTTCGTTACACTCACTTTTACCTCGACGAGCACGCTGAGCAATAAGCCGGCGACCAGCTTTCTCACTGATGAGTCTCTTGCATTCAGAACGTGCCCAATCGCAATTTTGTACGTTTTTCCCCCTTTCATTTTACCATACGTTCAATTTTCTATGCACACAACTTTCACGATTGCGCTTTTTTCACCGTCGTTCTCTCTGTCTCTCCCTTTCTCTCCCTCTTTCACACACATACGCACACTGGCTCTCTACCTCTGTTCCGATCGATCTCTGGACGGTTTGCGATCGAATCATTCACAGACACTTTTTATACTCTTTCGACATATAGTAGACGATTTGTTCCGTCGGATTTTTTTCGCGGTTTGTGCGCCCTCGTTAAAGGAAAGTCTACGCTGACTCGCGTCCAGTTTATTTCATCCGTGACGTGTTTATTACGATTTTTTAATTAAGATTCGACTCGATTATAATTAAAAATAAGATTCTACGATTCATACTTTGAACCATTTTGTAATCTTATAATTCTGAAGAAAAGAAACAATTGTAATTTCTGATAATGTATTTAACGTACCATAAGGTAGATGAATATTTATCACACACTCGTCGCACACCCGATCGTGTGATTAAGAATGAAAATTACGAGAATAAAAAGGCATTCGAGAAAAACAAATGATGGGTATTTTGGAAATGTTCGACAAACGTCCTTCGGAATAACTTCGAGTACCATTATCGTAGTGATGACGAACGCAATTGCTCATCGACGGATGGACGATATCACTGTTACACGCAGTTGTAATTACATTCGTCCACGTCGGAACGTGTATAAAATCTCATCGAGTATTCGCTCTGTGCATCGGGGCGACAAAGTGGGGGAATAAGACTCGCGGCGCTCGGGGTGATCATTTTGTGCGACTTTTGCACGTCAGCTCGACATCATTAATCTTTGCGAGATTGCATCAAAAAAGAAACCCGCCCGAGTAAAAATATTGTATATACTTAGATACAATTATATACAAATAATATACAATCATATATACTTATATATAGGGTTATATATAATTGTATATAACTCTATACATTCGTATATAAAATCCGATATAAATGTACTTCCACCAAATTTGATTTGATAAAATTATATATAGTTCGTATATAATGATATATGGAGATATATAATTAGATATAATATCATATACAGTTATATATAATTCAATATAGTGTTGTATATAATTATATATAGACGTGAAACTTTTATTTACGATTTATAAAATTAGATATAATATTATATACAGTTATATATAATTCAATATAGTGTTGTATATAATTATATATAACGTAAACATTTTATTTACGGTTTATAAAATTGTATATGACTGTATATGAGTACTTTTATTTTATTTTGAAATACATAATAATTGTACATTTATACGCGTATGGAAGCAGGTAAATCGAAAGATTGTTAACTTCATATATGTAGATATATAGAAAGAGACGACATAGATATAAGCCATAAGTACGACAGAAAAGTGAGCGTGTAGCTTCGCTCACGGTCAGCAGGTGGCGCATGGCCGCGCGCTTTCTCGCAAGCGCACCCGTTGCCCACCGGTATTATAAAGACGTGAGCAGGACGAACAAAACCGTTACTCGTCTCCCGATTGCGCTGGTAACCACACTCTTATGTAACATGTTGAGTCGTGCTTATCTATCAATCAATAAAATGTTTGGATGTAACCCGAGTAAAAATTAATATATATACACATATATAATTGTATATTAATTGATCATATACAATAGTATACAAAAATTGGCCCGATAGAATTTTATATATTGTATATTAGTGTATATAATTGTATACGTTTATATACAATTGTATATTAGTATATATAATTGTATACGTTTATATACAATTGTAAGTATATACAATTGTATACGTTTATATACAAATATATACAATTCTATCGGGCCAATATTTGTATACAATTGTATATGATCAATTCATATACAATTATATATGTTTATATATATTCATTTTTACCCGGGCGGTTATATTTGTTGTGTAGTTGGTTGCAAAAATAACGCCTTAAATGCACCAAATACGCATTTTTATGTATTTCCCAGTGCCGCGCACAAGAACGAGATAAGTGGGTCCAGGCGGTTAAAAGAAAAACGTAAGTGTTTGTTGAATTCTAACCTACTTCTGTTGCGGAGCTAATTATCATGCAATCGACGTGATCATAATTGAATGAGTCGTATTGTATAATAATAAATAAAGATGAATGTTATCAAATAGAAATATATTATAAAATAGAAAAAAAACTTTCATATCATTTTTATAAACAAATTTTACTTGACCGCACAACAGTTTTATATGCTTTCAGGGTGGATGAGTCTGAATGGCATCCTAGAAAGCATACTCGCATTTGTAGCCAACATTTCTTCGGTAATAAAAAAATCTGACCATCCTTTGAGTCCGAGTTTTGTTCCGAAAATTTTTCCAAATTCTCAAAGTAGAAAAGTCGGAACAAAAACTTTCAAAAGTACAGTACAAAGGTATGTAATACAAATGATATAATATTTTTGTTCGAAATTCCTTGGTACAAAAGTAAAATTTCACTGATTGTTCCAGTGTATGTAGTAATGGTATTTCACTGTTATTTTCAGGTTTGATCGAGGCCTTCAACGGCAGACAAAATCAAGGACGACGCAACCTTCTCAACCAACAGCGGAAGGATTGAGAACGGGACATTTTGAAAACAAAGAGTTGTCGTTATCCAACGAGCTGAATTACACACAATCACCATTGTGTGTAAAACTCTCAGCTTTTTTTTGTTATTAATAAACTTGATACGATAGACTTTGTTTTCTTATTTAACTTTTGCTATTTCATTTCACAACTTCCCATATAAACTACGGCAATGGCTGGCGTCACGAACGTGCAAAAAATTCTCATATCTGCCACCAGCGGCGCTGCCTACCCTTTGCACAGAGCGAATACCGAACATCGGGATCCGCGTTCGTTCGTCCGGGTCAAGTTCCCTCGTATCACTTCGCCGCATTATAGCACCAATTAGATATATATAACTTCCACGAACGGTTCGCGCGGAACCCGTGAGATTAACGCCACGAATCTACGAATTCACGGGCACAATACCGCACGCGGTCGAGTTGAATAATGCTGCGGTATTACGATCCTCATGTCCTGTGCAATAAACTACATAGCACCGGTGTTATATATCTGGGACATGAGGGCGGTGCCCTCGCGTTTGGCTGTTCCCTCAATTCGAGCCGTTCCTGCTATCACCCTTGAAACCATAAAGTCGTTTGTTGGAAGAAATATGATCTGTTTCATCGAAAATGTATTAATTGAAAATGCAAATAATAAAGTATGTTAATCGAGACTTGGGCGATATTTTTCAAATTGTCTTTTTCTTTGCCAATAAAAGATATGTCATTTAGAATTGTAAAATTCTTTTGACTAATAAAAGTGATTTTCCTTTTGAGAATTGTATTATACTCAAATGAAATTCATTAAAATCGTTCCGAATCGATTCGGACTGTGATTGGCATACTAAAGCCCATGAATGAATTTTATTTGACGCGAAAAAGCTCAATCGAGATCGATGCACTTAGTTTATTGTACTAATTGTAAGCTCAATTTGCATGAAATAAGCTATGCATTTCGTATGTCGAATGACTAATTAAAAAAAAAAAGCAAAAATGAATATGTCAAATCGGCTGATTGGGAGACAGAGAAACGACGGATTCTCCCATGCCTGTTTTATCGCCCTTTTTTCTCTGTCTGCGCTGGTCAGCTTGGAAGAACAGGAAATAGGAAAAAAATAACGAATGAAAAAATTCACGGTGTCACGGTGTCACGGAGGTAAAATAAAAGTCCCACAAACTACCGAGAATCTCTCCCTGCCTCGCGCGACCTATAGGCCAGAGTGGAGAGGAGCTCGCTCTTGTAGTCAAATCAATCAAAATTTCACAGTCCAATGGTTGTAACACGGTTTTTTTGTTTCACATCATTGTTTTCGTGCAATCGAGATATATCATGCGTACACATTTTGTCGACAGGTTCCAGGAATATCAGCAGTCCGGCATCAACGGGTCGAGAATCAATGCCGATTCTTGTGGTAGGCTCGTAGTTGTGAATAGCGAATTCCGATATGTCTCTCGATATAACGAAGAAGCACAAAAACCTCGAAACTCGTACACAGTTATAATTCGGCAAATAACAGACTGCGCAGGACGAATAAACGAATAAATAATTAAAAAATTCTTCTCATTCTTACTCCGAGCGTGCCTATACAGGCGATTCGACAAAAGCGACGGTTTGACATAATCTACTAATCCAATAATAATTCATTGATATTTCATTTCAGGATAATAATAATAATAATAATCTGTCAAGGGGAGTATATGTACAGGCACAACATGGTAGCCAACATCATTTATCAGCGACTGGCAGGAAACACCGGCTAACTACCGACTTGCAGCCGTACTGCAGGCACAAGTAGTCTTGGATAGCGACAGGCACAAAATGTACGACGCCAGAGCCATCTTAACGGAGAAGACGATCGCTGCAAATAGACCGGATATAATGCTGCTCGACAAACGTACGAAGATAACAACGATGATTGGCATTGCAGTACTACACAGGAATAATGTGGAGATGATCATCCGAGAGAAGATCGCGAAATATTCGGAGCTCGCAATGGAAACAAAGCGCCTATGGAGGATGGACAGTGTCAGGCGAATCGCCGTATCGTCAACTGGAGTGGTGCCGAAATAACTCAGCGAAGCCCTGCACACCATCGGGCTCCCGGCGCAGAGCCATGAACAAATGCAAAAGGCCGTTATTCTTGAGATCTGTCACATCGTGAGAAAATTCTTGAGCACCGGCGATACGGGAATTTTGTGAAGGCTAACAATAACAGGGTTGAAAGCTACTTAAGTAGTTAAGACTAATGAAGAACGATCTATACAAAGTTTGTAAGAGGATTCTACTTGACATACATTCGTAGAATCCTTATAGGTGCCGGCTAGATGCCGAGATTTGTATACAAAATGTAATAACAAATAATAACAATAACAACAACAATAATAACAACAATAACAACAACAACAAAAGCAAGAAAAACAATAATAATAATCATGTTTGTTTAAAGGTGTTCGGAAAAGTGGGTAGTGCCGGGAGTTCGTACGAGAAGTCAGCAGTTATCGGCCTTTGACTCTCGTGCGGATTTCGGAAGTACTCGAACTCCCGAACTGTACCCCCACCCGCCCGTCACCGATCGACATCGATCCCGGCGTCTTCTTCACTTCTTCTGCGGTGAATTCGAAAGCTAACGGTTTTCCTTCAGTACTTCAAAATATTACATTTTTCATAATTCGACTTCGGCATACGTACACGGTAACCTTCTTCTAACTCAGTGAATTAATACGATTTACGACCGGCTTTCTTCTCTGAGTTTCTATTCTTGTGATTGTGGCACTTCGATTGAGAATTTACTTAAAACGAACCGGCTTTATTAACGGATTAATTCTAACGGACACGTGCGCGCGTTAAACGGCGTCCGCCATTACGCTCCTTCAATACGACCACCGGCTACTTTACCTTCTCTCTGACTAATATCTCTTGATAATAAATATTAAGTTTATTGTTTTTGTTAACTTCAGTGTCTCCACATTTTCTTTACGGACCCTTTAACTTCCTGCTTCAAATTTCCTCGAGATTGTCCTCGCGTCATCCCCCAGAACCAGATCTGCGGTCTGTCACCAGACAAAAGGGTTAATATAAATGGAATTTTTTCTTATAAAAAATGAAAACGCTAAATACGAAGAAGTAATTGTTTGATGCACATAACTGATGGCCCCCGACTGTTCATACAGTCGTAACGAAAGTTCTTCTTATCGAAGTTTTAATCAATTACTCCGAATGTTTCTTTATATGTTACTTATCTGAATAATTTCAAGTTGAGCTAAGATCGGCCAAGTAATTAACAACGGAAGATAACTACGTATAGCTGGTATACCACCTATACATTCGAAAAAACCAGACCAAGTTGGCGATTTTTTGTTTTTAATTCAGTCTGTCTGTACATTTAAAAAAACATACGTTTTCACCAATGTAGAAACAGCTAAATATTTGTTGTGATACACATATTATTAATATTTCTATTATTATTAACATCATCATTGTCATTGTATCCTTTACCGGAAGTTCCGCAACTCGCGGTAGTTTTTCAAGTTTATTTCGTGAACTGTAAAAATGATAAGTACACATCGTTGTATCTTCCTATGCTGTATTATAACAGTATGGCGGTAGTAAAATACGGTCTTACATTAGGGCCAGTTTATACAAAACTTTTTCATCGCTCCCAGGAAAAATCCGGCGTTAACTGTATTCGCGAGACTTCGATACCGTAATGTCTATATATGTATTTGTCGATAGATATATTTATCGGGAAAAAAGTAAAATGGTATCTGAGGATGGTGAATAGGAGGAATGGAGTGGAGAGGGCGGGGGGGGGGGGACTACTTCGTCGAACCTTGTGAGATTCTTCCCCGCACTTCGTGCTGGATCATCTCTATATATAAGCCTATGTGTCGGCGCATATAGATATATATGTGCGTGGTAATCGAGAATCTTGAGAGGATGACGAAGAAGCATTCACCAACTTCCGGATCGAAAATTCTCCACAACTTTACGAACCTTGCGCTTTGTGCATGTCCGAAGATATCGATGTGCTGTCGGAGCGCCTTATATATATACTAGATCCCTTGACAGCATAATGATATATAGCACACTTCTCGTATACCGTACTTTGACCTCCGTATGACCGTATACCGTACTGCGCCACTGGACAATATACCGATAAAACGATTTTTCTTCGTCATTGTCGCCATCGCCATCGTCGTGAGAGAGAAAGCGTTGTTCTGGAATATACACTGCCGGCGAAAAGTTTCCGGGCAAAAGTTCAAAAGAGTGCCGGAACGGTGTTTTATGCCATTTCGCCGGTAGTTGGCCTGGGCCAATTTAACCAACGCCATTTTAAACAGGAAGGATTTATTTTCATTTTGGCTGTTTTAAAATTTGTTTACGATTTTTTTTACAATTAGCACCCAGTTTTGAAAACGACCATTTTTTGTCGTTTTTTTTTGTTCTTTTAAGAGTGGACCCCGTTTGTGGTAAACATTTTTTGTAACGCATTTCTTTCACCAACGCCATAAAGGGGAAAATCTAAGCTTCAATTTCGTTTTTTAGAAAATTGTCTACGATTTTGTTTTCCAAAGATATTTTGTTTTTTTGAGAAAAAATGGACGATTTGAATATTGCTCCGGAGGACGAAAACGATGAGGTTTACAACAAAGCCTCAGGACGGTAAAAAGTTGTGTTACTTCTTGTTGGGTTCACGAGAATGTTTTCAAATTTTTGTTTCGAAATTTCTTTTCCATCCATTTCCGGTCGAAGCTCGATTGATCTGAAACGAGCTTCCACTTTAAAATGGCGTTGGTTCAATTGGCCTAGGCCAACTACCGGCGAAATGGCATAAAAAATCGTCCCGGCACTCTTTTCAACTTTTGTCCGGAAACTTTTCGCCGACAGTGTATCTTAACCTGTTTCTTCGTCTCTCTTTACTTTCTTAGAGCCTGAAACCAAAAAACAAAACGAAACCGCACGTGGCAAACCTTGGCGGCATCAAGTCGCCAGATACGCTGGGAAAAGTCTGCTGCTCATATAAGGAGAAAAATCGAATTGTAAGCTATATAAAACAATGTTATGTAGGTCTATATCTATTATATTTATACGATTCGTACGTAGGTGGTATTGAAGTTTTAAAATGCAAGACAAAATTCTGCGAATGAGTCGGGCTTATGTACGCCCGAGTCGAAATTTTCGGGCGCTTCGGGAATAACCCGAATCGAGCGGAGTGGCGAGGGTCCAGGTGGGGTTCCAGCTTATGCTAGACGGTATCTGCGGACTCCCCGCTGATCCTCCAAAATGGCAGAAAGTTTACATTTGGAGTGAAGCGAAGGGCGCGGACGGTCTCGTGGAACCTCTACAACCACCCGGGAACTCCTCCACGCCCTCGTCCAAACCCTCCAGACCCCTCCTTTGAGGGTGCTGCAGACGTGCCCCATGCACCACCGGGAAACTATTTACAGATTATATCGTTATTTTTCCTGCTCTATTCAGTATTCACGATGCATACATATTTGTATGTTTATATGAGGAATAAGGTATTCAAATTCCTCACACATCTAGAGACCCTTCAAGAATATTAAAATAGCATCGTTAGCATTTTTGCCGACTCACGACTCTCTTTTAAACTAATTCCTTCGGATATATACAAATATGTCGCGACACCGTCCGCGAGAACCGTAGCCATCTGTCGGACTCTGGTGGCACTGCCAGCGCGACACTTACTCGAGGCAACATTTGGGTCGCGGGCAGGTTGTGGAGGTTCCACGACTCGTCACGCAAAATTGGGATTGAGAGGAGGGTTCGGAGGCTCCGATTTTTCGAACTTGGGATTCAGAGCAGGTTGGGGAGGATCCACGATGACACCAGATTCGACCTGGAGGGCGTGTTAGCATTGAGGGCAGGGTGGCGGCTCAAGCGCTACAAAGGAAATGGAATCTAGGAGGTTGAAAGGCGCAGTGAAAATTTCAACGCGGGCGAGCGTTTGAAAACGTTGAAAAAAAAATGTCTCGATTAACCAATTCTTCAAAAAGTTATGAGGGTTTGAAAACGTTTGAAAAAAAAGACTTTTTTCAAAATGCTTAGCTTTTTCGGTTGGGTAAACAAAATTTGAAAAAATTCACAAAAATGTTTTTAGTGGCGTAGTATGACATAAAAATTTCAGCAAGATTAAAAAGGGTCGGGTTCAAAAGGGGTCGATTCGACGTGGAATGCCTCATATACATAAATGTTATTTTTTTGTCCCGTATACGTTTATTTTTGTATATAAAATTGTTCTACTAATTCAAACACCTTCACAGGCATGCGCACTACAACTGACCAAAGTTTCATCGCAATCGGAAGAATGGTATCGGAACTCAGGAGGGACAAACAAACATTCTTACATTTTTATATACCTATAGAGAAGATAAAGATGTGAGTAAATTAATTCATGAAGTCCCGGTGAAATAAATCGTCGATCTATTCTCTTTCCCTTGATTTTGTTTTAATGACTCGGTCGACAACGAAAATTCGTGGCGTCTCTCGACTCGCGCCTCAAAATTCGATTGGAATTACGAGATGAATTACATGCATTCATAATGCATGTATACGAGAGAAGACCGTGTAATATTCATCAAAGGGGCGCTGTTTCGATACCGGATTGCAATTGGAATTGTTTCTGTGGCTGACGCGACAATATGTTGTATAGAAATGAGATTGTATCCACGAGAATAGGTATTCGAGAGTTTGTCTCGTAGCTGATTGCAAGCCAGGCCGAGGAGAGTCCCCAAAAGCATCGTTGCTCGTGGCTCTCGAACGTTGCTGTATTACAAGTGTATATAGTATTATACGTCTAGTATACTCTCATCGTAGCATCAGGTGTGCCCTATACCGGTATACTGTGTACCAAGAGTAGTATTAGGTTGTAGTCTCCGGGACATTTGCCGACGAGCCGGAAGTACTGTGGCAATATATATCGCAGCTAGTGTATCAGGCGTACCCATAGTAGCAGCACTAGCAGCACCAGCAGAGGCAGAACCGCGGTAGCGGTAGCGGCGGAACGAGGACCGAGAGAAGCCTGATATTACCGCACCGTGGCGCACGATGGAATGTTGGAAGCGCGATATATAGAGTCTCGCAATTTACGATCTCCATTTTCGGCTCTCTTCGAACGACCCGGTACGTTAAGATGTCCCCCCTCCACAGTTCACTCACCACGCACGCTTCTCCTCTTCGCCACATTTAACTTTACAGTGTGTACATCGTGTACACTTTCTTGTACATGCGTATAGTGATATATGTCGTATTGCAGATGGTCGCGTCATCGCCAAACAACTTCCACGACGGGTTTACCGAGTACTAATATAAGCGACATTTCTAGGATTGCTCATATAAAGATTGCTCTGTCAACTCATCGAACGAAACGAAATTTACTGAGGAAACGTAAGGGATACGTTTCCAAAAGTTTAAAAATGTACAATTATTTTGTTATGCTCTCTGGTAATTTATCGCATTAGCAATACATTGTTTATAAGAAAACATAAATCACTTTATGGTCGAGAAATTATGAGAAATCGTTTTAAGAGTTTCTACTTTCCATAGTTTTCTTTCATCAACTTTATGTGAGACCAACGATTCAGGGGAGGGACTACACGGGTGGATTAACAATAAGTTGTGATAAATAGTTATGATAAACGATGGTCTAAGTTACGCTAAAACAATGTTATCGATGAACATAATTTTTTTCAAACGGATGAAGAATGTGATAGCTAATATTCTACTATAACCGCCAACGATATCGCAATTTCAGTGAGTCATTAAGAAATAAACATAATAATAATAATAATACGATTATGCGCTTCTGTTATACGAAATATTCGCCAATCCCACATCTTCCATTTTCCAATGCTATCCGCAGTCTACGAAAAATGTCGGCATACACGGTGTCATCATCTTGAATTGAAGAAGATATAAAAATAAAAAAATTAAATCACAAGTCAGGAAAGTTGAAGAGCTAACAATAAGAGAAAGAAGTAATGAAAGCAGAGACCAATAAAGTACGGTATTTGCGAGGCGGTGGTCGGTCAATATTTTTCGGGAATCCATGAAGAAAACTTTGTGCGCTGATGTATCGATTCGACAGTAGAGAGGCGGCTAAAATACAGTCATAAGAGATGGATGAAGCGGAGAGAGAGACAGGGAGAAAGAGAGAAAGAACGACAAAAATATAGAGGCGAAAGAATAAAGCAGCATCAAAAGCTCCGACGAATCGTACAAAGGGGGAGAATTCTGCTCCGTCCGATAGGGACGAAGAGGCGAAAAGAAGACGCTTCTCTCCGTCAGGACGTGTAACGACCGAGAGCTCGATGAAAAACTCGATCGTTGGAGAAATACTGGATACTTGTATACATATACAGGGTCTTCAAAATGTCCCGGGACGGTTGAATAACTTGAAACGTAGGTGTTGCTCAAAACGATGGTTGATACAAAAGTTGTAGGAAAGTTCCCTGTGCTATCCAACCGCAACCGTGGATTTGACCTTGACCTTCAAGGTCATTTCAAGGTCATGTCCATTTTTTTCAAATGGCAACCCCCAATTTTGACACCGGAAATGAAAAGGGCAGAAAATTTTACTTTTAAAAAGTTTTAATTTTAAAAATCAAGGTTAAACAGTGACCGGTTGGATATCTTGAAAAGTAGGCGTCGTTCAAAAAAATGATTGAGACAAAAGTCGTAGGAAATTTCCCTGGCTGTCCTATGGTAATATCTGGATTTTCAAGGTCATATTGAGGAATAATTTTTTTAAAGCATTCGATAAAATGGTCAGAATCGTATCTAGACATACAACTTTCCGCCTTTTTCATTTCTAATGTCAAAAGCAGGGATTTCCAATTAAATAATGGATTTGACCTTGAAGGTCAAGATCAAGGTCACGGCCGAGGTTGCGGTTGGATAGCCAGAGAAATTTCCTACAACTTTTGTCTCAACCATCTTTTTGAGCAACGCCTACGATTCAACTTATTCAACCGGTCCGGGACGTTTTGAAGACCCTGTATATGAGTGTATGCTTTCTCTGGTGGAGAGTAAAACGTGGACGGCGACGGCGCCCGTCAGTCTGGCCAATAGTTTACTATCAGCAAGGCGAGTCGAGCTTTTCTCTGCATCGTTTCCTTCTCTTCTTCCTCCCTGCCCCTATCTCTTTCGCCGCGGTTCTTCCGCGTTCCCCTTTGCCCGTTAGAAACCCGAGGAAAAGCAAACGCCGAGAGAAGGAGGGGGGGGGGGGGGGGGGGGGGGGGGGGGGGGGGGGCAGGGAGAAGAAAGCTGCCGAGGGACATGGAGAAGAGGGGAGGGAATAAAGCGAGCAACGCGATGAGATGGAATGTACGTACGAAACGAAGGGAAATAGAGCGTGGAAGGAGAGAAAGAGCAAAGACAGAGGAGACGAAATTCGATGGCTGGAAAGGGAGTCTCTCATCCTGCCGGCAACAAAGGTAAAGCAACCACGATCTCGTCGTCGCAGTTCATCGTTGCCGCATGACCACTTATTGTTAACTCGCAGTCGATGAAAATGTCTCAATTCTCTCGTCTCACGTTCTACCTCTCTTTCTCTTTCCCGCTCCCTTGCTGTTTCTCTCTCTTTCTCTCTCTCTCTCTCTCTCTCTCTCTCGCTCTCTCTCTCTCTCTCTCTCTCGCTCTCTCTCTCTCTCTCTCTCTCTCTCTCTCTCTCTCTCTCTCTCTCTCTCTCTCTCTCTCTCTCTCTCTCTCTCTCTCTCTCTCTCTCTCTCTCTCTGCTTACTGCGCTGCTTAAAGAACCTATTTCTGCTACTCCACTGCCCTCGGGCGCGTTTTGTTGCAGATCATAGCATGCGCTAAAAAGCTTTATATTCAAATCCAACAACATCTTTTGATTACCCTGGTGCACGATGGCGAATTTGTCGACGTTAAAGTTGACATGATTCCTAACCTGTTTCTGAGAAATCGAAGTTTTCTTCCGCATTCTCGGAAATTCTCGGTGCTGGATCAACCCACATGCGTTTACCCATGGATTGAGTTCTACATAGATCCATGCTCGCCATTATCACTTGCCTTCGCTATCAACCGCTGCAACTACTGCGTCATCTCTCGGAATCATCCATAATCGTCGCACTACACCTGCTATAGGGATACCTGGATTATGGACGAAAAGTTGCCGAAAATCGCGGTGTGATACTGCTTAGGTTGAGCTAATACATACGTATCGTGATCTACGATAGCGTGATCGATAACTCCGTGATCTAGCTACGCGAGGTACTCTGCATGTCGACTATCTGCGACAAGTGCAAAAAAGCAATTGCCAAGCAGCATACAGTGTGTAGCGAGTGCGCTCATACTTTTCACCCGGATTGCGCGAAGAGCTATCTCAGCTTCAAATCGGCGAGCTAGTGCTGCCGAACCTACTTTACAGGAAATGTACGGTGGACAGGGAATATCTCAAAATACGGCATGTATCGCTCCGCCTGAAACAATGCCAATCACGTTAGAACCAATTATGAGCTTACTGCAAACATATGAAAAAAAGTTTGAAACATATGAGAAAAAGTTTGAATCATTTGCTACAGAGCAGATGAACGCGATGGCCAAAATGAATTCTTCATTAGACGCGGTTCCTCAACTGATCCAAACCATCGGGGTTCATGCGGAAAAAATTGCGAGCACAGAAAAACATATTGCTAAACTCACGCAAGAGATCTCAATGCTGAAATCGAAATCGAACACTGTGCACCGAAACCAAGCAATTGCGAACGAAATCATTGTAGCCGGTATCCCCGAGGGACAAACAGACTCTCCGCGTATCATTGCATCTAAAATCCTAGCGGAGTTAGGATTAAGCGATCTTTCTAGTCACATTTTAGCGCCTCGAGTAATGACAAAATATAGTAGACCGATTGAGCATGGCGCTGATAATACGACAACTAGCCAACGAACACGCGCGACATTCTCTATTGTACTTACCTTAACGTCTGCTGTTGTCCGCGATTCAGTCATAAATGCCAAGCGTACGAAGAAAGTCTTAAAGATTAGCGAAGTCTTTGGTAACAACATAAGCGGAAATATATATGCTAATGAACTCCTAACGGCAGACTGCTATAAACTTTTACGATTAACGAAATTGCATGCAGCAAAAACTGCATACAAATATGTATGAACGAGAGAGGTAACTATTTACGCTTTAAAAGATTACGGTCACCCGAAAATCACGGGTCGAACTAATGCTGATCTCGTTCAAATGGTCTAACTGCGCAGACCACCGCCAACAAGTATAGATAGCATAAATGATTGCGGTAATCCGTCGTCCCTAAAACATTTCACGACAGTTCATTTCAATGCGAACTCGCTCCTCGGACACATCGACTTAATACGAATTTATTTCAATCAAAATTTGAGCTGGCTTTGAGCCGGTTTCCTCATTCATATAGCAACATTATCATTACAGAGGACTTGAATTTCAATCTATTGCAAACGGACTGTGCGACAAACTATTTTAAAAAATTTCTATTTTCAAACTCATTAGTCCTCGTGCCTTCCGACGCAACGTACCATACGGCTCTATGCGACACATGGCTAGACGTATTTATAATCGACGGCGATGACAAACTGATCTCGTATAAAAAGTCTTCCGGCCCTTTTATTGCGGGCCATGACATCATAACGCTCGAATACGATCTCAACATACCAGGGGTGGACCGTCGCTAGATCACGAAGCGCTGCCTATCTAATTTTATCGACCGCGAAGTTCTTGCCACGCATGACCGTCTTCAGCTATACCTGATCCATCGGTTATTACATCAGGTTCTCTGTTAGAGACTCACCTAGCAGCAGTTAGCAATACACTCTGCGTGGTCTTCGATACGCATGCACCCATAAAGACTTTCACTGCAAAGAAACCACCAACACCATGGCTAACATCTGAGATGAAACAGAGTATCAAGGAAAAAAATAACATGTATAAACGCGTTAAACAAACAAATAATGCTCTGGGTTTGTCACGTATAGACGGCCTGCGCGATCAGATAACGCAGAACATCAGAAAAGCAAAAAATAATGTTTTACTTCAGAAACTGAATGCGATTAACGAACCGAAACAGATGTGGGACCAGCTCAGGAGCTTAGGACTGGTCAAATCAATCGATACTTCACCATTTCACTTTTTTACTCCTGATCAGCTAAACTCTTATTATGCAAGCATCACATCTTCTACCCCAAAATTAACTCGTATCGAGTTCGAGTCTATGTTGATAGAAACCTCAAATGCCGATAATCCTTTTACTTTTACTGAAATCTCGACAAACTATTCTACTAACACGACGCTCGATGTCGACGTCACTCAATGTTGGGGCAGATGGGATTTCAAAATATTTTATCTCAAAGTCGCGTTCATGGCTAATTAATCATTTGGCAACCATCATGAATCTTATCATTCGACCAAGTTATTTTCCCGAGCAGTGGAAGAGAGCGTTGATCAGGCCCCGTCTTAAAGTAAAAATGGCGCATTCACCTTCGGATACGCGACCAATTGCCACATTACCGGAATTCTGAAAGCTGTTAGAAAGAATAGTATTCGATCAGATCACTTCGAAAGTCACGATATTATGGACTCCAGACAATCACCATGCCGCACGTCATATAGCACATAGACAGCATTGCTAACAATAAGAGTTACAGACGACATGCGAAGAGGGATTGAAGAAAAAAAGTAACCATCCTCGTCATGTTCCATTTCAGCAAGGCCTTCGACACCGTCCCTAAATCTCCTTAGGAAATTGAAGCTTCTAGAATTTACGGATTCGGTAGTATCTCAAGTAGTAATAGAAGGTAGCGATAACTGCTCACATCGCCATTATACATCGGTTGACGTACCACAAGGCTCCGTTCTCGGACCATTATTATTCTCGCTATATATATAAACGATATAGGAGACGGTTTAAAATATTGCCACCACATGATCTTCGCCAATGACACCCAAATATATATTCCATGCCTACCATCCGAATTAAATAGTGCCATTGACAAAATCTCGTACGATGCAAACGTTATCGCACAGTTTACGTGTACTAATGATCTTGTGTTGAACGTAGGGAAAACGAAAGCACTCATTATTAGGAGTGCGGCTAATGTAAATAAACTAAACCTCCAAGATTTGCCTCTGATCGTTATAGAGGGCTCGAATCTTTCCTATGCTACTGAGGCTAGAAATCTTAGGGTTATCTTTCAGATGGATTTATATTGGAGGAAGCACATTTCCACCATTTCCCAAAAAGTCCATGTTACACTCCATAAACTTAAATTTCATGAGGACTCTCTCTCGACTGATGTCGGACACGCTTTGACTATTGCAACCTAGTGTACCACGATATCTCTGATGAACATAACGGCAAACTAGAACAATTATTGAATGGTTGTATCAGATTTATATTCGACCTACGAGATGAGAGAATCACTCCATACCTCCATAGACTGCGATGGCTATCTATTAAGGGACGGCGGAAATACTTCCTCGGCACTATTATATACCGGTCGTTATTTCTACGGGTACCTACTTATCTGAACGAGCTACTTGAACGGGCACAGCAGGATGTTAGGCGGTTTGAAAGACTAGATGAACAATCTGTCTTTCGCATCCCAAACCATAGAACAACGACCTTCAGGCGCTCATTTCAACTGTCTGCCGCCTATTATTGGCATGCATTACCCAATAGTATTCCGTCGTCGTCCACTCTGGATATTTTCAAACGCCGCCAATTCGATTATCCGTTTCATCTTGAGCAAGGCGAATAAGGTTAAATGGATTAAATATAAGTTTAAATGTAATGTCTTCTGCACTTGTATGGCAAGTTTTTGCGAATTATGGTAAAATTGTTTTTCTCGAATAGCAATATTATGTGAACTAAACTCTAGTTTCAATATAAGTTTTATATAGATCGAATATAAGAAATTATATTCGATCTAAGTATTTCTGTGTTTGCCCCATAGCGTGCTAGGGCATAAAATAAATCAATCAAATCAAATCTCCCTCTCTCTCTCTCTCTCTCTCTCTCTCTCTCTCTCTCTCTCTCTCTCTCTCTCTCTCTCTCTCTTTCTCTCTCTGCAGTGGTATAGACGACGTGTGCTTCGAGCACTAAACAACCGATCAGTTTAAAAAATGACAGCTACACAGAGAATTGTGGGAAAAAGTGGGTCTTGGTCTTGGTATTTTTTTTCACAATTTTGAAAATGTTTTTACAGGCGACGAGCGACTCGAAAACGCAATCCGTACTTTCTCCGGCACTGACAATGAGCGTTAAAGTTTTGAGGGTATCTAGAGAATTATGTCAAAAATTTTGGAAAAAAAATACCAATAACCCCTTTTCGCCATAATTCTCTGTGTACCTACCAATTTTTTATATGATCGGTTGTTTAGTGCTCGTATGATTGCTGATCAAATTTTCGAAGCACCACGTCGAATGTACCACTGCCTCTTAAGGTTGTTGCTAAATAATTTTCAAACGGTGGAGGAGGGTACAAAATTAGTATGTTAATACATTGTGTGGCGTGACTAATACCATCTTATGATGGCAAAATGACAGGCCTACGGACGTTAACGCCGAAGCGGAGTGGTTCCTGGAGGCCATGTCGCAAAATTGCAACACGACAATGCCCCGAGCCAAAGCTCGACAGCCGCGACACCAGGTGTACTGGTGGACGTCGCACATTGCGGATCTGCACATCCCGTGTGTAGCTGTGCGGCGTACGTATACCAGGCACTGCAGGCTCCACCGCCGCGCTCCGGATGCGGCGGCGAGGGTAGCAGCGCTCTACGAGGGGTACAGGGCAGCGAACTCGGCCCTCTGGGAGGGGGTCCTGCGGGCGAAAATCTCGTCCCGCGTGAATCTCCTCGAGGCTGTGGATTAGGATCCCTGGGAGCGCCCTTACCACTTGGTACGGAACAAACTCCGCGCATGGGCGCCCCCGCTGACTCAGAGCCTCCGGCCGGAACTGCTGGAGGGTGTAGTGAGCTCCTTGTTCCCTTCGCGGGTGGAGCACGCGCCCCCGCAGATGGGCCTTCCGCCTACGGCACCCGACGCAGACGACGACGACGACGACGACGTATCTGAGGTGACCCGGACAGAATTGAGAGCGACGGTGGACAAAATGAAGTCCAAGAACACCGCCCCAGGGCCCGGCGACATACCTGACCAGGCGTGGGCTCTGGCCTTAGGGGCTCTCTGGCCTCCATTAGTAGGGCTCTTTAGCGCATGCTTCGAGAGGGGCCAGTTCCCATCTTGCTGGAAGACGGGGAAACTGGTCCTCGTACGGAAGCCTGGACGCCCTGCGGACTCTCCGTCCGAGTACCGGCCCATCGTGTTGCTCGACGAGGCGGGCAAGCTCTTCAAGCGGATCATTGCGGACCGTCTCGTCGGGCACCTGTCAAATGTTCGGCCGGACCTAGCGAACGGCCAGTTCGGCTTCTGCCGGGGACGTTCCACGGTGGACGCGATCATGCGCGTGAGGGCTCTGGCGGAGGGTGCATTCTCCCGCGGTGACGTGGTGATGGTGGTGTCGCTCGAAATCGCCAACGCCTTCAACACGTTGCCGTGGGGCTGCAGTAGGGAGGCACTCGAGTACCATCGAGTGCCGTCCTATCTCCGCCGCACCATCGAGGCTTATTTGGAGGATTGTTGGATCATCTACTCGGAGCACAGGGGCTTGGGACGGCGGGAGATGACGTGCGGTGTTCCGCAGCGATCCGTACTGGGGCCGCTCCTGTGGAACATCGGTTACGACTGGGTGCTACGCAGCGAACTCCCCGAGGGCGTCCGTGATGTTTGTTACGCGGACGACACACTCGTGTTGGGGGGGGGGGGGGGCTCGCAACAGTTCGCGGCGACAAAAGCGACGGCTGGGGTTGCGCCGGTCGTTGATTGGATCCAGCAGCTTGGTCTCGAAGTGGCGCTCCACATGTCCGAGGCCATGTGCTTCCATGGGCATCGGCGTGGACCGCGACCCGGATCCAACATTGTGGCAGGGGGACTCTCCATTAGTGTTGAGAGGACGATGAAGTACGTAGGACTTGTCCCCGACAGCCGGTGGAGTTTCAGAGAACACTGCAAGAAGCTGGTCCCCAAAGCGGTAGGCGAAGCCGGCGCCCTTGTAAGGCGCGGCTGCCCGCGTAGAGCCTCCGGCTATACGCGGGGATCGTGCGGTTCCTAGCCCTATTTGGGCGGAGATCCTGGTGGCAACCAATGTTGCCTTGCTGCGCAGACCGCAGCGTATGGTGGCCTGCAGGATCAGAAGAGGGTACCGCACGGGCTCCTTCGAGGCGGCGAGCCTCCTTGGGATCTAAAGGCGAGGACCTTAGCGTCGGTATACGAGCGACGCACTGAGACCCTCCATCGGGGCGAACAACCGCTACCGAGCCAAATACAGGCATGGCGGTCGGAGGTCCGACAGGATGTCACGGCGAAATGGGGTCGGCGGCTAGCGCAACCCACAGCGGGTCTCCGCACGGTGGCGGCGTTCAGGCCCGCCATGGCCGAGTGGCTGGGGAGACGTCAAGGCGCGCTCTCCTTCCGCCTGATACAGATCATTACGGGACTCCGCTACTTCGGTACGTTCGTGTCCCGTATAGGAAAGATTGAAACGCCTGCATGTCACCACTGCGCCAGTCCAGAGGACTCGGCGCAGCATACATGGAGGTATGCCCGCATGGGCGATGCAGCACGAAGTCCGCGCGGCTGTCACTGGTGGCGACCTCTCGCTTCCGGCCTTGATCCAATCCATAGTCGGGAGCGAGAGCGTATGGGATGCCGTTGCCTCCTTCGAGGGGGCGATGTCCGCAAAGGAGGCGGCGGAGAGAGAAAGGGGGCGGGCGTCTATCCAAGTCAGGCGAAGGGAACACCCCAGACGTCTGGGGGTGCGCAGAAGGGTGCGTGACGTTCTCCAGCGACTCTAGGCGTGGACCTGCGGGCGGCGTACTGAGGCCGGTTCGCCGCCCGACCAGCATCAGGTCTGTGACGGTGGCACGTCTGGGTTTTAAGGCGAATCGAAGCATGTCGGGGTTGCGGAAGAATGAATGGTGTTTCCGTAGCCCCGACAACAGGGCAGTTGACGGACCCCGTAAAAAAAAAAAAAAAAAAATGGTAGCAAAATACTGATGATATGTAGGAATGTATATCGCAAACTTGTCAAGTATACAGTAGATAATCGTAATTATTATTTACATATGTTTATTTGAAGGAATTAGGATTATCAGAAAGTTAATTTTCGATGATTATAAATCTTATTGAAATAGACACGAGCTTTGGCAATGTAGGACGATTGTCTTGTAATTTGAGTCTGTTAGGCTGAATGCAGTGATTGTCGCAGATCGGCGGCTGTCTTCCGCGCGTTTGCTACCGGTTGGTGTCTTCAGCGTTAGGTCTTCGATTGTTTCTGCTATCCTATAGCTCCGACGCTGCCACCTTTCATGACATACATCTCAATAAACCTTACTGTTTCGTAAACCGGTTGCATATTTTTCATATTTTCTGATTAATTGAATCGGAAAGCTGTCTTTTTTTTAAATTTTACTCTATACACTATTCTGTGCACAGTATTGGGTTTTTGGGTCACTTTCTTTACAAACACGGAAGTTATAAGCGAAAAGCTGAAATGGGAACGACGTCGCCCCATACGACCAACGCGATTAAGTCAACGTTGACGTAAACTTTAAAAATTAATGCGGTACGCCATAACCCATTGCCGGACCAAGCTCACGAGAAGTATCGGTGAGCGTGAAGAGAGGGACTAACCAATGAGTGGGCTAGACAGCGCTGTGTGCGACTGTGACCGTGTGTTAGTGCGTACGCGGAGCTCCTACTTCACCGTGCGCCAGGGCCGTATTCGCCGCGTTGCATTCCTTTTTAAATCGAAGCGCCTGCAATTTTTTAACAAGACCGAGACGCACGGGCCTGAGCGTGCCATCCACACTCTCGCCGCTCAGCGCCTAGCTGCTGAGTGGGGACTCTCGACGATTCGGCAATGGGTTTAACGAGTGCGGTAACCTCCGTTTTTCTTTTTCCAGTATATTTAGGAAATATAACGCAACTTGTTGTCCGTCCACTCTCGGAATCATTTCCATGTATATATATATATATTAGTTTCATAAGAAATATCGCGGCATTATATCTGTATAGGATAAGTAACTACGTTCAGCCCCTACACGCCTTCTCCGCGGCCGAGTTTAGTTCCGCCAGTGGCCGACAGGCGGCGCCTGGCCGAGCTCGCTCTTGCAACGGTAATTCTAGTTCTCTCCGTGGCCGAGTGGTGACGCATGCCGAGCGCTCTCTCGCCAGCGAGTCTGCCGCCCGCTGGCATTATAAGTCACACCTGAAACCGACAGTTCAGCTCTCGTCACCGGTCGTGCTGCATAGCACGATTTCCGAACGAATAAATAATCACGCTTAATCACAGCCACTGATACCCACACCAGTGTTTTCAAAACTTTCTTTTTTGATAAATTATTCTTCTACGTCGCGCAGACGGCCTCCCGCCTATCAAAGAAGGCAAAAACGGCGTGCCGCAAAGCACGAACCGCAAATTTCTTCTTCGATCTCTCTTCCTCGCCTTATCCCTCACTTCCCGGATTACTGTACCTGGTTTCGGCACGTTAACCCTCTACTCCCTCTTCCTAAACCTACCTCGCCTCCTCCGACTATCGCTCCTCCTAAACCTACCTCCTCTCCGGACTCTACTTCACTCCCCTATCCCTCCGCTTACCTCGAATTCGAGGAACTATGGTCCGCACTGAAGCCCCGCACTCCAACTAAGCGGCGGCGGTTCACCATACCCAAGAAAATCCCAGAATATGTGCCAACACGGATACACACCCACCCCCTCCGACCAATAACTCCTTCTCTCAAACCCCCGCTTTGCGACACTCCCCCTCGGAAAGAAGTAACACCTGACTAACAGGCCTACCAAGCTAAAGCAGCTCGTGCATCAGTCCTTCTCAGGTTTCTCCCTAAGAAACCCACCAACTTGACCGAAAGGCAAGAGATTAGCAGAGATGCCGTCAGCCACTACCTGCTGTCGGAAAACTGACGACGTGAACCGCCAACGGGGATTCGCCACAAAGACTACCCGTTCCGGCTGTCAAACTACTAGTGAAATTGTGTTTACCTTAATCTATTTACCCCAATCTTTTTAAGCAACAACCTTAATACATACATACGAACAACGAATTCAGAGGCCTATAGAAGTGAATTGCCTATGCTTCGATTTGAAGCAAGAAATTGAGTCCTCCTCGCGTCGCTGGTGTCTGTACAAGAATGTGTTAGGGCACACATACACGTTCACGTATACCTCACACAACTTCATGGCGTAGCTCCGCCTCCTCTCTCGCCAATCACGTACGAGCAAGCGCACCTTACAGTCCATCTCACTTCTTCTAATCTGAGGTATAGATTCGAGCATTCGTGCCGACTCTCTCTCTCTTTCTGAGCTGCTACTGGCCCCCACTGCTTCGACATCCGTAACAATAATCCGAAGAACGTTAATAGCCGTATACGTTCACATAATTATAAAAAATAGATTATTTTTAATATTTTAATTATCAATTAAAATATCATAATAATTCATTTGTTTCATCATAGAAAATACGGAAAAAATGGCAGTGAAAAAATTTGATCGTTCGATCTTGCGCTTATAAATTCAGAACTCTACCAACACGTCCAACTGCCTTTGAACTGGTACTATAGCTCACTGATATTCGACATGGCACACTGGCTTCTGTTCTTTTTTCCTAATATGATGTTAATCTTTGCTTGCTGATGTTAATCTATTATCCAATGGTAAATATAAAAAAAATACAGAAATTTAATTGGTAAAAATGTACGCGAAATTCACTATGTACAGAATTAAAATATATTAAATGCGTAGGAATTAAGAAATTGAAATAAGGAAACAACAACAAAAAATAATAATAAAAAAGACGTTTATTCGAAACGGGTTCGATCGCTCGGCTCTCGGAGTTGTGAATATTAGAGACGGCAGAGCGTTCACCACGTTCACGTAACTCCACCTACGGGGGGTATACAATTCCGAGTGACGTCACAATCGACCGTTGCGACGCCAAGTGGCAGTTTCTGGCGGAAACAAGTCTGCTTCTATCGAAGCATAGGTAATTCACTTATATAGGCGTCTGAATTCTTTGATACGAATGTCAGAGGTATATGGACCGAACGTCGAGACTTTAGACAGCAGTCCAGTCATTATATCCGAAAGAACGCCAAAAAAATGCAAGCGAACGAAGGAAGCCGATTTTTGGATATTGTGTGAGGAGGGCCTTCGAGAAGCTTAACTTGAAATTGTCGACCAAAATTTCCTATGTGCATTTTCCGCCATCTTGAGAAAATGGTTAAATTTGGATTTTTGCGATAACTCGGTTGTCTGTCATGATACGAACATGTTGGTTACATACTTATTTGTTTTGTTTACGCTCAACAATAAAGTTCCCATAAATTTTTCACCTACCGATAATCATTGTTGAGATATCGAGCGAGAACGTAAAACATTAAGAGAGTGACACTCGTGATTTGCGGTTTTCTCCTTACTCGTGATACATGTCGAGAAAATGTTTATTATCAAACTTGTAAAGCATGCTAATACATGCAATGTGATTTTTTGTTTTTATTTATTAGACAAAAATTATGACTTTTAGCGCGCCGTACAGTTGTCAAGTCTGCGCGAAAGTTTCGATTTCATAGATCGCGCGATTGTATACAGCGTGAGGCGCGAGAAACAGAACACCGGAATATCTCGAAAACCAAATTCCGGAGAAAAAAATGTTTCAAATAAAACATTATTTGTTTTAAGTCGTTGATTAAGAATTAATCTTGACTGTCTTTTTCCTTAAATCACTCTGTAAAATAATCAATAATTACTAGGAGCCACTAGAATAATTATTTGCAGTACCTCGTGAGTATAAGAATTTGTTTTCAGATATTTTCAACACGGATAACTAAAAATATAAAAATTGAAAATTCGAAAAATAGATTCCATCGTTTGCCCATTCTAAAACTAGGCTTAAATTTTTCAAATTAACAACAGTTTTTTACACAAAAATTTAAAGAAAATTGATAACTACTAACATTGTTAAATACAATAATTTGTTGTTATAATTTACAAATCTCATATCATTATGGTTTAAAATTTTGTTTCGGTATTTGTTATGAAAAATATGTAGAAAAACGAAAATTTTGAAAAAAGAAGTCTAATTTGGTCGACTA
This sequence comes from Netelia virgata, assembly GCA_951802705.1. Classification (NCBI taxonomy): domain Eukaryota; kingdom Metazoa; phylum Arthropoda; class Insecta; order Hymenoptera; family Ichneumonidae; genus Netelia; species Netelia virgata. The sequence goes on from OX637865.1 coordinate 21,899,406, forward strand.
TTCGCGAGCATTAAAAAAAAAAGCCATTTTTCAAAAAACGAAAATTTTCAGAAATTTATATCTCGTGAATGGCTCGATAAAAAAATGGAAAAGATCGTGGAGGCGAGTCTAAACCAAGACTAAAATAAAATAAATTGTCAAAAAAAAATCGGAGATGCTAAAGTTCGAAGTAGGCCGATTGGGCGTGGAATGGAATTAAACAATTAAGGACCAACAAAATCTCCTACATTTGTTAGTGAGCTTTGAAATACTGTATCTCAGTATCAGAAATGGGCATATCGAAGTCTAAAGGAAAGCATTTTGAAGCTTTAAGTTTCTAGTTTTAATCCTTTGCCCGATTCGCCCGTACCACATACGGACAAACAAAATCCGCACGGGTTTAAAAGACCTGCCCTTTTTCAAATAAAATCTTCAATAAAACTCATCGGTCAAAGGGTTAAGACCTTTCGGCGAAATTTTTTTCCGAGCAACACGTTTCACGCAATTCTAAGAAATAGTGTGCGACAAAATTTTGCAATTTTTATTTATTTGTTTTGGCTCCACGGATTTGAAAATTTGTTGTTAAGCTAACTCAATGCATGGACCAGATAGTATATTTATTCAGCTTAAATTTGCTTTTTTTTTCTTTACGTCGATTTTTCGCTGAGATATCCGACTTTAAATGAAAAAGGTCCCGTTTGCCTTTGATCATCAATATTTCAGCACCCAATGATCGCACAGAAAATTAAAGGATGATTTCAGAAACTTGAATAAATTTTGTACAACGATCTACCATGGTTTTCTGAATAAAAATACATCCTTGATATGAACTTTAAAAAACATGAACAAAAAGACTATCTACGGTTTTTTAGCAAAGAAGAGCGGGGGGGGGGGGGGGTAGAGAGAGAGAGAGAGAGAGAGAGAGAGAGAGAGAGAGAGAGAGAGAGAGAGAGAGAGAGAGAGAGAGAGAGAGAGAGAGAGAGAGGAAGACACAGATAGAGAGCCCTTGAACAACTGAAATCTCCCAGGATCCGTGCCGAGCCCCAATACATTTCTGCATATTCCCGGACAATCACCGGATAATTACGAGGGTCATTTGAAAAGTCCGTACAAAAATGAAAACTAATTAATTTTTTGGGATAAATCTTTCTTATTTTTCAACATAGTCTCCTTTTAGGCTTATGCGCTTTATCTAACGCTGCTCTAGTTTGTTGGCCCCTTCCGGGTATAGGATTTGTCCAAGCCTGCAAAATAGACGCTCATTCCTGCAATCACTTCCTCGTTTCAAGAAAATTTGGATCCCGCCAGTTATTTATTCATATTGGGGAACAAATAATAGTTCGGTGGGGCCAAATCTGGAAAATAGGGGGATGTGAAACGAGTTGGAACCCTATTTCCATTAATTTTGCGGCCACAACTGCTGAGGCGTGAGCTGATACGTTGTGATGGAAAAAGACTTTTTTGTGGGCCAATCATGGACGTTTTCTTGCAGCTCGGTTTTCAATCGAACCAATAACGATGAATAATATGCACCTTAATAGTTTTACCCTTTTCCAGATAGTCGATGAGGATTATTTCTTGCAAATCCCAAAAGACAGACGACATAACCTTCCCGGCCAAAGAAACGGTCTTCGCCTTTTTTACTGCTGATTCCCCCTTGCCAATCCATTGTTTAGATTGTTCCTTGGTTTCAGGGGTGTTGTGATGGAACCATGTTTCATCCACAGAGACGAAACGACGCTTAAAATTCTCGCGGATTCCGTTGGAACAGCTGCCACCATCCTTGCAACATTTCACACGATTTGGTTTTTGTTAAATCGTGAGCAATCACGGTACCCATCTTGCGGATAGCTTTTTCATGTCCAAATGTGGGTGCAAAATATTATGAACCCGTTCATTCGAGATGCCGACAGCACTTGCAATCTCACACCCCTTCACTCTTCTGTCATCCATCGCCACATCATGGATTTTATCAATGATTTCAGGAGTAGTGACCTCAACCACTTATAAACTGTTCTAATCGAAGGTGCACGTACACCATAATGTTTATCAAGCTTCTCTTTAGTCTCCTGTGGCGTTTTGCCTTTCGTAAAATAATGTTTAATCACCACACGAAATTCTTTCTCGTCCATTTTTTGAAAATCTCTTCACTTCCTCGATTCAAACGAATGCCAAACACAAAGAAATATACCGATTTGACTGAAACTTGGTGTGTTTTCTTCCAACAGATACTACTAACTGAAAATAACCTTGATACGCAGTAGTGCCATGTCTCTGACTTTGCATGGACTTTTCAAACGACCCCTGTATTTGAACCGTGCACTGGCTCGCGACGTCGAATCGTCGAGACGAAATTTTTACACACTTCTTACGAAATTTTTCATTTTTATAGACTCATAATCAGATGGTTTCCTGTAGGATCATCAAATTTTCTGAGAGTCCACTCGGTACGGACGTAGATTCTCCTTGATCTTTCACTTTTACGTGGAAAATGGCGCACGGTAAAAAAAGGAACAATCGTAAGAATCCCAAGGACCATACGTTGAAATGACCATGATAAAAATATTAATAACAATAAAACGGCGAGTACAATAAATATTCGAATACATAAAAAAAATTGTATTATTTTTATTCTTTATTGTCGATGATTTAAACAAATTTATTTACCTATGTATGAAAATAAACATAGTCACACAATAAATAATAATAAAAAAAGCTTACATTTCGAAATCGCTTACATTTCGTATGTTGAAATTATATTAATGTTAAACAATAAATAAACAAATAACAGAGCAAAAATTCTTTGTTTTTAAACTCATCGTTGAGATTTTCTTTTTAATTATCAATCTATGAACAGTATTCTATTCCTAAATGGCAAGGTCGCGCGATCTATTTTTGCGCCGTCACATGAAATCCTTGAAATATAAAAAATGACGCCCGCGCGTGCTCACGCAAGAGCGGGTATTGTGTAGGAGCAGGCGCGCTGGGCGATAATTATACTCCGCGTCACGGGGAAAGTCTAGCAACAATCCAATAAATCTATGTAGCATTGATCGTAGCGAATGAAACACAGCGAGATATTTTCGCATTCATTCCTATGTTTGGAACGCGACGTGTCCGATGCAAGTGTCTTGTTACGTAAACAAGAGAATCTATATACTTACAATAATGCGCTTATATAATGCATTTATTTAATACAAAAACTGTATTTATTATAACTTTCGTAGGAAACTTTTTATTCTCGTCCGACCTCATTTTTAAACTTATTTTCATGACTAAATAAGAATCGACCATCCTGAGTAGACGTGTACGGGGTATTTCATCATGTTTTTAGGTTGACGCGACGTGAAATACTGACCGAGAGTGGTAGCGCTCGCTGCAAGCGGTAACAAAGGTGCCAAGAAAAAATGACGTAGAACGTATGTCACAGCGCGTTATAGGCCATTCAAAAAGCCCGAAAGTGGTGACTTTCTTGGCAGTATAAGGAAAATTGATCAACGGGTAATTAGATTATGTTGAATCGAATGGCGATAATACTTTTGCAACTAGGCGGCAGGAAATTGTTTACAAAGGGGTTTGAATGTTTAAAAACCGTTTAATTTGCAACCTAATAACTTTATCGAAAAATATGTCAAACAAAAGTTATTCGTCACAAAAAAATAAATAAAAACGTATTCCAGGTTTATTTTCGTATCTTTAAAAATAAAGGAGGAAAGAACGAATGAACGTATGGACTGCGCGTTCCGGGGTACGCGTACCCGACTACGCGTACAGATGGGTACGCGTACATCGCGTGTACGGACTGCCGCGAGTCTCAACGCGAGCCACAGCGATCCACTCGCGTCGGTGAGTCAGTATTCATACACAATGTCTGCGAGACGCATGGCTACTACCGCTGCGGCATTTATGATAGTAAATCATATTATAAATAAGAAAAAGAAAAAAATACCTCGGTGGTGGATACAAAAATTATATTCCCAAAGACTAGAATATGGGAATAGACTTATGCAGGAGATAAATTACATAGGTTTGTGTTCCGATAATTAATAAGGGTGCTGTCCCATAATATCCGTTTACTTTCGTACATTTCTATTAATTTAATAGAAAGTTCCGTGGCGAACTCCGGCGGGAACGCGAGACTGATTTTTGGTGTCTAAATAGTAGAACGTACCCGTCTCCTTTGACGCGCGTCAAAAAACCGACCGCCGATGACTCGTTGGAAGGTTCGCTCGCTGCGGCACGCGCAGTCGAAATGGGTACGCGCACGGTCTTACATACAGGTCTAGAAACAATGGTAGTGGGAGAAGGGTCGCTTAGCGTGCAGTTTTTGCTTCAATTTTCGGCCGCATGGTACGCATTGGAAAAGGGGTGCCGAGTGCGAAAGAGACAGCCATATGTCTCTACACAGCACATGCGTTTTTGGTTATAAATTTTATTACAGCAATTGAGAAATGAAATAATGTCGGTGTGTTGGCTCCGCAGTGACCAATACATCAAATTATAACGAATTAAATGAATAATAAACCACTCGTTCTCAAGATTACAAATATAGTACCGTCTACTTCCACGCGATAGAACCACGTATTCAGACCTTATAAAACAAAAACAAAAAACGAAGCCCCTCAGCCTGGCGCTCCGCTCATTTCCTATCCGACCTCATAACGTTTTTCGTGCGCGGTGGTTGCGCACGTGTTTAGAGCTTCGTATTTATTCTAAAGGTTTGAAAAAATGAATAAGCACAAGAAAAGGAAGAGTAAAAGTAAGAAGAACGATGAAAGAAACCTGAAAAAGTTGAAGAAGTTAATCGAATCTATAGACTCTGCGACAGAGTCGGATCGCTCGGAGAATGACGAGGACGTGTCACAGCACACGGTCGTTCTCGCTTGCGACAATTCCAACGAGAATAATCAGCAATCATCCGAGAAAGGTACAAAAGGTCGTATACTCGACATACGCAGACACGTAGGCTTGGTGGCATAGCCGTTCGAAGATAAGCTCTAAGAGAGTTGTATTGAGTCGAACATAACGTGTACACGGTTCGAGCGCGAAATTTGTTCACTATGGCCAAGACTCGGCGGTATAATCCATACGAAGGTAGTCGCGAAGAGCACAACCTTGAGTCATAGAGTGCATAACCTCAAAAAATCTGGTTATAGGACTCGGCGGCCTCGTCCGTTCGAGGATAGCCGTATATGCTATTTTCAGTCCAAAATGTGCATCGACCTGATTTCAGGTATCAATGAAAATATTGAAAGTATATCAGCAGCGGAGACACCAGGTGCGGAGGGTTAGACGTCAGAAGGGACTGCGAACCAGACGGCACAGACCTTCGATGAGGAGACAATGCGAATTCTGGGCATTGACATAAAACCCGAGACTCCGGCGTTGCAATTAAATGTAACCTTGGCAACGAACTGGGAAAAATAGATCGCCGAAGGGCTTGAGAAAGACGATCGAGCCGACTTGTTGGCGAATTATGCTCGCTCTAGCAACTGTAATTTGGAAGGACCCAAATTGAATGCGAAGGTTGCGGCTTCTCTCTACGACACGGCCATCAAGCGTGACAAATATTTGATGAACGCCCAAAATATTTGCGGTTCGGCCATATCATCATTGGGTATCGGTATCACTATGCTGCTGACCCTAAGCGACGAAGGCGTCGACGAGTACAAACTTTTGGAATGTTTCGCGGACGCTGGACAGCTGCTGGTATGTGCACATCGCCTTGACACAATTTCTCGCAAATCTTTTATTGTCCCAGCACTTGACAAAAAAGTTAAAGGGGACTTGGACGAGACGAAACCAGACGTCTTCTTATTCGGAGAGAACTTGGGGGGGGGGGGGGGGGGGGAGTAAGCGAAATCAATCGAGAAGGTGGGCCTCGAGCTCGAAGTTCGAAGTCGCAGCACGGAACTAGTTCGGGAACCTGGAAGGGGCCCGTCTGCCAAAGCCAACAGGGGAGGATTCCAGGCGGGCTTCAATCAGGGACGAACGCGCAAATTCGTCCCATTCTCACGGAAACCGTCGACACAAAGCGACAACGATCGCAATCGCCATCGGTCTAGGAGTCAGACTCGCACGTCGGGCCCTCCCAGAGGAGACACGAAGAAATATTAGAGGTAAATCGATCGGCGGGTTGTCTGCACCATTTCGTGGCAAAATGGGAAAAAATTACAAGCGATCGTTTTGTCTTGGATTGCGCTGGAGATATAAAATTGAGTTCGAAAGTCCGCCCTATCAGATGAGACTGCCGGCAATTCGGCCATACGATAGCCCGCAAATGAAGCTGGCAATACAATAACTACTGGCGATAGGCGCCGTACAACCATGTTTCCCCTGCGCAACTCAGTTTGTCTCCCCATATTTCCTCGTGTCAAAATCGAACGCCTCGCTGAGATTCGTTCTCAACCTGAAAAATCTCAACATTTTTATTTCAACGGAGCATTTCACGATGGAGGATGTTCGAAGCGCGACAAAGCTAGTTTCACGGAATAATTTTATGTGTAATATCGACCTATAAGACGCGTATTTCATAGTGCCTATGCATATAGAAAGCCCTACATACCTAAGATTTGTATTCGAAGATCGAATGTATGAGTTCGTTTGCCTTCCATTCGGCTTATATACAGCTCCCGCTGTGTTTACAAAGATTCTAAAGCCCGTTTTTAAGCTCTTGAGGGGGAAAGATTTTTTCTCGATAATTTATCTAGACGATATATTATGCATTGGGTCGAACGCAGCAGCTTGCGCAAAAAATGTTCAAATAACAACGCGAACGCTTGAATCCCTTGGGTTATTGATAAACTATAAGAAGAGCAATCTTATTCCGAGTACAAGTTGCGTATTTTTGGGTTTTATAATTAATTCACAAAGGATGTCGTTAGAGCTGCCAGAGAAAAAGAGAAAACAAATTTTACGATTGATTAAAACTTTTAGCAAAAGAAAGTATTGCACTATAGGGAATTCGCGTATGTTATAGGTAAATTAGTCGATGCTTGTAAAGCTATAGAATACAGGTGGCTATATAGAAAAAAGTTCGAACGAGAGAAATATTTTGCCCTACTGATAAGCGGGGATTACGACGCCAAACTCGTACTCTCGGAGGACCTGCAAGACTACTTTGCATGGTGGTGAGAGAATATACCAAGATCGGTTAATCTAATACGGAGATTTAGATTCGAGAAAGAAATCTTCTCTGGTGCGTCTATGTCGGGCTGGGGTGCCTCCTGTGGAAATGAGGATACGCATAGTTTTTCGAGAACTTCCGAAAGAGAGCTCCATATAAATCGTTTAAAATTTATCGCTGTTTGGATGGCCTTAAAATGTTTCGCAAATGATTTGCGCAATTACGAAATTCTTTTACGAGTCGACAATACGATGGCTATCGCGTACGTTAATCATAGGGGGGGGGGGGGGGGGGCGTACAATACGCAGGGCTGAGTAAAACAGCGCGAGATACCTGGCAGCGGTGCGAGGCACGAAAAATTTGGAGCTTTGCGTCCTACCTAGCATCTAAAGAAAACGTAGATGCGGATAGGGAGTCGCCTATAAAAAACATCGATACGGAATGGGAGTTAGCAGATTCCGCTTTTAAAACGGCAGTAGCGAGTCGTGGAAGTCCAGCTATTGACCTGTTTGCGAGTAGGAGTAATGCAAAATGTGTTGTTTATTGCTCTTGGCACAGAGCCCCGGATGCGTTCGCTATTGGCGCATTCACGCTTAACTGGGGCACGGCCAATTTTTATGCATTCGCCCCTTTCTCTCTAGTATTGAGAGTCGTTAGAAAAATTATATCTGACCAAGCTTGTGGGATTGTAATCGTGCCAAACTGGCCGTCACAACCCTGGTTCCATATATTTACGGAACTGTTAGTCGAAGAACCGATTGTATTTAAACCCGCGAAATCGCTATTGTTATCACCCTCTAGGTCTCTTCTACACCCACTTGGGAAATCGTTGGGCCTGATTTCCGGGATTTTATCCGGGAAGCCTACCGCAGGAAGAACTTGTCATAATCGGTAATCGAGGTGTTGCTCGCCTCCCTTGCAGAGAGCACATGGAAATAGTATGCCGGACCTTTGAGACAGTGGACTCAATTCTGTCACGACAGCCACAAGAATCTTATGGTACTGTAACCTCGACGCGGGCAGCGATCTCTCTAATTTTAGTCAAAGGCGTTACAAACGATAAGGTGGTAAGTCGCTTTTTCAAGGGGATCTTTCGCCTTAGACCTATTAAGCCGAAGTACGACGAGACGTGGGACGTATCCCCGGTTCTCTCGTTCGTCTCGAACTTATATCCCTTAGAGGAACTTAGCTTGCAAACATTATCGGAAAAGCTTGTAACGCTTTTACCCCTGGGGACAGCGCAAAGGGCTCAGACCATCGCAGTTATGAAAATCAAAGACATCACTCGTTCGACAAAGGGTTTCGAGATAAAGGTATCGGATTCAATAAAAACATCACGCCCGGGTGCTTGTCAGCCTCTATTATTGCTACCGTTTTTTAAAGCAAAACCAGAACCGTGCATACCGCGTACACTAGAAAGATATTTAGAAGTGACCAAGTCGTTAAGAGGTGATTTTACAAACGACTTGATAATATCAAGAAAACCGTTTAAGGCTGCGTCTAGGGAGACTATTAGTCGATGGATTCGGTCAATACTGATAAAAAGCGGTATCGATTCAAAACTTAAAGCGCACAGTACAAGAGGCGTCCACTTCAGCCATCTTAGCGAAAGGTATCGATATAGCCGTAATTAAAAATACGGCCGGGTGGTCTCACAGGTCGCAAGTGTTCGCGAAATTTTATAATCGGCCGATTAAACCGACCGCAGCAGACTTCGCAGCTACGGTTCTGCGATAGGTTTCGCAGCCCAATACTTCATTTTATAGTTAACTTGTGTTTAACCAGTTTGAGTGTGTTGCAAATAATAAAACTGTACTTTTGATACAAAATTTCTGAACATCTACATTTGTAATCTCGAGAACGAGACTCGTAATATAATTAAATGATCAAACGAACTTACCTGTTGTGAAGTTCGATCATAATTACATGTAGAGTCTCGTTCGAGATGATTACATCCCACCCGGAGAAACCCAGTGTTTTCTCCGTAACCCACCCCTTGAAAGGAATAAGATAAAAGGATAGTTTTATTATTGGGACCCAGGAGCGGTACTTTAAACAATATGACGTCGGATGGGAAACGGGCGAAGCGCCAGGCTGAGGGGCTTCATTTTTTTTCTTTATAAGCTCTGAATGCGTGGCTCTATCGCTTGGAAGTAGACAGTACTACATTTGTAATAATCTCGAACGAGACTCTACATATAATTACGATCGAATTCACAACACGTAAGTTCGTTTCATCGTTTAATTAAACCCCAAGTGGGGCTATAACTTAAATATTTAAAAGCTATGATAATACATTTCGTTCTCATGGCGACATCGGTAGCGTACTTGACTCCTATTTCGCAGGAACTCAGTTCGATTTCCGGGGCTTGAGATATTTTTTCTTTTTTTCTTTTTTCATTTGTATAGGCATCTGGTTATGTATTAATTATTCGCAGGCGCTACATTGTTTTTGTATACAAACACAGACAAACACATGACAGAAAAATAATGTAATGCATGCGAATCATTAATACGTAACCAGATAGCCATACAAATTAAAAGAAAAAGAACAAATTTGTCATGTACCGAAAACATCAAAGTAAATATAATAGTTTTGTAATACAGTGTAACCTCGATTATCCGTTTTTCTCGATTATCCGTGCAAAGCCCTCATTTCGAATATCCGTGCATTTCAATGTTTTGAACCCGGTTATTCGTGCGTAATCAGTTTTCGGCAGATTCGTTGACGGATCAACTCCTATTGCTAATACATGTAGGGTAAAACACCCAGTACTCACCCACTGGCTATACTTTGTATGAGTAGGAAGAGCGTGAAGTATATATTTTGTATTCTTTCTACTCATATAAAGTATAGGCAGTGGCCGACTACTGATGCCTGGCTGAGTATTGGGTTTTTTGCCCTATGTATGGCCGATTCGCTGTTCATCTCATTGTCACCCTGTGTCCTACGTGAGCGAACTCAACGCGAACGCGGTGCGATGGCGTTCGCTTCGCATCGCGTCGCCCGCGACTCGCATGCGAACAGTCACGCAGGCGACTCCCAGTGCCTGGCGTGTGTTTGACATTTTCGCGCCGAATCGCAAATTCGTTGAATTCGCGCACATAGGACACAGCGTCAGTTCGGCACGAGCCTGCACCGTTTTCGTACCGCCCAGTTTTTTTTTCGCACAACCAAAACTGTATGCAAAGAGAAAAAAAGTGGTTCTTACAATCGAAACAAAGCTAAAGTGGATTGAAGGTCACAAGAAAGGGGATACTGTTTCTACGTTAACAAAAGAATACAATATTGGAATGCAAACTGTTCGAGATATTATACGACAAAAAGAAAACCTCTTAATATTCACGTTACGGACCGATTCATTGAAAGGAACAGAACATCGCTAATCAAGAAAATCCTCTGCACTAAAAGAGTTAGACAATGTGTTATCCAGTTCCAGGACCACTGTTATTAGAGAAAGCACAGTGGTTTCACCAAGAGATGAAAATTCAAAGACCTTTTCAAGGATCGCAGGGATGGTTACATCGGTTCAAATTACGTCATGGAATACGGCAGCTTTCTGTTTGTTACAAAAATCAAACAAAGGCTTGGATGAATCAAGACATTTTCAAAGCTTGGTTTTTTGATAAATTTGTTCCTTCAGTCAAGAAACATTTGAAATTGAAACACTTACCAGAAAAGAGCATTTAGTCGACGTCAATAAATCACGATTCTTCGTTCCGATTCCGCATTGTGCGCGTGCTCTTATTGGATAATGCTCCTTCACATCCAGAAGAACGTTCATTGCAAACAGTTGATTCTCAAATTTGTGTTAAATATTTGCCGTCAAACGTCACAGCTTTATTACAGCCCATGGATCAAGGTGTAATAGAGGCTTGCAAGCGCCGCTTCAGGAAAATAATGTTGCGGCTTCTTCTAGAAGCAGATTGCTCACTCAAGGAGTTCTGGAAGAAATGGAGCATCAACGATGCCATATATGTGGCAGCGGAGAGTTGGAGTGATGTTAAAGATGTAACCATACAGAAATCTTGGTTCAAGGATTGTGCCACAACTTGGAGCGAATTTAATTTCTCTCCGAAAATAAAGAGAGTACAGTGACCTCTAAGCAACTCTTGAATGGCATTCAAAATGTTTCAGAATTTAAATGTGTTGACATTAATGACATTGAGGGATGGTTGGATTCTGATAAAAACGAACCACGTTATGAAGTCTCAAATGATAGGCAGATTGCATCAATCTCAAAAACTACAACAACTGATGACACCGATGAAGAGGACCGAGAAGAAAACGTTTCTATACCAGAAAAAGTAATTCCACCTGAAGCTGTACTCTCATATGTTGACGGCCTATTGAATTTCTTAGATCAATAAAATGATACAGATTACATAGATATTCTGAACTTGCGACAAACTCGTTCCAGTATATGCATGCAACGATACAATAAGAAAAAATAGTTGCAAATAACTCATTTTTTTAAGCAATAAATAAATTTCTATCTTGTTTTTCAATGTATATAGTCCATACATATGTATTCTACATTTTCGTTTATCTTCATAACAACCATTTCAGCATTATTATATATTTTTCAATTATCCGTGCATTTCAATTATCCGGCAACCCTCAGCCGGTCATTTGCCCGGATAATCGAGGTTCCACTGTCTTTAACTTATAGCCGCTCTTGGGATTTAATTAGTCTTCGCGGCTTGTTCGATTGGTTCATTATTCATTTAATTCGTTATAATTTGCTGTATTGGTCACTACGGAGCCGACACGTTGACTTTTTAATTTTTACAACGAATTTACACGAAATGCGGAGAAGAGAGAACTGTACGGTGTAGGTTAGTCTCGCAACATCCCCCGATCACCGCATCGCACGGTGGCAGCGGTGAGAAAAAACAGTTTGGACACTAACAAGGGGACCGTACGGTCTCGGAAATTGACTTCGGGATGAAACTTGGCAGATTAGTAGTATACCTTAAGGATATCCACCTCGTAGAGTAATAGAGCGCACGAGCCATAAGTTTCCGAGAAAAAGGGCCTTAAAGTTTTTACGTGCAGCTCATATAATCGTCGATTTCTACACATTCCAAGAACAGCGCACGACCGGGGTTCGATGCTACCTTTGGGAACTTTTTTTTTATTTGTTATTTAATTATTTTAAATATAATAACACCTTTTAAATAAAATTAATGACCTAAAAATATTATCAATTAAATCCTAAATCATTTTTTTTATTTATAAAATTACTGTTACAGCTAATTAAAATGTGAATAACATATAATGTTTTATTTTTAAGACGTTCAATAATTAGAAATGCATTTTTAATGGAGGTAAATTAAAACTTTAATTACCATTATAACAAAATTTCGGACAGGGTTTTATTTATATAAAAAAAATTACAATATCGTCTTTATTTGTCAATTTTGTATATTACATACAAGCATCAGAATGATAATTATCATAAAAACGTTGAAAACAAAAATTATTTTGACATGTTGCACAATTTATAAAGGAAAATTGTTTACACGAACAACCTTTATGTAAAAGATTTGTTGGAAAACATACTACAGTCATCTACATTCATGAAAATTTCTTTTTCATCAGAAAGCTTGGAAGCGTACCAGGCATACCGGATTATTTCATTAAAAATTGGCGATGACAGTTAATGATGCACTATTGATTGTATTTTTGTAGAGTCTTCGCGGGAATTTATTTCTCTATTATTTTCAATCAGATAAGCGCAATTTGGTATACGATTTGTTAGATTTTTAACCTGTCTATAAAATAGACGTCACACGGTTGAACAAGAGGAGTACATTTTGAAGGAATCACTTTAATTGTACAAGTTCGTGATTTCTCGCCATCTTGAATGATTTCGTCATAGAATTCAGGCTTTGTTTCAGGCTTTGTTGCTTTGTTCGTCCGCCTCAAGAGGCGGATGAACAAATTAATAGAAACGGATTAATAGAAACTGTCCTTTCCCACATAAGACTTTAAACGACGCTCGAGAAAGTCAGCATACAGATCTGCCGTTAGCTTTCCAGATTTCGAAGACGTTATTACGACATTTTAATATTTTTGCGCATATTCATCTATTGTTTTTTTAACTAGGGGGCCAAAGTTGCCGGTTGCTTCTTGTAAACAAACAAATACTTGAAGTACACTTGAGGTAATACTTTTCCAGACAGAGTGAGACTATATTGAGCGGTATATGTACGTGTCACTTTAATTCACATTTGAATTAGCCGTAACAGTCATTTTATAAATAAAAAAAATGATTGAGGATTTAATTGATAATATTTTTAGGCCAGTAACTTTATTTAAAAGTTGTTATAATTTGTAAAACAATTAAACAAAAATTTTTTAAAAAGTTCCCAGAGGTAGCATCGAACCGCGATCGTCCGCGTGGCAAGCAAGTTCGCTACTAACTCGGCTACTGCGCTGTTCTTCGAGCGGGTAGAAATCGACGAGTATATGAGCTGCGCGTAAAATCTTTAAGGTCTTTTCTCTCGGAAACTTATGGCTAGTGCGCTCTATTACTTTACGAGGTGGATACCCTTAAGGTATACTACTAATCTGCCAAGTCTCATCCCGAAGTCAATTTCCGAGACGAGTCGACACGGTAAGAGAAAGCAATTTTTTTTATAACTCAACGGCAGGGTACTCGATGGCATTGTTTAAACTTTAAAAATTTGCGAAGTAATATTTCGATCAAGTTTCATCGTGGGACAATTTTAAAAAACAAACCATTTTGATAATACCAACGTCAACTGTCTAGGTATTTTTTGTATCCAGATAGATGGCTACACACCGTGTATAACGACGAAAGAAGTCAATAAAATGAAATCAATAAATTCAATTGGCCACAAATCGATTTATTCGCACATGATGTTGTTGCCGAATAAATCGATTGGAATTATTCAATCGAATAGTTATTGTAATAAAGGATATAAAAATGTAATTTCGTGTTCAAGGCGTTGGACTTATGCCCATTTAAACTGCACGGAATATACTTTGTACTCATACTGCATGTATTGCAGAAGGTGCACACTATAAACATTCTATAGCTGCAAAGTTATGAGGGAACGCACCGCAATAAAGAGACGCGTGAGCTTACTCCGTATAAGACGAAGACGTAATAAACTTTTGAATAGGAAAAGTCGAGACCAGCGACGCCAAGGGTGCGAAACCGGCACGTGCGCGTAATAACTTTCATTTGATTGTTAAAATTCTGTTTCTATGTCGAGAATGTTAATTTTGTTATTTCATTTCTCTATCGAATTCGATCTTAATTTTATTCAATTTCTACTCGCGACGATCCATTCATTTCAATAAAAAAAAGCGATAATTCCAAAACTGATAAGAAATATACGAGCCATGAAAGCCCATTGAAAAAGTGCCGCTTTACATAGGTCATCGTTCACTTTTTAGTATTAACCATGAACAACTGTTTGTCTAATTATTAAATCTATTAAATATTGCCAATTCGAAAAATGATCGATGTTCAAGCGAGAAAAACAATTTGTTTCCCTTAATGATCCACGCTAATCACAAATGTTTCAATAAAAATCTCAACAGAACAATGCTTATCTCCCGAAAACAAAGAATTCCTACCCTAAAAGTATAAACAACATCATTCTAGTTCTCCGAGAAGACGTAATTTCCGTATAAATTATTATTATTTATTTAATCTATTTCTTCTTTCGCGCCAGTTATTTGTGTGTTTCTCAATCCGAGACGAGACGCGCGCTATAGGACATAAATGGACGAATGAACGGACAGACATGGAACAACAGGATAAAGTTTTAACGTGATATTCCGCCAGTTTCGCTGGTCCGCCACAGCCAATTTAAGGGTTGTCTCGAGAAGGAAAACTCTCGTAAAGGATCGCGTGGAAAATCATAGCGTGTATAGCGAAGGTTCCACGACCCACCCCCCACCCTTTACCGCCACTCGTACACTCTCGAACGTTCTAGTCTGACTCCTCTCTCGTATATACACGTATGTACATGGGTATAGAGAGCATCGGCGGGCGAGAAAGTTTGCGACGTCATATCCGGAGAAATGCGAACTCTGTGGCGGCCGAGGAAAATCGAGACAGCGACGTGGGAAGGCCGACGGAAGGGGAGGGGGAAAGATCTCTCCCCGATTGTAATGTCAATCTATCGGGTGCGCCGGGTGGGCTTTCCGGATCATTCAATTTTCGATGGACATCTAGTTTCAAATATTCAAATACGCACTCGGGGATGTATGGCGAGAAAATATATGCATACAACGAGATTTATCTTCCTTTCCTACAAAAGCAGTCGTATATCGAGCTCACGTATGTACATTTTTCTATACCGTCTTCGGGACACGTAGGTATATTTTTATCGGGTACCTCCGTTACTTTTTTTATAATCAAACTTTTAAATTATAAATCCATAACATTTATTTCTCGATCAAAATAATTTATGATAAAAAATATCAATCGGAGAAAATTGAAAGATTGTTCGAACGTTTTCACCGTCATAAGTTGCAAACGATTGCTCAGTCTTTTTATTCGATTTGAAACCATTTACATGTGCTGAAGATTGTAGTTAACCGAAGTTTTCATTAATATTTTTCGTCATTAATTATGATTTTGGTTTAATTTTCTTCATTACATGCAAAATTAATTCGCGATCAGCAACGCTCTCCCCCCCCCCTCTCCCTCATAGGGAGTCATATTTTTAGATTTAAGAAGAGCATTCGAATTAGTGGTTAGAAATATTTTGCTAAAGAAAATGGAGTCGTATGGAATAAAAGGGAAAGTTCTTAGCTGGTTTAAGAGCTACCTGGAAGGAAGATCGCAAAGACTAAAATTTAATGGAATTTTATCAGATCCCATTCCCGTGAATCTGGGAGTCCCACAAGGGTCAGTGTTAGGACCGTTGCTCTTTTTGCTGTATATTAATGACTTGACAAAGATTATTGGGGGCAATTGTGAAATTAGGGTATTTGCGGATGATGCCTTAGTATACACGACAGGGTACTCAAGCCAGGAAATAAATGATAATCTTAACGAACAAATGAAAAGAATTGACAGATGGTTGGAAATTAATAGATTACAACTAAATGTAAAGAGAACCAAAGTGATGCTGGTAAGAGGGATAAGAAAAAAAAGTTATGGAAAGCAATATAAGAATAAGAATTAAAGATATGTTGGAGGCACTGCAGTTTGTGTTAATCAAACAAAGAATTGCATATAATGCTTGTATTCTGATACACAAAATGGTAATGGGAGAGTGTCCCAAGTATTTGAAAAACAAAATAGTTAGTTGGAAATGCGGGAGGAATGTGAACGAGGGAACAGGACAAGAGACGAGCAAAAAATGTTGCTGCACGACGGGTTCAGAAGATACAATGAACTGCCAGCCGAAATAAAAGCAGAACGAACAGTACAAAGGTTCAGGAGAGCATTTAGCCACACATTAAAAATAGTGAGGGAGAGCCGGAACAACAGTAAAATAAATAGTAGTAGAACAAAAACTGTATAGATTAAGAAGTTGAAGTAATACTTCAGATTTGTAACCTGCAATGTAGCTACGGAAGCTAATAAACAATATTAATCTCTCTCTCTCTCTCTCTCTCTCTCTCTCTCTCTCTCTCTCTCACCCCCTCCCTCCCTCCCTCTCTCCATCTCACCCTCTCTCCCTCCCTCCCTCCCTTCCACCCTCGTTCCCACCCTTCCAATAACCATGGTTCAGCCTGTATGAGAATTCAATTTCCTATGTCGTGAGATCGAAAATGCGAGAGGGAAATGCTACTCCTCCACCAAATACACGTGTCCTTTTACCCATATTCTGTTGTTATACCGTTCTCGTGAAACGAAAAGTTGTGTACTAATACTATATACATCGCCGGTATAAAATTACAAAAAATCCAAGAATAATAAAGTAGAAACGCACGGTCTCTTTTTAAATCAGTCATTTCGTACTCTGAAAGCTAATTTTTTCGAAAGAACACAGAATTTTCCTTATAATTACATTTTTGATCGTGCGCAATCAATTTCGTTTACGTTTATCATTAATTATTTCAAATATTCATTATTTTTTCAAACCCAGTGTTTATCTTTTCTTTCCGTCGCAAAAGCACAGGTAGGTCCAATAAAATTGAAAAAAAAACCCGCTCTGCGTACACTTTATTTTACACTCATGGTATTCGTCGACGTCAAACGTTTAGTTATATATATAGTCGACTCTTCCGTCGGCTCCACGCAGAGCTGCAATTAGGTTCACTCTGAGGTATACAGGCGGACCGATGTGACTCAGGTAGACGCTTAAAGAGCCCTCGAGGTCTCTAGCTTTCGCTTTGCCCCGAATGAACGCGAGGAAGGGTGGCGCGTTCGTTTATTTCTCTCATGGGAGACAGAGGTCCAAAAGCCTTTCTCTAACCCGTATATGCCCACACACATCTATATAGATGAGCGCGCGCGCGCGCGCGTGTGCGTGGGGGCGGGGGGGGGGGGGGCGGCATGCGCGCTTGCGTGTGTGTGTATGGGTGTGTTGGCACGGGATCGAAATACTTTGATGGAGAGTGTACTGGTCCTACACTGCACCGAACTACTTCTATCCTGTATATGTATACGTGATATAATTCCAGGAAAGATGAAACAGTAAAAAAGAAAAACACAGCAAGGCATTTCGACTGTTGAAAAATCGTACTGCTACTATAACTCTAGTTGGCTCTGGAACTATTCCACGTTTAGTTGTTTCTACTGGCGTTGAAATGAACCGTAGTCCGTAGATTTAGTGATGGTTTTAAAGGCGGATGGGCAATTTGAAATGACTTCTATATTTGAATCGTCCAATATGAAAATATGCGATACCATTAAAAAACGTTTAAACTTAAGAACATATAATAGAAATGAACACAGTGCAATATCATCAAGGAACTGTAACAGGACAATGGACAATTGGCCTGAGTCACATAGGCACATAAAACGATCCATCTTTCCTCGAATATGTGGCAAATCGTACAAGGCGGCCGGTGCCAATCGACGAGAACCTATAAACGATAATTCATAATTATATGAGGTATTAGTTGGCTATTGGATATCGATTGCAAAATTCTATTGAGCCTACATCATTCAAAAGTATTGATGAAAGGTATCCCGTCTCTCCTGGATTTATTTACACTATATCCAATTCCGCGACGACCTCGAGAATTTTCAACGAGTGGGTGTTGTTCTCGGGCGCCTCCACTTGGCTAACGTCACACCGGGCAAGCCACGAGACAAAGGTATGGTGACAAAGGAATTTTACTTTTTTTCCTTCGCCTTTTAGGTACATTATTTTCGATTTTCATTTCCTCTCGCGTGTCCGTGTGCTGACTCGAGTGGTAATGCGTAACCCGAAATCCCTTCGACGTCAAACTCGTACGATAACACCGTCTGCCTCTGCTATAGACCCGACGTACATAAGCACCCTGTTATGGTTGCATTGAGAATAGCACTGTTCAGACCTTTTTTTTCGTTGATTGGCTGACTACTCGACTCTCTCGCACATTTCTCGAACATCGCTTTGGGAACGATGACGATGTTTTTTTTGCTTTTTTTCTCCTCGCCTTGTTCGCCAATTACATCGATATTGTATAATTAGCAAAGGCTGGGTCGGAGGAATACCGAATAACCAAAGGACAACTCAGCATTAATTGCAACAACAATACTACTACTAATAATAATAATAACTTCGTCCGGAGGCGAGTCGAATCCTCCCGGGGTAAGCTCGCCTGTCGAAAAAAGCGATTAAAAGGGCCCACCGATTCTACTATGGATTCGGGAAGAACAAGAAGAAGCCTCGGAACAGCGCCGCTTCCTGGGGAACGTCAGGTCGCATCTGTAGCGGACGCTGGATGTCGGAATAGGAGAGCCATAAGTGGGACTGTACTGAACAGGCACGTCAGCCCCGGGACACCCGAAATGATACAACCGACGATTACACCAGCGGCGCATCCGCAGGACACCAGAAACAAGGCTACAACGAGCTGCCGAAAAACGCAGGGGAATGCACAACCTTCAGCCAGAAGTTCTCCTGAAAAGACGTAAGTCAATGCACTTGATACCACAAAGGCAGGTGCCCCACGCAGAATTAAATAGACAGCGGATACCTACGAGTTTGTCATGACTTCCTACTACAAACTCACGCGTCTGGGAACGATTCGAATTGAATACAGATCGGACCTTCGTTAATCATTCAACGAGAAATTCCTCAACTACAACGCAACCGAACAAAGACTAGCGGGCGATTGAGCGAAACAACTTACTATAAGTGCCTCAAGTAACGTTGGAGGACATGAAGCAGCAAGTTACCAACGAGTTAAATATGAAAACCGAGAAGCAGGGCAACACCCTCCCAGCGCTACTACCGACCAACGACGACAGCATAAATCCGGACAACAGCGCGAGAATAACAGCCCGGGAACACCAGCCTACGAGAGACTAACAACAGGAATAGGACTTACAGCGAGTACAAGTAACGCGTGATATTTTTAGAGCAATACTTTATCAGTACGATGGCACGGACCCAACTAAAAGACTAAAGGTCCCCAAGAATGAAGACGTCAAAGAAAATGGCAATAGCCCTAGCGGACCTAAACGACGCCATAATCCCGAAGCGTCTTGCAGCATCCAACGAGGACATTTCCATCTTAGCACAATATAGTATTTGCGGCGGCACTAACGGTGGCAACGATTATGAGATACAAATGCAGTAGTGAGATAGGAACAATAAAGAAACGAACGAGTCGAATATTTCGTTGGCAAAGGACATTGAGTCGATAAGAAGAGGTATCGGACGAATAACAAAACTGCTGACATTGCAAAGACCGACGGAGCGCCTCAAGAAACAACTGACACCATTACTCCATAAGCTAACATAGGAATGCATTCAATACACGATAGGGGAAATAGCAACTTGACGGAGTACCTCGACACGCTAAAGCTGGCGGTTAACGTGGGGCGAATGAGGAGATACAAAGTAGCACATGACAGCAGAGAGCAAAACGCCAGATTTATGGGGCATGAAAAGCTTTTCTACCGCCAACTGAGCACCAAGGACAAAATGAGAATGGAGGCCCAAGCGAAAACGATCTAACAAAGTATTGGCCAACAATCTGGGCAGCGCCAGTGGAGCACAAGAACCAAACTATGTGGATACGAAAGGAGCAAGAGACCATACGCGACCGCCAACCGATGGAATACGAAGGCATGGGAGTAAAAGAACTAACCAAAGTAATCAGAACGATACAGAATTGGAAGGGATCAATGGATATCATAACTTCTGGTATAAGCGGCTGGACTGCCTGCATCAGCAAATGGCGACGTGGTTCACAAATATCACTCAGTACACAGAGATGACCCCACGTTCCTTTATGCGCAGAATCACATACATGTTGCCAAAGGGAGAGGAAACACAGGACCCAGCGAAGTATAGACTAATTACCTGCTTTCCGACTATAAATAAGCTACTAATAACATGTTTAACACAAGATCTACGCTTACATAGAGGTTGAGAATATTTTAGCAGGAGAGCAAAAAGGATGTTGCAAGGCGCATGGGATGCAAAGAACAACTTGTCATCGAAGGCCTACGACAGCGTGCCGCATTCTTAAATGACCGACGTACTACGGATGTATAAGATACACCTAACCACAAGCTAACACCACACCAGGATTAAAAAAACAATTTGTTTTTCTTACAATATACTTTAGGGTCATAAAAATAATATACAATTGGTCCCATAGCGAAAAAAAATGTTAAAGGGCTGAATTGTCGATTTTCCCGCAACGCCGCGGAGCTCGCGTCGAGCGCGATACGGCGCGCTCGAACTTATTGCTTGTATACTGCTTTTACCTTGTTGCTTATTTTGTACGAACGGACATCAAATGTTTCGTTATTTTAAAGTTAAAAACATAAATAAAATGAGTGATAAAGCACCTTTGTATAAAGGACAAAAATCCAAAAGGGCGGGGGGGGGGGCTCCATCTTGAAGAGACGGAGTATTTAAAAGCTCCGACCGTTAAACCGTCACGAACTCGAGAAGTCAACCGTCAAAAACGTTGGTACGTCGCGTGAAAATTTGCATCTATGCATCCAGATGATTATGAAGTAGACGAAGGGTTTGGCTTCAGAATTTTGAATTTTATAGCAGTTTTTTCTGCTATATCACAATCTGCTGTATGCAAAAAATGCAAGTCTGACGTAACATTCACATTCAACATTCGTGGCCTCGGTTTTAAGATAATTATTTCATGTGAAAAGTGTGATAAGATTTCAATTCCCAGTTCTCCATTTATTCAAAAAGGATACGAAATCAATCTTAGAATTGTTCTTGCCATGCGATTACTCGGGGTAGGATTAAATGGTATAATAAAATTCTGCGCTTTTGTGGATCTTCCGCGGCCGATTTTTCAGTCTTTTTACGATAAAGACGTAGAAAAAATTGCTATTGGAGCCGAGGCCGTTTGTAACTTGAGTATGAAAACTGTGGCTCAAGAAAAAAAGTAGTGAAGAATGTGAAAACAATGGAATAACGGTATCTGGAGATGGCTGCATGGCGCAAGCGAGGGTTCTCGTCCCTTTGCGGATTTGCCTCGCTAATTGGATGATGTATGGGAAAAGTAATTGATATTTTGGTAAAATAGAAGTATTGTAAGGCTTGTGAGTACTGGGAGAAAAAACGTAACACCGACGAATATGAAGAGTGAGCCCAAAACCATAAAGAGGAGTACCAAGCAAACCATGAAGGGTCGGCGGGAGAGATGGAGATTGATGCAGTCATCGCGATGTTCCGCCGGTCCGAATCTTTCTATGGTATAAAATATGAAAATTAGGTGGGTGATGGCCTTTCCAAGACGTTTAAAGGCATTGCAGATTCACAGCCTTATGATAATTTCATCGTTAATAAAAAAAGAGTGTATTCTGTAGAACAGTGTATCACGTCCAAAAAAGGATGGGATCTCGCCTTCGCAAATTAAAATAAAGAACGAAAGGACTTGGAAGTGAAGGAAAATTGACTGGAAAGTTAATAGATGAGTTATCAATGTACTATGGCCTTGCTATTCGTAGAAATTGAAATTCCATCGAACAAATGCGAAACGAGACATATGCCACGCTTTACCACAAATTATAATTTGTGATAATTGTGGTGTCGATAATTATCTAATGACGACAATCCGGAACATGATCGCTTGCCCGCGCGCAGAAGAATCTTGGTGCTCGTAGCAAAAGGCGCATGTTACTGGGGATTCAGCATACACACACAAAACGCCTATGTCTGAGGAGGTATTCGAAGCGATCTCTTCAATTTACGATGAATCAGGCCGTGACGATCTTCTTACTCGTCGCTTGGGTGGTTTTGCGCAAAACAGCAATGAAAGCTTGAATGCGACTGTTTGGTGTATGGCTCCAAAAATTATCTCCAGTGGCAAGCACATATTTGATACAGCAGTATATTTAGCTGCAGGCATTCAAGCATTATGAGGCTCATACAGAATTTAGATATGAAAATCGGACCGAACTGCTACAATTTCTGTATGGAAGGCGACGCGCACCGCATCAAAGGCTCGACTCTCCTTGAAATCGTCCAGGAAAGAAAAAGAGGAAGAGATCATTCACGTACTTTGAAAATTGAAACGCGATAATCTCTAAAAACCATGCTTTTCGAACTGGGCGGACAGATCACTCGGAGACTATTGCATGGATCGGTTTGAAATTTAGACAGTAGCTTCACAATTACATTCTTTACAAAAGTACGAAGCTGTTTTTAAATTCGTTGTAATTTTTTTTTATATAAACAATTTACTGCTCTGTTTTTTTTTACGAAATTCGAATTTTTTTATTTGTAAGTGCGCTATTTTTACAAAAACCAATTTAAAAACAAATCCTACGTACTTTTATACGGAATATCATTAGCAAACTTTTACGTTTTTTATTCCAGGTCTCAAACTTTCGGGGAAGCCCGTGGAGGCACTTAAAAAAGGCGCCTTAGAAAACTGACTGTGCCGCCGCCATTTTGTAACAAAATGTAAATAAAAAAGTGTTTTTTTACTCTTCCGTACATGGTTGATCCAGTGTTTAAAAAGAATTCTCTGATCCTTTTTTGCATACTTCCAAAATTAATTCTCATAGTTTGGCCTTTTTTCGGACCTCGAGAGTAGTGTTAACCCTTAAGGGCTCAGATACGCCTGCGCGCGCTGAAAACCGAGTAGGTAAATTTCAAAAATCATTATAAAGGTTTTATGATGAAAAAAAAAAATTAAATTGTTCATTTCACATTTTTTATTAATTTTTCAACTATAAGAAAAAAAATTGTTTTCTTTTTAAGGTTAACATTTCTTTTTATGGGTAGAAATGAATGACTGATGAACACCGCGCTGCCTCCTTGTCGGTACCATAACTTCCCCAAAAATAATCCAATTTGCAAAAAAGCAGAATCTAGTAAAAAAAAAATGTAGTAGTTATAGTGTGACGGAGGAAATTTGTTTGCTTTTTCAAAAATAAAGAAATTACAGTATTTCAATCTTTAGTATGCAATTTCGAAAGAAAAAATGAGTGTTTAATAATTTATAAAAAATTGTCCAACCAACAAATTGAAAAATGCTCTCGACACACTATAGAGAAAATAGTTATCAAGAGTTTAAAAAAAGTTACAAAATATTCAAAATTGACTGAGTTATCGTGCAGACACTGTCTAAAAACGTAGTTTCGAGAAAAACGCGTTTAAAATTTCTGGTAGGTACAACCGTGAACTTACGGCTAGACTCCCATTCCAGCTTCGTACTGTACACCTTCTTCCTTTTGTATTTTCGTATTTGTTATGATTTTCTGCAATCTTTTGCCAATTGTAGTTTCTATAAAGGTCCTATAAACGACCTCGGTTTTTAAGAAAACCGGGTGTTGCGGACAAAAGAAATATGAAACGCAGCTGTTGAGAGGGGCGCGGCAGTTTGCGAAGTAGCCGTCCCAACCCGATGTCCGGTCACATTTCCGGTCACAGGGGTATGTGAGCCCTTAAGGAACATTTGAATGAGTATTTTTTGGTTTCTCGCCGATCGACAGCTTCCTTCATTTTGCTGCAAAAAAGAAATCTCGCAAGGAAACCAGGTCCAGAAATTATTATCGTTCACGAATGGAAATATTGAAGTATTGTAACGATATCGTAAGCGTACGATTTCTATGTCCGAGTGTGTGATGGGTCGCGGCTTATTAATATATTCCGTCGAGTTAGTATGATACGAAAAAATGGTGGGCAGTTGTGCGAGTCCTTCTCCGCGCTGATACGGATTTGGTAATCCCTCCGGAGAAACTATCAGATAGAGGTATACTGACGATCGATTGACGTGTTCTGCTATATCACGACATACGTGCAAAACCTTAATGTCTATATCCCATTATCAGGCTGGTGGTTCCTTGGCTCAAGAGAATTCAACTGCTCATATTACATGAAGAAGAACAACTATAAGACAGCGAACCACGAGATAATTAATCACACAAAGAGGCATTTTGATAAAAAAAAAAAAAAGAAATGGCACACCCGCGTGATAAGAGATGTCGACACCAATCGACATACGAGAATATATCAACGCCGTACCTCTATATCTCCACATATATAATTTTCGAATCATTATCATTTGTCTTATTCGTATATTCTATTTTGTTTTATATAGTTGAATGATGGGAGTGCAGCTGAATTGCACTGTGCCTCCAATAATCATACTGTTAATCGCAATCACCGTAATGATATATAATCGGTCACGAAAATATTCGGACACCACCATGGAGTTGCTATTTTATTCTCTATTTCAATTAAATGTTCGAAGAACCATAAAATTAAGGTATCCCAAGTCGAAATTCGTACTACTCCTCTCAATCTCCGAGACTTCATTTCCTTTGCAGCGCTTGAGCCACCGACCTGTGATCAATGCAAACGCGCCCTTCAGCTGGAATCTGGTCTCATCGTGGACCATCCACAACCCGCCCTCGGTCCAAATGTTTCCTGGAGTAATTGTCGCGTTGGCAGTACCGGCAGCGTCCGACAGATGGCTACTCTAAATTGTTGGGTAGAATTAGTCTAAAAGAGAGTCGCGAGTCGGCAAAAATGCTGACGATGCTATTTTAATATCCTGAAAGGATCTTTAGTGGTGAGAAATTTGTAGTTCCCTATTCCTCAAACACACACATACAAATATGTCCGTATTTTGCAGCGATATATTGGGACATACTGAACAGAATATAGCAGGAAAAATAACGATGTAATAGTTATTCGATGGTGTATGGGGCACGCCCGCAGTAGCCTCAAAGGAGCGGCCCGGGGGCTTTGGGGAGACCACGTGGAGGAGAGTGCCCGGGCGGTTGTGACGGTTCCATGGGAACCTCCGCACTTTACGCTCACTCCAAATGTATAAAGATTCTGCCATTTTTTAGATTCAGCAGAGGCGTCCGCATATACCGTCTAGCATACGTTGGAACCCCGCTTAGACCCTCGCCACTCCGCTCGATTCGGCTTATTCTCGAGTCGTGCGACTCGAGATGGTATGTTAGACGTACTTTTCAGGTACCATGAATGCAAAAAATAATTATTTCGTACGTACAATAGTTGATATAATGCGAGAGATTCGAAGAAATCATGAATTTGTAGGTCACAAAAATATTCGGACACCGTTGGTATACTGCCAGTGAACATAATTCGATGGTTAAAAGGCTATTTGACTCAAGAGCCATTTGGATAATTTTACACGAGAGTGATGTAAACATTAATTTGTTAGAAAACCAAAAAATGTTGTTTGTATTTTGTCTGGTCGAGCCCAGTTTAATTAATGCACTTCGCAAAACAAAAAAATCCAACAAATAAACCTTTACAAGAGAGCTTGTAACCGTTCATATACAATAGTCATTGAATAGGAGTTCCAGCACAATTTTCATAAATATAGCTCTTAAGTGGCTTATGAAGAATATTCACCAGGTTCCATGAAAATTTTTTGAGAAATCGATCGGAAAACCCTTTAAAACGCGGCAGTTAGTCATTTTTCATCTGCAGAAAGAAAACTCTTATCGGAGAATTGCAAATTTGTTGAAAATGAGTAAAAATACTTTTGTGGGCATAATAAAAAGATATAGGAATGAAGATAGCTTGGGCCACGATGCTTAGGGAAGAATGGGATATTACTATACGCCCAAAAAATCTGCGAAAAGTGTTGCGAGAAGGCTATAAGGAACGGAAAGCTAGGAAAAAGCCGTCATTAACGCAACAAATAGAAGGAAGAGATTGGACTTTGCAAAAGACTATACTATCAAAGAAAATTAGTGGTGAAATAACCTAATTTCTGCTGACGAAAGCAAATTTCATAATTATGGTGGTGATGAAAGTGTAAGAGTGTGGAGAAAATGAAAAGAAGAGTGAAATGCAAAACATTTGCAACTTGCTGTAAAGCATAGTGGTGGTTCGGCAATCATATGGGGTGTATTTCGTTACCCAGAGTGGGTCCATTAATATTTATATAGGATATTCTGGATAAGTGTAGATACCTGACCTTTTCACAAAAGAATTTTTAAAAAGTGCTGCTGAAATGGGTTTCGATAAGGCTTAAAATGTAATCAAGGCAACGATCCGAAGAACAACGCATGAAGTTTTCACGAATATTCAATGTATACATGAGCTAATGTTGTACACAATGGCCGGATTTGAATCCTACTGAATATTTGTGGGCTGAACCGGACCGACAAATTTGGAAACCCCCCATAACAACGAAGGAGGAGTTAAAAACGCGGCTTGTGGAGGAATGGGGTCATATAAGCCCAGTATGTATAATAAAAAAAATATATGAGCGACATACCAACCCGTTTAAGCCATGTTGTGCAACAGCAATGATATCCAACAAAATATTAATCTCAAGGTAAGAATTATTATTTAAACATTGTAAGCTTAATTTGTATAGTGTGCGAATATGTTTGTGACCTAAAAATGCGCGATTTCTTTGAATCTCTCCCATTATTTCAACAATCGTACGTGCGAAATAATTATTTTCTGTCTTCATGTTATCTGAAAACTACGGTCTAACATATCATACCATAAATTTATGGTTCTTCGAGCATTTGGTTTAAATAGAGAACAGAAAAGCAACTCTGTGCTCATGTCCGCATATTTTCGTGACCGACTGTACGGGCGATAAGTCTTTTCTTACCTAATAATTACAAAAAAGCTGCTGCCGAATTTCTCGGAATTAAAATCTCAATTTCAATGTGCGAAGAGGTAGAAAGATTTCGATTAGTAGCGAAATTCATCGAAACAAAAAGACGTTTTTTCAAACAGCCAAATCGCGCATTTTTATCATTATAGTTTTTATATGCACAACCAATAGTAAGTTTACAAACATACTGTGTAACGAGTAACGACAGTCGCGTACAAAAAAAAGCTCGTTAGTCGACGATAAAATTTTAATTGAATAGAAACCCAAACCCAAAGCCACGCTGAACTCGTCCAGTCGGTACTTGGCGACACTCGCAACCGTCGTACGCAATTATCCCCAGCTGTTCGACATCACCCGAAAATGCTCGGTCACTATTATTGCGACATAAAAATCACCGTTTCGGGACTTACAACAAAAGACACAACTGGATAACTCAGTCGGTTAATTCCTTCTCCGGCAGATGGCTTCTCGAAAAAATATGCAAATTTCTGATATCCGCGAATTTCGTCGAGTCGATGATTGTAGTTAAAACAAAAAGAAATAAAGGAAATATTAGTTGCTTTCGGTGTTGTCTTCGCGAAGAAACGACTCGTTATACGAGATTAACGAATAAATATGAAATTATTAGACTGTCCCGCGTTACCCACCTATCACCGTCGACCCACATCGCCTAACTTCGAACCATAAAACGTGTCATGGAAATAGATGAAAAAAAAAAACATTTTTCATTCCAAATATCCGTGTGCATCTTCGCGATGGTAATCCGATTATCCGGTGTACGTGTTCGATGACGTGCTTTACCGAGCGTGCGCGACATGCTCCAGTGCCATACGTGAAACACGACAGTAGGTAGGTACCTGACAATTCCGTGAGACAGGACCAGGGAAAAGTCTGCATAGGCGTGGGTGCCTACACCGTGATACCGAGAGACGTGTAGTTATTCTGTGTGATCGATGTTGCTGCGATTTCTATACCGTTGCTGATGTAATGCTTACGTTACGACACCGGTATGTGTAGTAACACCTGCTGTATATGACTGAGGCGATTTGAATATGATGGTAAGACATAGTTACCGAAAGAGAGAAGTTACAATAGAAGAAGACATTTATTAAAATATAATTTTGATTTTAACTACAAATCTATTATCGAATAAAGAAAAAAGTTACACGACGTGTTCCATGTCAAATCGGCCACTTTTGAAACCGACCTCTTTTTAATTTTACTGAAATTTGTATATCATACTACCCCATTAAACACATTTTTGTGAATTTTTGTTAAAATTCTTTTACCCACTGAAAAAGAGTTATGAATTTGGAAAAAAAACTTTTTTTTTCAAATTTTTCGTTTTAGACGCACTTTTCAGCCAAAAGAATACAAAAAAAAATAAAAATCATATTTTATGAAATTTTTCAGTTTCAGTTCAGTTCAGTTCCAGAGAAAACCATCAATTTTTCGAAGACGCAATTTTGTTATTCTTTATTTTCTTTTGTTTTCTAACTCCGATTTGTTCTGAGTTTAAGGGCTTACGTGGTTTTGGATATTTCACAAAATTAATTTGTATTTTATTTTTTTGTCTTATAGTACAATATGTCTAGAATATTCTCCCAATGGTTTAAATCAATTGGAATGAAACTCTAGAAGATCGAGCCTTTAGAACTTCCTCAGGTAGGAAAACCCGGCCGGGCGCAGCGCGGCTTTAATCGCGTTTTTCTCGAAACACTATTTTTCAAGTCGGTGGACACGATTTCTCACAAACTAATGCTTCGGGCTTATTGAAGTTTGCACACTTCTTCCAACTAACATTCACTAGTGATTGAACGCATGATTTTGTTTCGTTAAATAATGTGACAAGGCTATACGTAGTGTAAATTGTACCAAAAAATGTATTATTTTGCACATGACTCTGCTAAAAATTGAAATTGACATTTTTGTTAAATCTTTCGTTCAATCGCTAACTATACTTATCTACTAACAGAAAATATTTATTTTTTTAATTTCTGATAAAGCTATCACGAGTTATCGTGTCCACCGCAAACACACTTTTTTTTAGGGGTCTCCTAAAAAAAAGTGTGTTTGCGGTGGTTAGTCTTTGATATCCTTAACACTGAATAAAATAATTAATATATAATATGAAAAAAAAAAAAACGAGAACATGTGCTTTTTTTGTCTTTGAAACCCACGTAACCGCTTAATGCCGTAAGATTCATAGTGGACAGTTTTTTCTTTCTAATACTTTTTTCGATTAAAAAAACATTTTTCAATTTTTTGTAATCTAGCTTCGTTAGATTAAATTATGATTAAATTAATTTAATCATCCTAACAAAGATTACGAAAAAATTTGAAAGAAAATTCTGGCCACTATGAATCTTACGGCATTAAACTCCGAATAAATCAAAGTTTAAAAAAAACGAAAATAAAAAATCAAACATGGCGGCCTTCGAAAAATGTATGGTTTTCTCTGAAAAACTGAAAAATTTCATAGAATATGACTGAATATTTATTTGTGTATTTTGTTCTGAAAAGCGCGTTTAAAAACGAAAAATGTCTCGATTAAGCAATTTTTGGAAAAGTTATGAGCGTGTTTATCAAAATTCATAACTACTTTCGGTTGGGTGAAAACCTTTAAAACAGTTCACAAAAATGTGTTTAGTGGGGTGGTATAACATAAAAAATGGTCGATTTGACACAGAATGTCTCATATATATATACATATATGTATAGTCGTCTAAAGATGGCGTGCGTGTTGTGTTGTTATTGCGATTATCAAACGACGTCATTTCTGCTCGAGGCGAAAAGAAATCTCAAGTTTTCCCATTCGTATTGTAAACTCTTTGTAAATTAGTACGTAAAACTTGCATAGCTAATCTCGTTGATAATATAATCGATTATGATTATTATCAGCGCGCGCATAATTTCCCGCGCGATAATAAAACAAAAATAGAAACCAAGATTTATAAATTATAAGTGTGGCGAGGAATTCGAATATAACGAATTAACGAAATTTCGTCAATTCAAAGTGTGACGCATTCCGAAGATAAAAAAAAAGAATGAGTAATATTAAAAAAGATACAAAAATAAAATAAAAATACGATACAAATTTTTTTTAATAATAATAACCAGTTTTAATAATAAAAAAAACAAATTATGTACAAATTAAAATATAAAAAATCCATCGGGACATGACGATTATTAACTAATGAGATAAGTAACGTGAACAAAAAAAACGACGCAGTGCTACAAATGCCATGCGCGAGGTAAAAAATCATGAAATCGTATCAATGTTCGCCCGTTAATACCTACCCAGATAGACAATCATGATTTGCACGCTGTGCATACAAGGGAAAAAGCAAATTTTACAGCACATCGATTTCATGTTGTGATAACATTTAATGAACTCATTTAGTATATTAATTAACAAAACATTTGGATTGCAATTTGACGTTTGCAAGTGCATCATACTTTTACAGCATGTCGAACTCATGTGGCTGTTGTCAAAGTATCCGCAATTGAAATCGGCAGTTTTAGGCAGCATCAATTGACTCATGCATAGTGCTGGACATGAACACACTTTGGTTACATGCGGATGAATACATTTTAGGAGCTCATTCACTATCATAGATTTGATATACATCGTGACTTAAATTTATCGTTTCGAAATGCATCATCCGTTGACTACATCATGAAATCACAAGACGGAAATTTCAAATTCTGCATTGAATATTCTCATATCGGCGTCATATGGCAGTCATGCAACGATTTTTATTGATGTATTCATTGGGTTAACATCGGTAGTGTACATATCGTGCAGGCAATACGTCGGCCATTTGCATATATAGTAATGACATATTCGATGGGCACAATATGACGGCGTATTCGTATTTCTAAGTGACACATCCTATGGCGGTAGTGTGCATTTTTTCAGTAATACATCCCATGAGTAAGTTACTCTGGGATGCGTTCGATAACCGTGGCGTATGAGGGCGCTATGTATATGAATTCTATTGCAGTAGCTTTTGGTCGCCATTTTGTCTAGGGCTACGCGTCCATTCGATCCTTTTATTCTTTGTATTGCGATGTTCGGGTGAACAAGTGCAATTTTACCGGATATTCATATATAATTTATATGAGTGTCAGCAACGTATATATTTTTGTGCAATATAAAAGGTATGTCGTTTTATGTAATAGACATTAATATTCTTACCCACTATTCCATAATAAAGCCATATATAATATCGACCATTAATTATTCCAACAGATTACAAAACGATCGAGAGTAGAGGTTAAGTGTCTTCAACATTTCAACGCAACGAGTAAGTATATATATATATACATAAAGATCGAACTACAGAGCACCAATAACAAAATTAGTGTATAAATAAAACGTATTGAAACATTGATTTATTTCGATAAGTTTACCTCCAAAATGTGAACTTATTTGCTTGCACACAATACAGCACAAAATAAACAATTTTGTTACAAACTGCTTTAAAAGTAACGCTGTTAATATTTCATAACCGTTAAATAGTGGATCGAAGATACTTTTCTGAAATTCTGTCATCATTCGGTGTATATCAAAGACACTGTACTGATATTTTTGTTATCTTTAAGTATGTATCAAAGTCCCTTCACTGGCATTTTTTCATCATTCACACTGTATCGCAGAATGTTTGCTGAATTTGCTTAAACTATACAAAATTATATTTGTTTCCACCTGGCAATGGCGAACAAAATCGAAACTACTTTTGGTAGTAGTTGTTTTAAGACAACATGTCAGTCTTCGTAAAAAGTCTAAACCGTTGTATTTTTCGTTTCGCAGCGTCAGAATGTTACAGTAACTGCAGACTACTTTTTTCTTACATTACAGATGCCATGAAAGAGACCTTCGCTCATCAGGGAACAAAAATCATACTCCACAGCTTTTCGGAAGACGTGCAGCCGGCACTTCGGTCTTATAAGCAAACCTCAAGAAATGTTGCTGGCAATGTACAGGGGAGGCGAAAAGCGAGAAGAATTTTCGAAGAAGAAAATTATAATTAATAATCAGTAATAAAGCGTAAAAATATTTTTAGAATTTAAGCAACAGTGAAACTGATTATAAGTTAAGTTAAAAAATCAAAAAAGTCAGAGAAAGTTCAGATAGACTGAAAGTAAAAGAAGTATAGTTTAGATTCAAGACTGAAAAAATATTATCTATTAATTGATATAAATGGTAAAATACGAATAAATCAATGTTGCAATGTTCACAGTATTTTTGTCTTCTAAAGCAATATTGAACTCATGTTGACATTAAGCTACGATGATAGAGAAGTACTCGTGTGCCCATCACCCTCGTGTTGAACCATCGCATGGTAAAATCGCCGACCTGAGATATCTTTGCAATATCAATAGATGAAATTCGTTCTACGTATGAATAAGAATTGGCTGAGAATACTTGCTCTGGCTTCTCATAACTTATGCCATTAAAACCTCACAAGTTATGTATATAGTGAGGGCGTAGTTTTTTAACCGATTCATTATTAACACAGATTTCATCGATATTGCAAAAATATCTCAATACTGACGATTTTATCATTATGATTTAACGCGATGATGGTGGGGATATAAGCAGTTTTCTGTCATCACAATTTAATTTCAATATGAGCTTGATATAAGTACTACAGTTTCCTCACGCCCCGACGCTAATATGAACTCCATGTGCATGTACCTATTCTTGTATTTTCGTGAGTCGATTTTGCTAGTGCTGACGAATTCACGGTATGACTTCTCACGCGAAAACAACTTTACTTCATTTCGATATAATATTGGGAATCATCATATGATGCAAATATGATTTAAAGGGGAGCACTCATAAGGGACTCATAGCTGTGTACCTTCCTATGCGTCATACAAGACATAAATATCATGCAAATATCAGCTAAATGTGTCTATCTGGGTATTGTCTCTTTGTATGGTCCATAACGATGGAGCTACTCGATGGTAAAAGGTGGAAATCAAAGATTAAATATCGTACCCGGTTGTCGGTCCAGAGTGCACACACGAGGGTTTAAACACAGATAAACTGAACTTACACATTCAAACATGGATGCCCACGTATATGCGGAGAAAGTTATTGCAAGCAAATGAATTAGTACCTATACGGTTAATCGGTCGCCATTAATCGAACGAACAAGAACGATATTTAATGAACCGTGCTGAAGCATTTAATGTAACGATATCGTGTTGAGACCAACGATATGCCCATCATTCGTAACACGCTTTGTAAGTCGCCAAGAGAGAACCAATTTTAGAGTTTTATAAAGAAATATATGTTATGAGAGGTAGAAAAAGTGTAAGGTGTAGAGAAGTCGTAGGCCGCCAACATTGAAACAAGAATTTCGATGCCAAGGCATTGCTGTCGACCATCATACGTTTCCTCGACAGAAAACGAAGTTGTCAAGCGGTTTTTTGCCTGGAGGCTCGTTAACGAATGACGCATGTTTTTTATATGGTCGATTTTCATACGACTTTATTGAATCTTCGCAGTTTCTTTTTTTTTTAATTCTCATTTTCGATCTACCATTCAATATTATTATTTATCCGCGGCACTCGTCGACGGGCCCCAATAGGAAATTGCTTTTGCGGACGTCATTTTTTCGATGCGAATGAAAATTAGAACATTTTTCACGCCCCGTTTGCGGATTTGAAACAAACAAACGAAAATAATATGCCCGTTCTTCGGTTTACAATTATCAGGCGCGGTGCAGTAAGCTAAATGAAAAGAAGGCAAAAAATCGTTTCACGCGAGATAAATCTCGAGCCGAATCGAAGAAAGATTCATCGGTTAATTTTGACCCCGTGCCATTTATAGACATCGAGAAAAAAGGAATATAAAACGAACGTGGTTAAGCGAAAGAGAGTACGGGAGGAGGAAGGATGACGTGGCAGCGGTGGCGACGGGGGGGGGGGGGGCGTAAGGAAGAAAAGAGGGTGAAAGCTGAACGAGGGAGGGACGCTGAGGGAAATCGATAGGAAACCGACGAGCAGACTCCCTGCAATTTCCGTCTTTCTCACTCTTTTCCGCCCCCTCTTCTGTCTGTCTGTCTGTCCGTCTCTCTCTCTCTCTCTCTCTATCTCTCGCCCACTCTCGCTCTTTTTTTACGCTCCGGCTGACTGGATTGTACATCGTACAGGGACAATCCGCCGAACCCTCTCTTTTTCCATACCTTTCAAGGCAAAAACAATATAACCCCCGGATCCCGGAACGTCTGCGACTTGCCCTGCGACGACCTCTAAACACCACGCCGTCGTGTCTGCCTCACCCGTGTAACAGAATCGCAATGATTTTTCTCTTCCCTTTCTACGTCTTTCGTTTATTTTTATTTAACTTTTATAAGGGACGCTCGAAAACAGAAGGAGATCTTGAACTCTTAAACGTTCTTCTTGTAGTACGATACACAAAAATACAAATAGAATATATTAGACTCTGTCATTTTTGGGCAACTTTTGTTCATCGTGGTAACAGGCTTTAAACTTGCAGAAGGGTAAAAAAACGAAGCCGACCAAATTTAAGCTCTTAATATTAATATTTAGAGGTGGCTAAAACACATCTCTATTTCTCGTTTAAATTACACAGGGAAAATGTCTGTTTATGTTTGGAATTTTATACCGCGGTCATGGCATACCTATTGTACAAATAAACTGCCGGCATATTCTTATAGAGAATTTAATACTCTACAAAAAAGATCTCTTATATTTTTTTAACAAACTTAGCCATTCAAATGATATTCCAGTTCAAGTCTCAAAATGCATGAAAATTCATCGTTTTTTTTAATATTACAGCGAAATTATTTACCGTATTGAAAACCATCAAATAACTTTGTTTATTATATATGCATCGCGTGATTCCGACGAGTTCCTGTAATATGACATAGAACCGAAATAAACGAAGGATCAACATGGAGGGAGGAGGGACATTTTTATAAGCGCGGGAAAGAAAGAGATAACCACGATCTGATAACAGACAATTCATTTTTCTACTGATAAAACAATTATTTTTTTCGTACACGGCCTTTTTTGGCACTTTGGAGGAATTTCTGAATGCAAATCAGACTGACGTAAATTATAATTTGTTATTCATTCAAGTTAATTTTCATGGTTAGATTTTTGTAGAGCGTAATAGGTACCTAATCGACCGAAAATCAAGCTTTCGTTTTTTCGTTCTCAGAATAACCATCGTTATAATTAAGGGTTATTTAGAATTTCACGATGCTATAAGAGGGATCTGGCGAAATAAAAGGCAGTTTTGTTCGTTTATTATCGGGCATTCGCATTCAAGAACGGAGAATAAAGGAGCGGATCAATATGGAATAGGAAACAGTGGCACCAAACACAATAGCTATCTATGCATCTATCAAATTTAGTTAATTATTTATTTATTTGTTTATTTATTTGCTTATTCATATTGTGGTAAATCGAGTTTACTTCTATTACACGTAGGTATTAACGCCCCTTCGTTACCTCAAATCGAAACCTACTTTCGCTTTTTGAAAAAAAAACTATTCCTCCTAACAATTAGAAGAAGAAAAAGCGGATCAACAAATATAAAACAAACAGTACAATATATCGAACGATACTGCTCAATGCAACAAGGGTATATTTTATCAGCCAATTAGAATAATCCATACCGTCAAGATTGTTCCCAATAACAATTTCCAAGTTGAACAGTGTAAAGAAATTATTTTATCATCATTATCATCGTCACTTTGTTATTGCCCAAGCGTAAATGGAGTCAGGTACATCGCCAAGTACCAGTACAGCATCGGTCGACGAAAAAAAGTACGGAGAAAAAGAATTACAATGAAAAGTGATAAGTCGAATCGGAGATATATCGGAAACGCACGTAGGCCAAGAGTGCAAAAAGATACGAGATTTTCAATTCATACGAATATAGTTGCTTTTCCCACTGTTCAATGGGGGTGCCTCTCTAGTTTCCAATATTGTATTGTACAAAGACTCGAAGTATCGGAAAAATATGGCAGCGACAAAAAAAAAAGATAGACGAAGAATAAAGACACACTATGAGGAATGCCAGGTAAGAGTCGTATGAATGCATCGTCGAGAGACTGATGCGCAATGTCGTGGGTGAATTCGGCAATGTTTTATAAAAATGCACAATCGAAATAAAGATCAGTTTTTCAACCCAAAGAAATAAAACTCGTTAAGAACGTTGGTTCATATTATGATTATTAATTATTATTAATTGTCAATTATTATTTTTATTATTATTATTATTTATTAAACTAAAACTAGATGACGGTAAAATAATAATAGCTCAAGGAGAAATTTCGCATATGAATAGTAAGTGCAGATAAGTTTGTTATTTAATTATAGCGATTACTACGCCTTGCAACACACCTACCTGTTTGAAAAAAGCTCGATCTCAGGCGACGATTGCGAGAAACGTGCGCGCGCATGTTCAACTGACAATTGTTATTTATAATCAACTTGTCGTGTTTGCACAACGGCGGAGGTCGATCGGGAAATAAAACCGGCTATTCTGCAATTGCGATCGCAAGGCAGCCTGCTGTTGAATGCGAGAGCAGGAAAACTACATCGACGACGAGACAAGTGGGCGACAAACTCGCCAACGTAATGTTAAAAACGCAGACGCGATTGTGTAAAAATATCGGTTGTACTCGTGATATTTATTACTTATACAGGTTTCTTTGCAAGAAAAATGAAAAGGATTTCATTTGTAAAAAAAACACGACCATACAGCAATATTTATTACATGAAGAAATGAGAAATTCACTGATGGAGAGCCGGTAAAAGAGATATCCACAGGGTAAACGATCCCTTAAATTTTCTCTCGTCCCGTAGTAAGAAATAATTTTGTATTCATTCTAATAAAACAGATACGATTTTTAAGATGGAACGATAAAACTGAATTTGACGTGTTTTTGCATAGGTAGGTGGGAAAAAAGAAATATCAGAGGGCAAACTAACTCGAATTTCAATATTTATGGTAGACGAATTTTTGTCCCATTAAAAATGTTTCAAAAATATAATTTCGTGTGTTCGAAGGTTGGAGCAGTCCACGATTTTTGTTTCGTTAATTCTGCACTTGAAATTTTTAAATTGCATTCTAATAAGTTTGGGGACCATTTGAAAATGGAAACAAGTTTCGCGCTATTCCAAATTTACATTAACAACCGATGTACTTATGTAAACTCTAACTTGAATGACTATCCAAAAAATGACAAACAATTTATTTGTAAGATTTTCCTTTAATCGACAATTCAATCGGTCCATTATTATTTCCGACGTACTTACGTATTTTCTTTCACACCGACCTAACTTCTTCTGTAAAAGAATAAGTTATAATTCGCTACCTTGTGGTCTCAAGCTACTGATTGATTTCAATTTGGAATAAATGATTGCCATTGTTATTAATGAGGTTTGAAACATCGTCAGCTTTTCAGCGGTCATTTGGATTGAAAGATCGTATCAGATGGTAGGAATATAGCCACGTAGACCCAACAGTTAAAAATGCAAGCAGCTAAGATTGGATCACGTTCCCTGCAGCTACTAGTTAAACGCAGTCTCATTCTAAAAGTACACCTCAGAGAACTTGAATTTCACGAAAACGTATCGAATAGTCTCACGAATATTTTATTGGAAGGTGCTGCGCGTTTCTTCTTATAAGCTTATACCTATACGTGTAGGGATACAATTTCATTTAGGTATATCATTTTATCGTATTTTGGAATACATCATAAATTCATTGTAATTCGACGAAATTATAATAAATTCAATTATACTAATAATATATAATATATTAAATTTATCACAAATATATTTATGATTATCAAATAAATTATTTCACTTATCGAATTTCTGGGATATCTTCTGACGTTTCCAAGTTTCCCAATCGAATATTGAATTCTTTAGGAATCTACCGATGCATAGAAGGAAGGTCTCTACGATATTATAATAATACGCATTACTTTGGAAAAATGTATATTTCTTTCGTAATTACTAGATAATATCGTTTACTTCGTTTACAATATTGCATGTACCTACATATATTATTAATGCACGATCGCCTTACACAAAAAGAATGTGTTCTTTCCATGAACATATTCGAACATATTCGAGGTAACCCATTTTGCGTCGTAAAAGCATTTAACATAAGGAAGACGTATAATTTGAATAAATTTTGTCACTAATCGTCACCGGAAAATTCCAAAGTGAATAAATTTCCTGGCTTTTCCCGATGTACTATATTCGTAGCGACTGTATGATGCTATTTGTCAAGTTTTTGTTTACTGATTTTGGTAACCAAGGTTTCACATCGTATTAAAATAGTTCTAGCTGCATAAAAATGAGACAATCGTCATCCTCCTGGCCCCCAACATCCACCTGGCGCATTGCCCATAAAAACTGGTTTTCGGGCGTTCCTCGATCCAGAAGAATGTAGTCCGCGCCACACTCTTCGACCTCTTATTTTTATTTATTTCCGAGCACTCGCGGCCTCTTCTTTATCTCGTCGGTCTACCTTCGCCTCTCAAAAATTTGCTTTACGCCAAGTTCGTTATCCGCCAAAAAGATTTTTACAAATTCGAGATCAAAATTCTTGTGAAGAAAAACATCGCGGGGTTAAAATTTTTTCGCGGAGAATTGGCAAATCTCCGAAAAATATTCTGCGTCGATTATGAAAATTGTTTTCGCGAATGAGTAACGATATATATATTTTTTTTAATTGACGATTGGATCGTAGCAAATTATCGGACATTTGTGGATAATAATAGCAGCGGGGTTTTTTTAAGCGCACGTCTAAACGTTCTCTGGAAAACGCTTTTGATAAAATACTCGTTCTTTTCGGGATCAGCGGTTTGCAACAATCTAGAGGGCGCTGGTATCGCTCTACTCGTCTTCACGTTATGGGGGTGGAGGCCATCAGAGAGATTCGAAGTACATACACATGCACAGAGAATGAATGATGCAACATTATATCGAGTCGTAAAAGTGCATCACAAATTATTTGAGTCTTGGTGGTTTTAATTGGAAAGGGACCGAACGATTTCACGAGGAATGAAAAGGATGCGCGTGATGCCCATCCCGCCAGTCGATTAACCGCGTAAGTTCCGATGCACCGTATATGCATGCGAAACAAATTTCGCATAAAAAATAAAAAATAAAACAACAACAAGATAAGAAAATGTTTCATACTCTTC
Source organism: Netelia virgata (assembly GCA_951802705.1). Lineage (NCBI taxonomy): Eukaryota > Metazoa > Arthropoda > Insecta > Hymenoptera > Ichneumonidae > Netelia > Netelia virgata. The sequence continues at coordinate 21,938,935 of OX637865.1, forward strand.
GTTAAATATCTTGTATTGCCCAGAAAAACAGTCTTTTTATTTGTGGATTTAAAGGAGTTGACGAAAAGTATGATGTATAGGTAATCGAGATAAAATAACGGATAGTTAAAGAGATAATAAATTTTCTCAATTTCTTCAAGTTTTGCAACTTTATAAACAATCTTCTTCTTCCAGCTTGGATATTTCATTTATTAAAACTCAATATAATCGAGAAAAACTAAAGATTAATTAAAAAGATAATAAAGATCCTCGATTGCTTTCGATTCTACGATTTTGTTTTAATCTCCCGAAGTCGATATTGATTATTAATATCAAATTCTAACGGTACCCAGCATGCGTTTCAATGCCGTTTTCGTGTCATAATTGATTTGACAGTGAATGCGGAAGAAAGAAATTGTTTTTCTTTTAAATATGTTTATTAAAGTGCTATTGGATACACAATTGTTTTGTTTTTCCGTCTGGTGCGTACACGAATAAATCTGAAGTTTTTCCTATGCGTGAGCAGGCCACATGCATATAGCTCCACACACAGTCCATGTGTGAAGCATCGATTTTCGAAATATAATCTACACACTTGCAGTGATTTTCCCTGTGCTTCTTTTTATGGACATTGCAAATGCGAGTCGCGCCGGAAACTGCAAACGTTCGAATTCGAATGGCATATATCTGTTGGTATCATTGGGATACGTGGCAACAGTACATCTTCTCCTTAAAATTGTCCATACAAAATTGTAGCTTCGATGATATTGTTCGTCATATTTTTCACTGAAGCCTGGTACTGGCGAAAGTCGTCATGGATTGATGTTTCGTAGAACAATGATCGGCACGCCATTTTTCAATGTTAAAACGTGCGGCGCTATGCCTAGCAAATCAAGTAAATTTGGGAATTCAGCTGGATAATTAACAACTTCTTCTTGATTCATTATAGTATCGATGGACGTTCTCGCTTTTCCTGGAATTTCGTTTTGAATCCTGAAATTGATGTCATTGAAAATGTTGGTAATTAATTCCTGTGTTGTTGCTGTGATTGTACAGAAGTTTGTTGGCAATGTGATACATTGTGTTGATCCATCAAGAGTCATTTTCCCATTTCCAATATCCAGCAATTGTTTTTCGAAATGTTCTGCCGATGCATGATGTTGTAGTTGTATACGCATATTGGTTTTAAAAGTCAATTTATGAAGGAGTCGCCATAAAAATGATGATTTCAGACATGCACCAATTTTATCAGCAGATGTAGAGCGTCGTATAACTGGTAGAGTTTGCCTAAGTCACCAGACAATAAAATGAATGCTCCGCCGAAGATTTGCTGATTACTTCTTAAATCTTTAGGTGTATGATGAAGCGCTTCCAATGCTTTTTGTGTGACATAGTTAATTCGTCCCATATAATGAGTTTACATAATTTGCGTACTTTTCCCATTCCTGAATTTTTGTTTATATTGCATGTTGGTGTCTCAGTGATTTACATATTCAACGGCAATTTTAGTGCTGAATGCGCTGTTCTGCTACTATCAAAAAGAGTTGTTTTTTCTTGATCGTATTGTTGCCAAAATAATCGAAATGAGAAAAGTTTTTCATGTTCCGCCGGGTGCATCTAGGAAATACAATCCGCCACTTTGGCTTGTAATTGCATTCATAATTCTGTTATACACTATGCGTTGTTCAGGAACCAATTTCATAAGATTGTCATTAATAAAGGTACACAATTCGTTTACATCAAACTGTGTTTCTCGTTACAAATCACGATCAAAAATTTTGTTTGCAGATTGATTCGGTGAAGCAATCCCCAGTTCTACCAGTTTTTTGTTTGTTATTGCTAAACATATATCCTGAATCAAAATTAATGCCTCATTGTAAACGTTTATTGTGAATTGAATTTCCTGGTTTTCATTCGTTGTACGCAAACGATGTAGAATGTCTTCACTCATGTAGTCTTTGTATTTTTCCCAAAGATCTTTTGGATTTTATGGGAAGCATATTGTCAATATGAGTGCAAATGACGTGCGTATTTGGTGTGGTGGAGCAGTATCCGATGCATCAGCGAGTGAAGTTTTCCAATGTGCATCATTCTCAAGAAGATTTAGTGCTTGGCAAGCTTCACGATAAGTGGTACATACTTTACCGCTTACTGTTCTTAAATCGTTGAATGATGTCGGTCCACGTACGTTTATTAACAGTAATCTCAAGTAAAAGCATTCCGCATTGTTTGGGTGAACAGTGTACAAACGGCCTAACGCGCGGTCGAATATAAATTGGTATGCGCTTCAACTAACTTACCTTTTTACCTACTTTGAAACTTTTTCGCTGATGTATTCCATGTTTAATATGTTGGTACATCAGAGTAAAGTAGCGTCTTTGCAAACATATCATCCCCACAGAAAGTGAAAAATGCAGTTAACGTTGTTTGTGGTGGTGACAGTGCTCTTTCACGTACATTTTCTATTGTAAAGTATACGCGCTGTCCATTTTCGAGATGCACTGACAAATGAATAACTGTTGGCTGTCGTTCATGGATTGGAAATGATAAAATGCGCCATACGGCTTCATTGCTACTAATGTAGCATCCCAAATGATATTGATCTATTTAATCAAACGATGCAATTTGTATTCCCTACTCGAAAAACTGCCATATCACTTCCTTTGTTGACATATTTACAAATGTATTTGATGGATTTCATCGAATTGCAATACTCGACGTTACTGTGTGCTTTGTGTGTGTTTCGATAGTAATGGTGAATACGGCACAACCCAACGATTATCGACTTCAACATCGTTGTTTGGTACTTTTAATATTATTGATTTTCCGCCATCTTCGGTTGATCGTCAACGATAAAGTGGATATCCGCCATTGCCAGTGATAGTCTCTGCAAGTAAACCTCTTGGGTATGGTTTCGTGCATTTTCCATCAGACATGCATACTGAATTGTTATTCAGTAAGCCAGATGGACCATGAATCATATTTTTGGTGACAACTTCAAATAAGTCTTGATCAATGTCGACATCTGGGATTTCTGCTGAGATGGTTTGATCAATTATATCAGGAGTAGTTTTTTTGATCAACCAAATCGAAATGTGTGCATGTGGCAATCCTCTTTTTTACCATTCGATGGAATACATCCAACATTACGTCTCTCCAAAAACATGATGCTTAACAATGAAATCCATTAAAGATTTCAATTTTTGTTTGAACACACGCGCGGAGATATCATGACTGATTGTCCAGTTAACAAAAGTTCTTTTATTTCATTCCAAGTTGGACTGCATGTGAATGTAATAAACAAATCTGGGCAACCATATGCGCGAACATATACGAATAATTTTGGAAATAATATCCATCTTCTCCTTGCCAAAATAAAATCGTATATTGCAATGCGTCGTATGAGCAATGAGTTTCTGAAACTCGATGAAGATTGCCATTTCTTCGATGAAGAATTATATCACGCGAGTTAAATTCTTGACCAACTATAACGATCGCCACTTCGTCAATTGTTGATACATTGTACCGTCTTTCATGGTGGCCGACAGATGTTTTAGCTGCTCTAACTACAACGTTGTAGTCATCAGCTGGCATTTGTTCTACGGCAGCCCTGAACAATTTAATCAATTCGGTATGTTGATCGAATACATTTTGTAATGCGGCGACAATTTCTCATTTTGTAACAGTATTGAGTCCACAACGTTGATCAATGTGTTCATCAACGTTTCCCATGAAATAAATTTGAAGAAATGTGTGATCTTCATTCTGTAGTGGTAGAAATGATCATGTACGATGATAAATTTGGTCCTGTACTTTGAACGTTAACATGTAACGTTGAACGTTGGCACGCACGATATTTATTGCACCAAACGATGTCATTTGAAAACACGAATTATACTTTCGTATGTTTTCCAAACAATGTTTTAATTTACTTGTTTCTCCCGATACAAACGTTGATAATGGTTCTGGTGGTGAATGTAATTCTGGCAATTTAACTTTACCACCTGCGCAGCACATTTCTTGTGGTTCATTCTTCAATTTTAACGCATTGCAATACACGCATAATTTGTCCATTTCTTCAATAACCACACTTTGATGAAGCTTATAATCATAATTAGCATCGTAGCGGAACGCACAAAGATTTAAATCAGCGTTGAGTATTCGTTTAGATTGATCAACTCGTAATCTAACTGTTTTCAGTCTTACCTGTCTTTGCTCGAGGGTTTCAGACGAACGGGCTTCAACAGTGCGAACACGAACGTTTTCCAGTCTTATTTCATGTTGGTCGAGGGTTTCAGCCGAACGGGCTTGAGCAGTGCGTACACGAACGGTTTCGTGTCTTGGTTCTCGTTGCTCGTCTGTTTCTGAAGCTCGTAGTGTTTTTCGCTTATTTGATTGACGTGTAGATCTACCAGTCGCTTTTCGTTTTAGTGTCATAATTAATTTGACATCGGCTGTCAAATGAATTATTTCACCAAAACGAAAAGTGAAATAAAAGAAGTTCATTTGTTTTAAATATGTAAGTCTCTACCATGGAGACTTCACAAAGGAAACGGATTTTGGTGAGGTCGAATAACCAACACGTGCTGTTGCAGTGAAATACTGTAAAAAAGAAACACTTCATATCTAACAACATCCGAACTTACATCACTACACAGGTTTTACCTGGATCAACACAAATTGTCGGTATTACTGATAGTTTATAACAAAAGAATATTACGCATGTATTGCGTTAGAGCGAGTACGACTATGGCGCAGCATAGTTTATCAGCGACTGGCTCCCTTCAAGGCACGTCGTTTGTAGCGAGCACCAGCTCAGCCAGCCACAGACTCCCGCCTGTAGGCGGCTAAATTTGAAGACAAACTTACAAATATATATATGATACCGAGTCGATCGAGTCGTTAAAACAAATGATTGTTTTATTTCGCTTGTCATTTTGGTGGCATACTTCAACAGCTATCAGATTAATCTCTCTCTATATATATACATAAATGTTAATTTTTTTTGCCCCGTACGCGTTTATTTTTCTAAATAAAGTTATTCTACTAATGCAGAAATCTTCGCGGGAGTGCGGACTACAACTCACCAAATTTTCATCGCAATCAGAAGATTGGTATAGGTACTCAGTCGTTACAAACAAACAAACAAACATTCTTCCATTTTTATATAGTATAAGAATAAGATAGTTGAGATAATCAATGATCGGTTAAAGATACGATCAATTGTCACGAAAGCCTTACACTTTACAATTTTAAAGGCCATTTTCCAAAACCCACATTAATGTTCAAAAGTGAACGTAGTTAAGGAAACGTAATGATAGTCGAAGGTTATAAGTGAATTTCCACGAGTGCTCTAACTTTTGTACTTTCATAGATAACGTTCCAAAACTGACATCGATCATTACAATTCACGTGAGATTGTGAATTGAGATAAAATTACAATTACTTAAAAGTGTATCAAATTTTTTCGATCGCTATAAATCTTTTATTTTGATGAACAATCTCGCAGAATAAAAATCAACTATCACGTCCGTATAAAAAAAATCTTGTACAAACAACATATTATGCAGACTCGTGAAACGAGAGACACTAACATTAGAGGGAAAAAAACATTCGCAATTCTGGAATAAGCGAACCGGAAAGGCCTGGTGAGACGATTCTGTGTGCGCGGAATGTTGCAATGAATTTAATGGAAATTCTGAAATTAATTAAAGTTTTCATAGGACCGACCGTCCGGTTCGAGCTACATCAATTTTTCACTCGAGACATTGGGAAAGGACCAAAGTCGAAAGAATCCTCAAGGTACTGATACGTATGTAGGTACAATATGGTATCAATTAAGCCCAAGAGAAGAATGCGCTGTCGAGCATGTTCCTCACAGACGAAGTAAGGAGAAAGCGCGCCGAGGCTTCCTTATACCCCTCGGGAGATATTAGCATGCGGGCGGAAGGGTCCAGTGAGGAAGAGAAGAAGACGAAAACCCCAAGAGAAAGAGAAGGCGTAGTGGTAGTCGTGGTTTCGAGTGAAACGAGGTCTTCCTTTAGCTTTGCCCGGGAAAAGTTATAATAGACGTCGGGAGTCGTCTCATTTATGTAGTATCAACGAAGGGTTGCCACTTGAGTTTTTGTAGCCACTTAAACTTAATCCGGATAATCTTGATATTATGCCCCCCCCCCCCTCCAATCCTCTAACCCCTTCATTTTCGCAAAAAGAAAAGGAAGTGAAAAGGCGACGTTGAGGGGGAGATGAGAACGTAAGAGGAAGAATATTTTAGTGATTCCCTCCTCTATCTTTCCTACGTTCCTTCGCACGCGCGCGCGCGAGAGAGAGAGAGAGAGAGAGAGAGAGAGAGAGAGAGAGAGAGAGAGAGAGAGAGAGAGAAGGAAACTGCCGGAAACCCCAGAAGACAATTACAAATGACGTAAAATATTAATGTATAATACTAGCACTCGGTAAAGGAGCGCACTGGCTGTGTGGATAATGCGCTGGGTTCGCACGCAGCGGACGCGGGTTCGATCCCCGCAGCCGACACCAATGGAAAAAGAAATTGTTTTTTCTGCAATCCTGGCGGTTCGGATCCCACCAAAACAAACGTCCAACAAAAACCTCGCAGTTATGAGTGGGAGGGGGGATGAGTTTCGTCGCATTGCCACAGGGAGAGACTAGGTACGCACCGGCCTGTATCGGCGGAGGTTTTCTGCAGTGTCCCATCGTCCCCGGCAAATGCGATACATGAGGTTAGGAGGAAATACGAAGCGGCTGCAGCCGGGACAGCATACCTAAGAAAAGTAGGAGGTTGCGGAAAAAGATAAAATGAGGGAGAAAAAGAAGAGAGTCAGAAGATGTGGAATAAGAATGAGGTAGAAATTGTAAAAACCCGGAAAAAGGGTTTACAAATAAAACTCCCACTTAATCTTTCATCTTACTAGCACGCGGTATCAACGATCGCTCACTGTTACATTTGAATCTAATATGAGACTTTTGAATGATTATGCATCAAATTTCGTTATAGTCCAGGAACCGCCACTTGTTTTTTTAGTGACTTATAACAAGCCGAATCTTCGTGAGTAGGTTAGGTTCGGCGAGACGTCCAACTTTTTCCTCTGCGACAATTCTCGATAGAGATAGCTACTGTAGTGCGCAGGTATAAAACATGTCGATTCGGTGGTGTGTCGAAATTGTCTGAATAACAGTAAGTTTTTTATTTGAATGTTGAGATAATTGCTTAATAAACTCGGAAAAACAATTGTCCTACAAAATGGATGGTTCGACTGGAGCGTCCTCCACTCCGAATATGTCCAATTAACGAAGTCATAAAAATAATTAATAACCAGCTGATGTTTTGTATGCAGCTTAGTAAATATTTGTACAATGAAATGGCCACATAGTCCTACAAATTTAGTGGTACATTTTCCCAGTCCTACGCTTGGAAGTTGTCCATTCCACGGTAATACTTTTTTCGTTTACGCACAATGAAGGTCACCTTTCCTTTTTTTTTAATGGAATGGTACTTTTTTCAACCATCTTGTAGAGCACCTCAAGCCGCATAAAAAACATTAAGTGATCAAAGGCGTTCAAGGTCATTCAAGGTCATTCAAGGTCAGTAGCGAATGATTTTCAAAATCGCATCGACTTCTGTCAGTGGGCACATCAGCAATTGCGAATGGATGAAGAATTCTTTAATGACGTATTATTTACTGACGATTCAACGTTCACAAACTATGGATAAGTGAACACGCACAATATGCACTTTTGGGCGGAGGAAAATCCCAGATGGCTACGATAAGTTGTCCATCAACGAAGCGAAGAAACGGAAAGATCAACGTGAATATCACGTGACAAAAATAAATAAGGAATATAGAATTTTTAATTTTTTCACTGTTTTTACGGCGATTGCAATCTTGTTAAATGTGCAAAGTGTGATGGTAAAGTGTTTTTGCCATAACATGCGTACGGGCTCTTGGCTTTCAAATTTCTGTTGTGTGTGATAATTGTGCTCCTGAATACATACAATCGTGTGACTTTATCGAATATTCTTATGAGATAAATCGAAGATTAGTATTAACAATGTGTGTATTAGGCATTGGTTTAGCAAGTACAACAAAATTCTGTGCCTTAATGGCCTTTAGGTAAAACTAGTGAACACTCTTTTATATTCTTCATCGGATTAGCGAATATTCTTCATCGGATTTAATGGAGCGAAAAGCTGCTCCTTTTCGCTGCCGTGACTCTTGGTATGGTACAAGATAGTTGGAAATCGTTGCGAGAGGATATAGATACGACAGATGTGCTATTTGGGAGCGCCGAAGATACGCGGACGATTATCGCCGTATTACGATAGAGTATATTTCTTGCGATATGTCATCAAAATTGTAATCCAGAAAAAGCTCTCGGTTATTGAGCACCGATGCACAAGTCGGCATGGACGGACTCCATGATGAGAAATATGTTTATTTGTGTACACACGCACCAAATGCTGGACCATAATTTTGACGACAGGACTGAAACTCTTGTCGTTGTATACTGGACGATATATAAAGAATCGAACATCGTCACCGGTCGAATGAACATACGTTTAGATCAATGTTGTAATATTACAAGTGAAGGTTAGGGAAACAATAAAGCTCGCATAGTTTTCTCCAATTGCTGATCCAACAATGGGATCGAAGAGGCTCCACTTCGAGCTTCGATATTTTTCCGTTCGGTTTTTCTATAGTCCGCCATATTGGTTTTGGCGTGTTGTTTATGTATTTTTACTGTATTGATACCACGATTGACTTTCGTTATACTTTGGTGCAAAATACTTTTATCATCCGATTGGCTGCGAGCTGTGAAGTTAGGTAAAAAGGGCGCGGGTTGCGCGTTGTACATGTTTATTTTGTAATAATAGCAACTTTGTACTTTGAAATTTCGAAACGGTTCACAATCAGTGTGAATCATTGACTTGAAACTCGCCATTTACCAACTTTAATTAAAACGGGATCGTATAATCGATATTCCAGTTAGCTATCTTTAATCGATGCTATATCCTATTTTCATTAGTACTGCTCATTAAGACAGGACCCCCCCCCCCCTCCCCATGACGGTCAGAAAAATAAGCTAAAATATGCTAAGTGGGAGTTTTAATTGCATACCCTTTCTTTCGGGTTTTTACAATGTTTTACCGTTACTCTGCTACCATTTCCCTTTCTTTCCCTGTAATCCAAACTCCGACTTCCTTCATGCTGTCCCGGCTGCAACCGCTTCGCATTTTCCCTAATCTGGCTGTATCGCATTTCCGCACCATCCGCGCGATGAGAACCACCTTGCGGGAGCACCAAAGCCGAGCACCCCCCCCCCCCCCCCCCCATCATAGCGAAGTTTGTGTTGGACATTTGTTTTGGTGGGATCGGAACCACCAGGATTGCAGGAAAAAAACACGTAGAAAAATTTGTTTCCTTTGCTGTCGGCTGTGGGAATCGAACTCGAGTCCGCTGGGTGCGAACCCAGAGCTCTATCCACTGAGCCACTGCGCTCCTGCGGTCAGAAAATGGCTTTTAGGTAAAACTTCGTACCGCATGATACTGAGCCAAATATGTGAAGCGAGTAAAAACGTCGCCGAATTTTTCATGCAAAACGCTTATTGAGAAGAAATTGACTTGAATTCTCAGAACAGTAAACATAAAGATACTGATTTGACAGTATCTGGTAACAGAACATGGCATAAACGTGGGTTTACATCTCTGTGTGTTGTTGTTTCGCTTATAGGTCATTGCACGTGCAAAGTTACAGATATGCTTGTAAAAAGTTGTTATTGTAAAGCGTATAAATTATGGAAAGATAGAAAAGGCACTACGGAGTATACAGACTGGTATGCATTACATGAAGAGACTTGTTTGGCAATTGGCACAGGATCTACAGGAAAGATGGAGGTTGATTCTGTAGTTGCAATGTTCCTTCGTTCGTTGAAAAATCTTGGTGTAAGATTTTTAAATTACGTCGGCGACGGGGTCTCAAAGACTTACTCTGGCATACTAAAAGCTGCTCTTTATGGAAAAACTGTTGTAACGAAAAAATAGTGCGTTGGTCATATTAAAAAACGAATCGGTACGCGTCTACGTGGGTGTAAAAATAATAATACAGGACTCGGCGGTAAAGAAAATCTAACGGGAAAAATTATTGATAAATTGTCAGAGTATTTTGGCAAGGCTATTCGGGGATCATTGTGATTCTGTTGAAAAAATTAATAAAGCCATTTGAGTCACATTCTATCACTATAGTTCAACCGACGCAAACCCGCTTCATCACAAATGTCCAGCAGGTGCAAACTCGTGGTGTAGATATCAACGTGCAAAAGCAGAGAAGAATTTACGCACTTTCAAACACGGTTACAATGCCTTGCCAGCGAATGTATTAGCTGAAATAAAACCTATATACGAAGATCTTATAAATGATGCATTACTGGAAAGATGTACAGGAGGATTTACGCAGAACAGTAATGAAAGTTTTAACCGGGGGGGGGGGGGGGGGTCACTCCGGCAGCCCCACGCCTTATTCAGAGTTCGTTAGATTCTTCCGCCAACTTACGAAAAATAATGTTAGTAACACTGCTGAGCCGCTTAGCCGCATGGCCTGCGCCTGCGCTATCAAATCCAGTATGGTGGCGAGTGTAATGCGAGAAGGGGTGTATTTGACAGTTGTATAAACGAACTGAACTTTCTTGCGGAATTGTGTATTATTTATTTAGAATTTTGTATAGATATTGATAGTACCGTAAATCGGGAGTGTAGTGAACTTAGTGTTTAGTCCAAATCGGCAAAATACCGAAGCTAAATTACCATAACATACTTTATCTGAAGCGTGTTGTAAAGTGCTACATATTAATATTTTTATAATTTTGTAGATTACCGAGCGTAAGGAGAATGAGCTATTAAAAGTGCGTGGTACCGTACTGTAATCACGTGCGATATGCGGACGAAGAATGTCAGCCTTATTCAAGGTTTCCGAAGGATCTCGAACGGTAACCGAAAATACTAGTAGTTGGGTATTGCATGCAAAACGTGTTTAACAATTTTCTACTTTCCAGGTGTCGTATTTGGATACGTGCAGAGGAAGTGGAAGATTTAGTGCATTTTCCACACGAAAAGTTGAACACCATTAGCTTTGTTTGCGGCTGTCATTTTAACAATGACCAATTTACAAGTCCCAACCGCAAACGATTGAAACACACCGCAATTCCGACGTTGTTTGATCCCAGGGTAGTTCCACTTGGTGATGCAACGATGGACGCATTTGCGATGGAACATAGATATGGTGTACAAACGCAAAACACCATGTTCACAGGTTTGTAAGATTAAATATTAAAGGTTTAATATCGATGGTTAAAATGCGATTTGACGTAAGCGTCATTTCAATAATTGTATGGTTAATTTTTAAGCCATTATGCACTATTTTCAATTGATAATCGTTATATTTCTGTTGCAGATCACGAGGAAATGCTTGAGGAATCGTCGATCTCCCCTTTGCCGATTGTCGAAAGCGTGGCATCAACTTCCAAGGTACAGTATCGCCCATCAGGGAAGTTTTTCAACTTATGTTGATTGAGGGCTCACATACGCCGGCGCGCGCTGAAATCCAGGGACTGAAAAATTATTATAAAGGTTATATGATGAAAAAAAATTGTAATGTTGATCTTACATTTTCTATTAACTTTTCAACAATAAAAAAATAAAAAATTATTTTTGAAATATTAACAATCTTTCGGGTATAAATAAAGTACGGATGAATACCACGGTACCTGCTTGCCGGCATCATAAGTTCGTAAAAAAATCTCCAATTATGCAAAAAGCAGAATCTAGTAAAGTAATGTAGTAAAAATGTACTTTTCTGGCTTGTCAGTTTGAGAATCGACCGACAGAATCCGTGGCTACATTAATTTGTATTGTTATTTTTTGCAGGACATTTCTATTCCGCCATTTTCCCCTGCCGGCGAGACTGGACGTGCCATCGGGTTCATACGGCAATTCGGAAGATTAAATTTTAATTAATACTAATTTTTTAAACTTAAAACTAATAACTAAAATTAATACAATTAACTTTTAACAATATGTAATATTTTTTGTTTGCTATTAGTAATATTTTGTCAATAAAATATTCTTTTTTATACCTGTACATATTCTACAAATTTTCTAATACATATATCCAATAGAACCCAGTGAATCGTAAAACCTCTCCCGCCCAATTTGAAATGTTGCAGGGCGCCAACAGTGCAGAGCAAAATTCGTTGCAGATTTTCGATCTTCGAGGATGGTATAGAAAATCTAACGAACTCCGTCTCAACCAATCAGCGTCGAGACAAATAAAGTGGGTCCCTCTTAACCAAAGCGCTTGGAAGGTAGCGCCAAAAACGTTACCTGCCAGCTTCACCACTATTAGCATAGCAGCCAAAATTGCTACCTGCACCTTTAACGAAGGTACATATGGCTTGTTAGCAGTTTTTGATGGTGAGGGGATTAAGTTAGGACCAAACGCCCACAATTGTGCAGCACAGCAGGACTCTATCCGACTCCAAATGGGCAACCTACATTCGGCGGAAAACACTCGAGAGGCAAGAATACTTCAACGAAGGAAGAAAATCGCTTCTGCTGCAGCTGCTAAGGGGAGGGAAGGGTTCACTTTATGGTGCCGGAATAGATAATTCACTTATGTTTAAAAAAAACATTTGTATCTGCATGTTAATTGTACTTAAAACTTTAAACGCATTTTTCTCAAAACTGTGTTTTCAAAGTCGGTGATCACTGTAACTTTAGAACGGCTCGACGGATTACTTTGAAATTTTTACCACTTATTCTAAACATAATTTTGCTGTCCCTCGAACGAAGGATTTTTATTTGCGGCAAATAGTTTTTTTAATAGACGAATATATGGATGAAATTGTGGTTGAAAAAAGTGCCTTCGAAAATCCGCGATTTTGTCAAAAATCAAATTTTTTAAAAATCCTTCGTTCAAGGACAGCGAAATAGGATTTACTAAAGATCCCCGCTAATTGTTTATATTTCAGCCCCTCGTAGACGGCTTATATCTTGGCCATTTATTATTATTTTATCTTGCAAATTGTATTGTTTGTTCTTTATATATGTATCAGTATATGGTAAAAAAATTATCGAAAAATAATAAAACCCGTCTTAAAAAAAAATCTCAAAAAAAGCATTTTTTCGGGCGTTACAAGTGACTCTAACCCCTTAATAACTGTTCACGAAGAAATAAGCCGCGACATGCACACCGGCACGGGAAATCCTTTACACCTTTTTATTACACGAAGAAAAATAAAAACTTACCTTGCCTCGATGAATTGACGAACGGTCGCGGTCCTCAGTCCCTTGGGTACCAATGAGTACACAATTCTTTTAACACAACTAACAATTTTACTTCCCTATTACAGTATGTTTAGATGCACAATGCGATTATTAGTGCGCTTGATTCTATACAACAATTCAATATGCGGCTTCACTCGGCGGCTTCCTGACTGCTCGATATGCGTCCTTGCTCGACGACGTACTGATCTGATCCTTCATTACAAAATCTCTCTCAAATGTGTCGACTATCCTCGACAAGTACTTATTCCTCTCTCGAATTAGTACGACTACTCTCTACGGTGGTTGATTCCTCTCTAATTAATACGTCTCTCCTCTAATACGTCTTTCCTCCACGCTGGATGATCCCTCTCTGCTTAGGTACGTCTCCCTATGGTGACGAATGAGCCCTCTCCTTTTGTCACACTTCGACAGGCAAAATTGTCCTCTCGCGCTTTCTTCGAAAAGTTTCGAGAGAACGCGGTTAGCGGTAGAGTTCGGCCGTCCCATTCCTGCTGCCTTCTTTCCTCGAGTTTATTTTCTCGCGCGTACATGAAAAGTTTGCAAATCATGGATTAGACAGCGCACAATAGGCTACTGCCCAACCAAGATCGGACCGAATGTTTGCGCGTGAGACAGTCGATAAGCGACACGTTTTAATAACAGACAAAAACCTCAAAATAACGTTACAATATACTATATATACAGACACATTTACGCTTTGCGATTTGTGTCTCGCCTTGCACAGATGAAAAATGCTGGTATCAGACGGTTCACTCCGAGTGTAAGATGATTTTTTCTTTCATGCCGCGTTCACACGACAAAACCAAATGATATAGAAATGAACGTTCATTCGCTCATTTTCTGGAATCTGTCGTCGAGTGACGTTATACGCCGTCCGTTACAAATAGCAAAGCCAATTGGCCGAGCCCGAGGGAACGTTCTCTCCGTTTTCAGACATTTCACTGTTCGTTCACTCGGAGCGCGAGTGAATGATGCCAAATGCCGAAATCCAACATCGTTGGAGTTTTTCAGTAATAAATTCATTCTTCACATTTGATTCATTCTGTGTTGAAAGACAGAAGTGAACGAAAAATGAACCGTTTGATAGCTGCTTAAGGGGTCACGTACAGTTAGAATTTTCAAAAAATCGATTTTTTTTACATTTTCTAAAAGTAGCACATTTGAAAAGTATTCTGTGAAAATTTTAGACGAATCCGACTGTTGGGTATGGAGATATGTAACTTTGAACGGAAATTTTTCTTCTGCATGTAAATCGTACTGAAAACTTTGAATGTGTTTTTCTCGAAACTATGTTTTCGAACACGGTGATCACTGTACTTCGGAAACGGCTTTACCGATCGACTTGAAATTTTGCTCACTTTTTCTAGACATAATTGTCCTCCGGATGAACGAAGGATTTTTCTATGCGATTATTTTTTTTTTTTTATAGCTGAAAATGTGACCAAAATTTGGGTCGAAAACACAACTTTGACTTCCAACATCCACCATTTTGTGAAAAATCATAAAATTTTCAAATCCTTCGATCAACCGGAGCATTATGTCATTAACTAATGATCCCTACTTTTATTTTGATTTCGGACGATCCGGTGACGAGCTGCACTGATCACCGCGGAGGACCTTTTTTTTGGGACCCCTACGTTACGTGCGGTTAGGGAAAAATTTCTGCATATTTTGCAATGAAAAAATTGTATTATTTACTTAAAATATATGTCTTTTGTATGGAAAAAGATTTACGATTAATTATTTAAATGTGTCCCCAAAAAAAATTCGCAAAAAACCCCTTTTTTTCGAAGTCCTAACTGTACGTGACCCCTTAAGGCGATGAAAAATTTAACTGTAAAAGCGAGAAGAATTGAGAAGTGATAATCGGCGAATACAGCAGAATCGCGAAAAGCCGAGTAATCGGGGCCCAAAAGTGTACGGACGGCCGCTCCCGCAACGCGTCAGGTCAATCACGAGCTTGCGCGCGACCCCCCACCACCGCGGACGCGGACCTGAGAATGATGGAGGGGGTAGTCTGTTTGATCGAAGTTCTGGTGTACGTAGTTTTTAGTTTTTCAGCAAATGATTTGACGTTCAAAAATATTTCAATCACGTTTTAATATCCGGCAATGGCCCTTTTACAGTTCCATACCACAATGAAACGAAAGTCGAAAGTTTGGTGTCGAAAATGAAATGCAATGAAATTACGCCATTCTTGTTGGTACTTTACTCGCGATAGTCGGAAAAACGTAAAACCATTGTTTGGGCTTCACGCTTCAATTATTTTTTCAATGCATATCCACCATTGCAAAATTGGCGCCGGTTGCTCCTGGCTTTACGCCAGTTACAGGCGTGATGAGAAATTCACGGAGTAGGTACCAGCAAGTCGTTGGTTCTTTTTTATTGTTCGCGGATGAAATAAAAAATCGATACCCGGTTAATGGGAATACGTGTGATAGAAAACTGAAAAATTCAACTGTGAGCCATCAAAATATTGTTATTGTCTACAATTTGTTTTCCTCCTTGCTGATAACAAATAAATGTCGACATTGTCGGAGTTGCAATATGTGACAGTGGCCATCTTTACATTTTCATCAAATGTATATTTTTTTTGTCAGGCATGGATCAATAAACCATCTTCGTTATCAAATATGATTGATATTAAGCTTTGAATGTGGAACGAAAACAACTATGCAACAACATTTCTAATCGTAACTTTTCGCAATAATAAAATTTGTTAATTATTTGTTTCGGAAGAGTAACAATCGTTTTGAAGATAAAAATCCGTAAGGCACAAGAGCCATAGAGTCAATTGGGATAGAAATATAACAAATTTCCATTACCAAAATTCATGCGACGATTGGTGGAATGCTTGATTTTCAAATTAACCCTTTCACTGCTACGAGCCTATATATACGCTCTCGCAAGTCCATCGATATATAAGACGGGCGTACATGTACGCTCTCACGAGTCCATCGAGATATATATATACGACGGGCGTATATATACGCTCTCTGCATTTTTTTGCTATAACACCTTTACTGATTTAGCAATTGAGTCAACAATGGAATCTAGCGTCCTATGTAGCATAGCAACTAGATATCGGCAACTGTTTCAGTATTGTCCGGCAATCGGTTCAGTATTGCTCTGTGCACTCGGCTTATTTCGGGTCACTGTGACAAGTCACAGCGACCCTACATGCGAATAACGCGCTGTCCGTAATATCGAATTGGGCCCCGAGCGCGCCGCAGTGAAAGGGTTAAACGATTTGGTACTTTTAGCCGAATGAATGTTTTGCCTAGCACTAGACATTAACAATTGATCACATTTAGTAATAAAAACGATCTCGTTGAGAATCACATTGAAAATTATTTTTATTGCAATGCATAAAACCTGGAGCATCGAGAGTCGAACACGGTGAGAGAAGCTAACAATTGAACAAATTCTATCCAAGCAACGACACTTGACGGTAAGTGGAGAGAGCATACACTCCAATCAATTTCCTAAACAAACGTGACAAAAAACCTAAAGAATTAATCACCCAATCATAAATACCTACTAAAATAACGATAAAATTGTAATCAACGGACAATAATCAGTATTTTTCCATTCGTTACTATTTTATTATTTACAAATTTATTATATTTCTTTCACGGTAATCCTATAGAACTTGAAAATATATAATTCTTGAGAATTGAAAAAATATCTATAAAAGGGAATAAGAATCGACGGGCGTCCTTCCCAGAAAGCCTCAAACGAAATTCAGTATAGATACAAGGGTAAGCCGATAAAGGATTGCATAACTACTTTGGTAGCTCTGCAGTCCTCTTGCGAATTTGCGCCGCTGGCTTCTTCATTATTATCATCGTGCGCTCTGGTATATGTCGCGCTCTATACACCCGGGCTAAACCTCGTGTACTTTTCTTTATAACAATAATAAAGATTAGTGAAATAAATTTTCATTGATGCCATCAAAGAATCAAGACTGTATCGACGCCTTTTAACGGAACAATTAATACGATCAAGTCGATATCGAATTAATCTCCTCCACTCATGTGTCTATCTATACATACTTATATATATATATCAATAGATTGGGGTACACTGACTCGATCCATCCTGCGAAAATTGTTAATATTTTTCCAATTCTAGGTTACGTAAGCGCTGGACCGAAATGCTCCAGTTGACGAAAATAGGGTCGACCAGGGGCAGGTTATAAAAGAGTCCGAACATGTGTGAAACCCGTCTGTTACGATAATTATCATAGTGTCATCGAAACAATAGAACATCCTCTTCAAGAGCGTACTCACCTCCTCGGCAAATTCGAAGTCACCGTCGAACTTCCGCTTGCAATCCGCCACGGTGATAATGACGATTAACACCGTGGCCAAGAACACCCACGAGATCCTCATTGCGTATTTCTCCAACTCCTTCTTGTTGCCGAAAAAGTATATTCACGAACAACAACGTTACGTCGCACGACCGAAGATTTATCTATAAATATATGTGTGTGCGTGTGTGCGTGTGTGCGCGTGCGTGTGTGTAGGGGGTGTATATAGATATATTAGAGCTTATGGCCTCTCGTCTGTCACTTGCACCACGGATTAATTAGCGTAATCGTTTTCGATCGCCGGAAAATCAATTCACGAGGGGAAAAATAAACTAGGGTGGGAGACTCACCGGGAACGTGTACGATGCCCAAAATATTAAGTGCGAGTGTTTTTCGCTAGCCAGCACTAGGAAGGATAGTCCGACTCGCGTGCGATCGAAATAAAAAAAAAAAGAACGAAACGTAAAACAGCAACGCGTTTAGGTTACGTGGGAGTCGATCAAAACACGTTTATGACACGGAACAAGCCCGCTCACGATCTCGTGTTGTTTCGTTTTTTTCTCGATTTCGTAGCAGGTTCAGCGTATAAACAATTATTAGAGAAACACAAATGGAACGAGGTACCGATGTGCCGCGAGTGGTGCGCGTGAACGATCCGTGTGGCCACGCACCGTGTCTGTACGACGTAAACGCACGTTGGTGAAAGATCCGGAAAAACAACGACGAGTAATATTGTCCTGCTCGAGGAGTCGAACGAACAGTGACTGCGCGCTAGGTGCGCGATAAAGGGTAAGAAGACGTCCGCGAACGAGAGACGCAGTGAGAGCGGTAGGCGCGGACGCCATTGGTCCGATTTCCACCGAGAGGGTACGAGGAGGGACGAAGAGGGGTGAAAATGGTGGGGGATGAAGGAATTACAAATGACTTCCTATATCTGTATATACACGGATATAGGTATACGTTATATGCTTGGCGAAGGAAAATCCTTCCGATCTCCCTTTTCCCTTTACATCCCGCCCGCCCGACATTTCACTGGTAATGCGTATATATGCGTATATATGCGCGTGTAGGTGACTCCCCCACGCCATACAGGACTCGCGGCGCACGAGCGCGTGGTTATACGGACGATGCGCCAGTCGATATGCCATGTCTACTATACTATACCCCCATTTAGACAGCACGCACGGTCACCTCGCACGGCGCTAAACGGCTTCTTGATTCTATGCTCTCTTCGCTATTCGCGCGACATACGCACAGTTTTATCGATCGTATCGTCTCGTTCCATCGTTCGATTACCAAATAATAAACCTATACAAATGATTACCTTATTCGTTCTTGGATCTCCTGGCGGATGCTTAATCGTCGCGTGGTCCTTTGACGGGCGGCCATATTCATTAGTTTGACACGAGGCCACCAACGTCGCGGCTACTCTTCCCAAATAAATACCTGATGATGATTCTAATAAAGCTTATGTAAAATTATAGTAGTTTCTTTCGATGCAACCACTCCAGAGTAACGTTCATAGCGCCCAAAAACAGGAAATATGTATACCAACGAATCTAATATGCAGTCTCTTAATGCTTCTAATCACAAATAATAATAATAAAACAAAAAAATATAAAGAAAAACCGCATATAGGTATATACTGCACATTCAATTTACTATATTTATCCATTTTGTTATGCTCTTCGTATGAAGTTTAACCGTGTTACTGTCCAGGTGAATCTGACCACCATAAAATGGAAAATTGTACGAGGAGTGGGGCCAGAGGAAAAACAACACTAATCATACTTATATGACAGGTACAACTTGATTTGGAACTTGCGAGAATTCGTTAAACTCGTTCTTCGAACGAAGAACAGTCAGTAATAGGCGAGGCATGCAACTCGTTTCGAGCGTACAGTACCAAGAATTATACGAGAATGCTCAACGACGAGGTTCATTCCGATTTCATGTGTCATAAATATTTTGCGATATTTTAACGTTGATGTACGTAACATAACGAAGATAGTAAAGATGGTAACTGCCTCGAATCATCGTTGAAAATTACTGAATCTTGCAACCTGCTTAATTTACCATCGTTTATCATCCGAATATCATCTCCGCTTGTTATAATATCACAACCTTTTACAATTAGCCCAGGTTACGTACAGTGGCATTTGCTAAGATAAAAATATTCGCAATAGAAGAAAGAAAGCAACGCGAGTTAATTATGGATTGTGGCCGTCGTGTGTCTCCATTCCCAAAGTGCTGCTTCCTGCGAATGAGATGAAGAAGCAACGTAGATATCCATCCATGCGGTATTACTTTGCTAGCCGCACACTGACGCGTCTTTTCCTTACTATCTCTTTCTCTCACTCTCACTTCCTCACTTTCTCTTCCCCTCCCTCTCTCGTTATGTCGCACTATATTGCTCTGACAATCTGCATATGTACGGCCGAGGGGGAGCCACTTTTTTCCATCGTTGGATCTCTCGTGTATTTACTTCAGATGCACGTAGTGCCACTTATCAACTGAAATCACACAGAGAGAATTGATGGATTCGCGCCTGACATGATTCGTAGAGTTTTTGTTTGTTTCGTGTTTCTACAACTTGTGACACGGTATCGCGCTTCGTGAATAGTGCCATTTGTCAACTGCAATCACGCGTACAGACAAAAAGTTACACGAGTTGTTTGAGTATATGACGAGTCTTTAGGCGAGCAATGCCTTTAAGGAGTTTACGAGAGAAAGCATGTCGAGCCTAAAAAACATTTCGTACTTACCGATCGGATCGACCGGCAGTGCTTCTCCGGGCTCTGGTGATTTGTTCAAAACTTCCTCAGCGGCTACGGAATCGATTTTCGCGGGGCTATTGCCCACGGTCACGTTTGCACTAAAAATTTAAAAACATTATCTAAAAGGGTTTACGTTCTAGGAACATTTTTTCTGATTGAGAAACGATAAATGAAAAACAATTGGAATCATCGAATACCCACCAGGAAATTCCAGTGACCTCGACTTCGCGTTTTAGGAGATTTCGCCAGTGTTGGTGAACGTCGTTTATAACGTGCAACGCGAATTCCTTGGGTTTGGCCTCGCCGTTGAACGCAAATTGATTCTCCGGCTTGCCATCGGGTATCTTGTAAATTTTGAACCACTCAATCGTCGCTTTCATCAAACCCGGATAAACCTTCTCGACGTCGGCGATATCTAACGAATCATAGAAATTACGTACGGAGTAAGGCTATATGAAAGAAAAAAAAAAAAAAACTACTACGTAACAGTGAATCACCGCGTCCTTGATAAAGAACGAATTACGTAATAAGTATCGTGGCTTTATCGTCGAGTACAATCGTTGATGCGTTAACAAGAAAATTGTTTGCGTGATCGAAGGAATCCTGAAATATCGTGCATTTTAAATGAACGTCCAATTGATCGTACTCACCATTCATTTGATCGGCCAGTGGGTCATTAACATCAATTACTATTATCTTCCAGTCGGTTTCACCTGCAATTTAATTTTGACTTCCGTTTTACTCGAGGAGTATTGCAAGAGGAAGCCTAACCTAACGTCATGGTCGTACGACCACACTGACAATTCTCGTGATAAGCGCGTGTCACATTTATATATAGATATGCATCGTATAATGAGCGAGAGTATCGATGCGACGAGTCTCTATGCGTCTATATATGTTCTCGAACTCACCCTCGTCGATAAGTGCAACCGTTCCCAGAACCTTGACCTTCAGTACCTCGCCACGTTTAGCTACCTGGTATATAGGAAAGCAAAAAGCCGACAAGTCACGCACCTTTCTTACTACTCGATATTTTTATTCCGAACACGTCGCGTATATATACGTTATGCTCTTTGCGCAAATCGCTTCTTACCCTGTAACCAATTTCGAGAACATCTATGGGATCGTTGTCGCCTTTGAATCCCGTCGCCTCGTCCAATACCTCGGGATTTTCCCAAGTCTAAAAGTCATAATGAAAAAAATAAGTTATCGTTGTTTCAAAAGTGTTGACACGATAGAAATATATGAGCCTAGTAGTGACTTCAGACCTTGAATGGGGATCAATCGAATTATCAAATGAACCAATTGACCTGTCGACACTCGCTGTGCACGAGAATCATGACGTGTCAGCACTAAATATACCAAGGTCAAACCGTTTTTACTCGTTTTACACGTGCTCTAAGAAATATACTCGAAGGAAACAATCAAATTGGCTCGATTTTTCAACTCCGAAATTATCACGCGAGTGGGCCTGTTTGTGTTATGAAACTACGCAGTACGAAGAGCGCTGAATTGTTTTTATTCTTTGATGTTTCGAATACCTGAGGCAGAGCTCCATAATTCCAGATATATCCATGATGAGGAAAGCAATTTGCCACAAAGCGTAATTTGCCCTTTTTTACATCTTGCTTTATAGGATTTAGGCTCTCAGCGAGATTAATTTCCATCTTGGCGTTTGTCCATCTCGGAACCTCGACGATCATGTTGAACACTTTCTGGGACTCGTCGGCGTACAGAGGTATGTCGTGCATTGGTGATACAGGCCCATTCTCGTTTTCTGCAACAAAATACGAGGACGATTTTCACACATACCGGTCACAATGAAGAATGCAGCACGGCCAAAAAATAAGGAAATATTGTAATACAAGCAAGACGATAAAATAAGTAAATGTCCTGCGCTTGTAGTTGGCAAGTGGATCGAGTATAACAATTTTTACAACAGGATATCTAAGATCGGCAACTTTCTCTTGCGCATAATAAGTGTTACAGTCTGACATTTAATAGCTGATCGTTGTGAGATTTCTGGCAATTCGATATTGGCGCTGGAACGTTAAAACGCATAATCATAGATAAAGTCCCTGTACCGTGCTTGCACCGTTACTTGCACCTATCAACCTAGAGAAACAAAGGTGGGGGGGAAGTGAAACGAGTACATTCCGTAGGCATGGGGTAACCGTATGTAAAGGATGTGCATAGAGAATCATGCCCGACGAATTGTCATTTGCGAGCCCTCGTTTATAACGTTGAACTCGGTCGATGTACGGCAATCGATGAGCTATATTATATACGCTTACTCGACCAGTCTGCCGGAACATTTTTAATTCAGGATATCACGATTGACCGATTTTGTTCACACGTCACACTTGCTTCCCATTCGACACTCACGACCTTTCGAACGTTGAGTGGTATGCGATAATGCCCGAGCGTATATGTAGTTTCATTGAACGGATATGGCACAAGTAGACCCGAGGTTATGATACTCACTGAAATATAGCCTGTAACCGGTGGTGTTTGGAGTTCCACGCTCCACCGTACTGTACAACATTTTTCGTCGGATTATGTCGCTGTTTGTGCACCTTGCGAGGTTAAACCGTATTGCTGAGCAAACTAAACCCAACGGAATCGAGGATCCGTTCAAACTGAATCGACGAAACACGTGCAACGTCGCTAATGCCATCGTGACATCTGGTGTGTGCACCTAGAAGTAACTCGCCAAATGCTTCGCTTCGTCGTTATTATCACTCCCACTGTCGATAAGACATGAATAATATATGATATTATAATCGTTACGCACCATAAATGAATTAGACGATCTTATAATATCGAAATATACCTCGTTTCGTCTAATCCGAGGAGCTGACTGTAAATGCAATAATAATTTTGTTTCTGATATAAAAAAGCACTTTCTTCGATCGACCATAAGAAACCCAGTATATCACTTCGTATCGACAACAAAATTATATTTTCCTTTTTCTACGATTCACCACATTTGTACGGAATCGAATATATAGGACATTGAACCACAAAGGATATCTATTTATTTTTTAAGATTAATTTTTATGTCGAAATGTTAATGCCTAATCATTTCTATTTGCATTTTATAATTTATAATGAAAAAACTATGTCATTTTGTATAATAATTTACAATTTTAAATACAATGAATATTCAATTTGATATTTGTGGCCGAGTATAAGTTGAGCCAATCAAATTATTTTATTTCTGTCCCGATAAAATTCTGGCAACAAGGCTATAGTCAGCCATGACAGTCTACAGTTTTTGTATATTTTCAGCCTATATATATTGTCAAGTGCTGCGTTGCCGCATTTACGTGTCCAATATGGTGGACGTACAATATGTCCACAACGACATCGGGAACAGTGTTTTTTTTTTTTTTTCGTAAAAAAATAAAAAATGTATGGAGTTTCTGAAAATTCTTTTTTTAGCCGTGCATGGACTACGATACATATACTTTTTTATCTTTTTAGTTTGATTTTGTCAACTTCCGGTACACATAACGCGGAGTTAAATGAGGCTTTAATTCTTAAATATTTCTTTTAAATCATCGGCTAAGTGCCTTTGTCTTTTTTTCAATCGATGGAGCGTGATCAACTCTGTCATATACTTCAAATTTATGGAAAGTTAGACGAGATGATATATTTTATATACATCCTTAACAAATTTTCTCTTACATACTTTTTGTATATAACTTTATCCTAAAGTTATATACAACACGAGGACGGTTAGGATATTAGTACATGGTGTTGAAAGAAGGATATGGTTCTAGAATATGGGTCTAGAATATGGTTTTATGAAAATGCATTATACTCTTTTTTGTTTGTTTGTTTTAATCATGATCCGCAAGTGATCCAACTCCACTATCACATATTTGTGTTCGCAGAATGATTACACATTAAACGGCCGTTGTGCCATAAGCTCCTCCATAGATGAAGACACTGGGGTCAACAAACCTGGACCTCCATAGCGTTTGATCCATGTCGATGAAAATTCAGAATGCGCATTGTTTATCTTTCTTCTTCTTCCTTTTTTTTAGGTTCCATATGATTCGGATCATCGTTGCAAAACTGATGTAGATACCAAAAAGTCATCAGTTCAAAAGCGGAAGAATAAAGTCGAGGAAGGCAGTTGTTTTGCTGTAAACACCTGGATACCCCGGCAGAGCACATTTGAAGCCATACGATACTACTCCGATCGAGTACCACGTTTTGTTAATAAGGGTCATCAGAGGACCACCACTGTCACCCTGAAACAGATTGGGAAAAAACGAGTAATTAGAAAGAACCGAGTAACGAAGCAACCGGACAGAAGCAAAGATATTCCTTGTACAAATTGAAGTAAAGCTGATATCGATTTCAGTTCCGATATGAACGGAGCCATTGGTATTTTTCGTTCGAGGTTCGAGGCAAACGTTTACAATTAGATTCTTAATGATAACAGTCGATCGAAAAATGCATTGACAACTTTTCTCGATGAGGAAGCAAAGAGATAACAATAAAACTTATTTTTTCTTTACTCCTGCTCATTTGTCTAGTGTCTAGCCTAGCTTATTTAGTAAATATTTTCCGGAACTACGCAAGAGTGTTTAATGATGATACGGCGTTTCATCAAATTAATGAGTTCCTCTCACCTGGCAAGCGTCCTTGCCGCCTAATGCGTAGCCAGCGCATAGGACGCGATCGTCGATGGTGGCTGTTGTAAAACTTCTGAAGGCTTCCTTGCACTTAGGCTCAGGGACTACCGGTATTTGAAGCTGCTGTAAATGAGTAGCACTGGGTCCCACTGAAGAAGAAAAATTCCCACGATTAATTATCAATTCTATGTATTATCGTAGCTATCTGCTACCCAAAAGACACGTTTCAAATGTACTCACGGACGGCAGTGGAACCCCATCCAACGACGTATGGATAAGCCTTGGAAAGATTTTTATTCCGTGCAGCTTCCGTTACCGGTAAACAAATCGGCATTATCAATACTGAAACAAAATTATAACTTTATAAGCGTAACTTGGATAATTCAGGTGATATGGTTTTCAGCCGAAACCCCAGATTGAAAGTTGACATTTTTATGTACTTCTGGCAGATACATACACTATGTCCGGAAAAAGTTTTAAGAGATTAATCATCCAATGCATGCGTTGCTGAACCGATGTCATTTATCTGAATTTTTTGGATAATCAAAACTGTTTTGTACCATTTAAAACTCGCTTATTTACCCGAACATTCAGGTACTAACTGAATTTGTTACATTTGATAAAGAAGATCTTTTGTTTTTCCACTTACGGGTGAACTGAACTTCGCGCGCGAGTCTAAGAACAGCAATGTCATTGGTATAAACGATCGGAGAGTATTGTGGATGAAGGTGGCGGGTGTCGATCGGCACGTCGATAGGCGTGGCTCCGTCGTTATCGTTCGACAAATCAAGTTCCCCAAGACGAACCTGGAACAGATCATTTCTATGGTAGACGCAATGTGCAGCTGTCAGAACGTGACGCGCTGAGATCAGAACTCCTCCACAGAGCCACCTCGTAGTTCCGGGATTCTGTTGAGAATGATATCCGAGCGCTGCGACCCACGGCCAGGCACCTGTTTGCATTTTCGATGATAGTTAGCCTTTATCCGGTTACATTTATCACTTTTGTCACATTTTGCACATCCGTCGTTTTACCTCGCAGAGTGAAAAACAAAGCGACAATACACGGATTATGCAAATATCAATATCGTGGAGGTTGGAAAAAATGGAAATCCTATGAAATTGAAATTAATAGCCTTTTAACTCGAGGCAAGAAAAAAAGGGTTTATAGTTTACGCTCTTGTCGTTCATCTGTTTCATAACCTATTCAGGATGAAGGTGAGGTGCGATCACCACCCAGGATGAAATGTTGTTTCGACTCGACCACGATTCGAATACTTTTTCATACAATGGTAAACCGTTAGTAACAAGTTAATTATTTTTTGACTATTTGTTAAATAACCTGCACGATGATGATTTTCATTACATTTATCAAATGAGCTGAGCAACGTCCTTAAGACGTATAGGTAAATGTATAATATATCGAGCCTGTATCAAAATACTTCCCAAATTACGTCTTCCTCTTAATTTTCGTACCTCATGCCGTACAACCCTAAACAATCTTGCTATAGATCCTTACGTCGCGGCCGCGCGCGCGGCAAACCTCAACAAGCCATCGCAAATTCAAACGAGTGTCGGTTTTTTGTCACAAATTAAAGGGAAGGGAGGCAGCGTCATGCATGCCTCTTCAGAAAAAAAACTAACGCGCTCGCAAGCTTGTGGATGGCGACGTTTGATTCTCAAAATCAAGCTAAACGTTTGTAGAGATTTGGAGTTTGCGGCCAGTGCCAAGCGTGCCGATGCGACATGAGAATTTCAGTTAATGAATATTTTTTCTGTATATGCAATCTAACATGAACATGTACAATCAATATGGGGAAAAATTGGTGAGGAGCCTATCGATGAAATGAATTTGTCGGTCATTTTAATGTGATATTTAACAGAATTAAACTTTACCCAATTTGGCAGGCACTCCACCAACGACTCTGGTGTATTCGGCCGATGGCACCCCGCAGGTGGGTGCATGAAGAGGCCCATAAGCGGTAGTTCGAGTGTGTGCCAGCGAATTGGTATTACGGTTACCATCATTGTTGTTGTTGCTGTTCTGGTTGTTCTGGTTGTTCTGGTTGTTCTGGTTGTTTTGGTTGTTCTGGTTGTTCTGGTTGTTCTGGTTGTTCTGGTTGTTCTGGTTACCATCCACGTTAGGACAGCAAACTATCGGATCTCCGCTAATTAGGCTACACCGAGATTGGTGTAGAAATTCTCTGGCCGCGTTACCGTAGGAAAGAATGACATCTAGAAGCGGTTTGCAATATCTGATATTTTGGCAAATGCCCTGCCGACCTTTAAAGTGTGTACACGACTGACCGATATCTGAAACATAACATTACACTTGACATATTTATCATAATTATTTGACATTCATTAATGAAATTCTCCAATAACATTCCTTTTTACCATTAAACCTACTACTGCTACTACTACAACTACTACCACTACTATTCGATTGGAAATAATATGTATGATTCGAGAGTTGTCGATCGAGCGTAAACCAATCGCGTTGCGCAAAGTTCGATTATTTCCCCCAAACTTATAATTTACCATACGTGAAAAATAATAATGCAATTGTTAACTGAAAACGAAAAATTTATAGTCACATTTGAGACGGTGTAAAATATCGCACAGCTTCGACAATTATATTGAATCAAGATC
The DNA here is from genome assembly GCA_951802705.1 of Netelia virgata. NCBI lineage: Eukaryota > Metazoa > Arthropoda > Insecta > Hymenoptera > Ichneumonidae > Netelia > Netelia virgata. The sequence goes on from OX637865.1 coordinate 21,966,658, forward strand.
CGAGAAACAATTTTCAAGCGCATAAACCTGTAACAATTATCGTTCCTCAAAGCGTTACAAAAATGGAAAAAGTCACTTTATCCGTTCTTGACGCCATCCATTAATAAATATCCCAACATTAATACTTAACCAATTGAACACGACTCTCAAAAACTTTTATCACGAAGCATGCCTTTCCCCGTAGCCCAATTGACTCTGAAATATTTCGTTGTATGATTTGAAATGTGGGATGCCCTGTGTGACTTTGAAAAATATTTGACGATAACGGTGAACCTCCGACGCACATATTTTATGTTTAAATAAAGCGACAGACGTGTCTGAAAGAAATGTCATTAATCGCCGAAGCATAAGTTTGCGACGCAACGTTTTACCTTGCGGAATTTGGCATTTTGCCTACAGTGAATCCTCGATTATCCAATTTCTTTCTAAAATATTTTTATGTAATAGAGTACGGTCCTAAAAATCAAGTCTCACGATTTCTCGCATTGAACGATGATAAATCTTTCGTAGGTACTTATATATTTACACTTATCGTGGTTATTTGTTCATTCTCCAGGCAAAAAATATGATCCTCGACGTTCTCCGACTTATAAACGAGACTCTATAATGTAGTACAGACAGTTTGATTACTCGAAGAAAAAAAAAAACCAAAACATTGTTGTCACCGATTCGTTGATTTAACGATAATATCGTTAACAGGAAGCACTTTCCAGACTGTTCCGACACTTTCCAGACTCTAGATACTAAGATAGTTCGTAACTTCTCAACGATGACGCCGATTTCCTAGAGTTCTATAAGGCTTAACGAGAATAGTCGATAACATGTTTGTTTCGAACGCACGAACCACTCTCTTACGATCCAGCCAGTTTTGGTCGGCATGTGTCTTATAAATTTCTACCACCCGACGATTTTTTGTCACACGTTTACTTGTAAACAAGTCGAGTTCTCGCTTTCTATCACAAGTTCAATGGTATCGAACGCGATCGACCCTCGATCACATTTGCAAATGCAGTAAATTGCAGTATAAAAATGTTAAAAATTTGTTTTATTCTTCAAGAGGCTGTTCTTATATTTTTCAATGAAATTTGAGGAATTAAACACTTTCACTGCGGAAGCTTTATACGATCGTAACACTTTTGTTTAAAATCCAAAACACCAGACAGGATCATTCTGTGCAGGCTTGTTAACTACGTGTTAAAATCTATGCGTACGCACAAACATTTTGGAAATGTTGCAGCAAAATAAACAACGTCCTTTTTGAAAAAAAATAAAAACACAACGAGACATTGTTTTTTGGCATTTTTTGCAAAAAAAGATTGCTATTGAACGGTCGCTTTGGGAAATTTCATTGAAAATAAACTACCTACGTTTTGGAATAAATATTTATTTGAAAAAAAGTATAGCACAGTTTCGACGTCAATGGATCAAAGTTTTTAAATAGTTTACAAAGTCCCGCGTCAATGGGCGATGTTTGTCCAGAAATTTTGAAAAATTTCCGACGATTGTATGAAAAAACTCAGGTAAACCGGTCAACGATGTTTTACATATTCCGAGAAGTAGTCAAAAAAAGAGATAGATCGCAACGGGGGATATCCCCCGATAAAATGAATGCCAATCTAACGGGAGAAATATTCTCGTCACGCGAATACCCGATACGCGTCATCAAATTTCCTCGCCTATTATCTTTATCTTCTCCGCGATTGCCACATTAGTATTTATTTTACATCGCGAAGTACCATTTACCAATGTCTAGTTTCTCGGATATCAGTGATGCCTTTTTTTTGCATTCTTACCAAATAACACGTCATCAGCGATGATGTTCACGGAATCGCATATTTGATTCAACCGAGAGAAACGAAAGGACAAAAAATATGTACAGACAAATTTCAACACTTCTTGACGTCCTTGTCTGTCAGTGTTTCTCATACGGTTCTCTTTCGCGTTATTTAGACCTTGGCCCTGTTCAATCGAGACGACAATTTACATTTTACAATCTTATCTTTTCCTCTCTTTTCCTTTCTCGGTAAAACAAACTTGATCGACAATTGTCGAAGTGAAAAAACTGAATATTGATCTTAACTTCAATCGTTAATGTATATATTTGTCACGTATTGTTATAAACGTCATTTTTCATATAAGAAATGAAAACATTTTTTTCATCCAATGCTACATGTTCAATGCTACTGCAACTTTTACACAATTATCGTATTTGCTCGTATAATTGAAACAAAATAATATGATTATCTTCCTGGCGTAAGAATAAAGGATATATAGTGCCAGAAAGAAAAAAAAAACATAAAACAAGAAATTATCTACGGACAAATTACGGTTTTACGGGAAAGAAAACGATTCTGACATAAGAAAGAAAAACAAAATGGGTATCGATACGGGATCGTTCATTGAATCGACAAATATAAATATCCATTTTATGAATTCAACTTTCAGTACGTACGAATCTTTCCTCGTTTAAAATAAAGAGCTTCGTGCCGCAATTTTGTTAACGGGCCCTTCTATATATTCCCAAAAACGGAAGGTAACATTGGTAAATATTATAATCGAACGTGTCGCACTGAATGAACAACAAAATCAGGAAAATAAACGGTTACACAGGTCGAAACAAAACAAATATCAATGTCCCTTTTTTCTACTACTTAAACATTCTAAACAAAGAAGAGAAGAATTTTAATTTGCACTCGTTCGCGCGTTACGGAGAATTTGCAAAGTATGAAAAAGTCTGAGAATATTGAGAAAAAGAAGGTTCAAGTCGTCTCGTTCTCGGAAAAAAACGCCAATACCTTGTTAATTGTTAATATTAATGTTAATTATATGTAAACTCGAGACTCGTACACTCGGCATGATTGTCTCAGACAATTTGTAACGCTAATTGCCTGCTACAGCACGCGATGTTCATTCGAAGTATAGATACTAACACTGGCCGGAAGCTCGATGATGCACCACCTGTAGCAGCAGCAGCAGCAACACCGTCACTATTGTCACATTAATCGGCCGCATAATTCCGTCGTGTTCCCTGAAAAAGGAACACAATATTAAAAAATGAATTTCGACAAAATAGAGACACGAACTTAAAAATATCGTTTGTTTTATATACGTAAGAAAAATCGACATCCGAGACGAACTGATCGTTCGAAGTAAGAACAGTACCGATAAATCATTATTCCGGTAGAATTACCAGATAGACATAATTATAGATAATTATCTGTTGGAATGCTTATAAACCTTTGAATTATTATATTATTATTGGGATACGTTATCGGTCATAGCAAACAATTATAAGTCTAATAGGGGCCAGTTTATCGACTTTCAAATCTCACGATGAAAACACAATTGACAATTCGACGACACCTCGTGTCCTCTACGATTGTTCACATTCGACTCTTATTTTATCCTGTTTTCATCGCAAAAGGCTTCGCGTGTTCTCGAGCGTGGCTAATCATTAATACTCATTAGTACCTTCGACAATGAATTCGTAGCAATTATAACGTTTATTATTGTGATGGACTGCTGCATATGACGCAAGGCAATATGCGCGTTATGAAAGAAACATACAAAAAAAAAAAACGTATTGCCAGCCGGAAAATACATGTTTGTACGATTATAGTTTCACGCTTTGGTACATTCCGTCAATGTAAAGCCCCGTACGGGCCTCAGGATACGCGTACCCGACTACGCGTACAGATGGGTACGCGTGCAACGCATGTACGAACTGCCGCGAGTCTGAACGCGAGGTGGAGCGATCGACTCGCCTCGGCGAGCCATCGACGTACGATTAATACAAAGTTCCGTGGTGAACTCCGGCGGGAACGCGTCATACGTATTTATTTATCGTTCAAATAGAGCGTAGGTACCCGTCTCCTTTGACGCGAGTCAAAATAGCGACGACCGGTGGCTCGCGCGGGCTTAACAGTCATAGGAATTTCCTTGTAGATGGCCTCCACCCGTTCACATGTCACTGTTAAAGTTCACGGTCAAACGCTTCCACGCTCTTCTCGATAATCATCCTAGACTTATTCATCAAAGTGAAGAAAAACAACGAACGTAGAAGTTATCGTTCGTACGTTAAAACAGTTCGACGCTTTTCAAAACAGACTCGATCTCGGAAATATCGGATTACGCGCGTGTTAAACTTACTAACGCGAGTCGAAGAGACGGGAATACCAAATTTTTAATCAATAAATGATTGATGCAATAATAGAGATAGCAATAATTGGTAAAATATTGGAAATTTTTAAGTATTGCGTTAATTACAATAGAAACTTTATATTGTTATATTGTTTAGATGTTGAAACGAAAGTACAAGATTTTTTTCTGGAAATACTTCGTTATCGATCACGTAAACTATATTAAAAGTTTCTCATTGAAACTTCATCAATTTTTGCCACGTAGAAGCCAAGATAATCAACGACATATATCGTAAACATATGTGAATAATAGATTTATCAACGCCTATGAAGCATTTTCAATCGATTCGGCTACTTTTATCACACTCCACCCCCAGAAATGTTTGAAATTTCTCAGGTCAAGGGCACTAATTAATCAGATTCTCCACGAATTTTTTCAGTAAATATAAGGCACGAATAAATTAAAAGATAAAACGATAAGCATACTTCCGTCACGATCCTTCTAATTAAATCTTCGTCATAATTCCATTAAATAAATCACAAAATAGATGGTGTTTTTTTCGCTTTTGTTTTCTGAAAACTACCCGTTATAGTTTCTAAATCTTCTCTATATATAAAAATGTAAGAATGTTTGTTTGTTTGTCCCGCATGAATTCCTATACCATTCATCCGATTGCGATGAAAATTTGGTGAGTTTTAGCGCGCACGTCCGCGAAAATTACTGAATTAATAGAATAATTTTATATAAAAAAAACCGCACACGGGACAAAAAAAATTGACATTTATGTTTAGTGTCTTTAATTTCGGTTTTCGTTTTGGCGACATAATTCATTTGATAGCGAATGTCGAATTAATCATCCTACCACAACGAAAACCGATTGATCAATCTACACCTCGATCAAGAAAGAAACAAAATTACAAGCTTGAGAAACGGACGAGCAACGAGAAGCAAAAGTGAAAATCGTTAGAGTATTTACGACGTGCAAAACTTCTGTAACACAACGGCAACGATTAACGAATTGATTAACAAAGTTTTTGAAAATATTGCCCATAATAGCAGTAAAAAATAGCTATGTAGGTCAATTATAAGAATTTCACGATTCAAAACGAAATACCAGGAGAGGCTAAAACGTACAAATCGATTGATACTTTAATGAATCAAGAACAGGTTGTCCAATTGAATCCACTCGATTTGCCAGGCATACTGCCCCAAAACATCAATCAATCGCGAGTTTGCAACGGTACCAGGATTGCAGTGAAAAAGTATGAGGAACAATATCGTCGAAGCTACAATTTTAAATGGAAAATTTGAAGGAGCAGATGTATTATTGTCCCGTATCCCAATGATACCACCAACAGATATGCCATTCGAATTCAAACGTTTGCAGTTTCCGATGAGACTCGCATTTGCAATGACCATTAACGAAGCACAGGGAAAATCGCTACAAGTGTGTGGATTAAATTTGGAAAATTCATGCATGTAGACAGCTATATGTGGCCTGCTCACACGTAGGAAAACCTTCTAATTTATTCGTATACGCGCAAGATGGCAAACCAACAAATATTGGATATCCAAAAGCATTTGAATGATCGTAATTTTTTTTAAATCTTTTATTGACGTTCGCTGTAAAATAAATTATGACAGAAAAACGGGATACGCTGGTCGTGTATAATTATCTAGGTGGTCATTTTTTATTCGATTATGGATCAAATAAGATTGACAAAGTCGACAGTGGCCGGATCGGTATAGTATAATGCTTCGTACCGTAATCAATGTTATACTATATCAATTTCAAGGCAATGAGAAAAGTCAAGATTATATAAATTGAAAAAAAAAATATATATATATATAATCATAAATTAAATTTGTCACGGAAATTCTTAATAAATGATTTCCTCAAACGTCCAGAACCACCTGTTTTTTGTAAGTCAGATAGCGATAATGGATTAACGATGTCTCATATGCCTTCGATAAAATCGGTACCAAACGAGACATAACAAATTATAAGTCGTGCAAACGTATATATCAAATATTGAATATTGCACAATCGGAAACAGATGTCATTGTATTTAAGACTCGAATGTAGAAAAATGGAAAATTACTTGGAATTGAATTGGACCGTTGGGTAATAATTTGTGAACAAATATTGACTCTGGAATCATCGCTTTCGACGATGATCAATTAGTACAAATGTGCAAAAGAAACGTTTATGCAAATGAGAACACGAAACGAAAGCGCGTTATTGAGATATTGATCGGTGATGCGAACAAAATTGTAACGCGAACGCATTAATTGGGACGACGAGATCTCGCGGCGAGTCTCGATTCCGAGCGCATACACGATGATTAACATGCGATTTCATGATTACGCCTTGCCCGCAAGGTCGTGCGCGAGCCTGACTCAAATGCTCGCGTTAAATGACGTCGCCAATTTCCAACTGTCCTCGCGTACATTTAATTTTAACACGATTTTATAGGATACTACCAAAAATTTGGCATCTTCTCATCTTTATTACAGAAAATTCGATACTTAATCCGATATGCTGACGATTGTACAGATATCGACTACGATTCTTTGGAGAGCGCATTGAACTGTGCTGATAAATCTGCCTTTCGAGCAATCAACCCGTAACCAGGAGGAAAAAATACTGGAATTGTTTGATTTTCGTAAAATCGAACCGACACGTATGGATATAATGACATGTGCGCATCTATTTTCGAATGGATCTATACAGACACACGTGTACTCACGTATAGATAAGAATTTCAAGCAGATCGAAACCGCGATGCTGAACGATCAGGGTTCTGGCGATGTCTAATCGGCCGTGACGACCCGACTTCGGAGAACGTTAAGTCACGACTGGTCCGCGTTCGCTATTGGGATTCTCTTTATACAAGAGGCGGCGCGAGAACCGCACCTGGGATCTCATCGACGCGGTCTCTTGGCGGACATCGCGCACGCTGGATAAACCGCGGCATGTATGAATTTTCGTCAAAGGGCGCTTTATTGTTTAAGCGAGTCAGCGAGATGTTACACGTCTTGTACTTGTCTACCAGCAGCCTTATCGGTCCTTATCTCCTTTCGGAGATGCGTCCACGACCTCTTAATTAACCCAATATTAGTCGAGGAAAAGGACGACTTGCCATCTGCTGCTGAAACTCACCTCTCGTCGTCACGTCGATCTGCGATTCCGGATGATCCGCGAAACGAAAAACATCGTTAAACAGTGGTGTTTCAAACCCAAGTGATTTAAAATTGCCACTCGATTATGCGATGCTGTAATTATTTATGATATTTATGACGGAATAGAAAATGTCTTGGAACGTTTATCATTTGTTATTCTATTTTATACATGGAGTTATAAATATTATTATTATTATCTTTGGGGAGACTGGGTACGGTTGTAACAGATTTGCGTTGATCGCCCATAACGTTGCAATTATGGTATAGGTGTGCAAATAAAATGGTTTATATTGAAGGCTGGATATCTGCCATGAAATAGAAACCACGATTAGGTGTCCATCTCTTTAAGAATATGAGATAAAGGTCGGTTGTAATACATCAAAATAACACAGAATGCATCTATTTGTATCACTTTTTTTTAATGAAAAACTCGTATTAAAGTATTTTCCAATTACTTTACTCTGGTATGACACATTTTATTATTATTTAAGTCATATATCATCAGTCAACAACATTAAGGAGATCAACATTCATATAAACGTCTTTAAATAATTTAAAGTAAAAACAAATTAAGATAAATCAAAAGTAAAAAAAGTACGCTTGATAAAAAAACAATAAGAAATTAAAGTTAGAATTCTCGAGAAAATTTAGACTCTGTTATGAGCCACCTATACGATTCCGATCTCCTGCGCGGTATCATTTGCGCCTATTTTGTATCTCTCTTTTTCACGTGTATCGTCAATGATACATAGTTCACATTGTTGTTCTCGGCGGTTCTTCTTAAAAAAGTTCCGTTCTTCACCTCGTCCTAGGCAACTTTATAATCGGAAATAGCTTTTACAACTCGCGAAGTTTTTCTTACGCGTTTTCTTGGCATGTAAAATATAAAATATAATGACATTAACAAGTAATTAATTAATAATGTTACGAACGTATTTGGGAAAACAATTACAAATAAACAGACAGTTGCTTGTTTACTAAGCTCTAAAGTTCAATAAATATTTGAAAAATCATCCAATATCGAAATCCTTATATCAACAGTATATCAGTAAGTAATATTAAAAGCAAACTCATCAAAAATACTTACTATTAACCGCAGCAATCAAATGGATCTTTCTGCGGGCGTCAGTTCTGCGGAAGTATAGCGTAGCACGTCTATGCGCGTCGAGGCTTGAAATACGCGCATCCTTTGTCTTTTGTGAATATTTGTAGTGTTTCAATCGTACCCATGAAAATCGTTACAACCGTACCCACCTCGCTTTTTGCAATAAAACGACATACAGTGATAAGACAAAATAACTTACAGAAATAAGAGCCAATATTTTATAATCTCTAAAGTACAAAGTTTATGTGTGCAAATACTCAATGCGATAAATGATATTAATTAGAAGCCATACTATAGAAATGAAATTCATAAAAAATACTTACTTTTGGTCGAAGAAACACAATAGGCCTATATGGAAGCGTATTCAGGGCGCGAAGCATGACGCCACACGGGGATTCATGTCCGGAACTGAAATCCGGATATTTTTTCTCTTTGTATCTCCAATCTACCGTGCACACTTTCGAAGATATTTGAGTTGTTACAACCGTACCCAGTCTCCATTATTATTATTATTATTATAACTTTTTATATAGTACTTAATGAATAATAATGACATGTACTATATGTCCGTAAAAAATATCTATATCGTCGGATAATTTTACGAGTTGTCGTCGACTATAATACGGAGACGTTTTTTAACCGGCATCCAAGTGGTCCTACGGCACCTTGACTCATTCGTCGTTCGGTGAAACGTGTGATCTCATATTCACTACGGGAAATATCCGAAGATCTTCCATTCCAAAAGATGTGCGAAAAAAAACTCGTTAATCATACCCCTCGAGCCCCAAGTGCTTCGAAATTGCTGCGCAGCCGTATCGTATTCGCATTCTCGCTATTTCTATTATTTTTCCTGGTGCTGGAGGACAGTCGAGTCATGCGATACTTATAAATACGATGGTAAATATTATTAAAACGTACTGTCCATGACTAAAAAAAAATAATGATATTGTGAACGTGTATAAAAAAATTCCTAAATCGTGGAATGTTTTCGCCAGTTCCGATCAACGATTACGCGCAATAATTTTTTTATAAACGACATTCGACACATGCTCATCGTTCCGCGGTGGTGGTATACAATGATTTTGATGTTTCTCAAAAGTTTCATCCCAATACGTTTCATCCTTCACGGTCGAATGGTGGTGGATAAATACTAGTCCAGTCATTATATATTTTTGGATATTGTGTGGGGCGGGGGGCTTAGAAAAGCTTAACTTCAAATTGTCGACCAAATATCCCATCTGCATTTTCCGCCATCTTGAAAAAGGGTCACATTTTGTTTTTTACGATAACTCGACTCTCTGATACTGTCATGATACGAAAATTTCGCTCAAACACTTTTTGTTGCTTTTTTTACGCTCTACAATTAAGGTCCCATGAATGTTTCACCTATCGTTGATCGTTGTTGAGATATTGAGCGAGAAAGTAAAACATTAAGAGATTGAGACTAGTTTTTTGCTGTGTGACTGATGTATCAGCCCCTCCATGACTTAAACTTTTTATTTGGAACATTTTTTTCTCTGGGATTTAGTTTTCTAAATATTCAGGTGTTCTGTTTCTCGTGCCTTACCCTGTATATAATCTCGCGAGCATTAACATCAAAATTTCGCGCGGACTTGTCAACTTTACGGCGCACTAAAAGTCGTAATATTTGTCTAAAAAAAAAACAAACAAAATTACCTTGCAGGTATTAGCATGCTCTACAAGTGACATTTTTTTCGATATGTATCGCGAGAAAGGAGCAAAATCGATATGTATCACGAAAGCCAGCAAAAAACAAGTCTTAATCTCTTAATGTTTTACTTTCTCGCTCGATATCTCAACAACGATCAACGATAGGTGAAACATTCATGGGACCTTAATTGTAGAGCGTGAAAAAAGCAACAAAAAAGCATGTAAGCGAAATGTTTGTATCATGATAGACAGTCGAGCTATCGTTAAAAACCTAATGAAACCCTTTTTTCAAGATGGCGGAAAATGCACTTGGGATATTTGGTCGACAATTTGAAGTTATGCTTTTCTGAGCCCCCCCCCCCTGCAATATCCAAAAATCAGCTTTCTTGGTTCACTTGCATTTCTTCACCGTTTTTCGGATATAATGACTGCATTATACTTCCTTTTTGGAAACTATTTAAACGACCTCTCGATTTCCGGTACGAATTAAATTCGAATCGGCGATGAGAGACCTTGCGGAATCATAAAGTTTAGCGAGGCCGCAAGGTCCTGACATAAAACGGAATACAAAGCGAAGTAATAATAGTAGGTAGGTACGAGGTATTAACGTCGTGCCACGTTACTGCCAACTGTCGTCTGGATGCTTTATCTACAGATTATCCATTAAACACAAATTTTTGATGTACCGAACAAACTCATGGCGTTTTTCGATTCGAATTCGTGTGACGAAGATTACCGGGATTACTGCGAGACTCGTTAAAACGTAAACCGCACAGTTTGACACTTACGAGATATTGCGTTGGTGCTATGCTTATTTTGAAATGATGAATGATTCTCGAGATGACGCACGAAGGTCCAGCGTCTCGTTACGGAGCTCGCTATATTACCAATAACGGATATTTAAAAATAAGAAGAAAAAACCATTATAATACACCATTCCAACGCACTCGGATATTTGTATTTCAAAAATTATCTCACAAAAAAAAATCGAGACTTAATCATTTTCAAAACTTATCGACACGTCGCGTGGATAGATTTTTTTCTTGTACGGTTTAAATAATTCGTCGAATTTTCATATTGAAAACAAAAAACTTGTACGTAGTATAATTGAGAGAATACAATTGACAATGAGACAGAATAGAACAAGTAGGTACGAGATAATGGGAATAATTTGAGAAATAATTGCAGATTCCTGTCGTGTGGAAAACCCTTTTGTTCCTCGTTATTTCCATTTCGACGATTATCATAAGCGGCGGATTCACGCGAGCTCAAACGAGTAATTGTGCCGTGTTGCCGGGTTTATCCCTTACACGAGAACCAAGCGTATACTACCAGAATATATGTCACGATACGTAGCACTTGTTAATTAACGTCGCGAATAAGATCGCTCGACTCAGATATGTCCTGTACAATAACCGAACAATACGGATCTCTGTTGTTCCGCAAATAGAGATAAAAAGGAAATGCCAATCTCTCGTTCGTTCGACAAGTCGCTGTTACCGACCGATAAATATTTGGCGCTGTGTCGAAAATTCCAAGACGGAAAATATTGACCCACTCGTTCGCAAACAACTATGAATAATAAATTAAATTCGAAGCCCGTTGGCTGTAAGCGCAAACATCATTTGGGAACTCGACGCGAGAAATATGAAGTATTTTGAATAACGTTTACTTCGGATACTTCACTTTAACAATAAAACAAGTACAAGTAATCTTCGCATTACATTCGTAGCATTCGTATTTACAGTATAAAGTTTATAATTTACGAGAGTATATAAAATTATGTTTTTATTCCAAATTAGATGATTATTATCGTACAAACGGGTACGAGAGCGCTCGATGTCGTTTAATTTTTTTGTTTTTTTCGACAAAAAAGATAGGCGAGAATAATGAGACCAGTTGAAAACGTTGCTCTTGTAGAAGTAGGGGGATTACATTAATGTTTAGCGAAAAGGGAAAGCGCCCACGACGCGCATCGGTTCGTCACGTATGTGTTCGTATGTATGTCCATTTCCGGTAGATCCGCGTTACAAAATGTATTTACCTTTTCTCATTATCTTCGTTCGAACGTAAATAGCGAGGTCGTATTTTTGTCATGTTTACGCAAACGCGCAAGGCCTCCGCCGTAAATTTAAGGGCGAAAGTATTATCTTATCTTTATCTGTAAAATGACGCCAAAGTCCTCGATCGCGACGTTACCGACGTTGAGTTCGACAAAATCGAGATATTTGAAGATATATGTAGTTGGGATTGTAAATCCCCGATCTTCCGTAAAATGTTTATAATCCGCATACAGTGTGTGTGTGTGTGTGTGTGTGTGTGCCGGTATCATATAATATCGAGGTTACAAATGCTACAAACGATTCGAGTCGTATATCGATAGATAAAACCATTATACATATTTCGTGTAATTTGGCTTTCAGCGTTCAACAATAGTAAAAATCGTTTGTGTGTAAGGTGACGGTTTATCGTATCCGCGGGGCATACAATATCGATTTTTACAGAGTTGTCCATTGTTTTTCTTTAATTTCGTTTCTTTTTTTTTGCGTATGCATCGATTGCCTTCGATTGGATCTATACAATCTCGCACTTGAACACCCGAAGGCGGCCTTTTTTGTTTGTAATAGTTTATACCTCGTTGAGTTTAGATTTCACTTAAAAGTACGGTAGCTATTGGTAGGAAATCTGGCCAACACGACAGATTTCCATTTATGGCCCAATTTCTTATCGCTTGTATTATTTTCCCTTTTTTTTCAAAGATCTATGTAGATTATTTATCGGTGGTTTTTTGTTTTGTTTAAATAGCATATTAGGTAACTGGCGTCGATATATTACGCGCGACAATTCATCCATGTCCTTCCGATCACTATCATGTTCGAAAACTCGTATTCCCTAATTAATTCATTTATTCGTTTTTTTCTTTTTTCCTCATCGCCTAAAAAGAATGTACACCTATGAATAGTAGGATCGACGTTAACAGCTTTGAATCTCACGCGACTCGTCGATAAATCTCCCTCGACAATTAGGATATTATATCGTGGATTCGAAAAATATTTTTACCGGAGTCTGCCACTTGGATACAATGTTGGCTAGATCTTTGCACTCTTTTCATCTCTCTGTCGCTTTGTCGCCTCCGTCTAATAAAATCGAGGGCCGTGTATGTATATCGTAGCGCCATTTGTAAAAATCTACCGAAACAAATATAATGAATTTGCGAGGCTCGATAAAATAATGTTTCCAAATCGATTTTGGTCTTCCTGCGAAGGTGGGCCATAATATAGAAATTTTCCAGTCGGTGGGAGGAACCCCTTCGAAGAATTAATTGTCTGACAATGAATGATAAAAAGGAGGGGGGAAAAACGTCCGAGTTGGCATTCCTCCTCTCTCGTCAACACCAATAATCCTAACAGCCCTATCTATGTTGTACAATTAAGACTTGTCGTCTGCCGTTTCTCGGTCAAAAGCATTCCACTGTATAAACTATAACTCTTCCCCAAAATATTCGTGTCGCGGAGGGAAAGGAGAGAATGTTGAAAGGTTCAAAAAGGGCCAAAAAATACGCGAAGCTCACGATAACGGTGTATGGTCGGCTAAGGCCTTAAACTACGTGGCCGCGGTAAGTTCCTTGTGGAGAAAAGTCTCGATGTCGACGCGACAGATTGGACACCGTTTGTTCGTGCATAGCCACTGATCGACGCAGTTTATATGAAATAAATGCATACACGGCAGTCTCCTGCACAACACAAAGATACAAGAAAAATTGTGAAAATTGTTTATCAAACAACGAGTAGATAATGCGGGAAATTAGGGAATGTAATCCTCATCGTAATCCTCGCTTACCTCACGCTTTCGCAATCGTTGAATTCTGATAAACAAATCGTGCACTTCTCCATCGCATCCTCTGCATTCTCCACTTTTTTCACCTATAACAATTAAGCGTGTGACAATCACCACGGATACAATCAGAAAGCCAATACGTATTAACGTGATACACAACGTCTAACGAAAGAATATACTCACTCGCTTGTACTTATGGGGGAATGTGTGGCTCTCGATAGATTCTTGCGTAGCACCGCAGCTTATGTGAGACATACGTCGAAGATCGACAATACGCATATAATTCTCTAGTCGACTCGACACGTTTCGAGCCGAATGCATTACAAAATCTGGCACCGGCACTGGATATCTGTGTCCTTCCGTATTTTGCTGTATCGAACCGATCAATGTCAAGATTCTTGTCTTACAAACGTGACACGATTGATCTTTTCGTCTCGCCGATAGCAAGTATTTTTCGAGGATACTTACGAGATACATGTGCGGATAAAAACTGAGTCGGAAAGGCGACAAGTGAAGATGAGGAAAGTGCGAGTGTAGACCCTGACCTGCCATTACGTTCTGAGGATACGAGGGATAGTGATACATGTGATGATGCACGTGTTGATGTACCGGCATCGTCGGCGTTCGCTCCACCGGCGTTGATTCCATCTCTTCAAGGCTCGTCAAAGGATTCACCTGGAGATAAAAGGATGTCATTTAGACCCTATCAAATAGGATTATCCATCAAAGATAAGCGAAATCTCATTTTACGACCTTGATCGTCCAACTTCATTGTCGTTAACGCTCCCTACTGACAAACTTACTCTCCTCGTCGATCTTTCGGTACTGAATGCTATCGTTGAGGAGCGTAGGCATTTTTTCGTTTTTGAAAAAGACTATTTCTCAAAGCATCTTGAATGAAAATATTGTATGTGAAAATAATACTTTTTATTTCGAAACGTGGTCATATCCCGAAAAATAAACAAAATCAGGAAAGGCTACCTTCGGTGATAGCTATTACAATTACAAAAAATTTCATGCAGAAATTTTACATATCCGACACTATTATTGCTCAAGTTGTCGTCCACATCAGTTCAAAACACGTGCTTTCGAGACTAATTTATTGTACTTCAATTATTATTATTTTGTTTATGTGTGTGTGTGTGTTGTTTTTCAATACAAATGTACTTGAATCTACTTTAATGCGTCTGGGTTAACGCGTCTTTAATTGAGCACACAAAACCCACTGAGCGAATTAAAAAAGTTCACGACAAAAAACTCATTTTTCTGACCATCACAGTCGGGTCCTGGCCTTAAGACAACTTGTAAAGCATCAACGAAAGTGAATAAAGCGTTCGTGCGAATCATAACAATTGTTTCTAATTTACGTGTTTGTAACTTATAAGTTGTTTAAAACATCGCGCATGCCGGCTTAGTGCGAATTTCTGTATTTAGATACGAGATACAGAATAATATATTTAGCCGAATACGTGATCTCTGAGATCTTTTAAAGGTTCTCCGATTGCCCACGTAATCGTCGAATAACTCAGTAGGGAAAACAAAATTCTCAACTATTTGTTTTTCTCGTAAATGAGAATAGTGTAATACCATTATCGAAACGCGGCTTTTAAGATATTGTAACCGGCCCGATAATAAGCCTACCGTCAACGGTTCCGGACAAAGTGGCGGATTGATATTCAAAGCGGCGGGCCCTCTGGCCTCCGGATGACTGTAAACCATGGGTTGTTGAGGCGGTGGGAGAACGGTGTGGCGAGGATAATTCTCCGTGTGATTTGGATTTTCATTGGCGGTGCAGCAAGTACTTGGCGGACCATTTGTGCTGCTACTTCCGTTAGCCGCGATTCCTCCCGGATGATACATGTGCGCATTCGGCGGTATGCACCTGGATGATAAACACGCCGTAAATTATAAATACCACCAGCGATACGGTAGAGTCCCGCATACGCAACTAACCCCCAACGAATGGCCAGTGCGACGAATCCAATTGCTTTTACTATTATTAAACGAAATATATTCCAAAAATTATTCACCCAATTTTCTATAACAAAACGTAAACTTGTTCTTTCGCGAATGGCAAGCGTAAAGGATTGTCAATTGTTTAAACGTTTTGTTTTGCTTTTAGATTGCATTGAATGAGAGATTTGGCGCTATTTATGGCAATACTCGATGTACCGAATAATCTTGTTCCTCGAATCTTTGTTGAAATATTTCTGGTTACTTCTGGTTCAAGGAAGTGGTTGACGAGTTGAAATTATAATTTAACAACGAAAAGTTAAAACTTTAATAATTTTGTTTCTATCCCCAACCGAATGCGTGTATCCATTATTTGATTCGTGGAATATGAGCATTAAAAAGCATTTTTATGCTATAAATAACTCGAGTTAAATCGCCATTATGTATGTGAACCGTTTTTGTCTGCATTCTTCGATTTTTCAAGTCAGAGTCTTGCATTTGTCTTGCATCAAATTGCCTGTGACCGATTATTCACGAGTGCATTCATTATATTTTTCTATTCCGAAGAGATTCTCATTCTGATAAAAAAAAAAAAAGCTGGCACTCACGCATGATGCGTTGACCTAGCGTAGAGTCTACGACGATATGATTCCTGCGATCGCTGCTGAAGAACCCAGAGTCTTTGTTGCAGCGGATGTATACGTGGATGAGGGATTCCAGGTGGAACATCTAGAAATTGTAACAAACGATGAAACACACGCCTGATCCGCTGATACATGAGAAATAAAAGCTCGCTCACCTGTGAAAGCCGGAACATCCCGATATATGTTCGAGGTTCTGTGATCTCCGTGGTACATGGGAAGCTGAGAGTTGAGCATGTGTAATCCGGAGTGCATGCAGTACGACGGATTATTTCTGCAAACGAGAAAATAAAAATTGTATTCGAGTTATGTTCCGATTACAACGTTTAAATGTATTTATGCTATGAACGTATACCTATGAACGGACTCCCCTGGATACGGCGAAGTAGGTGGAGCACTTGGTAACGCGGCGGTATGTTCCTCGTCGGACTCGGCGGTCAAATCCACCACGGTTACTGTACGATCACTCTGCTCGGCATCTTGCTCATTAGTCTATACTCGTCCAATAAAAAGGCACACTGATCAGCTGCTGATACGTTTTAATTTTTCGTTACAAAAATAAAAAAAAATAAAAATCTGTAATGGCTTTCAAGAAATGAATGTTACACATTGAATATTAATCGTTTTGCCTCGGCCAAGGCAATTCAATTTTTGAGCTATTTTATCGCTTACCCTATTACTGTTATTGACAGTCCCGAGAACTTCGACCGAACCATCCTCGTCGTCGCTTTCGCTGCTCGAGGACCAGTCTAATTGCAAATCCGGAGCCAACGGAGTATCGTCGGTTTCTACACGAAGAAAACAAATGTATGTACATAATTAGTACGAGACAACGGATGACACGAGGGTCCAAGCAGGACCCGATTATCGATCTTACTGGATGGTTGATTGCGAAGCACTGGCTGCGAAGTTGTAGCGGTCGGCGTCGTTGACGTCGAGTGCAAAGCATTGGTGGTGGCAACACCGCTTCCAGCATTGCTTATTTCCGTTGCTAACATCTCCGCATCTTCGGAATGACTCGCCGTTCCGGTTATGCTACAGATTCAATAGACATGCGCTGAAGGAGATATGGCCAACGGGGCAAAAAATATAAGCTTGAAACGTGAACGATTTTACTGGACTCTTTTGGTAGCTCCATAATCTTGATACAATAAATTATTATCAAAAAGATTGACCGCTTTTCTGAAATACGTACAATTAATGTCAAGTTGATTTCACAGTATAGATATACTTGTAGAATTGACTCGACATGTGTCTCGGCTTCTGGGTGATCAAAATTCATAAAAATTTTATGAGATCCTACTTTCTGAAAAGCATTTACCGTCTCATTGTCGGTCGTGTAATTTTCTTTCAAGTTTTTCACTATAAACTTTCATTCGTCTGCCTTTTTCGACTTGCCAGAACGATAAAATATTTAATAAGAAATATCGTTGATTATGTCACCAAAGAATTCGTGAAAACGAGATGTATCATGTACCGTAAATCCTTACATCTAAGCTCTCGTTGGTTGGAACTCTTTACTTGAAAGTTGGAGTCTTTACTTGAAAGTTCGGGACAAAAAGACACGATAAAAAAAATGTACATTATTCGTACGTTGGAGAAACGAGGTACCTGTAGTCAACCGGGCCGTCGGCAAGTCTAGACGGACCTGCTACACCGAGACTGGTATCAGCGTGTTGATTGATCCGCATGTGCGCCATGTTTATCTTTTCTCTCATGCGAATAATCCTGCGACGATATTTGTCGAAAACTTCACGCGGACTTTGTAACGGGACTGGCATGTGCTCGCGCCTCGTTCGGTTCTGACAAAAGTTTCTATTCAAACGACATGGCTCCCAGCATGCGCGCGGATGTATAGGCCTCTGAGGCGGTGGCATGTAATGACCAAAAACGAAATTAGCCTCGGTACCAGAACGACGCGAGTGTCCAACGTATGGTTCGGGACGAGTCTGCGAATCCGTCTCCTCTATATCGCTCTCCGCGAAGAGATGCTCGTACTCCATTTCATTGCCTGAAAATTCATAGCTCCTCTTCATTATCCGAATAAGAAATTTCGTATATCGTTGTTAAAGGTAAAAGGTGTCGTTTGGTGTATCCGATACCGGCGGGACATCTCGGGGGAGAAGGATCCGGTGTCGAAGTGAAAGCAGTGTCGAATATATCGGCGAGGGACGTCGAATTTGCATCTACGGAACCCGTCGCGGAGTCTGCGTTGAAAAGTTCACTCCGATCTTCCGTTTTTTCCTTATGCCAGACATCCTCTGTGCTCTTGCCCGCCTCCATCCTCTTGTACGGAGTACAACAAATTTAATCTCCCATTAATATATACGCAAGTATATCCTTGGATCATTCTAACTATAAGAGTCAAACTATTAAACGAGACAAGATAAGACAGATCACACCCGACAGGATCGTAGTGCATGCCAATGATTCATTATGGACTGTGATGCAAAGTGAAAAATTATCTACCGAACGTATCGACTTTCCGTTATATAGAGAAGAAATTTTTTTTTTTTTTTACGATTCGACTGCAATATATAAATTTTCGAATGCCACAAATAGAATACGGGAGGGAGAACAGCTGCCGTATGACCCAATGCAAATTAATAGTACTATTTATTCAATTATTGCATCGGATCATCCAAGGATTTCTCCAATCCCTATTGTTGATCTGCATTCTATATACATATTGACAAGTGTCTCACTCTGGTGCGATTCGATACATACGTCGTGGAAACATTTTCGTTCCAATTTATCGCCAATCATATGTGACAATTGCATTTTTCACAAATATCTGTATTCCAACGGTGCGACTATGTAAAGCATTTTTGGAAGGCTTTTTTGAGCGAATGTTGATTGAAAAAAAAAAAAGATTTCGGAAATGTTATTGCTCCTCCCACTGGGTGCTTTTCATTATGCACGTAATGGAGTTACGAGTCTCATCAAGGCCATTGATACACGCCTACCGGAATATCTTTCATCCCTTTCTTACAACAGGAAATCCCGTCTTTGTCTTTATCTTGGCCGTCTTCTTTTACGAACGAAAGGGTTCAAATAATATCGTAGCAATAAAGATCTCCGACATACCTCACTGGTTTTTCGACCCCCCCTCCACCCCCCGCCCCGAAAAACTATCAGTCCACAAAGCGACACTGGTCGCTCTCCCCGCGCTTGCTCTCTCGCTCGCTCACCCTCTCGCTCTCTCTCTCTTTCACCACGTCATTTTTTGGCACGAGATTCCATTATACCGTAGACACATCGCCTGTCATTAGATTCGCATTATCGGAGCATATTTTAGAAACATTCCACGCGCATATCTCGCGATCACTTGGGATTTACAACGTTTTTTTTCTCTTTCTTCCGGTCTATACATGAAAATTTTTTACTCCGAATACATTCCCGTCTCCAGTGAAACAACAATAAGACTGAAAAAAAAGCGCATGAGATAGCTTGCGCAAACGCAACTGACGAACGTAGCTGCGAGTCCCGACACTTGCGGATGATTTACAAATTACATGGACTACGAGAATTCTGAGGCAACGACATCTGCACAAGCGGTGCGGTAAGCTGAGCGAAAGATTCGCCCGAATGATTAAGAAGCGAGGATTCCGCAAGGTCAACCGAAACAATTATGTTAGACGACGAAAAAAGTTCTCTTGGACGTTTGGGACAGTCGGTAGCCTAAAAGACGTGGTATTTTGTATCCATGCAACCTCTCTAGACACGCGCCGCAATATAATACCTATATTCTGAGTACTTGTGTTTCAATCTTAACCAGCCTGTGACTGTATCGACACAATACCGAGACGTCTCTCTTCGGCGGAAAGAGCGAGTGCGTGTGTGTGTGTGTCCGACTCGCCCCGTTGTGTTCCTTGCCGTTTCTCTTATTCTTGTCGATTCTCAACTCTTGGCTTCCCTCCCATAGTAGATAGGAACTTTTGATGTTGATAACGCGATAGTTGAATATACAAATTAGATATAAAAAAAAATATTAATTGCTTCGAATCCGTGGAAAAACTTCTTGTAGAAAAATTAAAATGGCTGTTGCTGCCAGGGCATTGTCGAAATTTACAGGTGAGTCGTTTCTATCGAATACTAATATAATGTATGACTTTACATTGAATCACCTTTCTCGATATTGGAATCCGCCCGAATAGGACTTTGAACCAACCGACATAATGGTTTTCAGCCCTCGTTATTGGTGCCTACGTACCTATCGAATAATCTTTTTAATTCTGTCGAGAATATAATATTTTACGTATCCATCGGTCGTGCTAAATATAGCTTGTATATCAACCTCTTCTCGCATATATTAACATACATCATATTATGTAAGAAAGAGAAGAATTATTGATGCACACAAGCCCATAAAATCGTTCTCACCCGATTCTCAAATTAAACACTTTTGTGTATGTACATACCTATTTGCAAATTGAATTATATATCGAATACCTATGTTATCCATTTCACCCAGTAAGGGACCAGTAAGGTCCCTTCTGCCGAAAGATATTTATAACGTCCATGACCTCGTTGCACTGTGGCAACCAATAACGAGCCTTGACCTCGAAGCTGTAGCTTAATTCCACGAGTTCGTAACAAGGTGTACATAAACTCTGTCAACAGAGAACGATTTAGAATGACCACGAATCTATCCTACACAACATAAAGTAGAGCAAAGAATCTTTCGTATTATCGATTACAATGAAATTGGTTTATTTTGTATGTGATTTGCAGCGAGGACACCGAGCACTCTTTTGGGTAGTCAAATACGATTCAATTACACTCAAACAAGAAAAAACTTGAAAATTGACACAAACACCAAAGTAATATGCCAAGGTTTTACGGGAAAGCAAGGAACTTTTCATTGCCAGCAAGCGATTGACTATGGCACGAAAATCGTGGGTGGAGTCAGTCCTAAAAAAGCAGGCACCGAACATCTTGGCAAACCTGTATTCAAGACGGTCAAGGAGGCAAGCGCTCTTCATTATTTTACTTTCGTTCGTCGATCTTGGAATCGAATCTTGGCTCGATATAACATTAAAAAATATAATTGCGTTTCTTAATTGGAAATTCTCGTTTAAATTTTAACCGACAGGCAAAAGAGGCTACAGGAGCGACCGCTTCGGTCATCTACGTTCCTCCACCAGCGGCCGCAGCTGCGATCATGGAAGCTCTGGATGCGGAGATGCCCCTGATCGTCTGCATAACCGAAGGTATTCCCCAGCACGACATGGTTAAGGTTAAGAGGCGATTACTGGAACAGAAGGAATCCCGTCTCATAGGGCCCAATTGTCCTGGAATTATTGCACCCGAACAGGTTTGTTCAATATACCGTGACATTGGTAACGAATTTAATTTGGGTCGCAATTGGGTAAATATTGGTATTTCTGGTAATATCAACGATATTGTTGCAGTGTAAAATTGGTATCATGCCGGGACATATTCATCAAAGAGGAAAAGTTGGTATTGTCTCGAGATCGGGAACATTGACTTACGAAGCTGTTAATCAGACGACCTTGGTACGTATCTCGTGCGATATTTGGCACATTTTGGTACATTTTTGGGTTCACAGGTTTCATCAAATCTTTTGTCAATATTTAAAACACTACTTTCCCTTGAAAAGCAAAGGAAGGTTCTTGATTTCTATTTTATTTTATCGACAGACCGGTCTTGGCCAAACGCTGTGCGTTGGTATCGGTGGTGATCCCTTCAATGGTACCGACTTCATTGACTGCCTTGAAGTATTCCTCGATGACCCAGACTGCAGCGGTATCATTATGATCGGTGAGATCGGTGGTAGTGCCGAGGAATCGGCCGCCGAATACCTCACCGAGCACAACACGGTTCGTTCCAATCTCAAGTTACTCGCTACCGTTACCGAAATCTTAATCCATGCCTATTCTCCTAATTACTATAACAAATGAATTTGTTGTATAAGGCAAACGTACATACGATAAGTTAGTCGGTCAACTAACTAGAGCGTAGAATTCATTCAACGTGCTGGCTCGCGACGATAAAATCTTCGAGTTGTCTGATACATCTATTTCTCGATAACTTTCCAGGGTGCAAAGGCAAAGCCTGTTGTATCATTTATCGCCGGTATCACTGCCCCTCCTGGCCGTAGAATGGGTCATGCCGGAGCTATAATTTCCGGAGGAAAAGGTGGAGCGCAAGATAAGATACACGCCCTTGAAAAGGTGAGCCATCCAATTATCACGATCATCATACGAACTCTTCTTCCGGAGACAACAACGTGAACTATGACCGTTTTTTTTCATTTGTCTTTATAAATTGCAGGCTGGTGTTATCGTAACACGGAGTCCTGCACAAATGGGTCGTGAATTGTTAAAGGAAATGACTCGTCTTGGCCTTGTTTCCAAATAAACACAAGAGCAAGATTGACGTAAAACACGATGTAGTTTCTCTCCATGTCTCCGTATATCCTCGGAAAAGAAAAATCATCATTAAGCCTATAATATGTACTGCGACGAGAAAGCTACGATAAAACGAAATGGACATATGTTAAGATGATTTTGAAAATTCCGTAATAAATTATTCTAATCGACAAGAAATATCGACGTGCATTCGCATAAATTACGAGAAAATCAACACAACCAAAATATTCAAGCCGCTCGTTCAACCAAGAACACAAATTGTATCGACGATCTATCTCCCTGTCTACCTGCTGAATTGTGTCGATAAGAAGAGAACACCCAAAGTGTTTATATTTTTTGCCGTGTAACAGAGTCTACAGACCGAGAACCAAGTGGGCTAGGGCGTACCATCCGGGACTTTGCTTCGCATTGCCAGAAGTATACGTTTTTTTTCTTTCATACATACATACTCTTCCCGGGCGTATTTCTATTCACAGTTATATCTAAATACAATATATATATGCTTATTGTAAATCATGTTAATTATTGTTGAATAAAGCCATGAAATACATCGTTAGGTTTATATAATTGGTAATCTTTCATTAATTAAATGCAATTGCAATTAAATTTAGAGGGGTTTGGCTGTATATATAATAATCTATACCGAGCTAGTAAATGCCTCGTGAGATAATTCATTTTTATATTAAAATCTAGTTAAAATCATTTAAAAAATTTAATAGAAATTATACTAAAAACCCATTATTTGGTCTATTAGTTTGGCGATCTTTTTGCTATTATTACCTGGAAAGGGTTTGAGCTGTGACAAATCCATCGAGACAATTAGATCGCAAAGATTGTCACAGGTAGAATAATATACATGGTGATCCTTGTACAACCGTTCAGCAAGTTCCAACTGATGATTGTCCATGAGAAGTTCGTTAGTGACTACGATCAATGGTTTACCTGCTTCCAAAGCTTCTAG
The DNA here is from genome assembly GCA_951802705.1 of Netelia virgata. Classification (NCBI taxonomy): domain Eukaryota; kingdom Metazoa; phylum Arthropoda; class Insecta; order Hymenoptera; family Ichneumonidae; genus Netelia; species Netelia virgata. The sequence goes on from OX637865.1 coordinate 21,990,544, forward strand.
ACAAGTACCAGCCCCGGCGTGGCTTATAATCAAATCGGCCGAGTCCATGTACTCCTTTATCGATGCTTTCAATCCAAAGAATTCGATGAAATTAAAACCCTCGCGTACATTGCAATCTGGCTCTAGTATTGTATTACCGATTTGCAAAGTCAAATGATTGTAGCCCCGCCTACTTAGCTCCTGAAACGAAATAATATTTTCATATTCGGATCGATTTCGATGTACATCAATGTTGTTTACATTGTTGCAATAAGAGCTTGATGGTCAAAATAATACTGCAGTATTTCGTAAAACTCGAGGGGTGCCAAGAATGTGAGGTCTTGAGGTAGTTTCATTCATCCATTTTTATTATCACCTTCAGCACAGCTGGCGTCGTCACGGTATTTATTAAGTTGTCAAATTTGGTTGTGCCCACGGTGACGAATATCTTTCTTGACATTGTCATTTAATTTTTATTTTCATGCAATGCCAATGTATGCAACCAGGGAGACTAGAGGAAAGGAGTGTCAACTCCCATATGAATGGGACAGAAAAAGTGTCACACAACGTGTCACGTTGAAGGCTTACAGAATTTCGCCACTCGTGTCGCCTCAAGCTCCAATAACTGTCCAATAGCAATAGGTAACAACCAACCGCCTGTTTTGACCGGCCCGAACGCTATACTATGGATGTAGTTCAGTCACCTTAGCATAAGACCTATTCAAGAGGCCCACCCTCTCCCCAATTTTTGTATAGGTTGTTTAGACCTACAAGAATATATCCTGAAGTTTTCCAACTTTTCCGAGGTATATTTTGGCAATGAAAAATTATTAAAAATTAAAAAACCGATATTTTTTAAAATAAAAAAACCGATAGTTTCGAATAAAATTTGTTCATCATAACGTCCTCTGTAAAAAAGTGCTAACATTATTAATTAAGCGGTAATGGGGCAAATGAAAATGAAAATCTCAATTTAATTTTAGCAATCGATTGCGGTTGCAAAAATTAAATTGAGATTTTCATTTTCATTTGCCCCATTACCGCTTAATTAATAATGTTAGCACTTTTTTACAGAGGACGTTATGATGAACAAATTTTATTCGAAACTATCGGTTTTTTTATTTTAAAAAATATCGGTTTTTTAATTTTTAATAATTTTTCATTGCCAAAATATACCTCGGAAAAGTTGGAAAACTTCAGGATATATTCTTGTAGGTCTAAACAACCCATACAAAAATTAGCTGAGAGTGGGCACGAATCAATAAATTAAACCTCCTAACATTGTTCTTAATTTTGTTTTGATGATATTAATGCCAAATAAAATGTCTCTACTCGGAAGACGTACGCAAATAAGAAAAAAAAATAAACAAAATAATTTATTCGAGAGGAATTTGAACATTCGACTCTCATTGTCAGAGTTGTGAATTTAGAGATGGCAGAGCGTTCACGTTCTCGTGACTCCGCCTACGGGGCGTATACAATCCCGGGTGACGTCACAAATCGCCCGCTGCGACGCCAAGTGGCAGTGTTACGTCCCGAGAGGGAGACACTGAGCGAAGACGCGGCGCGATCGAAGATAAGGCGCGAACTTTGAAAGCGATTGGGTTTTCCGCGCAAGTGAGTCCTTTGCTGATCGCTCGCGAATTCTAAATACAACTCAATACTTAATAGTATCGATTCATTGGGATCGATAGGATGTTGATAAAGGTTCACGTCGACTCTCTACCCAAAAGAGAGTAATGATATTTCACTTGGTTTTATTTAATAATAATCATTAACGTAAACTTTATTAATTATTCGATAGTTAGATATTTGAATGAGTTTTCATTCGTGTTTTACAGAGTTCGAGAGTTTTTTACAGACTTTGAGTTTTTACAGAGTTCGAGATTTTTATATTGAGATTTTGTATTTCACAGAGTTCGAGATTTTACAATGAGGTCTGGACTCGATGAGAGCGAAGAAAAATCTGCCCTAAGTTTTACAGAGCGTGGACCGTTCTGCCTCTGCGAGGTAGATTACAATAAAGACGGCTGATTTTGATTGGTCGGATTTTTCGTATGGGCCTTTGTTTTTCTCGCGGAGGGGATTATCTCGAGCGCGCGGAGGTGACGTGAGAACGTCGCGTCGTGGGAAAGGAAAAAAGAGTTTCGAATTATAACTCTCGGAATGCTTACAGAGTTTATGTTTACATCTAAGTTTTCGAGCGACGGAGTCGCACATGAGATTCGTTCAAAAGAAATAAAAGTGGAAAGGAATTTTAAGAAGTTTACCGTACGAGGTGTTTATAAGTTGATAGAGCGCTTATATTAGATTACAGTTTAGAATTCTGTGGTGGTATATGTAATGAGAGCGTAGTCTTATTTGGTTTCCAAGAGCGAATGATATTGTTAGTTAACTAAGAGTTAATGATCGACGAGTGATGGTAAATGGTGTAAGAAAACTGTGTTGGTACGTTATCGACTGTCAAGAATTTGAGGTACCGGCCGAACACACTGTCGACTTCGATATTACCGGCTAGGACGTAACAGCAGTTTCTGGCGAAAAAATCTTGATGCTAATCGAGGTATTGTTACGTCCCAGCATGGGTGACGCACATCTCCGGTCGATAAATTAGATTATCATCTTGCCTACCTCCGAAACAATGTAGCTTGCCGATAAAATTCAAATACTATGTATATCGTTCATTCTTATTATCATCTTATTATTTCATTTATTAAGCTACATTTAAGAAACAACAATTATTCTTGCTTCGGTTACGAAACTATGATTTCCCAAAACATTTCTAGATTATCTTCCAAACATTTGAAAGACCAAACTCAATCTATTTATGTAAACAGTCACGGAATGTAACAAGACACGTTCCATATCTTCCCAAACATTCTCCCAATGAACAAACATCTCTCCAATACACATCCTTCCAAGAATAAACCCTTAACGAAGAACGACAATATTTACTCTTAAGTGTAGGGCATACTTTAAGTTACAAATACCCAGCTCGACAATCTTTCTTACTCATATTTCATTTTAAGAAACGTCTTGTGCGATATCGCCACTCGAAACTTAGTCATAAAACAAACTCTGTAAAATTCTCCGAACTATAAATTTAAAACTACATTTTCTTTCTTACGAACGCCGTCCACGAAGGGATGATCTCAAGCCACCCCCGTGTGACTGAGACACCCCCTCCACAGAAAAACGAACAGTCTCGTTAGAAATCAGACCAATCGAGTCAACCCAACTTTTGTAACTCCTCCCAAACCGAAACGAAATGGATAACTTTTTTAGAGAAGAAAAATAGAACATCCTCAACCTCGAATCAAACAGTATCTCAAGGGAGTAAAATCCCAGTCTCATTACAAAATTATTCTGAGTACAAATTTCTGAGCTGTAATTTTAAAGTCGAATAAAGTATCAGTTGTGTTAAGTGTACGTGCGTTGTTGGCGTTGCAATTAATAATTTTCCCAATAACCTCATTCTCACGGATCAACATCGAGAAGTCTGGGAAAATTATCATCAAACGAAACGTCTTTGAAGGGGAATCAACCTCGACGATGAATCCAAAATCGTTGCATTAGTATACTGGAGTACAAGTAAGTCTCAGGCGGGGAGCTCACGTCACCCCGAATAGGGCTGCTCAATTCAAATATCGCGCGCACATCGAATTCTCGACGTGACCACAGTCTCTCCCCTCCTTGGGACGCAACAGTATAAACACATTCCTTCTAGAGTCGTCTGAATCTGAATCCTTGACTTTATGGAGCCTCTCGTCAGCCTCGTTAGCCTTGTCAGTCTCCAAAACGTTATTCCATGAATTCCATGAATAAGGACGTGGATCGGCTCGAGAGCGAGAGTTAACAATGAGTTAACAATAGTACATACACTTGGACAAATATAAGAAGAGTAGATATTATACAGTACAGTATTATACGTATCGACAGAAGTTTCTCGGAAATTGTTGCGAGTTGAATCTTTGAACTATGGATCTTCCACGAACGCCAATGGATAATCTCTTGAATGTCTGGTCCAGTCTGAGCGCGGGACATGAAAAAGCTTTGAAACAAGGAATCTACAATGCGATGGCGCTCTTTTTATTGTGCATAATTTGTACCGCAGGTTATGGTCTTTATATAATACTGAATCCATTTGTGAAGCCTTTGATATGGGCTCTTCTGTGCGGCTCCGCGTTATTCCCCTTCAAGCTCTATCTCACCAACGTCGTTCAATCTTGGTTCGACATTACGGAAAATTCATCTCGGCCACTCGTCATAAATCTAACGATGATACCGATTACGATCGTTGATCGGCTTTCCGGGAGCATAGGGAACTTTCTACGAGAACATCTGAAAAGCGTTGGAACAGCCCTTGGGTTTGTTAGCGGAGCGTTCATCATTTACAACTATACTCCAACTTTTCTCAATTGTTTAATATGGCGCCTGGTCCACTTAGTTGCAGCTTTCATTGGTCTTTTCATCTCAGCGTGTAACATCTACACGGTGAAAAATCTAAGCTAACCACCGGTTATAATGTATTTAAAGATGATGAATTTTTCTGGTGAGAATAAGCGATGATTTATTTTTCTCTGTTATACAGCTGATTATTACAGTGGCCGGTTACATATCTGTACTGTGGTTGTGTTGGACACCGGAGAATTCAAAAAAATTTCGTTATGCATCCTTTGGCGGATGGCTAGCCGTCAGCCTGTACTTGTCAAATGCCCTTGGATTTTATCCCATTCTGGTATTTGGTGCTTTCCAGATACTATTTTTTGTTGGTTTCATTTACCAAATATTATTGATAATGGAGGGCATGGAGTTGATTGGAAATCATACGTCTTTCGGCGACGCTGTGTGCATTGCACTGACCAACGAGCGTGCTATTGATGTTGCGTCTCAACATGAAAAATTGCACAAAACCAATGAAGCCAACGAGGAAGACAACGATGATGACGACACATTTCACGATGACTTACAAATGAACCGAGACAAATGCGGCGATTCGAAAGCTATAAAATGCGATGTCCCTGGTGACGCCTTGCCGCCTCCCAAACTGACTGGAAAATCCATGTCACTGGATACCGGAGCGAGCAGATCAAAGCGGGCTCCCAAACATAGTGGTTCTAATGTGCCAAAGACTCGGGTTTCCATAGGCGAACGTTATTTTTTGCGAAAGCTTAAAGCCGAGCTCAGGATGTCACTCGACGTTCCCGATAGTACTGGAACTTCGGACAAGTATATGTACGGTGTTCTTTATTGCTGCATCGGTATGCTTCTTTGGAACCACAAATGGATATTGCAAATATTGACACTACCAATCATCTACTACGTTTTCAAGCAAATTGGTGGTTACTTTGATTTTTGGGGCACGCTAAGGTGTAAATTTTCATCAATCCTCGAGATCGTGCAGGTCTGGTGCAACGAAAGGCATCAAGCTCTTGTACCAGCTGCTGTACGTGGCCTATGCAAACTTTCCATAATCGTCGATCGTAAATTGACAGAAGTGCTCAGAGGCTCGGTCGATGCTGTTGCAACGATAGCCGTGATATTTGGTCTTCTCGTATTCACGTTCTCTGCATCGATATTCATAGCGATACAGGTAACATTTTGCAATATATAATTATTTATGACAAAAGTATTACGAAACATCAATTTTTTTAGATTTATGCCGAAGGCATGCATCTCGTTCGATTGACCGGTGAAGTCCTTAATTCGACGGTCGTTAATAACCCAGATATAGATTGGGTACCGGCACAATGGGAGGAATCCGTCAATAGCGTTCTGGACAATGCTTATACGTACGGACGAACCGCAATCTCCGAAGGAGTAAGATTTCGTGATTATTTGACACTCCATCCTCCTCCTCCTGCCCCTTCTGCTTCTCTTGATATTTCGTTTCGAATTTCTTAGTTAAAGAGCCTCGTCAAGGACCTGGAACCCTTAAAAGCCGAACACCTTGAGAAAAAGCTCTTGGAACTGTGGGATAGGCTCTATCAAGCATGGATGATGTCCTCCAGCGAGGCTGATATGATTGGACCTACCGTCGACGTTAACGCCGCAATATCGGTGTGGGAAAGCTTACGGGACAGTTTTGCCAAAACGCCTACCCGTGAGTCAATTTCCGAGCTTTTCGACAACATAAATTTAAATACCGAGCCTTATACACCTTATAAATCCAGCAAATTAATACGAACGTTAGTAAAATATAAGACTTAAGGAACGTGTACGGGACTTGATATCTGATATTTGTTTAATGTCTACAGTCATTAAAACTCAAGCTCTCCAAATCGAGTTGTAGTCGTTCAATGATTGTTAAATTATCCAACTGAAAATCAGTGAAAAGCAGTTTGGAATTTCCTTTAATTATTTCGGTTGGCCCACAAAACTTGCTCCGTGAGGACGCGTCGAACAATCGACATTAAACTTTTTCATTAAGGGATTTGGAAAATAAGCCCATTTCCAAGAATTTTCTTGTTCGTTTAATAAGTATTAATAAAAAATCTACGAAAATTGAACGAAATACAACTCTGGTCCTAGAACGTGTCTATCTGCAACAAAAATAAAAGCATATTGCGTTAGTATATTGTATTATGAAAAGAACAAACGATAGCATTATACTTGGAAGATACTTACTAACTTCTAACCAACAGTATTTATTTCGAATTTTTGTTTACAGAATGGTTTAATATCGCTGCTATTCAGAACTTTGCCAAAGAAAATGTCGGTATACTGATGTCTGTACTTGACTCTGTCTGGAGTATCGTTAAAGGAAATATGTCGGTGATACTGAGTGTGTTTACGGAATTGCTTTACGTTGTTCTCATGAGTGGGTCCGCGGTACTCAACTTCACTTTGAGCACGGTAACGTATTATACACCGCATTGAAAATACATACGCCAATTAATTTATAATACCGTAGAATTGTATTAATATTTTGTATCCATGGTTGTTAGGTTGTCTTTTTCACGACTCTGTTTTACCTTCTGAGCTCCAGTGGAAAATCGTATAAACCTATCGAGTTGATGACTGCTTTCAGTCCGATAAGCTGCTACAAGTACGTACACACATTCGTGTACTCACACATCCCTACACCATCTAAGCCAATATTATTTGACCAATATAAAAATAAATAATTTTCTTTCTGCAAATTGTATAGCTCGCATGATGTCGGAGGGTATGTTGGTGTAAAGGTTATTGTGCACATTGAAATTAACCGTCTAAACGAAGATTATCTTTCTTGAATGTCGTTTGCAGATTCGCCGTTGCACTACAGGAGGCCGTCGTTGGTGTTTTCTCCGTTACTTTCAAACTCGCATCGTTCTTCGGCATGTGGACGTGGTTTGTCCACAATCTCTTCCAAGTCAAGATTATTTACCTCCCAGCCGCTTTTGCCGCTGTTCTTGGTGCTGTGCCTTTTCTTGATGCCTACTTTGCTTGTATACCCGCGACGGTCGAGCTATGGTTAACCGGAGGTCCGATGATCGCCATACTCTTCTTCGTCTTCCATTTTTTACCGTATAACATTGTCGTAACAGACTTCTACAAGGAAATCAAAGGGTAAGCCTTTCTCGTCTCCATATTCAATGCTAAAAGCTGTCTAGTAATGTTTATTTTTACGTTGTAACGTGGCTCAACATGTTTCTTTTAGCGGGGGACATCCTTATATCACTGGTTTATCGATAGCAGGTGGTATCTTTTGTTTGGGCGTCGAGGGCGCGATATTTGGACCACTGTTGCTGTGCTGCATAATGGTTGCAATAAATCTGAGTCGAAGATATCTTCACTCGCCATCAGAAGAAACTCTACATTCGCTCAAGTCCCAGATCAATCAGTACGAAACGAACAAAGTTTTCGCTTCGGATTAATCACAGATGCAACGAAACGAAAGTCGTTTTGTTCTTCGAGGAATGAAAACCAGTTTATAGATAAAACAAAACGGCCAACCGCCTAACTTGAGATCCTCGATGCCGCCCAGGAACTCCATGCAGGAATTCGCCTCTAACTCATTCTCTTTAAAGTTCTTGCAAAGGAACGTCAACACTTACTACGCTTACTAGAATAATCGTCGAGCCGGGCTTGGTCGCGTTCTATTGACCAGCACCAGCTCAATAATGCTCTAAAAGTTATTTACAGCGAGCATCAAAGTCCAATGCAATTATTATTACGGAACAAAGATGTTCATTTGTCAGTCCTCCAAGAGGAGCAAAGTTCAAGGAGGAGGGGGGCAACTGTCAAATAATAAATGCAATTAAATCAAGAAGAATGTTTCTTCTGCTCTTCGGATTATTGTAATATTTTTATGAAAAAATGATCGATAACTATGGAAATCACGAATCTTGTGAATATTGTAATTATAATTTATTGTTGCACATGCTTTACAAATTTTAATAAAAAGCTCACTGCATCCACTATTATATAGCCATTATTTTCCAGAACGATATCTGAATTTGAGGAAAAGAGTTTTTCAAGCCCAAGGACAAGGTTAACATTGAAAAAAGGATGACCGACTTATTGTATACGATATTGGGAACAACTTTTGCCATACTCGTCGTTCTCACTGGAATTGAAATCTACATGCACTATGAAACGTATTTTCCATCATAAAACAAGAAGCAGTCTTTTTGAATGAATAAAGTCAGAAGCATTCATTAATTCTTCAGCTCTTCCTCGTTAAATATTCCACCATCGCATCTCGATTTTTAAGTGCAAAATTGATTTCAAGAGCTAATGATCTCACGAGCCGAATCATATAATTGTGACAATGTGGTAACTTTTAAGCTGTCGGACAATTGCTTTGCCGTAACAGCTTCATTTGCATAAAATATTATAGTCTTCTTCTTGCCGATAAGATGAAAGCCATTCTCGGAAAATCGGCCCCGACTGTTAGGAATCTCTAGCCACACGAAGAGCGCAATTTCACTGGCTTCCACTTCGATCGCGTAATCGAGATAATTCGCAAGTTTACCGGGAATCGGAGTGGGATTTACGTCAATCTATTAAAGAACCAAAAATAATAAATTGGTTCGTTCCGTTCCGTGCATTTATTGTTCTCACGGCCTGTAGAGTACTCACCCTAATTACTGCCTTGGGCAAAATTACGTCTTTCAGGGGAGCCGGATAAACATAATTTACCGGTGCGATTAACTGTTGTACTTTATTGTGAAGAACGATCTCCAAAAAGCAATTCTTAGTTGCGACTTCATCTCCACCACAAGATGCTTCTTTCAGCAATGCGCGCAGCCAGAAATTTCCAATTACACGTGCACCATTTGCAACCTGTAAACATTTTAAACATTCTATACCGTGGAAATCGGCTCTGAACTATCATAATATTTACTTTCGTACAATCTGTATGTCAGTAAGAGACTTGGTGTAAATGGGTAGGGTCGAATTCCATTGGTAAATGTGAATATACATTAGGCATCCCTCGATCGGTGATAACTTATCGGAAACGCTATAAATCGTCAGATCGTTGCCAGTGGATAGACGAGGTGAAACTATAATCGGAGCGAAGAAATCGATGGCGTAGTAATGCAGCATTTTCCAACGACCACTAAAGTCTTTTTTGAAACAGGAGACATCAATTATAAATTTGGATCTCGGTTTAAAAATATTTTGGTTTTGTTAGTGTGGCAAATGTACCTATAGAGGACCATGATGGGGCTTGCCAAACATCGTTTAATTGCCAATACAATGCCCCCATTGTGTAACCCTCGCCTATTTCGTTGAGGCTACTGCGCAATTGTCGATACGACTCTGTCTGTATCTTGACGGATACAGCTTGATTGATTTGACTGAGATAAATGTAATCGCTTAAATCGCGACTTGTGTCGTTGCTTTGCGGCGGTATGATTAAATTCTTGGCGATCAAAAGTTTCATATACGACCAGCCACCCGGCAAATGCTGACGGTGCTTGAGAAAACTCGAAGCGAGTCTTAAATCTTCAATTTTGTCGGTTGCGCTTTTCAGTGTTTCTATCGAAGGTATCGACTGAAATCCATATTCCGAGGCAAATCTCGTTATGGGATATTGATTAATGTTCCATCCGTCGCGCAAATAATTGTAGTAATGAACTGAAACAGAAATTTCGAATCATGAACTCTCCAAGTATTTGACTATTTTTTCATACCATTATTTTCACGCACCATCCCCATATAAATTCGAGTATGGATTTGGTCCGATAAAACCATTTTCGTCCGTCCAAGAACCATCGCTCGGGCTTGATACGACAAATGGTCGTGTTACGTCGAGTTTGTCTACCTGACGTTTTATAACGTCTACATAGAGCTTTTTATAATCTTCCTTGTATATGGAGGAATATCCGGTACCATACCAATTTCCATATAAAGCCGCCTCATTCTCATTATTACCGGCCCAGAGGACAATACTCGGATGATGTTTCAAACGTTCGATATTCTGTTGTACCTCCTCTCTCACGGATTTCAAGAATTCCACATTCGTTGGATACATCGAACACGCAAACATAAAGTCTTGCCATACCATTATTCCGTATTCGTCGGCGAGATCGTAAAATAAATCGGACTCGTACATTCCACCGCCCCAGACTCTCAGCATATTCATGTGAACGTCTCTCGCTGAAGTTAGCAAGTGCCTTATGACACTGTCCCGTGATGATAACTCGGGTAAAATACTCGCCGGTATCCAGTTGCTCCCCTTCCCAAAAATCGGTATTTTGTTGATCCGAAAGTAAAAAGTGCGACCTATCTCGAGATTGTCCTGAACGAGTTCCACTGTTCTGAAGCCAATACGTTTCACGTGCTGAATTCGATCGGTCTTTGTTTGAAATTCTATGACCAAGTTGTAGAGCTTTTGTTCCCCATACCCATTGGGCCACCATAACTTTACGTCACTCTGAGATATAGAGACGTTTTTTTTACTTTTTCCAATATACTTCTCCGTCTGATTGTGAGTTTACATCGGTACGCGCCTGTATTCTGTACATTCCCTACCTTTGAAACGTTGAAGGCAACCGAGTATCTACCATCCTCGCCAAGTATTATTTCCTTGGACGTTCCTAAATTTACAGAAGGGTCATCGATATCCAATTTCAATATCAGGCTGCCGGAAGCGGGCCCGTCCGAATATTGCGTTCCAACTCGACAGAGAACCGTGGCGATGAGTTCCCAGTCAGTGCCACGTTCTATCACGTCTACCGTAGACTCGATGATCACAGCTTCATTCGCAGGCACGAGTTGGACCGTTTTCCTACAAGTGCATTAAATCGATAAGCAAAATGCGCACTCACGATGCAATAAACGCGTCCAATAAACATATTTTTTGGAGCATTACCAGATTCCCATGGAAGGAAGAGCCGGTCCCCAGTCCCAGCCGAAACTCGCTTGCATCTTCCTTATGTGATTTACGTGACATTCACCGTTGTACTCCTCAGGCACGCATTTTGGGGGAACAATGTAAGATGCAGCCTGCTTCTCGTAAAGTTCCTTCGCTATTTTAATAGCAGGACTGAACGTTACATTTAAGTAATTGACTCCAATCTGATTTTCAAATAATATATTGATAATAATTTTCCTGATAATTGTTAAATTACTACTTGTGTCACATCATCACCTTGAGCCGATTTTTGACGTCGAATACATAGCGGAGAAACATATTCGAGCTGTAACCGATTTCATGACCGTTGACGGATATCGCCGAGAACGTATCAAGACCATCGAAAATGAGAAGAACTCTTGGTGCTTCCAAGATTGTTTTGTCAACTGAAACAATTTGTAAATTACCGATCGCATGATCACTGGGATGATAAGGATATGGGTATAAGGATTACGAGTCAGTATCAAGTCACTCCAATTCGAGAAGACGCGACATTACCTTGAAATTGCCTCGTATAAGTCACGGATCGATTTCCAATCCAGCGATTCCGAACGTCATTATCATGTTTGAAACTATCAGGAATCAACTTGGCTTGGAACAAATCGGTGTAAATGCCGCCAGGTACAGATCCCCGGAATGGTGTATCTAATCGTGAAACGAGACGGAGCAGTAGTATTCATTCGGTAGTATTCCAAAGGAGCTTAATGAAAACAATTATGGATTACCAATATTTTCGACGTTGACTTCCCAAGCGCCGCTAAGAGAAATCGTTTCGCCATAATTTATCAAATCGGCGATCACGATCAATAAGAAAATTGAAGACCGATAGATCATCGTGATTTATTCCTTGTGTATTTGATCGATATCCTTCAATTCGACTACCAATCGCATTGGAAGCGACGTACGAGAAGACAAATCATATACCGCGTGACCGCTGTCTCCTACTCATTGGATGATTTAACGCTAAGCCACGAGACTAATCGAATCGAACCACGTCTGCTGGTACTTGTTTCGAGCGAGTAGCCTATCGTTCTCGGCGGATAACATGGAACTGACTAAACGACGACTCGAATCATTCCGTCCAGCCCATGTAAGTTTGTAAAGCAAGAGTGGGCGTTTCACGAACGAAGCCCCTCGAAGATTAAATATCGATCCACGATCTCTGCGACGTTGGCATCGAATTCGACAGTAGGACATCAATTAAATTCTCCGTAAGAATTTTATTAATATTTGTGTGGGGTCCCCTTGCATCCCAGCAACTCGAGCGCTTAGCGCGGGGAGAGGTAGTTCAAGTACAAGTAAAAAAAATATGTATAAACTATAACTTTGTGATAATCCTAATTAAACATACAAACACGTGATAACAATAATAAACGAAAAGCATCGTATTTCACTGGCCAACTTTCCTTTGTTTACCGGCCCGTTCCTTGGAATAAAATTTTAAAATAATCATTGAAAACTTATCTTATCTTATCTTACCGTGCGTTGGATCAAATATCAAATTATCGAACTTTGCCCACCACCAACCCCAATATAAATGAATATCACCGCGCGCGATGCAGCGGAACCCGCCGAACAACATCGTGATTCCACATTTAGGCAGCCAAATGATCGCACAAATACTATCACGGTCTCCTTTATACACAATCGCAGCAATGATTGCGACGAACGCAATATCGCACATCTTGATAATCCTTAGTTGGTACGATGAATTTAACGAGTGATCCTAGAAATGAGTGATTATCGAAAAACTTGTTAACTGTTATTAACTTACTACTCGGTTTTAAACGAGTTACAAACGGAAATTTATAGAACGATATGAACACAGGAAGACGACGGGAGATTTGATCGCTCTCCGCGGATCCTCAATACCGCTTTCTTTTCTTGCGGGCATCGGTTTTTGATTTAGTTTTAGGTAGGAATTGTCCTTTGTAGTCGATTTCCGAATCAGTTTGTTGGCTGATCGGTCGTACCGCGCGTAACGGTGAAGTCGATACCTCGATTATTGTATTGACGACTGAATCAGTGACTATAAAGACAATTATACGAATATACGAATTTAGTAATAATAGCCACTTAGAAAATATTATGTCACAATCAGATCTGCTATACATACGTGAATCTCTGTGGTGTTTCGTACAATAGTACACGTGATCCTCGAATTGTTTTCCGTTTATCGTGGTAAAGGCGGCGCATATTTGGCACTCGAATTTCGAAACGTTCTTACAGCCCGACGGTTTACCCACCGCCTCAACAGAGAGTGAGTTTGATCTGCTCGCATCGGACGAGCCCGCGCCGGTTTCGAATGCTTCGAATCCTTGGAATTCTTCGCACACTGCGGCATGTGCCTCGACCTCCTCACTCGGAAATTTCTTGTTGCAAATTGGACACTCAACATATTCCGGCGGCTTGTGTCCAACGTCGTAAGTCCCGCCAGTGATTAATTCACCCTCATTGTCGCACTGCATGAATGAAACAAAGATAAAAGATAATAAAAAATGTACCACCGCCAATAACAGAGAGCGGATATTTTGTTTTCGCATGTCGAACATACCGTCGTAAACCGATTTGTTTGAGTTACGATTGGCCCGTCACTGTTTTCCGGGCCAAACCCATCTGGAAAAAGTTCGGTTCTGAATACAGATTGTCCTTTCGAACGACCAGTGCTTACAACGTTCCAGTCGTCTTCTCTTTGCGCTTTCCGTATCCGCAACGCTTCTTCTTGCTTTATCTTCTCAGCTTCATCGCGAATCCGTTTTTTCAACCGTTCCTCCTTCTGCCGATTAAACACATCTTTTTTTATTCTCTCGTGTTCTCGACGAATGGCATCCGCTTCTTTTTCCTTTTTTTGAGCCTCTGTGAGATGTTCGATTCCAAGTTTAAGCCGGCTCGAAATGTGCAATGGTCTAATCTCGCTAGGTTCATTAGTGGTTAAAACACCTTTGTCGTTATCACCATGTCTTTCCAATGTTTTGGCTATCTCCGTATCTTGGAGACCCAACCTGTCTTTTTTTCTTTCAACGACAAGTCCAACTTGACCCTTTTCATCATCCTGTTTTTTTTCGACACTTTTTTTCGTTACCTGCAACCTAGCTATCCGATTATCGTAATGTAATGTCTGCCTCGGTCTGCCTGGTTTCGGTGGTATGATTCTTCTAGGATAAACAGAACTTGCTGTTTCTTCAAAAACGCTTCTTTTAAGTTTATTGGGTGGTTCGTCGCTTATCTTCTTCTTCTTCTTCTTCTTCTTCTTCTCCTCCTCCTCCTCCTCTTCCTCCTCCTCCTCCGCCTTCTCGTCGGAAACTACTGTGGCCATAGCGATCGTGGCATGCTGCGGGTTCTTGATCGGCGTGTTCTCGTCTAACTCACTTTTCAAAGTTGATTCGACACGTTTATCTCTTAGACACGAGCGCGAAGCTACAAGCTTTTTCGGAGGTGCTTTTTGTCGCTTTGTGCCTGTTTGAAAATACTCGTCGCCGTTCTCACTCTCGTTGTCACTATCACTAATATAATCAACAATTGCCGAGTTAGTCCTCGTACACGTTCGGCGTCTATGCCTCGACTCGGCTACATCGAGATTCGTTTCGTTCGACCGGTTAGCGTCTCCAACGGGTTTCGATTCGTCATCGGCAATGATTTTCCTATTCCAACTTCCATTCGTCTCATTGACCTAGGAAAACGTTCAAATGACAAATTAGATTAAAACCAATGAAATAAAGTAGACGCACGCATTTTATATAGACGTATACAATTTATTATAGAAATTTCGATCTTTTGTTTCTTTTTCTTTTCTTTTATTTTCTTACACAATCGTGGGCGATCGTTGTTTCGCCACGTCGTCGTTTGACACAGATGTAAAGTACAAATCTATGAATGACGATACATACGCGCATTTGTGACAAATGATCACATATTTATGTCTATATCACAATGTGTATTTGAAAAAAAAGAAAAATAATAATAAGAAAGTGGAAGAGAGAGAGAGAAAGAGAGAGAGATGCATTTCGTTTAGTCACTAGATTGCATGTGCATGAGAATAGTTTAATTAGCGACGCGAACAAGAGGAATACGTCTGGTTGGAATTACCGACCTTGATGGCAGAGCCCCATTCAAACTTGGATTCGACGGAACATCTACGATGATTGTTCCATAACTCTGCAATAAGATGCAAATGGTTGCTTAATCGAGTGACAGCCTTGTCGACATTGTCGGATGTACTAGCACCATAACTGCCTCCGCTATCTTCGGCACACTCTTCATTATCGATCGAATGATTATGCACCGCCGCCACCAATCGTTCCTCATTTGGATTTCTAGACGCGTCGAGGGGATTTATCTTCCATTTTGGAATTTTATCTTCTGGCCACATCTGAGAATTTTGTTGATTCATTTGTTTGTTCTCGTTCATTCCTTCCGGTGAATTTGACATATTTGAGAAACGAGTTTTGCTTATATTAAGAGCTTGTGCGTCTTTCGTTTCCTTGGTCATCAGAGATTTGTTGATGTCAGTGGTCAGCGATGGTTCATTCGGTGATTCCACTTGTTTTTCCTGCAAGAGACTTTTGTTGTGTCGAACCGGTTGCGTTTGGTCTAAACTTGTGTCTCTTTTTTCAAGTGTTGGCGGTGATTTGTTACTGACTACCCTTGAATATGACAACGAGGTTGGAGGCTGGGCAGTTTCCGGAGGCTGCACCAAACATTAAATGTCAGATAGATTATTGAAAGTTGTCGCAATTATTTCGAAAAGGTGAAATAATTACGTTATCGTCAGTGATATTGTGACTGGTCAAATTAGCCATGGTTTGCGATTCCTGTACAACTTTAAGAATAGCGCTCATATCCTTATCATTCATACCGTCTTCGTACATATTCATATCTGCAAATGAACATTTTTAATTATTATTCTTAACTAACGAACGACCAATTTATCAGTTTGTATCAATCCATGAGAGGATAATGACATACTCTTGAGTTCTTGGATCATCTTTTGCCTTTCGTTCTTTTGTCTTTTCTCGGACACTATGGATAAGAAAGGTTCTTTGCTTTCTCTAGATTGTGACATCTTTATGTAAAAGGAAACAAATACGTTTTTAAGATATTAAGATATTCCGCGTTTGTCACGCGGAAACTGGTGTGATTTCATATATTGAGCAATAAACGAAGTAACTCACCTTGTTTTATACGACTCCGAAGCATCTACAGTCTTTAATAAACTGTATACCCTAATTATCGAATTACACAAATTAATGTAAACAACTTTATCTAAAGTTAATCAATCATTAGCAATTGCGCCGCGCTTCAACTTCATCAACCACTCATCAACTCTCGGGAACTAGGGAGTAATGGGAGTAGCGACCAGCGACAAGGCACATTTTTTCTCTCGTTATATTTGCGATATTCGGTACACCGCTACACTCGCTACACCCGCTACAGTGTGCTCTAGCGCCTGTAGCGAATCACTGAAGCTTGTTATAACCGCCGGTAAAATAAATGAAACAAAGAGCGGAACGGCTACATAAAGTTGGCCAACCGAATTTAACTTTTTTCAGTTTTTTTTTTTACGAATCATTAGCTCGTCGTTTGATAACGTTTGATCGTTAAAAATAATCGTTTGATTGTTAATAGTTTTTTCACAACATCCAAATTATTTTCGCCAAGTCTGAGCTCCGTAAAGTTGGCCGACCGACTTTGACTTTTTCAACTTTTTGTTTTACGAATCGTTTGATCGCCGTTTGATACCGTTTGATCGTTAAATATAATCGTTTGATCGTTAATAGTTTTTTCACAAAATCGAAAAAAAAATTAAGTAAAGTAAGCCGTAAAGTTGGCCGACCGACTTTAACTTTTTTAACTTTTTTTTTTACGACTCGTTAGGCCGTCGTTTGGTGACGTTTGATCGTTAAAAAGAATCGTTTGATCGTTAATAGTTTGTTCACAAAATCCAATTTACTTTCGCCAAGCCTGGCCTAGTGACTTTTTACTGGTGAACGTTGGTACTTCCAGTTGTTATATTTTTCGACTTTTTGAACTCTTTCCTTTTGCTATCGTTTGATCGTTGTTTGATACTAACGTATGCCAGGTTTCATCGTTTGATCGTTGATAGTTTCTTGAAAAAACGCAATTTACTTTCTGTCAGTGCGACCTGAAGATGGAAATTCAAAATAGAGCATAAAGGTGCTGGCAACTTCCCCGACGCAGCTACGAGTCAGCTGTTTCAAACCCCCGTGAAGTTGGCCGGACAACTTGCACTTTATTAATTGACTTTTTTTTATATCGTTAGGTGGTCGTTAGGTAGTGTTAGGTAGTCTAATAAAAACGTTAGGTAGTCAATAGTTAAAAAAAAAAAAAATAATTAAAAATGTATGTGAAGTTGGCCGAAATTTTTTGTTTTTTCCTTTATTTATCTTTTCAAGCTGGTCAAATGATGTGTAATCGTTAGGTAGTCACGAATATATTAATTACAACTTTAGGTAGTCAACTAAATCCTTGCAAAAGCCAAAAAACAATTTTGAGAAACCTGCATGCGCGACGCATGCGTAAACGCCTGATGCACGACACATCCGACTTGATGCCCGACTTGTCAGGTGCAAACAAGAATCAAGACCATCGATGATCTGCTGTGCTTGCTGTGGGCTTGCTGTTTCTTCCTTAACGACGATTCAGGACCGTGCACTGCCATATAACGTATGAAATTTCCCTTATGCACTTGCACTCGGGCCACCGATGTGTCTTCTTCTGTGGAGGTGGTGGTTCGTAGGTTGGATTGTGATAGAGATTGCAATGCCTTTTCGACAATTGTTTCTGTCTGAAAGACTGATAACAGTGATCACACTGATATGACTCTTGATCCGTGTGTATAAGTGTGTGATTCTCGAGATGGCGTGCCGATATCGAAGTGTACGGGCAAAGATCGCAATTGTCAGTCAACTGGTTAAGTTCACACAGGTGCGCATTAGCCGTTGCGCATGCATTATTCGCAAGATTGTTTTTTGGATTTGCAAGGATATGGTTGACTGCCTAACGTTTTAATTAGTATATTCATGACCACCTAACGATTACGGATCATTTGAGCATCTTGAAAAGATAAATAAAGGGAAAAAAACATCTTTCGGCCAACTTCACACACATTTTTAATTATTTTTTTCTGAAAAAACTATTGACTACCTAACGTTTTAATTAGACTACCTACACTACCTAACGACCACCTAATGATATAAAAAAAGTCTATTAATAAAGTGCAAGTTGTCCGGCCAACTTCGCGGGGGTCTGTTTCAATACTGTTACGTCCCAATAACGTAGAGAGACAGAGTAGCTCTGTTGATAATTCGATGTGCGCGGGATTTTTTAATTGGTTTGCGCTATTCGGCTGAACGTGACCTCGCTGCCTGGGACTTACTGGCGCTCAATATATTAACTCAACGATTTTGGATTAATCGTCGAGGTTGATTCCTCTTCGAAGACGTTTAGTTTGATGATTGTTTTCCCAAACTTCTCGATGTTGATCCGTGAGAGTGAGTTTGTTGGGAAAAATATTAATTGCAACACCAACAACGCAATTACACTTAACAAAAACTAATACTTTATTTAACTTTTGAAATTACAACTCAGAGATTTGTACTTCGTATAGTTTTGTAATGAGACTTGGATTTTACTCCCTTGAGATACTATTCGATTCAAGGTTGAAGATATTCTGTTTTTTTCTCTAAAAAAGGTTATCCATTTTGCTTCGGTTTGGGAGGAGTTACAAAAATTGGGTTGACTCGATTGGTCTGATTTCTAGCGAGACTGTTCGTTTTTCTGTGGAGGGGGTGTCTCAGTCACACGGGGGTGGCTTGAAAACATCCCTTCGTGGACGACGTTCGTAAGAAAGAAAATGTAGTTTTAAATTTATAGTTTGGAGAATTTTACAGAGTTTGTTTTATGACTAAGTTTCGAGTGGCGATATCGCACAAGACGTTTCTTAAAATTAAATATGAGTAAGAAAGATTGTCGGGCTGGATATTTGTAACTTAAAGTATGCCCTACACTTAAGAGTAAATACTATCGCTCTTCGTTAAGGGTTTATTCTTGGAAGGATGTGTATAGAAGGGATGTTCGTTCCTTGGGAGAATGTTTGGGAAGATATGGAATGTGCCTTGTTATATTGCGTGACTGCTTACATAAATAGATTGAGTTTGGTCTTTCAAATGTTTGGGAGATAATGTAGGAATGTTTCTGGAAAATCATAGTTTCGTAACTGAAGCACGAATAATTGTTGTTTCTTAAATGTAACTTAATAAATGAAATAATAAGATGATAATAAGAATAAAAGATATACATAGTATTTGAATTTTACTGGCAGGCTGCATTGTTTCGGAGGTAGGCAAGATGATAATCTAATTTATCGACCGGAGATGTGCGTCGCCCATGCTGGGACGTAACAACTACGCGGACGAAAATTCTGAAAAAAGAGACTTATTTTATTATAAAGAATGTTATCCATGAAATTCATGGTGTGTGTCATTTCCTATTTTGACTGTGGAAACGACTTAAGCGTTAAACGACTAACTAATCTTTTCAGAAATAGTTGTACATAGATTACTTTTCGACAGTCTATGGCCAATTTCTTCACCGCCTGCGGATAAGTTCCGCAAAACTTTATCCGGAAGATATCGCTTAGAATTGGTTTTCTTCACCTCTGGTTATTAGTTGCTATCCGACGGATAAACTTAACGCCCAGATATATATCTACTTAAATACATACTCCGACGAGTGTTTTGTTTGTTGTCCATTATTAATGTAATTACGGATCAAGATCATTGACACCGATGATTTAAAAAAAGTGTCGAAGTCCGTTCTAGGGTAATTCTACTACCTCTTGTGCGGTACTTGGGTAGTATCCAAATATGTCGCTATCCTCGATAGACCCGACAACATATGTAACCGGAGGTTTCCGTCAAGGAATCAAATTTGTATTTATGTGCTGGATAACTTTATCCGGGAGATAGCTATCGGGAGATGTGAAAAAATTAGCTTAACTTTAATGTTGCGTGCACACCGGCAAATAGGGCGTTCGCGGCCGTTGGGGTACATCGACAAAAATTCAGACCAAATCTCAACACGGGCTTTGTGCATGTCTAGTAAATTTTAGTTTTGGCTATAACCCCATTTAATTTGAAAGCCAGTGATTAACTTTCTATTTATGCCCGGTCGTCTCTATTTTCTGACCACGGCCTGCCTGCATTATCCTCTCCTGTTCACCAGTTTCGCTGTGTAGTTTTCCCCTAGACCACAAAGTAAGCACTGTACAAGATCAGCACTCGATTACGATTTTCGGTTTCCTTGAGTTGCCATCGCATTCATCATATACAAAACCCATCTTCGTATAAAATAATTGTTTTGGGCGTTCTTTGAAATTGCCTTGTCCCTTGGCCCGTTTATTTTGAGGCAATATAACGATGCCTTTTTGAAAACTCTACAATTCCCGCGTTTTCACGTTA
This sequence comes from Netelia virgata, assembly GCA_951802705.1. Taxonomy (NCBI): domain Eukaryota; kingdom Metazoa; phylum Arthropoda; class Insecta; order Hymenoptera; family Ichneumonidae; genus Netelia; species Netelia virgata. Next base: position 22,011,349 of record OX637865.1, read on the forward strand.
CTATTTTCCGTCGTATGGACTTACATATAGATATAGAGCCGCATCGCATATTAGAGTCGCGGCAAACGCTCGACTGCCTCGACGGAATACATATCGCGTGTTCTTGGAGTACAAAGAACAATATACTTTCACCGATCACCGTTGAGACATTACAATGTCGAAACAAAATTCATTGTTCAAATATTTCACGTCGCCGAAGGTTGGTGAACAAACGAAATTTGCACAAACATCCGATACCAAGGCCAAAAAGGCTGCTAAATCAAAACCTTCTACCCCGAAAAGTGGATCCAAACGAGCGAAGGATAAGGGTACGTAACTTGAACTTACATTCGTTGTTTCGTTCGAATAACGTACAGTGGTAAACGTATTAATATAGACGAGTATGCCACAATTTCATGTTATTATTTTATACATGTAATAAGAACGAAAGAAATCTAATTTATTAGTCATGCAATTGTGTCTAAGTGTCCTTGAGGGTATGGATCAATCTCTGAACGAAGAAAAAAGGTCGAACAAAGGCGTGTTTGAGGCCAGTTTTAGATGATAACAGACAGATAAAAATATTATGATTGTCAGAAACATTGTGAGTAAACAGGCTCCTCACGTTATTAACAGGCTTCATTTATCATACAAAATTCTTCATATAACCGTATCTTGAATTAGTATATTTGTGACAGATGAGCCCTTTCATCTGCTTCCGCAGGCGAAGGCTCAATTTTTATGCACTTCTAACTGAAAATCACAATGGATCAATGAGCAAACAATAGCCGGAGATCGTCCGGCTATTGTTTGAAGTCTTAACATTATTTCGATGTGTATTTGTATTTGTAATTTCAAAAGATTAAATGTTGTCAAATTACACCATCAGCATTTTTTATTCTCACTTGATTCATGAAGAACGTGTACCAAAATAAATTCGGCGTCACAGAATAACGCTGAATTTTCGAAAATTTTGAAATTCTCTTAATGCTGTGGTTAATCGGTTCTTCCGAGCTTAAGCTTGGTGTTAATTTGTAGGAAATTCTGTGTCTATCTAACTCGGTTGCTCTGTAACTCTAATATCGGTAATAATTCTTGTCTCTATAATTGAGAATACCCTAAAGCTAAAGTAAGTACTCTTTTTTGGAACATCGTAAAATTGAATAATAAATCTAAACCCATTGGAATCTTCTGCAAATTCAATATTAACAATGCCTAAGGTTGACAGATTATGACGCGAATGTTGGCATAGGGAAAGTGTTTGAGAGTTATCCAACGTGTATCCAAAGTTTGAGTACGTGCGACATTAAAATTTTTAAAATGTGAAAGACAAATATATAAAGTTTAAAAATTTATTCACGTATTTCTTAAACATCCAAAATTTGAATACTGTACGATATATATATGCGAAATGATCTATTATTTTGGATTTTGAGTTTTATTTCATGATAGAAAACGATTATCTATTCTGTCCGCTTATTTCAAAAGCGTTGTTGCGGTGGGTAATTAGGATTTTTTTTGTATTAGCAAAAGAAACGCCGATCGAGACTTGGTATATTAATTTTCATATATTTTAATTAGTCGAAGTTGTCAAGGAAAAAGATGTTACGCCCAAGAGGAAGAGACCTTTAAAAGAAAGAAATGGAGACGAGCAAATTGAAACAACAAAGCCTAAGAGGAGGAGGATCATTATACCAGATGATAGTGACCTTGAAGATAGTGAAGACGAGTATAAACCACGTAATTCTATCGGTCCTTTTTTTTTTATTAGAGCACAAAATTTCACAGAAACTGATTAAAAACGTCTACACTTACTTACAAATATTTACTATACGATAGAATCATCTGATGCATCTTCGGAGTCTGAATCAGAGGTTGCACAGTCCGATGAGGAAAGCCCCCCCCAGGTAAACTGGCTGTGATAGAATTGATATTTGTAACTGGTTATATGATGCGTAATTAAACATGTTTTGTTTTTAGAAAAAGGGAAAACGATCACAAAATACTACTAAGGAAACAGCCTCGAATAAGAAACTAAAGGCTGAAAATGGGGTTTGTATTATCATGATAACGGTCATGGCAAAACTCGAGACAGAGAGACAGTGAGTTCATATAATACATAACAATATAATATTTCATTGTTTCAGAGTTCACGAGATGTGAAATCAAGCAGTGTACAGATATCGGTAGGAGTTACAGGGCCAGCATCCGGTGCCGATTCGTGGCCCCATCTCCACTACGACTTTCTCAGGCCTGATAAAATAAAAGATATAAATAAGCGAGCATCTACCAATCTAAATTATGATCCCACAACTTTGTATGTACCCATAGACTTTCTCAGCAATCAGACCCCGGTTAGTACTCTGTAACATCATCGGGAATTGTCCCAACAATGCATGAGGATTTAATTCAACGCCACAGGAAAAGTTCAATCTTCTTCAATTTATAACTTCCATTTTCATTGCCAACTATTTACTTACTCATATGGTTTTCACTTCTAGGCAATGCGGCAATGGTGGGAGTTAAAGAGTAAACATTGGGACTGTGTCCTGTTCTTCAAAGTCGGGAAGTTTTACGAGCTGTATCACATGGACGCGGTAATAAGTGTAAATGTTCTTGGTATCTCGTATATGAAGGTGAGCAATGGACATACAAGCAATTCCGGAGATGGCAAATTTAATGTTGATGCGTAATTTAACCGGTTTGTTTGTTTTTTCTTGGTAGGGTGAATTTGCCCACTCGGGCTTCCCAGAGATCGCTTACGGTCGCTTTTCCGTAAATCTCATTGAACGTGGTTACAAAGTAGCTCGCGTCGAACAAACTGAGACTCCTGATATGGCGAACGAACGTTGCCGAAAAGGTTCGAATATTCTTTCTATTTTAAGCGATTTATCGTACGGATATCGTAAGCATGGAATCGATCGATGGATTTAGTAATTTTCTTGTTTCATCACCAGCGACGAAAGCGACGAAGTTTGACAAGGTCGTCAGGCGAGAGATATGCCAAGTAAGCACACGCGGTACACGAGTGTTCACTGCACAAGATTCGGAAACCGTGGCACCGAACTCGAGTTATCTTATGTCCTTGGTCGAGAAGCGCCAGTCCGAGGACACATTGCCTTCTTATGGCGTCTGTTTCTTGGATACGACCATCGGTGAATTTCATCTTGGCCAGTTTGAAGATGATCGGTGCAACTCCCGGCTACTCACGGTTTTCTCACATCACCCACCTGCTCAAGTAGTCTATGAACGAGGCAACTTATCTCAGAATACGATGAAGATTCTTAATAGCATGCTAACTGCCTCCATGAAAGAGCCTCTCCAAAAAGAGGTGCAATTTTGGTCCGCAGCAACAACTCTCAAGGTAAATATTCTTTAATATTTTCTATGTAAGTGATGAGAATATTAAATCTTTTTCGTTTACAACAAATTTAAGAATCTCCACGAAGGTGGATACTTTAAGAGCAACACTAGTGGCGAATTTGTCTGGCCAGAAGGCTTAAAGCCGTACCTCAGCCAAGGTTTGTCGTCATTTCTCTTTGGATATATATTTTTTAAACAGAGTTCGGTATTTAATTGCAAAGAGGAATTTGTAAACAAAAAAAAAACAGGTGATCCTCTGGGTCTTACACCGGCAGAGGACGCAGAACTTGCCGTCAATGCTCTTGGTGGTTGTGTCTATCTGTTGAAAAATTACCTGCTCGATCTGCAGTTACTGATGCAAAATCGTTTCCGGGCTTATGTACCACCGGATCAAGCAAGCCAAGTAGTTAAAGCAGGATCAAAGCTCCCAGCGAATATGGTGTTGGATGCCATTACAATCAACAATCTGAAAATATTCGGCGGCGAAGGTTCGCTCATCGAGACCCTGGATCACTGCGGTACAGCCTTTGGCAAACGGTCAGGCATATTGCATTGGCGTATTGCTCGATGACCCCGGTAAATTCTGGAACCACATATAATGTTTTCATACGTTTTCACACTATTAGATTATTGCACGAATGGATCTGTAGACCAAGCTGCCAGAAGTCCATTATAAGAGAGCGCCAGGCGGCAATTGCAGAATTATTGGATCGTCCTGATGTCGTCCAAAAAGTTCGCGGCCTGTTGGAAACTCTTCCTGATCTGGAAAGACTTTTGAGCAAGTTCGTGCATGTCTCTGCAATTAAAGGAGAGACGATTTACTATTATTATTATTATTACTATTGTTATTATACGTTATTCGAAAGTAATTCGGACTGACGAATATTTTTACTTTATTTATTATATTTTTCCAAAGGATTCATTCATATGGAAACGCGTTGAAAGCCGGGGATCATCCGGATTCACGTGCGATTATGTTTGAGGGGGATACTTACTCCAAAAGAAAAATCATTGATTTCATCAGCGCATTGGCAGGATTCGAGACTACACTACAAATCGTCGAGTTGTTCGAAGGTGTGCGATGATAAAAGATTACCAATGATAAAAACGACCGTTCTCATTCGATCTTACTTATGTTAGACTACTGTAACATGTGTCGTTCATTTGTTCAGAGTTTAGCAGTGATTTGATGATTCTATGCACGAAATTGGCACCAAACGGTGATTTTCCAGACTTGCAGGACACTCTTGAATTTTTTAAGGTACGTATAAATAGGATGAAAAAGGGGTTCAAGATAATGTTCGTAATTGGGCAAAGACAATTGGAGCCATTTCTTATACACAGGTAGCGTTCAACCATGAAGAAGCTAAGAAAAAAGGATGTATCATACCGAAACATGGGATGGATAGCGAGTACGACTCAGTTTCCATGGAGATCGAGGATATATCCAAAGATGCGAAAGAATATGTCGAACGTGAGATAAAGCACTTTGGCGTTAAAGTTTGTCTCTTCGGAACCGATAAAAAACGCTATCAGATCGAGGTACCTGATAGTCAGACGAAAAAAGCCGGGCCAGGGCACAAGCTGCAGTCACAGCGAAAAGGATTTAAGCGTTATTACACGTCCGAGGGCGAGGAACTTCTGACGAGACAGATAAACGCCGAAGAACATCGCAATAGAGTCCTCAAGGATCTTAATCGGCGTATATTCGAAAAATTTAGCGAGAAATGCGATTTGTGGAGTGTAGCGGTTTATCGAATCGCGATTATCGATGTACTGATTTCACTTGCCGAGTACGCACGTTGCGGTGATAGGTGCGTGCCCGAAATCATCGAGGGTGATAAGGTAAAACATGTTCGTTACACGATCTATTGTTAAACGCTGTTTTCAATAATGTTCTCCAAAACCAACCTTATATATCTCGTAAAATCGCTGAGCAGATATTTACGGAGATCAGAGAGGGCAAGCATCCTTGCATCATCAGCGGAAATTTCGTGCCCAACGACACACTTCTAGCAACCGATGGAACTGCATCTCTTGTCATCCTCACCGGCCCTAATATGGGCGGAAAGTCGACGCTCATGCGACAAGTCGGTCTCCTCACGGTTATGAGTCAAATGGTAAGAATTTATTGTTCATAATTGTAAGTATCAATTTATGGAAAACACATCGTTCTGTACCGGCGTTGTCGAATCAAACCGTAAACAAACGATTATTGAAACGATATATCTTTGAAATAGGCTACGAAAATGGCTTGGGGAAAAACGGAAATCGCGTTTTTTTCTCAGAGGAAGTACATAATTTCAATCATTATTCAATATCTGACCAACTCAATTAATTATAAGACTCGAGTAAAAATAATTTGCTATAGTTCTTTCATCATTAATTTACAATTTCATTCAAGTTCAAATGGTTTAAGTCTCAGGTGGTAAATCATTGGTCCTTAGCAAATTTAAGCGTTTGAGCAGCGATTTTTTTAAATTGTCACCCGCACCATCGATCGCTATTTACGAACTTTCTCGTGAGTGATAATGCGAATATTCAACACCGAACAAAAACTTATGATGTGATGACTCATTCATTGTCAAACGATGCAAAAACAATTGCACTGCTTTCCATCGATAAATTTGATATCAGTATGATATATATATAGGAAATAAGGATAACGATCCTCGGCACAGACACAAATCATTCTTATAATTAGAAATAAATGGTTGGCCAATGATTAAACGTGCCGCGGTTCTTACAGCATTTTCCAATTCATACAGCAAAATTATTGTGGGCATTCAGTTAGTTATCAAGTTATTTCCTGACAAAAATGTATGGAACGTTCTTGAGCACGACTGACATTGTCAATCTCTCCCACTACCGATTAATTCGAGATCGATGCGATTGGTAACAACTGTGTTGATATTTGATAACAGGGCTGCCACGTGCCAGCGAGCACTTGCCGGTTTGCTCTGACAGACAGGATTTTTACGAGACTCGGGGCGACCGACGACATTCTCGCTGGACAAAGTACATTTTTGGTAGAACTAAGCGAGACCGCAACGATTCTCCAACATGCAACCCCTCATTCTCTGATTTTGCTCGATGAACTTGGACGTGGTACATCGACTTATGATGGTACTGCTATCGCTGCAGCTGTCGTCGATGCGCTTACCAAGCTCAAGTGCCGCACGTTGTTCTCGACGCATTATCACTCTCTGGTCGAAGATTATAAGACGAGCGAGGATGTCAGCTTGGCTCACATGGTCAGAACACAAAGAATTCGCCAGTCGATCCTAATTTCTTTGGGTTTGGGGATCGGTGTAAAAGATATTTATATTTTGTCTTTCGCAGGCCTGCATGGTCGAGACCGACGAAGAAGAGGAAATATCCGAGGAGACGGTGACTTTCTTGTACAAGTTGAGCCAGGGAGCCTGTCCAAAATCCTATGGATTTAATGCTGCTCGCCTTGCTGGAGTACCGCCGAATATCACAAAGCGAGCTCACGAAATCGCGATGAAACTCGAGAAGGAGTCTAATTATAAGCACGCATTTATCGCTCTTTGTAATCTTGGAGAAGCTTCCGCCAAAAGTCTCATCCAAGCGTTTTGAGTTTCCCCACAATGGTTTATTCATTCTTTTTTCCTTTAACGTTACGTTGATTAATCCCGCGCAGGACGCCGTAGTTTACCTCGTACCCGTTAATATTTATGTGCCAAACTTTGTTATTTATGTCATCGAACAATATTCACTCGCCGAAGGCGGCTGGATCACAACCGTTGCCCTTTAGTATTATCCAAAAACAAATATGTTTGTCATTGAATCGATCGCTGTTGATATTTTTTTGTACCTTCGTTTTTACATGTACTTTTTTTGTAGATCACAAGTCTGAAATAATGTTGCACTGTCACCTGATAATAAAGTACGACGTTTGAAAGCATATAACCGACGGTTCGATTCAAATTGATTGTGAATCCTGTATTTCCTGAAAACGGATAAGTTACAAAAGAGACACGTCCAATGTTGCTTACAAAATTTTATTAATTGCCAGAGTACAAAAGGAGGATAATCACGACTAATGCGATGCGTTACAGAGTCATCCGATATAACTCGCATCAAAGAATGACGGATTATTTTTGTAAAAAAAAAAACGCGTGATACATACACGCGAGTTTATGAATATGTATGTATGTTTTTCTTTTCTTTTTCGTTTCGTTAAATATAGTTGTTATTATAGGACTTGGTGGTGAAATAAATAGGTTCGTTATGCCGGATGAAAATTAAGACAAAAATAAAAGCAGGCAATGAGTATCGATCGTAAAATCAAATCATTATTTTCGCGCGGGAGGCGATACGCATCGACAAATAGATACGAAACAATGACGCGTATGAACAATAAAAAAAATACGTTAAATTTGCGGTCAATATGCAATATTGTGCAATTCAAGAAACGAAGCAAAAAAAAATCAATTTCGGTCGAGCTTAGAGGAACATTTCTGTTTTGTCATAATATCAAGTGCATCGTCGTTCTCATTCTTCCATTCTTCCGAAATTAGCGAAGGGTGTGTACATGCGTGTACGTTGCGCGTGTATTTTGTGTGAGTGAATGAGAGAGGCACGGAATTAAGAAAGCACTTATTATTCGCAATGGTGATGCACGTTTTTATTATTATTATTATTATTGTTGTGGTTGTTGTTATTAATAATCTCGAAAAACACAGACTACCTAATGTACAATTCCGATACGTCCGGGCATCAAGGAAAGCCCGTGTCTGCCTGCCGAGTAACGTATACTCGATATTTTCATTCGTTCCAGACCGCGAAATTGTTCGGTTCGACCTGCGACTCGAGAAAAGAAGAAAGAAGAATTAGCGTTTTTTTTTCCTTTGAAAATTTTCCTTGTGTTGTATCTCAGTGACACGCGAGGCTGTCTAACGACGCTCGAAACGAGAGAACTTTCACACTGACGGTTATTTTTTCTCGTCCACAGGATCGCGAAGTTAATGGCGAAAAAAGGAAAACAAAACTAAGACAATATTCGTGTCGCAGTGAGGATCGAAACGATTTCGATTTCTGGAAGTATCGACGCGGCCGATAGCAAATTTGGAGTGAATAATTTTTTTTTTCTTCTCTCCTTATCGATGTTTAAAGGATGTCGGGGATAGGAGAAAGAACGTTTGGGAGGTTTTTTTAGGTATGGGTTTGGGTTGATTGGTTTTTTTTTTCGTTTCTTTTTCTTTTCTCTGAGCAGAGATGGCTGATCGTCGTGGGCGCGTTTACCACAGTCCGGAAGAGTAGCCACCAGGTGGCACACGAGTGCGCGATTGTTGGCCTTTGGTCGAGCCAGCCGGCGATGTATCGTTCGATTTATCAGAGCCGTTCATGCTCGAGGCTGAGCCACCGTTCGGCACGTGTGTGACGTTGTTCTGGACATCCGCTGTGTAGCCAGCTCCAGTCACTGGATTACCGTCTGTAGAAAAGAAACAAACTTAACAAAGTTGTGGTATTTCTTCCGAGATGGAAACGCAAATATACGAGGGGTTCTTTTTCGACGGCGCACGAGCAGAATTAAACGGTTCCATGATTCTTTTCTTTATCCTTACGGACGCGTTCGGGACAAAAAAGTCTATCCACTATTTTTTTTTACAATTATTACTCATATTCGAAAAATATTTAATACGTGATTTTATTTACTTACAATATACCTACCCGTTACTAATCTAGAGCAAAAGGAGGTTAACAAGTGGAGGATTTTGAGGAAGCCTGTACAAATACGATTACAGTGTAAGAAAATAACAACGATATAGAAACAAAAAAAACACCACGCACGCAACACACACATACAACATAAAAGAAAAGTCGAACTGCGCGTAGCTTCACATTGTACAATTCCCTTCGTACAAGGTTCCACAACTCTCCTGGTACAGAATAAAATTCCTAAATAAAGTAAAATATATATGGGTAAGAATTTACGTGGGTTGGACCATGGAATTGGGCGGATGGATGGCCAAAACAAAAAGAAAACGAAATTGGTGACGTGGGTATCGGTTATAAAATCAGGAAATAACGAATGACCAAAGTTCGTTCACTCCGCGTCTCGCGTGATAAAAGCGATTGACATCGGTGATTCCCAATCAAAAGTTTGATACCGCAGGATCAACGAACCTTGCGTGTATTCCGAAGCACGCAGCTACGCGGGTTGTAACCTCGAGAAACGAGAAAGATCGAAAGGTCGACACTCTGTGAACTCGGCGGTGAAGGTGCCGAGTAAGTAAAAAATCAATAATACGTTCCACGCCACGAATTTACCTTGTTCTCGAGCTCGAAGCCCCGACCGACCAACGTTCGTTCTTAATCGGTGCGAATTTATCAATCGATCGATTTGACGAATCCTGCACATCACAATTCATGTAATATGGTCGACTGTCCGATAGGTCAAAGTGACGAGTGGGTCATTCGTTAAATACGGAGAAACATTTAAAAAAGAAATCAAAGGAAGATCGATCGAAGAGCGCAAAGAGGAAAGTCGAACGAACGTAAATGACAAGGATTGTGTTGGGTGATTGCTTAAATAGGGAAAACGTTACCTCTACTCTTTCGTGCGCTGCGCCTCAACGGCGTCACGTAAACTCCGTCTCCGGTAACCGGGTTGCGTGGCATGCAGGAAGATCCACCTGCAGACGTCGCAGGACAGGACGATCCGGCACCAATACCCAACAAAGCCGAACAAATTCACCCATGCATCGGACACAAACGCAAATCGCTAATGCGATTTTTCAATGGCTATTGTGTTTATAGTGTTACGTATCGCGTCTTACGAATGAAATCGATCGTTCGATACGCGATTTTTACTCGAACAAATAAATCAGGATTTGTTTGCAATATGGACCGAATGAATTTCGTTTTATTCTTTTTTTTTTTAATTTACATTACACATTTATATGCAAACATTGGAAATAAGCACAATTTCGAATTAATACAAGATTCTATTTATTTTTTTTACAATTATAACTTTGGTTGATTTTTAAATGGTTATTATTATTATTATTGTTATTATCATCATCATAATCATCGTTGATTCGAACGAATGCTTTCATCATATCAAATGTGGCGGTAATTATACGTTTTCAGAAATGATTAAAGGAAGCTCGATAGACTTGAAAGTATGTCCGCTGATTTCCGATTCATTCGTGAGACGCGAAAAAGTTGGGAAAGGCTGAAAATAATGCTTCGACAAGATGAGAAATGAAATTAATGATTCTATTAGCTTTGCCATTTGGAACGTCCAATCGTTATTCCGATCCATAAAAAGAAGAATGCAAGATTGTACCAAGGCCACAAAGAAGCTCGAGTCAATCGTGGCATGATTCTACAAATAAAATGAACCAAACTTTGACAAACGGTAAATTACCCAACGGTCGCGTAGAAATATAAGTTACTAGGTTGAATTCGTTTCGCCAGCTGATACAGCAGCAGCACGCATAAAGAGGAAGGAACAATCAAACAAAAGGACGAAACAAAATTGCACAAGCGAGGATGATTTACGAGATTATAAGCACATCTGACAAACGTCGATCAAACGCAATAAAAAACAAAACAAACAAAAACACACAAGAACAAAAGCGAGATTGGTGCAACAGTGAAATGCCGAGTAAATGAAAAAAAAAGTAGAAAATGCAGTTGATTAATAAAGAAGCAATTACGATGTAACATTCGACTCAAAATATGTGTTTCGTTACGTGATAAACAGGCCCTACGTTTGTAGCTTCGCGACATGACCGAATCGGACGAAATGAAGAACATTCCCCGCGATGAGAATTCAAATAAACGCGAATGTCGTGCTGAATTAAACGATAATGAAAAAAAAAGTAAAACAAAAAAGAAAGAAAAATACTATGCATTGGCAATATACGGTTGCGTCAATGTACATTTCGCCAGTGGTGATCTATTCTCAAGAGCGTATGTAGGACGAGTAAAAAAGAATGGAAAACACAGATGTATAATACGGGAATGTGTTTAAGAGTGTCATGTTTTCAACTACGTGTGTCTTTCTCTCTCTCTCTCTCTCCTCCTCTCTCTCAATTTTTGGTTGCACACTTACGAAATCGTTTGGTTCTCCTAAAAGCTGCTTGCGAATAGTTAACAATGGCACAATTCGACGTATGACAATTGAAACAAGTTACAATATTAAAGACGGGGTTTCTTCGAAAACTTTTATAAAACGATAACGTCCTATCGACGTAAAATCTCATATATAAAATAATTTCGACACGTGACTCGAATCCTTCGAACAAGTTTGACGCATATCGAGATAAAAGGAAACAAAATTGATCGAAAGAATGAATGAAAAAGCATCGGAAAAATTATCGAGAGCCTGCGAAAAATGTACACATATTTTAAGATAGCGAATCTTGTCATCTCGCGGAACGCACGTTTCTTTTTTTCATTTTTGGTGTTAAGAGAAAAGTGAACGAGAAAAAAAACGTACGATTTTGATTACCTGTTATAACGTTAGAGTTATCGTTTCCGTTGATAATGGTTGTGCCGTTGACGTCGGCATGGTGGCCGTTCGAAGATACGCTCTTTTCGTTACAAGAGTCAGCGAGACTCTCGCCACTGAGTGATATATTGCTGCGCGTGTGATTTTTCATATTTTGGGTGGATGGGACATCGGGAGGGCCAAACAAACGTTTGTACGAGTCATTACCGGGCTTGTTTCCACGTGGTGAATCGGGACTTGTCGTTCCGGTGCTCGACCCGTTGTTCTTTGGTGCTCCATCACCGAATAGCGCCGAACCGAGCTGTGACTGATTGTGATTTTTCACGCGACGCGGGCTTGTTTCCTCTGGTGCTGCGCCGAAAATGTCGCTGCTTCCACCACCGGGAGGCTTCAAGACTCTGCAAACATGCCAGAATAATAGAGGGCGAACATTAATTAACTATCAACATTTCGAGTTCGTTTAGAATTGTGAAAATGAGGTAGGTATGCTCGCAGTTGTGCGAAAATCAGAAAAGTTCGTTCGGTATTAGATAGGTGCTTACAGTGGGTAGCCAAATTATTATACTCAAACTCGGATTTTGAGTAGTGATGTTTGAAAGACTGTATCTTAGTGAAAAGTGGTCGTATCAAGATAAACATAAAAGCATTTTGAAGCTCCAAGATTCTAGTTTGGAGATCTTCTAGCCAACAACTTTAATGAGCTACGGTTACTACGCAATTAGACCGGGAGCCTGCCCATAACACTTTTTTTGTGTCTCATTTGTTCACATTCAACACAACATGAACTACCCTGATTCTACCTTCCAGTGCACGAAGGTCGGTTTGCCGATCATAAATCGTGGACCACAAGGTGGGGGCCGCGTCGGTGAAGTTGTATTCACAAATGCGAGATCTCGAATTATTACCTATCGTTCGGCGTATGTCGCAAATCACTGATATTGAAAAAAAAGTATGGGCGGACGACATTGCCGAACGTGTAGCGTGGATATGAAGCGCAGTGGCGCGGTTTATTGTTGTTACAAATTGTTAAAGAAAAAATTATCATTTCTCCATGTTCGGCATTTTGTTAATTCAACATATTTGCTGGAGCACGAGACAATATTATTGCCGAATATTTTTGTTGGACCGGGGCCAGTCACACACGTGACTTAAGGGTGTAGAGTAGGTGTGTATCATATACATATTAATGTTCGACATTGATTTTATATTATTTATCAAATACAAGGAAAGTATAGAAAATACACGCCGAATAAATTAATTTGGTATTGTGACCTTCGTAGATGAAAACAAAATCATAAATAACAAAATTGGTCGCTTATTCCGTTATACATATTGCAAAATTATTTATCATGCTCTTGGGAGGGGGGGGGGGGGGAGTACCATTATTACGTCTGTTATACTAATATTAATCATAAAACACGATTGCCGAATGGTAACAAATAATATTGTTAATTAAAATTGGATTTTAACGTCTTTCAAACATCACTAACAAAATTCAACTTTGAGTATACTAATTTGGCCATCCACGGTAGTTCCGAGCGTCAAATACAAATTTTGAGTACTTATTAGTACTGAGTATTGAGTTCAAAGTATTAACTATCAAGTATTAGACATCAATTACCAAGTACCAAATATTCAGTATAAATACTAAGTCTCAAGTGCCAAGTCCTCAGTACCGGGTACATAGCGCTAATCTTGAAATACTTACAATTAGTAGTACCGTCTCCTGGGATAGTTCAACATTGTGCAAAATGTAAAGTATCAGGTACTGAATATTAACAATAAGCGTAAAGAGTACGCGAGAGCTGATGTAATTACTAACAGTAACCGGTGCTCCGGGTACCCAAAAACCAGTAGCGAATTCGTATTAACGGAAAAAAATACTTAGCAATCGAGGTATTGTCCCCGGCTAGTCGTTCGCTCAGAATCAATTACGCGACGCGGATAGGGTATGCACACATGTTTCATAAATGGACACTCGCTTGACGGGACATCATTAGCAACTAGCAAACACCTCCACGGCATCCTCGATTATTGTACAGTTTATAATAAGCCTTAGATATAAGCATACCCGATATGAGAGAACAAAAAGGGACACGGGTGTGCGCCTCGTGACATATTGTACCGAGGTAAAACGGTGGGACGCGTGCCGCAAATAACACCCCTACGGCAATTAGAGGTCCCCCGCGACGTGATGGTTCCTCTGTGCGTTCCAATGTCCCTCTTCGTTAATTAGGATGCAAACGAGCGGGCGCGTCAGATCGTTAACTCCCCGGGATTGACAAAAGCTGATCATCCCAATTAGAGGGCACGAGCGTAACGGAAAATTGCGTGTACGAGTGTACGCTCTTTCCGTGAATTGATTATGATGAGATTAAGGCGGGTAACGACGCTGAAATTGTTTATTCCATTTTTTTTTCATAATAAACTTTGAAATGTTACGAACAATCTAAGCTGTAGTTAGTATTTTAAATCGCAAAATTGTCGAAGTTACAGGTATTTTTCGGTAGGAAGGTCGAGCCGCTGCGAGTCGTCAGTCGCGCGGTTCAATCAGTGTATACGACTTAAAAAATCACGAAATTAACCCGCCAAGCATGTAGACCTTCACGTACATTGAAGGTAGGACTCACAAAAAACCGCAACGTTAGCCGAATAATTGCACATTTACTTTCTTTTGTTGAAACTATATTTTTCGAACTGAAACCAACGATATCTCGTAAACTATCGGTCTGATAGCTGTGAAATTTGTATACAATACTTTTTTAAATGCATTATCTAAAGTGTAGCATAAAATTTTTGAGATAACTTCATTGGTTTTTTTATTGACATTTTTTCTCGTGAAATTACGGTGAAAAATACATTTTTTTTCTTCGGCTCACCATAATTTTCCCAATGGTCGGGAAAAAAATTGCTACGCTACATTGGGGCGACACTATCGACGATTAAGCTATTTTTTTTGGAGAAATTGGAGTACGAGAATTAATTTGTTATTTTTATATTCTATATATATTGTTTCAGAATGTTTAAAAATTCTTTTGAGCGCAGCGATTAATGCTTGAATTCGTGATTTTTATTTTCCGGACAAATTCAGGTATAGACAAATTGCGCCAATCTTTTGAAATGCGACAATTAGACAAAAATCAACTGTCATTTACTGTATGGTCGCGTTCAAGATTCATTTTAGAAGATTGATAGTGTAGAAGTCGGTATTAGTATATATATATATATATAGAGAGAGAGAGATAAGGAGATAGAAATAGCTTGGAGGGCCATGTTTGTGCGTGGCCCTCCAAGCGTCGATTCGCCGAACGAGCAGGAATAAAGGAACACAAGCTATCACATTGTGTATTTCCTAATTTTACTGCTGTCCCTCTCCTGTACGCAAAGGGTACACGTGCAATAGATAGTGATAAACCTATGGATGGAAATAATAAATGGTGTGTTCCTACATCATGATGCATTTAAGGGTTAAAGATTTTCGAAAATTGTTTCGTGCATTTTTCATTGCGATGTGTAAATTTTTATTTTAATTCAGCAACGAATCTCCGCGTAAATAAAACAGTTTCGCACGATATGTCAACGTTTCTTCCTCGGACACTATTATTTTGTCCATCTGCGTTTTGCAATTTTACAAAAGAGTCGAGGTATAAAAAGGTTTATTCGATACACTTCGAGCCAAGGGTTTGAAAAATTCTCGAAGTAAGGACGCGGTCGACCGACCGGGCGTGTTCATTTTTTCTTCTGATTCTTAATTGCCTCGAAGGCGATGCCGCGTCTCTCGTTACGTTATATTGACGAGCCGTCGCTCGGTCGGGGTCGCGGATGCAAAATAACGAGGATATAATCAAACGAACGTAGGATGTGTGGAATCAATTTTTCTTTCGTGAGAAAGACGAGACAGGATGGGTGTGTCCCGGCGATCAAGTCTATAATAATATACAGGGTGTGTAACAAGTCCGAAACCTTATGGTATTTGGCGGGGGCTGGCGGTGCCAGGAATTCACGTGCCAAGTTCGCAGGATTGATCCGGGATAGTTTTCAAATGAGAGACGATCGAAGTTGTTGAATCGGAGAACTGGAATTGGCCATGCTCGAACGCGGTCAGACTGGAGACTATCGAATATCGTCCGGACTTTGGTCGCTCACTGCCATATCACGAGGAATGCGACGACCGATATCCTTTTAAATTTCGAATACGCGTTATTACTATTCTCTTGACTCGTTCGAACGCAGCCTATTCCAGGTCTCCGATTTGACAACTTATTGTTAGATCTTCTCTTATATAAAAATTATGGTGAATTGACCGTGCGGACTTGGTACGTGAATCCTTGGGACCGCCAGCTGACACCACAGGTACCGGACGATGCGGGACACCTTGTATATGTAAAACGCCTCTATGCATCTCTGTCTCTCTCTTTCTTCTACATACGAACGTCTGAAACGCCGAGAAGTTCGATCGCCAGTGCTAATCAGGCTAACAACCTGCTCTTGAGAATTCAGACGTTGCGAAGTGAACGTTGCAGAGATTAAACTATATACGTACAAACCACAAATGCAATATAATCAGGACGGCGGAAATAAGATTTGTTTTTTCATTTTAATCCATCCAATCTCATTCCGAACTGCACTAGCAACGTTTTTATATCGATCTGTCAGCTTATTATGCATTAATGATAACGTCTTGATCAAAATACGAGTGTAGCGACGTAATTTGCAAAGAAAACTGTTCTAATCATAGTTTTTCTGGCTGCGATTGTACGTGGCAACGAACGCGTCAGTCTCACGACAAGACGGAGCCAAAGGCAAGGTAATAAAAGAGTAGAAATTTATTTCATCGGTTTTTGGCTTATTGTTAGTATATATATCGATTGCAGATCGTCGACGTCTCTGGCAGTGGCCAATTAAAAAAATGTGTCATTGAATTTGAGAATAAAAAAAATTACAGTCAAAGCTGCACATTTACGGCCCCTTTACTGGCGTTTTCATTATTCGGGGATTATAAAATTGCGATACATATTGTATTTTTAGGATAATATGTATTTATTTACATTACTTATCAAAGTCTTTATAAACAAACAAAATCTTATTGCCGCTAAGCCGAAAGTTCTTTGACAAAAGCTATCGCCGCCGCGTTAGGATCCGGCCACATCACATAGGTACAAGAGTTGCTTGAATCGCAAGAGGAAGATTTGTCTGAAACCGACTTGGAGGAAATGTTAAATCCTTATTTCATTGAAGAGCAAGCTCCACCGAACACTGAAAAGGTGACGTTAAACTTAAAAAATCAGAGTGAAGCTTTACAGATGGCAAATGAGCTTTTGACCTCTTCATAACAATTGATCCGTCTATGGAAAGAAGTCCTTGTTTTCAAAAGGCAAGTTCCCAATGCTCCAGCTGAATATCAATCCAAATTGAAAGACCATTTAAAAGTGGCAAAACAAGAAATATTATTAAATTCTTTAAACCATTGCCTAAGCCTCATAATAATAATTAACATTATTAAAAAAAATTTCATTAAATTGCTTTTATGATGATATTTTTTCTATTTTATAACCTTGGAACGCATCCCCTGCAAACCCATACAAATTACCAGTCTGTATTCACGGTTTCTGTATTCGCGGAATATTAACGGAACGTATTCCCCGCGGATAACGCGCTTTTACTGTATTTTCATTAAAGAAGTATTTAAAAAATATATATTTTCACGCAGTATTTTATTTTGTCGACGAAATTATGTTTCGGGGAAGTAGCTACCAGCATTTAATCGAAACCGACTATACGATTAATATAGAAATGGACGATCTCGAGGAATCGATGAAAATAATTATAAGGAAAAATGTACAAATTGTAATTCGAACGTGGAATAAATTGAAAAAGATTTTGACGATCACTGCATTAATAATAAATGAAACTTTTCAATCCCAATGACAAATAACGAGAAAAAGAAATATGTTCATACGAATCTAAACGTAGCTATTTCTATTTTATATATTCTCTCTATCAGAAAGTAATAAGCATTCTTCTTTGAGGAAAGGACGAAAGTAAAGCAAATGTGCGTGTACGTGAAATAAGGCGGATGGCACGAAATAAAGACTCTGCCACGAGATTATCGTGTGCCGTGACAAAAGTGAGAACCATCTGGTAAATGAAATATGGATCTTCAAGAAAAATGAGGCCATCGTTTCATATATAGTTAACATATAGTATAACGTTATATGTGGCAAATATTTATGTAACACGATCCATTTTAAGAGACAGCACGAAGGTCTACGAGGTTGAAAGTTTGAGTAAAAGTGAGTAACGCGAGACGGAGGACCCGTTTTGATCTACCTATAATAATACACGCGTACGAACGTACATAGCTGTGGCAATAAATAAAGGAAGTACTGGATACGAACGATGGGGTCGTACCAGTCTCGAAACGTCTTGGCGTTCTGGCTTTCGATAAATCTAATTCGTCGTATTACGAAGGTCGATAAGTCGGTCTCGTGAAAATCGCTTCTCCGCGAGGTTTCTTCGTCTCTATGTATTTTACCTTGGCGACTTGGCGTTTTTTCCCTTCTATTCGATCCTCGCTCTTGAGACATTTTTTTCGAGAGCCGTCACGCGATTCTCGCTCGAAACGTCGTTTAATACTACAATTATCTATTTCAATTTGGAAGAATATCCGCCGAGTCTCTCTCTCTCTCTCTCTCTCTCTCTCTCTCACGGTACGGGTCTGATCAGCACCCGCGCATTATCTTCGAACATCTTATAGTTCTATGTACTTGTCGAAAGGGTAAAAAAAAAGAATCGAAATCGTTCCGACCTTGCACGAGTTTGGTCGATTTCATCTTACAATGTTCAACCAAGAACGCGGTTCGAATTACATGATTAAGTTTTTTACAAGTAAAAAATGTTGCCGAACTTGTAGTGATATGAGACTCGCACTATTTTGAAGGACGTCGAGAGAAAATTAGTAGGTACCGTCACCCCACTCGTTCGAGAACCATGAATTTAGCTATTTTAGCAAATGTACCTACTTCTTGCGATAAATCCAAAAATATGTTTACATTAGTTGATTAGCTTCTTTCTTTCTCAAACTAAATTTCCATAGGAATCACCTTCAAAAACGTTTCGTGTCCCCAACCGCTTGAATAGGTCATCGGAATTTGAGCTCTTTTATAACATTTATTTACTACCGAAGTCCAAAAATCTTTTTAAATTCGTTTTTTATTTATTTTTTCATAAATTGAATTTTCATCAGAATCTCATTTGAAAAAATGTTTGCATTCGCGTGTGCACAGCCTTTCCCCATTTACGCACGATAGATTAATCACATTTTTTATTAATTGAAAAAATAATTATGATAGAAAAAATCTTTCGGCATCGTGAATCCTCGCTCGAATCTCATGCAACAATGAGGCTGTCGTGCCACACAGGTAAACATCGCAAATTGACGTACTAACGTTGAATTCGTATTTAACTCTCGTGCTGACGGGAATTATTGTTATCTTGTATTTCTTTCGTTTTTATTGTTATCGCTACTTTTTGCGATCTCATCGGTATAAGAATAAAAGCAGACACAATGGAAACCGCGAATAATCGTCGAGACAACGTCGAAGGGCTCGTAATACAGCGGTAATGGACACGACACGATTCTCGTCTGGTCGACCTCTTCCATCGCTGTGGGAGATTGATGCTTAAATATTTAAAGTCATCGTCCATGACACGGAAATCTTGTCTCTCGGAGAGAAGACGAGGCTGCCGACTGAGTTTTCTCGCCGATTAAAAAAAATGTGTTATCATAGAAACGTGTGAGCAGAAATGTGCTTACGGTGCATATAAGCTGCAGATATCTCGTTGATCATTGTACCAGACAAAAGCATCATTCGTCAAACTTATCGGAGATAAAAAAAAACAATATTTCGAGAGAAACGTATGTAAAAGATGAATTTCGAATTGAAACGTGAAATAATTTCTTGATAAAAATCATCATGTTACCTTGGTATTGCGTTATGTTGTTTCTTCGAATGAAAGATTCGTCGAGTGGGAAATGATATTGTTCTACCGCGAATTAGGAAAAAAAGAATGATAACAAAGAATGAAGAATGATTATTATTAAAAAAAAGTGTATTTAAAAATATAAAAAGTATACGATGTTGCAATACATTATTCCGTCTTAAATGAAAGATTTTTTCAAACGGTTCGCCTTTACTTTTGCCCTACGAAAAAATAGTACGAATAATACAAAAAAATAAAAAAATTAATTGATCGATGTTAAATAAATATTAATATTGACATTATCGATTGCAATCCTTTCGATCCGAGCTATCTATGGATCGATAAATTATAACAAAACTGAGAAGGTTTCTCTTGAACGGCGATGCGCTCGTTTTACTGCACCATATTCACTTGCTGGTATCGGAAGGGGAGGACGGCGGAGAGAGAGAGAGAAAGAGAGAGAGAGAGACAGTGATTGATTGATTGATTGATTAATCTTTATTAGCCTTCTCGACTATTTTTTATATATTAATAATCTTACATACTAGGGACCGCTCTTCCAATAAATTCTTTTACTTTTCGCTTAAACATTACAAATCTATCACATTGCTTTACCTCCGTTGGTATCGTATTGTACATTTTTACACCTTCGTAAAATCAACTTTTTTGCGCACTTCTTGTTTTTCTAAATTGTATTACAATATTTTGCGCTTACGTCGTTGACCCACCTATTAATTCTAATTTATTACTTAGTTACGACGGCAACATATTTAAAGTTATGTAAACATGAAGATACATACATTATGGTATAATCTTTGTCGTACGGGCATGAATTGCAGCGCTTTTAACATTCTTTCTACCTTGGTGTATTTGTCACATTGCAATATGACCCGCATGGCACGGTTTTGAATTATCTGCAATTTCGTCAGCTGTGTCTCACACATACTTGTTAGCAGCGTCGCGCAATATTGGAAATGAGGCGCTACGATTGATTTATAGATCGTGCACCTTGTCTAACCCGATATTTCATTCCCTACTCTATTTAAAAAACTTATTGTTTTCCCTATTTTATTTTACATGTACTCGCAGTGGTCTTCGAATCGTAGTTTACTATCGATAATAATTCCAAGATATTCCATTAGTTCTACGCGTTTTAATACTGTAATATTCTATTCTATATTTTGTATTGGCAGCGTTCATTTTTAATTTATTTATGTTCATCCAATTTTCAACTACAGGCAACACTTTATTCAGTTTCGTTTCCACTTTTGCACTACCACCCCCTTTTAAGTATATAATTGTGTCATTTGCGAACATTTTAATACTACATTCCTCTGCACAAATTTGAACTATATCATTTATATATAATGTAAACAATAGACGTCCCAGTACAGATCCCTGTGAGACACCGTACTGTCCCATACATGGGTTGTCATACATTTGGACCATTCGTTATTGAATTTAACGTTTTGTGTTCTATTATTTAAATATGATTTTAACCAGTCAATCACCGTTCCTTTCATTCCATACTGATATAATTTCTCTATTAATCTTTCCCTATCCACTATCTCAAATGGTAGTTTCAAATCCAGAAATATTACTCCTATTACCTCTCCTTCACTTATTATCATTTTCCATTCATCAATAACAGTTTGTATTGCCGTCTCACAAGAATGATTTTTCCTAAACCCCGATTGGTGCTCTGTAAATATATTATTGCTTTGTAAGTACATTTCTATTTGTTCTTTCACTACTAATTCTAATACTTTTTCGTACATTAGCAATATATTTATCGGTCTATATTCACTAGCTTCACTACCTTTTTTAGGTTTTGCTGACTTCGGAATTGGTATTATTGTGGATGTTTTCCATCCCTCAGGACATATGCTATTACTTAATGAATCATTAATTACTCTTACTAGCTCTCCCTTTATAACTTGAACGCTTGCTTTCAGTAAGTCACTACTTATTCCCTCATCCGTTCCATTTACTCGCTTCGTGGTGTCCTGCACATTTATGGCATGTCTCTTCTTTCGTGCAATTCTTTGCTATATGATAATAGCTCCGGCATTTGTAACACACCGCTTCACACTCATATGGTTATACATTGGACATTTCCTCCATCCTACGCTGAATTTTCCTTTATTCAATAGTTCATGAGGGGTCCTTTCATCCACTACCATTATTACTGATCCTTCGTATCTCCCTTCCCTGTTTATTCTCTTCACGATTTTCATCTCTTTTCCTTCCTCATCTTCCACTGCGTTCTGCTTTTTTATTGTTTCAATCAGTTCTTCATCTGCCAACTCTAATTCCTCCTCTTCCATGTTAACGATCTTGATTTTCGGTTTCTGATGGATTGATTCGGTAACTTTAAAGCTCTCGTCCATTTTCGCCTGTACTATGGTCTTCAGCTGTTGTGCTTCTTCCGTTGTTTCGCATCTCAAAATGACTTTTCCTTTGCTACCTTTCTTTAGCCTTGTTATCCCCACTGCCATGTTCTTTATGTCGACCTTTTCGTTAATCCTCTTTTCCGTGACCTCACTTTCTTGTTGCTCTTTCGGTTTGATGGTTATAACTTTCTCTTTTTTCTATTCTTTGGCTGCCGCACTGTAAGTTTTTACTACTTCATTTGCTGGACCTTGAGCTCCTCCTTGTATCATCTTTTTTATTTCTTCCGTTTCTGTCCTTACGCCCTTCAGTTGCTCTTGAACAGTTTCTTGGATTATCCTTTTGATTTCTTTCCTACATGCCACCTCGTCCTTCAGTGTTTTCACGGTTCTCACCAACCAATCTATTTTTTCTTCCGCACTTGCGGAACCCCTTGTCGTAAGTGATCCTAGTGAACTCAGTCTTTCTCTGCTACCACTTGCTATGGGAGTCTTCTGGATTATTTCAAATAACAAGGAGACGTTCTCAAAAGGACCCTTGCATTGCACTAACTCTTTATTTCTATCGTACACCCTATACTTGCTTATACATCCCGGATGGTAAAAAAGTTTCGGACACACCTTGCATCGTGCGACTACACTTTTTATAGCTTTTTTGCAAGCTGAGCACTTGTATTCGTCGTATTCAGTCGTGCTGTCCATTTTTGTATATACCGTCGTTAATATACCATTCCATACTTCGCGATTATCCGTGCTAATCAAATTATACTAATCGACTCGATGTGCGCTATTATCGTGCCGCCGTGGCAACGATACTGTCGTTGCCACGGCGGCCTATTTCATAAATGACCCCTATTTCATAAATCGATATTTTCACTCAAAAAGAGCTTTTTACATTTGTTGCAACCTTTTTTCCTAATGAAAAATTGTCTCAATGACGGAGCGCACTTTGCATATGTCTCAATTCCTCGAGAGAGAGAGAGATAGAGAGAGAGAGAGAGAGAGAGAGAGAGAGAGAGAGAGAGAGAGAGAGAGAGAGAGAGAGAGAGAGAGAGAGAGAGAGAGAGAGAGAGAGAGAGAGAGAGAGAGAGAGAGAGAGAGAGAGAGAGAGAGAGAGAGAGAGAGAGAGAGAGAGAGAGAGAGAGAGAGAGAGAGAGAGCGAGCGAGAGAGGGAGAGGGGGCAGGGCTGGTGTACAAAACACATCTTCGATAGACCATCGAATGATCGAGAGAAGCTGCGATCGTCGAAGCATTTTCATTTTCGCGGTGGATCGTGGAGGAGATTCCGGCGGTCGACATTGCGAGAGCATCGCGAGCCGTAACAACTTCAGGAGAGCTCAGGAGAGTATAACATAAACGATGGTAATTGCAACGAGCAACATCGTGCGTTCTTTCTCCCTTCCGGGCGATGCTGCAGTATACCACGAGCGGGAAGTACACCACGCACGTTTCTCTCGGGTGGAAAAGAGAAGTGACCGAGTTTGCTAACACGTACAACGCGTTCGTGACTCTTCAACGGGTATACATTATACCCGGAAATAACGAATAATTAGTCTATCGCACAGCCATGTCGCAAATTACATCATTCAACGACGTTTCTATCCTCCCATTTACGTTATGTACATGTGAGGTATTCCGATGGGAAATAGGCTTTTTTGAAATTCTAGCATCTCCGTTTTTTTTTTAAATTTTTGTTCTCTTAGCCCTGTTTGATTCTCGCCTCCATGATTTTGTCCAATTTTTTTTTATCAAGCCATTCACGAGATATAAATTTCTGAAAAATTTCGGTTTTGGGCAAAATACCCTTTTTTAAATGCTTATAACTCCGTGAATAATCAACCAAATTCGACTTTCTTTTTTTCAAAATTTTCGGTTATCCACGTATTTTTCATAAAAAATACCGGAAAAAATTGTAAACGATATTGATATGAGATTTTTTTATTTGAACAACAAATGAGTGTTTTTAACAATGATCGTCTGCAAAATAATGTCATTCAGCACTTAGCCCAAAGTGTTCTTTGTGATAATTTAGGCTAACAAAATTCTTGTACTTTTTTAATTGTTGGGTGCTCCGTCAGAGAAGCAAATGATTTTTGCAGCATCATTGAACAGTTCTTTCATAACATTCGTATTAAGTTTTGAAAATTCATGAACTGCAACTGCAGCATGAAATAAACAATCGGATATGATCACTACATTTTTGTGTATTGTCAGGAATAAGTGATTTTTATCTCATTCTCTTACTATATTGATTGACTTTCATTGAAATTTCGATTTCCCCATATTTTCAAAATATTGAAAAAAATAGTAAATATCGAGATTTCACTATGAAACTAGTCTAGATTTTTTCGAAATCGCAAGAGGAATTCGGAAAAAAATTGAAAAGAAAATCGGTAACGTCATATTTATATTTTTTGATTTTATAAAAAAAAAACATCGAGAAATTTGTAGATAATTTTTTCGGGACTCTTTTCTCAAAAAGCTGTTCAAGCACGCATAATTTGGTGCACTTATAACATTACGAAAAATGTCTTGTTCTGGAGTTATTTGCATTTGAATTTTTTTTTCGGAATATTAAAATATTCATAACTCAACAAAAAAATGGCGAAAAAATCTAAAAATTCCATGACTTGCTCTTTTCATTAAGTACTATGAGGGAAACAAATTTTGTCAAAATCAAAGAGGGGTCGGCAGTTTGATGGCCGATTTCCCGTGGATTATCTCATATATTTTTTATTATTAGTAAGTATGTACCTACTTATTTTGTATATATCTTTTTCCTTCAATCACTCTGTAAAATAATCAATAATTACTAGGTGTCACTAGGATAATTATTTACAGTAGCTGTTGAGTATAAGAATTTGTTTTCAGATATTTTTCAATACGGATAACTAAAAACATGAACATTGAAAATTCGAAAAAAATAGATCCCATCGTTGGCCCATTCGAAAACTAGGCTTAAAAATGTTCAAATTAATAAATTCAAATTAATCTTGTTTATTACAACAAAATTAAAAAAAAATCAAAATAAACGATCATTGTTAAAACAATCATTTGTTGTTAAAATTAAAAATCTCATATCAATATCGTATACAAATTTTTTTTCGGTATTTCTGATGAAAAATACGTGGAAAACCGAAAAAAAAAGAAAGTCCAATTTGGTCGATTATTCGCGGAGTTATGAGCATTTAAAAAAAGGAATTTTTCAAAAACCGAAAATTTTCAGTAATTTATAGCGTGAATAGCTTGATAAAAAAAAAAAAAAAAAAAAAAAAAAAAAAAAAAACAGAGGCGAGTCTCAACCAGGACTAAAAGAAAAAAAAATTCAAAATAATCGGAGATGCAAAAGTTCCAAGTAGGCCCATTTCCCGTGGAATACCTTATATATATAGGTATAGAGATACATATATCATATAAGGTGGGAAGAACGAACGCGTTTGTCACAGTCTCACCCCAGTCATATAAATATGGGAAGGTGGAGATAGTAAACGCATTCTTGTATCTCGTCCCCGTAAAAATATATGGAATTAAAAAAATGTATAGTACAGATGACGCATGTATCTGAAGAGAAATGTAGTAAGGCTCGTGAGAAAACTTCTGAGAAAATCTCAGTTGAATTTGTCGAGTCACAGCTGCTCCACAATCACACACTCATACATAAAATGTAATTCCATGTTATTCGTTTCGTCGTCGACGAACAGCAGGTAAATGGAAAGAAGAAGCAGATGAAGAAGAAGAAGAAGAGGAAGAAGAGGGAGAATAGTTCGGAGTGATGGGTAACGCCGAGGGGAGCGGGTCACTCGAGAGTTCATTTCGTAAAGTCGGGAATTATCGAATCATTTAATAAGACGGAAAGGACTGAATTTCTCGTCGTCACGGTGGTCACGTTTAATCCCCCTACTAGTGAATACTAGCCTCGTGCATCAGCAAGGAATATCATGGTTACTTTCTGTCTGTCTCTGTCTGTCTGTCTCTCTCTCTCTATATATATATATATTCTTTATGCAGAATATATATGCATACAGGAGAATGCCTTTGTGCTCGAAAAGCTTTTGCTCTGTCGTAATGCGTCGACGTTTCTCGTACTTGTACGGCGTTGTCACGTAATATAAGATTATCGCGCGCTCGTTGATTTTAACGCGCATCGGGGCATATGCGCGGTAGCCCGAAGCGCACTCCCGACTGAGCGGGTACGTCTGACAATGAATCGGGTATATATCTATAGATATATCTCGTAAACGGAACCACGTCTCGGACACTATCTAGATACATATATGAACGTATGATGTCCGAGAGTAAATGTTCCCTTACTTTTGCGACATACGCGATGCACGCGTCGAGACGTCTCGAGAGGATTAAAAAAGAAAGCTAAGAAAAAAAAGTGGTCTTACTAGTCCAGTCGAAATGTACAAAAATATGAGCGACCTCTATTCAAAGACACAAGACGACACAATATTTGTATAGGTTATTTGGACCTCCAGAAACATGCCCTGAACATTGCGAATCATCGCGATAGGTTTTTTAGCCATCAGAGATTGTTGAACAAAATAACGGTTTGTTTATTTTTTTGCAACAGGTTTTATCGAAAAAGGCTTCCAACAAAAATTGTGTGCCATAATGTCCTCTACAAAAAAAGTCCTATGCAAAAATCGCGTGATATTGTTAGTTTAGCGGTAAATTACAATTGAACAATGATTTTTGTTTTGCTTTGAGCATCTGTTATCATCAAATTTATTCAATTTTTAAAAACTCTCTATGACAATTTATAAGGAAGTTATTGAAATTGTTAACTAAGTCGCTTGAGGTGAGCTGCGGGGCGAGACGCGGTACCCCCACTACGCCACCCGACCACGCGGACGACGTTGCTCGGTGAACCGCGAGCGGGCGATCGAATATTAGATCGTTACCCGCAATGAGATGAACGCTCTAAACGCTTCGTATCATATTGAATTTTATGCCCAAAAATGTCGAGAAAACTCTGGACCTTGAATTTTGCGAAAATCTTGATTACAATAATAATAAGTCGAAGAGACGTATCAATATCGATATCTCGGCTTGTAATTAAGATATTGAGACTTTTTTTTTATATTACGAGTCTTGCACAAACGCATCATAATCTGAAAGAATATTTCAATCAGCTTCATAATATTTAAGGCGGTATTTCTACTTGGTTATAAGGTAAAATTTTATGTCCTCGAAAAATGTAGTTTCTTTTTGACGAAATTGTTTTTTCGAGTCAAATCCTGAATATACATGTTGAAACGAACCTCCTGAATTGTTTTCTATCGTCTGAGCCTTCTGTAGAGGCAGGAATCCCATAACGCCGGATTTTCGCAGATCAGAGCTTGTTGATAATCTATTGTAACGGTTCTCGATTGCGTTCAACACCTTAAATCCACGGGTCTATTCAAAATTCCCCCACTCGATACAAACCGTTTCCCCACTACGTCGTTGAATCCTTGTGACATAAATTCGCGATTAATAGCGGGATAGGAACAATCTAAGGAGAAACGTCGAATAACCAAGTCAGAATTTCATGATAAGATCGGATAATATTCCAAACCAAAGTTAAGAAATTTAAATATCATGACATCAAATTCACTATAAGTAAATCTACACGGACATATGCATCCGAACCTGAATCATCCACCCCAACGAGAGAATCTTCTTCGGATAATACAATTGTGAAGGCTTCCATCGCCATCTCAATACCAGCCGAAAGAAGGATGCTCGCAGCAAACGACAAGGAGAACGACGCCGAGTAGGATGTCAATGGTCAATACGATCCTTGCAAAGGCAATATCCACCGCTTCAACCGGACTCGACAAAATTAGATAAGTTTATAATAAGGAATGATAATCGTATGTTCTGATTATGAATGAAAAGCAGGCATGTGAAGAAATTGTAACTATATCTTGATACCGGTCTATAATGGTCGCTATGAGTTTTGATTCATTGTAGTCTTTTATTTATGTGTCGTTGATATCATTCTCATACAGCTGAAAATAAGGCCATTATTATACTTCTGAATTATCTCATTGAAAACTTTGAAATTAAACGTAATCTGTTACACTATATAACATAGATCGATAAATGTTGCGTGTGTCTCTTGGGGATAGTTTTTCCTAGATGATATATGAGTGTTGGAACGATATGTTGATAAATTTACCAATAGCAAATGCTCAAATCAAAACAAAAAATCATTGTTCAAATGCAATTTACCGCTAAACTAACAATGTCACGCGATTTTTGAATATGACTTTTTTTTGTACAGGACATTATGGCACACAACTTTTGTGGGAACCATTTTTCGATAAAATTCGTTAAAAAAAATCGTTTTTTTTTTCAACAATCTCTGATGGCTAACAAACCTATCGCGATGATTCGCAATTTTCAGGTCATGTTTCTGGAGGTCCAAATAACCTATTATAAAATTGTGTCGTGTCGTGTCTTTGAATATAACTTATGTCTATTCCGATTGGATTATACCGATGGTCCTCCTGTCGCATCGCGGATGGAGAATAATGGCCTACGGACGACTCGGGCGTCCGTTCGCGCGGACGAGGACAGATTGATCGATTTCATTAGCTTTAATTTGTATATACGTATATGCATGGGTTCGAGTAGTTTTGAGTCTCGAGTAATTTGTGGATACTCGAGGGAATCATCCCCGTTCATTAACCACGTCTCATTCGCGTCTGGCGATTCATTTAAGGCGATGAACACACCCACGTCCCACGCACAGCTTCGAAACAATACCGTACCCAAAAATTGGCTCGATGATATTGTTACCAAACCGATCGGGAGATCGTATCCGTTCCAAATTGAAATGGTAAGCTTTCTATGCATCGATCGCTGAAATCGTTTTTGATCTGAATAATCTGTTGGCCGAATTTAGTGTGTCTACGATTTTGTTATATGCCGTGTAATGTAAACCATCTCGGAATAAAACATGTTTGGTTTGATTATTATTATTATTATCATTATTGTCTCGATTTAGATCGGAGATCAAGGATTTATAAAAATATTAATACATATTTATCACACACTAGTGGTACCCGGCGTGCGTTGCAATACCATTTTTGTGCCATAATTTATTTTACAGTGAATGTCAATGAAAGATTTTTTTTTAATTAGGCATGATTATTCAAGTGCTTTTGGATACACATTTTTGTTTGTTTTACCATCTTGTACGTATACGAATAAATTAGAAGGTTTTCCTACGTATGGGCCGGCCACATATCCATGTGGTCCATGTGTAAAGCATGGATTTTCTAAATTTAATCCACACACTTGTAGCAATTGCCCTTGTGCTTTGTTAATGGTCATTCTAAATGACAGTCGCGCCGGGAACTGCAAACGTTTGAATTCGAATATCACATATGTTGGTATCATTGGGGTACGTGGCAATAGTACATCTTCTCCATTAAATTGTCCTTCTAAAATGTGAAATCCTGGTACCGTTGCAAAGTGACAGTGGATTGATGTTTCGTAGAAGAATGATAGGCACGCCAATTTTCAATGTTTAAAGCGTGCGATGATATGCCTGGTTATTCAAGTGAATTCAAGAATCCAGTTGAATTAACAACTTCTTGATTCGTTAAAGTATGAGTAGTACTTTGCGTTTTCTTGAACCTTCCACCGTTTCCAAGAAAATTGGGTAACAGTTTTCGTTACCGACTAAGCGAGTATTACGACCTCACCTCAATGGTATTTCGGATATAGTCGAGACGCAGCCTTACAGAAAACAGCGATTTGCCACGAATATCGTCGAAAATGGCGAGAATTACTAAGGCGCCTCTTGTGCAACAACTATTATCGTCGTCTAATCGTCCTCGTTGTCATCGACGAACGTTTTCGAGATTCAAAGTTTTGAGATCAGAAATCGTTCGCACCCATTATATACACGCGCCAGATCTAGCGACTGTATATAGTCGTTAGATCTGGCGCGTATATAAATAGAGTATTGATGGGGGAATATAGATAGAGTATATAGATGTAGAGAAATAGCTCGTAGCAAGAGTAGCAGCAGCGGCACGGTAGAATTTACGAGAAATTAACCTATCGGCCAATTACGCCTCTGTTCGACCGATCGAGCACGATGAACGTGCGCGTCTCGATTCCGATGCATAGCGTATCGATTTATCGCCCCGTGACTCGCGACTATTAATGATATGGCGCGCATATATATATATATATATATATATATATATATATATATATATATGACACAGCCTAATATATATGGGGCATTCCACGCCAGATCAGAAACCATTTAGCTTTTGCATCTCCGATTTTGTTCAATTTTTTTTGTCGAACCGTTTTCAAGATATCAATTTTTCAAATATTATGTTACTTTTTTTTAAACGTCCATAACGTTACGAAAAATGGGCCAAATTGGACGTTTTTTTAAAAATCTCTTTCTAAACGCGCTTTTGATACAAAATATCGAACAAATTTTTCAAACCGTATTTCTATAAGATTTTCAAGTTTCAAACATAAATTGTTGATTTACAAAAAAAAACACGTACTGATCGATTTTCTTGACAATTTTTTGTAAAAAAAACTGTCATTCATTCAACAACTTTTAAGCCTAGTTAGATAATGGGCCAACGATGGGATCGATCGTTTGTCGATTTTTCAATTTCCATATTTGAGTTATCCGTGTTGAAGAATATCTGAAAAAATACTATGCACAGGAACTAGTATTGCTAGCTGTGCCATTTTTGAGCAACTTTTTTTTCACCCTGGTAACAGGCTTTAAACTTGCAGGAAGGTAAAAAAAGAAGCCTGTCCAACTTGGAGCTCTTAATATTAATATTTAGAGGTGACTAAGGTGGAGTTCAGTCGGAATGTACAAAAATATGACCGACTTCTATTAAAAGACAGAAGAGCAGCGCCGATTTGTTCATAGGATATTTGGACCTCCAGGAACATGCCCTGAAAGTTGCGTGACATTGTTAGTTTAGCGGAGAATTGCAATTGAACAACGATTTTTTGTTTTGCTTTGAGCATCTTCCATTGGTCATTTATCAACATACCGTTCCAACACTCATATATCATCTAGGAACAACTATCCCCCAGAGACATACGCCAAATTTATCGATCTATGTTATATAGTTTAGCAACAATCTCCGATCTGCGAAAATCCGGCGTTATGAGATTCCAGCTTACACAGAAGGCTCACACGATAGAAAAAAATGCAAGAGGTCTGTGTCAACATATATATTCAGGATTTGACTCCAAAAAACAATTTCGTAACAAAAAAACTCCATTTTTCGAGGACATAAAATTTTACCTTATAACCAAGTAGAAATACCGCCTTAAATATTATGAAGCTGATTGAAATATTCTTTCAGATTATGATGCACTTGTGCACGACACATAGTAGAAAAAAATAAAAGTGTCAATATCAAAATTTTCGCAAAATTCCAGTTATTTGCAGTTGAATTTTGTTTACAGAATTTTCAAAAATTTATAACCCAACAAAAAAATGGCGAAAAAAATAAAAAAATTTCGTGACTTGCTCTTTTCATTGAATACTATGAGGGAAAATTTTGGTCAAAATCGAAGAGGGGTCGGCAGTTTGATGGCCGATTTACCGTGGGATACCTCACATATATATATATACAGGGTGTTTCTTTTATCGCTGTCACCCGAAATAACTCGGTAATTACCGGCGTTACAAAAGAATGTTCCAAACAAAAGTAGTACGCTGTGGAGGGAGCCATCAAATGCGACCATTTTTTTTTCACTGGAAGCGTTTATGCACAGCGAAGGTCACTTTCACTTTTTTAAATGGAATGGTACATTTTTTTCAACCATCTTGTAGAGCACCCCAAGACGCATAAAAAACATTCGGAGGTCAAAGTCGTTCAAGATCAGTATCGATTATACAAATCTAAATATCTCGCATCACTACCAAATATTTGGTAGTCTTATAAACATTTGGTAGTGATCTAAGCTGCAATTACCTGAAAATATGTTATTTCAATAGATGTTCAAAATTATCGCCACTAGCCTCTAAACATTTCTGCAGTCAGACAGTCAGACACTGTTTCGATCGTAGAATGCTTTCTGGACAATATGCACTATTGGGCGGAAGAACATCCCAGATGGCTACGACAAGTTGTCTATCAACGACCATGGAGTGTTAATGTGTGGTGCGGCACATGGAAAAATATAATTATTGGTTCACACTTCATTGATGGTAATCACACTGGAGTTCAGTACGCTGCTTTTGTGGAAGAAATATTATCCGTGTTGCTTCAAGATCTAACCTTGAGGGATCGGCAAAAACTCTGGTATCAACATGATGGTTGCCCAGCTCAGTTTGCACGGATAGCTCGCAATGTTGTCGACCGAAAATTTGGTAATAAGTAGATTAGCCGAGGATCACGAATAGGCTAGCCTGCTCCATCACCGGACTTGACTCCACTCGATTTTTCTGTATGGGGGACGTTGAAGGATAAAGTTTTTCAAGATATGTCCACACCACCGGAGAACATGCGAGAACGTATCTTCAATGCGTGTCTCCAGCATCACTCCAGAAAGCATTGTACGAACATTTTGAACATTTATTGGAATACAATATTTTCAGGTAATTACAGCTCGGATTACTACCAAATGTTTATAAGACTACCAAATATTTGGTAGTGATCCGAGATATCTCGATTTGTATCGTCGATAGTGGCTGACTTTGACCCCCTAATGTTTTTATGCGGCTTGAAGTGCTCTACAAGATGGTTAAAAAATGTACCATTAAATTAAAAATAGGTGAAGGTGACCTTCACTGTGCGTAAACGCCTTCACCGAAAAATGGTCGCATTTGATGGCCCCCTCTACAAGGTACAACTTTTGTTAGGAACATTTTTTTGTGACGTTGATAATTACCGAGTTATTTCGGGTGGTGGCGATAAAAGAAACACCCTGTATATATATTTGTCAGAGAAGAGCGTCTGCACATCGATTTACTGTGCAATTTCGCCCCACCATGTTCATTTACAATGTTTTATTGAATCTGTCTTTTCGCCTTTCTCTCTGGCGCTTGCACGGAAATCCTCGACTGCATCGGGGATTCCACGAAACGAATTTCTTGATCTCACTTCGTGTTTGCCACGAGAGAACGAGAAAGAATGAGCGAGAGCGAGAGATACCGCACGCTGCGTGGAAAACTATTCGAGAGTACCGTTTTTAGATCGTCACGGCAATCTATAACGCCCCCCCCCGCCCCTCCCTCCCGGTATCAACTCGCAGCCTCTTTTCTTTATGGACGAATGGTTCGCGCGAAGCGCGCGTACATAAATTGATGAAATTTCACACGAGAAACTCGTAAAACAACGCTTCACTTTTGTTCGGCCTGTATTCTTCTGCACGTACGACTAATATTCTGCTTCGATATTTATTTTGTAGAAACAACTGTATGTGAGCAGTCTGAAAAATATGAGAATAATATATAATATTTATGTGAATATTAAAAATATATTCTTGGTTTTTAACTGTCGACAGCATACGAAGTATCAGTTTTCGCTCCAAGCAGAGTAAAAATGATTTTGTTCTAGGATCTGAAACATTTTGCGATAAATATTCCAACCCCTGGTATTTCTCACTCCTTCCATATATCGCGGAGGAAAATTCATAAATGATTTCACGTGTATGATTTATATCTCGCGAGATTAGATCATTAATCGATGCCACACAATTTGTCTAACCTTCGACGTCAGCGAGTTACACAATAGGAAAAAGGTCGGCTACATCGCGTCGAATAAAAAAAATGAAAGCGACGGAGTGTGTAGCACCTTTGTTTCCCATTGTTACTCTCGAGGATAAAAAAGATGCACACTCGAGGACTCGAGTAGTATCATCCCCATACGTATTGGTGCGCTTTTGGTCAGCCCTTTTCCTCCGCTTTCTTGTTTATTTTGCTGTCTACGCGAAAACAAGCTGCGCATGTGCAGAAGGGGAGGGGGGGGGGCAGAGGGGTGATTAACAGTCTGCATAGTCTCAACCCAAACGAAAGAGGGAAGAGATAGCTAACCTACGAGGCTTCTCGGATAGATTTCTGGCCCCTCGCGTCACGTTCGTCTTCTGACTATGCCGCCGCCCTTCGCTAAGCGCGTCGTCGTCGCAGGGGCGGGGGGGGGGGGGGGGGGGATAGGAAGCTCCTGACGAGCTCGCAGACCCCCTTAACGAAAGGATGAACGGAGGGAGTTTGTCACAGACAGTCGTTACATAGAGTAGTTTTTTACCTCGCGTCCCGTGCCGACACGTGCTAGGAGTAACTGAACCCTTTTTATGTTCCGAGGCTCGAGTTCCATGCGGATCTTTGACGAAGCCTTGACAATTCTCCAGACCTTTTTTTAACGTTTCGTTAATAGGCTCTCGAGACTTGCAATTTGACGCCGTGTATTTAACGTAGTGAAAATCGAAATCCATTAAATTCTTTCGATATAAATATTATTGCCAATAAACAATGAAAAAAGCGCCGCATTTACCGTAGTGAAAATAGAAATCTATTAAATTCTTTCGACATAAATACCTATTATTACCTATAATCAACGAAAAAATCAAACAAACGTGGCGACGTGTTTTCTGATAACGACACAATTATACAAATATGTTGCATAAATTAATTAAAAATCTGCGAAACGTATTTTTTTCAAAACATGAAAAGACTAATATTTTATAACACATTTGAGAAAAATCAAGGGGATGAAAGACGCGTGTGCTAGCAAGACGGAACAATTCTGCAAGCTTTTTTCTTTAAGTCGGTCCAGAATATTATTCGATTAATGATTTCACGAACATCTCCAGCACACTTGCGCGGCAGCCAGCGCTCATCACCGGCGGAAAGAGAACGAAATTTCATAAAGATACATTCATAAATCTTTCGGGGGCCATCCGAAATTGGATGGCCCCCTTCGTACTGTGCACTTTTATTTCAGCAAATCTTATAATTTCGAAGATA
The DNA here is from genome assembly GCA_951802705.1 of Netelia virgata. NCBI lineage: Eukaryota > Metazoa > Arthropoda > Insecta > Hymenoptera > Ichneumonidae > Netelia > Netelia virgata. The sequence goes on from OX637865.1 coordinate 22,046,519, forward strand.
TCTAAAGTGCTAATACTTATTGGAACACCCTGTATATGTTGTGTCGACAAAGACAAGAGTGTACTCGTATTACGTAATTGGCGTAACGCGATCTTTCGATCGGTTGTTGCGTGCAGTAGTATATATTACGCATTGATATTCGATGCTTCCGGGTGTATTTGATAGATTTACGCACTATCGATGGTGACGAGACGTGTATATTAATATATTCGACTTTGGAGACGAGAGAACGCGAAAGAAAATAAACTGTTGGAATAAATTTAAATTTTTGTTTATTCGAAGTATTCGATATCTCGGTCGGTATTAAGGCGTGTGTCCACCCTGAAAGTGCGTTTTTTTATACGACATCTTGAAACGTTACGAACAATTTAAGCTGTAGATAGTTGGTATTGAAAATCGCAAAAGTGTCAAAGTTACAGGTATTTTTCGGTAGGAAGGTCGAGCCGCTGTAAGTGATCGACTGCGCGGGTCGATCAGTCTATACGACTAGCACGGTTTAGCCCACGCAAGTGTCCCAGGTATTGTCCTTCTCAAAGAGAGGCTCAATCAGCTGCCGAAGGGAACATGTATGGACCAGGAATCACTGATTGAATGTAGGACTCGCAAAAACCGCAACGTCAGCCGAATAACCACACATTTACTTTCTTTTGCAATTATCTCGAAACTACATTTTTCGAAATGTTGTCAAGTAAATCTCGTAAACTATTGGTTCGATTGCTGTGAAATTTGGACACAATACTTTTAGATACATCCTATCTAAAAGGTAACGTAGGATTGTTTCGATTACTCGATTGCTTTTTTTTTATTGACGTTTTTTCTCTTGAGATTTTAGTGAAAAGACACATTTCTCCCTTCTTTTTCGACTCACCATAATTTGCTCTAAAGGTCGGGAAAAAAATCGCTACGCTACATTGTAGCGACACTATTCATGAATAAGCAAAACATTTTTTCAGATGCAACATGACGATGATACACCTGCAACAACATACGCGTGTGTCGTGCGGAGGCCCTCCGCGGAAATTTCTCCAGCCCCGCCAGTTTTTAATATTTATAACTAAAATTTATTTAAGGCATTCTTAAAGCCGTTTCTTGCGTTGTGTTAAAAAATAAAAATATTTCGTTCTTTACTTTCGAGTTCATGATTTTTTTTGTAATATACCCATTTTCCGAGCGGACGCGGTGGCTACACGCCTTAAGGGATTGTGAGCACTTCTTTTCTGGGTCGAAAAGTTCGTTTATTGGGTTAGCGCATATTTTGAACCTATAACATCTGAAGAATATTTCCACAAAATTAAAAAACGGTCAGAGCATTTTTCACGAAGTTACAAGAGTATACAGGTACTGAGCGAGTGCAAGGTACAGTCGGTCAAGAAAATATTCGGACACCAGCATAGAGTTGCTTTTCCGTTCTCTATCTCAACGATTAGTTCAAAGAACCATGAAATTATGATATGGTATGTTGGAACGTACGTTTTCAGGTAACATAACGCAAAACAAAATTATTTTGTAAGTATGATTGTTTAAATAATGGGAGAGATTCAACGAAATTGCGAATTTATAGGTACAAAAATATCGTTTTTCGTATGTTTCAGATAACCCGCCTTTAAGTTGTTAAAATTGATGTTTACAAAAAACTGTAATTTTCGAAGACAAATGTAGGGGTAATTTTTCAAATTAGTCATATACGTGATAATTATGGTAAAGATCGATCGTGAAATAATATCTTGGATAAATCACGAGTTTCGTTCGGTTCACGATAATCATAATGCAAAAGTCACGAATACTCCATTATTTGGAAAACATTGTGAAGCCCGTTTTCGGAGATCGAGTAAAATTCAATCCTGCAAGTACATACGTGTCGTAATTTTCGTGACAAGCCAATAGTCGTGGAATAATTCATCGGATAAAATCGTGATGGCGCCGATGGTACGCTTGCCTCGACTCGGCATCGACGCAATTATTCTCGATTAAATGACAAACTACGACCGAGGGGCGCAATCGATGCCTAATCCGTCGTTTTAGATGTGGGAAGCGAATGACCAATATGGATTCCGCAATTGAACGAGGAGAGATAATATCGTCGATGCGCCGTTTACCAACGAGAAAGACTCGAATGATTTCGTATTATCGGATACTACACGATTCTTTCAAAACAAATCGACTAAAGGAAAACAATTTTCTCATCAAGTTGGCTTAAACTCTTTGAAAAATGTAACCATTTAATAGAAAGTAGCATGTTATCGAAATCCATTTCAATTATTCGAGACACATTATAATTACTTTTTTACGACGATCCTATTTCTCTTCTAAGTAAAATCTTTCCACGAAATTGTTTTCAATTGTTCTTCGATCGAAAGCCTTTCGTCGACCCTATTTAAAAAGTGACGAGTTAAAAAATTGAAAAATAATTTGTTTTTGTTAGAGAGTTGGTTATGGGCAAACGACGCGAATGTTTTTCTCGGATGATCCAATCGACTATCAACCTCTTAACGAGAACTCTGTAACGAGGTTAACGAAGCAGTTTTTTCGAGCTTCGGAATTAAACCAGGGGTCACGAAGGGGAAACGAAGATCGCGCGAGCCTGAGGATACAGAACTTTTTCCACTTTCCGCTCTATAAATTGAGTTATATCCGTTGGTTTTTGCTCGCATGGTATTTAGTCGGGCTGATTGTGAACGATTGTTTTAAAATACGTATATATATATATATATATATATGGGACATTCCGCGCCAGATCGGACACCATTTAGCTTAGGCACATCCTTTTTTAGATTTTTTAAACAAATTTTTATGTTCTAGTATTTGTTGAAAGAGGCCTCCATGATTTTTTTCACTTTTTTTTGTCGTACCCTTTTCAAGATATCCAATTTAAAAAATTACGTTACTTTTTATTAAAGGTCCATAATTTTACGAAAAATGGGCCAAATTGGACGTTTTTTTTTATTTTATTTTTAAACGTGCTTTTGATAAAAAAATATCGAACTAATTTTTCAAACCGTATTTCTATAAGATTTTCAAGTTTCAAATATAAATGGTTGATTTACAATAAAAACGTACTGATCGACTTTCTTGAAATTTAATTGTAAAACACTGTCTTTTATTCCACAACTTTTAAGACTAGTTAGATAATGGGACAACGACGGGATCTATTTTTTGCGATTTTTCAATTTCCATATTTTAGTTATCCGTGTTCAAAAATATTTGAAAAAATACTATGCGCAGGAACTAGTATTAATAATTATTCGGCACATTGGGATTATTAATTAGTTCACAGATTAATTTCAGGAAACAGGTAGAGGCGAATCGCCGAATAGCATTTATTTTCTTACACGTTTAAATATTTTATAAATTCGAGATTCAACAGATGGAAAATATTCTTTAAATCTCAAAGTGTCTTCTCCGTCTGGCAATAAAACCGAATTGTTTGCCGAATATTTATGCTCAATTCTTCTCTAAAGAAGATTGTATTCGGGTCAAAGAATCATTAGAGAAACGATATATGAGAGCAAAGACAATAACAGGGACGCAAAACTATCATTGTGTAGTTCCAGACGGAAAAGACAGTTTTTTACAAAAAAATTTCAAGAAAATCGATCAGTACGTGTTTTTTGTAAATCAACAATTTATATTTAAAACTTGAAAATTTTATGGAAATACGGTTTGAAAAATTTGTACGATATTTTTTATCAACAGCGCGTTTAAAAATAACATTTAAAAAAAAACGTCCAATGTGACCCATTTTTCGTAAACTTATGGACGGTTAAACAAAAAGTAACCTAATTTTTTAAATTGAACAAAATCATGGAGGCCTTTTTCAGCAAATACTAGAACATAACAAATTTTCCAAAAAAATCGGAGATGCAAAAGCTAAATGGTGTCCGATCTGGCGTGGAATGCCCCATATATATGGGCGTGTATGTATGCAAGCCTTGCCTATACGCAGCGTGTGTTGAGCATACATAGAAATTTCAAGTATCGCCTTGAACGAGGCTAACCGTCAATAGGCATAACGAAGATCGATAGAATTATTCATTTAAAATCAACTACAACACTTAACTTTGTACGTCGTGTATAACCTTTCTTTTGGTTTTCCAATCGCGTCTAAGGGCCATTATTGGCTATTTTTACTCCCATAAATTATTTAATCATAGGTTTATACAATTAACATACGCTTCATAATTGTGAATGATTTTTTTGACAAATTGTCCGAAAGAACCAAATCTGAGTCGATTCGTTGAAGAACGACGTATTGACACGATGTTTTTGAGAGCGAGGAGAGAAATTTACAATTCGACCCAGCGAGAAGTTCGGTCGCGCAACTTTGCGTTTATCACGACACTGCGAAATCGGGATTGTGAACGTACGCTGTAACGACACAAAGCTCTCCCTGTGTGTTGGCTGACGAGTAGGAGACAGACATGTTTTTCATACAGAGAACGCATTGTTGTACCATGAATTTCTCGTTGTCGAAAAATTATTGCGTCGGCAAAACGTACGTGAAAATGTCAATGAATCGTGTATGAAGATATCCTGATTAGTAAAAAAAACACTAATAAAAGTACAAGAATACGTACTTTCGTTAAATCGTTAGAACATCTTTTTGTAAAAAGAAGTTTTTTGTTTAAAAGTCAACGACCTTAATTCCCGATATCCCAAAAAATCGCTTAATAAAACTGTGCATTCGTATAAAGCATTTGAAAGCCAAGATTAATGGGATCGCATTAATATGGCGACTGTATCTACATAATGCAATCAATGTTATAATTTCTGTATCACTCGAACTCGTCAGCTAAGCTTATTGAACCAATGACTAAGAGAACGTACGATAAAATTTCAGATCCAATCGGTATTCGAAACAACGATAAAACACCGAGAAACAATATTACCGATGGAATTTTCTTTAAGACACGCGAGGATAGATCGTTCCAATGATTTCCAAGTATCGCCCATATAAAACGTACAAACGAAATACCTACATAGCTCGATTTCCGGCTGATTAATCGATCGCCGATCAAGGAGAAGCCCCTCCATCTTTAACGATTTTTCTCGCCAAACAAATTTCTCCGAGTTAACACCAATGCGTGTATATGCATTTATACAGTCTCAGTTTCTTTCGGCGAGTCTTTTCCCCTCCGAGGACGAAACGATTCCGAGTGTCTCGCGCGAGAAATAATTCGCGGAATAAAACCGTTGCACATTTCTACAAACGCTCGCGAGCTTTTGTGATAAAGCATCTCGCGGAACGAGGTAGATACTCCCACGGGAGGAGCGGCCGCCGCTCGTATAGATCAAGCTATATCATAGGACGCTGGATAATACACGAAGAGAACCGAATATCGTGAAACCTGTGTAACGCAGCTTGGGTTTGCGAGGAGAGGCTCTTCGGTGCGGAGAGTTCCGGTGTAGAGAAATAGAGGGGGGGGGGGGGGGCCTCTTTATCTCGACCACGACCCGTTACTCTTCTGTTTAATTACTCCTCGAATCGCTCGTGGAGTCCAATAAAAATCGATAACGAAGTTACCTGTAGATAATCAGACGCACGAGTCAACGCGCGGCTAAATCCTTTTCGTTCGTTCTCCTCGCTGTGCTGCGTGCCGCACCGTTACAAAACGAAGCGACGAGTGAATGCCGATAAGTCATAGAACCAAAGGTGTTCTTTGTGTTATGTGTTTATGACTGACTCGGTGTTTCTTCATACATCAATATGTATATATATCTGGATATAAATATAAATAAATAAAGAAATATATACAGCTATAGATGTATGGAGAACAGATAGTCAGTCACGCTTTCTAAGCTCGAATTGCCGCTAAGTCGACGCTATATACACGGTTATTTCGGTTGTACCATTATTCTTTCCTTTTTTGTTCTTCTCATTGTTACATTTCCCAACGTTTACCGGCTTCGTAGATTCTGAAATGTTTGTTTGGTTTATTTTCGTTTTTCCAACGCTTTTCTTTTTTCAAGATAACAATTTCCGATTGTCCGAATATAATTTTGGTTTCCGGCTAAACATAAACGTAATTGAAGAACAGTCGTCACCGGCGCGTGCAAGTGCGTGTAAAAAAATACCCTAGCCAGCTCGTAAAAGAAGATCGAGTTTATCAACACCGATAAAAACGTTGGAGCTCCGAGGTAATGCGCTAATTGCTCTTATATTTCATTATCTTTAATTATCCGTTTCTTTTTATCTTCAGAGATAGGTAGATACTCGTTGTTGTTTGCAATATAGAGCACCATTTTCATTCGATATTAAACGGAAAGTGCCTGTTTTTTTTTTTTAAATAAATTGATAATTGAAAATATGAAGATTTAAAAAAATGATAATATTTATAAATATAATATGAAATATTTAATAATTTAATAATATAATTTAGTTTAGTATGAGATAATAAGATTTACAATTTTTGGAAAATTGTAAAGCAGGTCGTCGTATTTTCGAATATAAATAGACTTTGATCCGATCGATTAATGATACATCGCTGCATTAATCGTTTTTAATTCGTAGAAATCGATCGTTCGGTCATAATGAAGAATGTTGAAATGTGCCAGCTGATAATCGTATCGCTATCTGAAGTTAACGTAGCACGACGCCGTGACGAGGGTTGATACGGCCGCGCAGGGGAGAGTCGCACTACACACGACGTCGATTAGACGACGAGATGGAAACGCGGTGGCCGGCGGCAAACGTTAAATCTATGCCTCCGTACATACAGGTAAATGCGAGTTCGAAGCACCCGGTGAGCAACGATGAATGAAAGAGGGGAGGGAGGGAGAGAGAGAGAGAGAGAGAGAGAGAGAGGGAGAAAGAGAGAGGGAGAGAGAGAGAGAGAGAGAGAGAGAGAGAGAGAGAGAGAGAGAGAGAGAAAGAGAGGAGAGAGAGATAGAGAGAGGTCTCCTCAACGTGTATGGAACGTTGAATTTGCACAGGCGATTCAACGGAGTATACCGCAACCTGACCTCGTCTCGCAAGCATGCAAGCAGAACATTTCAAAGTTAACTGCTGCAGGCTGCCACAGTCGGTACGTTCGTAGTTCTACGGATCTTGGACTTCCCGTCAGTCGTTGTCGCATCATTCTTTTTATTTCTATTTAATACGAACTTTTTAATGCTGTATTCCTATCGCGATATTTAATTATTCTCGGCGGGATATCGATAGATATTTCCAGCGGACTTTCCACGTCGAGATATCCATCGATAATGAAGCAAAGAGGAAAAGGAAAAATTGCAAGAGAATATATATGCATATATATATATATATATTTTACAGAGATATTTGCGAAGAAATCCAGTTTCTCGAACGTTACAAGATAACAAATGTAAAAAATAAAATCACGGAGTTCAAAGTTGAATTGAAATTTAATTGAAAAACTGAATTTACGTACCCTCAATATGAAATATGGACGATTTTCTGATAAGTTTGACTCTCTTATAACCCTCGAAGGGTTGAAGAAACAGTCAAGATAGTATATAAAGTTTGATACCGACGATAAAACGAAGAGGATAGGATAAATTTTCGTTCGAAATTTTCGACGTTGATGAAGACGCAGCACCTCCGCACCTCCTCGGGATTCCGTCTGTTTTAAGTATTGTATACAATGCGAAGGCAAACGTGTCACGGAAATTGCCCTCGTGTGTAGACACCCGTTATCGAACGCGCACGGGAGGATTTTTTGTTTTACCTTTTTCATCTCTCTCGTATCGACTCTATGATTCTAAGTACCTACTTTCACCCTCTCCACTGTTCCGTTAGAACTCTATATGAACTCAATGAGCAGTTGGATTTCTTACAGCGATAATGCTTTTGTGTGCTTTTCGACTCGGGAAAACGAACGGACAGTCTGACGTGGATTGCACGACATAGCGAGAGACGAAGAGGAAGTTCCTTCTGTACGAACGTGACATCTATGATATATATATATAGAACAGCGGCTGCAGTTAACATATACCGGAAATTGAATGTCCGATATGACATTGCATTTTTTTTTATACTAAGTAATACCATCGTGATTGTTTCTATTTCGTCTGAAAACTTTTATCGTCGAGCCAAGAAATTCCATCGTTTACAAAAATTAAATCAATTAAGATAAATCTACAAATATGATAAAATGGCAATCTTTTCTAATGGATTAGAAAAATTTCAATTTTTCGTCGATGTCGAGGGAAAATAATGAAATTATAGAGGGTTTTTCGTTACGGTGAATTGATCGAAAATTCATAGAATTTAATGCCAAGTAAACTGGGCTTTACATCAAACGACGATACACGCATAACTGTTATTAACTAATTATAAGAGTTATTATAAGAATCTTAATTGTAAGAGTGATTAGACAAGAGCGTTGTCTGATTATTTTATTTATTAAATCGCTCGTTTAAAACTACAGATAAGCCATCGCCGTGCTCGAGTCCGAAATTCGATTAATCGTCATTAAGTAAAAAAAAAAAGGGGGCAACGGGACTCGTTATGAGGAGAGAATGTAAAAAAATGAGCCCAATTAATGACCGATACATTATACCTCCGTAGCCCCGATTCGGTATCGCGATTACGCCGAACCGAAGCTCGTCGAGCGTGAAAAGTAGCGATGATATCTCGAAACCCGGAAGAATCAGACGGAACATTCAAGCTCTTTTTTCATTTTAGCGGACCGAATCTTTTTTTGCGTTAATTGGCAGCGAAATATATGGCACTGTGACTTTTTCGCGCGGAACTTATCAGAGAACGGTGATACGAGAGTTCACTCGAAGGTAATCGGGTCTTGTGCAGTACGTGACGAATTACAGAAATATGTATAACAATTTTTATTGACATAAACACAAACGTCAATCAATACCAGATCTAATTTTCTCTAGTCAAACGCTTTTCGCTCAATCCAAATTTTTGAATAACAATCCCAAGGTTTTTTCGTCAAATTCGGCGATAATTTGTAAAAATTAAATATTCTTTTTTTCGATGCTTTTTCGTACGGATGGTTTATCGGTTTTGCATATTAGCGTGTACATTTTTTTTAGTTATATTTTAAAAAGTACAATGATTTTCTAAGTTCAAAATCTTTTTGTTTTCCATACCCCAAACAAATTTTTGCTTCCAATTGCTTTCTTTTGCATTCAAGCTCTAATACGATACATCCCTGATAAATTGACAAACAAATTTATTCCAAGCTATCGAAAATTGGACTGCCCACGACAAAATAAATATTTAATCAAATATCAATATTCGATATCCAAAATCAATCTAATTCGAGGAAAGGAGTTCTAATTGCTACCTCATCTAATTTTCCCCAATGAAATCTTACTCGGCGCTTCGAAAATTTGCCTGCGCAATAATTCGATGTCTTTTCGTTTTGGTATTCAATTGCAATTTTTCCCCGCCTTCTTCTTTTCCAACTTTAATAAACGACCACTGTGTTAAAAAAAAAAAAGAAAGAAAACGAAGCAAACTATTTTCAAGCCCTTCTCATCCTTCATTTACCTTTTTTTTCCATATCCCACGTTGTCGAGCTCTACGTGCCTGTACGCAGCGTATGTCGCCATTTCGCCGGATCGTACGTCGACTGATATCCCTTGCTTGTCGCCAAGTGCCAACCCCCTTAGCCTCTCACAGCTGCCTCGCTCTACTCTCTGTATCGAAATCTTTTCTCTATTGCTCGGAAACACACTTTATTCTTTTTCGTTCTCTCTCTCTCTCTATTTTTCCAGAGACGAGAGTAACCAATGTGGTAGCACCCGAAACACTTCTATCAAACAAAAATGTTCAACGTCCCTCGTAAAATGACAATTTCAAAACGAGAGGGATAAAAAAAAAGTATAACCGTCAATGTACGACGAATGACGTATTTCAGGACAAACAAGAAAATCTTACGTTTGCTGTACAATCGATGAAAATCGATTATCTGATTCTTTTCGTGTTCTGGTAAATTTCCTCACGAAGGATTTGTTTTTACACTGTAAAAATAATCGCGTTGTTTTTTTAAAAGTAACGATTGAACGATTTAAGGTTTCAATTAGGTACGAACGTGTTATTGGGATTTAAAGAAATAGTCGTACGTGTTTGATGGTTGTTATCTTAAATTTCCTTGCTTTCTATATTCAAAAAAAAAATTCGTGTCGCTGAGTATGACTTCCGTTCGCCGGTATCGCGTCCGGACGAGAGACTGGCGGTGGTGCCGGTCAGCCGAGCCGTATATAACACGCTAGCGCCATTCTTGTGCGGTTGCTCGGTCGGTCCCGGGGAAACGCTCGTAGTGTCGGTGCGTCGACGATCCCCACTGTCTGTAACACCACCCCCCACCACAGCGACTCGGCTGCGCGTTACCAATATTCGAGACTCTGACCACCCCCGCTGACTCTCCTCTCTCGGTTACTAACGCTTTTTCTTCCTCTTCCTCCTTCGCTTTTTTCGCTCTCTCTCTCTCTCTCTCTCTCTTTCTTTCTCTCTCTCTCTCTCTCTCTCTCGCTCTCTCTCACCACCTTAAACTAGTCATTTCTGGACGATGCGCGCTTCCCCTGCAGCAACGCGGTGAGACTCGCGTCCACCCCCGCGTGAGACGAACGAGCAAGAGAGAGGGAGATTCAGTACATTCACCTCAATCAATACGAATGTCCATTAAAACGCAGCTTCTCTCGCTTATTTAAGCCTGCCATTTAGTTGATTTTTTTCATCCCCTTTCGCTGATTCGCCTGGAGGCCTTTTTTATTTTTTCGCTTATGTGACTTTTGAAGAGACCAAAATGCAATGCGCGCGAATGCATATTTTGCGTTCCCTAACTTGCGCAGGGTACGTACGATCGATCCTCAGAGACGAGAAACCCGAGAAGAGCGTGGCCTATCTCCTCCGTCTCTCTTGCCCCACCCCCCTCCTTCGCGCCCACTCTCTAGCACTAAACTCCCGAGGATTCATATCGCAAAAAGTGCAAGTCATACACTTCCCATATATCCATTGTTCACATAAAAAAGATTCGTTCGCATCATATCTACCTATTGAAAACAAAATTGATCGCTCAGTGATAAAGATTACCCGATTTAAATGCATTTTTTTACAAAATATGAAAAATAAGTTTTTGTTTTGAAATAGACGAGATAAGAAGTGTGCGCATAAATGCTTCGCAATCAATTTAAATATAAATTGCATTGTTAAAAAAGAAAACCCAATTTTGTTGAAAGTTTTGCATTAATTTTGTTTCATACGTTGAATAATAAAAAATATATTGTTCCGCGGTAACCTCGAAACGTCGACTCTTGCGCTTTGTAATTAAATTTCTTCCTCATCCTCATTGCTTTTACATTGGAACAAATAGAAAGAATACGACGAAGAGAATATATTTTGTTACATTTTGTTTGTTCCGGACTTGATGATTTTTCATTTTTTTTTAAGGACGCGTTACTTTCGTACGGAAAATGATTTTTTAAAAGTAAAAACAGAAATGTACTATTAATAGGTCGGAAGTTAATACTGAAGTGTGTATGAACCGTATGCCACCTGTTCAGCATCGACTCAACCCAATTAATGAAAAGTATCTTGAGACAAACGTTGTTTCTCGAGCAATGAAAGTAGGTAGCTATGTATTGGAGCAGTTATCAGCCCTGTCGGATATCTTCAATATGGTTTTATACTTGTCAACCGCATTTTACAATTGAGAATTTTTTGTTTAAAATCATTCAATTTCTTTAAGAGTCAGTGTAACAGACGGCGAGCACTTCGAAAACGCGATCCGCATTTCCTCTGGCACTGAGTGGCTATGGCTAAGAATTTGTTTTCCAAAATTGTGGCCCTAATTCCCTCAAAATTATAACGCGCTCCGTCGCTCAGTCCCAGAGAAAGTACGGATCGCGTCTTCGAATAGCCCATTGCCAGTAACACTGTTTTCAAAATTTTGCAAAAAAAACTCTTCGCCACTTTTTGCCAAAATGCTCTAGATACCCTCAAAATTTTAACGCGGTCGGTTGCTCAGTGCCAGAGAAAATGCGAATCGCGTTTTCGAAGCGCTCGTCGTCTGTTACACTGACTCTTGAAGAGGTGAATCAGGTTGTGGAAGAAGGAAGTGATGTACCTTCGAAACTGCAAAGGGAATATATATATACGAGTATATACATATTACTATACATGCATAGGTAAACAAGGGAGAGGCTGATTCTGCGCGTCGTCGCGCATAACGACCGTGACTACTGCGTTGAACTTGGTCGGCTCAGCCGGTATGTAGAAAATTCTCGAGATCAAGGTGTACCTACTGCACGCAACTTATACATGTGTTGAGAATATCGATTGAATACCTTTCCGCACGTATCTGACATAATTTCTACCGTATACACAATCTTTTTGAATTAATAAAAAATTAATAATTACTGTAAGTCCAGGGGAGATGGTCACACGGGAGAGATGGCCAATTACAATATTTCAAAGAATAGTCATAATATTTTCTTAAGGACTGGCATTCTATGTCGTGGTCGTGATACAATTTTGAAGAAAAAAATCCTATTTTTGGATTTTTCAACAGTGCATGAACACGGTTTTTTTATAACCTCAAAACGTTACATACTCTGTATTTATTAGTTTGTTTTTTGTGTGGCCATCTCACCCGGAAGATTAGGAGAGATGACCATCTTCAGTCAGGGTGTGACGGCCATATGGTCGTTTTGAGTAGTGAAGACGGAGAACCTGTATTGCGTGATTTATCAAATGAGGATGCGACCAAAGAAGATAACTACGTTGGTTGTGGAAACAATTATTACGTGACTAGTTTCATCGAAGATTGGTTTTAATGTACATATTGTATGTCAGCTCTGGGCACACGAAAGTGGCCCTGAATTTGATTATATGTGTTCTGAATGCGGTCAGATGAAGAAAAGGGCATTGCAAACGAACGCATAGATAAAAAAAGGAAGCCAAAAATAGAAGTAAAGTGTGGCTATCTCGTTTTTACTGATATAGCTATCACACCCGGGTACCTCGGGAGAGATGGCCAAACGCGATTTTCTTTTACATGTAGTTTTAAGGTTGATGTCGCAAAAATTTGTTATCTTTTTGTTAATTATCTTAAGGACAAATTTTTTAAGTTTGATTATAAACTAAAAGAAGTTTAGAAATGTTTGTATTTTCGTTTTGACATAACATTAAAAAAAAACTATGGTCATCTCCCCCGGATTTACCCTAATGCAAAAACATTAATTAAAAGAACAAACAACGCAATAAAACAAAAATACGTTATAATGAAATTGGGTTTCGCGTTTCTTTTTTCTTACTTGCATTGCTAGTGTTTAGTTTTAGAATGGATATTCTTTCATCTCAGTTTACTGCTCTTACTAATCACGGTGCGGTTCTGCGCATGTACGTATGTGGTGAGAGACTGCGGGTGCACTTGGCGCAGAGCATATACGATGGTTGTATATATATGTAGGGAATTTCATTGAGTTGTACGTTTATCGACCACTCTCTAGCGATTGGCAGCCTTTTTTCGACAGATTGCTTTAGTTAGAAAAATCGTCTCTCCATCACTATGTTCAAGTTAGAATTTCACAGGTGGCATCTATCGGCCTTTAACTTTCATCGAGTGCGTTTTATCACCCGTCACTACAAAGAAAACATCAGTCGTGAAAGGTTTACTTTTAATTTCCGCATTGCACCCAAAACCAAAATTGTTTAAAAGTAATAAATTCAATAAAATCTTATTGTCTCGGAAAATTTATGATATGTTTTAAAAAACTTCAAAAATAACACACAGTGTGTTCATGGAATCAATGACCGAAGTTTTTTTTTCACTATTTGTTCGAAGACAATTTGTGAATAATTTTTGTTTGCATTCTCGTATACAATTGTTGTATCGTGTGCGTATACGTGCGTACTATCCACGATACTATCTTGAATTCTCTATACAATTGTGTTACATCGTAATGGCGTGTGCAATCGAAGTGTCCTCCGAACGTCTCGGTCGAGTCATCGTCGAATTACCGAAACGTAACGTGAAATTAGTTTGTCGAAGGAGCGTCCGACACGGGGAGCCTACACACACACACACACACGCACACACGCACGCGCGCGCGCGCATACACTTTGAGAGGGTAGATAGTAGTTTCTCGTCGTAGGCTCGTATTATAGTATCATTGCTCGAGCGCGACGGTTTTTGCTCGACAAAGCGAGCATCCGGCCATACAATAATTAAAAATAAAAGGGCTTGTCCCCCTTCTCATCGGGACGCGACGAAACCTGAGAGTCTCGTACCATCAATGGTCGAACGTGTATATATATATATATGAATGTTTCGATCGATAGGACCAGTCTCGAATTTTGTTCAGGTAATGTCTCACGTTTCGTTTCTATTAAATTATCGCCTAATTATAAAAAAAAATAAGTTTTTAACAGAATTGCACGTATAATTAAAATACAGATAGTTAAGGGCACTTTATCACGAGCATTGTTCAAAATTCAGGAATTCCGAATTCAGGAATTTCCAATTTCTGAACTTAAAAAAAATGTAATTCGATTATTTAATTTTGCATCGACGAAAGTAAACACTGCTAAGCATCGATATAAGAAATGAATGATAGAAACGAATGATGTTTAAAAAAATATGGAAAAATATCCGGATACGGGTCGGAGATTGTAATAAAAGAAGATATCTGACGTTCGACGACTTCCGGGTAAAGGAAATCCCGGTCGATTGTGGTTGAAGCGATAAGAACACTTGATGGAAAAAAAGAAGTCCACAGCGTTCTATATTCCTCTGTCGTTTGCATTTTGCTTTCGTCCTTATTCGTTTTTTATTCTCTCAAACGATGGAGTAAAGTAGAGGAAGAGGAAGCCAAGAAAGTGGCTTGTGCCCTGAGCACTTTTAGCCCTGTGGGACACAAGGGAAAGAGCAAGTAACGGGAAAAAAGCGCGATGCCCGCGCTGTGACGAAACTAAAATATACCGCGATAACATTAGAAAAGACGAGACATCAGTCATATCAAGAGGTTGCGTGAAATCTTTATTTTTACGAGACTTTGAGTGCCGTTCCGTCTTCGGATCGCACTGCCGGTTACAGTCGACGAGAGACACACCCGTTCCAGCCTGGGTAAACACCCGACAGTAACCTCAGCAACCAAAGCTCGCTTAATAGTCCAGTCATTATATAAATTTAGAAATGCAAATGAACCAAGAAGGCTGATTTTTGGATATTGTGGGAGGAGGGTCTTAAACAAGCTCGACTTGAAAGTGTCGACCAAGATTACTTATGACCTTTCTCCAGCATCTTGAAAAAAGCGGTAAATTTTGTTTTTACGATAACTCGGCTCTCCGTCATCATACGAACATTTTGTTGATATACCTTTTTTGTTGCTTTTTTACGCTCTACAATTAAGGTCCCATGAATTTTTCACGTGCCGTTGATCATTGTTAAGATATCGACTGAGATCGTAAACAAAATAAGACACTGACACTAGTGTTTTGGTGTTTCCTCCTTTCTCGTGATAAATATTTAAAAAATATCTATTATCAAACTTGTAGAGCATGCTAATACCGGCAATGTAATTTTTTTTTTTAACACAAAATTACGCGCCGTAAAGTTGTATAGATATGGTGTAACGGATTTACGGTTCTAGAGAAAATTATTAAAGTACAATATAAATAAATGAAACAGGAAAATTATGAATCATACGTATGAAATTAAAAATGCAAATCCATACATGTTTTTGTGTTGTAGAAGACGAAAATAAATGCAGGTTCGTTTTTAATATTTATATTTGTCTTCGTTTCGATTGTCCTGCTTCACAGTCTTTCTGTTCGAAATACTCATCGAGTTGTGGAGATTCTTCAACTACATAAGATGATTCTTCGATAGTCGAATCATCCTCATCATCCTCATTGAGCAGGATGTCGACTTTGGCTACGTTGTTGCATGTTTGCCCATTGGAATTTAGGCGAATAACGGAACAAGCAATCCCTGCTTTTCTCCACTCACAGGCAGCTTCACATTTCCCTTGCATTTGCACGATATGAGCTTTAAAACCTCAGATGGCGCTGGGTCAGCTATGCTGATAACCTGTTTAAGTCTATGATTTGTTCGTCATCAACCCCATTCCTGATGATCCTTGTAAAATCCGAGCCACGTTTGCACCAATATTTATAACATACTTTTCCTTCACGCTTTTAACGGTTGTGATACCATATCGTCTTTTTAATATTGGCAAATGAAAATTCATCAACACTCTCGGAAATCATACAAAGCCATACGAAAATCATACGGCCATTCACCGTATTATTCAACGGAATGATTCACACAAGAAAGGTCGATCCGGAGGTTCTAACGTCCACAGGAGAACAATTCTTCAACGAGGAATATGGCGGCAACAAGCAAGAAAAATCTATGAACGTTTTACGATTCCACCACTTTTACGATTCCACTCTCACTACTCCCACCAACGAAAAGCGCAGCACGCCAGTATTTATTCCGTACATATCACCCAGGTGCAAACGTGGCTTATTATTATTATTATTATTATTATTGCTGTGGTTATTAGTTATATTAATTCTTAGGCCCTACATTTATTTTCCATGTGTGAGAATTGTTCGTGAGTCAATGTATTCATCGACGGACTTGACCCCGGGTTTACGAGAGTTTACGAGCAATATAGACACCTCATCGGATCTTGGCCTGTTTAAAATTTTGTGTCGTTTGTCTTTTTCGCATAGACTTTTATTCAATCAATTGAATCGATTCTGTATTTTTAAACATGATATTTTCATAATTATTTCTTTATTTTACGTTCTCAATCGTATTTCGTTTTATGTAAATATTATAAATATTATATTATTGAAAATTAGATTTCAAGACAGGAATACAATTTTCACAAAATATGAAATAAATTGTACCAAGAATTGGAAGGGGACAATAAACAGAGCTTGACGCGTTCGCCCGGTTGGTCATTTTGTTTGGGATCTCGGCAACGAGATAAGAGCGATAAGTAAATTCACTCCGCGACCAAACCGACATTGCCACAAGATCTTTCGGCGCGAACAAGACTTTCTTTTTCTTTCGAACCACGTAATTTTGAACCATACACGTTGTGTACGAAATGAAAGGACACGGCTCTTCATCTGATAATTGGCAACGAAAATTTAACGGAAAAATAAAGATTCGGAGAAATGAGAAGAGAGTGTGAGCGTTGGATTGGAGGAAAAAATTCGTCATGAGATTTGGGCTAATTCGAGCGCGTGGGCTTGTCAAATTACTGCAATTAATATTGTCAAACTTCTAGATTTTCTGCGAAAGATTTCGTTCTCACGTTCATAACATATATTTATACCTTTCGCAGAAAATCTAAAACTTAGATATATACCGGGTCTTAGACAACCATCTCCACAAAGATAATACGTAGGCACTTGTCGTCAGTACGAGCAAAATTATATTTCTTTAATTGTTCTGTAATGAAAATTGGTCGTCATATTAATTCGCAAGGTTTGAAAGTTTGAGCAAAAACTAACGATGCAATCGAACGCCCTGTCGATAAATGTCGGGTTCGCTGGTTCGAGCCTCGTTGAGACGTTTTTTTCCACGGATTGTTGCTTTTTTTGTAGGACTTGACAAAAAAAAATAGTAATAAACGAACGACGAATCCACACGCCAATAGGACATAATTTTTGTTGTCACTTAACCGCAGAAGGCTCGTTGGTATTGTTGAAACTTTTAAACTTTGTGTATTAATATCTCGGCCAATCGCAGGACAATTAAAAAAAAAACGTTTCGCTGACGCCAGCTACCTAGGAATTTTCTATTTGCAAATAGTAGCCTAACCCTTGTATACATATATATTATTGTAGATGTACGAACTACGGAAGGTACATAGCAAAAAATAGATTCATTCCATTCAGAACTCGAAGAAATTTTTATTTAAACGTTTATTTAATTGTAATTCTTTGATAAATGCAGTTTTCGATATGTAGGATTCACCGATCATCTCGCGAATTTGGGCAGTATTCGTCCGCTATCTTTCATTTCTGAATTTGGAGGATAGGTTCACAATTGGTGACTCGAAAAATCTTCGATTATCGAAATTTATCTATATCTGAATCGATTGTTTGATTATACGAATTTCTACTTTTCGGCTAAATATTCATCCAGATATTTGATTCCATATAGACAACATACTATATATACGATTTTTGAGGTCGCTACTTTTGAACGTAAGCTCCAAATTTAGAGTTAACGAATGTTGAATAGAAATGCGAAAAGTGACTTTAAGTCCGCCATATCGAATAAGCTATGTTGAATTTCACAATTTTTACTTCAGGTTTGTAGTCGGCAAAACGGTGAGCCGATCGCCATTTTTGTTCTCCATTCAAAATAAAATAATATATTTATCACACGAACATTGATGTCTAAAGTACTTATAAATATGCACACAAAAAATGGTTCACACATCGAAGGCGTAAGAGAAGCAATATTTTCATATCTTATTTAAAATTGTGTAAAATTAATTTGTCGGTCTGGAACTCAAGAAAAAATAACTTTTCATAACGCCGATAAAACTCCATCCAACTTCACAAAATTTGGTATTCCAAATTGCTACAAGCATAACCAAACTGATACAAGCACATTTATGCAATAAACAAACCGAACAACGAATAACGAAACCAGTACAAGAAAGCAAAGTTTCTTAGTTATTTGCCGAGTAATGATTTCGAGAGTTACTAATCGAGAGTATCAAGAGAGGAATATCACAAAGAGCGAAGGAAACGAGAAGAACGATAGAGGAAAATAAGCAAAAAATCGACGCGTTGGCAGAAGGTTCGCGCGGTTGAGTAGTCTTGTGGTCTCGAATATGGTCGTGGTGGTGGTGGTGGTGGTGGTGGTGGTGGTGGTGGTGGCCATGATTCTTCTACATCTACATCTACGCCTCTTCTTTTTCTTCTTCTTCGTCTTCTCGTCTTTAAATCACTCGAGCGAGGATAGAGAGCTACATTAACTGTCCAGCGGACCCCCCAAGGGAGGAAGGAAGCCGTTGCGAGGGCAACATTTTTTACACGATGATATTCAGCGAGGAGATGGCAATTAGAATTGGTTTCTTTGAACCCCCAATACTCGTAGTCTTCCATCATCGTCATGCATCGTCGGAAATCGGAACTCGATTTCCGACAAAGGTAAAATCCATGTACGCACCAGTCGTCAAATTTATTTCTTTCTTTCCGAAAAGATTTCCGCTGGAACGAACTTTGGCGCACGATCGAATGATCCTGAGAGGAGTGGGTGAGAAGTCATCGAGGCGTAATGAACGCGTGGCGCGAACTCGACGTCCCGCTCAAGTGAAGTTCAGAAGTCCGGAAGAGACTCAAATTTACGCACGTCAGGCGATACGTGAGCTATGTTTATACGTACGCAAACTCTTCCCTCTCGCCTTGTGTTCTCATCAATAAGTATCAATCCAAGTGGGACTCTAACTGTACTCAAGGGTTATCGATATTTGTCAAGCGAAGAAAAATGTGCATCGTAAATTTTTGTTTCGTTTGGATAAATCGAAGAAATTCTACTAAAAAACACGGAGTTTTTTTTAGTAGAAGACTAAAAAGTAGTAGGCTTTTTTAGTAGTAGGTAGACTAAATTTCTAACCGATACTACCAACAAAATGCGTTCCTATATTAGAAAAATGCTAGAATCTGCGAGTGCAAACGTTTTAGAACTTGTGTTTGCGGGCGTGAACGCACAAGGGACCGTTTCAAGACTATTGAGAAAAATAGTACAGCAGTTGGGGGTATTTATCGTAACGAAATTGACAGTCCCGTTATTTGTTGTCTTGCCGATAAGTACATACTCGTATACTGAAAAAGGAGTTTTCAGAGATTATATTTTTATTACCAGTAATTAGCGACAATAATAATAACTCGACACATATACGTATACGAATAGATATAGATTGAGAAACTTGTAGATTTAAATGGCAGAATAAAAGCTTGCTTCTTATGGGAATATTTTTGTGGTGCCAAATCCGATTTAATTAAAGCAATAGTCGAGCCCATCGAAAGTACGATAATAATAATTCAATATTTATTTCGCCGTATCAAACTGACTTGATTTATCGATAGTTAATCAAATCGGTTTTCGTCTGTATAATCATTCGTAAGAACATTGCCGCTATGATCGATAAGAACGTGGAAAGTCCGACCTTTCGGCATACCGAATAACATAGTTGCAATTGGAATATGACGAGAGCTGGCACGTCTGGCGCGTTTCTGCACGAGGCGCAGCAGTATAGGTAAAACCAGCTTGCAGGAAGTGACGGCGGTGCGTCCAGAGAATTCTTACTATGCTTCTACAACACGCTCACGTGCTGTTATGGTTGTCCGGCGAGCTGCGTGAAGGATGATAGTCGCGTGCGCGCGCGTCCGAACCCAACCAACGGTAAATTCGTCGTACTTATATGAACTTCGTTCTGGCTACTAAATTATTTATGCATGTTTTTTTTCTCATTTTTTCTACTTCTTTTGTTCATTCTTTTCGTAACAGTACCATCGAGAAGAACGTTGATAGGGAAAAAAATCATTGTAAACCAGACTCGGATCGAGAGATCGGCGGGATAACGCACGAGGAAATATTGATAACTATATATATATATATATATATATATAGAGAGAGAGAAATAGAGAAGACGAAGAAAAATTCTTACATAAGAAAATATTATTTACATTGGAGAGGGCGGCGCTATCTGCCAACGTGTCTGACTCTTATTCGTCGAGCTTCCACGTACATACGAGACCACGTTTTCCATGATCTTAGCGAGGTTTATGATCCAATGTAGCTGTGTACGGTCCACAACCCCCGTAGCATGAATTATATATGATCGGTTGACGTTATGACGCGTGGATGATTCATTTTCACGCGTCATAACACCATAGAATTGGGGGAGGATTATTTTGCAATATGCATATATAGGTATATGACAGCAAATATTAGACATTACGTCACAAAACGATAGTTGGGTAACATTTGATCAATGTTTTTTTTATTATATTCTTATTAAGAGAATTATTCAGTTATCGCTGAATGATCGGATGTAAGGAAGCATCGATGGGGGTAAGGTAATGAGAGCAACGAATTTCCAGTTTGGATTCTTCGAGGAGTCTGCCGTAAATTCTTAGTACCGTTTCGCCGAATACGTTCATTTCGAGTGTTTCGAAAAGGTCGAGTTCGAATGTAGAGAAGAAAAGATAATCGGTATTGCGTCCAAGAGAATATTCCGCTACAATTATTTTATGTAAAATAGAATTTAGATATATTTGAATTTCTGTTTTTAATCCATATATAATTATTTATTTAGATTTTGAATATGGGTGATTAATAATTGGTATAGTTACGATCAATCCTCGCGTTTAATATATTTTTTTTATTTTAATTAAAATTCTTCGAGGCTAAAAGGAAAATTTTAATTTGCTGAGAAACTCTACACTACAGGAGCTTTTATGTTTTCGTTAGACAAGACCTAAATGAAACGTTTCATATTTTCTCAAAAATGTTTCTGTCTTGAAATATTTTGGCTTAGGGCCCCTCGCGATAAGAGACGAACCCCACAAATGATCCCTATTCTCCGGGATCTATCACTACAAATATTCCGCTTATATTTTTTTTCAATATTTACAGTCCTTAGTTTCGGGGAACTATGGCCATAAATAATCCGTTTACTTTTTCTCTCGTTGTAATAAATCCTTTTGTTTAAGGCAGGAGATCCATATAGACGCGAAAATTTTAGCCGATTTTCACGAATAACTTATTCGATGTTTTGGCAATTTGCCATATTGTTTATTTATATTTTTAAATGGCCCATTTATTGTCCAGTGTTCTGGGCAGATCGCAGCGCGAGTTGTTTATTAGTGGGGCTTCTAGCTCTTGTTGTATTGATCGGAACACAAATTTCTGATTGTTTATTAACATTATAATTAGGCGGTGAACCTATACGAAATGAAACAAAAAATTCGCGGATTGAGACACTTAAAAAAAAACTTTGCAGTTTTTACCCCATTTTCTAAAGGATTTCGCCTAAAAAAAATTATATTTTTTTTAGTTTAGTAGTAAAAATAAGAAGGTTCTACATACAAAGTAATGGTATATAAAAGATGTGTGCAAAATTTCAGCGTGATTGATAAAAAAGTTTTATAATTTTTCTGAGGTATTCTTAACCCTTTCACTGCTACGGGCGTGTATATACGCTTTCTGCATTTTTTCTCCTAAAACACGTTTACTGATTTATCAATTGAGTCAACAATTGAATCTATCGTCCTATGTATCATAGCAACTAGATATCGGCAACTGTTTCAGTATTGTTCTCCGGACTCGGCTTATTTCGGGTCGCTGTGACTTGTTACAGCGAGCCTAGATGCGAATAACGTGCAGTCCGTAGTGATGGATTGGGCCCCGCGCACGCCGCACTGAAAGGGTCAAGATATTATACTAACATTTTATGAAATAAAACAAATTGATTTTTTGAAAATTCTATATGGATCTCGTGCCTTAATCCGTGTTGCAAGGATGACGATTTTCCTACTCCCCACTACACTCCCAGCACCATTCCTCGAGCTAGGATTTAAATACGCTGGGCAAAACAGTTCTCCAGCACTTCTATTCTTCAAAATTACCGACTTACGACTTACTCATGACTTTTCCTCCATTTCTGTACCAATTCTATAGTCACTCGTAATTTAAAATTATTATAAAGCCAGATAGTTATCCAACAATTATTATTCAGCCAACGAAGCTCATCAACTAATCAGCGTCCGACGACATCCAACAAATTTATCTCCGATCCATATCTACAAAGCGAAACGAAGTTCGTCGAGGATCATCAGCCGTCATTGTCAGCTCCAGTAGCCTGGTCTACCGAGTCATCCCACACTCTACAAGCCGTCAGCCGGGATTGCGAGCCCAGCCGACTAATACAGCTATCGACGTATGCAGGGAATTCAATTTGATAAGTCCAAATATAGTCGGAAGCTTTACCGAAACGCTATCAAAACTTTGATCGAACATAATCGTCAACGGAGCAGTCCGTTGCCTTTTATTATAACTGACAAACTGGCGAATTATTAAACAATATATTATGTGAACGGGAATCAAAATTCCCCATAACCATTTTAGATTAATTTAAAACCATTCATTGTTCCTTATCATTAATTATGTGTTTGTTACTCATTTAAACCGAATTCCTCTTTATAACGAGACTAGGTAATGGAAATTTACTTGTAAGCGAGCGGAAGCGGTTCCGATGCCAACCTCTTAATTATGGCCGAACCGTTGAGTCTAGAAAAGGCTACCTGCCCTAATCAGAGCTCCCGAGGTCTTTTATTTGCTGGTTCTCATGCCGATTGACTACGGGGTGCAAAACTTTAATTGTGAGGTAGGTAGGTACCTACGTATCAACGTGTCCACGACAATCTGCAGATTCTTGAGGACGGAATTGGCTTCCATGCCAGATATTCTCGTTATCTGAGTTTGTTCGGGGATCCACGAGCTGCCGTCGTCTTTCTAGCATTTTCCGTTCCCCATCTCAAGCTGTTGCCCAAGGCCTAGGCTAAAAAGGGGGCCTAACTAAAGAATTTATGCCACATTTCTTCCGGATGTGATACTTTCGGCGTAAATATCCACGAGTCATGGTGAAGAATCGTCGTTTTCTCACTTCTCGTGTTTGCCAAACACCACGTGTTTCTTCATGCGCTAATTCGCGAAACGTTAAACACGTAAACAGTGTTGAGCTAGGATTGAACTCGGGGGCGCAACAAAAAACGAGGCGAATTCTGTTCTGAGCTTGGATGAGAGAAACTTCCGGTTCACCGGCGGCAAATGATGTGCTACACAGAGACGCGACGTACGAACAGTCGAGATCAAGTTCACTGGAGCTTACAAACAATAAGAACTTTATGTAAGCATAATCAAACTATGAAGTACTTTTTTAGTACTATTACCTTAATGTTGAACACGGTCTATACAACTTATTAAATGGAATAAAAGTGAAAGAAAGAAGAAAAAAACATATCCTCTAGAACAATTAAGATCCTGCGTTCTTGGAGGCAAACGGCAGCATCGCATGAAGAAAAAACACCGATACGTTTCAAAACTACATATCCAAGTCCACCATATTGTCCTTTTTATAAACATAAAAAATATAGTGAATGTGCCAATTAAAAAGACTCATACGTATACTGGATGTCTCATTGGAAAGATATTAACAATATATAGGGTGCGCAATTTGAAAATTTGTAAAACTTTTATCCCTTGTTCTAGTCGAAAGAGAAAGAAACATACGCACTGGGCATCTTATTTTCAAAAGTTGAAGACTATACCGATCAACGGTATAAAGGACGTCCAATTTGGAAAATGATGAAACATATACCGGATGTTTCATTGTAAAGGGGAAACATATACCGGGTGCCTCGTTTTCAATAGATAGAAAACGAAGATTATACGAGTTGTCCCAGTTGAAAGGGATGAAGCATATACCGGGTGTGCGCACACTCTCATTCCTCGTACTTCAAATGACGGTGCGCACTGCACCCCCAGAACAATATAAGCCCTTTCCTGACTACAACGTATAATCTAAGATCGTACACGACGCTGGCAAAATATTTTGATTACAGAGAAAAAGAGCGAGAGAAGACGTATAAGTACTATATGTATATGATAGTAGGCAGGAAGAGATGGATAGGAGTAGCCTTGAAGCATCGGGAGGGAGACAATGGAGTTGTCGATGCAACAACATCCGGCCGAGGTACCGAACCCCGTGCGTGCAATATGCGTATGTTATTTTATGTCTGCTATCATATTAAGAATACATATATATATATATATATATACACACACACATAGTAAGCAGGCTATGTTACAATGTCTGCGCGTAATATCACGTAAAAACCGGCACGTGGAAAGTCGAGTTTTCGTGTACGAATATGGTCATGCATTGGTAAAGTTAAGATGGTTAAAAAGCGCACGTACATATGTCGACGATTCGAAGCAACTACGAGTCGGTCACACATGACTCGGTGCCGATCCTTGATTTCATGTACGTACGACCCTGATCAAACGAGGCGGAAGGTGTCCTGTGCGACGATACTAAGTACAATCACTGTTAAATAAGCAGATTTATTATATACAGGGTATTCCAATTTGAACCCCTGACTCGAATATCTGTAAACAATATCATATTTTTGAAATGTTTCGAATAAAAGGTTCAAGGTTCGAAGAGGGATGTCAAATGACATTGTTTGTTTTTTATGTCAGCTGAAGGTTTCCAAGGTCAACTCAAGATCAACTTTTTCTTTTTGTTAATGAGAATATTGTTTCAGAAAATCGCGATTTTTTAAGATAATTAGTCAAATTTGCAGCAATGTTTGGATTTTTATAAACTTTTTAATCGAAAATTAAAGCTTTTTAAGAGAAGTCCCCAGAGGTAAGAAATATTTTTAGTTAGGCAAGGGTTCTTAGAAAATCACTCAAATGAAAGTTTTAATTAATACAAAATTTGAAGTTTTTAATAAAATAAACTAAGTTTTATTAAATTAATGAGCACTTTTTAAAAAATTTCTTCGAGAATTTTTGCTTAAACATAAGCATTTTTTGCCTCCCGCGAGATCTCGGAAATGCTTTAGTTTGTAAGTAAAAAATTTATGATAATCCAAAAATATCTGCAAATTTTGCAAATCATCAAACAATCTAAATGTTCAGAAAAAATGTTTCGAAGAAGAGTTTCTTATTTACTTGTGTAAGATACGAATGTGCAAAAAAAATATAGTTTCCCAATTAAAAAAAAGTTTACCTTGAAATGGCTTTGAAATCTCCACCTAAGATCAAACAAGTAGGGCAATTTTAACATCCCCCTTCAAACCTCCAAACTGTTATACGAAACATCGAAAAAAAAACAATTTTTATTGTTCAAAGATATTTAGGGGGAGGGGGGGGGGATAAAATGGGTCACCCTGTTTGTCTTATTCGTATACACGCCTACGGACCGTGGAACCCATGGGTGCGGTATACAGTTTGTCGTTATTATCGCCCGGACAAGAGGCCATGAAGTTTCGTACACACATGACTATTGTAGAAGAAGAAATCACGTGTCATGTGTCTCAATTATAATCGAATCGAAAATCAAGACAGTTGTGTTTCTTGTTTTAATCTGAACGAATTTGCATAATTGCATATTATTTCAATACGGAGTGGAGTGAACGACATTGAATGGAGATTCGATCAATATTTTCGACTGGCCTGACATTTTTCGTTTGAACTTTGATGGATTTGAGAGTGAATCGATTAATAATTAGCGGTTTGTAATTACTTGATAAATAATTAATTGTTGTATAAAGAAGCGCAGTGGCTCAGTGGATAGGGCCCTGGGTTCGCACCCAGCGGCCCGGGTTCGATTCGCACGGCCGACACCAATGGAAACAAATTTATCTACGTGTTTTTTTCTGCAATCCTGGCGGTTCGGATCCCACCAAAACAAATGTCCAACACAAACTTCGCTATGATGGGGGGGGGGGGGGGGGGTGCTCGGCGTTAGTGCTCCCGCAAGACGGTTGTCATCGCGCGGATGGTGACGCCTTGGTCGGGCACCGGGCGGCCCATCGTTTCACAGATGTGGAGGTGCCGGCCCCAGGCGACTCTGGTGGACATGCTTGAGTTTACTTGCATTGACACTTGGCGAGATTAGGTAGGTACCGACCTCTATCGGCAGAGGTTTTCTGCAGTTTCCTTCCGTCCGTGCCAAATGCGATACAGCCAGATTAGGGAGAATGCAAAGCGGCTGTAGCCGGGACAGCATGAAGGAAGTCGGAGTTTGGATTACAGGGAAAGAAAGGGAAATGATAGCAGAGTAACGGTATAACTTTGTAAAAACCCGAAAAAAAGGGTATGCAATTAAAAGTCCCACTTATCTTATTTAATTAATTATTGTACGAAAGAAAAGTTTAAAATATGAGGTTACGTAAAAGGAAAAGAAATTGTCGGACGAGGTCAGTACCTACGAAGAAGTAGGTCAAATCGATATTTATTTGGGATGAGGATAGCTCCCTCGTTTCGTTCTTCTCCGATTTACCTACACGCGGTTTGGTTGCTGCTGGGCTTGGCAAAATGGTGGCACGCTGCCGTAACGTTATCAGACTCAACGGGGCCGTGAATCGAGAAATCACAGGGAAACTACCCGCTGTCTTATGCGGCCTCACGTACAGGTCGACTGTACGAGCTTGCACCATTGTATACGAGGAAAAAAATATACATACGGAACGTAAAGCATACAAAGAACAGAGAACGGAAAAAGATAGGCACAAAAGATAGTCGAAGCTTTCGAAGGCCAGGTCGATTCTCCGCTATTAAAGGGGTTGGTTCGGCTGAAAAGTTTGCAAAGATTCATCAAGATTCATCGAGTTTAGGTAAAGGTTAGCCGATCAAAAATTGAAAAAGGTGACGGAACAGAAAACGATACGGGAAGACAGAATTTCAAATTCCTTTCATCATTGTTGCATAAAAGAGATATGCCGAGAGTATTTTATGACTTGGAAATAATTGTATTCAATATTTATAAACAAAAAAAGAGAAATGGATTATTTTAGAGATGAAATGATAGTGTGGAAGTGAAAAGAGCGATTTCGAATTTTGCCGAATAAATTTTCCATAATTTAATAGGTTTATGAAGGTAGAAATGTTTTTGTCTCAAGTTATACCTACCCCGATGATTGAAACCAAGATTTTTACAGCATGAAGACTAACTGACTTCATTATTAGTATGGTATGTGTTAATTGGCCTGCCATATTATACGAAACTACATTTTTTAAATATAATTGCGAAATTCACCCAACAGGAGGGTATTTCAGATTGCCCCATTTTCTTTAGTTAACTCAGAATTAATTGATAAAGAGTCGATAATCCGCCAGTACCAAACGCAAAATCTACAAATACACCTCATGAAGTAAATTTTAATTTCGATGCAGTTTTCATAAACCTAATAATCCCATATATATCGTAAAAATTGATAATTTGCTCTTAGCAATGGACTGATAAAAACTTGATAATTACAGTGTTAAGTACAAAATCTTCAATTACTACACTTCCTCTAATAAATTTTGATCAGTACGAAATTTATACGAATTTAATAATCCCATTTATCTTGGTAGATCTAGTTGATTCGAACTGTATCAAGCCATATAATTTATAACAAGCCAAGAAATGTTAATATAGAAGTAATAAAAAATAGAAAAAAGAGACGAAAAAAGATCAAACTCCGAAGCTCCCAGGTACGGCGAATCATTAAATCATTACCTCTGTGGAAGCGAGGGTTATAAAACAGCACGCGGTGCGATGAAGAATCCCGCGGGATGGTTTATTAGAAGAGTAGTGGTACGCATCGGCGGAGCTACGAGTTTCTCGAGCTTCGCCGCATCGCGATACCGATCGATAGATAGGCGGTTAAATTCCTGCTGCGGTCGACTGGAATTTTAGTCGCAGCATCATCAAAAGCCCTGATGATATATACGTATAGAAATTTATATGCGCTTAGCAGCCTGTGCAATGTTGAGTCAAGGATGCGATTAGCAATTTCCTGACTCTAGTACAGAATCTTGGAACATTATTACTTTTTGTTTTGTTTGGTTTCGTTTTGTTCTATCTCCGTCTCTCGAACTTCCACGTGGTATAGACGGTACAGCTGACAACGAAACGGTTTCGTGGCATTTAACTATCGTATCCGGTAATTCCATACGATTGCGAACCTCCTTACAGGTTTATTTCACACGCCTGTGCGCATAAATATGTGTGTGAGATTCGCATTCTTATATGCTAGAATTTATATATGTAGTGTGTTATTGATAAAACTTCATATAGATATATATCAATGCTAATGCACGCGCACATCGATACATCGCGATCGAGAGTGCTGCCCTGGCACTTTGTCAGTTCGTGACAAACTTCCCACCACATGTACCTAACTGGTTTACCCAACTAAGCGCCTCGCATTGTAAATTACAGCACGGGAAAAAACTGCGAGGCACGTTAACTATGCCCTGGGGAGTCTTCGACGCATCGCCCATTGTGATTAGAGAATAGAAAGCTATCGGGTTAATGGTACGCCCCGGTGAAAAGGTGAAAATTTTACGTGCGCGACTTCGAACGTTGGAATTCGTGTTCTTTGATACGAATCAAGGTTTGTATTGACAAAATGAAAACAAATTTTTTTTCGAAAATAGACAGTTTTGCCGTCTGTAACACATCACTCAATAAGTTCCCGGTCTGGCACTGTTGACAGACCTATATTATTTCTGGATAGTACTAACCTTCAAACGAAACGTGTCAAAATTTCATGACAATCCGACGTTTAGTCAGAAGTTAACAGTGCTTTTAGTGAAACAATTTTTGTTATTTTCAAAACAATGAATATAAAAGAATTTCGGGTGTTAATAAAACATTGTTTTTTTATGGGACAATATAAGAAAGATGTTGAAGCTAAAGAGTGGCTTTATAAGCGTTATGGGAACTCTGCACCAGGGAAATCAATTATTATTGACTGGTATGCTGAATTTAAACGCAGTCGTACAAACACCGATGATGCTAAACGCTCGGGTCGCCCAAAAGTGGCAGTTGTTCCAGAAAACAGAAAAAAGCCCACAAAATAGTATGGGCCAATCGTAAACTGAAGTTGCGTGAAATAGCTGACACCTTAAAGATATCAGAAGGTAGTGCGTTTACAATTTTACACGAAAATTTGAGCATACGTAAGTTGCTTTCGACCAAAAACAACAACGCGTCGACGATTCAGAGCGCTGTTTGGAGCTGTTCAAGGAAGATAAAAAGGATTTCTTGCGTCGGTATGTAACAATGGATGAAACATGGATCCACTGTTACACACGTGAATCGTGAACTGAGTGGACAGCAACCGGTGACCGGTGAAAGTCATCCAAAGCGACCAAAAACTCAAAAGTCAGCTGACATATATTTTGGGACATGTATTTTGGGAGAAGCATGGTATTTTGTTCACCGACTATCTTGAGAAACGTTAAACTATCAATAGCGAATATTACATGGCATTATTGGATCGATTGACAAGGGGACTATCAGACCTCTTAATCACGGATTTTTATGGGTCTCAGTATGTTGTACAGGGTGGGCCATCTGTTGGTACGTTTTTGAATTTCGTCGTATGACAACGGCAAACGAGCTACAGACCCGACATTTTTACAGTTCATTAGCCATACTGTCCGCGGCACGAAACAACATGTTTTCTCTTGAAGAGCGTTTTGAAATTTTAAAAACTTATTTTCAAAGTCAGTGCTGTGTCGCCGAAACTCTGCGAATTTTGAAAAGAAATATGGGTCGTGATAAAGCACCCACCGAAGGCGCTATACGCAAATTGGTGAAGAAAGTTCGTGAGAAAGGGATGTTAGTGGATGACAGAAGTGGTCCCAGAGCTCGGACAGTGCGCACACCCGAGAATATTGAGGCTGTGGCCGAAAGCGTGAGACAGAATCCGACGACCTCAACTCGACGCCGATCGCAGCAACTGAGCATTAGTCGCACCAGCCTGAGGAGAATACTGCACAAAGACCTCGGATTATTCGCCTACAAGATCCAGATGACTCAGGAGTTGAAAGCAAATGACCATCCGCTTCGATATCAGTTCGCTATGTGGGCCATAGACCAGCTCAATAATGACGTCGATTTTGGTCGAAAAATCATCTTTTCGGACGAAGCGCATTTCCATTTCGGCGGATATGTGAACAAGCAAAACTGCCGGATTTGGGGTTCGGAACAGCCACACGCAATCGTAGAGAGACCAATGCATCCTCCAAGAGTCACAGTTTGGTGTGGATTTTGGAGTGGTGGCATAATTGGCCCATTTTTCTTCGAAAATGATGCTGGCAACGCCGTTACCGTCAATGGTGAACGCTACAGAGCCATGTTGACCAACTTTTTATGGCCTAAAATCGACGCTATGAATGTGGACGACCGTTGGTTTCAACAAGATGGCGCCACATGCCATACAAGCCGACTTACGATCGACCTTCTGCGCACCAAGTTTAACAACCGCATAATCAGCCGTTCAGGAGATGTCAATTGGCCTGCGCGTAGCTGCGATTTGACACCGCTGCACTTCTTCCTGTGGGGTGCCGTTAAAGACCGATGTTATGCGGATAATCCAGAGACAATTCCAGCTTTGAAAAACAACATTACGACTGTTTTGAGTGAAATTGGCGCCGAGGTCGTTCAAAATGTCATCACTAATTGGGGTGACCGAATGGCATACTGTAAGGCCAGTAGAGGGAGCCACATGAACGAAATCGTTTTTCATTCTTGACGGGGATACTTTTAGCTTTACAACAACAACAAAATTAATAAAAAATATCAATGCGTACTCTTTTGATCGCATTTTTAAAAACGTACCAATAGATGGCCCACCCTGTATATATCTATTTTATTATGTTCATATATACCTATATCAGGCCGTTATGCAATATATATATATGTTATTCAAGGACCATAGGCAAAGTATCGAGATATGTACAAAGGCTGGGAGTCGATCACATGCTGGAGGAAGTAAAGCCCGTGAAGGAGCGCACCCCGCCTCTTCTATGCATCTGTATTTATTTATGCATGGTTCGTTAGCTATATACACGACCTATCGCATATGCATCGCGGTATTGAATTCTTTATAGTCTCTAGAATGCGATACTATTATATAGGGTTTTCGAAAAGTCACAGACCCACCCCCAATCCCAGAATCTATATACCGTAGGGCAAAATGACCCGAACAAAAGTTTTATGGATAAAAAAGTTCTTTTTTGAGACCTGAAATTTGACCTTGCACTTAACCTTGACAGAAGAACAGAATTCTAATACGACCACGTCGTTGCTCCTGGATAGCGCTAAAAGTAGGATAAAAGCAGGATAAAAGTAGGATTTTTATGTCATTTTTACCATCATAAGATTACATATCTGAACGTAAAATTTCCCGCTCTTTCCAAATCCGGGGTAAAAAATAGTTCCCATTTAAAAAAACGCAAGTTAACCTTAAAATGAACTGTTTGAACCATAAAACTTTTGTTCGGGTCGTTTTACCCTACGATACATAGATTTTGAGATAGGGGTGGGTCTGTTACTTTTCGAAAACCCTGTATATATAGAGCCAAGATATCCCATTTATAACAAAATTGTAGTGTCCTGGGAACTTTGTTTGGGAATGCCGAGTCGAGGTTAGGTGAAGGTCACCTACACCCCAATTAGTATAAATTGTCTGATTCCTTGTCGTATCAACCCTGTAGAAGAAAGCTAAACAATTCTGCTTGAAACGGACATAAAAATTACAATGTGGGATTTTTACAAACAAAAAAAGGATCAAACTTCTTTTTATCATGATAGGAGTCGTCGTGCTTTCGTGTAATATGTAGTATGATGGAAAATCTTTGTTAGCACGGATTATACGGTAAATTCCAGCGTCCTCGACAAGGTTGTAAGCATCCAGGCCCCGCCGCGCGCGCGCGCGAGAGAGAGAGAGAGAGAGAGAGAGAGAGAGAGAGAGAGAGAGAGAAAATTATCTCCTCTACCTTTCTTTCTTTCACTTTTCGTCTGACGCCGCTTCGTCATCTTTCGTTCTTCACGGAGACTTCTTTTTCCACCGAGACGCGCTGCCTGCCTTGCATGCTCGTCGATAAGATCTATCCCGCGCCCTTTACCCACCACTGCGATGCAAGATGAGAGAGGCGTCGTCGCTGTCGATTTCGACGCCCTTTTTACCGTTAATTTAATTTCAAGCACGGATATACAATCCCGCCTAGCGACAGACAGCTCGATCGAATACGACTCGATTCTTCGACTCGCCTTTCTTCGGTACCCGGTACTGCACTTGGACGGACGCTTGGCCCAATGCCCGGGCCATTTATTGTTTTTTTTCTTTCGTGTGTACCGTTAAAGTCTGTATATTGTGTATTGTATCGCGATGCCAGTGAACATCGTACGAGTCATTTCGTATCGTTGATCCAATACTTACTCACGATTCGCTCACGATATGATCCACTTCCGATCCCGTCTATTTTTAATTTTGGTAAACTCTCGCGACATATCAATTGTATTCTTTATGCCTAACGGATTAAGCCAGTTCATTCCTTCTATGATCCAGCCAGGATCAATTTTTTCAATCTTGTTTTCCATTCCTTTCTTGTGACTATTTATTTAACTTATTGGTTTTCAGCAAAAAATCAATTCTATCTTACGAAACATAACGAAATGGCAAAATATTGACCGTGCTCCGAAGAAGTAATTTATGATTATAGCGATAATTAAATTTTGTATTTGATCGTAGCATTTTTCTTAATCCCGTTCGTCGTTCCTCATTTCTTTAATTGTTTTTGTTCATTTGTTCGAACTATTCGTTTAGAACGAAAACATATTTATTTCCATCCTACGACAAATTAAAAATAGCAAAAACAAAGATTAAAGCGCTTTAAAGAAGTAATTTGTCACAAACAAGTATTTGTTCATTATTATCGTTATTTTCTACCACACGAAAGAAATATTACTTTGCCCTCGCATACATTGTATACGAGTTGGCACTTTGTAGTTACTAATATGCTGTAAAGTGCCTATACGGTGTACGCTACGTGGCCTGAGAAAATGTGGCCGAAAGACAAAACGCCTCCACGATGAGACCGATCTATAAACCCCGGTGGAGTGCTTCGAACATTTATAAATGCCATGTGCAATGCGGCTAGTACTTACCGTACAAGTTTGCGTACAGTCTCACGCGCAAAGTTTACTCTCGGCTCATGAATAACGGCGCCGGCTGCCTCCCGCCTTATTTACAATCATCTATCCTACATGGACACGATACAAACATAAATAAAGGATGTATCGTTAGGTTCTCAATTAAAAACCTGATGATGACTTTCACGTGGCCTCAACGCCTCGAACGAAAAGAATCTCAATATGATCATCGTACGCCCGCTTCGAAGCCCCAAAACTTTTGTGAAAAACGTTTCTTCGTACGATTCCCCCTTTCTTTACTTATTTCCATCGATAATTTCAAATGTGCACACCATGTACGTTGGTAATGTTACTTATGCCAGTTGCATGACGTTTGTCGTTGAACGCAGTTTATCGGCAAATATCACGCGGCAACGTGCGAGAGTCCCTCTTCGATCAAACATGATTTTCTAGGCTCATAACAATCCGTTTCGCGATGCACGATGTGCAGTTGGGTGGGGGGGTACGTTTTGTATCGGCTGTCCATATCGTGGCGGATCGCTCCGAAGTGGAGATTGCCGCGAGAAGAGATTGATTGTCGGGCTGGACAAGATCTTCATCGGTATGGCAATTTAGCAAGTCCTCGTCGAGATTTAAACAAAAGATAACAATTTGTATACAACATACGCGTATAAAATGTATAGGTACATGTCAGATCGAAAAATGGATATACGTTATATCGAGTCACGATGTCACCAAAATTGCGGTCTGTTTTCGTTATATTTCAAAACCAAATATAAACCCAATGAATCGAAATACAAACATATTTTTATTCACAAATCTATTATAATATTATTTTCAAAATTTGAACAATATTAACTATTTGACCATCGTTTTCATCGACTTGCGACAGAGTGAATTGTCTTGGTGAAACAGCACTTTTCTTTTGCATGGAAGGTCGTTTTTTCTTTATTTCTACACTCACAAGGGGGCTATCAAACCTGTTAATCACGGATTTCTAGGGGTCTCAGGTATGTTGTAGAGGGACGTATCCCGATTACGTGGCTACCGGCTTTTGTCCTAATGCCCCTTATTTTCCGAGAAAATCGATTTTAAAGTTTTATGCGTACCCGTAACGTTAGTCAACTGATTGTGAGCGAGCGTAGCATAATGGCTAAAGTTCACGCCTACCACGCTGGCAGAGCGTGTTCAAATCCTGCCCATGTAGTTTTATATTTTTGTTTCTCTCTTTCAATTCCATCGTACAGTATATCAACGAATAGTATAGGTTATGCAAAATTATTCGAAAATACACATTCGTACACAGCACAGTATATTTTAACTCCGTCAGGAAAGATATTCCCTTACGTTTTTTTTAGGTATGCAATAACCATCGGAGAAATTTAGTCCAATTGTGACCTGCACGAAATCAAGAAAGTTCACAAAAATGCTGTACGAAGAATTTTGTAAATCTATCATTCTTCCGTACGTGGGATAAGACAAATTTCTTTATATTATTAATTCCTGGGGAGGGAAAACCGATCGGACACTATACGATCACATCTTCGTAGATGAAAGAGAAGCATGCCCCTGCACAGAGAAAATTATTCCACCCAAGTGTACTCCACTTTGCCAACACTGTGATATGTATTTATACCGGCAAGTCTAAATTTTCACTAAAAAAACTTCAAAATACTCCCGACTTGCTAAAGACAAATAGAGAAATCGCTTCGAGGGAAGATGCCATAAAAATACATTTATTGATTTTGCATCAATTTAATGCACCTGCTTCCTTAGCAATGATCAAAGATGCATGATCCGCATCAAAATTTATTGAAGATCGTTTTGAATTTGAACGGACAGTATTTTCCGGTATCGCTCCTAAAAAATCCGTGTGCCTGCAAGACAGTAGCTTTCATCAGATGTACGTGGTGCTATACGGTTTTGTGTTTCGGTTTTTTACGATAAATACCATCCGGAATTCGCTTCTGTAATTATTGATTAATAATAAAATTACTACGCCAAAAATGACTATTTTCGAATAATTTTGTGTAACCTATACTATTCGTTGATACCCTGTACGATGAAATTGAAAAAAAAAATACACAGGCAGGATTTGAACACGCTCTGCCACAGTGGTAGGCGTGAACCTTAGCCACTACGCTACGCTCGCTCACGATCAGTTGAAATATGACTAACGTTATGGGTACGGTAGGTACGCATAAACCTTCAAAATTGATTTTCCCCGAAACTAAGGGGTATTAGGATACAACATACTACAGGGTGGGCCATCTATTGGTACGTTTTTAAAAATGCGATCAAAAGAGTATGCATTGATATTTTTTATTAATTTTGTTGTTGTTGTAAAGCTAAAAGTATCCCCGTCAAGAATGAAAAACGATTTCGTTCATGTGGCTCCCTCTACTGGCCTTACAGTATGCCATTCGGTCACCCCAATTAGTGATGACATTTTGAACGACCTCGGCGCCAATTTCACTCAAAACAGTCGTAATGTTGTTTTTCAAAGCTGGAATTGTCTCTGGATTATCCGCATAACATCGGTCTTTAACGGCACCCCACAGGAAGAAGTGCAGCGGTGTCAAATCGCAGCTACGCGCAGGCCAATTGACATCTCCTGAACGGCTAATTATGCGGTTGTGAAACTTGGTGCGCAGAAGGTCGATCGTAAGTCGGCTTGTATGGCATGTGGCGCCATCTTGTTGAAACCAAAGGTCGTCCACATTCATAGCGTCGATTTTAGGCCATAAAAAGTTGGTCAACATGGCTCTGTAGCGTTCACCATTGACGGTAACGGCGTTGCCAGCATCATTTTCGAAGAAAAATGGGCCAATTATGCCACCACTCCAAAATCCACACCAAACTGTGACTCTTGGAGGATGCATTGGTCTCTCTACGATTGCGTGTGGCTGTTCCGAACCCCAAATCCGGCAGTTTTGCTTGTTCACATATCCGCCGAAATGGAAATGCGCTTCGTCCGAAAAGATGATTTTTCGACCAAAATCGACGTCATTATTGAGCTGGTCTATGGCCCACATAGCGAACTGATATCGAAGCGGATGGTCATTTGCTTTCAACTCCTGAGTCATCTGGATCTTGTAGGCGAATAATCCGAGGTCTTTGTGCAGTATTCTCCTCAGGCTGGTGCGACTAATGCTCAGTTGCTGCGATCGGCGTCGAGTTGAGGTCGTCGGATTCTGTCTCACGCTTTCGGCCACAGCCTCAATATTCTCGGGTGTGCGCACTGTCCGAGCTCTGGGACCACTTCTGTCATCCACTAACATCCCTTTCTCACGAACTTTCTTCACCAATTTGCGTATAGCGCCTTCGGTGGGTGCTTTATCACGACCCATATTTCTTTTCAAAATTCGCAGAGTTTCGGCGACACAGCACTGACTTTGAAAATAAGTTTTTAAAATTTCAAAACGCTCTTCAAGAGAAAACATGTTGTTTCGTGCCGCGGACAGTATGGCTAATGAACTGTAAAAATGTCGGGTCTGTAGCTCGTTTGCCGTTGTCATACGACGAAATTCAAAAACGTACCAACAGATGGCCCACCCTGTATATACAGGCCGTCCCGTTTTAATTTATTAACGGAATTCGAGAAAATGGGATCGTACGAAAAGAAGTTTTATATTTTTGAAGAGGACATACGGTGGCTTATTGAGATGTTTTCCGTCGTGGTGTTTTGAGATCACGTAAACGTTATCATCATCGGTTTTTTTCAAGATACCTGTAGTTGTTCCTTCATTCTGTTTCTCGCCTCAAAACGGGGCTGCTATTTATGGCACTTTGATTTTTTTCAAATGGTATAAGTTCGCGAACGTGAACGTGCTCCCAAAGATCGAGTAAAAAAACAGTGAATGCTATCTATCAGTTAATAATCAGAAGGCTCGACGATAATTACTGCTCCACGATAATATTCGACAAAAACAAAATGGAGGCCAATTGAAAAAAAGCAATTATCTAATTAAATACAAAATGACGGGTCAACTGTCAATTTTGTAAAATTGAGTATTTTTTGTTGTTTCTAGTTCGAGAAATCGACAGTTATCTCGTTCCCTGCTCGTATCGAGCAATCAGGATCGTGAAATGAGAGAGGAAAAGAGTAGAGCGAGACGATTGATGTAAAAAAGAGAAAAAAAAAATGGAAAATGATCGATCCGAGACGATGCGAATCGTTGCGAATCGTACAAGATCGATGATGAAGGTTCTCTACATCGAAACTGACGGCGATAAATGAGCCGTTCGAGGCGAACGGATTTCTATGTGCGAATGACAAGGCGATTGACGATGGATCTAAACCGAGCACGAGATGGGTATCGACGCTGATGATGAAGAACAGAAAATACGCGAAAAAGCTCGGTTCCGCTATTGTGATAAAAAAATATCCTCATTTACCGCTCGGACGCTCCTTGTCAATTTTTTCTTCCGCTATGAGAAAGTTTTCATTCGACGTATCCGATACGCACGTATAGCTCAAACAAAAATCTATTCGTTTTGAATTATTTTATTTTGAAAATAAAACATTTTTTCGTACCGAAAAGTTTGTTTCCGATAATGAAGAAATATTTGACCTAGTTGAAAATAAGACATTTTTCATACGTCAAAATGTGTTAAATTGAACAAGTTTTGTTGAATACGGATATGATTTATTTAAGGTGATGATAAATTCGCCTTTGTTGATGAAGGATAACAATATAGGCAATAAAGAAGCAGAACTTTGGGGATTATCGACCGGTAGCCAATGTGAATATGCGAGGGAAAGTAGCAGATGTATAAAGGATTGGCTCGATGCCGCAAAGGCTGCAACAGACTGTTATTAGCCGATGGTACGAATTATAGAATTTCGGCTGAAATCGAGCAATAATCAATAGTGCGCCTTCTAATTCCACTCAGTTCGCACGACGCCGTGAACAAAACGTCGATATACAATGGTTTATTGACAATATTATTGTAAATATATATCGTTATTACGATGCAATATATACCGAAATTGAGGAACCCAAGGTAGATTGTTTTCAATCGGCGGGTCAGTTATTTTAAAAAATTATTATTTCTTAAACCGCCTTGAATGAAAATATTTTAGGTGAAAATAATACATTTTATTTCGAAACGTGACCATATTTCGAAAAATAACCAAAACCGAGAACAGCTACGCTGAACAATAGCTATTACAGTTACAAAAAATTTCGTGCCAAAATTATACACGTCCGACTACTATTGTTCGAGTTATCGTCCGCACCAGTTCGAAAAACGTGGTTTCGAGAAAAATTGATTATACTTCAACTATTGTTTGTTTTTTGAATCTACTTTAATGTATGTGGAATAACATATCTTTAATTGAGGCAAAAAAAACCGTGAAGTGAATTTCAAAAATTCATGAAAAAAGCTTATTTTTCTGACCGCAGGAGCGCAGTGGCTCAGTGGATAGAGCTCTGGGTTCGCACCCAGCGGACTCGAGTTCGATTCCCACAGTCGACAGCAAAGGAAACAAATTTTTCTACGTGTTTTTTTCCTGCAATCCTGGCGGTTCCGATCCCACCAAAACAAATGTCCAACACAAACCTTGCTGTGAGGGGGGGGGGGGGGGGGGGGGAGGTGCTCGGCTTTGGTGCTCCCGCAAGGTGGTTCTCATCGCGCGGATGGTGCGGAAATGCGATACAGCCAGATTAGGGAAAATGCGAAGCGGTTGCAGCCAGGACAGCATGAAGGAAGTCGGAGTTTAGATTAGAGGGAAAAGAAAGGGAAATGGTAGCAGAGTAACGGTAAAACATTGTAAAAACCCGAAAGAAAGGGTATGCAATTAAAACTCCCACTTAGCATATTTTAGCTTATTTTTCTCACCGGCATGGGGGGGGGGGTCCTGTCTTAATGAGCAGTACTAATGAAAATAGGATATAGCATCGATTAAAGATAGCTAACTGGAATATCGATTATACGATCCCGTTTTAATTAAAGTTGGTAAATGGCGAGTTTCAAGTCAATGATTCACACTGATTGTGAACCGTTTCGAAATTTCAAAGTACAAAGTTGCTATTATTACAAAATAAACATGTACAACGCGCAACCCGCGCCCTTTTTACCTAACTTCACAGCTCGCAGCCAATCGGATGATAAAAGTATTTCGCACCAAAGTATAACGAAAGTCAATCGTGGTATCAATACAGTAAAAATACATAACGAAACAACACGCCAAAACCAATATGGCGGACTATAGAAAAACCGAACGGAAAAATATCGAAGCTCGAAGTGGAGCCTCTTCGATCCCATTGTTGGATCAGCAATTGGAGAAAACTATGCGAGCTTTATTGTTTCCCTAACCTTCACTTGTAATATTACAACATTGATCTAAACGTATGTTCATTCGACCGGTGACGATGTCCGATTCTTTATATATCGTCCAGTATACAACGACAAGAGTTTCAGTCCTGTCGTCAAAATTATGGTCCAGCATTTGGTGCGTGTGTACACAAATAAACATATTTCTCATCATGGAGTCCGTCCATGCCGGCTTGTGCATCGGTGCTCACTAACCGAGAGCTTTTTCTGGATTACAATTTTGATGACATATCGCAAGAAATATACTCTATCGTAATACGGCGATAATCGTCCGCGTATCTTCGGCGCTCCCAAATAGCACATCTGTCGTATCTATATCCTCTCGCAACGATTTCCAACTATCTTGTACCATACCAAGAGTCACGGCAGCGAAAAGGAGCAGCTTTTCGCTCCATTAAATCCGATGAAGAATATTCGCAGGACGGAAAAGGCGTACACCAAGAGACAAGAGTAACCAGTAACACCATCTCATTTAGTCTCGGTGCTCAATTACAAACGCTTATCGTCGTCGCGGACCAAGCGAGCGAGACGGATTTTACGCGTCACATCCGGCGTGGTTTGTGTCGCGTTGTCTAAACAAAAAAAAAAGACGGAAAAACTAAGATGTTTAATCCTTGCGGCATCGACCGTCTCGGCGATAGTAGGTAATAAAGTTCCTTTTTCGACTTTGGAAATTTGTTCTTGGCCCCCTTCTATTTTTTAATCACCTAATCCTTATATTTTGTGTACGCGTACTAGTCCAGTCAGTATATATATTTCGAAATGCAAACAATCCGAGAAAGCAGATTTTTGGATATTGTGTAAACGGGGCTTAGAAAAGCTTAACTTGAAATTGTCGACCTCAATTTCCTATGAGTTCTTTCTGCAATATTATTGAATTTTCGAAGAAAAAATACGCAATGTCGAGAAAATCATTTTATTCATGACAATAGTGTAAAAAGTAGCTACTAAGAGAAATATTGTTTCAAATACAAGTTATTTGTTTTAAGTCGCAAATTAAGAATCTGTAATGAAAAATATATGTGCCCATTTGATTTTCTCGACATTGTGTATTTTTTCTTCGAAAATTCAGTAAAATTGTAAAAAGTATTAAGTAAGAGAAAAATTGTTTCCAACAAAAGTTATTTGTTTCAAGTTACTGATTAAGAATTTGCAATGAAAAATATACGTTTCCATTTGAAAAAAAACAAGCTGACCTTGAATTTACCTTGAAAACATAATACGATCGAAAGCGGATGTGACTCTTGTATCAGCCCCCCCCCCCCGTGACAATTTTTTGTTTAAAACATTTTTTTCTCCCGGATTTCGTTTTCTAGATATTAAGGTGTTCCGTTTCTCGTGCCTAACTCTGTGTAGAATCGCGCGAGCTATGACATCGAAATTTCACGCGGTCTTGCCAACTTTACGGCGCACTACTTACAAGTCGTAATTTCTGTCTAAACAAAAAACAAACAAAAATACATTGCAGGTATTAGTATCGTCTACAAGTTTGATAATAGACATTTTTTCGATATGTATCACGAGAAATGACAAAAAACTAGTGTCAATCTCTTACTTTTTTACTTGAACGGAACCTTAATTGTAAGAGCATAAAAAAAGCAACGAAAAAGTATATAATCAAAATTTTCGTATCATGACGGAAAACCGAGTTATCGCTAAGAGCAAAATTTAACCCTTTTTCCAGATGGCGGAGAAAGCTCATAAGAAATTGAGGTCGACAATTTCAAGTTAAGCGTTTCTAAGCTACCTTTACACAATATCCAAAAATCAGATTTTTTGCATTTCTTTGGCGTTTTTTCGTATATACTGACTGGACTATACAAGGATCTGTCTCACCGCAACCGAGATGCCGCGAGAAATCGGAAAACCGTAGCGTGATCGATTTATTCTTCGTTTTTGTTTCTCCTTTTATATAAAGATAGCCAAGAATATAAGTTGCTACGAGCCCGGGTAATCGACGTCGAGGATTCGTTTTTGTTTTCCTCATTTTCTTTTTTTTCCAGTTACAGTAGATCGGTCGGACGAGAAATATCTACCGAACTGCGATATATGGAGTCAGTAACGGGCAGCATTTTCTTTTCTATAATAGTTTTTGTTTATTTTATTTTATTTATCTGGAATTACGAGAGGGAGAGAGGAGGAGAGTGGAACAGGGCGGGGGGCGGGGGGGGGGGGGACGTTCGCGCGCCACGACGACCGTGAAATCGAGTATTTCTTGCTGATAGAACACGAACAAAGAGAGCCGGTCAAGCCTATGTGGCTTCTTTCGTTGTACAGTGTGATGAGATT
The DNA here is from genome assembly GCA_951802705.1 of Netelia virgata. Classification (NCBI taxonomy): domain Eukaryota; kingdom Metazoa; phylum Arthropoda; class Insecta; order Hymenoptera; family Ichneumonidae; genus Netelia; species Netelia virgata. Next base: position 22,088,837 of record OX637865.1, read on the forward strand.
TTTCATCCGGGGGTCGACGTACCTATGTACGTATCTCGTGCCTATACTGTAGCTCCGGCTTATTACTGACACGTCAATGATGGTCTCTCTCCATCTCTCTCTCGCGCTCTGGCCCTCGCTCCTGACTGCCGTTGCGACGCTTCGAGTCTCGATACGATTCGTTTCACTTTCCCGCGGAGCAAGTACATTGCACGACCTAGACGCTTCGGTAACCAAGGATCGTCGAACCTTTTCGAGACTATCGAAATGAACTCCGGCTTACGTATAAATTTTATGAGAATGCTCTTACGAGCAACAAATAAAAACATTTTTCTCTATGTTCATAGAGAAATTGGAAGAATAAAAAACAATTAACTCTCGTTATTATCACGAAAAATTAAATGAAAGCCTATTGTTTTATGTTATTCCGAAAAATTAGAACAACGTATAGTTTTTAATTGTTAGATTGACGGAAAAAAGGGCAAATCAGTTTTCTACGTTCGTACGCAAACTAAAAAGGAGAACAAAAATCTTTTATATTAGTACTAAAAATAAGAAAGAAAGAATTTTTGCCAAATGGAATGTAAAGAAATGTGCTTTTAAAATCGAAAAAATGGTCGATCCGACAAAACGAGCGAATCAATATTCGTGTTTTATTATCCAGAGATGTTTAACCGCTAGAAATAGTTTCAGAAACGACAAAATTCTCGTTATTGTTGACAAACGGTCCCTAATAGGGTTATTTGAAAATTCTCGGCTTTAACGCCTCATAGAATTGCGTGCTGTCGTACACGAAAGAATGTTCGCGACTAATTTCCACAAGACCAAGGTACGAACGAGTGTTCACTAGATTAAGATTCCAGCACGGTCAGTTCGAGTTTCGAGATTATGCACAGCGTTCGAATCGGCACGTTAGTAACCTGCTGCGTTTGCAGGAGAGCAACAGCAATGCAATTTCGTAAAGTCACAGCATTTATCGTATCTTCCTCGTTCTTTCACGATATTGAGAGAAAGAGCGAAAGAGGCGGAATGAAACGAATAAGTTATTAACTCAACGGACGTAAGTATAAGCGAGCAAGGAGAAGCAGAAGCATCGAGTATATCCTCGAATACGGTACTTTTCACGCTCTTACATCTTTTTCCATCTCTCTCTCTCTCTCTCTCTCTCTCTTTCTCTCTCCCCCTTGGGTACGTATATTATAATTAATAAACGGGATCCTTTCACGAGAGGACGGATAAAGTCTGTCGTGCACAGTCAAGGTACAAAATAAAATACTGCACGCTGTGCTCGCGCGGTACAGTGGAATAATTAATAAAACGTGATACTTCCACGATGACGCGTAAATTTCCACGTGAACGACGACGATATCGTATATCGTTTCTCGCTGTTACAAGCAGCTTACACGTGTACCATTGTAGTTGCCATGGAATTTTCGAAACACTGGATGAATCATTAGGAACGCAATTGGAAATAAAGACTCACCTGAAACAGAAGAAACAGAAACAAAATGTCAGTAATATTACATAGTTTCGAGGTAATAATAACATTATAATACGATGGAGGGTCGTGTACGGTGCCGTGGTGTTGTTTTATTTCTTTTAAAAAAACTATGATTCGACGGTCTATCATTTTTATTATTTTCTTTTTATTTGCACTTAGTCGATCTTTTTTCATCACCCCAATTAAAAAATCGCGACTATTTTTCAGTTTTTTTTTTCAAATCAATGAACCATTGTCATAAAGATTAATGGATAGAATTCAATTAAAAGAAAAAAGAGAATGTTCTTGAGAACAATTGAACTCGATTGCGCAAAAAGAGCAACTTTAAAAAAGAAAATTATTTCAATAGTAAACAAAATTATCGACTTTTGTGTTTTTCGCGTCATTTCAGGGAAATTATTTTGAAAAGATATTTTTGAAAATATCCCGTTCACCTAACATGAAACTCGCGTCTTTATTCTTAGGAAGATCACCGGGGAGAGCCCGGCAAACTTGACAGCTTCATTTGCCTCCTAAGAGTGACGTATAGAAGCGTTAATTCGCACCTGAGAAATCATGCAGCCGTAAAAAAGAGAAAAACATAGGGTTTTTTGTGTCGCTCCCGTGCATGCAAACCCGCAAAAGGTGCTGCCTAGTAGATCGTTATTATCGCAACCGCGAAGACTTATTACGAGAAAAAGTTGTTCCAGAATGAGAAAAGAAACTTGAATAGAATAAAAAACCAAGCTATAAAAATGGCGGCCAAGACGGAGAATAGGGCGAGAGGGAGTTGGAATGGGCAGTTGAATGTGGGAGAAGAATGAATTTAAAAAGAAAAGCACGGTGCGATGGCTGAGAAGAAAACGTTAACGATCTTGGCTATATATAAGGCACTTCTCTTCGCGCGTGCTTCTCTCTCTCATTACGTCTTGTCTCTATATTCTAAACTCTCGTTAGCTCCAGGTCTACGATAGTACAATTCAGCCACGTTCGTGCATAGTTTGTACTCAAGTGTTAACGCACGCTTGCATATCGTATGAAAAACTCGCGAATGCTTATTTCGCAACAACGCCGTAGAGCATGCATACAGGACGTCGTGAATTATCATGCAAAAACAAGGTTCGCACGATACGAGTCCGTTATACCGTAATGTCGTATCGACCGTAAGTTGACGATTTTTATCCATTTTTACCCCGCTCCGAGAATGTGTTTCTTTTTCTTTCATCCCCTCTCCCTCCTTTTGTTTTATTTCCTTTAATAACGCTCGAAAGTTTGGCCCATTTCGCGCGCGATACGCTATATATACGTGAAATATCTGAACTAGTAAGCATTTGTAATCGGTAAAACTTATTTCCACAACGTTCAACCTCCATTCGAACGTCGCCGTCGTACCGATTTCGCTTTACGAGCACCTATGTCCCTCTTCGCCAGAATCTTACTGTCAATTTATTTTATTTTATTTTATCTTAAAACGCTTTCCTGCGGATTGTCCGTTTAATGCAATTTGCAGATTTATAGCCACGAGAGCAATAATATAAGAGCGTGGAATCGTGAAACAGCAAATACATACAAGTGTATATATATGATAAAGTTTTCGCCTCCGCTGCGTACAAGAATCTGGAGGACGATACGCCGGGTTGCCAATCTATCGATTTGAGAAAGATGAACTATATACCGGGTATCCGAACTTAAACGTAATAAAGTCGTTCGAGTAAAAAATTATTTAGCGATAAAGCTGTAATTTTGAAATGGAAATAGATATAAATTTTATTTGGTCCGCGTAAGCTGGATCGAAATCAAATAACCAGAGGTCAATTTACGAAAAATAAAATAAAATAAATCTCTTGTTCCAAGATTGTTGATGCTATCGAGGAGATAGAGCCCAACACAGCACATAGCAACTGGTTACTTTCAAGTCAGTGGTACGATGAGGCTTTCGATGCGTTGAGAGCTGTAATTGGAACCATCGAGGAACACATGGTGGTATACTATCAGGGGCCCATCGTACCGCCGTTCGTAGGTCTCTCGCTCTCTCCCTCTCCCTTTCGTTAAGAGATTTCATATCACCATTGTCTATTAATGTACGACGAATCGAGACGGAGGGGGGGGGGGGGGGGGGTACAGAGTTCAATCTGCCCCTGCAACGACATCGAAGAGTACAATCCCGCGGATTAATTCTAATCGAGAAAAACAATAGGACCGAGATTGTTGGAAATCAATGAAACTATATTAATTGATACAAACTGGAGTAGATTGAATAGAATAATATAATTGAAATTGTTGTCGCATCACTAATATTGATCATTTTATTTGTATTCCGGTTAGATATTATCATAAAGTATTATCGTTTTAGATTTAACGTTTTACGTTTAACGAAAAAGAGCTGTGAACACTTTGGGTATTTTTCCTTCGATGGAAAATTTCATAAAAATATGGGGATGGAAAAAATAAGATGGTCGATAAAAATTGTTTTAAATCCATTACCACATATTTAAATCAATACGTAGAACATTATTTCATAACAAATCATAATTCACCATTCAAAAAATATGCGATAAAAAAAATGTCGATCAAACTTACAAAAAAGTTTATTCCTACCGATATAAAAATTTCCAAATCTTCTCAATCGAACTTTGTGTATAGATCCAATAATGTTTATCCCGACCGGTGTTTATCGCCATTCTACGTGATATATACGTTGAATTCTAGGGTGTGCAACAAAATACAGTAAAAATTACGATGGAGGATGAGTAGAAGAAGGTGCACAGAGTTACGGAGTGAGGTAAGGAAAAAGTATATGCACGCCGAAGCATGATTCCGGCCGCCGACACCTTACAGCTAACTCTCGACTATATAACAGAAGGCAAACTATATACACCTCTCGAATCTTCTGTGTGGCTCGTCTATCCCGCTTAGCACTGATGGGGCTACTTTTTGCAGAACTTTGTACAATATATAATTCTATATATGAAAGGACGGAACTTTAAATTATATATATATAAATGCGTGTGCGTGAGCCTCGTGCTACGCGATGCACATCTGTACGTCTCTCCGATACATATTCAGAAACAGGAAACTTCATGTCGCGAGTTTACCCATGACGTCACACCCATGATTATTCATTCCTTATCTTCTTTATGCTCTAATGAGATTCAATGAGAGGCGCATTCACCGTGCCACATGATAAGTGAATTTCAATTATTCAAATCTATTAATACAGTTCACAAATTATAATTATGCGTAACGCGAAAAAGCGTGATCGTCAATAATATAAGTGGGGGAATATCTTTTATACCATACAATACTCTCCCCATTCTTACCGACCACAGAGCGTAATTATGTATAAAACGTTACGCGTTCTCGTAGCGCAGGCGGTTGCGTTTAAGCTTATCCACGAACAGCATAGTCTTTGAAAAGAATTAAGTGATTAAGTGAATTTTTGAATAAATTGGACAAATAATTTAAAAAGTCATATGACGAAAACACCGGGAGAACGAGCAAAAGGCTTCCGTGATCGACAACGTGCCAACGAGCCACCTAAACAACCAGCACAACCTAACCGCCAACGTTGTCGCGAATACAGAGCACGCCAAAAAGCATTACGGGCTAATATTAGCGAGATTCAAGAACATTCAAGAGAAATACCACAAGCCGTATCTAGTCAACAACGTTCTCAAGATTACAGACAAATGAACGCGGATTTGTGAATTGACGCTCAACTATCGATTTCAAGGTTCGCCGCAGCGCGTTTAACTATCTATGGACACTTTTGATTCGATCGATACGCCATACACGGTTTTCATTGCTCATCGAAGGATTCATAAAGAACTTAAAAAAATTATTGAACGAGGTTATCACCACCCATAAGGTAGTATGAATTTATTCTTTTGACATAATTGTCGGAGTTTACGAAAGGATGCAGCACAGACGAGTCAAAGGGCCAGTTATTAATAATGATCACATTTTAATGTTGGCTGAAACCCGTTTGAAAAAATTATGAAGCGAACCATCGTCAGAAATGGAGGATTTGTCAGATACGATACGTCGAACGATCGATACTACTGCGGTTTTGACGTCTAATAAGTACGGATATCAGTTTACGGCAAACTACTTCACTATCAGTCAATGTTGCGAGCGTTGGTGAAATCTGTTCAGTTCGTTGCATTTTGGACAACGGATACGTGTACGTATCATCGAATCAGTCTATTCCAAAAATCATCGAATTTGTTCATGAAGTTCTGATTCTCCACACGCCCGAGGTTACAGCTATACTGAAGAAAGACTACGACGAGATGCCAATGCTTTTCAGTGATGATTTTAACGTGAATTTCGCGCTACCAGAAGTACACCCCTTGCTACAATTTGGAGAATCTAAATTAAGTTTATGAATTAATGAACAATGATATTATGAATGAACAATGAATGAAATATGGCACAATGGATGCTGTGTTTTCACGATATTTAGACGAATTACAATCAACAGTTTATGTATCACACGTCGGTTATCACAAACTAACAATGTCATTCCTTGAATTAGAACCCATGGAAATTAGGGATTACATGTAATATTGACATGCATTTTATTTTTGTATTTATTTAATATTACCCCCCCCCCCCTCCCTCAACCTTATCAACAGCTAAAGAAGTTTCACTTATAACGTACATGGCGGCCACACACCTCTTGTTATTGAATCGTTTGATAACAAAAAAAATGACGTTTATTTCAATGAAATAAAATTGTTTTATGCAAATGGAAATTTGATAAATAAACTCGGTAATTTTAATTTATTGCTATTAATACCGGTTTGAATTGCCGAATTTAATTCGATAAAAATAAGATATTTTATCGAAACGAAATCTTATCTAAATTTCATAAGTCCAAATTGCCGACTGTTTTGAATTATAACTCGTAATAATCTGTAAGATTTTCTGCATTCGGCGATCACAACGTAACATCATCTCGGTCAACGAAATAACACACATCAACTTATTTTGATCAGTTTAAAAATCATTTACTTTTGGTAAAGAAACGTTACCCAGGTAAAATCCGACGTATCATGATGAATGAAGCACGAACCATCCTTATCTTATTATATTGTTTGTGCAACAAGTACCTATATTCTCACTGTTGCCTGCACCTACGTGGCTTTGTTTTCTTCCTCCACCCCGCTAATCTACGGTTGTGGCCACGCGACGTTATGCCGCCAGGGATATATGTACAATGTACTATTCCCGTGTTTCGAACGACCCACGACTTTCCCGCGCAAAATTCTCTAGTTCTTCTTTTAATTTGTTTAAGCCTTGTTTAACTTATTCCTATCGCGAATTACACCTGATCGAATCAGGTATACTTTATGATACGAGAATACCAGTGTGATAAAATTATTTTAAGAAAATTCGATTTATCAATACTTGAAAAATATTTGTTCCTCTTTTCACCATTGGAAGTTTGGAAAAGCATTTCTTCTGGATAATTACGTCACGAAATAAATATATTCTTCACGTTTCGTGTATCTCAAATCCCTAGTATATGAACAGAATTGTAAATTCTGATAATAAACACAGTTTTTGCTTCTCAGACGTTTGAAAGTGAAATTTTGAAAAACTATTTGGTAGTGGATATCTACGTTTGTGGAAGGAATTTATTTGCGAAAAATCTTTGTTTCTAGGACCCAGCGGTTGAGGCCAGGCGTTGATATTTTCGCCGGCCAATTGAAAAAAATTGAAAATTTGGATACCTTCCAGTGCTAGCATACCTATCGACTGTTTCACCTACTTACTTTCTTTTATAACGTTTTTTTTTAGACAGTTCATCGTTAAATGAAAAAGAATAAACCTTGAGTAAACCATACTTACGAATTTCAACCATTGGTATGTTTACTTTATACAGAAATGAAGTGAAGATCAATCGAGAGGCAATTTCATTAGTGAAAAAAAAAACGTTTTATAAAACCAAAAATGTATATAGATGAAAATTAGAGTAGATTAATTTTATTTTTACGGTTTTTTTTTTTTTTTTTTTCATGGAGAATCAATTTCCGATATAATCTATTTTATATAAAATAGATATCGAATAAAATCAAACCCCATGACCCATAATCGGCTTGAGCCTGCACTCGATTAACGTATACGCCGGGATAATTCCGAGATACGATATTAGAACGAGTATACGATAATACGCGATATGTATTATGGGTGGATTAAAAGTCTCGTGCCGATACGTGGTACGTGTATCGAAGTCAACAGGCGCAAAACCGGGTCGAGTATAATAATCGCGGGAGTAAACTCGGGTGTAATCGATTTTCCAGATCGTTCCAATCGCTCCCCCTGCACTCGCTACGAGATCAAGTGCACCGGATACTTCTGATATCTATCGTTTTTCACATGTCCCGTACGCGATAGGTACATAACTACGCCTGATCTGCGGTCCTTGTTTCTATTGTAGATTGCTTACAAAGTCTTCTCGATACTCCATTCGTACACGAATTGACATAGAGATAGTTCACTTTGAGAATTTTCTGATTGGCGAACGGAAATAAAATGATAATTAAATAAAGGGCGTGTGTACAAAATTAATGTAATTTCATTCGGAACACTTGAATTCTTTTTTAAACTGTTCCGAACGTTATTTGATTTTATTCAAGTTTAGGTGTACATACATCCGAAATGAATTTCATTTGTTCGAGAAAATTTCAGATTCATTCCTAAAGAGATCGATAAATCTATTTGTATTTATGAAAACACGTAAGGAATTGACTCAATTTCATTCGAAAAGGCTTTGAAATAATAGACGAAACGTTCGAAAAAGTTAATTTAACCAATTGAAATACATGGGTCGCATTAAAATTCAATCGTTTCATTGTTTTCGAAGAAAGCTGTATCCGCATAAATATGAATTTAAACTGTTCGCTTCGTTTCGAAACGAAAGTACAACGAAACAAAAAATATTTCTAAGAGAGACTCCTCTATTATACAAAGATAAGAGAGTACGATAATCAACCGTATACAACACTCCGTTCCTCGATCGTACGATCGGGTTTGTGGATGGGCGTCGAGAAATCACACACACGAGACATAATTAAATTAATCCGAGAGAGATGAGAGACGGGACACGAGAGATGTGATGAGCGAAGACTCTCCGTATAATGTTACACTTCACTCGGCGTACGCCACGACATCAATATAAATGTATAAGCCTTGGCCTTGTCGGCTTCTTCATATGTGTTTTTCCGCAAGACGAAGTGTGTACACGCGGTGATATTACGCGCGCCTAACTGATCCATCGCGTAGTTATACTCTCGAGTTAATGCGAGTCTATGCACTGGCGATGGCATATATCTGTTGAAAAAAAAAGAAAAAAGATAAAAATGGAAATAAGGTAGATCACATCGGGCACCTATAGGTCTTATTAAATTCATATAATAAGAGACGAGACAAAAAATTATGTGATATAACATGCTCTCGTATTACACGACCCGTTGGACTTAATACGCCATCCACGATCGGAAGTTCCGCATTTATTTGTATACGATATGATACGCCTTCTTCAAATTATATTAATATTTTATTAATGAGCATGAATCCTCCATGTTTAATAATATTAATTGATGAAATTGAGAGAAACAGGAACACGCAAAAAACGTTAATTTATGTTTTTATATGTCGACATAAAATAGAAAAAGAAAATGTAGATCCTTCCTATCAACGACATTTAAAAATAAAGAAGTTTTCCGGTTGAACATATTTTGTAATCGTAGAAATTGAACGGTAAAAAAATTGTCAACAATTTGATTTGCATTTTTGTTGAAAATTATTTACTCGGTGCTACGAGGCGCTGAGAATATCACTGAAATTTTTGTATTTAAATGCAGGTAACAATATTTTGTCATAAGGGAGCGTGAGTGAGGGGAAAAAAGGAGAGGAAAAAAAGTCGATTGACGAAAAAAGTGGAAGCAGTGGTACAGGCGAGGAGCGCTTCGAAAATTTGATCCGCAATCATACGAGCACTAAACAATCGATCACGATACAAATTGGCAGGTACACCGAGAATCATAGCAAAAAGTGGCTCTTGGTATCTTTTTCCGCATTTTTGAAAATAGTGTTGCTGGCAACGAGTAATTCAAAAACGCCCTCCGTACTTTCTCCGGCACCGAGCGTTAAAGTTTTGAGGGTGTCTAGAGAATTACGGCAAAGATTTTGGAAAAACAGTACCAAGTCGCGCATACGCGTCGCCTATTGAGAAGTTTCGACGGTTTAGATAGAGGGAGTCTTAAACGAAATGTTGAACAAAGTAGACGAAAGGCTGTATCCCGATAATCATTTAACTCAATATATTATTCTTTGTTTTTCATCGTTATGTGTATCACTTGGTTTTCTATAAGAACTAGAGAAAATTCACGAAAGTCAAATCGCGACCCAACCGACGAGCACAATAAGTTACGAGGGCACTAACAGCTAAATGATAAAATTATATCTAATTGTAAGTGAAATGGATAAAACAAGTCATGTAAAAAACTGAAATAATTCTGAACCAGAAATATTTCTAAATCCCTTCACATTCTAATATCCTAAAATTAAAAAAATAGTTGATACATGTTTCATGTCCTTGAAGGGTTTGAGAAAAAGTTCTAAGTTACAATTTAGAAAATCTCAAGTAAAACAATTCGTTAAAATCGAACAATATTCGTCACAGAAAATTGTTTTTTTCTTTAGATTTAAAAACATAGACCGATATTAACGTGCGTCTCGCAACGCCGAACTCTCTGGTCGTACGGCACGACCGGCCGGTTTCGTTTCGAGCCGAGGAATACGAGACACGTGAAAAAGTCGAACGAGCTCGAACAGTCCGCGTGTGGCTACGGGCTGCGAGACAAGACGGGGAAAGCCCTCATCGACGTTCCCATCGCAATTGGACACCGGATAACGGCCTATACCGTACCAAACGATGTTTACTTTGTGATGCGTCAGTGTCGTGGTGCAACGAACGATGCGTATCGAACACGAAATGCGACACTCGCCCATACATGGACTTGACATTCGTACCAAGAAAAACGCGGTTGTCTTTGTTTCTCTCGAGCTTTATTTTTTCCATCATGTAGAAAAATCTGTATAAGTAGTCTCGGGGTAATATGTAAAATAAAAATAGCTGGCGCCATGATTTAAAAAATGGTAATGTTTGGCAACGCGTATTTACTTTCGCAGAGAATTCGAAGACGTGACGGACGATTTATAAAGGCCACGACTGGTATTTTTCTCGACGAGGAAAAATTCCGTCATGCGCTACAAAATTGAGTTCGTCGATTTCACACGGAGAGAACCGTTTAATTCTCTCTCTCTCATGTTCCCCGAGTTGCCAGAGACCCTACAAGTCAGATTTATAACATTATCGTGTCTTTATGGCACATTGACTGCACATTGACTGGAAATAAATGTGTCGTTTAGCTTTTCTCCAACTTTTATAAATAAAGTCCAAGAAAAATTAGACTAGACACATTTTGTACTGATAACCGAGGTCTTTCATCTCGCGTTCTTAACCCCGTAATTATTCCACTTTCTTCCCGTTATCTCCCTTCGGACATTATATTTTCTCATTGTCGGCAATTGAAATATTTTTAATTTTTACTGCACGAGAGTCTAATGATCCAAGTTCCGCGGGCACGAGAGAGAGAAAGAGAGAGAGAGAGAGAAAGAGTTCTTTTTGCATCGTGCGACCAATAAATTAAACGTACGATGTAAGATGGAACAATATTCGCGGCACGTTTCATAATCTTGGGGCAAGATCGTGGATAAGATTCCTGTCGTGCCAGAGTAATATATAGACACAGAAATTTGTAAAGTTCGTTTGTTCCAGACGCCGTGAAGGGTCGACGAATTTCCGGGTCGTCGTCGCTATCCATGTACACACGCATATGTGTACGCATATATAATTACAGACGGTAGATAACAACATTGGTGAACTCCGACTCGGTACAACGCCCGCGCCCATTCGCGTGTTCGCGTTAATTAACGACGAACTTGCGGCGATCATTGTCTTTGTTGTCGACGATTCGACGTTGCGAAAATCATTGCGATTTTAGACTCGTGACTCTACCCCCTTGTACGACTGCACCTACCCCTTTGAACGGCGTATACCTTTAAAGTTCCATTATCGTATATGTATATGGGGCACTCCAAGCCAAATTGGACACCATTTACTTTTGGAACCGCCGGTTTTTTTCTAATTCTTTTTCTCTTTTACTACTGGTTGCGATTAGCCTTCATGAATTTGGTCAATTTTTTTTATCGAGCCATTCAAGAGATATACAGATTTTGGGAAAGTAAGTTTTTTTAAATGCTCGTAATTCCGCAAATAATCGGCCAAATTGGACTTTTTTCAAAATTTTCGTTTTTAAACGGGCTTGTTATAAAAAATAGCGAAATGTTTTTAAAAGCGATATGATAATATCGTTTTTAACAATGTATGTATGTACTGATGCATTTTTAAACAATTTTTTTGTAAAAAACTGTTATCAATTTAACAAATTTTAAGTCTAGTTTGATAATGGGCAACCGATGGGATCTATTTTTTCCGAACTTTCAATTTTCATATTTTTACGTATACGCGTTAAAAAATACGTGAAAGAAATTGTGTATCATCAGGAACTACTGCCAGTAATTATTTTAGTGACACCTATAGACCGGGGGCCCATAACACTTTTTTTTTGTGTCTCATCAGCTCGCACTCAGCACAGCATGAACCGCCCTAATTCAACCTTCCACTACACGAAGGTCGGTTCGCCGAACAAAAATCGTGTACCACAAGGTAGGGGCCGCGCCGGTGAAGTTGTATCGAAAATGCAAGATTTCCAATCATTACCTACCGTTCGGCGTATGTCGCAAATCATCGATATTGAAAAAAAGTATGGATGGACGGCATTGCCGAACGTATAACGTGGATATGACGCGCAGTGTCGCGGTTTATTGTTGTTATAAATTGTTAAAGAAAAATAATAATTTCTTCATGTTCGGCATTTAGTTAATTCATCAACATATTTACTGGAGCACGGGACAATATTATTGCCGAATATTTTTTTTTGTCAAAAGTACGCACACGTGCGTACTTTTAACTTAAGGGTGTAGAGTATGTGTGTATCATATATATATATATATTAATGTTCGGCATTGATTTTATATTATTTATCAAATACAACAAAAGTATAGAAGATACACGCCAAACAAACTAATTAGGTAATAATAATAATGTGGGAGTTTAACGTAAAACCTTCTTCCGGATTTTTACACACCTATATTTTACTACCTATACTCATTTTTCTCTCAACCATAATCCTCCGACCATCCTTATTAGCCGTCCCGGCTGCAGCCGGTTCGCTTACCCTCCTAACCCCTGTATCGCATTTGCTGCGGACGGAGGGAAACTGCAGAAAACCTCCCGCCGATACAGGTCGGTACCTACCTAGTCCCCCCCAGTGTCAATGCGAGTAAACTCAAGCACGGCCACCAGAGGCGCCTAGGGCCGGCACCTCCTCAGTTGTGACGATGGGCCACCCGGTGTCCGACCAAGGCGTCACCATCCCCGCGCGATGAGAAAACCGACCCACCACTCATCACAGCGAGATTTTTGTTGGGCATTTGTTTTGGAGGAATCCGAACCGCCAGGATTGCAGAAAAAAACACAGAAAATTGTTTTGGTGTCGGCTGCGGGGATCGAACCCTAGTCCGCTGAGTGCGAAGCCAGAGCCCTACCCACCGAGCCACTGCGCTCTTTTAACTATTTAGGTATTGACCTTCGTAGACGTTAAAATCCAATTTTAATTAGTAATATTATTTGTTACCATTCGGCGATCGTGTTTTATGATTAATAATCGTATAACAGACATAATTGTGTCACCTCTAAACTGCATGATTGCACCGTTTTTGTTACTTGTCTAAAACGGCCCAATAACCCTTAGCTTATATATTTATTTTAACCCGATAAGTCGACAAATGCGATACCGCCTTTAGCAAGTGGTTTTTGAAAAAGATATATATCCGATAAAAACTAAACCTCTTAACGAATCCATTTAACGCTCGAGTACAAATTGTACGAGACATGGATGAAACAGTTTTTGAAATCGGAAGCTTACTTAAAGGTACCGGATACCGATATATCCTTGCCGATAATTTATCAACTGTAGACACCCCGGTCTAATTCCATCGATACATTTGTGGCGAGAATATACGCATATCGTATAACACACTGACAATCGGAAGACAGGCGAAGAGTGTGTGTGTGTGTGTGTGGGTGTGTGTGCGCGCGCACGCCTACAAGACCAACCCATGACGTGGCAGACAACCACTTTCTTTTCAACAATGAGAACGGGTCCTGCCCACGCGTTTCAGATATATACGTACCTATACACACGTAACGCAAGGGCATTGGCTCGACGTCGACATGAGAAACCCAGCCGACCCCGATGGTAAACGATAATCGTTCTCGAGACTCCCAGCTAGACCTTCAACTTTTCCATTTCGAGTTACTAATTTTATCGTTACGTACTATATCTAATCGCCTTATTCACGGACTAGCAATGCCGGTACTTCGGTACACCGAGTGTGTCAGACTTCGTCGAGCAGTAGCCGATGAGCATACAGTAATTTTTCAAACGAAAGTAGAACCATGTTATCCTATTACTGCGTCGCCGAACAAAGTACTTACTTTTAACTTGTTGAAAGTACCAAAATATTTTGAATGTTTGGACGATTGTTACCGGGGTCGACCCGCCCTTAAAATATTTTGGTGGACCGAACTGGCGAATGTCGTGAACGAGGCGTGCAATTCGAATAGGTTCCACTCGTGAAAGGCGCACCTAGTGGCGCCGGTAGATAACGGATTCTTACTGTACTGACTGCTGGCTCCCAAGTGCGTAGCGCCACCGAGTAGAATTGCGTTTATCTTACAATTATTAAATGCTGTGAAACCTAGAGGATAACACACGAGACCTTTCAACCCAGCTGACTTCTACTGGTACGTTACAAATTAGCGTACAACCTTTTCTTTCTTAACGAAAGACTTGTGAAAGGCTTCTACAAAACAGTGAGCTTTCCAAACTTTTGCTCATTCATTGAAAACAACGTAGCAGTTACTCGTTAGTCTATCGGCAAATCAGCATCTAACGTTAGAGCCATCGATGGGGACCAAGATATGGAGGGCACAGCCTCGAATTCTGGACAACTAAACCTTGATCTATTTATTGCCTTGATCCGCATAGCTCCGTCCGGGATATATCCGTTCGCGTTCATTCGTTCATTTGTAGCTTTTGTATTTTTTTTAACGGCGTTCCACGCATATAAATATAAAACGTCGAAACCAAAAGGAGCGAATGAACGTGAGGCGAACGAGTTTCTATACGGGACTTCCATTTTCGTACTGCTCGCAAGGATTACAACTACAGAAGGAGAGACAGGCCTCGATACAAAAAATCGCGGCGCCATAGTATTTATTCGCTCTCGTCCGATTGGCATTAACCTTCGAATGTCGTTTCGGCCCACTGCGACATCTCTAACGTACGTTGGTAAGTTCCTCTGGTTCGTGTATACGTGTGAAAATATACCGCTTGTTGTTTTTCCAATAGATATTCTGATTAAATCGTTCCCTCATAAGCACGCGAGTACGATCGACGTATCGCTCGCGTTGTCTATCTCTCCATCCCAATTACGATTTCTCAGCGAACGACACATCGGCGATAAGAACTCTTGTTATCGAGGCTATCTATGATTCACGTACTTCCACACTGACAATTCGTAAATACTCATTCTGCTATATATGTATCAGAAGTCAAGTTTTTACCTGTACCTAACCCTCGAAATTGCATTCTCTAAAAACGGAAATGGAGGGGATATTCAACATTTATAACATCCCGTTTCTTAAATAAGCATTTACGCCATTTCAGTCTGTAATATTTTTCATATAATTAAAAAATTTCATTTAATTTAATTAAAAAATAATAATAACTGGCGACTGAATGTTCCAACTGCCAAAACATCAAAGAAATAGTATATTTTAGTCCTACTTGACCTTCCGAAAGACCATAATGAAAGTCCGATCGACGTACATTCACACAATCAAATCATTTCATTCAAGAGCGAAAGAATCTTGATTGGCTTTTATAATAATAATAAAACCTCAAACCCGACTTATTCTTAGCTCACCGACGTTATGACTTTAAAAAACCATATGGGCGTCGTGGGATGTACTAAAGTGTCCCTCGAGCTTTTCGAATAATTATATAATTCTTCATGTTTCCTACGATCGATCGTTAACCACGAACATCCGAATTTTCGTGACGAATTTCCTAACGACACATGCGGCAATCCCACGATAACGTTACATCACGAAGGGTTTTGGGTTGGGTTGGGGGAGGAGATAATGCTCAACAAAATGCACAAATGGGGTACCGCGGTCGTTGGCGCATGCACGATCTAATCCATCGAATGTTTGTCGAGCGTCACATTATAAGCTTGAGAATGGCCTTTTAGTATATTCGTATCAAATATGTATACATTAAACATAGAGAAGGCTCATGGTGCGTACGCACCAACGGCGAACGGTTCGAGAACCTGTCGTCAGGCGCACGCGAAACAGCGGAAGGAGAAAGGTGGTGTGACTCGAGGTTACACCATAATCCCACTCGTTAAATATTATACGCTCTCTTTACTTCGCAGATTTGACGAAAGAAAAAACATGAAAAAAAAATATAAGGAAAGAAAAAACAACGATACTGCACACAAGGCTCACACATATGTTACATGCGCGCCAATATGCAAGAGAGTAGAAAGTAGGGGACAGAATCGACTCCAGCACAAAGACCTAGTAGGGTGATGCTTGTGGTGACGACGCACCTCGCAACGATCGTGAATCACCTCAACTCTGATGAACAATCCCTGAAGATAACATCCTGAAACTCACTTTCGATTACAATAACCTTGCTACACATCGAATGTTTTGCGAGCTATATCGATCGCGGTCGTTATACCGTAGTCGGTGATAACATTTACTGCATATCAAATTTATTGCAACGACTGTTCGTTCGATTCGATATATGCGCGTAATTTATTTGGCTAAATTAATTTCAGATAATAAATATTAATGAAAAAGCGACTCTCTATCTTGAGTTTTTTAGTCAATATTTAAAAATTTGAAAACAATTTTTAATTAGTTAAAGGTTAAATACTTTAAATATTAACGAAAAATAATGTTTTTAAAAAACCTTTTTCTAATTTACTGCAGTCAAAGTTTCAAGTATTTGCAGAGACTGTATCGAACTCGATGAAATTTCGAACTCTCAATTAATCAACAAAAATATCCTCAAATATTTCAAAGTTTTCTAATAAGTGCTTAATATCTGAAAAACTGAAAAATATATTTTTTTAATTCTAGAAAAAGTAAATTTCAACGTAAATTCCAACGACGAGAGTCAGCAGTACGGAGGCTGTTGCGAAGACTTCTCGCAAACTCCGATAACCCATTAACCCAGCTGACTCACGAATTAGCGAGGCGTCTGGAGACGGCACACGAGGAACGTCACGACTTCCCTTTTGCACAAATGCACGAACGATATCCACAATAGCGGTTTATAGCTCGCGCCAAGTGCAGATTGCCGAGGATAATCTTTCGTGTAAGTTGAGCAAACGACCAACCCAGGGAATCGGAAAATTAAGAAGCAAAAAAAGAAACGAAACGAAATAAAAAATCAACGCAAAAACTAACCTGGTCTTGAATCTTTGCGTGTCGTCCTGACCAGCCCACATATTTCTCTGCTCTTTAAGATCTTCCAAACGACAGATCTAGACGCAAATCTCTTCAATTTTCGAATCGTCCCCTTCGATCCCTTGTTCTTTGCTCTTGCCTCTCGTCTTTTCCGTTTAAGCCTTGTTTTACACGAAGTTTACCAAGCGTTTTATCTCTTCTCACTCTAAGCGCGAGAAGCGTTATTTCAGCGATCCCGTAAGGTAATGAAAAAAGTGAAAACGAAATCCAACGGGTCAAACGGGGTCAGCGAAGAATCCTTTCGTTCTCCAACTTGGTTACGATCCTTCCTCGCTCCGTGCATGTATCCTTCGCTGCTTTTTCTCCCTGGTGTTACCGGTCTTGCACGAAGCCTCTTCTTTCTCTCGACTGGTATCTTCTTCAACGTAGACCGGAAGTTGCTGGAGAACGCTTGTTTTCCCTCTCTCTCTCTCTCTTTCTCTCTCTCTCTCTCTCTCTCTCTCTCTCTCTCTCTCTCTCTCGTTCGTTCGAGCAGATATTTCTCTCGTACAAGTCCGGCCCGGTTCCGGTCGGTTGGTCCGGTATATATACGCGTTGTATCGTCTCGAGTTTCCACTCACTCGCTCGTCTCTCTTTTTCCACGTCTCTTGCGTATTCTCGTCGTGCCTTCTCTCTTCGGACTACGTTCTTTTACTATTGAAAAAAATGGTCGGTTCGTCGCCCGGTGTAACGTAGCTCTTCGTCGCGTACGTACTGAAGGAGGTCGTTCGTCGCGTGCGCGCCACCGACACCGTATAGTCGTTCGTAGTGACTGCTCGCTCATACCGCGCTGCTACGGCGCATGGTATGGATGTTAGAGAAGGACGGAAGACCGTGCACGCCGGGTGAACCAGCCAGGGGCCAGACGAATGTACCGACGACGCCGACGCGGACGACGATGACGACGACGACGGGTAAGCCCGGGTTCGAACTACGTTTTACCATGTGAACGACGAGGATAGCCTGCCAGATCGAGAAGGGAACTTCGTGTGCATGCGTGACACTGTTGCGGAGACTTTCGAGACCCATCATTAGTACAAGCTCGATCCACACGCTTCACGTTCTCTCTCGCTCTCTCTCCCCCCATGTTTTTTTTTTTTTTTTTTTCATTTTCTCTCCGTGTCTCGCACGATACCTTGCGCATTGGATCGACTACTTTCGCCCCCTGACGTTGCATTCGAGTAGATTCTCATACGGAGGTGCGGGAGATATAAAGATCGGTGACTAAAAGAGAAGAAGGTAATGGCAAGACTAGGGATCATGATGATCAGATTACCTACTAGAGGATTTAATGGATTTCCTAGTTCTGATTTCGAATGTGTTTGTCTACGGAAGACCGAATGAATGATTCAATCTGGCGACTCACAAGTATCAAAACTAGACTCGTTCGTGAAATTTTGTATTAAGGAAAGCAATTTGATTCTACCGATTTCATTAAATGGACAACATTTATTGCAACTGATGAATTTCCAACCCAATTTCGCCTTTACAGTTTTGTTTCAACATGAAAAGTTTAAGTACTCCCTTGAAATTGAAAAAAAAAAACATTTTTTATCTGACGTGGGTAACGCGCAGTCGTCCTCGACGGAGAAACAACATTTTTATTCGACAGAACAAAACTTACAAGGAACATCACTTAGGTGTCCCCCTCCGATTTTGTTGAAACTTTTTTATGTGGAAGAGTATCAAAAACTAAGAGACAGGTATTTTTTTTTATTTGCGGGAAAACGGTTTTAAGTGGTGAAACGCTCCCTCGACAATCGGGGTCTTTTTCGCTCTTCGTCGATAACGTTCAAACGGTACGAGGTATGAAAGAAATTCAAATTGCAACAACCTTTATTTTTTTGCGTTGAAGATGGGAACGATGCATCTAACACAAAATTTTGTATTGTTTATCGCAAAAATCCAATTTTTCATACGTATCTCCGAGAGTTTTTAACCGATTGGGATGCGAATCTGCATT
Organism: Netelia virgata; assembly: GCA_951802705.1. NCBI lineage: Eukaryota > Metazoa > Arthropoda > Insecta > Hymenoptera > Ichneumonidae > Netelia > Netelia virgata. The sequence continues at coordinate 22,108,043 of OX637865.1, forward strand.
CAGTTAGAGGAGAAGGAGGAGAGAATAAAGTTGACGGGGTTTTGTGTTTTTCTGAAATCTCATAATTAAGGGGTTGAAACTGTCCTTCGATTTTTTAGTCAATTCCATCGTATGATCAGGTAGCATTATGGAATTCCGGGCTAAATTCACGTCAATATAAGTTCGTGTGCATATTTGTGAATTCCCCCCGTACGAACAAAAAATTAAGGGGTGAACCACTACTGCGTTTATTGTTTTCCAACTCTCTATGAGAACGGGGTGAACCTAATTGAAGGAAACCTGTTCTATTTTGATGGAAACACAAAAATGTAGTTGACGTGTTTTTGCATTTTTTTCCAAATAGCAACCGTAAGGGGGTAAAGTAACCTCTACCTGAACTTCCTTACCGCAGTCGTCTATTCCTGTTTAACGTGTCTGCTGATTCAAAATATGTCTAACAACACCGAATCGTCGTTTCCTCATGTTGCGAAATCAATATCAGACCCTGAAAGGGTAACGCAGCCCCTCTCTATTTTCCTTTTCATTGACGATTTAAAAATTCGCCATTCTATTTCGATGAATATGATTTTGGGTACCTGTGGATATTTGCATTAATCTCAACAGGGGCGAGGGAAGGGGGACGCAGAGATCTACCTCCCTTACTCTTTGCTATTCTAATGTTTATCAGAAACTTGTTTTCTATACATGCAACGAATACGTATTTTTTCAATTTGCTTTTTTGAAGACGATACTTTTTTTTCATTTAAAAAAAAAATACAGACGTAGAGATGCGATCACGGGGTTTATATTAGATATTTTATTGCGTAACTTTTAATAGAGGCGCGGAAAGGAGATAGAAAAAGATATCCTCTATTTACCACTTTTTTCAATGTTTAGCGCTAGACAAGCTCCACGCTGTTTGTCTGGCTCATGTAGAATTATACGTCCATACGAACTTCCATGCGGGTTAGTGGTTAAACAAATAGAATTAACACTCCCAAAGTTCACAATCGGATTATTTTAGGTATTGATATCGAAAACTGAAGTCATACTTTTATGATATTTTACACTACTCATGGCTCATATATTGTACAATAATGGTAGTCTTCGAAAAAATGCTTTAAACATAGAGACTTTTTATACCACGCACATTTTACGACTGTTATATGAACGCAGCCAGGTATTTCACAGTGTGTTTTTGATTGACTGAAAGCGAAATCGACTGGATTTTCAAAATGTTCGAGCTTATCTGTTATATAATTAGTTTTGAAACATGAATAGTTACAAAGATTTGTATAACGTGGAGATGCCAGTTGATTATGTGTAAGAGAATGCAATTTAATTATATTATTTCTCAAATGTAAATTTATATCAGCACGCATTAGTATCACACCTCTACGTATCTCTACGTCTGTATTTTTTTTAATGAAAAAAAGTATCGCCTTCAAAGAAGTAAATTGGAAAAATACCTGTTCGTGCACATATTGGAAACAAGTTTCTCATACATATAGAATAGTGAGGAGTCAGGGGCAGATCTCTGCATCCCCCTCCCCCGCTCCTGTTGAGATTAATGCAAATATCCACAGGTACCCAAAATCATATTCATCAAAATAGAATGGTAAATTTTTAAATCGTCAATGAAAAGGAAAATAGAGAGGGGCTGCGTTACCGTTTCAGGGGCTGATATTGATTTCGCAACATGAGGAAACGACGATTCGACGTTGTTAGAAATATTTTGAATCAGCAGACACGTTAAACAGGAAAAGACGACTGCGGTAAGGAAGTTCAGGTAGAGGGTAGTTTACCCCCTCAAGGTTGCTATTTGGAAAAAATGCAAAAACACGTCAACTAGATTTTTGTGTTTCCATCAAAATAGAACAGGTTTTCTTCAATTGGGTCCACCTCATTCTCATAGAGAGTGGGAAAAAGATAAACACAGGGGTGGTTCACTCCTTAATTTTTTGTTCGTACGGGGGGAATTTACAAATATGCACAAGAACTTATATTGACGTGAATTTAGCTCGGAATTTCATAATGCTACCTGATCATACGATGCAATTGACTAAAAAATCGAAGGGCTGTTTCAACCCCTTAATTACGAGATATCGGAAAAACAAAACAAAAACCCGTCAACTTTAGTTTGTTATCCTCTACCTGTATGCAAATTTGCATCCCAATCCGTTAAAAACTCTCGGAGATACGTATGAAAAATTGGATTTTTGCAATAAACAATGTGAAAATTGTTGTTATCTGTATCGTTCTCATCTCCAATGTATAGTGCGCGAAAAAATAAAGGTTGTTGCAATTTGAATTTTTGTCGTATCTCGTACCGTTTAAGGCAGTCATCCCATGTCGAAGCTTGTTTTTTCAAGTTTTCTTCGGAATATGTCCATTAATGAAGGACTAAAACAAATTATATTCTAAGGTTCGCCACATATTTATCCATCTTTTGACAAACTTTTTGTAAATTTTAGAATAAAAATAACCATCTTATGTCGGCTTTATCCGGTGCCGAAGAGACCTCTGTGGCGAAAAAGTTGGTCGACGGCTTCCATGATTACGGGCGTTCTGCTCATCTGAAATAAAAAAATCAAACGCCATTTTAATTTGTAGAGTTGAGGCTAGAACTGGTAAAAAATAAAGTAGAAATATAAAAAATTGAACTGTTGACACGGTTTTAAAAATTGGATTCCAAGTTTCGTCACTTTTTTCTTACTTTCTCAGCTGAAAAAAAACCATGCTATATATCACAAATATTCTAGTAGCAATTAGAACTATAGATGTGATGAATATACCATACAAATTTGAGTAAAATTAGTTAAATAGTTTCCGAATTATCATGGAAGCCAATTTAAAAAATACAGTTTTGAGAAAAGCGCGTTTAAAAGCTCTAATACGATTTACACACAGAAAATATTGACTCACCATTAATCTGCAATGCCGGGTCCATATAACACACCTTCCTCCGTCTCGTAGAAGTCGCACAAAGCCGCTTCTTCTTCCCTGGCTTCCATCCTGGCTTGTTTTATCAAGTTCTGGGAGCGTCACTCGGAGCGGTCAATGCGAGCTTGGTCGCGAAGCTCAACATAAGCTTGAGCTCCGCGACCAATTTCAAATCCCATTACATTCATTATCTTCAAAATAGTTTAAAATCCTTCATTGAAGATTATTACTGCCAAAAATGTGGTAGTTTCCACTATTTTTGCGCCACAATGAATATGCTTAGGATTGAAAGTCCAGATCAATGAATTTAGCGACTCGTTGTTATTTTGAGTTTCCGCTCGTAAGCATCTGGACAATAGGTCATCTTTCGACAAACCTTCGTATACTAGTTTTATAGATTCTTGCACTTGTTTTGCCAAATGCGGTTTATTATGGTGAAAGGTACGGATGCATCCTTGAGGTTCGGCCTTGCACCATTCGCACCAGCTGTCTTCGCCTGCTGGACCATTTTGATGTTGGAGATTATCGTCTGAAGAGCACTTGTGGTAAAAACTTGCCCAAATTTCTTTATTCATTTCTTCGATTGAGTCTGAGTGCTGACGAATCGCTAATCCAAAATATTTCGTCATTTAATTTATGAGTTTATCCGATAGTTTCCCGGATCCTTTTTCTCCAATTCCTTTATTGCTTTTCTTTTTATTTCGGAGGCGTGCGTATGGGTCAAGATCCCAGAAAATGGTTTGACTATCGCTATTTCATACTATGTTTGCTTATGGATCGTGAAAACATTTGGACGATGGCATCTATCTCCATTTTTCCAAAGTCGCCGGAATGATTGATAGTGCACTCATAATCATGAGATGCATACCATACCTCATAACCCAACGGATCACTTTTAAAAAATTTATTACCACAACTTGCATCCGCCTCAAAAACTACTCATTACACATGTATCCAAAACTGTATTTGAATATTTCCCAATCAAAGTAGAGACACTGAATAAAGACGAAAAACTTTGCTTTATCTACGTACCATTACCTGGAACTGTACATTCGTCTTTTGGCTTTCCAGCTTCTTTATTACATTCTGATTCCTCAGTGGCAGCACATGTTGATACCGTTTCATAAATGGCAGGTGCTGCTGTGTAAATATTCTCCAAAAGTTTTGCGTACATTGAATTTCCAATGCCTTCACATATATCCATTAAACCACAGAAAATATTCACTCCTTCATGTCCGATTCCTCATAATCGCATCACAAAGATAAAGCGACGATTTATTTCACATGCATTGCTAATCATCGGGCATGCATCAATCTGCTGCGTACCTTCACATTTGCGCGTCATAGTAATTTTAAATCCCAAGCCTCGTAAACTCAATTGTCCGAAAGTGGTATCACTTTTACATTCTTTGCATATAACTGCTGAAGACATACTTGAAAATACCGAGACAAATTTCAGAATGCATTAGGCAAAACTTGAAGCAATCGCCACATCGATATTTTTACTTCCTGAAAGTTTCTTTGCTGATGTTGATATATAATCTGTATTTTTCTCAACTGTGTACCGATTGCCGCGAAATCTTCGTTTCTTGATACGATCAGCATGTACAAGATTATATTTAAATCCTTTTTTACTGTTCATTTTCACTTAAAAATCACTCACAGTGCACAGAATGAAGCCGAACGAGACAGTGCTCCAATGCCAAGCCAAGACTAAACTAAACGTTACTATAACGGTTCATTTTATATAGACGTCGTCGGATTTTCTAGAATTTACTTTAAATTCTAGAAAAAGATAGAAAGTCTACATAAAATGAAACGTTATAGTAACGTTTAGTAAAAATGAACAGTAAAAAAGAAACTAAATATTATACTGTACGAATTGATCGAAAAACACCCCGATTGTCGACGGTGCGTTTCATCCCTTAAAACCGTTTTCCGCAGATAAACAAAAATACATGTCTCTTAGTTTTTGATATTTTTCCACATAAAAAAGTTTCACAAAAGTCGGCGTGGCACACCAAAGTGATGTTCCTTGTTAGTTGAATACACTGGATGGTTTTTCATCGATTATACCTTTTTTTTGTTGACACGTTTAGTGATTTAATCATTCTCTGCTTGTTTGTTAGAATTCTCAGATGCAACTAAGTTCTTAATCCGCACAGGAATTCTTAGCACGAGGGAGCGTCTACAAGTGGAAAACATTTAACCCTTTGACTGATGAGTTTTAATGAAGATTTTGCTTGGAAAAAGGGCAGGTTTTTCCAAGCAGGCCCGTACCAGGTGCGGGCAAATCCGCGAAGATTTACAAACACGCTCGATAAGGTTACCCACACTTGAGACGTATTGCAGAGTTCTCAAACGATGGATTTATGGCAAAAACGTTATCGTCGGATGTTTGATGTAAAACGTACCGAGGCAATATTAAAAACGTTCCTGAGATTTTTTTCATTTTTTGGGCCTTCCATGTTTCTTTTTCTCCTTTCATTCTCCACAGAGGAACGAAAAAAATTTCGACGCGTCTTTATTATCATAACTAACGAATTGTGCAATATCTGCGTTATTTCTTCCGTTCTAATTCATTCTTTTGGAAGATGTCAGCTCGAATTTACCCCGGAGCTGTGTTCGATTTTATAGATGATTCTATAACGTTCATTCGATCGTCTTCCATAACTCGAGCGAGAATCGAAGAAGTGGAAGTTCCTCCTCGTGGATTTATACAATAACTCATGCGTTCGTCTCACCAGGCTTTGTCGAATGAACTATTTCTTCATATCTCGAAGCGGTGGGTACTAAAATTCATTTTCAACGAAAGAAAACAAACAAGAAGTTTATATATATATATATATCATCTCTCTCTATTTCATTCAGAGAGAGAGAGAGAGAGAACACGCAAGAAAAAATAGCCACCAAAACGAAAAAAAGAGAGCCCTTTGTTACAACTCGTGCCAGTGAAACTTTCTAGCAATCGCACAAACAAAAAGAAGAGTAGTAAAGTATATCAGGATGTAACGACCTTCGTTCTATCCAAGAAAATGCGGGATGTATCGGTGGTTTTGCTGTGTGAAAAATAAAAGGCAATGTTCTCGAGTTTCCGAAGGTCTAGTAGAAAACCACGGTGTGCATTACACGGTTGTATACTCCTCTCGGACGATTGTTGCGGACTCGCGAAACGAGGCAAGGGAAGGAAAATAAAAATCATAAAATACCATAAAAAATATAAAATAAAACGAGGCAAGAAACGACGAGTTCGTGGCGGTTCACATGCCGGAACGAGAGAAGGAAGGATCGGCAAGTGTATAACTCGCGATTCTTGGAATCTTGCGGGCAAAAGAATGGGAGGCAAAACGATAGGGACAAATATAAATGTAACGATGATTAACGGAAGAAAAAAAAATGCATAAGCCAGAACACGGTTAACGTTGAGATCGAATCGTTAAGGAATAATGCAAGGCCGACGTTTTTTGCCCGCAAAACGCGCAACTGACCTGTGCGAATCGACGCTACAAACTCTTATTTTATTGTTATGGAGAATAAAGATGGGTTTTTGGTTTCGTTTATGCTATTTAAGCCGGCTAAGGTAATGAGGGATTTAGGTCGGTGCGACGAGTTAATTATGTACGACGATTACAATAATAAAAGATACTTTGAAAACCTATAAAAGTAAACCTATGTATATATAAAGGTGCTTATAGACATAGATAATAACCCATTGGGGGGAACGGAAGTCGAGGTCGGCTTGCTTCCGGTCACGAGGACTTGCGAAATCTACGCTGCGAAGGCTAGACGAAGCAGCGATTGCAGTAAAAAGCGAAATACGGCAACAAAATCGGAGTTAAGTCGAGAGAATGAGATTGTAGAAAAAACGTTTCCCATCTGCGTTTTATAGTTTCGAAGACGAAGACGAACACACGTAACGGTATTCATATTGAGATTTCTTTGCGTCGAGACGTTGAGGTCACGCGAAGGTCATAATCGATTTTTAATGAGGTACCTATAACGTTTCCTTCGTCCCATTGTATGCGGGATCAAGACGAATAGAACGATAACAAACAATGTTTCTTGTCTCAAAAACGACAAAATTATCGTACTTTGAATTTTTTTTAATGGCGCGAGTGCACGAGCAGGTCGTTTGACAGCGAGGAGTGGAAGACGGTCTAAAATCAAACGTAAACTCACATTCGGACCCAAAATATTCCACTTTAAATCAATCGGCTGCATTGCCGTTATCCAATTAGCAACGACTAATCAGCAATGGAACTCAAGAGGACCGTACGACCGTCACAACTTGGGTAATAATAATATATGAAATACTTTATACGAATAGGTATGTATGCATAAAAAGTTTTGTTTATCTATCAGTAACTGGTATCGAAGTAGGGCGGTATCCTAAAAATTCGAGAAAAACCGAACGTTCCGTATAACAAATGGGATATTGCACTCCCTGAAAGGGAAAAATTTTCCGAGAGAAAAAGCATCGTCGCCGCAATGTGCAAGGTTCTCGTGTCGGATTTTAATGTATTCACACACAATGAGAGAAATGTCGAGCAGCGAGAGTAAATGTGAGATGAGAAAATAGTACGTATCCTGTGCACACATATACAATCCTTTAACGGAGGAGACAAACAGTACCGCCACACCCATATGCGTTCAGAAATGCGACTGCGTTTCTCAAATAGCTGTGTACACTGAACTCGATCAATCCAAATTCTCTAAAACACCCCTCTAAAACGAATAGGAAAATGTATAGGGCGAGAAATAAATAACGCGATTCAGAGATAAAGATAACAGAAGTATCGAAATCAGTCGACTGTGACCGAGCTGATTCCCTCACTCGAACTCAACTCTTCCTCCTCGAATCGCACGTTATCGAAACAAACCAGCGACTGGAACGAGGATAAAAATAAATTAGAAAATCATTATTTAAATATTGCGATTATCTTTCATTTAAGGGGTAACGCCACTCTGGTAGGCGGAAAAAAGTTTGACAGATTTTTGAGAGAGTATAATAAAAGGAATGAAAAAAAAATCTGTTCACAGGGCTTTATAATATATACTATATTATAAAGCCCTGTGGGTATAATAACATTTTCTAGTCATGTTTCATTGTGAAGATGGCCACGCCAGGAACTTAAAAGCTAAAACAATTATCGCGAAAGAAGAAGGAGTTGTACGATCGGAAAAAAATCTTCTCTCATGATTGTTAACTTGGAACAAAACACCAAAACTTTATGAAATCTATCTATGAATAGGTAGAGAGAAGTACGTACAAGAAATCAAAAACATCTTCTTTTGAAAAAAATGTTTAATTTTTCGGGGGCAAATTACGTGAAACATCGTTTAGGAGAAAGGAACCATAAAATCCATACGTACTTCTCTGAAATATGTATTTTTAAAGCTTACAATTCCAAGAGTATCGACGAAAATCTGTCCAAGTTATGTATTCGATCAGTTGGAAAAACAAGGTTTGGAAAAAAAGGTGTTTAAAGTTTTCACAGGTGGTAGAGCTCGCGTTGTGTCGCTGCTCGGTTAATGAAACCGACTTTTGAACTTTTGTATTCTATCATAAAACCTATTCCATTATTTTCCAAGACCCTGAGGTAGGTATTATTTAACATTGAAATAAAATACATCGTTTTTTTATAAATTCTAGAACGACGCAAATGCTTAAACGAGAGAGATTGGCAAATTTCCTCGTTACACGTTATTAAGCGATAATGGATAAAAATTAATCGGAAGCAATTAGTCTCTCCATCATCTCATTATCTTTCTCTTGTTTTGACGGATACGATGTGGTGTATAGCGGGGCCCTGACCCTCGTGTATCCGTGTGTTTCATTCGCAAATATTTATGTATTGCGATAAGCCTTAACACCTTTTTCGCGATTTGTACTGTACCGATTAACTCGTTTGGCATTTACTGATCGCATTGGCCGTACCCCACGAGGAGCTACCGTTCTCACCTGAGGCAGAACCGCGTGTACGTATTTGCCGAGAGATATGTCCAGATGGCGCAAGGGAGGGAGGGGAGGCCGATATTAAATTCTTTGACTCCTGAAACTCGGTGAAGCGAATCGCGAGCGATTGAGCCGGTTCTCGGTAAGCGTGGATATTAGAAATAAAACGTGCGATGCAGTCCAAGTAGGTAAGTGCCTGCGTATAATAAGACCGACAAAAAGGAAAATTGACCATTCGAAATTCACTCGGCCAGTCTCTCATCGACAACCGTGAAATTCAATTATTTTTCGTCATTCCATATCGCGGCGTTGTTCTCAATTTATCGAACCGCTTCGGACGTCTGTGAAGTTGGCACCCCAACTTTTGAAAATCGATTTTTTTTTTAGAGTTCTCAATGCACCCCGAATAGTTCCAGAGTTCTGCGTAAGTTTTATAAATAGTTCCGCCAATTTAGACCAAAAAATTAAATTACGAATTTTGGGATTCTAACTTCACAAAATAAAATTCGTATATCGACTATAACTTTACAGCCGTAAGAAATAATTATTTTTGTCATTAGGATTTCTTGTAGAACTCTTGGGGTGCTACCCAGAACTCTCCATAAAATTCCCGGAACTCAAATTTTTTTTTTTTTTTTTTGCGCGTTTGAACTTTTCAAAGTGAGGTATGTTATTCGCCTGTAGCTCTGTAACCGTGAAAAATAAATAATTTTGTCATTAGGATTTCTTGTAGAACTCTTGGGGTGCTACCCAGAACTCTCCATAAAATTCCCGGAACTCAAATTTTTTTTTTTTTTTTTTTGCGCGTTTGAACTTTTCAAAGTGAGGTATGTTATTTGCCTGTAGCTCTGTAACCGTGAGAAATAAATAATTTTGTCATTAGGATTTCTTATAGAACTCTTGGGGTGCTACCCAGAACTCCCCATAAAATTCCCGGAACTCAAATTTTTTTTTTTTTTTTTTGCGCGTTTGAACTTTTCAAAGCTAGGTATGTTATTCGCCTGTAACTCTGTAACCGTGAGAAATAAATAATTTTGTCACTAGGATTTCTTGTAGAACTCTTGGGGTGCTACCCAGAACTCTCCATAAAATTCCCGGAACTCAAATTTTTTTTTGAGCTACAGGCAAATAACATACCTCACTTTGAAAAGTTCAAACGCGCAAAAAAAAAAAATAAAAATTTGAGTTCCGGGAATTTTATGGAGAGTTCTGGGTAGCACCCCAAGAGTTCTATAAGAAATCCTAATGACAAAATTATTTATTTCTCACGGTTACAGAGCTACAGGCAAATAACATACCTCACTTTGAAAAGTTCAAACGCGCAAAAAAAAAAAAAAAAAAATTTGAGTTCCGGGAATTTTATGGAGAGTTCTGGGTCGCACCCCAAGAGTGCTACAAGAAATCCTAGTGACAAAATTATTTATTTCTCACGGTTACAGAGTTACAGGCGAATAACATACCTCACTTTAAAAAGTTCAAACGCGCAAAAAAAAAAAAAAAAATTTGAGTTCCGGGAATTTTATGGAGAGTTCTGGGTAGCACCCCAAGAGTTCTATAAGAAATCCTAATGACAAAATTATTTATTTCTCACGGTTACAGAGCTACAGGCAAATAACATACCTCACTTTGAAAAGTTCAAACGCGCAAAAAAAAAAAAAAAAAATTTGAGTTCCGGGAATTTTATGGAGAGTTCTGGGTAGCACCCCAAGAGTTCTATAAGAAATCCTAATGACAAAATTATTTATTTCTCACGGTTACAGAGCTACAGGCAAATAACATACCTCACTTTGAAAAGTTCAAACGCGCAAAAAAAAAAAAAAAAAATTTGAGTTCCGGGAATTTTATGGAGAGTTCTGGGTAGCACCCCAAGAGTGCTACAAGAAATCCTAGTGACAAAATTATTTATTTCTCACGGTTACAGAGTTACAGGCGAATAACATACCTCACTTTAAAAAGTTCAAACGCGCAAAAAAAAAAAAAAAAAATTTGAGTTCCGGGAATTTTATGGAGAGTTCTGGGTAGCACCCCAAGAGTTCTATAAGAAATCCTAATGACAAAATTATTTATTTCTCACGGTTACAGAGCTACAGGCAAATAACATACCTCACTTTGAAAAGTTCAAACGCGCAAAAAAAAAAAAAAAAAATTTGAGTTCCGGGAATTTTATGGAGAGTTCTGGGTAGCACCCCAAGAGTTCTATAAGAAATCCTAATGACAAAATTATTTATTTCTCACGGTTACAGAGCTACAGGCAAATAACATACCTCACTTTGAAAAGTTCAAACGCGCAAAAAAAAAAAAAAAAAATTTGAGTTCCGGGAATTTTATGGAGAGTTCTGGGTAGCACCCCAAGAGTGCTACAAGAAATCCTAGTGACAAAATTATTTATTTCTCACGGTTACAGAGTTACAGGCGAATAACATACCTCACTTTGAAAAGTTCAAACGCGCAAAAAAAAAAAAAAAAATTTGAGTTCTGGGTAGCGCCCCAAGAGTTCTATAAGAAATCCTAATGACAAAATTATTTATTTCTCACGGTTACAGAGCTACAGGCAAATAACATACCTCACTTTGAAAAGTTCAAACGCGCAAAAAAAAAAAAAAAAAATTTGAGTTCCGGGAATTTTATGGAGAGTTCTGGGTAGCACCCCAAGAGTTCTATAAGAAATCCTAATGACAAAATTATTTATTTCTCACGGTTACAGAGCTACAGGCAAATAACATACCTCACTTTGAAAAGTTCAAACGCGCAAAAAAAAAAAAAAAAAAATTGAGTTCCGGGAATTTTATGGAGAGTTCTGGATAGCACCCCAAGAGTTCTATAAGAAATCCTAATGACAAAATTATTTATTTCTCACGGTTACAGAGCTACAGGCAAATAACATACCTCACTTTGAAAAGTTCAAACGCGCAAAAAAAAAAAAAAAAAAATTGAGTTCTGGGAATTTGATGAAGAGTTCTGGGTAGCACCCCAAGAGTTCTACAAGAAATCCTAATGACAAAAATAATTATTTCTTACGGCTGTAAAGTTATAGTCGATATACGAATTTTATTTTGTGAAGTTAGAATCCCAAAATTCGTAATTTAATTTTTTGGTCTAAATTGGCGGAACTATTTATAAAACTTACGCAGAACTCTGGAACTATTCGGGGTGCATTGAGAACTCTAAAAAAAAAATCGATTTTCAAAAGTTGGGGTGCCAACTTCACAGACGTCCGCTTCGGTGGTACCTACCTAGTCTGGTTTGTTTCTCGATATTCTTTTCGTTCGCACTTTTGCGAGTTATGCGCGCATTAGACGTGCGATAGTTTATTCGCACTCGTACAGACAGAAATAAACGGTGTAAATCGAAACTAGCACGTTGCTTCTTCAAATTTATCACGCATTCGCGGATTCTTCGAGTGAGCAAGTAGCTTACTTTCCAGTTTCTAATTAAACTTGAAATTGAGCGCGAAGAATTATAAAGCGGTACCTAATTGATTATACACGCCCTGCCGATGGCGGCGCTCGCGTTACACGATACACAGCGCTAACGCGCGGTGCGTGTTGGCGAGTGTAGCGTGGTTGACACGGAACGGGCACATCTAAAATTCACGACCAATTCACGAGAAATCCACGATTTTTCAATACGAGAACTTAATATGTACGTCGTAATATAACCGAGACGGAAGCAGTCGGAAAAACAGAACGCAAACGGACGATATATTAAGTCTACTGCTTGAAATTAGTGTCGTAGCCTTCGGAGCCATCTGTCAAATTTTAGGTTTTTCAATTTGAATTATACGCCCGACGATATTTTCGAAAAATATAAAATATCATAAAATCCCCATTTCTCTGGGCCACAAGAAACGATGATCGGTATCGTTGACGAAGTCCACGATTCACGGTCGCGAAAGTAATATGGTATACTTACAGTTCATTCAGTTTTCCCAACCGAATATTATTTATATTCAATACATTATGGTTATTAGAACGAATCATTGGTTCAAAGAAACTGCGTGTGACTCTAGTCATTCCTCGAAAAACCCCGAACGTTTTTTTCTCGTTTTATCGACCTATTCTGGGCCTGAAAGCATGATACTTATAATTGTTCAAGGCTCGCACCACTCGATTATTGCTTATATAAAACGACGAGTAATTACTAAATGTGTATCATTTGTCAATTTAGAATATCTCAGGCCACTCGGTACAAAAATCTCGAAAAATAATGTCCCCGTGAAGAAAGTTTCATCATTACGAATTTCCAATGAATTTAAATCGAAAAGTGAGTTTCGGTCGTTGCGAAAGAAAAACATGTTATGATTTTTCTCGTAAAATGGCCCGTCCGATACTGATAAAACTTGCGATTAATTACGGCCGGGTGAATCTTTTCGTCCGAGGATCTGGTATCTCGGTCGGTGTGTAACTGGGTTTATCCAAGCGTGACGTCCTCTCTCGTTCTTTCGAGTATGCGAGAGATAGATAGAGAGAGAGAGAGAGGAAGAAAGAAGGCCGGATAAGAAGAACCCGCACTGATGGTATCCTAGGAGTGGTGCTCGGGCACATCCTACACCCAACTGCACTCCGGCGGTCGGGTTCAACAATATTCAATGATTTATCATCATCGTACGCTGCTATGAAATACGTCGTGAAATTTGCGCGAATAAAGAATTCGAGTTTGACGACGAGAAAGAAGGAAAAAAACGAGCGAAAGAAAAAAAGACATGATAAAATATTGGATGATTTATACCGATAGGAAATAAAGCATCTCGTACCCTCGCGTGTCGGCCGATCCCTCTTCAAATGCCTCTTTTAAGAAAATACACACGCGCGCGCCCACACACACATACACACACACATTTGTATATGTCGTTAACGATGAATCATTCTCTTCACGGGGACGCGTAAAAATGGAGGGGGTTGACGGCAAAGCGAATAGCTTTTTTTCCCTCGGTTATAAATTTTCTCCTGCTTCGATAATTTCTACCGAGAGAGAATGAATTTCTCTCATCGAGTCGACGACGTGGAAGTGAGAATTGCCAAAGCGACGGCGACACCCAGCTGCAGTTTTTTTTTCGAACAGCGAATGTCCGCAAGGGACTCGTGCGATTCAACGGAGCACAATGAGTCCCATTATATTATTTAGACGCGTTTGTGAGCGCTTACACATTACTCGTACGTGTTTGCACGAGTGTGAGAGACAGTCGGACGAACGCACTCGAGTTTGTTTAGTTCATGTTTTGCCGTCCGATTAGGCAATTAATCTGGAGAATATTAATCTCGAGCGATATCGATAATGAATTAACGACGAAATTAATCAAGAAATTATGGTAATCATTTTTTTTTTTTCAAGAAAATTCCCTTGGCTCAATTATTGCTATTTTTCCCCAATGAATATAACGTCCGTTGGCCAACAATCTGAAATCATCATACATTAATTCCTTCAATATCCAAAGTATCGAAAGAAAATCGTTTTTTCGATAAAATCGATCGAAAATAATACGTTACAAAATTACTTTTTGGATTCGCTTCGACTAATGATAAAATTCTTGAAACGATACTACAGGCGCGATCTAGCGGAGTTGGGGCAAAGCCGTGAGAGAGCCACCATGTATTCTTATTCGCCTTCGTTCCATCCGTCGATAAATAAAACGCGTTGGCCAGCAGGTGAATAATCTAATAAAGCCACCGCCCTGTCTCGGCCTTAATATTTGCGAAACATGCCGCAGACACGGAGGAGACTCGACCTCACCCCGGTTCCTATCGATCTATCCTCAGTGGCGAACGATAAAGCACGGACGTAACGAAATTTTTCACCCGATGGCGTCCCGACGGCGAGGTCGGTTATTTCGATAGTTTCGTTTCGTCTCCGTCGGAAATTGGAAAAACGGAAGATTCGAAATTTGCCAGAAAAATAAAAGAAAGGTAACCAAAATTTGTTATTTCTCCATGGCAAAAAAGTTTTCGAAAAATGGAAGAAAAACAGGAAAAAATATGTCGAACGAAACTTGGTACAATTTTGTTCCCCTCCATGTTGATAATAATTCGTTTTAGCACGCATGTTCGAAGAATAGAACTCGCGATTTGTCGTCAAGCGCGGCACGAGGGCAACGGTTCGTGCGGATTTCGTGGTAAGACGAGACCGATAATTATTATCCACCGAGCGTACAGCTGTTCCGCGACGCGGAGGGACGGAGGGGAAATATCTCGCGTATATCGAGCAGAGCTCACGGGTGAGTCACCATGTGGCTTCGCCTCGTATCGTCCGAGGCTACAAAGAGTGCTTTCTGCCTGCAACTCGCACCTGTCCCTCCCCGCACTCGGCGTCCTCGCCTAGCGACACAACTAAGGAACCGAAAGAGAAAACCAATGTCGGACGGTTTAAGAACAATCGAAATACATAAATCAACGTTAACCTCTTGGAGAATTTGGCGATTTGCGTTCGATCGATAACAAAAACGAAATAATAAAATCGAATAAACAGATTAACAAGTGGGACTTTTTCATTGTTTTAATATAGGTACCGTAAAACCTACTCGGACGGTAACACAAACTGTAATCTATTTTTTTCGACAATCCGTTATTGGTGGTTTTTCCCCCAATATATCATATCAACGAGTTGGCAAGTTGTAAAAAATAAATAATAAAAAATGTGTAATTACTTTTTTTGTTGCGAGACCAAATGCAATTATTCATGAAAATAATATGATTCCTTTAATGATGATTCGGCTTGAAGAGGTACGGTGATGACTTAGAGTATATTTTGCGCCGCAATACCGACGTGTTTTACATACATGTATATTTCCTATTTTTCGAGAAATTTCTTCTAAGAAATTTCGCAATTTATTAAAAAACGCAATAGTCGAGATGAGATGAGTGTCTTAAAACATTTCATAGATCTGAAAAAAAAAATTCACTCGTGAGTTTGAAAAAAAAAACTGCAAAGAAAAAAATTTCAAAGAAAAATTCTGAAAACATTCCAGGCGATTCAGTATGAAAATACACAACTTTTTGTACCCCTAACATTTTCTCTTAAACCCTATCGTTCTTGAGTTACTTTGAATTTTTCAAAATTTATTATTTTTAGCCCAAAATGAAATAACTTTCCGAAAAAAAATCGCACACATTTTTTAAAAAGAGGAAGATGGAGCATTCCCTTTCAAGTTTTTCATAGCAAAAAAAAAACAAAAAACTCCTTCCATTGTGCGTCTGATTCCCGATGGTCGGAAAAAGGCCTAAAAACGGTCACGAACCAAAGTCCGAACCGAGTCGAATTTTTTGTTTTAAATTTTTAAATACCGCAAACTGAAGCCTCATTTATCCTTTTTAAAACGCCGCTTTGGAATTTCAAATATCTTTTTTTTTTTTTGCAGAGTTATCGAACTTTAAGTGCGGGAAAAAAATCGACTGGTGTATCCAAACTTTTGAGCGGTAGTGTATGAGAGAACAGGGACATTTTGTCGTCTACTTGTGTTAAATGCACTGACTGTAATAATTAATATCTCGGAAATTGTGCGGTAAATCTCGTGGAAACTCCGTTTATGCATGGACGAAGGGCCCGACAACGATATACAAACAAAAATTGAACTTTTATCTTGGAGTCGCTCTAATCACTGAATCTCCTTAATCGTTTACGATGATTAACGCCATAAAAAATGGGATATCAGCTAAAAAAACTTCCTCGAATGTAAAGTTGAATTTGTGAAAGCGCCGCTAGTAAGTTTACCGTTAATTGTACAAATCTCAAAGAAAATTTGCATCAACGGACCTTAATAGCCTCATCACAGCAAAGTGGTTCGCTCATATGATATTTATGGCTCGTCCGACTGGAGTCGTTACATTGTCGGACTTGGCTCTTATCGAAAATGGAGAATTGTTGTGTCTCACTTGAATTCGGGTAACATGTTCGCCGGATTTGAATATACTGGGCGAGTTATACACGAGGGCCCAATTTTCCCGGTATAACTTCGGACGATTGTCCGAAGGACGTCCTATTCACCGGAAAGGGCTGAAAAAAGGGCAGCGGGGTACTTATTTATTGAATAGTAAAGTAAAGAACGAAGGGGCGAGTGCACCCTTTTTTGCGCACTTATTCAACGACCCCGCGCTTCCGAGAAAGACAACGTGGCGTAAAAAAATACGGCTGAGCAGCAGATAGTTGTGGTTATTTTTGTGTTCGATAAGTGGTTGGAGGCAAATTAAAATAAAAGCAGAACCGAGAGAATAACGAGAACGTAGCACGCTATAACCTCGGTGGTGTCGACACCCTCTCCGAGCATTATCTTTCCCGCAATTCTGCCATAAGTTTTAATAACGTATATATATATATATATATATATATATATATATATATATAATATTTATCAAACATATATGTTGGAAATTATAATTATATGGGACAACGTGTAATTAACCCTTCGAAGGCGATGGTTATTTTTTCACGTACGTAGGGCGTGGCCTGCGTTTGCTCAGGGAAATAATATCAATTTACCGAATTCACATCTTGTCGTATCACCAAAAAAGTACAATTTAAAATCACGCTCGGAATTTCGTTAATTGCTAAAAAATATCTGTAACCGAGGGACTTGATCAAATTTGAAAACTTTCCTCCATTATTAATCAGATAATCATTTGTTTACGTGAGTTATTAATATAATTGCAACGAAAACCGCGGTAAGAAAAAATATCACGTGTAATCTATTTATTGATATTTCCATTGTGTTTTTGTTTTGTTGATTCTTCGATCAACCCCCCTTATATTTTGTCGCCAGTTATTTCTTTTGTTTGCGTTTGCGTTCATTCGGAATCTTATTGTTAGATGATTTTGGTGATTTAATCAGTTGTGATTTTGTTAAAATGGAAAAAATGAAAAAAATAAACCCGATAAACTTATTGTTACACGAGAACATGGGTTTCGAGATTCAATTTGCTCTTATAGGCATACCGGGATGTGCGCTCGACTTATTCGGAGCGGATCGCGAAACCATACAAAAAAGAGCGACGACGGAAGCTTATTCCGATCGAGTATTAAAAACAAAAATGACCTTAGCGAATGACCTCGTGGAGCGAGGCCATTGACTAACGTAAGACCGGCAACGAAAGACCACCAAATGTTTGCAAAGGGCTGGTGCGCGTTGGTGCGTATGGCGGAAGATGGCACCTACGTGCACATCGACGTTCCAGAATACAATGGAAACGCGTCGTAACGTGTATTTATAAATTGGCAACAGGATTTCCCTTCACGACGGGGTCATTGAGACATTCGCGGCATTTTATTTATTCCCTGTCCATTTTCGGCGTAAAAAAAGAAGGCAAGGAACTTGGCGGAAGGTTTCCGACGAGCACGCGAAAAAAGGAAGACGAAGAGGCAGAGAAAGAATTCAGGATCTATCCGGATATATCCGGATCGAGCTGATGCGCGACTCGGAGCGTTGTACTAACTGCCGCCACTGCTTTGCCGCAAGGCCGGTGTGTATGCGCTATGTACTTTACGAAGAAAGGCGTGCATACACAGTCATTTGTTCGAGAGACAAAGGATCGTTAAAATACCTACGTTTTGGCATACCATGTACGAGGTAAACGATTACATATAAAAAAATGTGATAACTTCATGAAAATCCTCCGTACCGGGTTCGGATCATACTGACATAATGTCAGACAGTTTCTCTTGTATTTTATATCAAAACATCATTTAATTCATCACTAAATCTTTTCTTTTATCTTCGTAAATGCGACATATATGGTATAATATATATATATATATATATATATAGCTACGGAGGAATATCAGGTGGATGGCCGAGGATGAAAAGGTCCTCGGGCGTAACGTGTAGTTACCCATCGTCGGTGTACGCAAAATATGTTGAGACAAGAATTTCATCACGTTGAAAGAAAATGTATATATGTATAGCATGAAACTCGACTCACTTGCTGGATTTGCGGTTATCTACACCCAATCCTTGGAAAGTTCCGGTAGACGTCATTTTCGCGATGATTGCGGGTTACAACGGGACTTGTTTGACGTGCGTCGACGAGATATCGGAGACGAATGCCGGGTTTTTTTTCGGATGATCCGTTGTTCACGACAGCACACCAAACACACCGGACTCTTTCGCGACCGAAATCAAATACCGTTGAACGACACGATTGGTAGTCGGCTCGTAGCGTTGTGACGTCACTCTCTAGTCAAATGGAGTTTGTAAGCAGGTTTTTTGCCGCATTAAAACTCGGAGGACAATGTACGCGTAAGGCAAACATGAAATGTATAAAATATTTTATGAATAAATGATTTTGCGTGCGGGGAAAATGAATGTGTTTTCTTCTTGATTAACGGCTAGCGACAAGAGACAAATGACAAACGAATTACGTAGTTACGCCCGACGTAGCCGCCGATGAGATGCGCGATGGTCGTGACTCACAGTGGTGAGAAAAGAAAGCGCGGCAAGACATGGTGGCAGCACTTGCGTTGGCACAGAAAATAAATATAACCTAAAAAAAATGACAGTTTTGTGAATGAAAATAAAATTAAAAGATTTACGCGTGATAAGAGTTGGCTACGAATTAAAAGTCAATGTTTTTCGAACAATCATAAAATGGCTAGATCATTCGCGAGTAAACGTTTGTCCCCGGCACTCGATGGAAATTCTGGCTATTCTGAAACTTACAATATGGAAGTAGGTTATGACCATGAGGATGGAATAAACAGCGTTATACCATTAATTATATAGAATTATGTTTACATTATCGTAATATTTCAATCCCCATGAAAAAAAGTTGGGTTCGATGAGACAAAAATGCTTCCGAGTTTGTCATGATGCAGTACATACAATGTTCCAAGTAGTCGAACATAATTGGAGTAATTTTTCTGCTGTATGCAATTGTATACGTGTACTTCGTTAGACGTCCGAATTTAGATATTATAATCGAGTAAAGGAATAACCCGTGATTTGTTGATTGTTGGCTAATTTTTACCGCAATATGTATTCGAATTTGGTTCAATTACCAATTGCTGAAAAATATCAATCTCATCGAACGTATTTAAACTTGTATAAATCGTGAGAAAAGCGTCAATAAAAATGGAGTAGAAATCGCGGATATTGTCGTAGCATTGAATTAGATTGAAATTCATAAATATTTTGTCTCAATTCGGGCTAAATTAATATAAGAAACATTCTATGTCCAATCCGTTCTGAAATGTAAATACCACAATTCCTCTGAGAATGGGCTCAAAAATGAACAGAATTTCCAAATATGTTCAAGTCAACAAATATGATCTATGACTGTTATCCAGCCCAAACAAATTCTCTAAGATCAAAGTCTTTGGTCGATCTACAACTGGTATTTAATGTTTATTTTTACTACATAGAACGCTATGTTGAGAAAAAAGTTACAACTGAAATCCGAGGCTCTCAATGTATTGAGCCAGGAATTGGATCAATGCAGAGTTCAGCGAGATCAGTTTAAGCTCATGGCAGAACGAATACAAGAACATTTGTCACGGATCAAGAAACAATCAAACGACAGTACGGAGGTCAAACGGTAGGAAATAAAAATTTCTTTAGCGAGGACGGTGAGACCGTTGCACCCTTTACGTAATGTGGCCAAACCGCTTATTTGTAAATAACAGTCCTTTCGGTACGTATGGCGAAACTGAGACGATGGATGACCTGGTGGAGGCTCGAGAGAAGAACAAATGCCTGAGACTTCAGGTTGAAACCCTGAGGCAAAAGTTGGGCGACGCTCAAGCAGATATTAAAGTTCTCAGAGCGAGTAATCACTCGAGCATGGAGCAAAGTATTCAACTTGCTCCTGATCTCCATCAGAGAGAGGAAATGATCGAACAATTGGAAAAGCTGAATATCAAAGTATGTACTTTAATTAAAAGACATTGGTTTATCCCCTTGATCAATATATATATATATATATATGAGGTCGATCCACAGTGTACGCAGTTGCAAACTGATCTGCAGACTGTATTGGACGAAAAGCACGAGTTGGAAACTGAGCGGGACGCGTACAAGTGCAAAGCTCATCGTCTGAATCACGAATTGTCGAAAGCTCTGAATGCCACGACTACGGTTGATTTAGACTCTCTTATCAACGAAAATCGGTATGTCAATGCTCGCGACCGGTCGTCGCACGCAAAACGTTGGACATTTCGATTGAGCAAATATGAAATTTCAGATTTTTGCAAGAGCGCCTACAGCAATCACTCGAAGAAAAGGAGCTCACACGGCAGTCACTCTCAAAATACAAAGTACGCAAGATCCATTTTAGGAATGAGTAATGAAAAAGTATTTATAAATTTCATACATCCACGTTATCTTTGCTTCAGGGAATGTTGGACAGCAAACGGCCAAAGGGAACGATAAAATTGGGTGGCAATTCTGCTGCGGGTACGGTGATGACTTACAAGCAAGGTGTGTCAGTTGGTTGATCGCTATTACAAGATTTAATATCCTCTGTTATTAATCATGACTATGACGTTTTTACAGTTGAACAACTGCTGCAACAAGCAACTCGGATACCTCTTCAAAAATCAGGAGCCGCTATAAACGATTTGCGTCGTTTATGCGCGGCTCTGCTCGAAGCGCTCAACGACAAGACTCTAGCGTTGGTCCATCAAAAGAAGGCTAACAAGTGAGAACCATGCGTTCGAAATTTACTCCGTTTCGTCTCTAACATTGAATTCTATTTAAACGAAAAAAATCCGTTCCCAGAATTTTGGCATCGAGAATTTGCGAATTGGATACCACGGTACAATCCCCATCGACCAAGCTGTTGGAAGGTTACGCTGGTGCTGATGTCGATTCAACTCGTAAGTATTCAACTCTGGCTCAACAATTATTTTACGAACACACACACACACCCGCACACAGTTATTACAAACGAATAAACGCCAAACTTTGTAGACGAAAGTGATCTCAATGGTGATCCGGATTTCGAGACCAAGTCGACGACATCGGAGGTTCCCGCGAACGAAGAAAATGGTTTTATCACGCCCACACCCGAGCCAGTCGACTGTTCCGCATCCAGTGTAAAAAAAAAAACATTATACGGTTGGCCGATCGATTTGCCAGATTTGCCGAAGAATTTGGGCGATTTAGTTGAAAAAGCATTACTCAATTTGAAAGACAACGCCAAGGGCAAATAACAAAATGGTTTATTATCGCACAATTGAGAGGTCTTACTAAATACTCATTTCTGCACATATAAACCAAAGTATTATGTTATTCTAGTCATACACGATGCGATTCATTTGTAAATATTATGGAAAAATATAGAGGTAAAAAAGGACGAGAAATATGTTTTTATGCGATTACTGTAATTGTTGACATACTTGAGTCGTGAGGATGGCAGCGCTCCCGTAATAACCTGGTTGACAGTAG
This sequence comes from Netelia virgata, assembly GCA_951802705.1. Lineage (NCBI taxonomy): Eukaryota > Metazoa > Arthropoda > Insecta > Hymenoptera > Ichneumonidae > Netelia > Netelia virgata. Next base: position 22,130,287 of record OX637865.1, read on the forward strand.
AAAGACCGAAGAAGATAACGACGTACTCGAGTGGATTTTTCATGCAACACGGAATCCAGTTGATCGAGCCAAATATTCAATTCTCATTCGACGCAATGCCTCATATTTCGCGTTTCCGTCCAACTCGTCGCGACTGACGAGCTTGTCGTCTTCTCGATTGTTTATCTTTTCGCTTCATCCCAGCTTTGAAAGCTTCTTCGTTCTCCCATCTTTTCTTCTACTTGCTTCTTCTGCATCTCGAGGAAGATTTCTTTTGTCGCCGTTTTCTTAATTTCCTCGACTTAACATCGAGGAGCCCTCTCCTGTTTCTTCCATCCCAGATAGGCCTGTGAAGATCATCATCAAAGCCAATTTATCCACAACGCCTATATTTCTTGAATACGAAATTCTTCTGGAATATATCTACGTGACATCTAAATAATGTTTTGCTGATATTATATACAATTGCTGACTTTACGGTACAATGACTTTCGAATTTCCCCAAGCCAAAATACGCCCATAAACTTTTCTGAGAAATGGAATTAATGCAATCAATATTTTTCAAAATGGTGCAAGACCTTTCACTCAATACGCCAAATTGTTTAAGAGATACTTTTGTCAATTCGAATTCAGTGCCTCGTATAACTGTAAACTGCGCGGATATAACGACGAACCTTGTGAGATTCACGCTTTCTCCCAATTTCGATCTGTCGTATAGCTATTTCTCGTTGGCGCTCGTTACGCTCCTTCTTTCAGCATACGTATCTTATTGCCTTTGTTTTTTCTCTCTTGCAAATATCGAAAGCTGGCTCGTTTCTTTCAGTCCTATTGTCCAACGACTTTGTTTTCTTGTTTCCAAGATTTCTGTTTGACCTCTATATAGTATGAAACTTGTCTTTTTCGAACCCTTTTTACATCTCCATTATTACCATTTTTCCTGTGCCCATTTAAAATGAAATCTTCGTCTTTGTAAGTTAGTTGTTCCATACGAAGAGACTTTGAACTTTTGTTGTATATTTCCCTGGTTGTTGTGATGTTTCCGAGGACATCTTAGCCGACTTGTTTTCGAGTTCGTACTTCTGAAATTTCATCATTCTTTCGAGGACTAATTTGTCGTAAATTGCGTGATACAGCAATGAGTTCTGAAATCAACGTTGTATTAAGAAGAAATGATTTTCACGGTCTCCTTAAAAATTTCTTACACGAGGGGTTCTACAAAATTTAAATGTTATGTACAAATGCTATCGACGTTTCATTAGCTCAAGCTCGTCAACGCATAATAACAAATTTGTTTTCTTGGCAATTTGCGGCATCTGAAAAAACCGAACCAAAGTGTACTCTCTTACCAGAATCACCGAGTGCATCACTGATCATTCGCTTTGCCAAACTTACCAGATCTTCTGCGGAAATGCTTTTCCCATCTTCTCTTTCTTCAATATTTTACCCATATTGCGCGATCTTATTTATATTCCTTTTTTTCTAAGACATGAATTCTACTTTATGATAAAGAAACATTGTTCAATTTATAAAAACCTAGGCAATTGGTCCGAAGGAATTGACATTTACTACTAACAATAAGCGTCAAGATCACGATCATCGTGAGCATTTCTCCGGGGAAATAATTTATATTCCTGGTCTTTGTCACATATCACATATATTGTGTCAGTGTATATATATACATATATGTGATGGGGTGTGTCATTTTGAGCAACTTTTCAACTTACAAACAGATTGTACACTTGCAGGAAGGTAAAATAAGAAGCCTATTGAAATTTGAGGTCTTAATATTAATATTAAGCGGTGCCTCGTCGTGAATTTCTATGTCCCATTACGTGGCGAATTTGTTTATTATGTTTGGAATTTTATACCTCGGTAATGGCATATTATACAGACAAGCTCGTGACATATTTTTCTAGATTCTCTACAAAAAAGATCTCTTATACGTTTTTCGATAAACTTAACCATCTAGATTATATTCGAGTTCAAAGTTTAAAATGTATAAAAATTCATCGTTTTTATAATATTTCTGCGAAATTCTTGACTCTATTGAAAAACATCGAATGACTTTTACGCAGATCATTAAATTTACTATACAAATTCTTTAATTTATAAGTAATAAATATTGACAGATAGTTTGTTAAGGCCTTGGAAACTTATTTTTTGATAGAAAACTGGTTGCGACGAGCTAGTACTTGTTACAATATCTACAAAAAACGATGTACAAAATACTTACGAGTAAAATATTATTCTTCATTCCCCATAACAGTGAAAGAAACGTTTCATAAAAAATTTTTAAACACATTTATTGATTAAATATTTGCCAATGAAGTAATAATAACACCGGCACACAACAAAAAGTGGTATGTACATTTGAGCAGACCCACCTACCGGCATGTATTTCGACGTGCTGAATCCGAATCTGAGGTCTGTTTAGTTCGTACACCCTCAAAATTGTGAGTAAATCGCGAAGAACCGCTAAAAATAGCTAACGATCGCGAAAAACTGCAGTTGCGTAGATGAAAAAAATATTGTGGACCTGGATCAAGTATGATTTTTATGTGATTCGATCCGCTAAATCTGAATCTAAAGTTTACTTGACCCGTTAACCCTCTGAAATTTGAGTAAATTGCGAAAAACCGAAAAAATTGTAGTTATAACAATAAAAAATAAAGTTATTGGATTTATTGAAATTTATTGAATTAATTAAATTTATTGAAGAGGGGTTCCGGAAATTTTTCACGAACAATAATGAGAAATCGGTGATTTACTGTTCGAATGTTAAAGGTTTAGTTGATGAATTAAAACTGAACACATACAAAGACGATGAGTGGATACTATTTATTGATTCATCAACAAGAAGTCTCAAAGCTGTATTGCTTCATGATGGAAACACATGTGCACCAATTCCAATAGCTCATTCAACTAAACTAAAAGAGACTAATGAAAATTTACAGATTGTATTGGATAAAATAAAGTATTCGGAACATCAATGGAAAGTTTATGGTGATCTAAAAATTACAACACTACTTTTAAATCAACAATCGGGGTTTACAAAATATCCCTGCTTTTTATGTTTAATGGGCTAGTAGGGACAGAACAAAATTCCTATGTTAAGAAAGAATAGCCAACGAGAACAAAATTTAATCCAGGTACTCACAATGTTATACGAACACTATTGATTGATGCTTCTAAATATTTGCTACCACCACTGCATATTAAGCTGAGTCTCATAAAACAGTACGTCAAAGCTCTGAACAATGATGGCGATGGTTTCCAGTACTTGGGAGAAAAGTTTCCCGCGATAAATGATGCTAAGTTAAAAGAGGGAATTTTCGACAAATTCGGAGTTTATTTGAGGACACAAATTTCGTTGAAAAAATGAACGACAATGAGAGAGCGGCTTGGCCAAGTTTGAAGAATGTTTCACAAAACTTTTTGGGAAATAATAAAAGTAAGAATTACAAGACTTTAGTTGTAAGAGTGGTCGGAAAATTTCCAAAATTTGGGTTGCTTGATGAATCTTAAATTGCACTCTCGATATTCTCACCTCGACTAATTTCCTGAAAATCTTGGAGACTACAGTGAAGAACAAGGAGAATGATTTCATCAAGACATAAGTGCAATGGAGAATGGGTATCGGGGAAATTGAAATGTCAACATGATGACAGATTTTTGCTGGACGTTAAGAAGAGAAATACCGAGAGAAAATAAGAAACGAAAAAGAATCCCGCTGCGTAGGTCATTTGAAGACAAAAGAGTTCGATACAAACGAAGAACAGTTTGAAATCCATGTTTCGTTTCCTACCTTCTCTTTATATGCTATTGTTTACGTTTTTTAAAAAATATATTTATGAATGTTTGAGATTATCAGATTTTAAACTTGTATTTAATGCATCAAAGTATACAAGAAACATATGTAATCGTGTTCAATAAATTTATTTTTATTTTTATACCTGCACTTTTTTCGGGTTTTCGCCATTTACTCAAATTTTGGAGGGTTAACGGGCCAAATAAACTTCTGATTGAGATTCAGCGGTTCGAACTACATAAAAAACATACTCGATTCAGGTCCACACAATTTTGTTCATTTCCATAACTACAATTTTTCGCGTTTTTTTACAATTTTTTTCGATCTTTCACAATTTACCCAAATTGTGGAGGGTTAACGGATCAAATAAACTTTAGATTCACATTTATTGGATCGAATGACATAAAAATCATACTCGATCTAGGTCCACAACATCTTTTTTTATCTCCATCACTGCAGTTTCTCACAATTTTTAGACATTTTTAGCGGTTTTTCGCGATTTACTCAAAATTTTGAGGTTGTACGAGCCAAACGGACCTCAGATTTGGATTCAGCACGTCGAAATACACGTCGGTAGGTGGGTCTGCTGAAATGTACATTGTGAAATGTGCCGGTGTAATTAAAATATTGTTTATTACAATTTGGATATCTTTAGCGATGCTCTTTCACTACTTGTAGTAAACACTTGAAAGTGCTCTTGATTTTTGGTTAAACACTGCTTAACAAAACATGAAGAGGAGTTTTAATGAAACAAAAAAGTCATTTAATGTTTTTCAATAGAGTTGATAGTTTCGCTGTAATATTTAAAAAGAACGATGAATTTGTATACATTTTGAACTTTGTACTCGAATATAATTTGGATAGCTGAGTTTATCAAAAAGGTATGCGAGATCGCTTTTATAGAGTATCTATAAACATATATCATGCGCAATATATCTGTACAATATGACATTACCGAGGTATAAAATTCCAGACGTAAGAAAAAATGATCCTCGTGTTATTCAAATGGGAAATAGAAATTGGCATTGAGGCACCTCTTAATATTAATATTTTAAGCCTGATTTTACCTTCCTGCAAGTGTAAAATCTGTCTGTAAGATGAACAAAAAAGTTTCTCCAAAATACCCTAATATATACAATATATAAAACTATACTTAATGCACAATGCACATCTACACTTACTGTTAGTATAGTATACTATATATATTGAATTTAAATAATGTATTCGTTCAATAAATATACTTGGCCATATAGCATTGCATTTTCGCAATGATCCCGTAATGACAATATAATATTTACAATGAGTTTTGCACTTTGGCCAACGATGAGCCACTCATGCGTCCATCACTATGGTATTGTGACATTCCCGCATGAATAGGTATCGCCTGCAAATTGAGGTCAACGAATGTTACGAAATCATGATTTTTCGCATTAAGAAGAAAAATAAATCAATACTCTTCCATGTAACCCGCACGACGACCAAGTTATGTGAGATACACCGTTATTTTTTACAATTATACGTTTTCATCGTTGCGATTAATATTTCCCTGAGACTGTTGGTGCGGACGAATCACAGTTTGGAGAACGTGTTTCATGTTCAGTTGGAATTGTTCTTTATCCAATCAACGTACTCGGTGACTCGCGTATAGACGCCCGGGTAGCCGGGTTCCCCGCATTTGTTGCCGAACGATACGATACCGATCTGCATCCATTTTCCCTCTGCCCTGAGCATTAACGGTCCACCCGAATCACCCTGGCAAGCGTCCTTACCGCCCTGAATGTAACCAGCACACAAAAAGTTACCGGTTATAGGTTGAAAGTAAGCCGCGTTACAGTCCTCGTTCCTCCAAACCGGCAGAACTGCCTGACGCTGCACGGTGCTCTCTTTTCCACCTGATGAAAATAAGAGACCAAAAAACAACAAATCATTATTTCGGTTACCCGTATTATCTCACGATGCGATTTGCGCATTTTGCACAGCAATTAATTCGAACGACGAAAGGATGCGACTCACCGTAATAAGTCGTTCCCCATCCGACCACGGTTGGCCTAGCGCCAGCGAAAGCCTCGTTACGATATCGCGCTTGGGGTAAGCATATCGGTATGACGTAGGGCGATTTTCTCACCGGTCGGTTCAATTCCAATATCGCGATATCATTGTAAAAACCAACTCGGGAAAATTTCGGATGCGCATGAACGGTTTTCACCGCGTAAGTCTCGGGCGACGATGGCTCATCGTCGTTCTCAAGGTCGATGTCACCTAGACGAACTGTGAATTGTCTTGCGGCGAATCTGTCGAAAAATTAAATTTTAATGGCATTGATCATATATTTACTCGGCTATTATTACTCAACTATGTAAACAAAAAAATATACATATTAAAGAATTAATAATAATAATCTCTTTGAAACCATCGAATTATTTTAAACGATAATGCTGCCAACGTTAAATAATAATTCAATATTACTTTGATCGTTCAATTAATTTTTGGGTTTGATTTAACTTTTAATTTCTCAAGTATCTTTAGAAAATCTTGCTTTTTCAGAAAATCACCGTTTTATACCTGATAATAAATTTCGAACAAAGAGTGTACGAGGTTAAATTCTCTCTTTTTTTGTTTGTTTGTTTGTTTGTTTGCAAATTAGCTCACGGTTTTTGTCGTTGATCTCGGGTACAATGAGCAGCAGTCAAAATGTAACGTGGCCCGATCAGAGAACCACCGCACCAGAACTCGGTGCGTCGAGATCCATGAAGAAATATAGCCGCCATCCAGGGCCATCGACCTGGAAGCGCCTCTTCGCCCCCTACCACGCGATACTTGCCGGAGTTTCTCACACCGCATTCTGAGAGAAGAGATGTGCGAGAAACAGAAAACAAAATAAAAAAACCGAAGCCAAGAGTCGTCAGTCAGAGGAAAGGTATGAGTCATTGTTACTGATTAAGGAACGCGCGTCGTGATTAAGGAAACTTGGGATAGAAAGTTTTAGGGCGATACCCCGGTAGGTATACATTATACGGTATATCGGGGAAGAAGCGAGCCAACAAATTTATGAGAATGAGAGTAATATTTTCATACCTTCGTCGTCGGTGATAAAATTGTTGTCAATGGTATCGATTGTTTCGAAATTATTGGTCCCGTTGGTTGCAAGGTCGGGCACGGGAGCGGTAGGAACAGTCGGTCGTGGAGTCGACGGGGCTGGAAGAGGAAATAGGGGAATGGGTCTTGGGGTCGGCGGCTTCGTTGGACGATAAGGAGGTGGTCTCGTCGGATAATTCTCGACGATGGGTAAATTCGTCACTCCCGGAGAACTGGAACGTTTAAACAAAAGTATCGTACCGTTATGATTATACACTAATTGTAAGGCATGCAATAATGAAAAGGACAAGAAATTATTTGGTAATAATTCAATAACCTCGGAGCGTAAAGATCGTATTGATCAACGGGACAACAGACACCGGGAACAAAGAGGCTCTTGAAACACAATGATTGTCTCAGTTTGGTCAGATCGAGCAACAATTGCGGGCAATTGCTGAGATCCTGGCACTTTCCTGAAAGGCCTTCGGCCGTCGTGCACGACGAACTCCCAGATTCCTTGTCCCTGTTGACGAGAGTCTCGCCGCTGGAGCCGGAACTCGAATTTAGTAAATTAGCCGCGTTCGGGGTCGGTCGGAGAGGAGGAAGCCCGACGCCGCGAACCAACGGAGCAATGCTGTCGGTCACGTTACGTCCAAGAATGTTCTTCGAGATTGTGTAGATCGCTGATGGCAATTCCTTCGGCGGACTTTCCGAATTCTCGACACCGCGCGTCATGTTGACTATGTAACTTCCCACTGTGTTGAGTGCCCCGAGTGTCTCACTGATGGTCACCAGTGGATCGACTTTCTCCAGTTCCGGCACGATTTTGACGTAATGCGTCTGATGAGGCATTCCCTGCGTGTCCCTGCGATACAGAGGACCTCTTCTCGGTGGCTCGTCCCATGGCTCGGTCCATCTTCTTACCGGGGACATATACTGCGGTTGCTGTAGCCTCTGGCTGTAGCCTGATATTATTCAAAACCGTTTAAATTATCGTTTTTTTTTGTCGAAATTATAAACCTCGTAAAAAAAGTAACAAGCAAAATGAAATCGAGGTAAGGTTGTTGTTAGTTTCGCGCTTGATTAATGCAAGAGAATGTTTTCTAATAGAGGACATATTTCGTCCTGAGACAGACTTGTGTGCCAAACTCGTTTGTCAAATTATGAGAATGTTCCAAAATTATGAATATTTTTCGAAATTGCTTGATTTTTATGGCAGGATATGATAGGAAAAATAAAAAGGGAGATTTTATGAAAATCATTTTCACCGGTGTCTTTTTTACATACCCACCGACCCACCCACACACACGAGAAAAAGAGTATCCTTGGAAACAACGAAGAGGAAAAATGTAAAGAGATTCGTGTAAAAATGTTAGAACCGATTGAGAATAATTATTCCGAGAACTAACAAGGGGACCTTACGACCTCGGAAATTTAGTTCGGGATGAGACTTCGCAGGTTAGTAGTATACCTTAAGGGTGTCCACCGAGTAAAGTAGTAAAGCACACTAGTCACAAGTTTCCGAGAAAAGGGTTCTAAAGTTTTACGCGCACCTCATATATTCGCCGGGTCGATGCTACGTCTGGGAATTTAAACAACAAAATTGTATTATTTTAAAAATGATAACAACTTTTAAATAGAGTTAATGCCCTAAAAATATTATGAATTTAATCCTAAATGATTTTTTTCTTTTATGAAATGATTGTTGAAGCTATTTGAAATTTGAATTAAAGATAATATTTTATTTTTAAAAAGCTGAACAATTTCAAATACATTGTAAATGGGGGTAAATTAAATCGTTAATTACCACCATAACAAAATTTCGGACAGGGTTTTATTTATATAAACAAATTTACAATATCGTCTTTATTTGTCAATTGTTACGTACAAACACCAGAATGATAATTATCATAAAAAACATTGAAAACAAAAAGTATTTTGACATCTTGCACAATTTATAAAGTTTAGACGAACAACCTTTATGTAAAAGATTAGTTGGAAAACATACTTCATTTCCATTCATGAAAATTTCTCTTTCATCAGAAAGCTTGGAAGCGTACCAGGCGTAGCGGATCATTTAATTAAAATTTTTTAAGAATTTGACATTATTCAATTTTTTAAAAATAAATATTATCTTTAAATCACATTTTAAATAGCTGTAACAGTCATTTCATAAATGAAAAACATGATTTAGGATTAAATTCATAATATTTTTAGGTCATTAACTTTATTTAAAAGTTGTTATCATTTTTAAAACATTAAACAAATATGTTTCAATTGTCAGAGGTAGCATCGAACCCGGGTCGTCCATTTGGCAATCGAATTCGCTACTAACTCATTGTCAGCCACTTCGCTGTTCTTGCATTCTGTAGAAATCGACGAGTGTACGAGCTGCGCCTAAAACTTTAGATCCCTTTTTCTCGGAAACTTGTGGCTACTGCGCTTTACTACTTTACTCGGTGGACACCCTTAAGGTATACTACTAACCTGCGAAGTCTCATCCCGAACTGAATTTACGAGGTCGTGAGGTCTCCTTGTAAGAGGAAGAATAAGAAGACTATACTCACGTTGATTGTAATGTTGCGCGTAATCCCTATCGTACGAAAGTACGGCCGAGAATAAACCAAGCAGTACACAAAAGCCTGCAACAATGAAAGAAGAGAGCATGATTATTGTATTGTTCGTTGCAGAGGCAGAGTCAGTCGTTTAAATATATATCTTCTCGTGCGGAGGCCATAGGGGCTCGTTTACGAAGCATCTCTTCGGAGCCTCGGGGAATCCCAGTTACGACGCATATCGAACAAGTGGCCAACGACGTGACATAATCGGGCTCATTGCCAAATCCCGTACTTTCCAATGCGATCTCGCGGAACTCGTCATCAAATTGTATCAAACGAGTATTCATGGAGGGATTTCACTAATTTCGACGAGAAATACCAAAGGTGTCTCGGCCGATAGGGATTCTCGGTAGGATAATTTCATGCAACGAAGGAAACTGAAAGCGACGATGACGCGGGAGATGAGACATCGCCGCACGTTTTTTTGTCTCCGAATCCCGAAAGATCCGCCGTCGCCGCCGCCGCCTTGAATATTCATCTCGACGTTATGTCGGTCGGTTGAAAATGCGAGTTTCGTATTTCGAGCATGTACAAACCAAGAGAGTTGTATTGCGGTAGGTTTTGGACTCGTTTTCACATATACGATTGAATAGAATATGTTTTTGGTCTTCCATTTACAAACATTTCGTAAGATAATAAGGAAGCGATAGGCGAGAGGATCGTATGACGAAGTCATCGAATGCTCGAGACGAGAAGATTCTTTTAAATTCGGTATCGTAGAGATATAGATACGTGTAGCGGCGGTCAAAGCGAACCAACAGGATTTTTCAATTGGAATTACTACTACTGTTGTAAGTTGCCTGAGCTATACGCGCCATCGATGGTGAAAGTTACCCGACGAGAAAGTGTGCCTTTCTTCCACTCAATGATTCACCGTCTATCCAAATGGTCTCCGTATATACTTAAGCGGATCTACGTATATAGTTTATATCTCTTCTCGGCGGTGACCGGCGCCGCGACAAGGCACAAGCTCATCACAGGTGAAATTCAGTTTTCACGTTTCCATTATCACAGAAAATGGAAAAATTCGCAAATTTTTGGCGTGCCTCTCTCTCTCTCTCTCTCTCTCTCCCTCGCGCGCGAATCGTATTTACCCCTCTTATCGCTTCGATCTTCCCGACGAATTTTCGTTCCGCGTCTCTCCTTTATCTCATAATTTATCGACGCAGCCCGCCAGAGCAATCGTTAAAACTCTAAGTTTATGCAATGGAGGTCAGCAATAATGTTTGCGGGAAAAGAAGACAGGTGATGGTTTACTATCACCTTGGATCTGGGTTACGGCAGTATAACAGCGCAACCGGGAAGAGACTACACAAGTTTTTAAACTTTCCAAAGCTGCTCGTTTTTTAGCCCCTGACTCGGTTATAAAACGTTCAAGGGATATTGTACATCGATAACCGAGATAAGATGTGTCGTTTTACACGTGTAAAAAATAATAAACATAGAAATTTCCATGCCGTCGCAAAGTTGCGGTTGCATCGTGTCTAAGTGACGCGGGTGAAAGTTTGCCGAATTCTCCTTTTTCTTCCTTATTTTACGTTCTTCTCGCAAGTATTCGAAACGTTTGAGTGAGATCTATTGGAAGAAACAGCACGTTGGGAAACTTGGTCGAACACGCGCGAATCGCTATACGTACGACGATGAAAGAAAGAACCGGTGACCTCGATAACAAAACTTGTGTAGGCGGTTCCGCACAATTAAACGAAAGAATATTATTTATCCGCGTGAATGCGACTCCTTCCGTGCTATGTGTTGGACGTTGAAACAAAATTTGTCCCGAAGAAATGTAGAAAATTCATATTTTCACAAGTAAGTAAGTAAGCTGCCAAGCTCTGCCAAAGTAAACAATTCGATTTACATTAAATTCTACGATTTTTAGAGATACACTCATTATTGGAGAAAGCTGAAAGTGCTCGAAATTTTCCATTTTCATACCGTTCAAGGCCCCTTCGCATACCAAAAAACACTTTGAAAAAGTATCTAAACGCAAGGTGATATTGTTACAAGAGTTATGCAGAAACTTGTATTAATTAAGAAATACTTGCGCGTTTTTTTATTAACTTTTGTTCGAGCGATTATACAAAATCTGCACATTTTATATTGTATAAGAACGAAATAATTGTCAATTCGTTTAATTTATTTTTAACTGTCTTGTGCCTACTACAAGTTTTCGTAATTCTTATTAAATTTTCTTACTAAAAACTGATTAATAATACAGCGGGTGAAAAGTGTTTTAGAGGAAAAATTGCTTGAAAGGTTAATTGACTTTATCTTACAATTTGACGAGTCTTTAAAAAATATTATTATTCGACGTAAAATACGTGACGATATAAAATGGTTGAGCAAAGGAATCAAAAAATGTCGAATTTAAATATGATTGATGGTAATTATGAGCGACATCCCTTTCGCACCGTACTTACATGGCGAGTAAAAAGGAAATATCGCATCGAGAAATATCGCCAGGAATACACACTTTGTTTTCATTGTGAAAAGTAATATTTCTGCTTCGAGTGCGTAAACAATATTCCTATTAATTTCTAGAGCATGGAAAACGAAAGATCTTTAATTCTGTCCATTGGGAATACGTGCATGCTGCCGGATGAAATATGAGTATTAATTAACCGCGTCATTTGATCCTTAGAAATATTTCCAAGCATAAGTAATTTTTTTAATTGCCGATGTAGCGTGAAATGCCACTCAAAAATGCCGATGCTCAATGACCGCATCGAAACACTATGATTTTTTCTCTCGTTTCTCTGTGGAATGTACTGAACCGCGTAACCCAGTTATATTGTGTTTCTGCGAATAAACACCTCTCCGTACTTATTTCGCTGTTCACGTTGCATACATCGCGTTCCATTCAGCCGAAAAGAATTGCAGGAAGACTTTCCTGTCCTGGAAAATTGATGATGATGATGATGATGATGATGATGATGATGATGATGATGATGACGATGATGATGAGAGAGAGAGAGAGAGAGAGAGAGAGAGCGATGCTACGATAATACGGAGACGTAATGTAACGGGTTAGAATCGTGGCCGAGCTTTTTGCGAATATAATTGCAAGCGAAGAAGCGTACGCGATTACGAGGTACGCGCGAGGTTTCCGTAGACGGTAATCGACGCTACTTGGGAGGAATGTGCGAGGCACTTTATACACTTGGGTGATCGCGCGGGAGAACGTTTCCGTGATCGTTACTTTTTTTTCGACAGCGAACGAGTTCGAGCCTCCCACATTGCCATAGCGAATCTATTCGATTACTGAAATCGAAAAGAAATATTAATAAAATCAACGATTTAATTTTCGATTTTCCAATTCTATCGAAAACACGGCTTCGGAGCTCTGGCAATTGCTGGCATAATTCTAATCACAAGCGGTAACTCGTAAAATGGGGTTAAAAGAAAAATGAAAGAAATGACTGTTGAAGAAGAACTATTGGTGTGAAAGAAAAATGAAAAATTAAGGAAACGATTGTTACTCACCGAAAATTATCGGCGACGACATCCTCATTGAAGAAATCTTTGATCTTCTTCCACTGACATTCCAAACGTAGTAACCACGGAACACAACATACACGTGAGATCTTGGAATTGCGAAGAAAAATAAAAAATATCGGATAAACTATTCGCGTCGAGGTGTCGAGTATATCGCGGATCTCAGAGATTCACGAAAAACGGCACATTGCACGATTGCAGATTTGAAAAAATAAAATAATAAATAGAAGAAAAAAAGCCGCTTGTGGTACGGAAGTGAAGCCGCGCGGCTCGTAGTTGCAGGACAGTCCCGGCTACGACGACTGTCCATGAAAAGACCTCGACATACTTCCTCGGGAGGCCTCTTACTCTCTCCTTTCCTCCGAAGAGGCGCCATCCCTCACCTGCCTCGCCCGAGCCAAGGGAAAGTGGTTACCCTCTCTCCTTCTTTCTCTTTTTCACTCATTCGATTTTCGATGATTCGTTGCGGTGAACGCAAGTACTCTCCAACCTTCTATCCAAAGAGGCTCGCTCGATCCGGACACACACACAACGAGACTCGTACATGCACGTCGAGTCTCTTTGAAATTGTCCTGCTGTTTTTTTGTTTGTTATCCATTGGCACTTCGGTCCTTCATTGGGCTCCTCCCACGACGAATTCACAACTCGAGATCAGTCATTGGTAAACCTCCATCCGGATCTCGGAAGCCCACGAAAAGAGGCGCGTTTCCCCGTAACACTCTCGAAAGTCAGCTTCGTACGATTCGTCAATGGTACGGGGGGGGGAGGGAAGAGGGAGGAAAACACGACGTCCTGATACCGGATACGAAGCGGTTCGTGTTGGTCGCGGATTTCAATACACCTTTCAATACGTCTCCTTTTGTACGAGAATATACGAAACCTACAATTATGAAGAAGCCAAAACTTGTCGCGTAAATTAAAATCAGACGATTAATCATTGTTGCGATAGATGTAAAAAAAAAACGACTAGGAATATTGAACATAGACCAGTAGTTTTTTCGTAACTATTCAACTTACAATTAGAGACGCACGGAGTATTTCAAAAGACGGACAGTTTCGGCTGATATTCGAAAGGATTTTCTTATTGTTAGTGGGAAGTAATAAATTACGCTCGAGACAATTCATTTTGAAATTCGTAGTACTTGTAAATTTATTTGGATAATGGGGCATTATTATCTACTACATAGTTGCATGACCATTCTTTTTTTTCTCACGTATGTGACATGAAACGCGTCGAGCGATGCAATGAAACTCACAATCAACCTCAACTACGAGAAAAACAGAAAGAAAAAGGAAACGCAATCGACATCGACACTGAAACTTCATTTTATACTAAATCGTAAAGTCTATTAGACGACGAACTAGAATATAACTGGAGTGTTTGTTTTCGTGCGTTTCTGCTACATCGTGATTTTCCAACTTGATTTGTTTTTGTTTTAGTGTTGTTCTTGTAGTGATTGTTGTTTTTGCGAACGGGTATTGAGAGGACGATGCCTGTTTTCGAAAATAAGAAAAAAGGAGGAAAACCGAAATAGGAAAAAGAAAAAAGAATGAGCCTACGTGATTTTGACGAGCCAGACCGAACGCACGAGTCCGAAGCGTGATTTAGTCAGGAACGTACAATGTCTATTAACAAATATACATAAACGCCGTATATATAAGTATCATATGCTGTACACATTATACGTAATTTTTTGTTTTTCATAACATACGTACTCTCAAATAACATGGACTCGATCTTTGAGACAAATTTGTGGACCGCGCATGATTCAGTCATTCGCTTTGTCACGCTCACGAAACAGTCTGTTATGATATCAGAGTTTTATCATTCAATCAGCCAACGTCACCTTCTTAAAGTTAAAGGATCAATCCGCAGTCTGGAGATTAATCGGATTTCATTAGAAAATTAAACAAGTTCCCGTTTGCGCAATACGTGAATGTATTAGATGACACTGCCGATGACGGAAACAAAGAGAAAGAAAGAAAGAAAACACAAAACACGAAACTTTCGATGCATCTTTCGCTCGAGAATCATAAAACGTCTGCACAAGAATGCCCGACGAAATCGTGTATTCTTTTTTCTTTTTTTTTTTAAAATGTATCTCTAAACCTCAAGTCGATAGGTCGTGCGAGTGTTACCGACGATCGTATCCCCTCGCACGTTGCAACAAAATGAAACTTAAACTCTTACGTCTATCCCTTCGGCGAGGATATTTCACGAATTATCCTTCGTCTTCCTCGCGAAACGTCCATCTTCATTCAGCACTTGGACGTCTCCATTAGTACTTTCTTAGACTCGGTATAGAAGACTTGTAGGGATCGAAGCGATCGTAGGACGGCGCGGTTCCCGGCGCTGTTAATGCTATCGACTGAATCGGTCCTCCTTGATACATCGGAGGACCGGGATGTCTCAATGCACTTCCCATGCTACTACTAGAGTTACTCCATCTATAAAAGAATAAGAAAATATAAAAAAATAAACTTTAGCCATTTTTCAATTTCATGGCAGATGTTTCGCGAGAATAGGATGAAAAAATACATGTTTTTTTTTGTAATACAAATATATGTTCCGTGTAATGGGGAAACGGATAGAAAGCTCAGATATCGAGAAGAAGCGACACGATTTTTTGTTACCTATTGACGTTCTCCGAAGATCGACTGCTCCAGGTGGATGGTTCGTTGCGAGGATCGCGGGGTCCTCCGCTCGGCACGGAATTGAAGGATTTCGTCGCCGGTGGACCGGAGTGCCATCCGCTAGGCGCACGATTACTATCACCATATCGGCTCTCACCTGGTCAGAACAACAGAACCGGCATGATAGAAAGAAAGAAAGAAAAAGAAAGAAAAAAAAAAACACAAAAAAAATTAGTGCTGCAACGTTCGCACGGAAAAAAACGCGATCGATTGCGGGTTCAACTTGCTACAATAAAAAAAACTCAATCGTTTGCGGTATCGACAAATGTCTGTTTTTATTTAATAAATGATCATGACAATACACGATTAGGATAGCGAATTACATATTGCCGTTGCTTTTTCTCTCTCCTTCTCTCTCTCTCTCTTCTTCACTCGTTCGTTATGTAACGTATAAAAGATTCTCGAACGCTATGGTCACATCTGTACATTATATAGCGATGCCACGCTGTTACGCGTCACGTTTTCAAAGACTTTTGCATTTTCTTTTCTTTCATTTTATTCTCTCTCTCTCGCTCTCCCTCTCTCTCTCTCTCTCTTTCTTTCTCTCTCGCTCTCTCTCTGCCTCTTTTTTGCTTATTTTTGTTTCGTTTAATACTACTACTACTATGATCTGCCAACATTTGCCTGTCCCGTAACGCGATTAGAGTGTCTCTGGAATGCTTTTACCGTTTTCAGCAACAACAACAGGAAGAAGAAAAAAAAAAATATATGTATGAAATCGTTAAATTCACTATGTCCGTATCTCGCGCATGCGACGACCAGATTTCGAGCACATACGAATCTTCTCGATCGCCAATTGATTTTGTTCGCTGTACTTACGAGGTGCGCTGGATCCTGGGGGCTTCGAACTCTCGGTGTAACGCGCGTGACTGTCCCTGCTACTTCTGTGAGATTCTGGCTCTGATCTTCGAACTTCGCGCTCGCGACCGTAAGTTGCTGTAGTCGGTCGCTCGTATCTGGATACATAGAACATGTTTTAAGAGGATTATTCCATTTGTCCTCGTGAACAAACGAGTGAGAGGCAGGCAGTGTTGTTACGGGGACTGACTTTAATTCGAGTAAAAGCGGTAGGGAGGGGGAAAGGGAGAGAAAGAAAGGAATCTCCGTCTGTCGATCGGTTGTATCGAGGAGCGGCAAATATATGGCGAGTGTACAAACCTTTCTTTGACTTGACGCGAGTCGATGGACGATGAAGGGGCTGGAAGAGCTTCGCGGCGGACGATCACTTCTCTTCCGCGCGATACCTCCGAAAATGCTTCCGGTCGGCTGCTCCGTGAGGTAAATTCCGCGCCGCGTTTAAAGTCTTTTTTCAATGTCAAGTCTTGGGTCGACCTGGCGAGCAGAAAAACACGTTTCAATCTCCAAAGACAAATAAACGATTATGTAATAATGTAATAAGTGTACCGCAATTAATATAATACGAGAATGAGAATATATGTTTGTACCGGGTTATGGAATTCAAGAAGAAGGCGCAATGATAAAACATTTTATAGTTTGTTAAGATAAAAATAGGGAGATCGGGAGGTAGTTTGAAATACCTGGTCGAGTCGTATCTGGAAGGCGGGGGGGAAGCATCCAATCGTCGATCGGATACTCGGTCCAAGATTTCGGGACGTCTATCGGCGACGCGATCGGGACTGTGTCTTCGACTGTGCTCCGTGGCGAGACGTTTGCGATCGGGCTCGACGTACAAGTCACGAGGATCCCTGCGGTCGCTCGATGTCCTCTTAATGGAGGGTGGTGGTGGGGCGCGTCTGCTTTCCTCGAGACGCATCTGTTGTCGCTTCAATTCGAGCCTCTCGCGTTCTAATTTTTCGCGCTCGAGCTTCTGACGTTCGCGCTCGAGCCGCAGCAGCTCGGCCTTCTCCTGTTCGATCTTCTCGCGTTCGCGCCTCAGTTTTTCGCGCTCACGCTCCAATCGCGCTGCCTCGTCTCTCTGACGTCGTTCGATCTCTCGCTGACGCTCCACGTCCTCGCGACGTCTTCGTTCCTCCTCTCGTAATAGCCATTCCCGCTGTCGAAGTCTCTGACGTTCTCGTTCCTCCTGTATTTTTCGGTTTAATCACAAACTTGATTAATTTGGCGCAAATCACATTGTAAAAAAACATTTTCTATTTAATTACTAGGACCGAGTTGTCGAATTCGTTCGATTAATACACGTTTATTCCTTCGTAATATATAGTTTATCCTTTCAACTCAACGCACTTACGACTTACGAGTCGATCCTCTTCCGAAATACGGTAGTAAAGCAGCCAATTGGACTGCGTGGAAATCTCATACAAATCGGACGAATTCGACAAATTCGGCCCTAATGTCTTGTGTACAAAATGATTCGTTATTTGCGCGAATCACTGCAGCTCCGTTTGTTGTTACAAAAAATGTAAAATTAAAGACAAACTTTGGGTATTTTCTCTCTCTCTCTCTCTCTCTGTCTGTCTCTCTCTCTCTCTCACTGGACGAGTCTAAATGTCACGACGGAGCGACACAGAAATATCTAACCCTTATTTTTGCAAAAGTCAGTACGTCATCGCGTCTCCTGCGTTCCCGGCTGCGAGATCTCGAGTACGAACGATGATGTTCCCAAGTTCTGATGCGTTTGTCCTCGCGTTTTCCTCTCTCGCTCTCGGGTTTCTTGCTCGTAGATTTCGTCGAACGCGTGTCGGCGTCCTTGGTCGCATCATCCTTCTTCTCCATTGCATCGATTTTCTTCTCGTCGGAATCGCCGTCGGCCTTGTCGTCGATTTTCTTCGCTATCGAATTTGCAACATAGATATTGCAATTTACAACACGAACGGATCTTTGGACGATTTAATAGGGAGGGAGGTGCATCACAGAGCCCGAGACAACTCACCGGATTCCGAGCTCTTGTCCTCACCGCCATCTTTCTTCACGTCTTTGTCTTTCTTGTCCAACGATTCGTGAGCCTCTTTTCCTTTATTGTCCTTATCATCTTTCTTCTCCATTTTTCCGTTATTCGATTCTCTCTTGCGCATGTGTCCCTGCTGAGAATCACCCTTCGCCTAACAACGAAAACGCCCAACTGATTAGCTCCTTTGTTTTGCACACATGTTGTTTGTTTACTTTTGTTTCTGTTTTCCCGAAATCTCAGCTTGGAGCTTTTCTCGATATTTTGTATGTCGTTATCCCTCTGAATGATTTTTATTACCTTTTCGACGGATATCACGCGACCATGAAGCTCGGTACGATGTAAGTGTTGAATGCACTTTGCTGCGTCTTCGCTCGTCGACATTGTAACGTAGCCGTAGCATCGAGCACCCGGTGTTCTCGCGTTAGTAACGACCTTAGCCCCAATGACTTTTCCATACTTTGAGAATGTTTGTTTCAAGTCAGTGGCGCGGGTCGTCGATGAAAGTCCCGATACCCACAAGTTTCGGCTACTCGCGTTCGCTGGACTCGACTGCGTTGCTTTCTTGTCTACAAAATTATTTTCGAACAAAAATACTCTTTAAAGAGAGAGCAATACAAACGAGGATGTTTAGTGCTTTTTGTTTGCTTGTTTGTCAAAACTCTTGCTCTCACCCTTGTCATCTCTCTTCTGTCCCTTATTGTTGGAGTCTCCGCTGTAAACAAGGCTACGTTAATTTCGATTTTTTTCAAAAATAAATACCTATATAAAAAAAAACAACGGCTGGCTTTTTCAAAAGATTTGGTACACAAGCATATTTTCTTCTAATCGCATATCGTACCGAGGCCCAATAATTATCTCCGTAACTATGTCAAGTGTCAAGGTATGCAAAATTTGGCTAGCAACTTTTCAATTGTATATTCATACAACCACGATTTTTTTATAACATTTCTTTCTTATCTTTGCTTTTCGTCGCACGCGCGTCATGTCCGTGTGACGCACCTTCGCCGCACCGATCTCACCGATTGGGTTTAATATTTCTTCAGTGCGTGCATACCTTTGTGTGTTTTCAGGTGAGGGTGTTTGCTCTACACCAACCTTTTCAGACATAACACTCGGGACGGAGAATTCTCTCGCAGATGGAAATTAACGTCGTCCCGGTCCTTCTTTCTGCACATCTCTCTCCTTACTTCATAATTTTGTTTGTCTCCATACGCGCGCTACACAAGCCGCCTAAAACAGCCACCGAATATTATATTTTCTTTTCCTCGAATCACGACGTACAATTGTCCATAACGCGCAAAGTCACAACACCGCGAGCCTGCCCTCTTTCCCCGTCTTTTAATTTTTTATATTGTAGGCGTTTTTAACTTTTATCTCTCGTTTACATTGAATGCAACGAATGCTCGAGACTCCGAAGTCTCCGGCTTATGGGACTCGCAGAGAGATAGAGAGAGCCCGAGCGAGAGAGAGGCAGTGTGGATCCTCTCCACCATTTCCTCCAACTCTGGAACACATCTTCACATTGTGGGATGTTGAGCCGACGAGTCGTTTAAAGATAACCGAGCTTTGTGAGTAGGTACTTGTTACTTTTTTTTTAGCAGATTCAATCGCGACTAAGCCGTTGTTACGAAAATTCTACCTCTCTCTCTCTCTCTCCCCCCTTGCTTTTCTCTTTTAATCAAGTTTACTAGCCAATTTCTTTACTTCTCAACATACTTTCCAGAGTTAAAAATTGGAGCCTTGGCTCGACGTAGTGGGATTTTCATGGACTCGTGGTTACTCCGCCATACGGGATATACGTGTGTATATATAAATATCAATGGAGATAAATATTTATATATATATATATATATATATATATATATATATAGATATATATATATATATATCGATCAATAGTAAAGAGAGGTAAGTTTGGAATGGGAAAAGGTTGGAAGCATAAAATGATCTTGCGTGTAAACTTGTCGAATAAATCGATCTTGGGGGGAAGCGTTGTCCAAGAACTGTGTTATATCCAGATCGGGTGAGACGTAATCCAACGAAAGCGCCTCGCTAGTTGAGGGTAACGTGATTTTTTTTTGGTTTGGATAATTTTTTTTTTTTTTTTTTTTTTTTCGTTGCCGTACCACCGTGAACCGTTTAGCAATGTGAGACCAACCTCTTGCCTCCATCGCCTCCGTCCAGCTTGCTCTTGATCCCCGTGTTGGAGGAGGTGGATGAGTTGCCGTCCTTGTTGCTGCTTGAACCGCCGTCGGCTCTGCTACTCCCTTTAGCGTCGACCTTCTTGTTATCTTCGTTTCTCTTCTTAGCTCCTCCATCTGCGGAGACAATCAAGGTAGCAACAGTTGGTCACTCTCTTTGAACGAGCCAGGCTATTTCTCTCCTTCATCTCATCCTCATTTCGCAACTCCCAATTCGATTTTCTCTTAATCGCCCTAGAAATGAAATTCTCGCTCGGCGACGTTTCGCTTCTCGCTCTCGTGCAACCGCGCGATAAGCGTGATGTTCCGATGTCCTGACTCGAGCTGCGTGAAACCGTAGACATGGCCCATCCCCAAAGAAAAATCAAAGAAGAAACCCCCTCACCCCCACCCCTATTCGTTGATCGAAGTTTGCGCTCAAGTTGAATGATGCGCCCGATGAACCTGGTGGCGGAATCCCTGAAGATGCGGCCGGAAACACAGATCGATGTTCTCTCTTACTCTCTCTCTCTTACACACGCACACACACACACACACACACACACAAACACGCCAATGATGATAAAGTGGCAAAGAGTTAAATCAGCTTCGCTCTGAAGAGACCCGTGTGTGTGTGTGGGTGTGTGCGCGCGCGCGCGAGCGAAGACCTGTCCAACAGTGACGAGGAATCGTAGTCGCTATCTTGCAAGCTGTGTCGTTGACGATTGCCTGCAATAGTAGTAAAGCACTCGACTCCGCTGATAAAACGTTCGAGGCACGTTAAACACACCCACCCCCCAATCCCCTCGAACGATTGAGCGTTAAGCCACGTCGGCGAGACGATCGATCCGAACGAAGCCATTTTTAATCGTTCGGTAGTACTCGTCGAGTTCAACGAACCCATGCGCCCGTTCAGCGCATCGAGGACAAATATACGCATGATGAATACTAGGAGGGCGAGCTGGGGGAGGAAAGGGACGAGCTTCCACCCCGACCACGTGATAATGCTTGATAAAACGGTGGCAGCATTGGATGCTGCTTTCTTCCGTTAATCCATTTTAAAAAAGTGATACGACGGTTAACGAAGATCCATCGATGCTCTATGCGGCAGGCATAATTAAGGTAATTTCAATTAAATGTCTATCATAAACTATCTTAAAGACTATAGCGATTTTTGTTTGACTTTGTTTGGTATGCAGACTCGCGTTCGAATTGCGATTAGTGAGGTCTCGTAGGCTGCGGAAGAAGCCGAATTCAATTACCCCCCCCCCCCCATCCGCCGCCGCGATTCGGCATGGACCGGAAACCGTTGAACCTCTTCGAACCACGTAAGCGCGGCTCCACGGCCGTCGACGCCGAGCAGACTTTGGCAGTGTAGCGGCTGTCGCGGCTCTGCCGGTGCTGCTGCTGCTGTTGCTCAAAAAGGGATGATTCCGTTCCAGAGACCCTTCAAGCTGAACAACGAGCTTTCGAGGGATCAAGTATGGCTTCGGTCGTCGAACGCCGCGGACGGACAGAGCCGCATGAAGGATTGTGTCGAAATTCTTTTTTCATTCGCTTGTCCAACGAACTTTCTCGCTCTCGTAACGTTCGTTGGGTTTTAGTTACTTACCCCCCGATTTTGTACCAACGATAATTAGGACGCGATATTTCGTGCACGCGAATGTACCTAACCCTTCATACATCAACTCTTATAGTTACCTAAGTTTAAGTAAAAAAAATGACGACTTACCCTTCTGCCTGACGTGGGTTTCCGTCTAGAAGATAATTTAAAAAAACATGCTCCGAATTAATAATCCGAGGATCGGAATATTTGGATGACGCGTCTTCCAGCGACGAACAATTTGTGATATACTAGGAATAGTTACCTCCTCGGCAAGGAGATTTTCTTCGTCTTCGCCGATGGTGAGATTGATAGAATCCTCGTTGTCGATGCCATTGGCCTCGATCGTGGCATTTGGCGGAACTGTGGGTACCGGCACCGATGCCGTGATCAGAGCAGCTGATGGAGCTGGCGCAGGTAAAGCACCGGTTTCGCTCGCTTCTGTGCTCTCCGAAGATTTTGCTTCGTTCTTCTTGTTGGTTTCCTTAGCCTCGTCGGTGTTCTCGATCTTGGCTTTAACGTTGAACTCTGGTTTAGAGTCTTGAGGCTTTGAAACTTTCTTCATTGCGTCTTCTAGAATTATCTGGGGTTCCTGAAAAATATCCCATTTCAATGAAAGAATATAACGAGTGACGTGTTCTTTTAGAAGAAGGAATACGTGTAATGGATACATACACGTTTCTTTGTCGGAATCGCTTCCTCGTCGGTTGCTTCAGGAGGCTCTTCTTTCGGCACCTTTGTTTCGCCGCTATCTTGAGCGTCGTTACTTTCGTCTTTTGAATTATCGTGAGAATCAATTGGCTCGTCCTGATTGACTATTCCCGTTGCTGAGAGAATATCAAAAGGAGACAAAACTTAATTGAAAGTTTCGTTTATATTTATAGAATAAGCACGGTTGGCGACAGTGCAGGAAAAGCATGTTTACCACTGTTCTTACGAGGGCTAATCTTGTTGACTCCTATGCAAGGTACAATAAGAAATTCTTCAGGATTTTCTCCCTCATCCGATATAGCCTGCAAAATATCATTCTTGTTTTGTCAAGAAATCATTGAATTACACATAAATTGGATTTTACATGCGCAACGAACTATTGCGCTATTCGTTGAATAATTTTTCAAAAATGGAAACTGCAAAGCGTTTAAGAGTAAGTGTTTTCCTCTATAAATTATAATTTATGGATATTTTTAATGGCAAATGGCCAGAGCCGTGCAGTGTTCCAAGGACCGAATAACCATACGACAATTCAAGTTTCGTACTTTAAGAAAGCGCGCTACAGCCACCATTTGGCTCGTGTCTAAGTAAACCAATCCGCAAAAGATGCTTCACAAAGTTTTCGGAAACCAATCCGAAGGAAATGTAGCTCCGTTACTTCATGCTACAATTGTCACATTGCTGATAAACTACATTTGTATCGAAACAGTTGCCGTTTGTGTCGGAAAATTCACAAATTGCATTTTTTGACCGGACATGTGTATGCATTACCGCCTCTTACTATGTTTATCGTATTTGGAGTTTTGTACTTCGCGTGTCAAGTACTTTATCTATTTTGACCAGCTCCACAAATGAACACTTTGTACGAAATTCGTTAATATTTAACATCTAGAAGCTGCGATAAGTGTGTCAAAGATCGCCGTATTTACCTATTGGCTGTTCTATATGTATATAGAATAAATAACGATACGTGTCGTTGCCTCGAATTTCTGCAACTGAACGGCAGACCATATACTTGTTTGTCAATTATTGGCTGCACAAAATTTGATCAGCAGACAAAAGTACACGTGAAAAACCAAAAGGAGCTTTGAATTTGGGGCTATCTCTAGCCGATCGCTGATCACTCATCGCCCATCATCGATCGTTATAATAACAAACCAATTTACATACTACGATCGCTAGTCATACATGTTGTTTGGTTGGCAAAAGAATTTTCGTCGTATCTGTGCCTCGCACGAGACTTTGTCGCGTTTTTGTTTTTTTGAGATCGCGGAGACATACCCCAACCTCGGTGCGATGTAAAGGGATCGATAGGGTTAAAATGGCGTCCCGAATCCACGCGACGCCCACGTACAATTGTTATGCGTTTTTTTGGGGTAATGGCCGCGGCTAACGCGAGATGCGAAAGGGAACAAATAAAACGTACGAAGAAAATGATTATGTATTATTACCTTGGATAGACGTTCGAGAAGAGCCGCTTTATTGCCAGTTTTATCAAGACCCCGTCGTTCAAGTTCAGTCTTGAGATCGATAACCCGTAGCTCGGTCAACTTTTTGCCTTCGGCATCGGCCATTATCCTCCTCTCGGGCAAACTCTCGAGGCTCGGCGAAACTATTCGTCCCCGCAAACCGCACACCGTTCGATCGTTCGCTCGCGAAATTTGTTCGACGGCGACGAGCGAGGCCGCGAGGTTATCGCGCAACACCAAACGATTTATATGCTAAAAGCGTTAATGAGACTTGTTCGTTATTTGATGCACCGCACAGCACGTACGATCCAAGTTTCCGTCACGAGAATACGTTGGAGAATACGCGTTAAAATGGAACAAGAGGGGCGCAGCTGGCGTGTCACATCCGCAATCCGGCGCCAGGTGTGCCGTAATAATGAAACGAAAGGAACTAGGAGGATCAGCCGGGTCACCGGGATTTTGGCAAGATCGTCGCCAGGTGACGCTCTATGATAATTCCTTTCACACGACAATTGCGGAGGCTCCATAATGTTGGCCGACCGACTTTAACTTTTTTAACTTTTTTTGTTACGCATCGGTAGGTCGTTGTTTGATAACGTTTGATCGTTAAACATAATCGTTTGATCGTTAATAGTTTTTTCACAAAATCCAAATTACTTTCGCCAAGTCAGGCCTGGAGTTGTCTAGTAACTTTTTACTGGTGAACGTTGGTACTTCCAGTTGTTATATGTTTCGACTTTTTCCTTTTGATATCGTTTGATCGTCGTTTGATACTTGTTGATACTAACGAATCCCAAGTTTCATCATTTGATCGTTGATAGTTTCTTGGAAAAACGCAATTTACTTTCTCCCAGTGTGACCTGAAGATGACTTCTAACCGTTTACCACGAAAATTTGGACAATTGCAATTTTTGTATTTTTGAACTTTTTCAATACTTTCCTTTTGCGATCGTTTGATCGTCGTTTAATACTGACGAACCTCAAGTTTTATCGTTTGATCGTTGATAGTTTCTTGGAAAACACGCAATTTACTTTCTCCCAGTGTGACTTGAAGTTGGAAATTCAAAATCGAGCGTAAAGGTAGCTGGCAACTTCCCGAGGCAGCTACGCGTCAGCTGTTTCAATAGAACGCACAGCTAGTAACTCTCCGCGTATTCGATGGATTTGGAAGCATTCAAAGTTTTTTAGTAATCCATAAACATTTAGAGTAAAAATAAATAAATTTATTGAATCCCTATGTACATTGATTAATTAAATATGCCAGTGCCTTCCGGATTGTGTGGTCACCAGCAAGACGTCGAGAAAGCCGTCTTTCGGGATAATTCGCTAACACAAGTGTTATGATTTCCAAAATAATTGTATAAAGAAAATAAATCCATTACATACACGTTATAAAAGACTTCTTTATCAAAGAAAAAAAACCTGTCTAATACTAAATTTTCAGGGCAGGTAGGTTGAAAACTGAAATACATTAAACAATTTATTTTTTCATGACTCGTACACCAAATATTATCGCAGATTCGTGGCAACCTGTGGAAAAAACAGAACATTAATTATATTAATTTAAATTATGAAAGACATATTTATGTATAGAACACAAAAAGTCAAACGAACCTGCCAGTTTACCTAAGCTGTAATATGTAGAAAGCTATCGTACGATAATCCTCGATGACGTCAAGCTCATTCGGAGTCGATATCGCACGATGAGAAAGTTGCCTCGAGAAATGTATATCCCCTATCCGATAGTCCTTGTTCGGCCATCGATTAGTATGGATGTTCCAAATCCTCCGATGTACATTTTCGATAACCTGTCGATAAAAAATAGGACATTAATATTTAGTTGATCAAATTATGGGAAATGAGAGCTGTAAGCTACATACCTTTTCCGCAGCTTGCTCATGATTTGTGGCATGTAGAAAATTACCCACAGGATAATCTTGGATGAGCGTTATTATACATCGGTCGTATACAGATCTTGGTACAGAGCATCCAAACTCCAGCGAGTTTTGGACAGGCTCACGCTCGAAGGGCACACTGACCAGAGGAAAATTCAATTATTACAGCGAGTGGCAGTACGTTCTTGATCACAAGAGAACTTCTGCTCTCTGAGAACTCGGATTGTCTAAATAAAATTGAAAAAAATTGTCACTTGTTGACATTTGAGCCGATGCATTCCTCATCTGAAATTCACATTTCCATGCACCATGGCAAACCGAGATGATCCTGAGCGTGTCAGACTTGTTGGTACAGGTGGCAAACTCCTGGAAACGCTCAAGAGATTGACAAAAGGTCTAAAGAAATTTAGATGTCCTGAATCCACTGATCTCATGTTGAACAGTAGAGAAGCGCTTCATCTGCTAGATAATCTCTAGGCAAACTGTGAGCAGACTTTACAAAAATTAGTCTTAATCAACACAACGAGATATTACTGCCCTCTCATGCACATAGGCACATTTCTAAACCTAAAAGTAAGTTCAAGATTTAGTATTCCAGAAATTATCTGTAAATGATAAACATTATTATGTGTTGTCTATAAAAGGGCTGTACAAAATTGGTACGGTCTGCATGTTCTCAATGTTTTTCATATGCAACTATAAATTCTCAGGTCCTTGTCAGTTTGCAAAATATATATGAGGATGTGCTGGAGCTCCTTGGATACACAAAGCTGAGCCACCTGCATATCTTACAAAATCGGTACAGTCCTATGCATGCATCAATGCTGTTGGTAAGTATATAAAAATAAAGTATGAAGGGAGAATGAAAAGTTACACCACCGAGTGTGAAGAAGGAACCAACAATATGAGTGTCATTTTTTCCGGATACAATTTATATGAACCTACCGGTGGATCTTTTATGATCTTTCAGCTGAAGATAATTCATCTTTAAAATTTCATCTTAGCTCAATCGACGTTTTAAAATTCATGATATTTGGAGCCTAGAAGTTTTGCATGGTCAAAAATGCGGAAAAACAACCCTCAGTTGAGAATACACGTCGAAGTTGAACGCAACGAAGTTGGATTCAATATTACCTCTTGACCTCTTAACATACAACACATTTAGGTTTTACGATCGACCATTATGGCATAGAGTGCACATTTTAGCTACACTCTAAAAGTGTATGCGATGAAAAGTTTGCCGAGGTATTAACTGCACAGGAACTTTGCTAAATGACTGGATGAGGCACTACTAGGATTGTGCAAAATTTGCCCGAATCGTCACACAGGTAGCTGGTCTTGGTACCATCTTGGTAGCTGGTCTTTGCGTTTAAGATAAAGAAAAAAGTTACGTATTGTTTGCATCTTTTTGCACAATGGCAAAGAACAACGCAGCGCCGGCAATGCTGTAGCGCTTTTTCAACGTACGAAGAAGCACGCATCTATTTTTTTTATGAGTGACTTGAATCCCATGAACAACACTCATCTTCAATGCTTCGCAATCTTAATCCAATTGACCATAAGGCACTTTTTCAGCTTTACATGAAAATATGTCCGTACCTCGTGTTTCAAGTTCTTCTTGATATTTTAACTATCGAGTCCTCTAAATATTTACGTCTCTCCGCTCTTTGTTGTTTGAATTTTTCCACATACAACTATTTGTTTCTACTCTTTTGTCCAATGAGTACAAATCTATAATTGTTGTACCAATCGATAAGACTGGATTGTCATCGTAGATGATTCGTGGCCAAATATCAACGGCTATGACACTCCAAATAGTCACAACGGCAAAGTCATTGCGATGCTTGTTCGCAAGCAACCACACTCGATGAATGCCAACAATTTTAGCTGACACTGCTACATTATATTTACATGGCTGACGATATTTTAGATGCACATTAATGTTCACGTGATTGAAAAATCCATGTGATATAAAATGCTTAGATTTATAAGATTCTATGTTGATTTATTATGAATAATGAGACGCTATATTTGAAAAAAATAGAATAACTAGGACTTCAGCCCTGATTGCGGCATTGCACTGAAGGTGGCGCTACTTATCTTTCAGCTGTGGGGGTTCCACCTCACACCGCTACGCGGCAACAAGTTCAAGCATCTCTCGCAAGTGGTCGCAGGCATAAGCGTTTCAATATATAGAACGTTCCCTAGACTCCTAACACCCAGCGCGTCTAGGACAGGGTACAGCGACACAGCCCTACCGATGAGTCTGTCGCTGTATCCGAGACGAAACGCACCTTCCTTTTTCCGGCCTCTCTCTATCTTACCGACCACCGGTCACCGCCTTTACACAGGTCATCCCCACACAGCGCGTACCGAATCGCGATCGCACGGAATAAATTGTTCAGTGAAGAGTAGGGGCAGATACGAACCCCGCGAAAACGTGGTAGTCAAACCCACGACTTGCTTTCAACATTTTTGATTAACAATAATTCAATACTCCGGTGTTATAGGCGAATTGTTAACTATTATGTATAAGCTATTCTCTGGGTCACCAGAAAAGAGAATGATTCGTAATCATTATCTGTATAGCATTCGGGTTCTCAGCTGATATTACATTCAATATATCCTTGCTTCCAGGCTATTCGGAGTTGTAGCATACCGTCGTGGCACTGGATTTCATATTATCGGCGATCTAAAGGAGAATGAAAATCATACGATGGTCTAGAATCGCAAGTCAAAACAGATTCAGATGAAACGTGAAGCGTTTTTTCATCGCATGATATCGACTTCGCACGAGCTTGACGGCGTCGAAGATTATCCTGCGCATAATTTTCTACGTGCCACGTCATGATTAAGCTGAGGAAAAGGTGTAGCTTACATGTCGCATTTTCCATAATTTTATCTACTAAATATTAATGTCCTATTTTGTATCGACAGGTTATTGAAAATTTACATCGGAGAATTTGAAAAACCCATACTAATCGATGGGCGAACAAGGACTATCGGATAGGAGATACACATTTCTCGAGGCAACTTTCTCATCGTGCGATATCGACTCCGTACGAGCTTGACGTCATCGAGGATTATCGTACGATAGCTTTCTACATATTACAGCTTAGGCAAACTCGCAGGTTCGTTTGACTTTTTGTGTTCTCTATATAGATACGTCGTTCATAATTTAAATTAATATAACTAATGTTCTGGTTTTTTCCACAGGTTGCCACGAGTCTGCGATAATATTTGGTGTACTACGAGTCATGAAAACATAAATTGTTGAATGTATTTCAGTTTTCAACTTACTTTCCCTGAAAATTGAGTATTAGACAGGTTTTTTTTCTTTGATAAAGAAGTCTTTTATAATGTGTATGTAATGGATTTATTTTCTTTGTACAATTATTTTGGAAATCATAACACTTGTGTTAGCGAATTATCCCGAAAGACTTGCTATCTCGACGTCTTGTTGGTGACCACACAATCCGGAAGGCACTGGCATATTTACTTAATAAATGTACAAAGGGATTCAATAAATTGATTTCTCTTTACTCTATCAAATGTTTTTGCATTACTAAAAAACTTCGAATGCTCCCAAATTCATCGATTACGCGGAGAACTACTAGCTGTGCGTTGTATTGAAACAGCTGAGTCGTAGTTTCCTCAGGAAGTTGCCAGCTACCTTTACGCTCGATTTTGAATTTTTAACTTCAGGTCACACTGGGAGAAAGTAAATTGCGTTGTTTCCAAGAAACTATCAACGATCAAGAGATGAAACTTGGGATTCGTTAGTATCAAACGACGATCAAACGATATCAAAAGGAAAAAGTCGAAAAAGTCGAAAAATATAACAACTGAAAGTACCAGCGTTCACCTGTAAAAAGTTACTAGACAACTCCAGGCCAGACTTGGCGAAAGTAATTTGGATTTTGTGAAAAAACTATTAACGATCAAACGATTATTTTTAACGATCAAACGGCATCAAACGACAATCAAACGATTCGTAAAAAAAAAGTTAAAAAGTCAAAGTCGGTTGGCCAACTTTATGGACCTTCACTTTCGGTTGGTTCACGTCGTCGTTTTATTTGTTTAGATGATATTAAATATGGCTAAAGACGGGAACTTCCCTTAATCGGTGATATAAATTAGAATCGAATCGATGGTTATATATTTACGAATTGAAGTTCCAGATGACTGCCTTGAGTAATATGTAAGACAAAATGTAAGAAAATTATTAGAATCTCTGTGTTAGCCGCTACGTTCATTCGAGCGGCCAGACGGTAACGCCTTCAGTCGGACGACGGCACCCAGCACTATTTAAAGAAGAAGGAGAAAATTGAGGCGTTTCAAATGTAGCTCTCCTTTGTCTCCTTCGTGTATTTGCATACAAGTTGTTTCTCTGGATAGAAACCATCCTGGATGAAATAAGGAGCGTAAATATTGGACACAAAAAAACTGATATGCCGAGGTTCCCAGGTTTTATAAGTAATTAAATACTTCGTCTTTATCGTATTTTCTCCTCACTGCCGATAACAATCGGGGAGAATCGTTTGCAACTATAGGTATAATTAGATTTATTTATGATACAAATACATTTTAACGCGACGGAGATCGAATTGATTAATTTTCTCGTATAATGTACACATCTACAAATATATATATGTAGACCAGAACAGGGAAATGTGGTCACTGGAGAGAACTTGCTCGTTAGAAAATGAAAACATTCCACAACGATAGAAGCCTCGAAGAACGTCTTGATATTTTTTCGCACAGATATATTAACAATGCTAAAAGGAGCGATTAATAATGGCCATTTTGGCGAATTTCAACTTTGGTCGCTAAGGTTAGGTGCGAAATTCGTTTGGTTTTCGCAGCAGACCTCATATTTCATTTATAAGCAATTCTTGACAACAAAGCTGCGGCCTTAATTTCCCCCTGGCCATCGTTTGCCCATTCAATCTCCCTACACAGCATCTAAAGCGTAATATCTAATGGTGAGGAACGTAAGCTGGCGCAGGTTGTGAACAATTGTTGACAATATTGTTGTTTGACGAGGTATCGTCAGTGGAACCGCAAAGCATGCCGACGAGTGTATAATCGACGAAGGCCGGCAGTTCAAGATCCCCAACATCATTGTAATTAATCGTAGAGCATGGATTTTGGTTCGAGGCTATGTGCGGTAGTCTCGTGTCAAGAATCTCGCATGTGTACTGACAACGTTCGTTGCTCGGATAAAAAAATGGCTCCGGACTCGTTTGTTGGGTGACAACACGCGAATCCGTGCTCGGATTATTAAAGATTCTCTCGTTCATTGTATTTCCATTCGTGTTTGTCGTTTGTTCGTGATTGACATACGCCAGTCTTTCATCGAGAATACGATGTTGCTGATGCAAAATCGGATGATCAACAACCGACTGCGCGGTGATACTCTTAGTCGGTAGCGTAGGCTCGATTATCATACGGTGATAATCGTCGAAAACGTTATATACCGGTTGAGTTGCGTCGTCGGTACACGGACTGTGACTAGGATGAATCGTTGTTTGCGAGGTTAAGGTTTTTTCGATGCACGCATTTTGTGTTTGTTGCTTTTGACTGTAAGGATTCGATTGTACGATATTTTTGTTCGTAGTTTCGAAGCTTCGTGGATGACCGGTGTTCCCATCGTCGACCTTTGTGCCGTTGAAAGCCGAATACTCGAGGCGTTCGGTCGAACCGTTCCAGTACGTTTGGTCGGAATTTTTCTTGGTGTCTTGGACATAAATTTTGTCAGCCTGTGATCTCGGATATACGGAATAGTGATCGCTGAGAGTGTTGTTTCCACGTCGGGTCGTGTCCAACGTTTGAAAGTCATTTTTTGTCGAGTCGAAGCTCGGAAAGTTAATACGCTCGTCTGTATTTTGTGTCAGACTCGGATGACTGCTGCTCGAATCGTCGCTCAATAATTGATTCCAATAAGATTGATCGTTTGCCTTCATTTCGTACTTTATCGTTCCACTGCCCAAATCTAGAAGACTCGGCGGCGAACGGGCAATGTCCTGGGAATTTATTGGAAAATCCGGGCGTATTGGCTGATCCAGTTGAAATATTTCTTCTGGCTGAAATATGTCGCCGGGAAATGATGGGAAATCCGGATACGATGCTTCTTGGGATACGTGCTGATTCGGCAAACAGTAACCATTGTTTGAATCGACGGCATCGTGACTGTTGTGATGATTGTCGTGAAGTGGCTCGTGGAGCCAGTACGACTCGTTCGACGTTGCTTGAGGATTGTAGAGGGACGTCTGATGATTGTTTGATTGATGATTATATGAAATTCCGGTTGTTTGGAGACCGCACACGCACTCGAAAGGAGAACAGGAGCACGAGTATTCTGAAATTACGAGAAGAACGTGTGGCTTAGATTTATTAATGTATATTGGGGCAGTAATAAAAATTGTATACCACATAACCACGAATTATATTTTTATATTAAAAAAAAGAAACTGCGATTAAAAGTTTCAAGATAATCCGATGTTTTTTTTTTCATTTACGGAACTGAATAAGAGATACAATATTATTTGATGATACGTGCGATATTAAAAAAATGCCGCAATTTTATGAAGTTTAGCGAATGCGTATGCACACCGCGCATGCGCGCGAGCCGAAATCTCACTTGTTAAACAATTTTTAAGCTTTTACATGTATAAGCATTCGGCGCATCGTTCGAAAGGTACTAATAATTTTAAATGAGTTGAAATTATGTATAGCGAGGTCAAGACGCCGCCAAAATTCTTTTCAACGTAACATTTATTTCGATCGAAGTTTGTTTGACGTTGCGCATGCGCTGAGCGAACGTGTTTTCTTTCTCCGCGACAGTTGCATCTATTAGATCAAATAAGACAGTTGCAGTAGTGTACGAACCTTTGTCAGATATAAGTGGAGGTGGTTGAGCGTTTCTCGGTGGTTGCTCCAGTGTTTCGGTATTCGATCTTTTCGTCCCTCTCAGCGACATGAGCTGCAATGGTAAAAGCGAAATGTTTAGAAAAAGATCAGGAGGGAAACGTGCGCTCGACTTTGGTCCTGAAATCATGATGTCGAAGCTTCGTAGCGGCGCGACGCCCGATGTCCGAGACGGCGGCCTGCCTTCGCGGCATACCGATAATCACGGTGAGTTTTTATTTTGCTTTCTTTTAATCGTGTATTCGCGCGTACGTTATATATATACATACGTACCAAAGGACGGAAAGTTCGCCGTCTTATGCGCCACGTCCGCGACGTAGGCCTGTTTACAGATTCTTTTTTTTTCTTGCGCAACCGATGGTCGATCGCAGGAGATTATTTTCACGAGACTGCAGGTTATTACTTGGAAATTGAACTTGAGTCGCGCGGTAAGCAAAATCTATACGATATTATAAACGGAAAACTCGATGTGGTCGATGACGAATTGCGCAATTTTTATAAAAATTTATATCCGGGGCTTTTCGACATCGCTGATTTCGAATATAATGGGAAAAATTGCAAATCTCAAATACTAACGTAAATATGGCTGTCGCATTTTTTTGAACCTCATGTAAATTCGATTCGAACGAGACTATGTTTTTCAAGTCGCAAAATTCGTCTCTGATATGAAAATTCTTAATAATTTGAAATCGTTAATATTGGGATTGATACATATATGTAGTACATATATAGATCATATACCTTGGACCCCAAGGCTGCGTCGCGCGCGAGTAGAACCGCCAGTCCGCGAACTCGTCTGCCGGCTCCGGCGCTTCTTCTCGCCTCGGACGTTGACTTGGCTTCCGGTCGCGGATGATCGTGTTGTCCTTTCGCTTGAAAGAATATAGCGTGCTCGGTGTGTCGCCAGAAGTGGGTTACGGGATAGCCGCAGTGACCGCGACACGAGAGTATCTCCAGACGACCCGAACACTGCCTGTTAGGACACGGTTTTCCTTGTTGCTTTTTTCTCGCCTGACGACAATTCACCATAAATCATAAATAACATATCGAAACGTACATGATAATTTTCTTTTTTTTTTTTTTACACGAAACCGATTTTTTTTTTTCAAACTCCGAATAAAATATTTGTATTAAAAACTTTTTTAAGATTATTTATAAACGGAAATTAGGTTCGTTTCGTTTTTATTTCAATTTGATGGAAATAATTGCCAAATAATCGAACCAGGTATGTGATTATACCTGATTTGGTTAAAAATATTAAATTAATTAATAATTATTAATCGAGGTCGGCCCAAGGTAGGTGGTAAATTTACCTTATCACATATCGCTGGTCTCAAATGAACTCTACCACCACCTGGTAGTACACAACCCTGCGAGCACACCAGTACACCGAGACACGACTTTTTGAGAATACTGACGTTGTGATTATTCGTGTTTCTCATGGCCCAGCCGGAAGCGTGCCTTCTCGCCTCTTCGCAATCAGGACCGTATACTTTTCTCACGTGACCGTCGGCCCATTCGGACCACGAGTCATACTCGGCGACCTTAAAAAATAATCGAACAAATAAATTAGAAACCGAAGCGAATAAAATAAATATAATATAAGCGAAATGAAAAATAAAAGAACGAAAAGGTCAATAGCAAAGTGAATTTTTGTGAAAGCACAATTTACGATATATATCAAGAAGGGCGGAACGTAGGCCGAACAAGTTTTCTTTGGCGATTATTTTAAATGAATAAAAGATTTCATACATTTTTGTATACCTACTGAAATTTATTTTTTATCTTTTCAAAATTACTGGTTTATTCTTACTTCGCAGGACACTTCCGGAGAACAAATGTGTCCCAAATCGATATTTAAAAAAAACCCTTGTAACTCTCCTAATGATCCCATTTTTATCATTTGTCGAAAAAATCGAATTCATATAAGTAATAGTACCAGATATGAACAATTTATGGTAATGATAAAAATAGGTCAAAATATAAATATCAAACAAGAATCCAACGGTAATAAATACAATAATATAAAATAATCGAGAAACTTACACGAGGGACACTCGAGTCGTTGATGTCCCACTCTTGAAGAGGATGCTGCTGTTGCTGGTTACCGGCAACAGTCGCTGACATCGTCGGCGAGCCCACTCGACTCCTGAAAATATCGATAATAAATTTTTATTTGCTTGATAAGATATCACATCCATAAATAATCAGACATAAGTAACGAAGCACGCATAAAATTCTGCTGGACGTAGAAATTTGTGCATTATTATTATTATTGTATTATGACTATTACGATTGTTACTATTATCGTTATTATTATCGTTGTATTTTAGACGCCTACTGGACAAACAACGTTATCGATAGTATATCTGCGAAATTATTATTCAAACTTTAATTGACGCGACATCTATATAGCCTAGCTATCTATATATAGATATATATATGTAGTCAATAGCCATAGATGATCGAGGAACATTGCGGTGGGCGAGATACATACACGTTCAACGTATTCGTATGGTTTTACAGCACGCACTTTACATGGAAGCTTGTAAAACGTGGAAGCGTACGGTATTTCACCCGTTCTATTAGACCATCGAGAGATTTTTTCGCCTATTCCACGAGCGAGTCTGTTTCTTTTTATTGCGAAAAATGACGATCTTCTTGCAACTGGACTTTCAAGTATGCGCGGGGGCGATTTCTCGAACGTCGTCGGACTTAGGGAATGACCTTTTGCGAAAAAGGGAATTACGAGAAATTGATAGAGGAAATGCTATTGAACTTAAAAAAAAATATGTACTTATCGATATTCGATAGTCATGTACAGATGTAGCTTCGTGCGTTTGAAAGTACCCTTTTAGGTGGATTAACTCAATAATAATTGAAGAATTATATAACTATTGAAATTCTGCCATTATTACGCCAAATTGTTGACCCAGCGAGTTTTAATAACGTCGATGTAGGAACCGAATGTTGGAATCTAGTTTACCTATCCATATCGACATTTGAAAAATTTCTATTAAAATTTGTATATTTAATGTTTAACGTTAATTTTACTAAACAACAATATCGAACAATTTAAGGAAATAATAATACTTATACTTATTAGATTTTTGCGAAGTTCTATCAACGATTGATCGTTGTTTAATAATAAATTGCAAATATTAATCAAATGGAAATATGAAAAAATAACAATAAGTAATAACAATATGAAAAAAATTCTATGAAAAATCGATTATCGATCGACGATTCTTTTTCAATCCGAATTTAATAAAATTCTTTCTCGTTTCGTTGAGCAAGACGCGGAATGAAGATACGAAAGAAAAAACGTGAGAAACAGGTTGTAGGACAATCGCCGACTAATTCGTAGACAAATCGGTATCTGATTGTGCTAACAAGCCGAGTCGTGTTTATACCGAAGAACGATGGATCGCGTCAACGGGGTAAAAAGAAGAAGTAAGAAATAAAGACCGAGAAGAAAAAGAAGAAGAAGAAGAAGAAGAAGAAGAAGAAGAAAAAGATCTAATTCGAAATTGCGCAACGTTGCGTTGTGCGGGAGAATGAGAGGTGAAGTGGAGACGACAGTCGGAGATAAAATCCCGATTTATGGTTGCGAGAATCTCACCGTTCGTTTCGTTTCGTTTCGTATATAAAACCCCGAGGGATACACACATACGCGAGATTTCTCGTTCGCGCGCGCGTTCGAGTCAATTCTCTCTCTCTCTCTCTCTCTCTCTCTCTCTCTCTCTCGCACACACGGAGCATTATACTTATGGGTGCCCGTGGGTGGCCTGACAAGCGCGCCCGTGCACCATACTCTTCCCGGAATTCCTACGAACCACGGAGTCTCGAGGGTTCCCGTAGTGTGACCCGGACGAAAAGGAAATAAGATTGAGAGAGAAGGAAATGTCCGGGATGGTGAGATTGATTGATGAAAAAGTAAATAAAAAAAACCGTTTACCCCAATTTTCATAAATCGTTGCTCGTTCATTACTCATACAAATTATGGTCGTTTCGGAATTTTTCCGTTCAACAAATTGCCACAAGTCGAATTCGATTGGTTCGTGGACAAACAAAATTATAAATTCACTCCGCGTGTTTCATTGAAATCCGTTGGAATTCTCTCAAGTAAAAGTGACCTTGTTTTTCGGGACTGTGATTAAAAAAAGGAATAATTTCATTAACTATTTATTATTAACTATTAAATGAAAAATGAACGACCCCGAGAAAATTACACAAGTTTAATGGAAAAAAAGAAAACATGTTTTTAAAAAAAATCGTTAAAAATTTGTGTGTGTGTGTTTTTTTGTAGTTTTACGAGGAAGAAATAGAGATAATTCGTCGTCACTAGCAGCAATGTTTGTTCTTTGTGATTATTTACAGGTTTTATTCGGATTCTTTTAGTATAATTTTAGCGCTTCTGGGTGTCATTTCCACGCGAAAGACTCCTACGATATTACACGATCCCAACATTGCGTCTATGCGTCTCGTGAAGTCATTGACCATGAAATTATTACAGTCACACGAGACCGCCCACGCTATTCGTACGCATCCAGTATATATATATATAGGTATTGAATTTTTGTTCCTATGGCAACCTGCTCGGCACGAGGTCGTATAATCCTCGTCAACGTTTCACAGTCTTTCCGGATTCTCAATGTTTCTCACAATATCCAACTCGAGAAAGTGCTCGATAATTGTTCTCAACCCGCCTTTTAGGGACAATCTACGAACGGTTTCGAGTTATATAGGCAAGGGAGCGCATTCGAACGAACCACTCGGGATTCCCGATCGTCGGTCGAGTCAAAGAGCGAGTTCGGGGATACCCTGTAGAAAAACCACCTTTTTTCAAAACTACCCTTGTGACGAACTTTCAACAATCTGGTTTTTCCGCGATCCGCGTATAATTCGACCGCCCAAGGTGCGAAATTCTCATAGAAAACTCATGTCTCGTTTAGAATCGTTCAATTTTCGTTACTCATTGTTGGATTTATTTTCACAAAATTCATTTACTCGATTCGAACAAGCTTTGCGAGTTTGAGGATGAAATTTGCGAAAAACACATTTTTTAAAAATATTAATAAAAATAATCTATCGTTCAATTTACATAATTTCATACGATATTATTAATTTTCGGTTAAATCCGCGTCGGTCCAATTTCGCATTGGTCGAATTTGTTTAAAGTCCTGATGCACGTTCGCCGTTTTACGTGGGGCGAGAGGGAGAGGCGTGTCGTGGTCACTCGTCTCCGGAGTTCGCGCGTTACACGTCGTTCCATCGGGATTTTATGGAAAGATCCACCGTAAAATCTGGACGTTTACGATCGAACGAGCGGTACACCTACTCTCGCTTCTCCGTGCTATTGCCACGTGTTTCTCGCGTATTGCGTGTCTCATCGGCGGGTATAAGTGCGTAGGGCTAACTTTTTACGTTTCGCGCGTCAGTCGTCGATACACCCTCCCGATGCGCTCACGAACGTCGTGCTTACCCCACCTTATGTGAATCAGAGTCGGACCAGGTCAACGAAGAAAAACAACGAAGTTTCATTTCAAATTCTCATTCGATCCCCCGTAAGAATTTTAGGACGAATTCAAATGTTCGAAACTACCTTTTTGCAATATTTAAAAAGTTAAATTCACTTAATAATATTTATTTATTCGTATATTTATTCATTACAATTATTAATAAAATATCATTATACATTATAAAAATAAACACAAATTCTAGAAATAAATTAATTATTCCATGAATAATTAATGTTCGATAAGACGATGTATCGATATTTCTCAAAATTGGAAGAACCGTATCACCCGTATTCGCCTTATCCTTTGATAAACCAGCTACGAATAAGATTCGTGCGACAAAGGGTGGGAGTTTAAGGATCAAGGAAGAAAACGAGGCGTGAATAATACACGTATAAAAGAGACACGGAGCGACAGAATGACCCACGAGAATAAGACGAAAAGTTAGAAAGAGAAAGAGAGAGAGAGAGGGAGAGAGAGAGAGGCAAAGGCAGAGTGTGAAGGCTACTTATATATATATATATATAGCGATCACGCGGCGAAGAGTCAGCGAGGTGAATGATTGCCCGGATCGGTGATAAAGTCATCGCCTTTAGCACCGCGTAAGATGATACATCGGGCGGCGATGCAGGAACAAGATTGTGTACATGCAGCAGAGAGAGAGAGAGAGAGAGAGAGAGAGAGAGAGAGAGAGAGAGAGAAGACACAGGCGTGCGTTTACTACGTACATCTACTATATATATTATCCTATACTTTATAACGTACTGTAGAAATAATATATACATGCAATAATACATATATGTATAGAGTGAGGAACGTGCACGCATACCAGTTCACGGATATATTTATTTGTAAACGCGTTTGCATATCTATATATACGTGGACGTACGTATGCGCGTGTGCATGAAGAAGCTCGCGAGCATTTCCTTAAGATATTAAGCGCGATATCTCGAGCGAGCAGCCACTAAATATCTCGAAAGGCCAGTGAATGAAAAAAAAAGAAAAGAAAAATTGGAATCTCTCGACTCTCTTGGGAGAGTAGCTATGTATTATATATATATATATATATATTCCGGCGTATATGAGAGGAAGCGAACGTACGCAGGATATTCGGATCTCTTTGCGAGATTATGTACGAGAGGAAATTCTCTCCTTAGGTTATATATAGGAAGATATATATAGGTATTATATAGATGTAGGAGTTAATTTCGAAGCGGAAATCGTACAATATTTGCCTTCTTTTTCGTTCAACGGTGTTAAGGACGTTTCTGGATCGTCGAATATATTTTTTAATAGGAATTGTGTGTGTGTGTGTGTGTTTTTGTTTTTTTCTTTGTTTTTTTTCCCCTCTTAAATTTGAACGAACCTATCTCCGATACTCATAAATCTCATTCGTTTCGAATAAACTTAACGTAACAAAACACGATGAATTCTCGAATTTTCCAGTCGCGAGAAATTTTTGTTCTTTTACATACGTCATCCTCGTCAATTTATTGATATTTCATACGGTCCAGCGAACTTCACGACGAGCAAATGTCCAACATCTCGCGACTTGATAAATACCGGCTCTTTCCCGTTTTGCGACGTTTTCATTCGGTCGGAGCGCACGCGAGAGCGAGAAAGAACGGTTCTTTCGTCGATTCGCCGATGAGGAAGCGCCAAATTTGGCGGACCACGAAACGTGTGTGAAGGTGGATAAAAAAAAACAACGTGAAACGCGAGGAAGCACGTGGGACGCGTTTGATACGCCAGTATTCGTGGTTCCGTGTCATGCTACATTAGCGACGAATCGTAAAATAAATATGGTGAAAACCCTCAAAAATTAATAGCGGCAAAAATTTCGATCGATAAAAATAAAGGAATCGAGCCTCGGAAAGTCGGTCCTGGATCGTGAATAAAATATAAAAAGACTTTCTTGAAGAGTACGTATATACGTTTATGTGTACCTATATGTGGGAATGAAGAGTGTGGGACCAAAGAAAGGGTCCTTCCACGACCTTTGAGATCCCCGATAAGAGCTCGGATCGTCTTACGGCCCGGCGAGCGTTCGTTTGATCTGTCGAGTGCGCGAGAGGCGCGAGCCGTCGACGCCTTGATCAACGACGACGTTCGCGCTTGAGCTGTTTTCTCTCTCTCTCCCTCGTATTCTTTCTTTACACGTACATATCTTTGAAATCCCGAATTCGTCCAAGATACGAGGAATATGAGGAATATCGAATCTTGATGAATAAGTTTTAAACGACTGCCAATAATAATTTCGTTTCGTTGATAATTTTATTGATTATTGTCGTACAAGAAAATCAGTCCACGCCAAATTGTAAATTCGTTAAATTAATTGGAAATTTTCACAACTCGGATCGTTTCAAATATTGGACATTATTCCGAATTAATGAACTTTTATTATCTATATATTAACATTTATTATATTGATATTTCCAGCTAATATCGAAGTTAGAAATCGAGATTAACTCAATGCGAATGATTTCCGAAAAAAATAATTTTCCGAGTGAGATTTATTTCGATCTATGGATTTTTGAAAAAAATGCGATGGTTTCAATTTTTTTTTCGTTCCAATTATTTCGTTCGATCACTCGTACAGCTGCAATATTGAGCGAAGGTACGGTTGTGCATCGATTATTATCTTATCGCGTCGCGAATGTAATCTCGAGCATAAAGTGCCACACGTACGATACACCGTGACGAAGTTTTCATCCAATCGGCATTCTCCGATTACGCGGGCTTCCCTGCGTATCCGAGTCGAGTAAACCACATACGTTCGCAGACTCGCTGGCGATTCTAACCGTCAGGTTTCTAGGATATCCTCCGCTCCGGCGAATGGGAATACGAGGATAACGCCCACACGCCAATGGCGAGACCGCCAAACGCCCACTGATTAGATACTACAGAACGAGAAAGAGTCAGAGAGAGAGAGAGAGAGAGAGAGGGAGAGGGAGAGAGAGAGAGAGAGAGAGAGAGAGAGAGAGAGAGAGAGAGAGAGAGAGAAATCGATTTTGTCTTCAAAGTACCTACTTCAATATGCGAGTCGAATTGTAATCGAATGCTTCGAAAAAAGGCTTCATTGTTCCTTAATTAATTTATTCGCGGCCATTACTCGTAATAATTATCGGCAATTATTCGAACGAAAAGGATACCTCGTTCATTCGAGATTAATTCGGATTAAACGCTATAAATCCGAAATTAATCGGCTGATTTGCTTTACACGCTTTTTATAAAGAATTATTTTTTACGGATCATTCCAGCTTGTTGAAATTTATACACTTTTGATACAAAATTATTATGATTTTATTTCGAAGTAATTTATCCTTATCGAAATTATTTTACTGCTTCGCAAAGTCACCTTACTTTTTGCCATATTTAACACGTTTTGAGAATCTTGTTGGACTTTTGAAATCGAATCGTCTTTTTCGATCCAAAACAATAATCGCGATTTCGAGCGTTCATAGGAAGTATTTCAATCGACGGATTCAAAAACTAATTTAATCGAAGATTCTGACTTGACTAAACTAAAAATAAAAATAAAAAAGAATCGATTACTCACGATTCGCAACAAAATACTCACAGTACAACCATAGTCGACGAGACTTGAAAAATCGTGGCCGCCCAGAAGCGTCCGCCGAATTATCTGAGTCAATTATCACAGTTTTTCCTCTCCGACCCAACGACAAACTCCAAAAGAAGTTTTCTCTTTGGTTTCTTCCGACGGAACGTTCACACGTCACTCAACACTGACCGCTAAAAAAAACCATCGTCTTCGTCGTTGCGTGAACGCGCGAACATCGATTGCACAAATATCGTTTCCTCGATGCAAAACAAAATGATCCACGAAACGTAAACGGAAATTGTGCTCCAAAGTTTTTTCGATCGAATTGCACACCCAGTCACTCGTAACGTTACTTTTTTTTCACGAAAGTTTCGATCTTCTTTTAAGGCTTTGTTCATCCGTCATCGTTTCTATACACTACGAACGTATCGTTTATTTCGATGTATTTTTATTATTGATTAAACAACGGGAATAAAAAGAAATTCGAATTGATAAATTTCGTTCGTGTGTCGAAATGAAAACAATAATGTTAAAACACGTGCGTGCGTCTCGGAGTCGTGCCGAGGACTGAACGAGAAACGATGATGTTCTGGAGTCGCAAGGCCACGTTGGTTCGATCACAAACTCTCCCGGCGGTCCTTCTCGTCCCTGCTGCTTTCGTCTGCTCGTTGGAAACGCCTACGGGAGTGGCCAATACCAGCCAATCGTAGACTCGCACCGAACGGGCTGAATCCTCGACGAGAGGGTGTTTCAATGGTGGTGAAAAAAAATCAACCCCTCGCTCGTTTCCCTTCGCCCGAACCTCCCTTCCGTGTAAGCTCGATTCCGTGACGCGTCGCTCGCGTCAGAGTCGGAAAACGATCCTGGGTCATCGGGCCATTTCTCGTCGAACATTTTTTCAAACAAAAACGACCAGTTTTAGGGATTGACATGTCTGTTCCGACATATTTTAACCTTAATCATCCCCTTTCGATCTTTTCTCCTCAAAGATTTTTCTTACAATTCACGGTTGATTAACTAAAATCCCTCGAACTTTGTCCGCCTCTCGCGTTTTTCATCAAAATCGTTCAATGTTTTTAAACACGACTCGGTTCATTTCTTTAAGCTTTTAAACGTTGTTTGTTTCATTGAGCTAAGATCTTTGAAGAATCAGTCAGTTAGATCGAGGTTTTTGCCAAATTTTTCCATCGCATCTCTTTCCATTTGATATTTCAGCTATTTTCAAAATCTTCAATAGTTTTCAAACTATTGAAATAAATACTCTTTTAACTTTATATACATTGCACATAAACGCTATAAACTATTTTCGGGATCCGCCCGAACCGAGTTAATTTCTAATTATTCAAAGTAATCGCGTTTCTAATTTCGTGGCTTGAAAACGAAATTCGGAAAAATTTAATCTCATCTCTCATTACGTTTTAACAACGTGTTTATCATTTTCACGTTCTCCAAAATTACACAGTTTTCTAATTTATTTTCTATGCAAAAGTGTGAATTACAAATAATAATAATAATAATAATAATGTTCAAGGGTTAACGTAACGTGTAAAAAATGTCAGGCTCCTACCACATCCCCCTCCCTCGTTTTATCACCCTCCAGTTGGAGTTTGGTTGCTCTTCCGTCGACCCTTCTGGTACCTCTTCTTGTTACGGTGTGTCTCGTTCTCCTCTCACCCCGGGAGAAGCCGTTCCACCCTCCATTACCAAGCTCCCTCCCGCCCTCTCCCTCTCTCGCTCGCCCTCTCTCTCTCTCTCTCTCTCTCTCTCTCTCTCTCTCTCTCTCTCTCTCTCTCTCTCTCTCTCTCTCTCTCTCTCTCTCTCTCTCTCATCGTGTTCCTCCCTCGCGTCTCACCGATGTACCCGCATCCGAAGAGACAACGGCCCGTTACGCCTCGATCGAATGTGAAACACAACCTACGATGACGCCGGACACACACACACACACCCACACACACACACACACACGCGCGCGTATACCGTGTCTTGAAACGCGAAAATTTTCGTTCGCGTTAACGAGAGGGTTCGTCGGCATCGTCTAAGGTAAAGTAGGCCAGGGTTGGCCCAC
The DNA here is from genome assembly GCA_951802705.1 of Netelia virgata. Lineage (NCBI taxonomy): Eukaryota > Metazoa > Arthropoda > Insecta > Hymenoptera > Ichneumonidae > Netelia > Netelia virgata. Next base: position 22,174,759 of record OX637865.1, read on the forward strand.
GATTTCGTGGAAAAACCGTTCAAAAATAAATTTCCGATGAAACGCTTCGATAATTAGGAAAATTAGTAAAGCCATTGAATGAACATTTTTTCGACCAGATCGATAAATATGTCTACGAAAAAGATAATTTGCAACTTTATGGACTCATTTTTTTGTTTATTTACGTTCCGATTTGTATTCAACGTAGACAAAGCGAGAAATTATAATCGTATCGTGTTATTTGCGTTAACGCTATTCGTCACAAGATCGTGTGAAAATACATCGGGGATGAAAGCGGGTGGGGGGAGAGCCTGTGGGAAAATACATGAATTCACATAGAGATGAGCGTTAACGTTTATACACGGTGACTAAAAATTCAGAAATTCATTCTTTCATGCATGTGCGATTCGAGAATGGTCGTTTACATCGGCACGTGCGTTCATCCCCTCCCCCATCTTTCTCGTTCTCTCAATATGACCAGTGTCACTTCCTACCACGTGACCACTGCAGGTGTTTTACAGGAACATCGCGATAAAGGCTACAGTCGAAACACCGATGAATATGCACGCTTGATAGAATTATCGTAAAACGAAAACAAATGTTTTTTTTTCTTACCAGTTATCGTTCCATTATCCTGCTATTAACGAACCAAGCGTATCGGCCATTTAAAAAATACATTGAAAATAAAACAAAAGGAGTATGTCCTTGACGCGGACTGTAATTTTCTTATTCGTCACTTTTTCTCGAAATTCTGGTAATGCTGTAAATATTAAAAAAAAAAAATCCACCTCGACAGTAACACCTAATTGTCTTGTGAAAAAAGAAACATAGAAAGAAACATTGATCGGCAATATTTCGAGAATCCTCGGTGAGATAAGACTTTCTTTCCCACCGAATTCTTAAATGTTAAATATTTGTCAGGCGTCCTGGGAGATCGACGTTCCCAAGTTCTGAAATAGGAAGGGTTGTGTCGCAAACGCACACACACACAAACGCACATCCACACACATACACACATATTAACACACAGTTCGAGGGATGGTTGCACACCGTCGTCGCGCGACGTCTCCCTGACGTTTACTATTGCGTTATCCGCACTTGCTTCTCCCCTCTCTCTCCCTCACCAATCGTCCGACCCCCGCAGCCTCCACACACCCCGTTAAATAGCCGTTGAGGCGCGCGCGCGCCTGAGCACAGGATATACATATATACGTATATTTCGAGTGAGAGAGCGCGGAGCTGAGTAGAGCGTTCGAGAGGCTGTTCAAACAGTGAGAGGGTGGGCAATCAGGGAGTGTTTGCCGCCCCCGCGAGAGTAACAGCCGGAGGGAGGGAGAGAGGCAGAGGGAGAGAGAGAGAGAGAGAGAGAGAAGAGAAGCAGCACGACGGACGAGAGCCAGTGCGAGCGCGGATCAAAGGATAATGGGGTGAGCTGATAGCGCACTGATTCGATTGTTGCCGCGACTATTGTCCGGAACTGGTTCCATTGTACCATTCTGTGTACGTAGACGTACCTAGATAGATAGATATATATTTATATATATATATATACTCTCTTCCTGTTGGGGGGTACATACAGGACATAGCGATGCGTTCATCCCCCTTGCCAAGTTGACAGGGGTTGTTTATTAAGTGTATACGAAATTAGATAGGGTTTTTCTTCTTTTTTTTTAATTCATTACCTACATAATTATATAAATCGTAAAATTTCCTTAAAGTTCGAAGAATTAGTCAAGGCTTACAAAATTCTTGAGAGAGATAGAGAAAAAAAGGGGTATGGTTGATGGCAAATTCTTTATTTCGGTTTTCCGCGCTTGTCTGTCTCCAGTAAAGCATGAATAATATAACTAGTATATCGTTTTGTATCTATATTTATTATACCTATAATGTGTGTGTGTGTGTGTATGTGGTATAAACGTGGTTTTGCGAATATCGCAGAGATGAAAACGGGCTTTAGCGGCAACAGAACGGTTCGGTCTGTCCCTGACACTATCTCGAAGTGCGACGTACCAGGGAGAGCTGTTTTCACCGTTGAATCGCGTCATCGCTCGACACAACGCGTCACGTCTCCCCACCCCTTCTCATCCATGCTCGTTAATCCCCCCCCCCCCCTTTTTGTCACTGCCATTTTACAAGCGCGCAATAAAACCGGTGAAAAGTCTCTCGCGACAAAGAAAAAAGAGACAGTTTAATCCTCATCCCTTTCTTTCGATGATCGAGATAAATGTTTTCCTCTTGTAACGCACTTTTTTTTGTTTTAAATTTGTTGAGGTATTTTTAGTTTGTTTTTTTTATCCGAGTCACTTCATCACTCTCGTCTCTATCTCGTTGCGTCCTTCGAGCTTTTGGCGAAATCGGGGACAATTATTTGACGTCTTTGGGCGCGAGGGCTCGAGGTGCCATTTATGGCAATCGAGATTTTAGTATTAAGCTCTCGGGACAGGATAAAAGGCATAAAGATTCGAAACGAACAAAATTTTGTTTCCATATTTGTCAAATCGTCGCGATTTCAAAGTCGTTTTTAGAATTAGTTTTGCGATGTACGATGATCTTCTTCAATTAAAATCGTTATTTAATTAATCCACGTACTTACAACTCATTCGTAGAACAAATATTTCGTGAAAAATCGGTTTGTCTAGTCAAATAAAAATAACGATTGAATAATATTTGAATAAAAATAAAATGAAATGTAATATTGAAGATTAATTCAAAGAAAATTGTTGGTCGATTGCTTTTCGGACACGATTTCGGGTTTCTAAATGAATTAACTTATTTCAACCTCGTCAAAGGATGTCCTTGCCGACCATTTGCGCATTTTCATCTCACGCATCTGCCCCCGAGCCTTCATTTGAATACAATGCTAGTCGCGTGCCACAATGTTCCGAGCGACGACACACGTAGGAGTACCTACCCGGTAGACAACGATATACACGTACGTAGAGAAGATATAGCACGAGGGCAGGACTTCTCGCTAGTTGGATATTCCGTCACCTGTCAAGTCACGCACGTGCTCAGGCTCGCGAGAAAATTTTCGTCGTTTCCTCATCGCGCTCTTGCCCCGTTACGTAAAGTAAAACCTATAAATTTTCATGCAAGAGACGCGATACTCTTCGCTCTCCGTGAAATTCTTACTTTTACACCCCTTTAAGTTTTTTCTTCTTTTTCTTCCATTAGTACTCGTTTTTTCATCACTTTTTATACTTTATATTTATCCCCCGTTGCATATTTATTTATTTAATTCATACATACATATTTATCTCATCTGTACAATATGCTTTTTTTCCATTTACGTTTTTTTCTCGTTTAATATTGCGTCTGATGCGCACCGGGTGCGCGTCGATAGAATAAATTTGTCCATTGTCCGATACGTCGCACGAGCGTATATATTTCCGGAAAGATTTTTTGTCCGAAGTCGCTTCTGACGAGATCTGTAGCTTCGGAGGAACGGGAATGGAGAGGGGAAAGGGTGTTGGCCCACGGCAGATGACGAGAAAGGGGTATTATATGGAGGAACGTCGGTAGAGCAATCGTCGTGTCTCACTCCTTTACTCGTGTTTATGCGCACGGTGTATACCTACGTGTATGTATACGTGTATACGGTATTAGCGAAGAGAGGACGACTAGACAGTACCAGGACTGTCGAGGCTCGTGCCGGCTGCTTCCGGCTCTTCCCGTTGATCGCTCTTACGTCTGTACGAAATTGACTCGATTGAACTACCAACGAATCGTACGACCAGTTTCACACTTGAAATAATCGTCGTAAGTCAACGTTACGATGATTCACTCTCGATTTCGATAGGTGACCGATCGATCGATATTCACAAAATGCTTAATTAATTAAATAATAATTATCATTATTTACATGGGCTTAATTAAAAATTTATTAGAAAAATCAATCATTTTTATTAATCGATATTTTGTTAGGAACTATTCATTCGGCTCGCGGCTGACTGTTTTTTGACAAGTAATAATTAATAAATTTATCCTTTATTAAAATATGAATTTTTAACGAAGTACGCGTAATGAAAATAAATTTAATAATATCGATGGAATCGTACACGTATTATTTCCATTGACAAATTAATTAATCTCGTTATCCTCGGGTACACGTGAGTCGAATCGAGTGATTGCGTGGCTCGTTTTCCGCTCGGTTCACACGCTCTATACCTGAATCATATACAGATATATATATATATATGGTCGAGGTCCTCGGGAACTTGTGACGAGGAGGATAGCTTATCGCCTTTATTCCGGTCTCCCACAAAATGTCTCCCACATTCATTAAAATGGTCCTCCAACGAGACGGAGAATCCTGACAGGATCTTATCGTTTATCGCCTAGGCGAATATGACTCTCCGCGTGTGCTCCTGCCTATAGCCCATGTTGTCCACGAGTTCGGGCGCCCCCTTGCTCGAGCAGCAGGGGGATGTATGGGCTTGTATGCGTCAAGGCGCGCGTCTGCTCGTCCCGTGCGTACGAGTTCTGAAAAATCGTGTGGTGCAACGTGGCTACGCGCAATCGATCATCGATATCTCGAAACGTATCGATCGTTTGGTTCTCGGTAATAATTTCATACAAAAATTCGTCCTCGAAGAATTAGATGTGTTTCAAAAAGTTTCGAGTGAAACAAAAACAATATAAATAAAAAGGGTCATTGATTTTAATTAAATCATTTAAAGATGTTTTAATACAATTTCTCTCCGTTCGATTCGCCAAATAAACATTCGAGATTGAATGTAGCTCCCACGATCGTGGAAAATAAATCTCTTTTTCTTTGTTCGTGCGGATTAATATTTTTCGTAGAAAACACCGATTTGTTTGAATCAAGTCGTCGATTGGAATAACTGACGAGAATACATCCTACTCGCTTTCTCTAAAAGGCAGGACATGTGAAAAGACCTTTTAAAATCGTCGGTCTAACGATAATAGTATTAATGGTAATAATAATTTTCAACAAACGCCGTATCCTTTTTACTAGCAGCTCTCTCGGAAGTTTCAAGATTTAAGTGGTCGGTCTTGCGTGAGTTCCTTACGAAAAAAAATAAAATAAAAAAATAACCGAGCCCTCGTCGAGCCCTTACCATTGTACGCCAATTGAGTCTCGTTTAGCCAACGGGGGTTGGCGTCCAAATTGATTTAAATTGGCCGCGAGATCGCCAGTGTCAGGCCTCTCGACTCCGTGAAAGAGGGAACGACAAACTTTTTTCTTTTTTCGATTTCTTTTTTTTCGTTTCTTTTCATTTTCTCGGAATTATGTAGATATAGATATCGTTATAGCCCTTCAACATTGGCCACGATACGGGAGCATTTTACTTTTACGAAATCTTTTACCTGTCGCCTCGGGAGTCGTGTATATATATATATATATATATATAGAGAGAGAGAGAGAGAGATTTGAGTCAATTGAACGCGACCTCTCGTACCCTATAATCGAAAAAAAAGCCAAAAACATTTCTGTACACGAAATTTTTCTTCTTCTCGTGACCGCGCACCATTAGGGCACCCGTATGAGTTCAGCTGCGAATCGAGAGGCTCATCGTCGCGCACGACGAGTTACACGTGTGTATTAGAACTATCGTTGTCACCTATCGCTCCTGAGATCTTTCGAACGATTTGTCGTAAATTTCTTTCCTTTTCCTCTTCAAGTTCACTCGAGCATATTTGTGCTCACCCTTGGACCGAGGGAGTTTCTCGCGGTGAGGGTAGCCTCGACATCGATATGACATTCGTGGAAAAATATCATTATCTACGTTACAATTTTTCATTCGATTTTTAACCAACCTCCTTGTCGTAGCACGCAACGAATCGTCGATATTAATTTATCGTTTGTTAACTGTCAAATTGACCTTGAAATTTAAAAACATAAATTATAAGGAAATTGCGTTAATTTTGTGTTAAGTAATTTTTTGTCAAACGGTCGAAATATTTCCGATACTTCGTTAAAATTTTCAGCCGTTCGATTTAAAATGGTTTCATAATCATTCCTTTTTAAATGTCTTCTATAATGAAAAGATCAGATTTATTACGTTTGACCCACAGTAAAGACAATACAATTATTACCGTCGTTATTCGAAAAAAGCGCTGTAGGTACGTCACGGCGTGCACGCGACCAGTTGGGTATCGTTATATACCGGAACATTGGGTTAACGGAAGGGTTGAACGGACCTTCGAAAGCAAAAGCGGACCTTTTTTTATAGGTCTATTATGCATTCGCAAATTAAATCGCTTATCTGGTCGCTCCGAATCCGCTTCACCCTTCTTCCCATCGTCAGCGACTGTTTTCCCTCGGAAGTAGCACGAGGACTTCCCGCAGCGAAGATCCACCGTGACCGAGTGAGAGGCACGCGCGAAACGTATAAATTTTGCACATTTTTTTAAAATCATTTTTTTCTTCCAAATTATTTTTTTGTTCTTAATTGTCCCCTTCTAGTGGTTAGATCTGGTCCCATAAATCATGGTATAATTGTCGGGACTAACGATATTATAAGAATACAATGTTACGTGCGTTAAATTATTATTATTATTATTATTATTTCTATAATAATAATTCCTCTAGAAATAAAAATTAATAAGAATATGAGGTTAACAGTAAAATAATAATTTAAATACGTCAAATGTTCATTATTATAGGAATTATTATTATTCCTATAATGATTATAATACTTCTTACAATTAGTACAATGAACATTTGGCGCAGTTAAATTATTATTTTACTTTCAGTTCAAGTTCGTTAGGCATAGTTCCATTATTATTTTACCGTTGATCGCACGTTGTTTTCAATTGTCATTTTTTTTGTTATTAAACTTACTCGAGGGTGTTTCGTCGATTTGTAAAACTTTTGTTGACATTCACGTGAAGTTAGGTCAACCGATCGTATTTCGTACAGTTCTGTATTACTTCCCGGTTTCTTTTCCGAGAGAGAGAGAGAGAGAGAGAGAGAGAGAGAGAGAGAGAGAGAGAGAGAGAGGGTCATGAAGAACAAATGTGTTCAAACATATAGGGTGTCATTTCGAGCGGTGGCGCCTTTAAGGGTTTTTTGGTATTAGCCTTGCTACCAGAGCCTCTCTAGTAGTAATGCCATACACACACACACACACACACGCATATATATACAGTATGCTGCGAACGTACATATAATTCCGCCCTAGGCTCTTGTGTCAATAATCCATCCTGTAATCCTTTCAGAAGGGACATTGAGCAGGGATGCTAGCTCTTCTCATGTACCCTTTATATAGTCCCGGTGTTGCTCGTTTTGATGCGCTTACGACCGTTGAAAATTGATTCCCAAACGACTTAAAAAATTTTCCTAACCGAGCCTTTCATACACATTTTAACCCGTGGTTGATCATTAGCCGCGATTAATTAAAAATTGAATTAATGAAATAATCGATCGCTCAGTAAAAACGAATACGAAAAAAGAAATTAAATTATTGACTATAAGTAAATCAAAGACATTCCTCGAATCGATCAATCATTCTTTCGAAAGAAAGTTCACTGTGACATTATTATTATTATTATTATTCGTTTTACCGCTACTTCAGAATCGATAATCGATCGTTCGTGTCACGAGTCTTGTATATCGATATATAAACCTTTAAAGAATTTATTCCAGCAGTCAATAATAAGAACTCCCACACACGAGAAGACTTTTATATTCTTGCACCAAAAGCAACATCGGTAACACTCGACTCCAACCCAACCATTCTTCCAGTATAGTCGAATATATTCAACGGTGAGAGCGAAAACTGATGTTACAATGGAAATCGTAACAAGCACCAGGGTCGAGATTTGGACAGATTTTGGCATCGTGATGGTTCACGACCAGCGAGCCTGGGCACGCGCCTCGTGTTGTCTTGCATTATGTGAAAGGAAAACGTGGGGGTGAACGAGGCCTTCGGGAAAACGGAAATCCGTTCTCAAAGTCTGAAAATCTGTAACTGGTACGATTCTATAGAAAAATAAACACATATATATATGAAGTTAAACTTCGAAAAATGGAATAATCACTGAATGGAAAAGGACCGACCTCCAGGGACTCTTGGGCATTTCATCGAAAGGGCTTTGTGACGTTCGAGTCCTTAAAAAAGAACACAATTTCGAAAAATTCTTTTTCTTATAATAAAGTCACGTGGATTTTTTCGTGACTTGTGAATTTTTGGCACGCGTGAGTTCTCGACTTTACCCCAAAATCCAACATTCATACGTCGGAGCTGGGACGTACTTACGTATTTTTTTTACGCATCATTATCCCGTCGTTGATCCTGATGGGAGAATTTTTCAATGGCGAAAGATGGACAGGGATCCCGTACGTCTCTTGTCTAGGGCATATTATGCGTACGTCGCGTAACTCTATACTCTCGAATAGATCGATCCAAAAACTCGTAGCATATGCTGTTTGTGGGATCGGCCGAGCCGCACACGCCCCAGCAGTCGCGTGGATCGTCTCCTATTTGAGATTTCTAATAGAATCTTCGCGTGTGAATATTCTCTTTTAGCTGACCCAAGAATGAGAGTAAATAGGGAGCAAATGCTTTGAGTTGGTGCTCACGTGTCAATTTTAATTTCGCGTACATTTTCAATTATGTATAGTCAATAGTCAATTATGATTATTAATAAATTAATTGTCCATACTCAATATATAAAATTATTGAAAAAACGATAGAAGTATTATTTTATTGATTTTATTGATTTAACAACAAATCGTCAAAATTTAATTTGTTCAAAATTTAATGAAAACCTCTTTTGATTACCTCCTTTACCGCATACAATCTTTAGAAGCCATATATGGCTGCTAAAGTTTCTAATTTTTGTTCGGTATGTTAAAAGATTTTTTTTTCTCAAAATCAACTTGCAATCCTAATTGTACATTTACTTGTAAAACGGATCGTCGTTTTTGTTATCGCAAAACAAAGCAATCAACTACAAAATCGTTTAACATACCGAAAAAAAGAAACTTTAACAGCCATATATGAATGTTGAAATATTTTGTCATCGTCTGTGGAAGAAGGTCTCGAGGTTAGATATTATTTGGGATATTTAAAGAATCATTGGCGAATTAGGCGATAGTGAAAAATGTTTTTTATTGTGCCAGTTTAGCGACGCACGATGAATTAAAAGGTCCGAATAAAGGGGAAAGTAAAACTCGGGGAAGGGTGGCGCATAGTTAAGGGCTCGTCAAACGGCAATCATCTCCTATTATGTAACGTCACCCCTAATGTCCGTGCTGTGCCTCCACTCGATATATACGCCCTTACCAGTACTCCAAGTTGTATTCCGCATGTTTTTGTGGCCGTCCTCGGAGAATCGTGTGAAAATTCGGCACTCCGAAGATAGAGGAAGCATCTACCCGTGCGTATAGAATACGATTTGGAAAATACCATTGCTCTATGCGTATATAGTGAAAAATAATACCAGCTTCGTAAAACCGAACGGCAAGCTGATCGGTCACGTCATGCCTTATTGGCCCGTCAAACCGCCCACATATAAATGCACACGCGTAACAGAACTCACAATTAATCCATTCATTCGACGTTAGAAAAACTCGAATAATACACGAATAACGAATTTTCGACTTTTCCCATGAACCAATTTTCATGTGCAAATTTGAGATTTTTATTTCTCGTCACATTTCTCACGTAGAAGGCAATTATTATTTCCATGTCAGCAACTACATTATATATTACTCGAAATGCGATTAAACCAATTATTCATAAGAATAATTTATCCTAAATTATCAATAATGTCGATTAATTATCGAATCGATCGTTTCATAAAATTATGAAATTATGTTCAAATTGGAATTGAGTCGCTCGAACGTTTCGCGTAAGTTAAGGAGGGTTGAAAAAAAGGTAAGGACATTCATTTTGTTGTAAGCTAAATGTTACAAAGAGAGGGGTTATAGTGGATGGCACGAGCCACCCTGTGGACGTCGTTGGGGTAAAAAGGTCTTATCACGGTATCAAGCGTTTAACGAGATGCGGTGCGTGACCGTGGACGACCACCTGGCGACTCGCGTCTCTCCTTATAAATGTATACCTATATAATGGCACACGCACCACGTGTCAAACGTAGGGGGTGCTTGGTCACGTGGCCACCATGACATTCCCTCGAAACATACGTGCCATCGGTAGATTCTGATGACGTTATTCGATGTTTCGTCGTCCCGCGAGCCCTGTCAAAGCCTTCTGCCTTTTTTGGCTTTTCGAAACTTCATTGCGAATCAGTACCGACAGTTGCGGTGCTGCTGCCAAACAATTATCATAATTAACGTTTATCGCCTTAATAAATAATCAACATGAAGAAATCAAATTAATCAATATATTATAATTCAAGTATTTTTAACCTTTATCAGTTTGTCGATTAACATTGATTAATCGTCCGACGAACAACAATTTTATGTACTTGAATTATTGATTGATTTATTGAATTATTGAAATGTACTAAAAGCCGAGTAAATTAGAAATATTAATTTATTGAATTACAAATATTTAAGCCTCGTTGTAATTTATTTATCGTTAAATAAGTAAAAAAAACATTGATCCACGTTATTACCACGACAAAACTCGAAGCAACCTCTTGCATCAACTCTACCGTAAATCATTGGTCCATTACGAAGTACGTACCGCGCGCTAAATTCGACAAGCAAATAAACCGATATTTAAGAAACGTTTTCCCATGGATATACATAAACGAATCGTTGAGAGACAGAGAGAGAGAGAGAGAGAGAGAGAGAGAGGCGGGAAGTTTTATAGGGCGCGAGCACTCCTGGTCTCTAGCTCGCTGACAGCCATGGGGGTACTAGTTCACAGTACAACATGCGCCCCCCGCAGCGAGTGGCAATACGCTACCGGTCGACGGTGAAGGACTCTACGAGACAGAGAAAAAGAGGAGAGATGAGAATGAAATAAAGAGGGATGGTGAATCGAACGCATAGTAGAGAATACTCCATAAACATAGCGCGTTACTCGAGACGCTATGAGTGTCCCTCGTGTGAACATATACATATATGTATGTACTTGCGAGCTTCAGCATATACCTAATACGTATGAGATTCGAGGACGTATTTTCAAGTCTAATTACGAAAGTGAAAACGCGACGTAGGCCCGATGTTGCGGGTTTCGTATTTATATCATTTTTTTTTATCAACGCAGCATTTTACATTTGGTTAAAAATAATCATTAACAAAATTATTAGTTAAGCCGTTCGAAAAATTCAAGTCCTCCTTCATTTTATTCCATTTTATGCAATGAGAAATATCATTTTACGTAAAAACAATGCAAACGATGATTATAAAAATATTAGTATCGATAAATTTAGATTTCATCCATTTAAAAATTGATCGCATTTATGATATCCTTGTAAATATTACTTCTCACGGTTCGATCGAAATAATTTTGTCGAGTTGAAATTGACTGACACTTTATTCGGTTCAATCCGATCGTTTAATGGAATTATTGACGATTCTTCGATTTTCCCTCGAAGAAGATGAGGAACGGGTCTTTTTTGTCTGTGACGAGACTAATGTATATCCGATGGCAAATGCCTCGCGGATGCCAATGTGGTGAAAGTACAAATGAACGGAATTAAGGGGCTTTTAGCGCTGGATCCAAGCATACACCAACCAAAGCGTCTAGGGGCAGATAACTCCCTGGGGATCAACGTGGAAGAGTGTGGGCGAGATAGAAGGGTGAGGCGAGGGCCTGGAAAACTACCACTACATTTAGTACTATTGCCACACTACCACTACCATCCCATGTTCTATCTACTATTAATACTTGTGTATGCCATGCAAGAGGGGTGCCTCTTTGATTGGTGTGGGAAGATTCACCGCCGGTCCCTTTCGCTTCGTTCACTTCAGCTCGGTTCAGTTCAGCTCGTGTACCAGTCATACACTGTAAGTATACATATATAAGTATACGTCGCGCGTCGTGCTATACAGTGCTACGCCTTCGCCACCCTAATTTCCTTCCAAGAAATATGTCAGCCCTTTTTATATACATATATATATACACACGTATTTTCAGGATTTTTATGAAAATGCACGCTGGATCAGTTCGATCGAGACGTAAAAGTTATTTTACAACGATAGCACGGTTTTATTATTTTCTTAAACTCTGACAATATTTTGGAATGTTATTATCCATTTTCCAAAATATTATCATCCCATTTACGAAAAAATCTATTATCGAGTGTCAAGACTTTATTCTATCGAAAATTCGTCACATACCTCTTTATTAGCTAATCGTATGAAAATTTTGTAAAAAGCAGTCGAATAATTTCATCTTACAATTAGGTTCGATCGTAAATACGGTATTACGTATTCATCGAGAGGATCGGTGTCCTCGGAAGTGCGTGTTCGTAACGTGACGTGGTCTGTTTATCTAGTCTGGTGTCATAAACACGCCCTTTCGTGAATCCACCATACAGCCTGTACAGGGTCGAGAGATTTTGTCTATATAGCGCATATAGCATTATACACACATACATACGTATATATGTGTATAGTGTTCATGATAAACCAGGCTGGGTATTGTTTCGCCCGGGGCGTACAAAGGCCGGCGGCTGCTACAAAGGGCCAGTCCGACGAGGATTTCTCTCTCCGTTTCTCTCTCTCCCCCTCGTTCGTTGTGGACCACACGTCCTATATATATATATATATGTATATGTGAGTGTGAATACTCTATGTATGTATATTTCTATGTGGTATATAGAGTTTCTAACCGCCTATCTCCAGGGGTTAATACCGAGGAATCCTAGATTATCCGAGTGTCGGATATACAACCCGAGGGACTATTATACACCAACGGTGCCTTTGCCATTGCCCATCCTCCCACAAAGTCATATACACCAAAAGCCATGAGATGTTTATCTTGCCGGTTGTCTTGCGGTCTCCGTGACTCCTCCGGTCCGAGGAATCTGCCGAAACTCTCGCGATGCAATAATTGCTCTCGCGTGTGAAGAGAACGAGAAAAGTGTCAAAGTAGGTTCTGTCGTATATTATATATATATATCATATATATAACCAGGCAATCAATCAGATCGTTTCGAAAATAGAAATAGTTGAAAAATTTTATATTCACGAAAGCAAATTTCAGCAGAAATAAATAATTTATCGATCAATTTGATTAAGATTAAATTATTATTATTAAAAAAAACGAATAGGCGAACATAAAAGTAGAAATGATTACGTACTTCTCGTGCTACGCTGAGAATCGATCGAGTATCGTGTTTTTGAAAATTGTTCGCGAATATTTGTAATGACGAGCCTTAGAGTGGTAAAAATACCCGGTCGAAAGGAATTTTTTTCTGATGGAATTCTTTATAAATGAGTCATGTCGTGTAGGTGAGGTATGCTCAAGACATACGAGACGGTTGAAAAGCCTCGCCCAGTTCCGTACCGGGGATGCAGTACCATGAACGCGACGAGAGAGGCGGTTCGTACCAATTGAGCGAATTAAAGGACCACCCCAATAATATATAGAAACTTGCTTGTGATGTACATTCGGGTAAAGTGACCACGTCGTTTCTTCTTCATAAGTCTAATATTTCATATACAGATAAATATGGCTGTACGTTTTTTAAATATATTGATGATACTTATAAAAAGAAGCGACAAAAATATATTTTTTCTTTTTAAAGCAAGGTTTGGGCAAATTTTTGCCGCCATTTTAAGGCTCCGCCAGACTTTGGTCTAATTGTAAAAGAAATTCACATTAACATTTCGGAGAACATATTTTCGATACTGACAACAGTGTCGTATTTCTTTATTTTGCAATGAAAAATGCCTGCATTGCGTTTTCATTGAAAATAAAAATAAAATTAAGAAAAAAAGAGCTCAAACTTAGCTCGAATGTAAAAAAGATGTTATTGTTCTTTGAACCTTTGTCGATGCAGGCCAATGTTTTCCATTTGCTCTGTTTTTATCACAGCCGAGAAGAAAAACGATGAAAAAGAGAAAAAGTTATAGCCACTTACTGTGCCAAAAATGTCAATTTTCACTTTTTCCACATTTTGAGTCCTAAATTACCAGACATCGAGAATAACAATGCGATATTCGTGTCGTATGCGAAATTTCCGGTTCCAGAACGTCCCTGTGAACTCTTTTGGGACGAAACAAATTTATACCCCTTAAGGTGCTGATGGTCCAAGGGTACGGTGCAAATCCGGGACCTTGGGTTGGTCCAGGGGATCGATCTTGTTCGTGGCTTCGAAGTGGCTTCACCAACTTCTCATCGCAAAGTGTACGATATAATCGAATCAGAACAATATTCAAAATCGTCTCCGGAAAAATGTTTAATTCAGCCATTTTTACTCATTATATATATATATAACATGTTGTAATTCGTTTATTTACACTTTTGCTACAAGGACCGACTGCCTGACATTATAAAGGAGGAAAATACAATACCTATTAATTATCGATTCTCGAGCCAAGAAAATAGTCGAGAATAAATGTGTTATTTACAATTAGAGGATTTTATCTAACCACTATAAATACCCTAGTAAATTATTCCACGGTAAAATAATAAATTCTACACTACATAAAGCAAGCCTGGTTGTCTCGTTCGTCACGATCAAATTATATCGAAATAAATTTTAAACTTCTGGAATTTACCGTGTGCCTGGCACGATGAGCCCATATGTCCTTTGGCATTTACCCCCAGTAGACCGAAAGAGGGCGATGCGAGAAGGAAAAAAAAATCGTGACGGAACAACCACCGAGAGATGGTCAGCTAGCGTGAAGAATTTATTCACTGCGATCCTCAAATTGGCCTAACCGCCGTGACCATCGAGTTGCATGGTGTCTTCCTTTTTTACGCACCCGTTTTAGTTTTACGCTGTGTATGTTTCTGGTTCGGGTTTCAAATGTTTGGTGACGTATTAAGCTGTAAGGTACTCTTTTTAAGCCTTAATTTAAATGGAGTCGTGCTTTTTTTAGATAAGCCGAATTTCGTGCCATTTTTCAAAATTTCCATTGAAATCGAATAGCGCCTTTTTTCAATGGCCACTCGACTGGAAACGTGCCTTTTTCTTATGGTATTAATTTAAGCTTTGCGCTACCTTCTACTTGGTTCATTTTTCAGGTATGTACCATTTTTTCGAATGCCCAATAGTTGGCTCGTATGATTTTTTATTTTTATTTTAATCGTGCCATTTGCGTCGTGTCTGGTACAATCGCCCGCCGTCTTTTTCTTTCCTGGTGTATTTGAGTTACATGCCCTCTTTTTTTTCTCGGTACCCGTTTGAGTTCAACTCTTTTCGAGTGGGACCCCGCAGACTTATATGCTCCTCGCTACTAATACCGGGCGAGTGCCACTTCTTTTTATCGTATTGTTTTTTTCGCCAAAGATCGAAGGGTCTCCTCTCGTGTGCACTTCATTATTGTACACGAGATGAGAACAAGAAGAAATAAGAATGGAGAGGCATGTAGGGGTCGCAATATCTTATTTTTTCGTTTTTTGTTTTTCATTCTAAAGTGTTCCACTCGAGACGATTACCAAGGTGGTATGTAATTACAGAAATGAATACCTGCTTAAGAATAATAATTATTCGAGAGCTTTCAGATATTCCGCTATTAATTTCGTCTTTTTCTTAATTAACATTCGTCCCTTAATTACACATACGAGATCGACGCTATAATTTTTATAATTTGATGCGTCATCGTGCTCGACAAACGTGTAAGAAAATTTATCGTTCAACTCTGTTATTTCTAAAAATATTTTGCTAAAATAAAAATAAATAAATTTGATTGTTTTCCTTGTTGGGGCTTTCGAAAATTTTCCTGGGCCAAACCCATTCCCCTCCACTCGGTACACGCCATATATAATCATTACTATTAAATGCGTTATAGTATAAAAATCGGACACGCGATCATTTGCAGCTCGGACGAAACGATGCATATCGCAATTAGGGCGAGAGAAGGACAATCTCATTATCTCGTTATATTACTCCAGAGTTCGCGTGTGCACGAAAGTCCTTCTTATGTTCGGATTGCCTCTAGCAAATATTAAAAAGTCAAATAAAAAAGTATCTCGGCGGCACAGATAAAAATAGATCAGAAAATTGTGAATATTGCGTGGAAGTTATAAAAATGAAAAAAATGTTTAAACACAAATTGGGTCAATTCGGTATCGATGTTATGACAATGATTTGAAACGGGGATAACATTTGTAAACATAATTAAAAACAACATTTTTCGAGATTCAGAGCTTTGCCTGCTGATTTAATGTTTTTGACGCGAACGATTATCCCTATTCCATAATTAACTAGCGTTGTAAATTTTACAACGGCGTTAGTAAAGATATATATATATGTATTTTCGTTACACATCCCAGCCATGCCCACTTTCTCCACTTATCCGGTTTACAATACGATCGATTTACGAACATGTTGCTGGCCCCTCTATACAATTAATGTATACACGTATACTGTAGTACATTTTTTTAGATCATGCCATTCGCCCACCCCGTACAGCTGTTATAAATACCGAGGCTAATTTATGCTCGATCTAAACGTTCGACACTCCATTTCGGGTGTGGACTCTCGTATTTCATCCACACGTATTTCTTCACTACATCGTCGCACAACTTTTATTTTCTTACACTCTTCTTGCACCCCCCCCCCCCATTTTTTAAATTTTAATTCGTACCATTTATATTTTATCGTTTCGATTATATTTTTTATGATAAAGCGAAAATCAAATCGCGATTATTATGGAAAACGATAAAAAATTAATAACGAACAAATCTCAAACAATTTCAGGCAGACAAAAGCTGGGATACCTAATGGAGATAAAAAAAGCGGGTGGAAAATCTGATTATTCAGATTACGTTCCTTAATCTATTTGATACGAATGATCGCTGTATGGGAAGGGCCACGCGTGCGTACTTGGCGAGTTCCGAAAGCCTTCGACAATGAGCTCCTCGCGGATACGTGGACCGTAACCCTCCTACGGGCGCGTCGATGATGCGCGTCCTTGCTCGTATCGTAGCGCGGGGGTGGTTCGCTATGTAGTCTGTAGTTCGGTGGGGCTCGCAGCGGTGCATTATTAGGCTCCTTTTCCGTGAACAGGAGAATCAATACAGTTATTGGGCATTTTCCAATAATCTACGCTCTCGAGAAAAACCGCAGAGGGTTAATATTTACATTAGCTAAATTATTTTACACTTTCGAGATGATAAATTTCGAAGGTTGAACATTAAATTAGCAATATTAAAAAAAAAATGTATTGTTAAAGTAATTAAAAAGAAGAATACCAACGATAAAACTGTAGAAATATAAAAATAATCTAAAAAACTTGAGTGACCAATGATTATATCATTGGTTGTTCGGCCCTCCCAGATCGCGTATAAAACCGAGCAGCGACCCTAGGAAGGGGAAGTGAGGGGCGCGTCAGTAACACCAGTTGCGCGAAGCCGTAATCGGTGCAATTACGTATGGAAATTTTCTGATTCATCCGACAACTCTCTAGCATTTCAACTTTACGGATCGCTGCCCATCGCGATGCGAGATCCCTTTTTCACCCCCCGCACTTTTTCGCTCGCCCCTTACCGTGACTGGATCGACAAGCAGGATCATCCTTTGACTATGTATAGGTATAAACTCGTCGACGTACCTACAGACTTTAATTTATTGACATTTATCAACAACTTTTGACATCGATAATATTCCTCTAATTATTTATTCATTCGTTTGATTATGTTATTTACTTCATATTTAATTGCTTTTTTTTTTTTAAATCTTTCGTAACAAGCACAATATTTTATTCTTCCTGGCTAGGGTTGCTACGTAGGGTTGATAAATTTAGTTCGAGTTTCTAGAAAGGGTGACGCATTGGTCGAGCGCGCGCGACCCGAACCTGTTGGCGCGCGCTTCTTTCATTATAACGTCTTCGTACCAATTTCTTTTGCATCGCGATGCGCGAGAACGCTGCCGCATGGAGACACTATGCGCCCTCGCACATACTCATCGTCAATAGAAAGATGATCTCGTCGTATTTCAAAGGGTTGTATGAACGCGATGGAAGAGAGAGCGAGAGAGCGAGAGAGAGAGAGAGAGAGGGTAGAAAAAAAAGAACGGCGAAAGATGCTCAAACTGCTTTGTGAAGTGGCATGTCCGTCTTGGGCTTCAACGTATACGCTCGTTGGCCGGGGGAAAGAGTTTTGGGTTACCGTGCGTCGCCGTGTGTGGCGCCTCGGGTGTCTTCGATGCTCTTTCATAGGCAAATACATCCGCGATTCATAGCTTTCACGTGAAAGCGCATCGTTCCTTGCGCATAAAACGTTGTAGGTGGCGGATCTTCAGAGATTCTTTGAAATCTTTGAAACGAACATATGAGATAAATGAAACATTCCTACGAATTATTATTGAATAATTTTTTATTTAATATTATTGTTAAAAAAAGCGTCGGTGCCTTCTTTTTTTTGTATTGCCCCGTTCATGTTCTTTTTTTACAGTAAAAAAATCAAAAGATTCCACACAAAGTTGCATCTATTTGTAAGTAATGTTGTTTTAACTTAGAACGCTGCTCGAGCAGCGATCAATAAACTAATTGTAACAATAATATATTGTTTTAATGGTTGAAAATTACAGTCTACGATAAAAAATCGTTGGTATAACGGTTTAGGACTTTCTCTATCCGTGCCTATCGTCATTTTTTGTACGCCAGTGATAAGGACAGGGGCAAAAAAGAAAAATTAAAAGTAAAATAATAACGAAGTGCGTAACGGTTGACACGCGTATCCGCCAATATATCGCACGAGGCACGCGTCTGTCTGCTGCTACTAGTAAATAATCTACATATATATATATATACACTGGAATATATATATATACACTGGAATATATATTGATACATATACATAGAGACGTGGTAAACCTAGTAGTATAGAGTTGCACATGTACTTGATCGTTTTATGCGAGCAGGTGAAGCGCACGAGAGAGCAGAGGCCAGAGAGGGAGAGAGAGAGAGGGACGATAGTATGTACGGCTTGTGTGTACTGCCTGGAACAAATACGCGCCGATTATAACATACGGGTTGATTATCTCGTGCGGACTTTCCAGCGTGTATTATTGTCTCTTTATCTGTTCCGTTCGTCGCGGAAAACGAGAGATAGAGAGAGGGAAAGAGCGAGAACAAAAAGAGAAAGATTTATCGATGCGATGTGACTCGGAGCTTGGAGAGCCAGCACGTATGGTTCCTTGAACGTTTCTGATAGGAAAAAAACAAAATTTCATTCGAATGTTTGAGAATTTTCTTGACGTACAAAGGTCTTGTGCCGAAAGTGCGAATTACGCAAGAAGCAGCGGTGAAATATTCATATTAATAGCATGATTAATCTATGCTCATTTTACAATTTTAATTATGGGAATTATCGAAGCTTTAATTATGATGGGAATTTATGGGAGTCGAGAAGCCCGCGGCGAAAATATATATGCTTTCTTTACATTATATGTTATTATCGGAGTTTGCGCATTTAATTAAGTAGATTAATCGTCATTTATGATGATAAATGAGAACAGCCCCTTGTATATTAATATAGCGACGAGCGATTATTAACGCCGTATGCTATACTATCAAAGTCGTCGTCATCGAGCCATCATTTAGAATCCCTTACCATAACGTAAGGCTCGTGGCGAATGCCAAGGTGTACGATCCGCCCCCTTGGTGGTTCTAATCAAGCTCGAAGGAGAGGCTGATCGTGTCTGAATTCAACCCTCAATGGTCACCTCGTATCATCGATATATCACCGACCTAACAGGACAAAATTACTAAATTCTTTCATCGATAAATTCCTATGGATCGTATGATTTTCAATTTTATTTTTGAGTGTAAGTATCGACTCTTTTGCCTTTTCGAATTATCAAAAAATTACAAAATTTTAAATACAATGTTCAAGTTATATAAATATTATTTTTTAATGGATTTACACTTGCCTATATATAAACCTGTAGGGTTGGCGGATCCAAGCACATGTCGCCGAATAAATTCGATGCGACTTTCCTGCACCATCACTAATGGCGTTCGTCCTATAGCCCGTTTGGTCCAGACACACAATTTCAGGTACCCCCTCAAAAATGTTCGTGGCTGATATTTTTCACCCATATGTGGTATAAAACACCTCATGACATCGAAATGATTCGCCACGTTCGTAGGGGTCGGTGTCAATGGACACTCGTGCCGGAGTTAATCGAGTTTGATCCGAACACGATTTCACGATGTTATACGATTCCATATTTCTATGTAAAACAAAAACCATTATGAAATTCGTGGTGTGTTATTTATTTTCGGTGGTGATGAATAAACTTTGTAAATCTTAGAAACGAATGAAAAACAATAATGCAAGATATCGAAACATCGATGAAACGAGGAAAGTCGTAATTCCAAATTGTTTTTTTTTTATAAGAACGTTCTTGACAAAAATCCCCGATACGTGTTTTGTCTTCGGCAGCCGCTCGTGCACGAATGATCAGATGCGAGATAATCCCGGTTCTCTTGAATAAACGGCATTGTCATGACACGTTTTCATCGTTATTATCGTAATTATAATTACCACGTTTTTTATTTGTCGAAGATAATAAATATATATATACTATAGACGTACGCACGAGTATTAATATTATATTTGATAAATCGAAAAGAATAATAAAGTTTAAATCGCAGTTTAAATCTCACAGTCAGTCCGATACTTCGTATTCAAATTTCGTTGATAAAGCGTACTTAAAATTAATCGAGCAAGCATTGAGCTCAAATTGACTAACAATAAATCAATGTATGTCGAGTAGATCTTCTTTTCAAATTATATTCTTGTTATTAACCAACGATACAGCACTTATCGGCTGTTGTCGTCATGCCCGTGGCATTTTATTCTTTTGCGTTTTTGCTCCTTTCGTTCGGTTCCGATTTTAACTGACCTCGAACGCTTTTTGTTTTCATTCATTTACTCACATGTAACTTTCGCTATTTTCTTGTTGGATACGATCTCACCAATCTATCTGTAAATCAATTATAAATAATTGTCGATTCGATGCGACGCTTATTCTTTAATTGTCCGATAGTTCTTACGACTGCGACCTTCCACTTTGAAATGGTAAAAAACAAAACAAAAAAACTAAACAAAAGATCGAAAATGTGGCTGTTGGTGCTTTTTTTGTTGACCACGTTCTACGTCTTCACCCCTGAACTGCGAGCTGCAGATGCATCGGAGTGCTTGTCAAGAAAGGCTCTCGGTACTACGGCTTACGCTTTGCTTCGTTTTTTTATCAATGTTTTTTTCATTACGTTCTCACGGACGTGCACCTGTCCCTTCCTGTTCTCCGACGAGCCTCGGATACTCGTTGCGAATCCTCGACGATGCTTTTTTCATCCTTTATCAATAAGTACTAAAATCATTTTTTCTTTGTAAAACTTTTTTATATCTCATTTTCAGGGCGATTCGTCGAAATCTTTCGTTTGCGCCGACGAGCCCCGCTTGTTTTGCGACACTTATCCGTGCGAGTCGATAGAGCTCGATCACGCACGAAAATAAATATCGAACGACTAACGTTACGAGTTTACCATTTCGACTCACGTTCACCTCGTTCACGAGCTTAATCATACCAGGCTTATTGGCTCTAAAATCCCAGCTGTTCTATATATATATGTATGCTCCATCTCTTTTCCACTCACGTATACACATGTACGAGTTTACGTGTTACACGTAAAGTGTATTTATACATATAGAACAGTTCACTTTCCACAGAGACGCCATTCGATCATTTGAATAATTGATTTTTTAAAACTCTTCTTCGTTGCTTCACGCTCGTAGCTTGACGACCTCGTTCCACCTTTTAAGAATGAAAACGAAAATTAAATTAATCGCCGAATAAAACAAAAAACATAACCTTCCCCTTGATCTCTAAATTTTCGTGTAAACGTCACATCTCGTACGTTTCGAATTAAATGGGACACGTAGAGCCCTTCTAAACTAAATCGTGTATATATATATATATATATATATATGTATTACATACGGTTACGTAGATAGGTGCGCGTGTCCCGCGCAGGCCGCGAGCGGGTGGAACGTATTTAGCGAGTATTGAGTTTCACACAATAAAGCGCTTTGTGGGGTATCCGTTTACCGGCAGGGGTGCATCCATGCTTGAATCGAGAAACTCCGGCAGAGGGCGGTGTTTTGGTGATGGTGGCGGTGGTGGTGGTGGTGGTGGTGGAAGGTACGGAGGGCGAACGGCGTGTGCGCGTGCCAAAATGAAAAAACTGCAAGACGGTGCGGACGATCGTCCATTGTATATTTATATATGTGTGTATATAATAACGCAGACGGACCCTCGTGTGCAACAGGCAAGGTCCCACGAAGAGAAAACGAAAAAACGATCCTTTTATTAAAATTCTCCGACGAGTCCCATCTTTCTCCTCTCATCTTTCCTCCTCGCCTCTGTATTATCGCTTCCCGCGCCCCCACTCTTTCTCCCTCCTTTACTCTTCTCACTTTGCCATTTTATTTTTACATTTCATTAAAAAATATATGCTTTTTGTTAAATTTTTTTTAGTTATAGATCAATCGATCGTCAATGATTGGATTTTCTGGTTAGGAATAAGTGAGAATTGTTTTTACGTTTTTGTTAGAAAATGATAACAGGTGGGAGATGAATTTTGAAAGTAAAAACGACGGTACGGAAGAGAATATCGGCAGATGAAAACTTGTGGTTGATTGTGGAACAATCGTCAACCCTTGCAGCTGTCCCACTCTCTTAGTTTCGCCTTTCGGTAAACCACACGGAGTCATAATTCCGTTACTATCCTGTGTAGAATCGTCGTTTCGTGACGTCCGCCAACTTCTAATGCCGTTCTCCGCACCCGCTGAGTCCTCGGGACTCTCTTCGCCCTCTCAACGTGCATTGGAAAATCGCTCGTCGTCCGACGGTAGACAATTTTATGATCGTAGATGCTTTTTTGTCCGAGTCATAAATATACCGATACGCGTGCTATTGCGGTTTCCCTATATCCTCCTCGTATCTCCTTCTCACCCGTTTTCTCGATTTTTCTCCCTCGCACCCTCTTCGTTCTCTCCTCGAGGATGATTTTACAAAAACTCGTACTTACTCAAATTTTTCATTTCCTTTTTAAAATTAAAATTTTTCAAATAAATAACTAGGCCTAAAAGTCTGTAATCTTCGAAATATGCAGGACTTTGTTGTACG
The DNA here is from genome assembly GCA_951802705.1 of Netelia virgata. NCBI lineage: Eukaryota > Metazoa > Arthropoda > Insecta > Hymenoptera > Ichneumonidae > Netelia > Netelia virgata. Next base: position 22,197,937 of record OX637865.1, read on the forward strand.
ATCGAATTTTTCTTTTTTAGCATTAGAAAATTTCTTCATTTAGGGCTTTTATTCAAATAAAAATTTAGCTATTAAAATTTCTCTCTCTCTCTCTCTCTCTTTTTGTCTCTTTCCCTTCTTTCTCTCTTCCGCCGTATCTTCTTGTATTTTCTTAGCTATGGCTCTTTCTCTCTTCCTTTTTCCCTTTTCTCGTTTCACAGCGTTCGTCGTCGCGAACCGGTGACACCGGGACAGGTGCTAGGGAAGAGACCCAGTGTGGTAGTCTATTTGCGTTTGCTGCTCCGCCTCTCTCGTACCGATCGCGCGCGTTCTCGAGTCTTCCGCTCGTTCGTACGTTCGTACGCTTGCGCGCGGCCCAACTAAGATTGTGTTTGTGCATTTGAAACACGTCGTGCGCTCCTCATGCGGGCTCATTAACGGCACGAGCCAAGGCAGACGCGAGCATTTGTATATACATATATGTTATATATATATAATTCAATATGTATATGTATAGCACATAACAACCTCACCTAGCCGAAGGATTGCTCGCGCGCGCCAGCCACGACTACCGATAAGCATTTTACTACAGTAAATTACATAGTTAGTTATATATATATAGAACCTCGTATCTCTAATTCTCCCTTCCACGGTTTTCAATACGACGCGACAAGACGATATGAGAAAGCACCGTTCACCACACTTCTCCGTGTGTTTGTGTGTGTGTGAGTTTCAAACCGTTTCTACATTATTCTCTGTACATTAAATAGCCCAGTTCCCGGACACAATTTACAACAATTTTAACAATTGTTTTCTAAGTCTGTTCGTTAAAATTGACAAGATTGATATTCAACGTGGATTTCATGAATTTGTCACGAGTAAATAAGAAAAAAATCTAATTTTTTTCACGCAATTTTACATTAAATTTCTTTTTCTTTTATTAAACGATGTCTTTTCCAATTTTATCGATTGCGTTGAAAATTCTTTGATCCGACGTCTCGCCGTAAATCGGCGATCATTACCCACGACTGTCGAGGGGAAGAAAGGAGAAAAGAGCGAAAGATGCCGAAGAGCGCTCGCGCGCGATCTCGTGGCGGTCGCGTGCCGCGCGAGCCACCCCCCACCCCGGGAATAAAGTCGGCCTCCGCACGGACGAGATAGACGCACGGAAGAGGAAAGGAAGAGGAAAGGAAGATTTCGCGTGCGCTGCGTGTCCCAACACTCGCGTTAAAGCGTTGTTTTACCGTGGCATAAAAAAACCAACGTCGGCATCCAGATGGAAATTATAAGCTGACAAAACGTCGTCGCGATCGCCGCGTCGACAGAGATCTTTTCTTTTTTTTTTTTTCTTTATTAAATTTATTTTCGTCTCTTCCTTTCGTCCCAAGGTATTACCATACCGCAGGGAAGGTAACGTGGCAAAAGTGATGTTTATTACGTGGCGTGTGCGTCGATGTCCAATTAGACGCCGATGAAAATAAGCTGAAACGAAACGGGATAATATTCGTCGTGTTCCGACAAATTATGATTAGCGAAGGCGAACCAGGAATGAACTCACATTTATTTATATCATTGTTATTTTTGCGATTTTACCATAACATTTTCAACAATTGGAGCAAATACGTCAGAAAGTTGAAATTTATTTATTAAATATTGATAAAATTTATTGTCTGCCGATCTGACGAATAGTCGTCAACGTATATAAATTCATTTTTTTTTAAGCGCGGGACAACGAGTTTCTAATATTTCAATTAACTTCACAATAAATGGCTTTTCACACAAATTTTGAAATAATAATAAATTGAGTACGATTAAATAATTCAAAAGTTTACCAGGACAATAGGTAATACCATCGGTTACAGTTTAGTTTCGAGCTAGACAGTGACGAGGAAATTTTATCAAATTTCGTTTGCGTAGGATCTATCGCGTTATTATTGCAATTATTAACCAACAGATCCGATAAGGTGTGGCAGGGATGCCCAATTTACATCGAAATACGCAATGAACGAAAAATTCCGTCAATAATTGCAAGTTGGATAAGCTATATACTCTCTCTCTCTCTCTCTCTCTCTCTCTATATATATATATATATATATATATTGTATATACATTGACCCAGCAGGACCTCTATCCGGCCAAATGGCGCGATCCTATCGAGACTAATTCGACGTTAATTCGGCGGATGTATCACGCGATGATAAAACGTATATGTGGCTCGCAAAGCTCCTATGGGGGGTCTCGGAGCTCAAACCGTGTCGAAATGTGCGTATGATTAACCCGGTATCCCGGCAAAACTCAAAGAGCGCCGTATATACACATATACATATAACGTGCGCCTATAATGCAGCGAAATATAGTTATACGATGATTCAGAAATAATGTGTATCGTTTTGAAAATACGGAAGATCGCACTGAATAACAGTGGGGGAATTTGAAAAATCATACTTTTTTGTTTGTTGTTCGATACGTGGAAACAAATGAATTAAAAATCCACATACTGACACGAACGCTCGAGGCAGCGATAATTGCACTCGATGACCTTCCTCGAACGAGAAAAAAGTTGAAAAAAAGAGAAGAAAACGAAAGAGAGCGGATTGGTGGAAGTAGAGAGATGGAGAGAGAACAAGAGAGTAAAAATGTTAGGCAAGAAAGTCGAACGAGAAAAACAGATTTGTTATACGAGATTACATTTAAAGCATTAAGCCCCCGGTCCCACTTTGTTAATACTTTCAAACTCATTCAAATTATATCGTCAATTATCGCTGACCCATACGATATCGAAATCTAGCGATATTTTATGTGCATTGAAATTTTTATCGATTAAATAAATATTATGAGGATGTCAATTTTGTTAGATTTACATCTGGCCCGAATTCATTCGAACCGATGCACACGTATTTTATATTTGTTGAGAACAATGTGTTCTTAATTAGAAAACGAAATATTTGTTTTACCGATTGTGAGATAATATATTTTAACATAATTTATTACTTAAATCATTTTTTCGAGTTTCTACGTTTTACTCCGCTGCAAAAATATCCGTAGAGAGATCGCGTCACATTGAACAGCTGCAAACGCTCGCGGGAGGAGATGTATATATGTATATGTATAATATGCGTTTGCGATTCCCGCGCAGCCAGCACCCAAAGGTGCGTGCTCTCTTCTGAAACTGTGAAGAAGCTCGCATCTTAGATGACAGAATGCGATACACGTTATTTATATTTATTTTTTTTAACAAAGGGTTCGCGCGATTTCTGATATATTCAGGCGCCTCGTGGTCTCCTATTATGTACCTAATATACGGAGAAAGGCGGTAGAAAGAGAGATGATCAGGAAAAAATACTTTTCCTCGTGCCATTCGTAATAGCGAGAGGGTGAAGAGACTCGCGTGCCTATTGGGGACCTCCCATTGCTAGTCAAAATGGCCCAACCATCAGATAACCCGGATATTCACGAGAATATTTCCAACCTGGAGGTTTAAAGGGAAAGTAATATTAATACTTATTATTATTAAAACAATACGTTTAAAACTGTGAAGAGAAAAGAAATTTGTTTTATTCGATCGATACAAAATTGAATGGCAATTCGATGGAAGTTCAATGTATAAAATTACGCAAATTTATGATAAATGAATAAATGAAAAATCATAAAATCGAATTTATTCGACTGACATAAAACTTGATCCAAATGGAACATACGTTTAATTATTATATTTATTGAAATTATAATAGGTAGATGAATAAATGGAAAATCCCTCGATAGAGTCGAACGCATGTAAAAGATAATAAATCAAAAAGTTCATCGAACATATCTCCACTTACGTTTATTTATTTTTTTCATTCTGTCTTTTTGATACACAACTAGTGTGTCCAAATGCTCAATTCCCATAACTGCACAAAATTGTAAAAACATTATAAATCGATCCACAAGTATCAGGGTTCGTTGAACACGTATTTTACGACATAGCATCTCAAAATCTCTCCCTCTCTTTCCCACTTTTCCCAAGTATCGTAAAAATGATCCGTCGGTAATGGAAACCAAATGGTTTCTCATCTTGGAGGAAAAAAAATGACAGGTTAGCTTCCATTTTTCAGATAAAGGACGCAACATATTATATGGATAGGTCACTGTATGATCTCCCGATCGTGTGAATCTTCGGCTCGTTGAGGACGACCATTTCTCCTTCAATCTCAACGTTTTTTCTCCATACACTGTACATATAAATATAGACCTTCGACTCTTATTTATCGTAAAAACTGCAGGTTTTCCGAGGTTTCTAAAGATTCAACGGAGTAGGAACAAGTGGGAAAAGAAATAATAATAATAAAATCGTCTCTCGCATTCATCGATACCTGCTCTTCTCGTAGGGAATGCTTCTCGAGTGAGACCATTTAGTAGCCTCGACCACCAAAGAATTTCACTTTAAAGAAAACTGCAAGGTGCAACGGGAAAAGGTGTCGCGCGTCCGCGTGGGGGTCCAGCACACCAGGATGATCGTCTCTCCCTCTATCGCCCGTTCTCTCTCTCTCTCTCTCTCGCTCGCGTGGCTCGAACGTGGGCGCTACACGTTGAAGTCGTGATAAATCAAGTGTCCGGTAGGTCAAGCTGAGTGCACACGAGACTCGAGATCTCGGGGTGCTCACCAGTCGTTTCTCATTCGATTTTGAAGAAAAGGGCACGCTCTGTGTGTTGTGACGTTTCGGATGATAATTTGTCCGCCCATATTCCCGTAGGGTGTCGCACCTAGACTATATACCTATAAGTATAACGATATAATCCAATCATATTAAACAACAAAAATAAAAATATACGTCTCCACCTTTCCCCCATTTTCGTCATATTCAATTTATTTATTATTTTTTCGATGAAATATCATTCATTTTGTAAAATCATTTTTTTTTCCCCCCAAAACAATTAGAAATATCATGTAAATTTTTACATAGTATTTTTTCATGTTTTCCGTTACAATTAAAAAAATCGTCCCGTGTCCTTGCGATAATGTTTCTCAAGCTTTTCATGTGCGCGCGTGATACCGATGGGCGATGAATCAAAGTTGAACGCAGCTGCATCCTCCTCGCAACTACCGCATGATCATTCGGACATAAAAAAAATGTATGTATAAGTGTACGTTTACATCTCGCGAAATTTTCAAGAGACGGGAATTCATCAGAATCGATTAAAGAAAAGGAAACGGCAATCGTACGGTATAATCGTATAATCGCGAAAGAAATTAAGATCGGTTCGCATATCTCGTCGAATTGTGGATTTTCGTATAATTATACCGAAGGAGAGTAAAGTGTGTACACGTCACGGGGGATTTTTATAACTTGCCGACGGAGGGATTTTTTTTCTCGTCGATACTCGCTGCACGTAATTATTAAGCACCAGGTGAATTCTCGGCTTTCAAAGTGAACGAGAGAGAGAGAGAGAGATCGAAGAGTTGAAAAAAATCTCTGCGATGACCCTGGGTCGTTCCGCCTGTATGAAGTCACCATCGCCGCCTTCTCTCCCCGTATGGGCACTTTTTCATCGAAAGCTCGAGTTCCATTGTCGGACGTGAAGTAAGTACGGGCCAGTTTCGCGAAAAGCAGGCACCTGCCAAGATCGAGACGTAAAATCAGCTATTTAATTATTCGCGTGTTTGATCATCGCTGGTCCGGATTAATCCAACGATTATTCGATTTATCGATTATTTATCGGTCGTACAATAATTTCATCAATTGTTATTATTCGAAAATTTTAGTCCAGTAATCTAGTAAATTAATGTTTTCACATACCTATCCGCAACCAGATATAACCGCAAGTGAATCAGGCGACGGAAACAAATTTGAATAAACTTTGCGTGCTCTTTTAAAAATTTTCAAATTATATTTGCAACTTTGCTTCCATAAATTACCTATATAAAATCGTCGATTTTTACACGAAAATTTGTAATTGTAAATTCTAAATAGTTTTTAGCGATAAAACTTTGGTAATTCGCGAAGAAAAAATTGGCCAAAAGTCATTTTCGTCGTTTGTGCAAGCGTGCAGGTATGCATGTACGCGTAATCCTCGTTCGTCGCGCGCGACTTGGGTAATTGTATCAATCAATCTCGGCGTGCGTCGCTCAGCCTCTGGCCGGGTCGAGGTGGTGCGACTCTGTGGTGCGAGGCTTCTCGTTTAATTTACGGCCTTTTTCATCACGACGCACGACGCTCGGTTCTCTTTTCACTCTCATGACTATTTTGCAACGCAAACCCTGATTGCTAATTATACCTTTGTCGGATTCGAAATTCATTACGATTATTTTCTTCACGTATGACTCTTATGCGTAACGTCTATTCATAAAAGAAAATCCGTAAGAAATAAATATAACAGATAAGAAAACAAAAACGATAGCCATAGCGAGCGATCGATCATTTAATTCTAGCTTGCGTTCGACGATTTTTACGAAAATTTTCATTTTTTGACTCGAGTTTGAATTTTTTCGAAAGTATCGAATACAAATCCTTTTGCTCCGGTATCACGAAAATTAAGAAACAGGTATACACGCCTGAATTGGCTGAAAAGCATCTAGTGATCGATTGATATTTGCGTAAAGCATTTTTTTTTCTACGATCGCTCCATCTCCCAAAGAGTCGGAGAAACGCGATCTTCAACTGGCTGTACGAGTATGCATGTGCGTGCGAAGAGATGGATGTGGCGTTGAAAAGAAATTCTCGTCGCCTCGTCTTAAAGATCCGTTTTGTCACCCACACCGCGGAGAGAGATCCTTCGCTCATCGCTCGATCATTCCTCTCACCAATTTTGACTGAACGAATCTTTTTTTTCGCCGAAGACTTTCGAGCCGAAAAAAAAATCTCACAATCGGATCCACACATTGTGTTCTCTTCGCAGCTCTTGACATTTTTTTATCAACCTTGTAAGATATTTTTTAGTTTCTGTGAAAAAACAGGGCTGTTTTATCTTTATTTGACAATTTTTTTTTTATAAATATTCCACTGTATTTTTTATCGATAAAATACAAGATTTTCGTTTATAAAAGAGAATAATGTCGCAGGTAAAAATATGTCTGCGTTCTATTTTTTCAGAACGGGTACAAGATATTACTTATTCGATTCACTCATACTCTGCAGATTAATGTGGGATCGAGCCTCGAAAAAAAAAAAATATCTACGAATGTACCATTTTCTTCTCTCCCCTTCCATGAACTAGTCAAAAAGCCAAAACTTTCATTGGTCTCTGGTTGATGGATCGCCAATATGTATATAGCGTCGCACCTCCATCTCTCCCGAAGAATAAGAAGAAGACGGTGGCCCGCGTCTCGATTCCCTCGAATCAAAAAATATCATAGTTGAAAAATGCTATAAAAATCCCAGCTATGGGGCAGCAGAGAGTTAAAAAAAAGAGATACATCAAAAAAGCCCAACAAGGAGCTCACACTTATTGTCGCGGATTCCCAGGCGATTACATCTGTTACCAAGACTGCTGGGGCTTTCATGGTGGCCATTGTGTTCCCTAGACAACCAAAAACTTATATAGTGTATACATATATATTTTCTATGCACCGAGTAGAAAGGAATAGCCGAATTGTGTATAGGGCGTTCCAAGTCGATACGACCCCGACATACGAACCCAACTATTTTTTTTTTCATTTATTTTTTCTTATCATTTAGAAAATATACATTTCACAGGTATGAACAAAATACCAAATAATCATTCCGTCGATGTCAGAGTTGAGCAAATTTCATTGGAATTTATATTTAAGTCTTGAATGGACGATTTTTTCCACGCCAAATTTTCAACATTTGATAATTCGAAAAAGTGAAAAGTCTCGTGTACTTTAAGGTTGCGGCCAAGGTTCGTATTAGAAGATAGTTGGTCATTAAAAAATAAAGAGCATAGTGCACGGGCTGTCGGTTTTAAATCGGTGGTTTAAAATGACGAACCAAGTACTTGCCGATTATGATGCGCTTAAGGGTGAAATTAAACGAATGATAATTGTTTGATTGACCGTTGACACGAACTTTGTATACGCGTATAAATATCTTTGTCAAATATGTGTAAGAAGTTTAGGATTGTTCTTATGACAACATAAGTATTACCTACTATTGGAGGATAAAAATTAATATATTGAAAATCAGCTAGATGGATTTTGCATGAAACGCCCAATGGGCGCTGCTGTTTCTCCGCCTCAATGATAGATACATAAATACTGGAATGTCTCCGGTGTTCAAGCACGCCGAGTCAGTGGCAGGGAACCCCTCGCATACGTGTAGGTTCTCGAGGGGTTGAATGAAGATCTCATATATAGTGAAAAGAAGGACTAAGAGAGATGGGGCAGAAAAAAGAACGAAGTAGAGTCGTAGCGAGTGGGAGAAGGAGGAAAAGATACGTTGGCAGGTAGCCCTTTCCGCCGGGGGTGGGCCTGCACGACCGCATTGCCAAAAGCGTCTTACAAAACGTTTTATTTACGAACTTCGAAGGGGGCGCATGTGTCCGGGCAGAGTCCCTTTTTTGGCTTTCATCTTCTTTCTCGTTCTTATTTCTCGTGTGAAAGAAAAAAGAGAGAGAGAGAGAGCGAGAGCGAGAGAGAGAGAGAGAATGCAACGAACGAGCTGGGAAGAGCGATGGTTATAAAAAAGCGATGAGCCATATTCGAGTTCTTATTTTTCTCTCTCGCACTCGGATCGTTCCTTCTGGAGATGCCAAGAAGCGTTTGTATTGGAAGTTCGGGTCGCGTGGTCACGCATCCCTCGACTCTTTATTTTTTGTTTTGTGCACACGGGAATGTCAACCTGTGACCCAAAAAAACAGCTCGAGGGGTTTTCACTCCGCGAGCTGTTTTATTTTGACTCGAAGCAAACGAGACACGAAATGACTTTTGCGACAAGTGTCATTGTCCTGGGTCGCAGGATGCGACACGCAGGACGATTCTTTTCTGTTCTTGCCTTTTTCATACGGCAGCAGATCGTAGATATAAATTTCTCCTTAGGTCTTCCGCGTGTAACACCTTGCTAGTCGTCTTCACTGTGACGGAAATGGCGATAAATCGTCCGACATTGAGACAAGTGCATTGAAGATATGTATAGATTTAACGATGGGAATACTTTTCTCATTGATATTTTGTTCAGTTTTTATCGAATAGGATGGTTCAAAAATAGGGATGTGAAAATTGAATCATTCGGTCATGAGACAATGATGGAAATTATAAATTGCCAGCTTCGAGACATACGATGGTGTCTAAATGATTTTTTGTTCGAGTTAGTGAACAATGAGCGATTAAGGTCGATTTTTGAAAAAAGTTAGCTTAAGATTTAGAATTGTATCGAATCTGATCGATTTCACGAATCGAATGAAATTTATCGATCGATCGATGAAATTCATTTTTCAATGAAATCCGTAGCATGCTCGTCCACTGGATCGCGCCACCATTGTAAAGTTTGATAAGTTTACGATTCCGCATATTCCGCGAACAAGATCTCGAACGAGGACGGACGTCCTTTTTTTTGTGCACGGACGATCCCGGCGTGCTTCTCCGTGGCGGTGCGCCCTCACGTGAGCTATTATCATTATTTTAAGAATCCTCGCTCCAGCCGATAGCTCGCGGTTGTACTCGAGGTCGGCTGGTATATCCGCGGGCATTTCGTCTTGGGATCCGCCGTATTCGTTGGTTTACCAGCGGTGGCTCGTTTCTTGACGTGACACATGGAAATAATGAATACAATTGAACATCCATTGAAATTTATCAGAGAAAAATCCTGACTGCAAAAAATCCGATCGCGAAGATTGTATTAAATACAATTTCACGGCCTTAAAACGACACGAAGAAAGTTTGTCCAATTTTTGAAGAGAGATTCGCAATATCTGGCTCAAATCGTCTAATCGTTAGTCCCCAACAAAGTTGGTTTACATCGGTTCAACTCATTGTCAGACAAATTCGAGTGTAATCGGTAAAATCCCCAAAAAACCGGGATTAAATCAATTTCATTATAAAATTCAAGAAAATTTTCCGAACGAGGGACGAATCGACGATAGAAAGAATTAAATTAAAATTAAAAAGTTTGCATAGGCGGGATGAACCGATTTCATGGTGAACTTGGCAGAATCGGTATTAAATCGTTTCCACGAAAAGTTGCCAGAACCGAGATTCTTTCGCCAGGTTCGCGATGATTCTCTATTTGTCGTACGACTAGTGTGTTAACCATATTCTCGAACACAGGTATTCGCGCTTTTTCCTTTCGCGGGACGCTTCGTACGCGCGCTTCTCTTATATAGACAGCGTATCGTTTCCGATCCTTTCTTATCTCTCTCTCTCTCTCTCTCTCTCTCTCTCTCTCTCTCTCTCTCTCTCCCTCCTGTTTCTTTTATTCGTAAGCCGTAATTGACGATAATTGCTTGCACGCGCAATACCGCGCCCAACGATCTCCTCGCGCGTTTACGATCGTTTTCATCCGACTGTTGTCCTTCGCTGCTTTCGAACGCGAAGCAGGTGGATTATAACCAGATTGTGCGTAACGAGAATGTAATCCGATACACGAGATATTCGAACGTTTTATCACCAATGTTTCTTTCGTACGTTCGAGCTTTATACGGACGAATCGTAAAGGCAGATAATCTAGATTTTCACTCGCGCCGGTACCTACCTACCTACCTACCCTACCCTAAGTGAATTCTCCGACCGCGCAATGTTGGTCGAGCTTACGAACAAGTCTAGCAGCTCGAGTCGTCGCTTTTATCTTAATCAAATTCAATTCTCTTCCTCTCCTGGAATTTGCGTCCACCTGTTATTGTAATTCCGCTACGTACTCACTTACGTATAGCGACTCTCGTCGAAGTTTTACATACAATCTGTTCGAATGATCAGGACGCGATTTTTCGTTTTATTGGATTATCAATATAGTGGGAATTTAAAAAAAAATTGTATTCATTTTTCCAATACCTAACTCGGATGAAAATGTATAGGTCGGATGGAAAAATGGCGAGTCAGGGTGAGAGTGGCAAAATTATGAAGAATTTAGCATAAAAAAAATGATAAACGTTTGAATTATTAATTATTCGAGAAAAAAAAAATCTTTAATTTTCGTTCTCTTCTCGATACTTCGATAATTTCGTCGTTTCTTGAAAGGTTCCCCGCTGTGCAATCGTCCAACGAAAGAGACGAACGATTATCGATAAAAGGCGCGATATGTGTGTCCAGGGAATAAAAGCGCGAACGCTCGCACCGGTTTTTCCCGGGCCCTCTCTTGACTGCGTTCCCGGTCTTGGACACGTATATACAGATATACAATAAGCGGCGTTCACCGAATCTCGATCGATCTCACTCTTCCCTCGCAACGACCTCGCTTCTCGTAAATCCCGAGACGGCCTGATTTACGATCATCGCGAGAAAGCCCCGATGCCCCGTCCAGGAGTCGAGAGAGCGAGAGAACGAGAGAGCGCGAGCTTTCCGTCTCTTTCGTTTTCCTCCTCTCGCACGGCGTAGGAACCTACATGCGCCAGAGAATCAGACATGTTCCTCGAGTTTTTTGCCACCGAGAGAAGGTTCTCCTTTTTACATATATTTATGTCTCTGTACATAAACGATTTCATCGCTGTCGATCGACTTCCGGTCGATCCAAACTACCGTGGCCCCGTTATTGACGATTCTCGAATATTTCGACGGCGAATATGTCCATGTGAAAAACCAATTATCGATTACACGCGGCACGCGCGTTTCGATATTCGATCTCGAGATACTCGTTTCGATCCAGTTCGTTCGTACGACCATCGTCGACGTATGTCCGATCGTACGTATCAAAACTCGTACAAGTACGTGCACGTATTCGGGATTTTGCAAGTGGGCCTTATTGCTACAGCGATTCGACGACTAAATTATGTGAAAATCATCGTCCGAGGCAAAATGGTCCGCGAATTACATCGAGGCCGATTTTTGAAACTGTTTGTATAGATAGACGGTAACGAGAAACGAGGCTACGATGAAACTTTTTAAATACCTACACGAATTCTCGTTTTTTCAAACGAAATTATTGTATTTTCAGGAAATCAACTATCGACGATTTTTAGGATTAGTCGTGGTTTTCTTTGTTGGTAGGTATGGTAGAAGCTGTTACGCGCGTCGATCGAATTACCATAGGTTCCTTCTTGTACCGCCCAGAATCGATAAATGCCTCGTGTGCCGATCGAGAATAGAGAGGCTGGGCGAACGACCGATTTTCTTTAGCAGGTTGCGTCCTTGAGCCTCGACGATGGTTATCACCTTCGATCCTTTCGTAAGAGTGTCACGTACTGGCCAGAAGTGCCAGGAGCCACAGAAGTGGCGAGAACATGTATATATAATACTACGCGTATCGGTATAATATAGGTAGGTACGAGTTAACCTACACTTAAACACGGTAGCCGCGAACCGATCTCTTCTCTGCTCGTAAAAGTGCTTAAGGGCGTGAACCTGTTCTGTTTTACCTCGCTGAAACGATCGAGATCCTTTTACCGAAACGATTCGCGTGCCGTTTTCGACGTGCCGATATTAGCCATATTCGCCGCTACCGATCCTTACTCATTTTTTCTCATCTTTTCTTTTACTTACCGACGTACCATAGGTATTGAACTCGCAAAATCCAAACCAAACCCGGTTTTGTTCGACGAGGACGAAAAATTCATCCACGATCCCAGAACGATCTCCCATTTTTCGTGAAAAACAACTTTTGTCCAGGCTTTTGTAAATCTTGATCCGTCGTAACGATTATCGAATATCGATTCTTCTCTGGTGGGCGTGATGCTCGAATAGATTTTTTCAATAGATTCGAATTATTTTCACCCTCGGATTTCACTACTGTCCATTTTTCTCGCATTAGACCGTCGACTGAGAAATTCCATCACAATGCCATTTTCACTCTTTTCTCGATTGTGCCAGGGGAAAGGGTCGAAGGGTTCGTGATCCTGCGGAAAATTTCGACTCGTGCCTCTCACCAATATATATTATTGCATTATATTACCCCCTCGACGGTCGTGTGACGCAATGTGACAATAATAAGGGTAACAATAAGATTATACTCACAGAAAATTGTCCGACCGCTGACAATATATCCTGAAGATGACAATAGATTCGCGATGCGTCCAAGTGATAGCCTGGGTTATTTCGAGACTCGCGTTTCACTACTCGTACAAAATTTCGTTCGAAAGGTTGCGTCGATTTCGCTTTCGCTCCCGAACGATCGGTAAAGGATAACATAACGCTAGCCGCTCTTTTTATCGGAAAACCGTATTTGTTTTTTTTTTTATTTACAAAATATTACAAATTGTTTAGCATTATTTTTATCCTGGGTCCTCTCAAATACATTTTATTAAAACTTCATCACTTTTACAAAATACAGTTCCACAAGTGACGAATAAATCATATTTTTTCAATGATTAATAATTTAATTGAAATGATTTTCAAATTACAAACGAGAAAATAAATCGTAAATCCTTAACTTATTGTTAGTAGGTTCGGGGTCTCGGGCAAACCTCGGCCCATTTGCGTGTTTGTTTGCTTCGGGAGTGAGAAGTTAGCGATCCCCAAGGGGGAGTGGAGGCAGACGACGTACATTGTTCGTAAACATATGTTCCTGTCTTCTTGAGGGTCCCAAAGCGTATCCCCCAGACACGCACCGAGGGAGAATGCCGAGGGGCAAAAGTGCACGAATGGGCGAACGGTTGCGGATGGTGGGTGAGAGAGGGACGAAAAGGAAGGATTCCCTGCGGTAGGTATATAGTATACGAGATGCGGTCTCCGGCGCATCACCTGGACTAGGTGCACGCGCCTCTCTCCTCTGCTGCACTCTCGTACTCCTACTGCGGTAATGCGACTTGCACAGATTTTTTTTTATCTCCCTTTCCCGCTCTTCTCGTATACCAGAGACAAACGTACCTATAGTTATAAGCACGTTTGTACGTGGATAAAAATTACAATAATTGGCACACCTGCCTTTCTTTGTTTATAGGCAAATACGTTTTATAGCGTCTTCGACGGAAATCTTGCAAAATCTGTTCGGATCTCGAAATGAGTTTTTCTGGGAAGCTGCGATAATTAAAAACATTAATTCCAATTTCGTCTTTGTAATTTTATTATCGTCGCGTTTCTGAAAATTTTGAAAAATCTCAGCGAAAAATGTCACCTTATGTTTCTGACTAAAATTTCGATTATTCGATTTTGATCGAACTCTTGCGGTAAATAATGTCAGTTTCTGTGAAAGGATACGAATTTCGAAAAAAATGTAAATCAGTTAAAAGTATGACGTTTCTAAATTGATTTTTAATAATGATTAATATTGAACAAACTGATAATTAAACGAATAAATGATTGTAAACTAAACGATAGTTCGACAGACAAAAGTAGCAAAAAACCGTATTTTTCGTAGGATCATTTAGAAACGTCAGAATGAGCGAGTCCGAGAGACATCGAACGAAAGCTCGAACGAGCCGATTAAGGGAGTACAATGTTCGTCGTTCGTTAGTCAGAGTTTTATCGCTTCGCTCCCTTTTGTCTTATAGCGCCAAAAGTCCAGCAGTTCCATCCTTATCGAAGCACCTATGATCCCCGGGATCCGAACGCGCGATAGAGCTTCATTCCTCACGGTTAATCTCCTTCCCTTTTGCTCCTCGACGGGCTTAAGCGGACGCGATCGTTACTAGCTTCGAGTACGAACGCAATTTTATGTGCCGAACGCTGTCCAAGCTCTACGAGCTAATTGAGATAAGAACGAGTCCTCGAATCTGTCCAAGGTCGCGAAAAAAAGAACGAGAGAAAAAGATGGATAGAAAATGAAGAACGAGAAAATAGGGTAAAAGTTCTGCCATTGTACAGAATGAGAAACTCTCGATCATCTCATTTATCTCGTGAAAAAATCGCTTTTTTTTTCACGTACCTGTTAATAATAGCCACTGTCGTTTATTAAATTTGTAAACAATTGATTAAATTCACGAAGAACGCGAACCTTAACCGTCTCGATCAACCTTAATACAAAAATTATCCGTACCATGTATGAACGAAAAAGTCTATACAAGTTGCTTACAAGGAATAAAATATAGCAAATTTTGTCGTAAAGACCAGTTCATTTTTATATGAAAATTGAATACACAGCTGCGCGTAAGCGTCAGAAATTATAAAAGATAATATTAAACGATAATGTTGGTAATTTATTTACGAATTGGCCAGTTGTTTGATCGTATAGCGCTTTCGAAGGTCGCTCCGATTAACGTGTTTCGTCGCATATCACTCAAGAGTTCATATCCTGCGACGCTCCCACTCTACACGTCGTTACGAATTTTTCATGCATGTCGGCTTAACGAAGAAGAAGAAGAAGAAGAAGAAGAAAAAAACGATATATAGGTAACGAAACGTACGATATCTTGGCTCTTTCTGCGGGTACATATGTGTAACGAGAAAATAAGAATATGTGAAAAAGCGGGCGCGTGGCACAGAGGCGTGTCCGAGCGTACTTCAAAAGCGATTGCGACGTTCGCTCGCGCACACCGATGAAAACGGAAAATCGGTTATATATTTTGTTCTTCATCTCACTCGTAAGCCGGTTCACATCTGCCCCGAGAGAGACATGGATCTTGCGCGATTCTTTAATCAAAGAGGAAAAAAAAAGAGCTGTTAAAGTGCGGCGCGAGTACATCGGAGAGCGTATGTCCCGAGGCATCGACGGGCTAGAAAAATTTCGAAGCGACACGGCGCAGCTGCGGAAGCCGATAGTCACGCGACAAAATACGCGAGAGAGGCCAACGAGCGAGCGAGAGAGAGAGAGAGAGAGAGAGATTCGGTTTCTTCTTTTTTCTTGTTTTATTTTTGCATTTTTTTATCAACTGGCATCTGTAATTCTTAGAGCACGCCTGCGTAATGCGACCAAGAGGCCCGGTGTCCGTTTTATTCCCTACAAAGGTATGTTCGTATATTATACATTTACAGTACCTTCATCTCGAGCGCCGTGTAGGTATCTTAGATTATACATGTAAATGTATAATCGCCCATATAACTCGTAATGCAACTTTGCAGCTTCGTTCACTGGCTAATTAAAAAATAAAATACAATTATTACGTTTCTCACAATTTACGTGAAATTGTTTTGTGCCTGCGAGAAGTTTCGGATACCTTGTGGTTTGTATATATTGACAGTTTTTTGAAAAATATTCTAAACTCAAGTCTGTACGCCTGTAGATGAATTTTCCAAGCTATCGTAGTCACGCTTTGCCTCCGAAAACATTTTTATTGGAAAATCCCTGAAAATGGATATTTCCCTACCCTCGCGAAGATTTAATTCGTCGTCTTGGTTAAATAATCTTGTCTTTAGTGATCCGATTACATGAACGTGGTTGAGGACCTCTCGAGACACGCTGATCGCGAACCAAAATGACGCCGTCGTTTTTTACGTTTCTGTTGTCCTCCGATGCTCAAGCAGCCGGCAATTGTAGGTCAGTTAGATCGAACCAACTGGTCCGGTTTTTCCCCCTCTCCCCTTTCCCACCTTCTGGTCCGTCTCCGTAATTAAATGAAAACCTGTTATACATATTTGCACCATAGTCCATGCGTCCACCCCTACAGTAAAAATCTCGGTCATTTCGGATCAAATACTTTTTTCAACGATGTTGAAAAAAGCCGACCGACTTCGATCTTTTTTTTCCACGATAATTAACAGTTTCCAACTTGTTCAGCTGAATTCTTCAAAAATAAAATTAATTATATTTCCTGACGAAAATTACGAAAAAATGATGTTGACTTAATTGAATAAATCCATTTTGCTCGCTCGAAATATTTTTATCAAATTTCAAAAACGTTCGTACCGCGAGATATAAATCTGAATTTTTAGCGATGAATTTCTTCAATCTGCGCTTCGCTCAAGCGTTATATTACCTGTACATGGCCATACGCGAATACACGAAGAGTCCTTAAAGCAACGTCTTAATACGAAGAGATCCGAGCCGACGCCACGTCTCTTTTTTTGCCGCAAAACGTTTTTTCGAATGGCTTCTCTCGCGCTGACGCTATAATGAGGTTGTGGAACGAAGACCACGAGCGAGAAAGAGAAAGAGAAAGGTCTCGTCGCAGTCGCGCACAACTTAATAAATTATCATTATAAACGTATGATCGTTTCGTTCTTGTACAAACGTACACTTTAGGCGCTCTCCAACTTTGGCGGACAAACCGGATTACGCTTCTGCATTTTCTTTTTTTTTACAATCTGCTTCAATTGCACGCGCCTCAGGTACAAAAAAATCGACGATCGGGGACGATTCTCCGTTGCGCAGACGCACGACTGTAGTTAAGAAAATTATTATGTATGATGATGTCTCGAGGGACGAGTTTACGAAATCTTTGTTTTCGGAAATATTTTTATGATTCTTTTTGACGAACGTGCAAAGGTACATGTTTTTTTTCATCTTCGAAAAAACGTCGGTGCGTTGTATTCGCACTTTTACCCTTTTTCATCTCACGTTTTTTTTCCCGCCTGCTCTCGTCTCCGTCCACGTACTCGAGTAGCGAATTGAATTTCCTCGAGGTCGACGCCATTATTGCTTTTATTATCCATCTCGCGTGTTCGTCGGTAGGTGACATTGTGCGACGAAGACCGAAAAGACGATTGACATGTTTACGGAAATCAAACGCGATCGATCTGATTTTATAAGAATTGAAAACAAACAAAAAATACAATCGAGCGATAACAAATTGGATCACTCATCGCATACAAAATTGATGATATTGAGAAACACTTCGGATCTGCCGTAATAAAATTTATTTGGCTATGAATTTCGCCATTCGGAATTTTTGCCAAGTCGAATTTATACCATTGATATTTGTTGATTCTTCTCAATATAATTAAAAACGAATGGAAACCTTAAATATTTGGTTCGATTGAAACTATATGAATTAATTAATTAATTTATTTGTATTATTTTCTATTATGTAAAAATAAAATCTTTTCATCCAGCGTCAAATAAATATATTTCTCTCGACCTAATCGCAAGATCTCGTACGAAGCCACCGAACGATCGGAGCTAACATTTTCCCAAGCCGAATGAAAAGAGATGAGTACCCATTTCGATAGCTCCGCGGGATCACCGTTTGAACGAGAAACGATGGTCTATACATGTATACGTACCTATATACAAACGTGTGCGGTTGCTACAATAACCCCGTTAAATCGGACTCGAAAAACTGCGGTACTGCTCGAGGGGCACTCGATAAAGCGCGCGAACGTCATGATTATCAAGAGTAAAAGCGAGTAATACAGGGCACGGGAAAAGAGAGAGAGAGAGAGAGAGAGAGAGCGACGTGGTTGTCTCGAGTGTGTTTCCCTAGGTCCTTCTGCCTTCACGGGGGGGGGGGGGGGGCACCAGTTTTGGGAATAAACCAACGCTGAATTTTCGAATAGCAGTTGAAGGGTGTTAAAAAAATGATATTCCCGAATAGATATATATATATATATATATATGGAACGAAAAGTCAAAAAGCGATCGGTCAAGAAAAATAAGGAATTTCATTGAAAAAGAAATAACATTTGAATAACGTTCTTTTTCAATTTTTGTTCTTATCTTCTGTTATGTTTTTCAAGGTTGAGGAGTTATTTCAGTTAGAAAAAACTTCTTTTTTTTTTCTTCAAGCGAAACGCCATGTCAACGCTTGGTTCGTTCAGTCCGCTGATTTTGTTTACATCCCTCTCCCGTTCTTCTTTTCCTTTCGCTAAATTTACTTCGTCCGTTTTTGTTCCCCTCGCATCTCCCGCAGTTTGAGCAAATTCGATATTATCGCTCCTCGTTGACGTTGTCCGACTCGAGCCGATCGAGATTCCGCGCGCAGATTCGGTCGATCGTCTCTTTCTCTTTCACGTTTCCGGTTCCCCGCGTCTCGTCGACCGTTTTATTACGATATTTCGGCTTCTCGACATTTCATCGCGACATCGTCCCCTATAAAAATGTTACGCGATACCTGTTTTTCACGAAAAAGTGATGGAAAACGTTGAAAGATATTTACAAATACATTGTGCTGCAACGTGTATTTCTTCATCGATCTTTCGGATGAGCGGATTCAAAATTATATCAAAAAATCTTTAGTATCATATTTCCAATAGTTACGATCGATCATCCGTAAATTTGATTTTTTTTTCGTCGCGACTGCACACGACACAAATGCATTTAATCCCGATTATTAGAATTCGACCAGAAACCCATACGTAAATAAAGGCTCCTAAGAAAAAAATTCACCCCCGCCTCGGTGTCAAATTCGATCCAGGAAATCAGGATTTTTCGGCTCACGTGGTTCGAAGATTTTCTTTTTCCTTTCACGCGGGACTTTCGCCAAAAGCAAAAATGGCCAATTGTGTGATATACATATTTTATCGCCGTCGAAGAGTCGTCCACGAATGTAAAATCGGAAGAGGGTAGTAAGGGAGGGTAAAAAAGGTACAAGTGGCAATTGTTAAATCGTGTGTCACAGGGGTTCGACCAAAAGGGATTATCGACACCTCGTATTTTCACTCTCTCGGTCTTTCGGCCTCATTTCTTTCTCATCACCCTGAATAGTAGCAGAGGATTCGAAGGATGTAAAATATATGGTAAAAAAATGCCTATGGCATATGACTGGGACGTTCTTAAAGCATACGTTTGTATATGGGCGAGTTTTCAACCGATATTTTGAGGACACGCACTTGGTGATCGTTTATACAATATACGGGCTATTTGAATCTTCGAGCGGTTCTTAAGGGTGTTTTTCGAATGTATACTTGTTGCACAATGTAATACTATCCCCTACGCTTTGTCGCGAACCCGGGTCCTTCGAATCTCTTTAAATAAACGCGCCAAGAGATTCGTATATACATGGGTGTGTGTTAGTGTGTATCTACGCCATTAAAAGAACTCGTGGTCCATTATTTTTCCATGAACAACCCCTTTATGTTGAGAAAGGACCCAGCCGAGTATACGCTGTCTCGGTGCACGAAGAAAACAAAAAATACAAATCCGTATAGTCCATTCGCCGAATTGCGTAAAACAGCGACTTTTTGTTTCGCACCAAATTCGAAAATCTGCCTAACTTATTTATTCATTTATTTTTTATCGATGTCTTATCGAGTAATTTATTTACATAACACCGGTTAATATTATAAAACATCGTGTGGGCTCGATTTAAATTTAAAAAAAAATGATCGACATTTATTTTCGATCATTAATCATTCATAATCACCATTAACTCGGACCCATGCATGCACACATTCATCGATGCGTCACGTGTTTGTCATAAAATATATCGTGAATTGCCCGACGGTCAGTAAAACTGCACTAAATCACGTTCGACCCGTAGAATTTTTCCATTCTGAAACTGTTACGTACGGCAAATAGCTAGTAGAAAAAAATATATGTACGGGGAAAAATATTTTGGCACGCGCCGACCAGCGAGGAAAAATCCGGCACACTTTGCCGTGGCTTGTTCTCGTTAGCCATCAATTGTTCGGACCTTTTTCCACCTTTCTCTCTCTCCCTCTCTCGCTCTCTCTCTCTCTCTCTCTCTCTTTCTCTCTCTCTCTCGCTCTCTCTCCCTCTCTTTCTCTTGTTGGCTCTTCGTGTCGATGTATATGTATATAGGATCGCGTCAAAATGTCCCTGACCCATCGCTGACCTATGGACCTCGGCCATCGGCGAATTTATAACTCGCAGATGCAAAGGACTCTCGGTCTTACAGTATACATATGCTTGCCGTATATATTTTCTTCGTGCAGCAGCCACGAGATAAATTTCATCGCTGCTTTTGTGAAATACGTTTATAATATGCTTCCACTCGTTTAACGACACGGACGTATACAATCGGTTAATTGTATATTGCGAGGCTGCGACGCTCTCGTCCATTTTGCGGGCGAGATAATGAATAATGGTTTGAAAAATAAAAGAAAAGTCTTATGGTGAAATTGGCGAATGAATAAATTAATCGCTTGTATTTTTTGATTAAAAAACTTTTCTCCAACCTCTAGTTTATAATTGAACAAAAAAAGAACAAAATTATCCAACTTGATCATTAAAATTATAATAATAATTATTAGCTGATATTGATCAGTCGAGATTCGTTCGATATTTTTACCACGATCGTATTGATTTTGTTTGTTAACATAATTTATGTAAAACAGTAATTAACGACAATTTTTTGATATTTCGTCGAAGTATGAAGCGGATTTAGTTACGATCGGCGTTTTGCAGAGTATACAGCGAAAGGTCCTTACCCCCTCCCGCCCCTCGACAATGGGCCTGAAGTGTCTTTAGGGTAACAGTAGCCTCGGCTCGATGGGATCGTTCACAAATGCACAGCGGGAGGCCCCCCGAACTTGCACCCTCTACTCTTTTTTGCTCCCCCTCTTTCTCTCTTGCTCGCTCTCTCTCTCTCTCTCTCGCTCTCTCTCTTGCTCTTTCAGGCTCTCGAGATTCGCTACTCGATACGAGTGTCTATACCCAGCGACGGGAATAATAATGTCCCTCGTGCTCTCGCATCGATATTGGCGTACCGATGCCAATACATATCGTCCGAAGTGGAAATTTAATATGTTTATTGCTGTGAGAATGTGGCTCGAGTTTTTCTTCGATGGTGGGGAAGATTTTTATCGCAATTCGCTTTTCGACTTTTACACAAAGAAACCAATTTTGTGTCATTTTTTAAATATTTTATTTCATTATTACTCTAAATCAATTAAATTCTATAGTTTTTCTTCATTTGAATCTTTCTTTTCTAGTTATTTTGTTAGTTTTGTGTTGGTTAGAAATGCGTTTATTTGTCCAGAAAGTTTGTATTTATTTCTACAATAGTTGGATATTTTGTACCAGCGGATGAGGAATTCATTTCTGAAATAGCGAGAGAATCAATCACCGGCTGTTCGACGGGAATCGAGTTAAACGTGAAATCGGTGGAGAGAAAGGTCGATATATTGAGCGAGGATAACACGAAATTACGGTTTGATTATTTAAATAACTAAAAAAAAACAATTGTTTTTTATTTATTAATTTTTTCTCATCGTTTGTAATGTTTATTATACTATTTTATTCTCGAAATACGCATTCGGGATAAATTCACTTGCAGGAAAGCTCTGATAGATCGTTGCGAAAACATCGTACTTACAATTATGGAGCAATTGAGTTCTGGTCAATTGCCCAGTATTTCCCTCAGAATCGCGGATATTAATACTCTAATGGCGCAATTAGAATCGAGCGATTCTCGTTTGAGTGAAAGCCAAAGTATTTCCGCGAGTATCGAGAGCTTCAACGAGAGTCCTTTCGATAATTCGGAAAGTTCCTTGGGCTATGAGAGTCTCGGATCGGAAAGTGTCGAATCGATCGAAGAAATTCCTGAGCAGAAAACCGCCCGACAAAAGATAAATTTCGATTCGCAACGAAGCCAGGCGAAATTCGCTCTCATTATGACGACACTCGCAAAAGTTCATCTATTGCTTTTGAATCATGCAACGCAAACGCGAAGATCGTTTTTCTACGAGTTGAAAAGCTGCGAGGAAACGTTACAATTGGCAACCAAACAGATACAAATCGATCGGATCGTCAATGATCTTGCGAATTTATTGGAGTGTGATCCCTGGGATACGGGTTTGTATTGTTATTTTATCATCCCGATCGGTTAATTGATTAATTGAAAAATCGACAAATCGATCGATCGCTGATTTATCTAACAATTAATTCTTTTATCTTATAATAGACTCGATGAATAATGGTATTTTTCAGGACTAATCGCTACTTCGAAAGGCTTGGGGTCGGGTGACTTGACTCTGACTCTCGCGAACGGTGAAAAAATTGACTACAGCGCACCTGGTGGGGTCCTGATACCACAAGTATTCTCGCTCGTAACTTCAATAACAACGAAAGCAGAGTTCGTCATCGTCGTGGAAAAAGACTCGGTGTTTCAAAAATTGCTCGCCGAAAATTGTTCCACCTGGTTAAATTGTATTCTAATAACCGGAAAAGGTTATCCGGACGTTGCTACGAGAATGCTCGTCAAGATGCTCGCGGAAAAACTTGAACTTCCGGTTTATATTCTCGTCGATGCCGATCCCTACGGGGTATCAATCATGTTCGTCTACAAGTTAGTTTCAACTTGTTATTCATTTTCAATTTTCTAACATCTTTATTATAAAAAAATTACACATTGTAAATTACAATAAAAATGTAATACATTCTAGTAAGAAAAACAACAATTTTCATCACGAGTAGTAAGTAATATTATTATTTTATTGCTCAGATACGGCTCGATAACGTTATCGCATCAACACGAACATCTCGCTTGTCCCTCGGCACGCTGGCTCGGCCTGCATCCTTCGGAATTCGACCTCCTCAAGATACCGATAATTCCATTGACCGATTTTGATCTCGGGAAGCTCGAAGCCATTCAGTCTCGTCCCTACGTAACCGAAGAGATCTCCAAAGAATTGACAATAATGAGACGAGGTAAGGCCGAAATCGAGGCTATCGAGCGGTCCGGTTGCGATTACACCTCGTCGTATCTCTCGTTAAAGATACGAAACGCCGATTACATTTGATACGCGATGAACCGTTGAATTTAATACTCGCTGTTATGGCGGTTCATCTGTGCGACAAGTCACGAATATTCTCCGACTATTATTAATATCGTAATATTATAAATATATAATTATTGTATATTTAAATATTTTATAGACTATATGTGCTAAACATATTACTAATTCATTGTACTTTTTATTTTTACCCTCTTGTGAAGAAAAGTGAAACGGGAGAAGGGATGAGCGTGGTTCATGCGAATTTATTTTTAAGTTAGGATTTTTGAAAAGCCATTTGAGATGGAAAAATTTCTCAATTATCATTTTAATGTACTTCGGCAGATTACCCGCTCCTCCTTTAAACGGACGAGAGCTTTTGGTTTTACGACAATTTCCGTGCAACGGTCCGCGATTTCTTCCAGCACGACGAGCTCCGGTACCTTTTGGTAAGTACCCAAACATACGATGCTCCTGTCCGACTGTCGTCGCTTCAATTTTGTGGCATCGTTCTCGCCCACGTTAATCGCTGATCGCGCGGCTCTGACACGTTTCGATCTAGTTGCGTAGGGATGCTCGAAAATCCTTAAAAACATTCATTATTCCTTTTATTTGCGTATTTTCCGTCACTCGAGTAACCATCGTTACTTTCTATTACGAGATACAATTCGTAAATCGATCGAAAAGCCGTTTTTAATTATTTTCCAATTAACCTGCGATGATGATTATCTGTCGATCTGTCGATGTCGCTCGTGGACGTTGACCCATTAAATCGGCTTTCACGTCGATTCAAGTCCGACAATTTAGTCAATTTTTGTCTTCTTACCCCGCATCTTCTTTTGCGTTTTCTTCGTTTTAACTTCATGACATTTTTCGTTAGGCTGCGATTGGGAAACAGTGAACAAAAACAGTGAGCGCATCAATTTCAGAGTAGTCGGCCAGAAAGATTTTTAGAATGACTGAAATTCGTCCGTATGAACGCGAACGGCTCGATCTATCGGATTTCGTCGAAGACAGCGAATTATCGACCGTAAATAGCTTACCGGCTCGAAAAAATACCTCACAGCCCTTCGTCCCTCGATTTCGTTCTTCCTTGCAGTCGGTAAAACAGTTTTGCGGATGGAACTAGGCTCGCTGCAATTGTAAGATCAAAAACGAAAAGCCTACTTTGCGAGGCAACTTTGGCGACTCTATTATTATTATTATTATTATTATTATTATTATTATATATTTCCATATCGAGTGTGAAACAAGTTTATTTTCGTATCGAAATCTCAGTATTTATCGTACGATTATTCTTTTCAATATTTAAAAGCACAAGTCGATATCGTTGTCACTATCGATCTCGATATAACGCTAAAACTCTTTGCAAGTAAAACGGGGCGTTGGATGAAAAATGATTAAAAACGTAAACAAAAATTTCAGGTAATATGTAACAGTTTATTGAAAACACTTTGTCCGCCCGATGCCCGGGTCGAGCCTCGCTGATATTAAAAAACGCAGAGTCTTAATAACATGATTATCTCGTGGGTGTTGTTTTTGTTATCGTTTTTTGTTTGTTTCTTTTCATATTCGTCATAAATTTTCTTCCACCCCTGCCCCCTCCCCCCCGTCCTCGTTTTGCATCGAAGATAACTCGGTCTCGTATCGCGGTGCGATCCACGAAATCGTCGGCAACTCAAGTGCACATTCAATTCTAATAAAAACAACGACGCATTTTCCTTATTGTTTATCAGTTTACTATACTTGTTTTGTTTTTCTTTTTTGTCTTTCGTGCTCGCTCTCGCTCTTTATCTCTCTATCTCTCTATCTCTCGCTTTCTCTCTCCCACTCAATCTATCGTTATCGCGTGCTCTCTCTCTCTCTCTCTCTCTCTCTCTCTCTCTCTCTCTCTCTCTCTCTCTCTCTCTCTCCCTCTCTCTCTCTCTCTCTCTCGTCTAAAATTTATCAACATTCCGCGCGACATAAAGCGGAAGACCCCGAACTTACGAATTTAATAATCAATTCTTGGCTAACTATCACGATGGAAAAAAATCTAATTGACTTTGAGTGAAACTCTTGGGGGGATAAAATATATAAATGTATATACATATATCATTATACATAAAATTTATTATACATACATTCTTGTATATAAAATTTTATATATATATATTTATATCTATATATACTCATATATTGTTAACTCACACACGCATATAACACGCGTATAGATCCCAGATTTCTGGTAAAACGTATTTCGTCATCGATACTTCAAAAACGCATCGTCGCTCTTTAAATTCTAATTCTTTTCTTCATTTTTAATTTTTTATTTATTTTTTTTTTCTCTATTAATTTTAACGTCGAGGGTCTTCGTGTGAATCGATATTACTAATAATCGGCAATCTCTCGATCGATTTTCCTGGATCCACCGTTATTATTATTAATACTATTATTATTATTATTATTATTATTATTGTTATTAGTATTTCTTTTCTTTTTTCATTCACATTTCTTGCATCTTTTTAATATTACACTAAACTCTTGGGGTCGAGCGATGCCGCGTGAAAGTCGTGTCGTGTTTTTGCAGACTATCGGCGATAATATGTTACCAAAAGCTATTATCAGATAACCTCAACGCGCTTTTCGTTTCCCAAACAAGAAATTTTTCTCGAGTCGAATCCTTTTTTTTCTCGTTACGCAATTTTCTTTTTTTTCCCCGTTGGCGTTTTGTTCGCGCTACCTATTTACCTCTCTCACCATTTCCCGATCGTTCTATGTACGGTCTCGATCGCCTCTACTCGCACACCTTTCGCCAATTTTTCCATTTGTTTTCCTTCCTTTCGCTAACTATCATTAGTAATTGATTGTGACTTATGCCCCCCCCCCGCCGGCTCCTTCATTCATCATGTATAACTAAATTTCATCGATTAACTCTTAACTACGAACGCTTACAAACTTCGCGTATGTTTTCCGAGCCGACTTGCCAACTGATCATTTCGAGCCTCTGTTTTTTTTTTGTTTTTTCATTTAACATAATTCATGTTTTTTCTCTCTCCCGCTCTCTCGGTTTTCTTTCTTCTACGTATCGCACACGAGGATGGGGTGGTAAAGCTGCCAATGAGCTCGGCACTTTTTTTGTTTTTGTTTTTTTTTGTTTTTTTTTTTTTTCGTAAAGCTATTCCTACCGATCGACGAGAATGGTCAAAGTCTAATTTTCCAATTATATTTTTGAAAAAAGTGATGAAAAAACATTGCAATTACCACGAATTATTTTCTTGCTTAATCGTAGCATTTTGATAAGGATTTTTCGCGCTCGATAGTATTGCATGTTGAAATAAAGGCAACAATCATAATCGTCGGTCATTATATCCAAAATAACATTTGCTAATTACGGCAGTAAATGGAATAACAGATTTTTATCAATTTTCTTTTCTCTTTTTATCCGCCGTTAATCGATGAGTTGAACACCGTAGGCTAACGCACCCTCTGGCGAAATAGCACCTTCCTACATTGTTTTATCGTTTTCATTCGTCTCTTCGACTATACTTAAGTCTATTAATATTATTATATTCTTAACGATTTTTCCAGATCGTGCGATTCACAGCGATGTATGTATGGTTTTGCGTGTGTGCCAGTACGTACGCGTGTAGGTGTGTCTGTGTGTCTCTGGGCGTATTCTCGTGTGCGTGCACAGTTGCGAATCGTTAATTAAGTACCGTTCGAGGCCATCGTTTTGTTTTTCGATCGTCGTATCAACTTTCGTGTTTTTTTTTTCAAAATTTTCAATCGATCGTCGAATTACGATGGATCTTGAAAGAAAAAAGTAATTAAAAATTTTCGTGCATCGTATATCTATGCTTTTATTCGGTGTTTAATCGATTTACGTTCAAGTCACGTGGCATTTCCGATATACCACTTTGACTTTTCCCCTCCCTTCTACCTCCCCACCCTCGTCACTTCACGTCATTAATTATTTATTGTTTGATTAGTTGCACTAGCCTTGATTGTCGGCATTAATAAGGGGTGCTGGCTGCAGGCAGCTTAGCGGCACGCTCCTTTTAAATGTTTTTTTTCTTTCTTTCTTATTTTTTCTTTTTATCCCTCTACGACTGCATCATCCATCCATCGTTATGCTTCGTTTACTCCCCTCCCCCTCTCTCCATCACTCGCTCTCTCTCTCTCTCTCTCTCTCTCTCTCTCTCTCTCTCTCTCTCTCTCTCTCTCTCTCTCTCGCTCTCTCTCTCTCTCTCTCTCTCTCTCTCTCTCTCTCTCTCTCTCTCTCTCTCTCTCTCTCTCTCTCTCTCTCTCTCTCTCTCTCTCTCTCTCATTATTTCTCTTATATTACCCGCTCGACTCGATTGAAGCGCGCTCATCACGTGACCACGTTTGCGACGGAATTCTGTTTCTT
Source organism: Netelia virgata (assembly GCA_951802705.1). Taxonomy (NCBI): domain Eukaryota; kingdom Metazoa; phylum Arthropoda; class Insecta; order Hymenoptera; family Ichneumonidae; genus Netelia; species Netelia virgata. The sequence goes on from OX637865.1 coordinate 22,225,815, forward strand.
TTTTTCAGGTCTTTCGCTTCGACGATCCTTCGAAGCTTTAATATAATTACCATTATTAATTTAATATTATTGATTTATTTAAATTATTAATTTTATTTGTATGTTTTTTGTTGTTTAATATTTCATTTTATCGAAGTATATTTATACGAAACTGTCGCAAGCGTGGTCAGTGCTGAGCTTCGATAAAGTTTATTATAATTAACTAGTAATGTATATACGACGTTCGAGATCCTGTGGATCGAATTTATATCCAATAATAATATCAATAATAATGATAATGATAATAATGATAATGATAATAATAATAATAATAATAATAATAATAATAATAATAATATCAATAACATAATATTAATATGTACAAACGTTCGAGGTTGGAAGTTGGGACAACTCTCTATTATATAGGCGGTAACAATTACGTATAGTATACATGATACAACTAGACGTCGGCAAGCTGTACAACAAGTAGATAAGTCTGTTTTATTTTCTTTCATTATTAGTATTATTTTTTGCTTCAATGTGATTCGCACCTGATAAACGCCTGCGAAAAAACGGCACTCGATTTTTCTTCGTGTCTCGGTAATTACGATTCGCTTGCCCGCTAAAATGTGACGTTTCCTCGCAATTTATCGATATGGATCGGTAAGTGTATCGGGGTTGATTTTTTCCGTTTGTTTTTCATTTCGTTTCTTTGTTTTTCCACAGGCTGATACGGACGTCTCGAGAGCGCAAAGAAAAATCTTCTTATTTATTTCATTTTATTCATCTGTGCGATTATTCAGCGTAAACGCAGCCAAAAAGACACAGGAATGATATAATAATAAGATTTGGAGCAACGCGTCAGGCAGATATACAACGCTATAACGATATTGCTCGTGACGAACGAGTGATGAATTTTATTTTTCGCCCCACTATCGAGGTTCGGGCGCAATGCAACGAGTGATACTCATTTTCAAAACAAAATAACAGTAATAATAATAATAACAATAATAATAATAATTGATACTAGATAACATTAAGGAAATGATCGATTTATCGTCGAACAAATCCGATCAACATTTTTGAGATATTGAATAATCATTCTACTAATCTTTCAAACTTTCGATTCTTTTTTCTTACTTAGAAATCGTATTTATTCTCTCGAATATTATAATATGATTAAATTTTTACATTTTTCGTTATCGATCATTTAACTCGACCGTAACACGTTTTTCTCATTCATGATTTTTTTCTCGTTTCATTACGCTGCAACCCTCGATATCGAGTGATTTACTTCTTATCGTGTGTTACGTGACTGTATTATTGTTATTATTCTTATTATTATTTTTGTTATTATATTATTAAACTCCATCACCGATTTATCGAATATTTGTATCAACGGGTTATGCTAAAGATCGCTTGCATATGGGATAATTCTTCATTCGTTCAATATCTCTCGTAACGTACTCGCATCTCACACGCTCTCGCATATCTCGATTGATCGCGACTGGAATCACTCTTGTACAGGGTAAAAGGGGCTTAATGAGCTCGGTTTTTTTTTGTTTTTTTTTTTTTTCAAAAATCGTTCCTCTCGTTTGGTTTTTCGACGCTGGTGGTAAGTCAATTTTCCGTTGGTGTATTACTCGTGTTTTTAATTAATTAATTAATTTTTATTATGTCTGTACGCACGCGCGCGTGTGTGTGAGAGTGTATATTTTTGTGTACGTGTGTGTATAGATTACCAAAAAACAAGGACGCTATCAGAAGCATGTCGTGAATAGACGGGTTATCGATAACGAGGGAGAAATCGTATCGAGGCACTAGGAGGCGTCCAGAGTGAGGCACTCGGCGAGGAAGTCCTCCATGGAACGATAAGCGTGCTCGATCACTCCCGCCAAGGCGTGATCTTCATCCGCGTAGCTCTGAAACAATGAACAAAAATTACATACATTAATCTTTCGAGGACCGGTTTGCTCGATATATCGAGCATACATGGGATATTACATATTTGAGGTTTTCTTTAGATAATATTATGCGCTAAGTGAAAAACAAATATTGTGGAAATTTCTAGAAGTTTACTTGACCTTGAAAAGTGCTATTTCAAGACTCAATTTTTTGTTTTGCTTCTTCGGCCTGAAAATAGGTATACCTATGTATTTAGATGCATTGAGCTCGAAAGAAATAGTATTTTGTATCGCAAAACTCATCTTGAAGGTGAATCTAAGGTTTAAAATAAGGTTTAAAATACTATCAGCAACAAAAAAAGGTCAAGGATGCTTCCAGGACTTTTTTTTACTATTTTTTTCGTATTCAGCGTATGAAATTACGTAGAAAAACACCCTCAAAAGTCGTTGGACGAAATTTTGAACATAGGCCTTTACGTTCCAGACGGATCTGGTCGAAATATCGACCACTAGTTTGGTCTGGCACTCCACGTGAAAAATTCATTGATATTATGCACAAATGTCGTGTAAAATAAAAGGTCGATTGCGACGTAAGAATCCCCGGCCTTAAAATCTTAATAACGATTCCAATATTTCGAACAGATTTTCATCCTGAAATAGAAGCGTAGATCAATTTCGAAACGTTCAATTATTCCTCGTCCGATTAAAATCGACGTTTGGATTTTTAATTAAATTTGAGGATAATTATTTTTTAATGTATAGGTAATGTAATGCACTCACCTGATACCTAAAGATAACTCCCGCTTCGGACAGAGCCTTCGCCAAGGCAATGCCGTGCGTGTAAGGCGCTGTGAGGTCGGCTAGACCGTGTAGAAGGTAGAGACTGTGACTCGGCACTAATCTAGCACGTTGAGTCAAATCAGCCTCGACGTAACCCTTGTAGTTTTCCGCTGGTGCACCCAGAACTCGTTCCGTAAAGGCCGAATCTGATAATCAATCAAATTAACAAATTTTCAATAAATAATTTACGTTCTATACCGAGGAAAAAGTTGTTGAAACTGCGATGGAGTTCACTATAAAGCGAGCGTATGAAATTTTTTTTCTATCAACGTTTATTTATTTAAAGCTCTAGTAGATTCGTTGGTTTTCAAGTGCGTGCGATACATCGACGTACATTTGTGAGTGGAATCCAAAAATTGTATGCAAATTGTAAAACACATCGCCATTTCTGGCGAGAGTGAGATTTTTCGCGTTACGAAAAATCTCACTCGAAGTGATCCGAGATAGTTATGTCCAGAGTTGAAGGATTAAGAGAAAAATATGCTTACTGTAATACAACCAGTCGGCGATCGGATTAACCGCGACTCCGCACTTGAATACGTTTTGCTGACTACCGAGGACCATGGCGGTTACGTAACCACCGTATCCCCAACCCCAAACGCCGACCCTCGACTCGTCGAGATACTTAAGTTTATCGAGAAGATGACGAAGTACGGTCAATTGATCTTGCACCTCGACACCCCCGATTCTACGAAACAGTGCGCGTTTTCCCTGTCCACGTGCACCCCGTACGTCGAGCCTTACGTACACGACGTCGTTATGACTCGACATATAAGTGCCCCAATCGATCCGAAATTTATCGGTTACGGCCTCGCTGCCGGGGCGACCGTTTACCTCGACGAGAACCGGAAACGCGGCATCCCGAAGCTCTTCGCGCCAGGATGGCGGTAACAATAGTTGTACCTGAGCTCTCCAGCCCTGTGGAAGAGGTACCTGACAACGATAATAAAAAGAAAACGATTTACAAAATTTCTGTCATCTCAAATTGAAAGATATTCAAGCTAATTTTGTGTGTGTGTGTTTATGGAGCATTCCGGGTAACCCCGAACAGGGTCTAAATTTCGTCAGATTAAAATAAATTACGTCGTCACAAAAACATAGATTTTTATGGGTTCGAAGAATTAGGTAGTACATCGTATAGGGTCAGTGGGGTCGATCCTGATTGTATTATCCTGGAATGCCCCATATATATGTATATCTATCAATAGAATACTTTCCCGCAGTACGTTATCTTTTAAAATTAGCGCCGTCGTTCTACTTAGAAATAATACGTCGTTTTGTGACGAATATTTTGTATCGTGCATTCTAAAAAGTCTCTATTGTATTTTGTTTGTTTCGAATGTTACTTACCTCGAAGCTTTGTCTCGTAGGCAAAGCCAGTTTGTTCAATCTGTCAGCCCGCTGTATCCTCGTGTCGTAAAGTACTCGTACCATTTTATGATTCGACATCGAATGTACGCCAGCCAATGGAAGACCAGGACCCTCGCAATGAAGTACGTAGTATCCTTGATTGTTCGTGTAATTGCTCGGTGGACTGACCGATGCACCGAAATGCGTGCAATTTGTGTAGTAAAATCTACTGCTCCATAATACGTCTCCAAGATCGCACGTGACGCACAGTGGCTCCAAGCGGCGGGGATCATCGGCGGCTGGATCTCGAACGACGTACAGGTGCCTCTGACCCGGTCTTCGTTCTCTCGTACCGAGATAGTAAACGAGATGAGCTTTCGTGTCCCAGGCGAGAATCTCGCTCACCTGAACGGACGTGAAATTATTATTACATTTTCAATCGTCACAAATTTCTTGCGGCCAGCCATTTTTGTTTTTTATCAATTTCAAATAATTATCCGGTCATTTATTAAATTTGTTTGTAATATGGAACGAAAGTGTTGAATTTCTGGCTCAATGAATGATTAACGATATTAATTATTAAGTATAAGTTTTTTTTTAAATTTATATGCATGATACGTGAACTCGCGATACATCGTACGATGGTGGAAATAATAATTAACCATAATAATCGACGAAACAATACAGATTTATTTGTTTTTCTCAATAATTTGAAAAAATCGTATCGCGTATAGACCGTGATACATACATGTACATGTATGGTATACGATACTTGCCTCATATCGACCATGCGACAAGACAGCTATTCTCTGCTGCGTTAACGTTACGTGCTTGATGTGAGTGAAATGTTCCTGACCACCCTCCTGTACGGCGGCAAGTAGGAGAAAGCTGTCACCATCCGGTGCGAAAACCGGATGTGGTTGAGCGTCCAACCACTGGCCCTCAGGAGCTCTCTCCGAGTGGGTCTCCTCGCATTGCCATGTAGGCGCGTAACAGGCTGACACGACCGAGACATTTTGTGTTCTCGTCATCCAGACGACGGTTATCTGAGCCGAATCCTCGCCGACCCAGCCAGCGGATATCAAGTAGAATTCCCTGGAAAGAAGAAGGAACGATCGAATAAACATGGAAGGACTTACACCCCTGAAAACGATCACGCGATTTACCCATTTGATCGAATTCATTTTGATTGGAATCTCATCGATACCTACCTATCTCCATATTTACGTTTTATTATTGCAATTGAGATGTTTTTAACGCAACGACGATAGTTAATTCCAGGGCTTATCCTTTTATTTGCACAGATCGTAAAATATGGTTCGATATTTAAAAATCTCGTTGGAATTATACTCACTGGCCATCGAAAATAGGGGGTGGTTTCAGTCGGATTCTGGAAAATGTGGAATTGGTCATCGAGCCGTTGGCCGATTTGGGGGTTTCGTCCCTTCTGAAATCCAACAGCCAAACATCAACTTCCGGATTCGGTGATCCGGGTGTTGGATATCTGATAGATCTCGATGGTGGAAACGAGCCACGTCTCGTCGTACCCATCGGACTCGAGCCAGCACCATCTTGACCCATGAAAGTGCCGAACCACGGAAATTCGAGTACCGTCACTTTCGAGTCGTTGAAAGTCGCGTAAAGAAGCTTCGAGCCGTCCGAACTTGGCCAAATTGCCTCGGGCCTTGGCAAAACTTCCTCCTGGTACAGCCAGTCCGGTATACCGTTGTAAATAACACCAGGTATACCCGTGTTCGTCAATCTTATGTCCTCCGACGTTGTTGGTCCTGATCTCATGTAAATATCGTTTTCCGATATTATTAGCAGGGCCGACGTGTTTCCCAACCACGCGGCGTACTGTAGACGTGTCTGCTGGACTCTCGGCGATGCGTGAAGCCGAAGTGGCGTGTGATGACTTTGTCGAAAAAAAACAGGTCGAATAAAGTTGAAAATTATTGAACGACATATTCATTTATCGTATTGGAATTTTAGACATTTGTTTAGTTTGATAATACGATTAGTAGATCTAAAGCTAGAAAGCCGTCAACGATCTTTGTTTACTCACTCGTTGGCAACGTCATAGACCGTGTAGAGTGCAGTGAAAGTGTGCCGAAATACCTGAAACACAATTTCATTGGTACCGTAATCGAGCGTACATCTACTTTACGAGTCTAATACCTACAGTAAAAGAAACTGGCTAACTATAATAACATTGAGAACCTGTAGGCGCTTAACGATATACAGGGTGGCCCATTTCAATTTATCGTTGGAAATAAGTCGAGAAAATAAAGGCGTACGAAGAAAAATTGGGCATTCGACTTGACTAATGTTGATGCAGGCAGTAGGTTTTCCATGACAAATTTTGAGTATGACACTGTCGCGTGTCACCTTCGAAATCGTGAAACTTTCATGAGAAACTATTTTTCCTACATTCTTATTTTCTCGGCTTATTTCCATCGATAAATTAAAATGGGACACCCTGTATATATGTATGTATTATATTTTCATATCGCTATAGCTACGGTCGTAACGAGTGTAATTAAATAAAAATCAACGATCTCAGGAGCTAGACCAATAACTAATCTCTCAATTCTAATTTCTTTCTAGCACCCACTTTAACATTTTTTTAAAACTTTTATAGCCGAATTTGCACTAGATCTTTTTTGAAAAACCTTCTCTGACGCTCGACAAAATCTTGAAAAATTCAGCACCGTTAACTAATTAACGTTGTTACACCGTCTAAAAGATTTTATGAAACGTGCAGGATTTTTATTTCTCTCGCTATGAAATAGTCGACTTTTGCATAATGAATATTTTCTCCCTAGACCTGCGACCTTTCGCGGGTCTAGGGTAACCTCGCTCGCTCATTCATTTACACGATAAGGACGCGCGGTGTAAACGTGAATAAATTCGAATAACTAAATAATGGTATGCACGATACGCCCACCTCGATGTAATTGTAGCTTTAATACTGAAAATTCAAGACGATTATTACATCTCGGTACTCGAGAAAATGAGACCGTCCTTCTATGCGACTCTATATATATGTACGATATAACAAGTTTAACGGCCCACGGTGGGCAATTAGCTGGAAAATTATGCTAGTTTTGGATGCTCTAGAGGAGAAAGTAACTCGTAGAAAAAAAGGGAGCGAGAAAGAGAGAGGCAAGAATAAGAAACGAAAAGTTGTCGTGCTCGAGGCTAAGAGGTGCCCGGGCTCTGGCAATTTTCTTTTCCGTCGTAAGAAACGAGAGAATGTTGAGGATGAAGAAATAAGGCGAAAGAGGTAGGCGTTCTAGAAGCACACCAACCTCTTCATCTTATTTCGCTTCTTGGCCGACTCGGCCTCTTTCTGTCCCACTCGCTCTTCACGTTTTTTCACGTTTCAACGAAGAAAATTTAAATCATGCAGCGTAGCCTTAAACGACTTTAAAGTGCGCTTGATCACATCGTTATACATACTGGTGACGTTTATCCGGGGTTGGGAGACGTATATATGTACGTAAAATATATAGGTGTGGTGTAGCTTGCGCCTTTGCAACTCGAAAACGAGGGCGAAAAACCTTCGCTGGTTCAGCAAGGTAGGATGAAGAGAAAAACGCGACAAGGCTAAAATAAAGCAAAGTAAAATAATGGCGAAAACTCCGACGACGCCCGGTGAATCTCGAATACGCGAAATATATGCAAACTAGTCGTAACAGTAGGTCCCGGGATTGGGGAAACGAAAAAAAAGCCGCGTTGAATTAGTTCTAGGTCATTTCTCGCGACGAAACTTGCTCAAAAAAATTCTCTCGACGCGTCGAAAATAACTTTCTTTTTTCTTTTATAAAAGCAGCAGTTTTTTGTACTCTTTTGAGGGAAAAATAGTTTGGAAGATGGTGTCTTTTTTAAATTGATTTATATTTAAATAACTGAAACATAAACCAACCGAGCAATATCTTCGAAGCATCCTTGAGGATTGAGATTGGAAATATTTTAAAATATGCCATATTTTCAATGATTTTTTTCTCGTTCAATATAAAAAATATTGTGTATCCAAAAGTACTTGAATAAACATAGTTACAAAAAACAAACATTTTTTTTACACATGCTGTAAAATAAATTATAACATAAAAACGGCGTTGCAACGCAGGCCGGGTACCGTTAGTGTATATATATATATATATATATATATATATATAGACAGAGAGAGAGAGAGGGAGCTAGATGCAATTCCTGAATGAATCGAAACAGTCTGATGATGTTTGTTGTCAGACCGGGCCGTTGACGTCACGAACGGCCGGGTATACGTAGCTCGTGCTCACCCCAGCCCCTATTCCTCGACGACAACAACCCCCGTAACGGATACCAGGCACACGGTCAATCGCTTGTAGAGCCCATTCACGCCAGTAGGTCGCGCAACTCGCGCATTGTCGCACGATATCGGGTTTGCATTCCACGTGAATACTCCACACGTCTCACTGACATCAACGAGGAATTTATTCAAATAACCAAACAAGAAATTTTTTTCGAAATGTTAATAAAAAAACAAAAGATCTCAGTTCTCCATACAACACTTTTTTTTAAATTAATGAAGCAAATGTCATTTGAATTTTTCATTTATTTCACGGAAAGATAATTCTTAATCAATGAAACAAGATTATGAAAATGTTATCGCGCGGTTTTTTTAATTAAACGTAATCACAATTTATTTCATGCGGAAAGTAAATTAAGAACGGTATAAAATTGAAATTAACGATAGCCAATTAACGTCGTCCACGGTAGGTGGAAATTTCCGACTCAAAATTTATATATCGCGCCATTGTCTCCCAGGAGAATCAAGAGAGAGAATGAGAAGCAGATTTTTATTCTCGCGCGCTGCGAGGATTAAGAAACGCGAAACAGTGGGTTCTATTATGGGACGGGAGAAGAGCAGGGGTGGGAGGGGGGATGAAGAATGTCCGAGCAGGGAAACCGTATGGTCCAGCACGCAATCCGGCCTTCCTTTGCTAATATATATACAGCTATACAGAGGGGCAGAAACCCCCAAGTACATTTCACCTAGTAGAGCATAATTAAATCAGCTCGAAGCGACCATTGAGTTGGTGCTTGAAAGAACAAACTTTCTTTTTTCTTTTTCCTCAAATTTCCTATTCCTATTTTCTTATGAGGCTGAAGCCGATGATCTTTCAAAGGGCATTTCAGCAGCGCATATTGGCTCCAAAAATGGTTAGATTTGAAACAAAAAAACGCATAACTCCGTATTCGCTATAATGAAATTCTATCGAGGTATTTTTTTTCGGTGTCCATGGCCAATTTTGAATTAACATCGCATATATACCAGACAAATTGTCGAAAAGAAAAAAAATACAGAAAATTCGGGCTTAAAACCAATTATACGTGGTATTTTGTTTTTCTCGCACCGTTCAATGAATAGATGGAAACGAATGAATAAACCTTTAGCATACAATAACTTTGAGATGGAATGTCGCAGATAAAAAAATCAAAACTGTATGGATTGGTGTTAAAATTGTCTCGATGGGGTATTTTTTTCATCGTGAAATCATTTTTTTAACATTTAAAAAACTCATTATCAAAAAATTTAAAAAAAAGTGTTTAACATAGCATATCTCAAGAAGGAAATATCGCAGGCGAAAATTTTCAAAACATTATCAAATTATTTTTTCTTTATTATGAAAGTTAATTTTTTATATTTTGAGGATATATCTTGGATTTGCTTGTTGACAAAACTTCAAAAAACATTGGGGGTCGGAGTCGTTCAAGGTCATTCAAGATCAGTATCGATGACAATCGAATCTGTACCAAAAATATTTTCAAATTTACATTTTACTTTAATTTCTACTTCATTAGATCAGTGTAGGTACCGTTTACTTGTCCCTGTTGATTGTACACAGACACTCGTATTCTCCTTCTATGAGCTAAAGTATGTTTACGGGCATTATTATCGAAGTGATAAACTTAGTAGGCGCTTGACGAGAGAGATTTTCATCAGTTCGACCCGAGCATACGAAACGATCGGGGATTTTCTGTACCCGATTATTTGGCTATTCAACGCATGAATGAAAACCCCTAACACATTTAACTATCGAATCTTGTGAAAATTCTTAAAAATGGGCAAAAAAGTAAATTTAATGACACAAAAGCAGTGAAAGCCATAATAAATTGTGCAAACAAAATTATTGAATTTAAAAATGGACCAACTACTCGAGACATATTTTTTAAAATCTCAATTTTTCTCAACGGGATATTTTACGGGGCGAAAAAATTATATCATTGAGAAAATGTCAAGTTGCAACTATAAGTTGTGAAATTTTTCACCTGTGATACATCATCCCTCAGATATGCAGAATCAAACATGTAAATTTGTCGATTTTTGGAACATATATAATCAAAATGTAAACAATGAACGTTTATAATAAAGACAAAAATATATATCCCGTTGAGAAAAGTTGAAATCGAAACCATTTGTTTTGAAATTTTTCGCCTGCAATATTTCCCTCTTGAGATATGCTATGTTAAAGACTTTTAAAAACAAAATTGTAGTATGAATTTTTTAAATGTTAAAAAAATGATTTCATTATGAAAACAAAAAAAAATACCTCATTGAGACAATTTTAACACCAATCCATACAATTTTGATTTTTTTGTCTGCGACATTCCATCTCAAAGTTATCTTACGCTAAAGGTTTATTCATTCATTTCCATCTATTCATTTAACGGTGCGAGAAAAAAAATACCCCGAATGATTGGTTTTAAGCCCGAAATTTCTGTATTTTTTGTTTTTGTTTTCGATAATTTTTCTGGTATATATGCGATGTTAATCTTATTTTAATAACAAAAATTTCATAAAAATCCTCTGTAAATTCCAAATTTACCATGGACAACGAAAACAAAAATACCCCGATAGAATTTCTTTATAGCGAATACGGAGCTATGCGTTTTTTCAAATCCAACCATGTTTGGAGCCAATATGCGCCGCTGAAATGTCATTTGAAAGATCATCGGCTAACTTCAGCCTCATATTTCCTTTTCCCTTTTCCGAACCTATATGTATTCAAGGTTTCATTTAACTTCTTAAATTACATGTACATTTTTGCCATATAATATTTTTTGGTACACTCTTTTTGTTTTTAGTATTAATGTTGTTTTCAACTTTCAATATTTCCCATTATCCATGCTTACCGGCTTGACATCGTGCTTGAATAGTACGTAGTGCAAATCAGTACTGCACTGGTACCCCTGAACGTTCAGTTGTCTCTGAAATCACAAAAAAATGTAATTTGGACATTGATCATTATTGATAAGTTGTATAATATTTGTTGTTCTGTCGATACTCTCGAGCTGCATACGGGACATTCCACGCCAAATCGGGCGCCATTTAGCTTTCGCATCAGCGATTTTTTTGGAAATTTTTGATGTTCTAGTATTGGTTGAAAGAGGCCTCCGTGATTTTTTTCAATTTTTTTTCTCGAACCGTTTTCAAGATATCGATTTTTGAAAAATTACGTTACTTTTTTTTTAAAGTCCATAACTTTGCGAAAAATGGGCCAAATGGGATGTTTTTTTTTTAAATTTTTCTTTTTAAACTCACTATTGATCAAAACTATCGAAACTAAAATTCAAACCGTATGTCTATAAGATTGTCAAGTTTTAAATATAAATTGTTAATGTACAAAAAAACACGTACCCATGGATTTTCTTAGAAATTTGTTTGTAAAAAACTGTCATTTTTTCCACAATTTTTAAGCCTAGGTTGATAATGTGATAAATGTGGAATAAATAACAGTTTTTTATAAACAATTTCAAGAAAATCAATCAGTACGTGTTTTTTTTAAATCAACAATTTATATTTAAAACTCGAAAATGTTATAAAAATAAGGTTTGAAATTTTGTTTCGATATTTTTTGATTAAAAGTGCGTTTAGAAGGAGAAGTTTAAAAAAACGTCCCATTGGGGCCATTTTTCGCAAAGTTATGGACGTTTAAAAAAAAGTAACGTAATTTTTGAAAAATCGATATCTTAAAAGCGGTTCGAGAACAAAAGTTGAAAAAAATTACGGAATCCTCTTTCAACCAATACTCGAACATAAAAAATTTCCAAAAAACATCGGAGATGCAAAAGCTAAATGGCGTCCGATTTGACGTGGAATGCCCCATATATATTTTATGTAGAGCATATGTCTTTGGACGATATCTGACTCGTGCCAACAGAATTTGTCCAGTCGATCGATGCACTCTCCGAATCCGCGGTATACACGTTCGTTCTTGCATCTACGTTTCCTGCCCTACGAGGCGAAAGAAGGGAAAGGGCATTGGAACGTATAGAATTGAGGGACCGACCGAAATTCACAAAAGTTTACCGAGTCTGTAGGTATAATGTACATATATATCTATCTATAAGAATCTATGAAAGCAGGAAACGAGGATTTGGAAGTCGTCCACCAAATAGACGATTCGTCGAACTCATCCCCTTAGCTCGGCATCCCCTTCTACCACGGTATATCACGTTTCTCGTAGCAATTCCAACCTTTTCGACCGCTTAAATATTGACGCGGAGAATCGTACAAACATAATTAAACCCTCGAATCTCCCTAAATTGACTCTCTACTTTTCAAAATTTGAAAATTCCTCGTGAAAATGCCAATGAAAAAAAGTGCAATTTAATGATTTTTTCGTTTTGAAAACAAAATAAAACGGCGATATTTCATCGTATTTCTGGGACGTTCTACTCCTCGAATTTATGAGAAAATATAAAATTTCGATAAATTGTTCGAAAACGAAACAATGGAGATGAAAACATCCAAATAATAATTGCTCGGTATTTTCGGAGCAAGTGTGCAACGGTATTTACTTTTAATCAGACCTGCAAAATTTCGGAACGTCGATTAAGCAAATGCGCGTCAGGTCTGTTAATTTCAGAGGTCATGAAGCCCATCTCGCAATTTTACATGCAAGTACGTAATGGTTTGGCCGGAAATGCATCTGGCGCATGTCATTTTGGTCCCTGTGGCGATGTGACGAGGACTCACCGCAGAGAGGCCCGCTATGCAGTTTCCATCTCCCACCGTACCGCGACCCGTAATGACTCGTTCGCGGTCTCGTTCCTGGCGACGCACAGTTTGCGATATATTATATCTCTCTATACAGTCTTGGTCAACAGGTGTGAAATTGTCTTTAATTTTCGTATTCCCCCCTACCGTTACTCACGATTTAATCACCAATGCCTAGTTACGTACCGTACGATTTTATCCCCAACGATATAAAATACATTTTCGCATTATTGCTAATTTTGTATTCGCATTTTTAGTTTTTAGAAAGGAAAATAATACAAAACTTTGGCGACGCCTTTATTTAGTTTTACGAATTTCTGAAATTTCATGGCAAAATTTCAAACTTTTCAAAGGTAACGCCACGTACGGTACACCTAATGGATTTCGTGGTAAAATCGATGTAAAGAGAAATAAGAATAGAGGGTTGGAGAAACACGGAGTGCGCTCCAACGTATCAGTTGGGTCACACGAAGGAACGAAACTGCAGAAGCTGGCAACAATGCTTCAAACACAAAGACAGTTTAGGACTCTGGACGAAACGAAGGACCAATCAATTATCGAGGTTACGCCGTTTCACGGGTCACGCATACACATAGACACGAACGAGGCACACACGAAAGTTACTTGCACGCGATTCAATCCGCTGGCTTTGTCGCATGAGGTACTCGAGGTATTAGTCTACTCTATCTTTGTGTCGACGCAGAAAGACACATCCCGATTCTCGCTATACACTCGAAATACAGTAATTGTTTCCGGAATTAATTGATTTTCAGTTCAGTCGACATAGTGCTAGGCATATACATATATACCTGTGTGTTTATGGATAGGTATATTGGTGCGTAGGTTGAATCTTGCCTTTCATACCCATAATAAAGCACAATTTGTAATTGTGATCTCGACGACAAAGCAACATTACATCATAGGACGTTAAATAATAATGACGATAATGTTGAAATTCGATTGAATGTTCGTTCGATAAAATTAATTAATTATAATCCCTTTTAATACCACTAATTAGAATGAATTATATTTTAATTGAATTAAAAATTATATATATTTGTGCGTGAATAGAGGCTACAAACTGTATTTTTACTTTAATAATAAGAAAAAATGACTTTTGTACGATTCAAATGGAAATGAGAATTTCAATTACTTAATATTTTCGACGTAGAGGCAATGAGCAGGGGGTACTTACGAGTGTATGATTGGAGACTAGAAGGGACACCGAGTTGTTTGATGTATCGAGCAGGGCCAGAGAACCGTCGTCGGCCTGATAGACGAATTTGTCGTGCGATATCCAGGCTGGTGGTAAACGATGGGGCGAAAGTTCACCGCTAAGGCACTCGTCCAAAGTTAGACGGGTGCCGCTCCAGTAAAGAAGTTCGTCGACGTACCTATTTGATTATTGCAATAATAGTCGCACATCTCTATAAGATCAATAATAATAATATATTAAATTTTTTGCTAAATTTAAATTGCAACACGTAGGTACTTTTGTACATTGAACACATACATTTTGTCGGAAGCCGAAATTAATGAGACCATAATTTAAAAAATCCGAGAGAATAATGGTCCGTGGAAAAAAAAGATATCTCACCCTAGAAGATAAATGGCGGTGACAATGCCAGCGATAACGAGACCGATGACCAGCAACGAAAATATGATACTTCTCCAGTTGTGACCACCCTCTCCGTACGTCAAGTCCTGAAAAAAGAATAACCACTTTCCGATAAAATTTTATCGATAAAACGTATTTTCTCTACCGATATAAATCTAAACATTCAATTAATATCGACATCCTTAGAGTCGAAAACTTTCACATCTTCCCAATATTATTGTACTTTTTTCATCGGGCTTTATGGAGTCGAAAGGACCACCCAAGTCTTATTCTATTCTGTAACAAACCGAATTATGTTTACTCTCTACGTTTTTATAAAAAAAAAAGCTATTTTTGAACAAATCTTGAAATGACACTTTTTTTAAAATTGGTCGAAATGCCCCATGGTCTCCTATTTTATAATCGTTAATGCATGGAGGAGACCAATAACGATTAATTATCCATCGAAAACAATTTCTCTTTTTCATTCGTACTCCACAGAAAAATAACCCGAATACTCGCTCAAGCGATAATAATATCTTCATTCGCTATCCCAGATCTATCTTACTCCTTAATTTATTAACGTCGACGAACGAGACGCGATCACCCAGATTAATCGCAAATGTGTACACATATTTTATTTAAACCGTGCTATATTTAAGCTCGTGGGAATTTCGATACATTTTCCATTGTTATCTTTAATGAAAGAGATTGGACAGGGTTTATCAGCGAAGCAATTTCATCCACGTACGCGATGGCGCTTTAGATTCCAATATTCGTCAATGGTACGTATACAACGGTCGATCGACTGCAACAAAACCAGCCGATAGAACGATTCATGACAATATGACACTTGCCACGTAAAGCAATTTAGTGCAAATCAAACTGCACGCAAACGAATTGAGCATATCGCTCACATTTGTACTATATATATTGTTTTGCAATTCCGGCTCATCTTCCCGTTCTCATACCCGGGCACGCGCGCGCGCGCACACACACACACACACCACACATGAATGTATGCACATAAATGCGTTTCTCGTTCGAACCAACGAATTCAGATCGATCAATTACCATAAATAAAGCGATACAAATCCACTTATTCAGTCGATGCGCATTACCCTATCCTCATGTACACACATTAATACATGTATAACCGTACACATTGTTATTTAATGTCATATACGTATAGATATTAATAGGCGAGATTAATTAACAATATGTACAGTTATACGTACATTCATTATTATTATTATTATTATTATTATTATATATACCACATTTTTTACGAAAATGCATTAGCGGTATAATGAAACGGGCAAACACATTAGACAGATTTTCTCTGCGTATCGTTCCGGTCGCTTTCTCAATTAATTCCTGTGCAAAACGAACCGATAAATGATTCTGTCATTCGAGTCACAAGGAATAATCGTCCTTATTATCAGTAGGTACAGCGGGGTTTGTTTAATTAACAATTAGATCGTAATTAAAGCTTTGGGGCACTGGTCAAGTTTTATTCGTCTACGAACAATCGGGATTGGAGCGTAATTACCAGAACGGCCTCAACGTCACGGGCCTTCCCCTTTTTCTATCAATCTCTACCCCTGAGTTAACCCCGTAGGTACATTGTTTTCATATAATCCGCGAGAGTAAACGCGAACGTGTGGTTGTGTAATTCTGTCGGGCTGTGTCAGCCGTTATAACGCTATGGAAAGTGGGAATGAGTGCGATATTGCGCAGTATGTGCGTGGTTCTCCCACGAGGGCGCGTGTTCTGCCATCGGAAATGGCGGCGTTGACGTACGCACGCGCGTTCGCCGTATCACGCCAAAGTACCCCACATCCTGCAAATGATGTCTCCGGCCACGGTTTCAATATTTCAACGCGGATTTAAACAAATCCGCGTTTGTTTTCAACCATCAACCCTTTGCAATCCCCTGCACTTTGTAGGTACCGACGGGTCTCATCCTGTGAGTAAAAACGTGTCGAGGGTTGATGAAAAAAACGTGACTATTATTTTCTGCCCGCTGCTCTGCATTGCAGCTTGGCCATGGACGAGCATAAATGTACTTACGGTAAAATGGAATAATTAAACATTAATTAAATAATTAACATGTAATTATTTCTACCTAAATTAATTTAATTTCACCCTTGGCGTTTGTGTTCCGCCACCGGTGTTCGCTAGTTTTGTATCGAACGGTGGAAACTTGATCATAATATCGCGAAAACCTGAAACTTGCAGCACACGGACCACAGCAAAGGGAAAATCTAAGGATTTTTTTTTTGTTAAGAAATTTCTAGCAATATGCATTTATACGCGTCAGTGGCCGTTCTCCGCCGTCTTCCTTCTTCTCGCCGTCTTCGCGATGAATAATTCCAAGCAATTTAGCATTATCCGTTGGAAGACGGAAAATGAGAAAATTTCAATCGCTTATACAAATCTCAAATTTATATATAGGTGTAATATACGAATTTTTTCCGGAATTCTCGAGACAGGATTTCACGAGTTTTCTCAAATTCATATACATTACGTATGCCTCTGTGCACACGAATATATCTATACTTTGTCGTAACCGAGAAAATTGGCTAACATCAGTTTATCGTGATCGTTTTCGAACGACTCACGTAGATTCGATGTCTTCCGGCAAACTCGAAGAAAGGGAAATTTTACGACGGTATAAAAATTGCAAATCACTTTTTTTCAATCGTACGCGATGCATAGCACATACAAATCGGGAACGAAATTTTCAATCATCTCAAGAGGGAAAAGCTCTTCTGGGTTCCCTTTGGCCCTTATAAATCATTTCAATCGATTTCGAAAATAAGAAAATTAAAAATAAACCATTTTTCTTCGTAAAAACAAAATCATAACAAATTTAACTATAATTACATAATAATTAATAGACTCGATTAATATTCCAGAGCGAGCCTATATTTGCAACGTGGTGAGTACCTACTTATTTCCAAACAAATTTACGATATCATTATTATTCGATCACTTATCAATGTGTCGATTCAAAACGTATCCATCGACGAGATGGGAACGTAATTTTCGATTTATTTCCGTGCACTTACCAGGTACGTTTGAATCTTCGTGCATCCCTCAACCACAGTTCCGCCACCCCGTGCAATCATCATTCGGATCAACGGATCATTCACTCTCGATGCACAAAAACATAATACTAATAAACGCGCTCGAAATTGGAACAGTCGATTTATTTAAGATGTCGAACCGATTGAAATGTTTGAGGTTTATAGCTCGATGAAAATAAAAGCGATGCATTAGCCGTTAAAGTTTATGGTACGGTGATTTATTTTAAATCCATACGCGTTGCTTGGGCAAACGAGAAGAAGCACATACGTTCTTCAAGACGGGCGGCGTCTTGCCTCAGAGACGGACAATGGCGGACTATTCGACCCCAGGAAGAACCAGAGATAGATTCGAGATCCGCGTACTAACAAACTGAAAATGCATCTGATATACGTGTGTATACACACGCATTCATATATAGGACACTCCGTGTCGAATCCAACCCTGAGAATCTCGACACGTATTATTATCGTAAATTCATCGGTGACATAATTTTCGAGACAATTTACGTCTAATTACGAGAGTTCGAACGACGATGAGTTGAAAATAATGAATCAGGTCCAAGGCGGTCATCGATCTGGTTAGGCACCAAGTGGCCTATATACACAGTGTGCCTAATATTAGTGTTAGACATTCAACGTTGTTTGAGAACTCGTCAGGCTCAAAGTGTGAGTGTTACAAAATTGCGACATACAAACGTCTGTCCGAGAACAAACACAGACGTCGGTATGGCCGTGAAATCTTTCGTTATACACGCTTGAAACTCGCGCCATCTCTCGTTTCAACGGGCCTGCTATAAGTAGATACGGACAGTACTGGTCGGACGATCGACCGTCATCAGTGGTAACCATTGCGATTACACCGTAAACGATACGACCGTGAAACACACACACACACACACACACACACACAAATTCGCTGCAATTTATTAACCAATTATTGCTTTTTCAAAAATTCATCATCATTATTTTTGATGGTTACATAGTTCGTTATTTACCGCTTGTTATTTATACGCGCATTGAGTGAAAACAAAGATGGCCGATAAAATGTTACGAGCTCTGGCGTCATAGCGAGAATCTCGCGACCTCGCGCGATAGTATATAATCGATATGTATACGTTTTCATTGTCAATACGTGAAAAAGCGGGAATCCCTCAAGGTCATCGTCGCTCTTCGGATTATTTAGAAGTTATAAGAAATGAAATAAATTGTTATCGTACGTTTTTTAAAAATAATTCGTAATTTACTGCTTCGTATTTTATATGCCCAGTGAGTGATGCGAAATTTTTGTTTTTCGTACACTTTGCGTTGTTACCGAGTTCATCGATTTTTTTTGTTTTATCTAGTGATTAATTATTTTTCCGAATTAGACGAAACCTGCTTTCGATTTGTTTTATTCGCGAATCTATTTCGCTGTAGAAATAAGTCTCCAACACTGTAGGTACATGCTGACAAGAGTATGCATTCGTGAACATACCGTAATAGCGTGCACATAGCATGACAATTGTGCAACAAAATATCCAAAATACGTTCGGTCTCGTTATACGCACACTTTAGTTCCCGTACTCACCAGATACTCGCGAAGTCGCGAACCTCGCGTCATGACAAATTCCCGGAGATAAAGCTCGGACTCACACACGTATACGCTTACGCACCCACATGCGAACACTCGCGTACAATGTCCTTTCACATAAAATTCACGATACAACCGACCTAGATATATGCGATATAACAATATCTATACATGTGCCTATATATATATATATATATATAGGTCTATGTCAAAATATACATCGTTTTACAGCGAGGTATTAACCAAGCTAGAGAATCGCGCCGACACGAACTCACGGCGAGACAATGCTGGACTAAGCGTGATGTGCTTCTCTGGTCCTCTAACTCACGCCCACCCCTTCGTACTTCTCGAACGCGATGTCTATACAGTAACATTTATAGTACGTATGGCCAAACGTTACAGCCTCAGCCCAGTTACGTATAAAAAAAACCATTGTTGGCATGCCTGTCACCGGCTTCAAGCGGAAGCGATTCGCTATGAGGAATGTGCCAATAAATAGGTGGCTTGGTGAATGACTGTGCTGCATGGAAACAGGGACGGCCGAGGGGGTAGTTTCAAGGAGCGTTGAGCTAGCTAGCAGCCACGAAGTCTCGGCGTGTTCGTGGTAGGCTTTCTAGAGCCATACTAATACTCGCTTTCCATCTCTCCCTCTCCCTCGCATAAAACTCTTTCCATCCTTCTTTCCGCGAATCTCGCATTTGCTCTACCCTTGCCCCATCTACATACATACGTTGATAACTGTCTTTCTTTCCATCTCTATCTCTCTGCCCGCTTTCGTTCTATCGTGCCATCCTCGTCGTGACAGTTATAACAGACCGCTCGGCGTCGAAACGAATACAAAGGCAGAAGGACAGAAGAGCGACTTGGGGGTGGAGTGCCGGAAGGGAAAGGGGTGCTCGCGGCGCGTAGGTGGTGGAATTCGCTATATACCTAAAAATGTACCCCTATCTAGTATGGAATAGGGGTAGTAAAACCTGCCTCTAGGAGATGTATGCTATAACCCTACGACGTAGCTTTCGTTACCTACCGCTACATCGTAGGCTAGTCTAGTTTGATATGGAATATCATGGGAGGCGTATTGCAGAAATCTTCGTGGAATGATAGAACGTTAAATCTTGTGGACATGCAGGTCTCGGGGATAATCCATTCTCGTATCATGTTGGGTCTAACTCGATTTGTCCAATTTGATTGACCCAAGCGTCGTACATTACCGGCTCTCATTATACTTCATTCTGTCAAGGGCCATTCCAAAAACCTGCTGTTTTTCTCAAGTTTCGTTCCATCGAGCTCTATTCCGTTGAGTCGATTCCGTTGAACCCCAACTCCGTCGCGATCCAACTCATCGAACTATGGATAATGAACCTGGGGGCGTGGGGTTCGATATTGCATTCCCGTATACGGACTATACGGGGCATCATTTTGTACCTCGCAAGCCCACCCATTTAGTATAATAAGCGCAATTCTGTCGAACTCGGTTCCAGCGGTCAAGCTTCATTCGCTCAATTTCCATACATCGCGTCAACCTTGCCCGTAGGAAAATTAGTAAATTTAGCAAATTGGCCAATTAGTAGAATTAGGAAAATGCGAAATGGGAAGGCGGTTTATCGAATGACCTTGGTCATTAATGCTAACGAATATCAGATACGCCCTACACAATTCGAGGTATTAACGGTGGATGACGTTATCCCAGTTGTGGCAGGTTCTATCCACATCGGAGTCTACTTTGAGGTTTTCAATGCCATCAGTACCGACGCTTGGACCGTTCCAGCCCGCTGTCGGAGAACATCGAGGTCGGATCCGGATCGCGTCGCTCTCCGCTCGAACCCTCCGGACCTCCCAGTGTCCCATCTAGAAGGTCTTCGTTCGAGCGTGGCTAGCCTCGGGGAACCTTTGGAATCCCACGCAATCGGCCCTAAATGTTGCCAGCCGAGAAACTAACGTTCACCGACGATAATCAAGTTATTCCACCTTCCAACGTTATTTGCGGTTTCTTCCTCTCGCTCACACCTCTTTTAAGCCTCGGAAGCTCCCGCAATTCCGTACAAGTTAGGTCTCTCTTTCTCTCTCTCTCCCTTTCTCTCTCTCTCTCTCTCTCTCTCTCTCTCTCTCTCTCTCTCCTGGTCTTCTCTCTTCCGAGTCAGCGTAGAGAAGCCGCATGTGGTTGGTATGTTGGCTCACACGGGAGGTGACCCTACCACGTAACGGTCCTCGTTGTTCCGGAATAATTTCTCGTCCTCATGTTCGTCAGCTTTACTCCTACCAACTAACGTAGTTTGTTTGTACCGTAGAGTGTCAAGTTTCTCTACTATAAGTACTATAGGTATGTATATTCCCCGATTATATATCTATGCATATTAATGTATGGTTTATATGATAAGTTACTTCACAGCAAGCTATCGCGAAAATCGATCAATGCAGAACCGCATAACTTTTGTAAGAACAGAAGTAATTTTCATCGTTTGTTTCGAAACCCATTACAAGGTTCCCCGGGTCACGTTCCTTCTCTCCTCAGGAAGCTATCACGGAACAATTCAGCATACTTCTCATGACAGACGTCACGTTTTTTGAAAAACTTGTATTAACCTCCATGTCGAGTTTTCTCTTAATTATTTTACTTTATATGGAATGCTGTTACGTAAAATTATACACAAATGGTTTTTTTCGGAAAATGAGTGGATACGGTGCAAGCTCCGTTAATACACGCACCATATTATATACACGTTGATGGAAGATGACATCAACCGAAAAGCCCTATGTCGTGTTTCGTCGCTCTACGAGAAATTGGAGAGAAAATGAGACCGGGGATCACGGGGCGCAGCTTTGTAAGCACAGGGTAGCTGTATAGAAACCGAGTGAGTATAGGGATAATCGGCAAATAATCCTGCAGTCACTAGTGAAGTTGGCACTGTATGTGCAATGTGCATATGTAAACATAAGAATATAGGCAGACATATCGTGCTTAAGTTTGTGTACACGTGTACAAACACACACTTATATATGTGCGAAAATCGCATGGCCGTTGGCGACAGAAGCTTGGTAATATCAATCTACCCCATATCCCTTCAGGAGATACCGCACGTCCGTATAGAGATGTCATTTACAAGATGAGCTATGCGACCGTCAGCTGTAATGTAATGGAGATGTTATCCGGTCGTTGGTTTGCCGGAGCAGTTGTACTACCTTGCTCGTTGTTGCGTAAAAAGTGGTGTGACCAGAAAACTATTTCACCGTTATACAAGCACTGAAAACTATATACAGACATAGACTCGTCGCTTTTTTTAAAAGCAACGCTCCCGCTCGAGCAAACATGCGAATCCCTATCGCTCTTTCAGACCGTTTTACTGTCTTCGAGTCCTCTCTTACTCCGTTATACTCAGGCTTCTCTCTCGCGTTTTTTCAAATGGCTTCTACCAAACGAGACCGCAGTGGTAGCCAATTACTCAAAATTCCATATATTCTGCTTTAACTCGATCGTTTTAGTATCCTGCGTACAGTGACTGCACGTCTGCACAAGGTGGGAGAACTGTTAAGTGGAAAAGATGTGAATTTTTGCTAAAGGACTAAAAGATCTTTAATGCGACAACGTTGCCTTACCAATATTTGGGGGTGTTCGCGTTACATTAATTAATTCATGACTCGTTTAATTGGTTAAAGGTTTTTCTGTCGATAAAAAATCCAATTGTATTGAGAATTACAAATTCGTCACTTATAAAGCTACAACTCGACTGCCATACAGTTGGATCGTCGTTTATACTATCTTTGACGCATCATTTTTTGTCCAATCTTCGCTTTTCACAGGACGCGCGTACTGCAGTGGCAGCAGCATTGCGAAGTGCAAATTCAGCATATGCCGGCGGTAACGTAACGTATCGCTCGACCGGATGCTCGACCGAGTGGAATCATTGAGATCGGATACGGAAATTTTCACAGCTCGTGGCTTTCACGATTGTCTCTCTCCATTCGTTTCGAGTTCCACACGCTAGACTTCACATCACCTCTCATAATCGATCATAGGTACAGCGTTGGCCAGCTCGAAAAAGAAGATTAAATCTCGCTACGTTATACGAAGAGATGATTTGTTGTCACTATTGAATTCAATTCGATCGAGATAGGCCTGTTGTATCGACCGGTTGAAAAACGAATTTTTTCAGACACCTCTTCCGGCACCCATTTTAGTAATTGTAATTCGTAAATCGAAACAGCCGGTCCAAGGCATTTTAATCGACGAAATCGACCATGTACGATTTCGTTTCTCGATACGCTTGCCGGACTTTCATTGTACGATCTAACCTACATAGAGACATTGGGTGCAGCAACATCGATTCGGTTTCTCAATATACTCGCCATGCTATTGGCCAACGGGCTACCGTGATTCATCGAGCCTTCGCCGTCGTTGGTTAACTCTTACTCGCGATTGGTTAAGTCATGAAATTATAAAAATAAACATTCGTATCAAATTTATAATTATAACACCTGGCCACTTTGTCCCACACCTGGCCATCTTTGTCCAAAAAGAGAGAAATTCCATGAATATTGTCCTTGATCTTTTGTCCACGTAGTACTAAACGTTGGTTTATTAACTCATCCCTTTCCTCTGCGAATGTTCTCTATGTTCTTGCGAAACGCATAGTCATGTATTTCGATAATACACCACTATGGAATCTCTGTTTGGAGATATCGAGAAGATTTGTCTTTCTCACTCGGTCGTTTGTTATGCTATGCGTCCTTTTTCCTGTTATGTAAGCCGTACATCCGACTACGTGTATATTAGTTTAGAGCGGATATTTACGTGCCACCATGACAGTCCAGACTCGAGGGAAAAATGTTTATAATAATTTGAAGATAGTTGAAAGGCCAAAAAACATGTGTCCTGAATTATCAAATGCCTAAAAGTAACTAGCGTGCAATCGGCGATAATTCGGTGATCCAAAGACATTGAAGGTAGCGACACAAGAGTAGTTTCGTGTCGTAGATATCATCTATGAGCATTGAATATCGGACGGATTAGAACAATTAACCTGCCTATACTCGTGAATAGAAACAATGATAATATATATAATAGGTAATGATGAACAAACAGTAACCAGTCTGCCTAACCATATTATTTTATAAGAATAAAGTCAATTCTGATAGGTGTGCGCGTGCAGTGTGCTTGTTCTATAGTGTATATGCCGCGTGTGGGCACTGATCCGAGCAGAAAATTAATCAGGCTGCCTGAAGCTTTATCAGGGCCGATCAGACATCAATAAGGGCATCCGGCTCGCCGGATTTCCGGCTATTTTGGGTCTATGAGGCATTGCCTGATATATGGTAAATCAGGAATACAGCCAGCCCTGACTAGACAGTTTGGGGAAGCACGCAATAACAGCACCAAAGTATTGAAAAACGATTTTTTTAATAGCTCAATTCTAGCGGAATTTTTCCATATAATCGAACATGATTATATTGTTTTCGTATTCCTTTAAGATCCGGCACAAAAATTGAAAAAATGACAGTAATTTCCATTTTTTTTCATGTTTTAACGAAGAACTTTGCGAAAAATGACAACCGGATTATGATATTTGGAATCTACGGGAAACTTTTGTTCGAATGAGACTTTGTACGATGAAAAAAATTCAAATGAAAAATTTTGTAATTTTTGCAATTTTTCGAACAAAAATTCAACTTTACGAGGTTCCCCCGATGACCAGCATTACCCCAACTTTTTTCAACCTGGATACCTTTTGAAACCTCCTTCGATATTACGTTTTCCTAGCACCAGAAGTGCGATTTTTCCTGTTTCAATCCAGATTATGAGCCGTATCGTTACAATTACGCAGTAAAGTGTTTCTCGAAAATTCCATTATTGTAGATACGTGACGCTCTTTGAATGCTGCGTTGTGCGCAAGTGCGTCCGCCGTGTGTCTATTCTGCGGATGCGCGGGTGTGTGTCTGAAGTGTTATGCGTATCCCGTGAATCTGCTCTGGCTTTACTATGTGCCTCTTGATGTATATCCGATTTATTTGTTACTTATGTACGAGTGCTGTGTGTCTGCTATGCTGAGGTTTTTGTGCTGCGTTAAGGGCAGGGTAGGGTATTAACAAATTTACAAATTTGTTTATTAATCAATGTATAACATCTTAAAAATATTGTGCAAAAATTTCAAATCGATCGGAGAAAAATTACCGAATTTATGAGCAGTTGGGTTGCCCCATACCGGGTGCCTATACCTGTCTAACTTTAAAGCGTTTTTCCGAGACTTGCATTTCTCAAAGTCGGTGTACACTCTTACTCAAAATGTAATGCACCGATTCTTTTTAAAATTTGTACTCTATTTCTACATACAAATCGCGTGGTGACGGGGTCGAGTTTTTTTTTATTAATTTTATTTTACAATAAAAACCACGCCGTTTTTTTGGCGAAAATCGCGTTTTTGACTTCCAAGTGTTACCAAAAATAGAAAAGTCGACCAAACAAAAACTCGACCGCGTCGTCTCGGGAAACATCTCACCTAATAAACGTACTTTGATGTTTTCGTTTCGGATGATCCAGTGACGCGTGATCGTGTACACCGCAAACCAACTTTTTGTCGAGGGGCCCGCGGAGATTTGTTGCCAACGGCTTATTTATTCATATTTTTCAACAAAAATTTCCGGAACTTTAGTTGAGACATTGTATTATTATATATAAAAGACATTCTTGAAAATGGGCGGGTTTTTTGCCGAATTAAGCATACCCTGCCCTTAAATCACAGACCTCGCTGCCTTCACAGCACTCAAGGCACATACACACAGCACGCATCCGCAGGTGCGTATACATACTCAAAAATAAGTTTCAAAGATTCTCAAACGATGCGATAAATACAAAGTTGGAAAAGGTACAACTGGTTCACCATGTTCACGTAGCTCGTTATCACTCGTTATCACGTGTAACACCATTTACTTTTTTCCACTCTCTCTCTCTCTCTCTCTCTTCCCCTTTCTCTCTCTTTCTTTTCAGCTCACACATATTTCAAGCTTGACTCCACTTCTGGCTCGACGAGCTGAATAATTGCGAATTAATTACCATAAATATTTGGCTCAACTAGCCAAGCACTACGAAAGAGAGTGCGCTGTGCCATCGAGGAACGAGGGTACCCGTGTGCGGTCCTGCATATTCGCACACTTTACATTCATAGAGCCGAACACACCGACGCAACTTCGGTTTTCTCCAAAACCTCATCCAACGAGCCTGCATGCATTCCTCTTCACCAACTGACCCCGGAAACATCGTCGGAATTCCGAGAGTAAATATGTGGATGCATGAGTATTTTCAGTGAATTTACATACGTGGATTATTAATTATGAAGCTTCTCGACTATTTATTTCAATAATAATCCCTACGTCCTCGACGATAAAGGCAATATCGGAATGAGAAGAGAATTCTCACGAAGGTTTAAAAGATATTTTCATTATTCGAATCACGTGTTGCAATAACAATCTATATTTTGAAAAAAAAACCGCCATTTTCTGCGATTCCAAAATGTATTTCGTGTATAAGGAATGGAATCTTTCTTCTTCGATATTATATCAACTATGTGATATTTAATTTTATAAAAATTACGGTGTTATTGATAAAGGAAAGATCAGCGCGAATGAAATGACACAACATTTCTATCAAAAACCTCAGATACCTACTTAGGTTTTTATTTCATTCGATTGCGCGACTACTATATATATTTCATTCATTCTATTACTTATTTAACCCTAAACATATTATACTATCCATCATGTAGTTATAAAGATACATATAGTATAAATGAAAATAAAGAAATAAATATTTGTTATCAACGTAACAGAATGCGTATGCATTCTTCTCGTGGAATAAGATATACCAAATGTACGATTCACCTATAAATCGTGATCACTTACTCATTGTTGAATAACTTTAACAATAAAAAAAGAATTTCAAGCTGGAGTTTCATTTTTATTGTCGTCATGAAAAAAACGTTGATCTTACCGGTTCTCCCGTCTCGACGATTTTATCGTAAGCTGACCTGCTTTTGACGATAATTAATTATGTCAAAATGATGTCACGTACTTGCGTTCATTCCCTCTCGAGGGGTGACTTCGTGCTTGAGCATTAAATTTCGCTAAAACTCGAGGTCTATAACGAAACGAAGAAAACGATGAACCACGATGGGTGAAAAGGACGAAATGTTGTCTATGAAGAAAAAGCGAATGTCTGTAATTTATCAACAAAAAAGGATTTAAAGACCTAAAGATCGTTGGGTAGGTTGAGGACCATTCGTATACTTGGAATACTCGTCTTCTTGTGCCAGATAGTGATCCCTGAGGACTTTCCGAAGTCACCTGACTCTTGCGGTAACTGAGATTTAACGTGTGTGCGCTATGAGACTCTATACGATTGGCTAGAGTAGAGTCGTAAACTCCAAGTACAAGAGAACATTTTCATCCCCGGTTTCTCCTATGTTCTTTCTTTGTCACGAGAATAAAGTTCAAATAGATGTATAGTAGGTACCTATGATATAAATATACCTATTTTATATACCGGTGGCTTGAGCATCCTGGGCGTTTTTCGTCGCATAGCCATTTCGCATGGACATTTTGGGATTTTCGGAAACTTGAGGTTTCAAAAAAAAGAAAAAAATTACCAGGCAAAATGATGTTTATACAAATTAACTAGGGGCGTTGCTCTTAGTCCAGCCTGAGTTTGACGTCAGTCCATGCACGATTCTAAATTCATTTACAATTGTTCCATCGCATCAGCCGTTTTTAAATGTAAAGTTATTGACGCTTCATCAAATTTGTACTCGTTGTTTCGAAAATGAGATGATTTAAAGCAATCATCGTCAACTTAGAAATAATTCAAAATGTCATAGATATTCAACGAGGGTATGAATTTTAACGAAAATCTAATCTAATAATTATTGAAGATAGTCGATTCTTTTGCTCATTGTCAAAAAGCTTCGACGAAGCGAAAATATGAGAATAAAATATCACACACAGATACGCGCGCGCGTGCACGTACGAAAACAGACGTATATATATATATATATATATTATGATATAAAGTAAGTACGAACTGATTCTCCGACGAGGATGTTTTATCTATTAATCGAATTTCTTTTTTTGTTAATGTTGTCTCTATCATAGAAGGTAGCTTTGATTTCTTATCAATTTTGTCCACGAATATGCCACGCGTATGGATGCGAATCATTTCTGTTCGCCACTGCTGACATATTGGATATTTAAGTATTCAGATTGAATTCATAATCCGGTAGGAGATCCAGCCCAATAAAATATATAATTTTATTTTAAACGAGACAAAACGACGAGTCAGGCATAACACCGAACGACACCGAAATGAAGGTGCTGGCCTGAATCGTTTACCTCTTTTACCTGAGCAGACTTTGAGCGAGGATCGGCGACCTGGACGGTCTCGTCGGGAGGTAGCCGCCACGAGTTCCTCTCGACGTTGACGCTGGCGTTCATAGCGCTCGCCTCCTGCTGATGATCCTATTTTTCGGCTGCCACGCTGCCGAGGCCGCCGCTGCCCCAGCCTCCCGCGGCCACCGGAGCCTTTCTAGCCCCGTGCGTTTTCCTTCCTAACGCGAGAACAGCTTTCAGGTCCCCAGGGTAAGCCCCTGGGCCACTCCTGGGGCCGAGATTCGACCCACCAATCCACAGTTTCTCACCTAAAATCAGAAATTAAAAAAGAAACTTTATTCCTTCATGCGTCCATTTATTCATTTTCCTATTTAAATTGTTCATTTGTTTTCATCAGTATGGTCCATTGAGCAACGATGAGAATCATCACAATCATTGCGACCGAGAAACAAATCATTTTCACATATCAACTTGTGATTAGTGAAATAAAGTAATATCCCTTTTTCTTTTTCACGAATAAAACTATTCTTATCATTGGAACGTTTGAGATTACGAAATGAACGGTGTACAGTGCGAACGTTACCAGGTACGTGCAAAGTGCAAGGATAAACTCGCGGAATCCTCGGTGGATAGAAACGATGGTAGCTGATTTGGTTGGATAGAGAGCTTAACTCTTGGTATTACTCGTATACTACATATATAGGGCCCTTAGCCGACGTATAGACACAAGGCGAGAAGTTAAATGCATCCTAGAACGACGATAAAACGAGGGTGCTTTACGTATATAGACCTCAGGATCGTTGCCGGTAATGGCCTCTTTCGCGGTCCTTTATGAATATATTTTCCCTGTAAATGTGAAAAAGCATCCGAGCACGAATCCCCTCGCTACGTCTTCCTTCGTGCAATTTTTTCCCCCCTATTATGTCTTCAAACGGGAATAAGAAAACGGCGAAGTTACAGCTTTTTGCGCATCTATTCCGGACCCAGAGCGAACCTAGCTACGCGATGGAAAGAAATACCCTTTTTGCCCATCCTCGAGACTATACTTTTCTCAAAGCTATAGTCAAAACGATGAGAGAAGAAACAATTTGAGATTTTTTAACTTGCGGAAGTGCTTCGTTTGCTTTTCGTAGTCGGGATGAAAAATTCAACGATGGAAACCGTGTAATGGATTTCAAGGGCTAGGATAATTAATCGTAATACCTTCATCGCGAATGAAGGAAAAAAAACTTGTACCCCCAACCCGTCGACCTTTCTCGCCGATGCGACCGCACACGGTGGCGTATGTGATAACGAGAGATGGGCGTGACTCGATAGCGCGACTTTTTCCCTCGTCTGATTATCGAAGTCAATCTCATCGTCGCCTAGCCACAGTTATGCAACAAAAGTTTCTCTTCGCTTACTCGTATGATAATCCAATTTTTGTCTTTTTTCAATTTATCGATGATTCCGATATTGTTCTAGAAACATAGATAACCGTGGCTGCGATCATTGATTCGAGTATCGAGTCAATGATCGATACTCGATGTTCGATTAAATGGAAATGATGTAAAGACACTTTGACAATTCCATTTTTACCAATTTGTTGCGAATCTTTATTCTCAGCCCCTGAAGAGAAAATGACCTACGTACAAAATTCTGTACGAGGTGATAGACGTGCTCATTCCACAACGGCCCATTTATCTACCAACGGCTATAAAGCGAAATATAACGTAGCGTGACTATGCCCTGGTGCGATATCAATCAAAACCAAGCTTTAATGACTGGCCTCGGTCTGTCGCGCGGTGATCCAAGTCTCGTTTTTCCTAACGTGTCGTTTATTCTGATTGGATCAAGCTCCATGGCTGTTATTTATCGTTGCGTCCATGTTAAATGTAATATACGTTGTAAACCTTTGTTTGTTTTACGACGTTCGATACTTGGGAGATCCGATCGTATACCAGTGCTACGTGTCCTATCGGAGCCCGGCAACGCGTAACCCGAAGCGGGGTCAAAGGTTCGAGTTAACGCACACTTGAGTGACGTTACGTCCATGTACAACATACAATTGGTCACGATGTATGTTATATTCGGCTCGTAAACGCACTTCGCCTCGTTGGTTCTGATTCGGTGATGGACACGCGTCCCGTACCTACCAACGATTACCCTACTCATGATTATGCGGCCAAATTACCGTTGACGATCTTAGAGAACGTTCGACAATATCAATTATGAGACCACGCGCGATAACGAGCGCGCGCGCGCGCGATAATTTCGTTCACGCGGTCGGTGGTGATTGTCGACTAGACGTTTCAACCAACTGCGATTAATACGCGATAATTATCGCCGATTGTTTATTGTCAATTTGGGAACGCTCGTGTGTGACATATTAATCGTCGTACGTTACGTAAACATGTTGGTTAGGCATGAATAACATACGCGTCGGCGAATATATTACATATAGTAAATAGGATCATCGGTGTAATGAATTTCGGGGTACATTGCAAATTGGTCGAGCGTGCCAAATACGATAACAAGCCAACCGTGGATTATTACTTCCAGATTTTATCTGACTAGTTATACACGTAAATGCAGTTAGGAACGTATGAATAATTCTGGATAAAATAAAATAAAAAAGCATTTGCGCCGACACGATCGTGAAACAATGCCCATTACGTCAACGTTATCGTTCGGAGCGTTGTTTTATCCGACGAAGAAACGTCCACGAGAAACGAGCTGCTGATTCGGGGGTGACTTTTTTACTCCCCTTTTTTTCTCCCAAAAAAAAAAAACTTTCACAGTTTTTCGAATTGCAAGAAGCTCGAAAGCACTCGAGTTACGATAGAGTACCTACCACCGCCGTTCTATATATACAAATATATTCGTGACGTTGCAGTCTCGAGGCAAGAAAAAGGGAGGAGATAAGAAGGAGGGCGAGAGTCGCAGGACATCCGGGAGGTTGGCAAAAAAATGTTCCAAGAGCTAAGAAAAAAAGAACCACCCATTTCTTGTCTTCGGTTCTCGAGCACTCGGTAATTGGGCAGAGGGGAAAAAGAAGAACCAGTGCTATGCCGTTCCTGAACTCGTCGTTTCCATCGGGGAATCCCCTTTTCAATCTCTTTTTTCTTCCCTCTCTCTCTCCCTTCCGCATTCGCCATCCTTTTCTTTTGTCGATTACCGACGCGGTATAGTCCATCGACGAATGCTCGACGAAAGGGAATAGCGAAAGAAAAGTGTAAGCAATACGCTCGGGATCCACTCTTCCCTTCGTTTCTATTCCTTTTGATTACCAGGGAATGAGACGAATGTATACATGTTTATACTTTTTTTTCAACGAAAAAAATTAAAAAAAGAAAGCAATATATAATTGCATCTTGCGTCATTTGTATAGCGGACCTTTGTTTCATTATAAATACTAACAGCTTCGACAAAATGCCGTAATAACGCAAATACCAAATAATAATGGCAACGAGAGAAGCCGAGAGATCTTCCGAAAAATTAGCCGAAAATCATCATTCTCGTTTATTGTTCGGGACAAAAATTGTAATCGTTGAAACGCATTTGAAACGTTCGCAATCGTAGAAATCGATTGTTTCATTCTTTTTTATCATCCAATTATAGTGGAGCGAAATATTCAGTAATGAAAAAAATCCATAAAGGTTCTCGATTAAAGAATTTTCATAACTTTATGCTGAAAGGCATGCTGCGAATATAACGCTCGAACTATCGTTACGCCGTGTCGTAACAAAAGAGTACTATAAAAATGGCACCCTCCTCTTTCACGTGTATCTTCTCCCCGTGGACGGTGTTTGCTAAAATATAAAATGTGACTGGACGATGAAAACAAGCGATTAACAAACAAGTCGAGAAGAGAGAGAGAGAGTTATATATAGCTTTAGAATAGCTATAGAATAGGAGAAAATTTACAAGCGAGAGTTGCAAGGTAACAAGAAATACGTATACCTATATAACACGGAGGGTTGGAGGCACATTGGCCCCTTGTGAGCTTGCATCAAGAGCGTGACGTCAGCGGCCCGTTACGTCAGCAGTGCGGCAGACTGTGTGACGGGACGTCCCAGGGGGGCGGAGGATGAAAGGGGATGAAACGGAAAGGATCGAGAACGAGAATGCATCCAGAGAAAATGTCGAATATATATGGGGCATTCCACGTGAAATCAACCCAAAAAATTATTTTTCCCATTTTTTCGACATCAGCGTTTTATTATTTGTTTTATATTCGAAGCGAATAACAAGCGCGAGAGTAAAATGAGAAAAAGGTCGAATCGAAATTTAATAGAAAACAATTCGTATTGATTTCCGTAAGTCAACTGATGGAAAGGACTGCCATCTTGGAAAGAGCGTAATGACGTGTATCAAATATTGAGAACGCATCGATAATATTATTCGATAGTTTATAAGTAACGGGTACAAGATCGCGCGAAGAGAAAATAATGTAGAAATAATTAAGAAAAAAAAAATCTAACCGGGCGGTCACGGACCCGTGAATGTTACGCGAACGTCATATAACGCGTGAATATCGGTGGGGATGCACGCGAAAGAATTCGGAGCGAGGACAGTTTTCCAGGGAGAGAGATTGACGAGGAAAGAGCGCAGAGAGCGAGACCGTGAAACGGAAAGAGGCAGAGCGCTCCGAGCTAAGGGATGAAATAAAAGGGCGAGTTAGGTCGTTGGAAATGGCGGTGGGCGTAAGGCAGCGGCAACAGAAGTAGTTCACACCGAGACACGAGACTCGCTCCCCATTCATCAGTCAGCGTCAACGAGGTGAGCCCACCTAACTGAATTAGTCTCGGGGGGTGTGTAGAAGGGCTAGGGCGTGTGCCGGCTCGAATCCAACACCTTCGCGAATGACGCGGTGACGGAAAGAGGTTGATGAGCCACGGTGTAGGATACGAGGAGGTCTGAGGATCGGAGGGAGAACACGGAGACGAAGCACGTGTGAAAAAGATCTTGTCTCGTGCGGGTGTTGCTCGAGGAATTCCTCGTCGACGCGAAGACAGAGAGAGAGAGAGATAAAAAAATGTGAAACGTCTCCCGGGATGCTTCGAATTCTCTCGACTTTTCTTTAGCCTTATGCCCTACGACGGGCATTCGTATATCTTGAAATTGATAAAAGACATAGTTTTATGAAATAACGTAAGATGTTTTAACGATTTAATATTTACGTACTAGGATTCAATTAATAATTAAATTAAATTCGAAAATTGAACGTTCTCGAGCAGCTGGATCTATTCGAGTGTGAAAAGTACGAGTGGTCCATTAATGCAACTGATTCATCCATGCTGACTTTCCTCTAAACGGATGTATATATATATATATATATATATATATATATAACATACATGAATATAGAGATTTATATAGCAATACTTGGATTCAAAGCCGAACGCGGTCGCGATCTATCACTGCTAGTGCGTACGTGAGATTGGTAATAGCGCTTGGGTAGATGCAGCCGTATCTCGACAGAAACGCTTTCTACCGCTCTATCTGCTACTCGTTTTTTGGCTCGCAAGGATTGTCAGAAACTTGTAATTCGTAAAATCATCGTCTGATGCACATTTTTCGAAGCTCCATACTATAAAAGTACGGTGAATGATAGAATATATACGTCTCTCTCTCCCCCCCCCCTCTCTCTCTCCGTGTAATAAACTATATACGTTTCTCTCTTATAATACAAATCTGTCGCCACCGTGTACAATATTTTCGTGGTCTACGTACCGATTTTTCCATTTAAATTTTACACAGATAGTCACAGACTCGTAGAGCCACTTCACGGAGAGCCGCACTGTCGCGAGGCAGTCGTGAAAACTGGTGCAGATATAGGTACGTACATTAGTCGTACATATTGAGGAATATATATCGGGTGTCCCAGGTGATTGGGGCCAGTTCATATTTATCAATATATATTTTTTTCTTCGTTTAATAAAAAATCCGAAATGCCAATATACATTGATAAAGTGCTGTTGAGGATCATCGTTCTATCGTCAGATCGATCAATACCATACATTCAGCCATGAAATCATTAGGTATATGAAAAATCATTATATTACATATATACATCGATCGATGGATAAGAGATGGCCACGAACCACTAACCGTAATATATTCGTATAAATGTCTGAGCCGGAGGACGATGATAAAAAAATGACGGGAGATGCAATGTCGTATCGATGGAAATTCTTATCCGACGGTAATAAAAGGGAGGGCCTGGTATACAAAGGTACTGGATAAAGAAATACGATATTCTATATACATCGGTGTATTTGTTATTTCCACTCCCTATAAATGAAAAGAATTCTGTTACAAGAAGTAGATCAAGCCCTTGCGAGGGCTACTTAAAAAGAAAGAATAAGAAATAAAGAACGGGCTCTCTATATTTATCCAAACCCCATAGAACAAATTCTCCATTTAACGTTTTTTTTTCCGCCGTACGATTGAAAGAACATTTTCAAAAAGATTCGATACGTACGAAGTATAGAGCGAAAGAGAGTAATACGAGCCTGTCACGGTGGAAAGAGATAAAACCGTTCCGAAAGACGAAGAACAGACGAGCTATCAAGGTTTGCGTGTATTATCGATTTCCACAGGACACCGAACAGGAGCGCTACACCGACAAACGATATGTACTTGTGTATACCAGGGGGGCTTTAGCTCTCTGCGCATTTGCACGCGCGCCAGCCCCCCCGGGGGTATAGTTTCTCTCCCTCCTTTCCATTTCTCGTTTCCTTGTTGCTTTTTCGATTTTCTCCTTGCCCCTTCTCCGCCAGACACGCTTCCGTTCATTCTCTTCATCGCCATACGTCGTCTCTTTAGTCGCTTTTTCCTCTTTTCTCGTTCGCTTCTTTCATCTCTTTCGGTGTCCCGTTGTATCGATGGGACACCGTGTATATCAATTTATTCGATTTATACGGAATAGCCGGTATACGCGGGCGAACCGCATACCTTCTGGCCTCGCGCGAGTTTGTTAGAATTTCACCCGGTATAAAGACCGCAAAATTCTTGCGGATGGTGGTTGGTGATGGTAGTGAAAGATTTTTATTACATAGGTAGAGAGATTTCTCCTTGTCTGACGCCGCGCGAGTTAAAATCCGCTGGAGTGGATGGCAAGAGATCCAACGTGGATGGCAACGAGATCTCGCGCCCTCAAGACATTCTCGTAGAGGATCGCGAAATTTCAGGGTTCTCGTCTACTCTTTATACCCCGGGCTCAAACGCTGCGCGAGACATTCCGCAGTCCTCGTCTTTCCAAAAGGGGGGCTTTGCGCCGTCCGTCGAGTGATAATAGACGAAAATTCCTCGACTATCGAGGGAGAGAGAGAGAGAGGAAAGACAATGTCAGCGGTGTTTGACGATTCAATTTTCCATGACCTCACGTATACCTCGTAATATAATACATATATACATTTTTCATTCAACTAACGACTATCATCGTTGGAAGCTAAAAATCATTGTTAATATTCTATGATTTTAATTTCAATTTTTATGTGTATTACAATAATAAAAAAAAAAACAACAACAACACACGTTAAATATAAATAATTGAGACTAATCGATGTTATCGTATAAACAATAAATGCTTGTTCACGACGAGCTACCACTCGACCACAACTCACCGAGGGTTGGGCTTCTATTTCTGTACCTACGATGTATCGGTTTTTCTCGAAACAAGAAATAAAAAGGAAAATCGAACCAAGCATTTTCGTAATTTCGCCAGAAAAGCCCGGCGCCCAGACGACGAATTAAAAATTCCGCTGCGATGAGCTCTTTGTGACCCGGTGACAAAACCAGATCGAGTACGCGAGCTTTTATCTCGTCTATTCTTTCTTCTCCTTCCTTCTTATACATATATACCTGTATATATCTATATATATATATTAATACATGCATAGTGTGCTCCGCGTCAAAATGGGTCACCGGTTGGATTGAAATGCGCCAAAAATAGAAAACAATCGCTTTGAGAATTTTTAAAATTTTATCGCATTTAAGGAACGCCTCTATGGATCATTGCTTTCAGTAATGTTCGTATGTACAGGACGTATATGCAGAAACTAGGATAGCTTTGACTATGAAACAGTCGTCCTATGTATGAAACATAGAATTGCGACATCGTGAAAATTTTCTCGCGTTCTTTCACTCGCTCGTTCTTCCCCTATATTCTCCGTACACATACATTTACATTCGTATATATATATATACGTACGTATGTGTAGTGCAAATGGCTCAAAATGAACCGCGTTCCTGGTGTGAGTTCGCTTTCGTGGTGAAATAATTGCTCTCCGTTCTTTTTCTTCCATTCACTGGCCTTTCCGTCTCTGAACCCGTAACGTTCGCCGTCTTCCTCTCTCTCTCTCTCTCCCAGACATACACACGCATACGCTAGTTTGAGAAAAAAGAAATTTTCGTTCTCCCTCAAATTCCGCTACGGTCGGAGCTACTCTAGGTGAAACAATGAAAAGAAAGATCTACTCTGATGCAACTTCTGCGAGGGTGGAGAGACGAGAGACAAAAGCCGAAGCGAGGCACGTGAAACCAGGAAGGGAGGTTGAGATAGAGTGAGATACAGTGAGACACAGAGAGAGAGAGAGAGAGAGAGAGAGAGAGAGAGAAAGAAGTGGGATACGGTGAGGGGGTTGGGGTGGTGTACGGAAGAAAAGCCATAGCGGTGAGAAAGGAAGACGTCGAGATGGCTGTGGGGAATGACGAGAATGCTAAAAGCGAAAAGCGCGGAGGGACACGAGAGCCCAACCCCCTGGCCAAACCGTCCCGGAGCTTCTGTCGAGTGTAGCAAGGAGGAAAACTTTCTCTTCTCGCACTCGATCGATCGACGACTGGGAAGATTAAAGGGTAATTTGCGCGCCACACTGGCGTCTCATTTCATATATATCTGATACGTTTTTTATATATATAACTTTACTCGTGCTTTTTTTCAATAGCCTGCGGGAGCGTATCTGTTAACGTGGGAGTGAAGTGAGAAATAAATGAAAACAAAATATATAAAAAGAAATGAAGAAAAGAAGAGAGCGAAAGAGCTGCTCGGTGCAATTCACGTTTCTCTGTTCTGGCAAAAGTCGAAGTATATATATAGAGGTATGTGATATTATATATAGTACTTGGTTGCAGTAATTTCTACCTCTTATCATCTCCATTTCATCGTCTGCGCGGAGACGACCGTAAGAGAGGAGGATAATTTTCTTTTTTTTCCTTTCACATTTTTTGCTGATTCTCTCAATGCTACTCCACACCTTTCTTCATTTCTCCAACGCTTTATCAACTTATTGTTATTTTTCCTTCGTTCTTTTTCTATGTTTCCTATTCTCTTTTGCATCGATTCATTACGGCTCTCTAGTTTTTTTTCGTTCTCTGTTACAACCGTCCTCTCCATTGTTCTTTGTTTTTTTTTCTTTGCGTTACGATGGGACGATGCGCGGCTTGCTGAATTTTTTTCCACATTCTGCCGAAACAACGAAAAGTTTTGAAGCTTTCGAACGCTTTTGTTCTGCCGGACTTAACCGTTCTCCGGTCGCGCGCGGCGAATGAATACCGCAACCATACCGAGAATTCGCGAGATCGTATTTGATATATATTTATATATGTACATACAAAAGTTTTTAATAATGTCGTTTGGTTGATGCCGCCATTTTTATTGTAAAAAAATATTTATTGATCACGAGTTAAGGCAGGACTACACTGCGACGGTAAGAAAAATAAGCTTTTTTCATGAATTTTTTAAACTCACTTAATGGTTTTTTTGGGCTCAATTAAAGATATGTTATTCCAGATATATTAAAGTCAAGTAAATTGTTATGGAATAATAAACAATAGTTATTTGCCTTTAAATTACTATTTCTTGAATGAAAATATTTTAGGTGAAAATAATATTTTTTATTTCGAAACGTGGCCATACTTCGAAAAGTAAACAAAATCAAGAATGGCTAAGGTCGCCGATAGCTATTACAATTATAAAATATTCGTGCCAAAATTTTACATATTCGACTATTATTGCTCGAGTTATCGTCCGCACTAATTCGAAAACCAACTTATATTTCACTACCGACTAAAAAACTGATACTCGTTATGAAACATTTTATAAATGTATACGAATTAATTGTTTTCCCTGTGGTTAGTCCGCGCGATACCCCGAAGCAGCGATATTTTTGCAAACTCGAGAAACGCGCACGTATATTTCACACCTTTATATTATACGTTCCAGAGTCGACGGGCAAACTTCCTTCCTCTTTGCCTGCACACTAGAGTTTCGCGTCGCTCTGTGCTAGGCTATTAAGGCGCATTAGCCCGTTGAACTTAAGCCGGAAATGCGGAATGGGACGCGGGAGGACACGCGAGAGATGCTCGTCGTCGGTGCACGAGCACGGAGGATAATGTACGGGTGGTGCGAACCTGGCAAAATTCTCACTCGCCTCTAATCCCATGTACTTGCCCCGCTCCTACTTTTCTTCATGTTTATGCCAAATTTGAAAATGATAAAGGATTAACAAACCGTATACAAATGTATGCATATAATAAGAACCTTTTTTCATCATTAACATGTTCCTATTTTTAAATGCCTCATCCATTTGTTCTCGCTTTCTCAGAAATCACTGAAGGTTTTTGTCCTCGAGTTTTTGTTCGTTAATACTATTACATATATTAGGTATACTATATACTATATGGCTCAGCCTCTGTCTCCTCTTTATTTTTATTTTTTTCATCCTATTCGTTTGCGCACGAGAGGCTGCTTCCCAGGGGGATGAAAAACGTTGAACCAGCACCAGAGTCTCTTTCCCTCCCTTCCCTTTCTCTCTCTCTCTCCCTCTCTCTCTCTCTCTCTCTCTCTCTCTCTCTCTCTCTCTCTCTCTCTCTCGCCCTCTCTCGCTCCCTCTATCCGGCAGAAAATCTCACGGTAAAATTATAATACTGAACGGGCGGATGATAATTTACGTTATAACGAGAAGGTTATTGTACACCGGTTTATTCGAAGGTCGTAGTTCAGCGGAGAGGTATTTCGAGGAACAAGGAGAGAGAGAGAGAGAGAGAGAGAGAGAGAAAGGCAGGGGGAGAGAGAGAGTCGAGACACCAAGGCGACGAAGAGAGTTCGGGGGAAGGTACAGAGCTATTAATTCAACGTCATGTATGCACAATAATAGGACTTGCAAGCAATTTGCCGTACGAATCGGCGATTATTTATCTCCGTAAATTAATAGACTTATGCATATTAATAGCGGGACACTCAGTGAATCTTGATGTGAGTTATTATACCGGATTTACGATGTGGCTTTAATAGACGAGAATTACCATTTACTGCTGTGTGGCACAGTTCGAGTTTTGCACAAAATCGCATTGTCCAAGTTCATGTTCTCTACTGAATTACGTATCGCAAAATTTGTTCCGAGCCGTGATAAAAATTCTCTCGACAATACAAAGAGAAATATAATTCTGACTGCAATTACTGCAGGGTGGGTGGTGACATTTATCGAAGAGCTGGGGTTATTCAATGATTATTGATATATTATACGTGACGAAAGGACGTAATATGTTCGAGCAATCCCCCGAGAATTCCCTTCTCCCATCTCTGCGCTCACCTCTTTTTCCCCGATAGCTCGAGTCCTCTCTCTCTCTCTCTCTCTCTCTCTCTCTCTCTCTTTCCACTCCGATCATTCATTTCACCAGCCAGATAATTGCGACGATTGTAAAATCGTAGGTAACACCGGTAGGTACTACCCCATGCGAGATTCATACGTTTAACGAATTCGCAGCCCTCGATAGAGCATCCTCCTACGGGAGAGCACCGATAATCCCTGTTGTCGAGTCCATATTTCCGTACGAATAATAACGTAGGTGGGTAGATCGAGTGGGCTGGTAAGTATACATGCATCGAATACATCGCCGACACGATAGTCGAATCGCTTTCTCTCTAATTCAGCTTTATTGCTCCTCGTTACGGCTGCTTGCCGTTAACTCGAATCGGATTCGCGGCAATCGGCATTTTCATCTAGATTATCCGACGTAGGTACGTCCTCTTTCCCAACGCTCGCTCGTTCGATCGTTCTTGCTACCCTTCCTTCTCACCATTCTCGTCCCTACTTTCGTAACGTTGCAACGCTCGGTCGATCGGAACACGAAACCCTCGGCCGATCGGCAATACCGACGAGAGCTGGACCATCGGAGCAGGAACCCAGCATATTCCATATAGGGTCCTTTTGCGTCCGCGAATAGATCTCCCCCTGGACCATAACACGAATGGACCGTATACATATTGAGAATCCTGAATATCCAACGTCAGGTCCCATGGAGAGGGAGGCTTTGCACGGATGTGTGTCCCTGTTGAGCTTCCACAGGGTACACATCGTCGGTGTTTATCGAGTCCCTGAACAAACCTCGGATCTAGCCGTTATCGTCGTCGCATAGCTTCGGAAACCCACCGGAAGTACGTTATATGTATTTCTCCTCTCTCCCGCTAACTTCTTTTTACGCCCATTTACAATCCTACACTAGCTATCCTTTCGTATATTTGTCCGACCCTCGTTTTGCCTCTGATTTCACGTTGACTCGAATATTTATCGACTCGTTGATTCGTCTTTGCCATCATCCCTCTAATTTTCTAAATCTCGTTCGGTATCTTTCAGGCTCTCACTTTTACTCTCGACTTTCCGTCGATTTAACTTATTTTTGCTACTTCGTTCCATTCTGTCGCGACTTTACCAACTTATGCTTCGAAGGTTAATTGCGTCATGAATCTCTCGGTGTAACTCGTTAAAGTGTTTGCGAATTCTCGCTGTGACGTCGGTACGGATTTGGCACTTCAATACAGAAATTGCTATACCTACGCGCGCACCTCCCGTAGTAATTTCAATGTTCGTTTCTACTATGGCCACATGCTTGACACCGTTCCATTTCGTTCCGATAAATGGAAGCTTCCTTCCATTCACCCGGACAAGAAACTTATTCGATCTCCACACCCGTGACGTCGTTGCCACCACGGGAGGATCGCCGAAACCCTTAATCCTCCGACCGCCGACGGCGGACGGTGCCCATTTCGAGGTTCGCCAATTAGCGGAAGCGAACATTCCGGTGAAGCCTCCGAAAACCGTTTAATCCCCGAATGCCCCGGTTGTCTTCGAGGCCAATTCAAGCAAACCGAAGCTATCGGAACTTTCGGTCTTACGACAGACCCGAAAGTGCTTCCCTTCCGTGATGACCTGTTGGCCAAAAGACGTAAAGGGCAATCCCAGGATTCTCTGAAAATATCGAAATATTTCCTCATCATGATTTTTCAAAGCACGATCGATTTTTGTTATCACCCCTTCGTACCAAAGTCGCTAGATATTTGACAAAAAAAATTCCAAATTTTCGTAATTTCTGATCGATGGCATTCTACAATCCATATTTCTAGCCTCTATTCCAAGTCTCGACCCACCATTGAAGTTATCAAAGTTCGTCCGGCGACGCAACTGCAACCTACCTTCGCTATCTGCCTCAAGACCTTCGAGCGTGTGCACAGGGGGAGGAAGGAGGTCGGGGTGTTTTGCAAGTAAAGAGATTCGTGGCTCGAGGGTGAGAACGGGAGGATGGTGTATCATCTGATAAAATTCGAAATCTTGCCTCTTAACTCGTTACTGGAAAGCTAAGCTGGCCTCACTATTGAGGAATACCAGGCAAGAAAATGGACGAGAACAGAAAAAAAGGAAGGAGGTCCCCACCGCGATCTCTTTCTCTCCCGAAACTGGTGAACCACCCCGTCAGAGATGTTTGCGTTGTGCTTGCAAACCAAA
Organism: Netelia virgata; assembly: GCA_951802705.1. Classification (NCBI taxonomy): domain Eukaryota; kingdom Metazoa; phylum Arthropoda; class Insecta; order Hymenoptera; family Ichneumonidae; genus Netelia; species Netelia virgata. The sequence continues at coordinate 22,268,331 of OX637865.1, forward strand.
GGACCGGGAAAAGTAGCACGTATATATCAAGCTGCCAAGAGGGATGAGGAGCTTCGGCAACGTAGCTACGTACGTTGGAGCTGAGCTCGTTTCGAAATCTCCAATACCGCGAGAGTGAGAGGGAAAGACAGAGGGAGAGAAAGAGGGAGATAGAGAGAAAAAGAGACGGTTTGTAGCAGTATATATCGCAAGAGAAGTGGAACCTATACCAAATACGGCAATGGAATATAGAGTCAACGCCAGAGGGATTGGGAAGGAGAACTTGGTTGGATGGCATTTTGCCAGGACGCGTCCAGATCCATACACTGTCCTTCGTCGACTGACGTCGAGGATGAGACCGCCGTCGACGTTTTCGAGAGAGCCACGGCCCTATACTTGCGTATATACCATGTATCGGGGAGATGCTTTCTCTTCAAAATACACGAGGGATGTACTTGGTGGTCGAGAAGCTTTGGCACTCTCGATGACAGCAGCGATGAGCGATAAAGGGTGTGCGAGTTGTAGGGAAGGTGGCTGGATAAGGATTGAGAAAAAAACCAACCCTTTTGGAAATTAACCGAGTTCGCGTTAAAGCGTCGATGGCGAAGAGACGGAGGATCGTTCGATCGCAAAATCGTAGAATCATCGAAGTAAAAAAGAAAGGTCGCGCGATGATAGGAAACCTGGATGGAAGTGTACTAGAAAGTTAAATTAGCCGAGGGATGATAGAAAGTGCAATCGCTTATAAAATTGGCTGGCTCGATTCAATTCTTTTTTCCTTCCACGGGAAAAAATCTTCGTCTTGTTTTTTTTTTTTGTCTGTTGCCTTTCTTCCCCGAAGCTGTTGGAGGTTACGTGGCAATGGGGCGTGGAACGTGATGGAATATATCCTTCACCCATTCTACAATAGGTAACCGGCGCGAGCTTTTTTCACAGCCCCTTTTCGCCCACCCCTCCGCCATACGCGCCCGAGCGTTTTTTTTCTCTTTTCTTTCACTGGCGGTTTTGTTTCACAGCAAGGAGAGGAGGACGGCGAAGAGGAACGAGCCAGTGGAGTCTAGGGACGTGGACGGCGGCGAGGCCGGCAAGGACGACGAGTTACGAGCGTCGGTTCTACGAGTTCAGCCGACGAAGCGGTGCTACATTTTTCGGCAACTTTTCTTTTCACCCTGGTAAGAATGAAAAAACTGAATTTTTGTCAGACAACTGATTAAAAAAAATTTCACGTAACAATTTTATTTCACGGTTATTGGGAATAAAGAATGATATGTGAGTATATTGTGTCCATCTTTTTTGTAGATATGGTAATAAGTACTAGCTCATCAGAACCAGTTTTCTGACAAAAAATAAGTTTCCGAAGCCTTAAAAAACTATCTATCAATATTTATTAATTATTAATTAAAGAATTTTTATAGGAACTTTAATGATCTACAAAAAAAGTTATTTGATACTTTTCAATAGAGTCAATAGTTTCGCTGTAATATTTAAAAAAAAACGATGAATTTTCATTACATTTAAAACTTTTAACTCGAATATCATTTGAATGGCTAAGTTTACCAAGAAATTATAGGAGATCTTTTTTGTAGAGCATTCAATTCTCTATAAGAATATGCCGGTAACTTATTTGTACAATATGCCATGACCGTGGTGTAAAATTCCAATCATAAAAAGACATTTTCCCCGTGTTATTTGAATGGGAAATAGATATGTGTTTTTCGAGACTTCTAAATATTAATATTAAGAGCTCAAATTTGGGGAGGCTTCTTTTTTCCTTTTCTGCAAGTTTATAAAGCCTGATGCCTGGATGAAAAAAAAGTTGCTCAAAAATGACACAGCCTAATATATATATACATATTTGTTTGTACAGGCCTTCTGTATACCTTCTGGGAATGAAACAGGGTGTAAAAAACATCTGCGAGGGAGAGTGGTAGGAAATAATTATTTTTCCAACTCCTTTAATCGACGGCCTTTCTTTCTTCTTTTTTCCTTTCACACCCCATGCGACTAGCTGGAGCAATGGATTTTCTTATATATTATAATTTTGTTTTCTCTCGAAATACCTACAATTGAAACGTCCGTTATTGTTTTACCAATTAAATATAGTTTTAATTGAAATTTTTAATGTCATATTGCAGAATAAAAGTAAATATACCTCAATTTTATTTTTTTCACGAAAACGAGGTTTTATTTACAAGGAGATGGATTTAATCATTAACTCGATCCCTTAAACATAACTCGTAACTTAAAAGAATACTCGTTTCTTTGTTTTTCAATTTTTTCCCCATATGCGCACTCGCGTTTCGACGATGCACGTGTTATTGGTTTTTCAACTGTATATAAAAACGTTAGTCTTCGGATTTTTCCTTCGCATTTTACGTCCACGAGCTCTTTCAATATAAGCATATAAAAGCAGGGACTATTTGTGGTATCGCGTCTACAGCACTTCGGGTATATATACATATATAGATATATAGATATATGAGAACGAGGGAGTTAGAGGAAAATGGTAAAGCCGCGGGTTTTGTGCATTCGTGCGATTGTGCTTTATTTGTTTCTCTATGCATAGTAGCGACAAAAGTATCATATAAAACATGAGCAGATTGTATATACGTGTCTCGGCCGATATGCGCAAATATTTGAAGCGTTTCCTACATCATTTTTCTCTTCTCTATAGCTCGCTGTTGTTCTTTTTTACCGCTCCGCTCCCTCGCTTTCTCTCACCATCTAAAACCCCATTTCATTCACCCTCGTATGCATGTATTATGTATATTATATAAAAGCGAAAAATGTCTGTCACGGTACGAACCATCGGCACCACCGTCTTCTTGAAACACAATCGTCCGGACGCTTTAATGGAAATAATTGAATGTTCGACACAATGGTTCACCGTTTCATAGCGAACGTGAACAAAATATGGATAGTACGTTCCATTGAACATTAACAAAAAAATATATTATTTCGTTTGTGTTTAAGAAAAAATTAAGTAGAGGTAATAAAATAAAATAACCCGTAGATCCAATCGTTGTTCGTACCAGAAAATTATCAAATACCACGAGAAAATGTAACGGACAATTCAGACGAACGAGATTTTTTTTTTTTCGCGAATAAGCCCTTACGTGGCCAATCTTTGTATCGCTCAGTTGATACAACCCCGCGAGCACTGCCTTTTTCTCACCGAATCTCGTATAACGTTCGGTCTATTAAACTCTCGCTCTCCGGGGCGCTAGGCGTGTTCCAGACGTGCCTCGTAAAAGTCGCGTCTCGCCCGACTATTATTCCAATCCTTTCCCTTCAATCCCGTGTACGCATTCCCCTTTTTATTCTCTACGATGTCTGGTCGAATTTAATGTTAATTTCATTGAAGGATTTTCCCCGAAGTACCATTGAAATATTTTCCTATTGCAATTGGGTATTTTTTCTATTTTGCCACTACTGATCCTTACGACAAACCTTTCGATTGATAATTCGAAAAATTATGTCTCTGAAAAAAAAAAAACATTTTACCACGACGTTATTATGGACCGGCGATTAAACTCGCTCAAATAAAAAGCGAACAATTTTAAGTCTATTCGCTAACTCGAAAAACAAAATGTACGAGTTTGGGCATTTTTTACGGGAAATTGCGTTGCTGTATCGAGGATATTGAAAGTCCTCCAGGAAGCTTTTTCATAAATTCCTAGGGGAAGCAACGTGCACAGCATTCTTTGCATCATTTTTTTTTTGCTACTGTTATTATTATCATTATTGCTTTTTCTTCATCTCGTGAATTTACCGATCTATCATATCGCCTCTGGCTCAATCATATAGATATCGATGGTGGCTGTAATGTAAAAAGTTTGAAAAAACTTTCTCGCCTTCGCGGCTATCCGCCCGTTCTGGTATGCATACCGATGCGAAGCTACCCGAGCGACTGTTTTCGTAACGAGATGCGCCTGCATAACCAGCGAGAGAGGAATCGTACTCCCATTCCTCTCTCGCTGGTTATGCAAGCGCAAAAAGAGCTTCGCCACCCGCCATATTTTATATCCGGGGGTCAAAAAACCTTTTCGGCAATAAAAAAATATATCACTAGCGAAAAAAAATCACACTTTTTTCACACGTGCACGATATCACGAGGGCATATACTGTTTTATTACATTACCCTTGCCCGAGTCGAGGGTTGACGCGTCGGAATTTTTCGACGGTGTTTGAAATTGGACGACCGACGGATGAGAGCTTCTTAACGAATGACACGGTTCTTCTTAGCATTTTTCTCATTTGCCTCGTCTTTCGTACGTCCTTCTTTTTAGCTTCAGCTGCTTGCAGGTTTCCGCTGAAATTTTTCGGCAGACTGTAAGCATTTTCGTGAGTTTTTTTTCACGTAAGCTTTTTTCCATCTTCCTTAAAATTCGCGAATTACTCCCACTCATTCACGAAGCTAGCGGGTGCCACCTAAAGCTTGCTCCAATTTCGCTCTTGTTTCATTCTTTTTGTCATTTTTTGCGCATGATATTCTTTTTTTTCGCTGAGATCCAAAAATTATATTTATTCAAATTCCTAACGAAAACCGTTAGTATCGGTTAAATTAATCTATCCAATGTTAATTTCTCTTATTTCCTGATAACCTCTAGTATACCTACTTAAATGTGTTTTTTTTTATCAAAAGTGTGATTAATAATAGATATTATCTCATTTTTTAATCCTTGAAAAAAGTGCGACGAGTCGCGACTTTTGTATTCACGACTTACTTATATATTGTGTAACGCAATTTGTCGAGGCATATTTTTACGGGAGGTAAACGAGTTGGGAAGAGCTAGAAAATAACACGAAGGAGTACCTGTCTCGTTCCTAGCAGTCACAAAGTCGTCGCACCCGCGAGAAGTTTCAACGAGGAAAACTTTTCCTCGTGTCTCCCATATGCGTCTTGGAGTTCGAACGAGGCTATCGTTTCGTCTCTCTTTCGTTATACTCACTATTCCTTTCGTTCGAGCGATGGAGAGAGAAAAATAGCGGATAAGGATTTCTGTAGGTGGAAGTGAGAGGGCCGAGAATAAAAAAGACCCAAGGTGCATTCGATTCTTGCGAGAGAAAAGTTCGGCCCTCGCGAAAACGAGAGAGAGAGAGAAAGTACGATCTCGATTTATTGCCCCTTCCAGGGACAAGGAATATCGCTGCATTGCGGGACCAATGAGAGAGAGAGAGAGAGAGAGAGAGAGAGAGAGAGCGAGAGAGAAAGGGAGAATCGTGGAAAAGCGGAATAGCGGTAGGTGGAATAAAAGGTATGGGAAGAAGAGTCCAGAAAAATAAAAGAGAAAAGCAAAAGCCCCCTTCAGCTCTTTGGTAATCGAGCACTCGAGCATGAATATCGAACGTTTCTACGTCCCCGAGGCTCTCGACTCTTTCGAATCTTGAGATCATATGATACGAAAAAAAGAGAGAGAGAGAGAGAGAGAGAGAGAGAGAGAGAGAGAGAGAGAGAGAGAGAAAACGAAAAAACAAAACTCCCGCTGCACAAAATTTAGTTACAGCAGACAAGGAAGGTTGGCAAATATATTGTCACAACGAAAATATTCATTTGGCTCTATGGCAAATTTTCTCGCAACAATATTGACACGAATAAACGAAACGAAATAACGGAGAACTTTATATAACGAATAGAGATGAAATTTCATTCGTACGATCGAACACGAATGAAGTTTAAGCGATATAAATATTACGATTTTCAATATTTTCAATAAAGACAGAAAGTAAACGAATTAATTTTTATAAGAGCAAAAAACGTTCGTCACGATTTTGCAATCTTGTGCGGAAATTTTATGATATTTCTAAAGTGACATATTTCATCCCATTCTTACCCTACAATCCACGTTTTTTCCAGATCTGTCACTGGCGAAGTTTTCTTCAACTCGAATAAACTCTGCCTCGATCGAAGATTTTCTAACTATCTATGATTCGGAAGATACAAAATCTAGACATTCAAATCGCGGCATATTCGCGTGCCCGCCGTATCGTCTTTCCCACGATTACGTCGCTCCAATTTTAGTTTCGAAGTCTCGACTTTGTCTCGAATTCATAACGAGAATCCCGAGAGTGTCGTAAAGTCAAGGCCTCGTGTGCACGGAAAGTAAAAAAATAAGAGGAAGAAGAAGAAGAAGAAGAAGAAGAAAAAGGAGAAGGAGGAGGTGACCTTACGCTGCCGTTCCTCGTTCTTCCAAAGAATTTGACGAGAGCCACCGAGAGTTCTCCCGTTGCTAGTTGAATGGAGTCCCGTCGCGGCATATTATATAACCGTTGGAAGGATCGACTCTTATATCCAGGAGAGTCTATCGCGTTCGAGTAATGAAGTGCCACATCAGTGACGGAAGACGAACGATGCACAGAGGGGTCCTTATGTATGGACCGCTCTATGCCAACTTATTTTATCTCAATATAATCGTATCTATAAAACCAAATAATCATCTCGACAACTATTATGTTTAAATATTCGTGTTAAAAAAAATTATTTATTTCTCGATCGCACCCCTACCCCTCGACATTAATAACGACTCCGTTTCGACAGTGTAACATGGCATATGCGTATTTATATTTTAGGTACACGAAAAGTATGTCCTAACTGGCGAATATGAAAATAAAAAATTGCTTCCTTCTTAGGGGAGGAAAAATTATTTTTTTAAATGATAAATTTGGTGGTCAGGTTGGCATAAAATTCCCTGTGTATACATAGAAAGAGAGTATCAGCCAAGTTGGCCTAGAGAGCGCACCCACGTTAGCGTGTAAACTTCCAGGCCGCGTGATTAATTGCACGATTTGAGAGCGAAGTGCTGACTGCGGAAACTAACGGGGGAGGGTGGTATATATTCGTGGTTCGCTTACAAGGGCTTTCCATATCCCGATATCCGAAAGACGAACCCTAGCCCCTGGATTCGAGACAAGTCAAACGGCGAGCAGAAAATTAATAACGGGGCGATCGATGCAGAAATCGTCTTAAATATAGACAGAAAAGTTGCGGAGAGTATCGTTGAAAATCGTCAGCACTCAAATCTAATTACGATTTTCGTGCCGAATGACGTACTCGAAGTATGAAACAATTTACCATTTCTAGTTTCATCGTCGTGCCGAATCTTTTTTATCGACGAGTGGTAAAACAGTTACGGTTTTATTTCTCGTCAAGCGTACTATTGAATTTTTCTTTCAAAGTACGATACTAATATTGATATTTGTAACTTCGAAGCTGTTTAAAATCGTATTTATATCATTTTTGTAATATCTTTATCGCGATTCGTACCAAAAAACCAGCGACTTGTTTTTGGTAATGAAAGCTTTTGCGTGCCCGAACATAACTATCAATCTCGATCTCGCTAAGGGTACAAACGTGGTGGTCGAAAAGCGTGAAAAACGCTTGGCTGGACTCACTATAAGTAGGTCAGGGTGTCATAAAAATATTTGTCGCATTCCAAGAGAGAGAGAGAGAGAGCGAGAGTTCTCCAAGGGCATCATGAGACTTTTGATTGGCTAGATAAAGAGGGAAAATATGTACGCGTGGGTGTTTCAGAAATGCGAATCGTTTCGAGGGGGAGGTCGGTGATCTCTCGAGAGTTAAGAAAATAAATAGAGGATGTTTAAAAACAAAATACAAAAATCAAAAGAAGTAATAAGCATGAGCAAATCAGAAGAAGGAAAAACGTTATAGACTGACACTATGACCGAGAACTAAATTTCACATTGCTAATCGATTATAAATGCAAATTACGTTCTAGTACATTGTTATTTAAAGAGATTATTGTAAAACAGGGCTACTTTGACATTGAGGGTAACTTTGACAGTTTTTGGGGCTACTGACAGAGCGCCAAAATACGGGTTAAATGTGCTCGCAGCGGTGAAAAGGCCGACTATTAGCGCAAATTGCAATATATCGAGATTGCACCGGCGATAATCTCCAATTGAAGACTTTTTGGAGGTAACAAATTTTGACCCTCGGCAGGCGCCGACAGTCAACATTCGTTATTTACTTTCGGGACTTTGGAGGCGGGGGGGCTTGACTTTCTTATACATTTCATAGCCAAAGAACACATGGGATCAAATAAAGTTGGACTTTAGGATGTTAAAAGAAGTTATACGTACAAATAACTACCAAAACATGTTCAAAGCAGCTCCGTTTGACGGTATACATTACATCATTGACTGATTAATTTTTGTTATTTCGTACGATATAAAATGAGAATCGTTGTGTGAAAAAATGCAGACAAGCGTGAAAAGTAGATAAGGCGGCTTGTGGGTCAGACTAGCCGGGTCGCCGGTACACGAGTACCGTGACTACTGTCGTCGCGCGACCTCAGCCTCACCACTGTCTAAAACACATTCAGAGCGTTGTAATATGCGGACTGAAAGCTCGGGATATCCGAGCTAAGGCTTCGTTGCACTATAGGGACATAAAGAAAAGAAAAAACTCGTAGCCTCAGTTTGCTCAGTCGAGCACGCGGGACCCTAGAAACATTCGCAATGAAGAATATAGAATGAAATGGAGCACGTAGCCTCGCTGTAATCAGGAGATTTTCTCTTACAGGATTACGAAAAACACTCTGTGCAGAGATTTGGGCGTATTCATTCCTAGAGAGAGAGAGAGAGAGAAAGCACGAGTAGAAAGAATGCGTCGTGGCTCGTTCATTCGCATACAAGAAAGTTAGAATAATGGAAAGTGTTTATAAAAATATAATTATTAGAAAAGTTTTCGAAAAGTAATACAAAAAATGCATAAAATACGGAAGCTAACTCAATAAAGAGATGTGGCTTGAGTAAAATTATTCGAATCATATAAAATGTGTGTAAAGGCAAATATGCAAAATAAAACGCCATGGACGATTTTTCAGTATGTAATTTGCGAGATATATAAAATGTTTGAAGCTCTCTGCGATTACGAATATTTATTTATTAATCAACATGATTTTTGCAGCGGACTGGCCGAATTCGAATGAAATAAATTTGACTGATCGTCGAAGATAAACCTTTCGAGTCCAATTGAGTTTAATCGATTTTCATAATTATAAATTTTTCTTTATTGAGTAAATGTCTTTTTCTATCTCTTTTTTATGGCTCTATATCCATCATAACTATATGTTGAAACTTTATACTAACCATCGTATAAAAAGAAACGAGGAAAAGAAAGATAACAGTGGGATGTAAAAAAGAGCTTACGAGCCACATCCGTACCCGCTATAAAAATTGAAGAATGGCAGAAGGATGTTCGCGATAATAACCAAGGATCGAAGGTCGGTGTGAAGAACAGGAACGTTACGAGAAGTGTGTGATACCCACGAAATCCGATCGCGGGACCATTCGAGTAGTATTAAAATCGGCCGTCACTGCAACTGAATTCACTTATCGCACCAAACTTCCTATAATCTTGATCGCGTAGCCAGAGCAACTTAACGATCGGAAGTAGTTTCCTCCCTCGTTTTAGTATGCACTATCTTTTATTCAAATTTAATTTACTAACAGGAACTAAAATCACAAATAAACTGATTCGTAATAGATAACTCCACGTAAGTATTGTTTAACGAATCTACCTCAAATATGTACGAAAGTAAAACTAATTTTGATTAATTACATAATTTTATTTTCATTATTTTGCAAATATTGTTTAACACTCACGTGTTAGTAAACTTTACGACGTAATATTGTCGTCTACGATCCACGGATTAATGTTGAAGGGGAAGGAACTTTAGTTTCACGAATAAAGTTAACTTCAGGCGGATTCAGATAAGTGCCCAAAAGCAGACAAACAGCGTCGCGATTGTTAATTCGATGACTCCTTCCGAGCAACTGAATAGATGAGACACTCGCCTCTCGCCCCTTCGCGTTATACTACACGGTTATGTGTCTTGAGTCTGTACCAACCCTGGAGTTGCCCGGTACCGGGATATTATTTTCTCGATTCTGTATACTATATACCTTCATATACATCTACCCGAATATATATTTATACATTTATACATATATTTATATATATATTTATACATATGTGCAGATACATATATACAGGTAAAACTTTGAATGTATACATATATATATATATAGACGTGTACAGTTGTCCGCGACGATTTTTCGAGAATAAGAAGATTAGGAGGCACGCGACGAGTTTCACTTCGTCCGTTAACCGAAATAGAAACCTGTGCATTCAAAGGCACGACGACGACGACGGCGACAACGACGACGACGACGACTACGACGCGAAATACTCACGAAATCTCGAAAGCCGCGGAATGCGACTGGAGAGAAATGCTGTTGTAGAGTTGAAAACAAAATAGACACTGTCTATAATATATATATATATATATACATTCATGTATACAAATATTTATAATGTAAGTATAATCAGTAGGTAGTAGCTAGTTTTCACGATTTGAAAAAAAGTGGTATTCTTGGCAAGAATCCATTTTTTTGGACACCTTAGGTACTACTTCGCAGTCATTCTAATACCGTCGTATTCCATATGGAAAATAGGCGAGTATACAGGAATGTTATAAATCTGTATGTGCGAAAACGAGCAACGACAGGTGTGACCACGGCGACGAGACCCTCCCCTATCATTTGGAAAAATAGGCAACGTCGAGTTATACCAGTCCCAGGCGGATATCTCGCGCCTGCTGCACGCATCGTCGTATAAACCGGACGAGATAAATTAATTTCATTTTAACGAAGCGAAAAAGTGAATTCTCGCGTGAATTCAATTTTTGAAATGCATTCGCGTCGAACGACATTTTGTGGGAATCGAATGAAATAGTTGTGTATTATTGCAATTACCGCGCACAGAGAGACAACAATTTCAACACCGAACTAACTGCTATTCGTTTAGCCCATTTCTAATTTTTACGCTCTGACTTTTAATTAAAATTTAATTAAATCATTAATCATCTTTAGGAATATTAATTAAATTAAATAAAACACAAAAGAAACGGCAAGTATTCTTTCGTCGTTTTTTTATAGAAAAAAGAAATTCATATATTATCTCTTCCAAACGTGAAACTCGGAGCTGTCCTTCAATATGCATACGTATTAAATCGCGTTTTAATTAAGCGAAGGAAATTAAATCCAACGACCCGTATCGCACTACTGCCGACCGAAGTCTCAGAAAGTTTCACATACGTTCGTAAGACCAAAATAATAATTATGATTATTATCGAACACATCGATATCTTACACCCGAGTATTCGAGTGGTTATGCCACTCGCTGAAATAAACGGCGGGCCTAACGTATCTTGCTGTCTGCCCGTGTACGTGTGTCTTTCACTTGGTTATCACTCGCAGGCTCTTGAGATATTCCGTGCGAGTATATATCGATTGCCTGTACACCGAAGGGCGTATAATCCGGTGCTTGCATAAAGACTCTGTGCTCTTCTGGCTCGAGAGTCTCGATATATGTGTACGTATACGAAATACATGGATTCGATGTGGCTTTACCTACTGCGCTCACACTTGTTGCATCGAGGTATGAAATTACCTTCGTATTGTAGACATACATGTATATACATATGTATATACACAAACATATTTATATATATATATATATATAAAAGAGCGCGCGCGCGCTCTCTCGTGTGTATGTATGTGTGTGTGCAAAAACAGATAGGTGAGTAGAGATAAGGCCTATGTGCACAAGTGTCTATCCGCTCGCAAGCATGTCTGAGTGTGAAACGGCTCACCTACTCGAAACCTTGTACGGTATAAGGAGAGGCCCTTCTAGGTCATAATCTTTCGCTCTGAACGGCGAATGGAATAAGGAGGAAAGCACGCGTCAAGGAGAAAAAGGAAGAGAGTCGACGAAGGCGACGCGAGCTGCCAACGACCGTGAAGAAACGTCTCCAACGTCACGGTCTCCTTTTTAACTTTTGAGCAAAGTTACATACACCCATTTCTTAGCCCGGGTTACTTCTGTTTACCCGCCCGCTTGTTCGCGTCGGTACCTACACGATCTCACAAAGTCGGAATAAGAAAATATCCGTAGGGAGTTTGAAGAATAATGCAGTTTTGGAGAATGAGGAGGATACAAAATGAGGATGGTAATGGGAACAAAAGGGAATAATTATGAAATCGTAGTACAAAAAAAGGAAAAATTAAAAACTTGGGGAACGTAAAAAACTGCGAGGAAAAAAAGTTGATAAGCGGAGGAAATTATTTTGCGAAAAATAGTCCAATAAGAATGTTTTTTTCGTATACCTAAAAGTGAAAAAGTAAAAAGAAATGAATTGTGATAATGACACGATAGTTGAAAATAAAAAGAAGGAAAGTCAGATTCTTTTAAAAAGAATTTTTCGATTCGAAGATGGAGTTCGTTCTCGCACGACGCTGGTTCTTGCGAGACTCGGCATCCTTCGACTGAATGGATCTCGATGGTGGGTTTCCATTCACTCCGTGCTCCAAGGCTCACGCATTTCCGGTCTTCGCCTGGGATCGATGGGGCGCGGGAGAAGGGAGGAGGCCAAGGGCTCAAGGGGTATATATACAGAAGGTCGCGTTCCAACCGGAGTCTCTGTCCTTTCTCTCTCTCTCTCTCTCTCTCTCTCTCTCTCTCTCTCTCACACACACACACACACACTTACTCCTTGCCTTCGTACCTTGCCAGGTGAGGGCTGTCGGTTGCTATGGGGATCCGGGATCTCACCCTCTCCCCTCCCTTATCCTCGCGCGTTCATCCCCCAACGACCAACCCTCCCTATCTTTTGCTCTCACTATCTTTGTCTCTTTCTCTCGGTCTTGCTCTCTGTCTTATCCCTCGTAGGTCAGGGCCACTTCCAAGCGAGAAAATCGCGATCCGACACCACTCATAATAGGTGGTGTTCACTGGGCTTCCCGAAAGCCTGCTGATTCTTCGGTATTATTGAAAATCACGTTTCAAAAATCTATCGTCAATCGGTCACCGAGGGTCGATTCTTCATTATCAAATTCCTTGTTTATATCGGAATATTAAAAAAAAAATATCCAGCCAATGAAATATTATCTCTATTATTTTGTCACAATTATTATTAATAATTTGGTTAAAAAATCATTTGGAATAATTTGATCTATTCGATCTATTTTATCGTATAGGTATGCTCGATTGACCATTTGTCGAATGAAAAAAACGCACAGCGAGCATAGTCCAGGATATTCGCCTCTCCCGTTCTACAAACTCTCGTGGTGCCACGTGAAAATTTGTAGCGATTTATTATGTGCTCGCTCTTTCCGGCTTTTCGTCGTTCGTTCACGGCGGATAATGTATTAAGAGTCAGCCGAAGCCCGCTATCACCCACGCTAGCGTTCTCTTAATCCGATATAAATACGTAACGACGTGACGAAAAGAAAAAGAGAACGAGAATGAGAAGAAGCCGTAGACGAAAAAGAAACGACGAAAGACGAACGAGGAGAAGACTCGGGGACGAAACTTTCGTATATTCTCAGAAATTGTTAATCAGCCACCGGTTATAGTTCGCACCGGATCCTTTCATTATTATTTAATAATTCCCAATGGCAAGATTATTCATGCGATCATGAGACTTGAGAGAAGTATCAGGGATAGGAAACTATGAACTCCGAACTTATTTTAAAATGGTTGAAGAGTTTATTATTCTCGAGTTGATATCTCCGTATAGAAGATATATAGGTATATATGTTCTTAAAAACAATTATTGGGTCGAGAGGAGATACACCCTCTTCACCTCCCTCAAGACGAAACTTCGAATCTGAGATAGAACTCCATTTTTTTAAATGGTTGGAATAGAAGCTAATTCCGGCGCTAATAAAATTCAACGTCTTCCAACCTCTTGAATTCGAGCTAATCAAGCAACCCCTATACCTTATGAACATCGAAATCAACGAGTTGTTTAAGCTAATTGCACCACTCCTTGCCATTTATCGACACTCGTATTGTAAGATGGAACCGCAACCGAGCTAAAGATCCTTCGCTCGTATCATAGGGTGAGAGCGAAGTTACAACGTGCTTTTACCCCCCCCCCCCCCTCTCGCCCCGCCCCGGAAAGATGCGTAAGAACCACTGTGTTTGAGGATCGATAGCTTCGCTGTATTCACCACTCTACGCATCCACTCCTCTTTTTCCTTGTGCAGCTTCCACCCTCCGTTTCAAAATGCTTTTTCCGTGGAACTTTAACCTCCCCCTGCTCCACCTCCATCATCCCCTAACCCCAACTCCTGTCCCTTCTTCCCATCTTTCATGAGGGTGGATTTCTTTCGTTTTAACCTTTTTTGCTGTTTTTTCGTTCTGAATACTTCTGCCGCGGCTTCAATCACAGTCTTCATTCTCAACTGATGCCGGAACATTTTCGAAAACCAAGTACCATCCCGGGAACACTTGGAGTAATTCGTGTGTCAGATGCGTCGTATGAGATAGGCGATTTTCATTTTGGGTGTGTGTGTGTGTGTGTGTGTGTGTGAGAGGGAGAGAGGAGTGTTTTCTAAGAAGGGTTCACCAAACAGCGTTTTAAACGTAAATGAATTAATTTACAAAATAATTTACGGATTTTTTTAACCAATCCTGTTATTTAAAATAAAATTAAAACCCTTCGGAATATGTAGACTAAAGACATCCTCCTCGGCTATAATTCGAAAGTTTTCTTTTGAACTTTGTGGAGAATGTTTTTCGTTGTTTGTAAAATAACTAAAACGAATTTTAATTAAATTTTCCACTAACGATTTTTAATTATCGGAATCGTTGGCAAGATGAATAAATATATTTTGTAAAATTTCAAACCGGAACGATTTCGACAATTTTTCAGGATACTCGACGTTTCTGAAAAGCCCACAACGTCAACGAGCCGATATATCTTCGTGATCGAAATCTCGATATGCAGATAACGTGTATACACGCGCGCACACATATATGTGTAAGTTTGTGTACGTCGAGACCGGTCTGTCGGAGGAGATAGTGTGAGCCGACGAATCGCGAGTGTAGTCGGCCCTCACTCTCGGCCCTCGTAGAATATTCAATTGGCCCAACTTTCGCGTACGCTCTATCGGCCAAATGCGAATCGTCCGGAAGTCGTTGCCCTTTCCCCTTCCACCCCGTTGGGTCTGCGACCCTTCGATGAAAGCCCGCTTCCGCGCAGCCACTCTCTCGATTCTCCCGTGTAAATTTCGTTTCTGCCTCTTCACCCTACTACTTCTTTCTCTCTTTCTTTGTTTGACTTTTTTCTGAGTGCACAGGAAAAGGGAAGTGAGGTTTGCGAGCATCCTGCATTTCGCTCGGAAGATCCCGCGATCCATCGGCGTTTACCCCATTAGAAATTGTAATCGCTTCTGATCCTATTGATATCTTAAAAGGCACTCTTCACGCAGGAGTGAAAAGATATAGGGATGTGTCGATAGATAAACGCCAAATTTCTCTGTCACTCCTTTGGTCATCGACTAATTTCAATGTTTAACCGCCGTTAAATCGTTAATCGGTAGTTAATAGATACATCGATGGAAGGTTGATCGTTCGAACTTTGAGATAAGATTGTTTTTTTTTACATATTTTAGATAATTTATTAAAAATTCCTTGATTGTCTCATTTCTTTTCGCAGGCACTGTTTTTATTTTTATTTTGACGGTTTTAGAATTTTTTTTTTCAAAACTAAAAATATACGATAAGGGAGTTGGAGTTGGTTTTTAACATAGAAAAAGACGAATGTCGACAAAACAAATTGTTAATAAAAATATGTCAGTACGTTATCGCTTTTTCGCGTGTCGTAAAAATCGAAATACACCGATGCGTGTACCTCTTTCGACATTTATACACCGTATGAGCAAAGTGAGCGAACGGAAAGAGAGCCTAGGGGATTTCCCGAGCCAATAAACTTGCTACTAGGCAACGTTCCGAGTTTTTTTTATTCCCGTTTTTTTTTTTTCTATACATTTCTTTCTTCCTCTTTCAGCTTCCTTCCGTGCTCGCATCGCTTCCGAAGGGTGATTTTTCGTCCTCGAGCATCGTGCCTCGTCGGACGAGGGGATCGATGTAGAAAGGAAAGTAGCCGGCTCACGCAGAACTGAAGAGTTTGAAAACGATGAAAAAAAAGGAAAAATAAAGAACGCAGTGAGACAAAACGAACCGAAAGAAAATCGCGAAACATCACGTGGGGATACAACGTAAAGCCAATTTAAACCTTTGTCCTGTTACTTCCTGCGAACCTATACCTATGTGGAAGAAGTAATATAAGTTTCCGTCTTCGAAAGGACGAACGTAATAATTTCTTTTGTTAATAGTTCCCCGTCGACAAAAGTACTTGAAAAGCAAGAAAATGGATGCAATAAACATTTGTACTTTACTGTTATCGTTAGCTTTACTCGCAAAGCCTTTCGTTACCTCGCATGTCACGAAATTGAATTTTAATCGCCTGCAAGGTTTCAAAAAGTTATTAGACTCGAATAAATCATAAAACAAAGAAAAATGATAGAGCAGAGAAACACCGGAAGTAGAATAAAGCCATAGGTAGGCGTTTACGTATGCGTTAAGGAGGGTTTTACAAGTGACAATCGTGAATTTGAATTGCGCACATGTCACGCTAAAGTGTTGACTGAATCCTATTGATACTGTTACGTGCCCATAGTGCTTGGATCTCCCGGGATATGTACATAATGTTACTTTGGGAAAACGTACTGCAGCATCCCTCTTCCATTTGCAGATCGTTGTTTACGACCCTAGGGCTGAGAGAAAATGGGAAATGCGACACCGAAAGAGAGGGAGAGGGATGGAGAGAGAGAGAGAGAGAGAGAGAGAGAGAGAGAGAAAGGGTCCACTATTCGCAGTGTTTAATGATCGAGGCCAGGCGTGTTAGGAGAGCGAGAACTTCGAGTTACGCGCAGCAGTAGTAAAATGTTCCCATTCCAGTCCGTCCCCACGAAATGACATACGATATAATATATACATATTCCTCCATAAGTTTTTGGAATATCTCTCGGGGTGATTCTTTCCAAGATTTCCAAGAAGAAGAAAAACTTGTGGAGAGGATGCCGCGTGTGGTGAAAAGCGTGCTGTTGGCGAGAGGAGGTTCCTTCGACGAGACCAAAGTTTAATATGTAAGTAAAATATTGAATTATATTATTTTCATGGTATTCGGATCATTCGAGCTTTGACCGGAAATAGATGGAAAACAAATTTCGAAACAAAAATCTGAAAAAATTCTCATGAACTCAATAAGAAGTAATACAATTTTTTATCATCTTAAGCTATTGTTGTAAACCTTATCGTTTTTGTCCTCCGGAGCAATTTTCAAATTGTCTATTTAAAAAAAATATATATATATCTTTGGAAAAAAAATTGTAAACAATTTCTAAAAAACCAAATTGAAGCTTAGACTTCCCTCTTTATGGTGTCGGTGAAAGAAATACGTTAAAAAAATTTACCACAAACAGGGTCCACTCGTAAAAGAACAAAAAAACGACAAAAATTATCGTTTTCAAAACTGGGTGCTAATTGTAAACAAAATCGTAGATTTTTTTAAAATAGCCAAAATGAAGGTAATTCCTTCCTCTTTAAAATGGCGTTGGTTAAAATGGCCTAGACCGACCACCGGCGAAATGGCATAAAAACCCGTTCCGGCACTCTTTTCAACTTTTCTCCGGAAACTTTTAGCCAGTAGTGTATATATATTATATAACCATTTATATATGTTTAGATCACACTACATTAATGTCACCATATATAGATTTATTATACTGCAACACATAAATAAATATATATATGGGGCATTCCACGCCAGATCGGACACCATTTAGCTTTTGCTTCTACGATTTTTTTGAAAATTTTGTATGTTCTAGTATTTGTTGAAAGAGGCCTCCATGATTTTTTTCAATTTTTTGTTGTCGAACCGTTTTGAAGATATCGATTTTTCAAAAATTATGTTACTTTTTATTTAAACGTCCATAACTTTACGAAAACGGGCCAAATTGGACTTTTTTAAAAATTTTCTTTTTAAACGCGGTTTTGATACAAAATATCGAACAAATTTTTCAAACCGTATTTCTATAAGATTTTCAAGTTTCAAACATAAATTGTTAATTTGCAAAAAACACGTACCGATCGATTTTCTCGAAATTTTGTTGTAAAAAACTGTCATTTATTCCACAACTTTTAAGCCTAATTAGATAATGGGACAATGATGGGATGGATTTTGTTCGATTTTTCAAATTCCATATTTTAGTTATCCGCATTGAAATATATCTGAAAACAAAATACTATGGACAGGAATTAGTTCACAGATTGATATCAGGAAACCGATAGAGGCGGAATCGCCGAATAGCATTTATTTTCTTACACCTTTAAATATTTTATAAATTCGCGATTCAACGGATGAAAAAAATTCTTTAAATCTCAAAGTGTCTTCTCCGTCTGGCAATAAAACCGAATTGTTTGCCGAATATTTATGCTCAATTCTTCTCATACGAAGATTATATTCGTGCCAAAGAATCATTAGCGAAAGAATATCTATATATGAGAGCAAAGACAATAACAGGGACGCAAAACTATCATTGTGTAATTCCAGACGAAGAAGACATTTTGGGATTTAAAGAATTTTCTTCATCTGTTGAATCTCGAATTTATAAAATATTTAAACGCGTAGGAAAATAAATGCTATCTGGCGATTCTAATTCGACACGAATTAGAATCACAAACTAATTCGACACACAGGGAATAATCCCTATATGTCGAAGAATTATTAATAGTAGTTCCTGTGCATAGTATTTTTTCAGATATTTCTCAACACGGATAATTAAAATATGGAAATTGAAAAATCGAAAAAAATAAATTTCATCGCTGTCCCATTATCTAACTAGGGTTAAAAGTTGTGGAATAAATGACAGTCATTTACAAAAAAAAATTCAAGAAAATCGATCAGTACGTGTTTTTTTGTGAAATCAACAGTTTATGTTTGAAACTTGAAAATCTTATAGAGTATTTGTACTAGAACATACAAAATTTTGAAAAAAAATCGGAGATGCAAAAGCTAAATGGTGTCCGAACTGGCGTGAAATGCCCCATATATATATACGTATTTTATTTCGGTCCGGTATAATAATCGTTCTCTCGTCACTTTCCAAGCACGACTACCCGAAATCATTACCCTCGCACCTGCTTGCTCGTTGAAACGAAAATTACCTAGAAACATTTGTACGCTATTGTGACGAAATACTGTTTCATCGTTACGACGCGATGGGACTCAATTAAAATTTCCGTCACCGAATAAATAAATTTAAAAAAACGCCATGTCGACGCTCACTGAAATTTGTAATTGTTTTTTTTAATACCTGGGTCCGTGACTAAAATTGTAATAAACGAAAAAGATGATGAATTATCGATCGATAAGCGACATCTATCAATATTTCGTAAATAAAATAACCATTGTTTGCATGGGAAGAAACAATTTATCCGAGTCAAAGAAAAATTGATCGCTATCGAATAAAATTATTATCGACGTTTCATCGGAATAAAAGATGATTTTATTTCTTAAATAAAACGCATTTGAAATAAAAGAATTCATTTTTCTCTCTAAGGGTCATACACCGTCTCGAATTTGTCAAAAGAATCGAGAAGTTATCGTATTCTTTGTGCGGTTATTCCGTGAGCTTCGCGAGCCTCGTCTCGATCGTCTCGTTCAATTTTGATTTCCCGTTTCCTTTTTACCCACCTTTATTTCGTGAATTTTACTATGCACATCCCGAACGAGGGAAGAAAGCAGAATAAAAATATGCTGACGTAGCCAGCGCTCGAGAAAATACAAAAAGAGAGGAAATATCTCAAGCTCAAGCGATTTCGGGGTATGGAATCAGCTACTGCCGCTACATCGATTTGTATTAAGAATAACATCCGTGTTGCTAGCGTTTTACTCGAAGCTTGGCTTTTCTACCGAAAAAGAGTCAAGTTTTTCAAGTCAAGTCAAGAAAAAACAAAGAAATACTATCGATCGAGGTTCGGTGGGCTGCTAGTTTGCAAATTGAAAAGGAAGTATAAAAGAGTACAATGAAGAAAAGTCACAGGTTTCTTATTTCACGCGGGCCGACAGAGTTCGATACACTTGAAACTTTCTTTTACGAATAAAACAAAATTTAATTCTTTTTTGTATTCAGTGTTTCATCCCTGCATCCTTATCCCTCGATCCTAGTAGGTATACGTACGATGCAGGAAACATGGGCATGGATATGCACCTCCTCTCTTATATAATATATACGAACGTTACGAATACATTACGTAACATATCGAGGTGGAATCTTGAGGAAAAGGTGCACATGGCAGAACACGGAAAGGAAATACGTAGCCACAGCAAAAGAGGAGTGGGTTCGCGAAATGGCGTGACCAAAGCGGTTTCCTATCTCAATTTTGCAGGTCAGTGTCGTGGGTGTACGAATCGAAAGGAGAGGAAGAGAGAGAACCCAAAGCTTTTGGCAGTGAGCGAGTGAGAAATAAAAAAACCTGTGGTGTAGGCGATGAATGTAAGGGGGGGGGGGGGGGGGGGGGGTGAAGATGGGTAGGAAACGTTCGGCAATGAAAATAGGGGTAACGATCGCCCGAAGGGCGAAGGGAAAATGTGCGAGCGAGAAAGACGGAGAGTCTTGATTCTCGACAACCTTTCCCCCGAGAGACGTTTTTCCGATCTCTCCGACAAACGGCTCCCATCAGTTTCCGTATTTCGACATATTACTCTCATATCCTTGAACGCGCGCGCGCGCGAGAGAGAGAGGGAGAGGGAGAGAAACTTACCTTTTGATAAAGGTCTTCGCGTATCACGGCAGTTTGAAGTTCGCGAGTGGAAACTTTTGAGGGAGATTAAACGACACTTCGAGAGGGAGATGATATTTATAGAAATTGGTTGATCGATCAAATATGACTGCTGATTTGTCATTACGTTTATTTATATTTTAATTGTTATTTTGATTTTCATCACGCAATATACTCTCGTTTAGCTAATATTTATATTTCAAAAATGATATGCCGAGTGACGTTTTCAAAAAACGCGTATCATTGAATTCCAGCAATGATCGCTCAAACTGATCGAGTTAAACAAAATATTGAATCTTATAGGATCATAGATTTTCTACAAAATAAATCAAAAATAAGTGTAAATGTGATCAGAGAGAACAAAAAATCTGCACATTGGAATATGAGGAAATTTCTGCTCCCTCGTGACATTCACTCACTCGTAGAGCTGTTGTGTAAAAAACAAACGCAAAACTATAGTAAAAGTTGTGGAAACGTTTGAAAAATACGCTGAAAAATGACTCAAATTCGAATTAACATTTTCTCCTTGCATTACTTGCGCATCAATCTGCTATCGCATGCCCGTGTCAATGAATACTCGTATATATTATTTCGAAGCTATAGTCCTTTATCGTATTAAAATATGTTTATCTGTCGTTATAAGCTTATAACTTTTCACATTCGCACGTATATTCGCATACCTTTTAAAATACGTCGGTATATTAAGTAGGCAATATCGATTGGACGAGCAAATTTCCTGGATCACGATGCGATGACGCGTTTTTCATTTGATTATTCATTTTTAATACTGTGCAACACTGCGGTCGACGAATTTACGACAGCGGCCAAAATACATATACATGTATATATATATATATATACATAAACAATGAATAATGGATTACGAGAATGGGATGATGCGCGCGGATGTCCAACATCAGTGTAACAAGTCCCCGTGTTGTCATAGTTCACTGTGCGATACTGCTGACGCCACCAGCTGTATCAGGCGCATTTATTCCATTTTTGTTTCAACTCCATGCATACATTCTTTCTCTCTTTCTCTCTCGCTATGTGTGCATCTCCCGCTCTGCCACGCTTCCATTCCCCACCAGCGGGCGTTTCATAGTATTATTTACATTCCTCCCTTGAGAGGCTGTTGATTTTTTTTTTTTATCAGCCTTCCGCTGACGGACGAATAATTCAACGCGAAGGAGAAAGAGAGAGAGAGAGACAGGGAGAGAGTGAACACATCGCGCCAGCTGCCGCGAAAAAGCTCGACTGAACAACACACAGTAGTCAGAATATGAACACGAGTGCACCCTCTACGCTGTGACTATCGTGCGTCAAACGACGAGAGGGCGACAGGAGGGGGGGGGGGGGGGGGGGATGATAAAATGGAGATGTGATTGCGCTTCATCGGACTGCATTTATACCGTATTCGTTGCAGAAAAAAAAAATTAAACGAAACAAAACTGGTCATGAATGGTGATCAGAAATTATTCGAGGTCCATTGACATTTATTAAGGTCATGTCGCTCTCATTTTCTGGAAAAAGGTGTCCATGTTCGTCTATTCGACGAACCTATCTATTTATTTTTCACCAGGGGCATTTATTTTATTTTATAGGTAAATAGATAAATTGACTCTCGTCTATTCGAAAGTTTATTTATGTATTTATCGGGCTGGCCAGAAAGTAATTGAGTGTCTAATACATGGATACGTAAGAGTTGTCTATTAGAAAAAAAAGACAATAAGTTTATGGCGATTATTTATAAATAATAGCCGAAAACAGCTGTAGAAATTACTGAAAAACGAATCACGTTTTATTACGAAACGAATCGAGTTTTTACAAACACTTCGTAGAGGTTCATTCGAATTTATAAAAATTAAATTTACGAAAAAATCATTAGAGTTTGATTTCCGTTGTCGAAGCTCAAAGTGCTTCTTCATACGAGGTCCGGACAAAATTATTTGGATGTATATACTCGTACACTTGAGACTGTTTTTTTTTTTCATAAGTATCGTTTCTCTTGTTTAATTAGAGGATTTTCATTAAAACGTGCCAATATCAACAGCAATTAATGCAAAACAATGAAAATAAATTAGTTCCATGGGCTTGTTCTTTTCAATGGACGACAAAAAGCCCGTTTGGTCGTTCTGTTCTGCACAGCAGAAGACCACTCAGCTCTCCTTTGTTCTCCTATCTACGTATAAAGCATCGTCAAGCCGCTCGTCAACTTTTATCTTCCTCTTCTGTCTTTCTCCTTCTCTCTCTCTCTCTCTCTCTCTCTCCCTTTGGTCTAGGAGTCTACCACGAGCAAACAGAGCTAACGCAGTATCTCCTATGCGAAGCTTCTTTTATCGACGTTTTGCTACGACTTTACTAGCCACCTGGAGTTGCGCCTCTCTCGCGTTATCTATTTCAGCGTCGATTTCACACGGGCCCTCGTTGTTTGCTTCCGCAAAATTAAAAGTATCCTTACCTTCCCGCCATTCGTTAAATCGTTCAACTATATCAGCGCACTTATATCGAATATTCGTTATAAATTATTTATTTCTACGAATAACTAGAAAACCATTCTCAAAATTATATCATTTGTAATATATTATATGAGTAAATATCTGTGTTTTTTCATTCAGCAACGATACTACAAATAATTTCCTTTACCGCAAACAAAAAAATTGAGAGGTTTAACGATTATTTGTCACGGCAGATATACGACGATTATTTATTTATGAAAACTGTTAGGAAGAAAAATGGAAAATTTTTACGATTTCTCGCGCTGCCAAAAATACGAGAAGCTTATAAATTTTTACGTATGGATGTTCCGCCAGTGGCGCCCTGGCACCTCTTCGATCCGTCGATGCACTTTGGTTACGTCTCTACCTCTGGCGCATTAGGCGAGAGAGAGGAGAGAGAGAGAGAGAGAGAGAGAGAGAGAGAGGAGAGAGAGAGAGAGAGAGAGAGAGAGAGAGAGAGCACCGTGGGATCTCACGTCGCGTTTCTCGAAGGCGAACTGGGAAACTAGAAGGTTTCATATGGACCTTAGGGGGTCTACCGTCTGATTATAGGACGGACCGCTACCAAGCCGGCTGTACGACTGTATCGATGCCACCAACTGTGCCGCAAGCCAATGTGGCTCGTGCGGAATACCCTCGTCCGATGTCGTTGCATTGCGGCAACATTTCTGCATTAGCATAGACTATCAAAGGGGCTAGCGGAAGGTACAGGGATTCTTCTCACACGCCACTCTGTTACACAAACGACGTTCGACCCTGCTTTGCGGATACGAAGATAGGTACTCCGTTGGGAATATACATTGTATATATATATATATATATATTCGTTCGCTTTCTATATGGGATGACCCAGAAACAGAATGCAATACTTGCTTAAATGAGCAATATTCGCAGGGTCGTACGAACGAAATGATTACACGACACTTGAACGAATTAAAATAAAATTCGTAGAATAATAAAAATGAACAAACACGAAATCAAATAATATAAAATAATTCATAAAATTAAAGATATACTTATTTAGTTAATTTAGCAAAATAGTTCATTAAGAATAGATGAATTAATTAAAAATAAATAATCAACGAAATGGTATAAAATGGTAATGAATACCTAAACAATGAAGAAAAGTAAATTGAACAATTAATCAGAATAATCGTTGTAATTATCTTTCGCGACTCTGTGTTTACGAAATTGTATCCTTTTTTAAAATTATTTTTAGTTATCTCGGTGAGATTTAAATTTTTTTAACGTGTAGTAAATTGAGGTGGCGGGTCGCCTCGTTTGTTGTCGCCGTAACGATGTGCCTCGAACTGGTAGAGGGAGGTGAAAGGTTTCGTGGAGGGTCACTGGGGGACGTAGAAAAGCTGCTGTAGCGCGAGAGAATGATAGCCTAGAGAGGATGATCGATTAAGCTCTACTTCCTGGAGGCTCTGTGAGAGCGATTGGGAAAGAGAGCACGAGAGAGAGAGAGAGAGAGAGAGAGAGAAGGCACGAGTGCGGCGTAGGGCCGGGGTCAAGGGGGTAGAGGAATAAACGGTCGAGCAGTAAAATGCCCTCACGCCTAACAAGAGCCGACGTGTGTATGACGCTAAATGCTGGAACGGCAATATCGAAAGCCGCTAAGCCTTTCGAGGCGAATCACGAGCCTATCGTCATCTGGTCGCGGAACCGAGATACTATACCGCGAAAATTGATAGGCAGAATCGAGAGGGCGAGGTGAAAAATTTTTTTTTTCTCACTGCCTTCCGAGATCAATTTCATGCTTCCAAGCAATATTTCACCCCGATTGAATTTCGAGTAGGTACATAAAATATCGAAATAGCAAGTGAAAAAACAAAAAATTGAAATGCAAGAATAAAATAATAATAAAATCTGTTTTTCGAATAATACGTCGAACATATTTCTGATCGTTTACCGGTCGGGACGATTGAAAGGCGATTAGATTAAGCGAGAAACCGTTTTAAAAATGAAAAAATGTGCAAAGTTTAATTTTCGTTTAACATTTCTTTACAAACAAAACATATCCCTATTCGGTTCGAAGAGCGAGAGATACCGAGCCGGAGTGGGGATGCGAGAAGAGGACAGGGAGAACGAAGCTCCGTTTCGGTATCCAAACACCGTCTCGAATATCATACCGCATCGACCACTCGTGAGAATACCCGCGCATGTATGGTATCTATGTGTGCGAGAGAGAGCGTGCACCCTCCCGTGTCTCCAATTTTGTGTATATTTCGACTGTGCAATTGGATTTTCACTCGGATTTATCGAACAAACTCTCGCGTTTCCTCTATCTATAGCGTTATCTTTTCTCCCCTTTTTCCCACTATCTTCGTGACCTCGGTGTGCTAATTGGAAGCTTCGTTGAATTTATTTCGCGGAGTTCCATGCCGGCTTGTAATCATCATGCGAGTAGCCCGGCGACTGGCCCGGTACATGGACAGAGGGGATGATCGTGGAAGTTCGTCGAGAACGTCCGTAAAAAAAAAGATCATAATTTCCAAACGACGAAATTTCATGCATCAATTTTCATTCGTATTTGGAAATGCTTTAAACCGCTGTTGAAATATTACAGTATGCGTTAAATTTGAAAAAAAAAACTCATCAAGTTTTCCAATTTGTTCCCAGAAATTTATTAGTACCTTCGACTTCATCAACTTTAACGACGTTAATTTTTATGTTAACCGAGACTCGCTACTTCATCTCTCTTTCTCGCTGTCGGTAGTCTGCGTTTGCCTAGAATTGCAATATATATGCGATTTAGCGAGCGTCGGAACGTGTAATTTTCCGGAAAGGGTCTCCGTACGGATTAAAGTGACGGTATCATTCTCGTGAGACACATGCAACCCTTGGGAGTTCGTCTCTTGTTCACTCACTTCTATCGTCTCCTGCTCTACTCTGTCTTGCTCTCTCGTTAAAAGGGTAAGCCCTCTCTCGTGTTCTACAGCTCAACGAGAATTGAGAATTCCTAGCGTTCATGTGAACATATATATACTTATACTTTCAGTAGTACAAATTCTTGAGATACAAGATTCAGTTCAGTTTAACATTTCCGTCCGGAGACCAAGCAACTATTCTCGCAGCCATACATTTCTCACATTTTCTCTGTTTCCTCGGAGACAAGAAGAAAATCCATTCTCTTTCTCTCTCTTGCTTTCTTGCGGTGTACTCTCCGTTCTCTACTAGACGAATAGTATCCAATATCCGCAGCGATACGGATTTAGCCACGGTGGCATCAGCAGTAATAATAGCATTATCGTTCTCGCGTATTATCTTTCAAAATCACCGAGAGATAAAGTACGGGTTGTAGAAACCTCGTTCTGCTAAGTTTTGTCCTTTGCCAAATTTTGCAGGATTTTAGGTTGGTCTATGTGAAATAGGCCAACCTAAAATCTTTCATATAGTTTGTCTTTCATTGAGAATATTCATTGAATAAAAGTGCAAAATAAAACGCGAACGAAATACCATTATTTATAAAATTTGGATACTGTTTTCTCGTAATTTCGGCCTATAGACCAATTTCCGCCCATGAGCGAATAAGTTTCCAAATATCTGGTTTTTCAAAGGGTTATGCTTCATGAATAAATGAAATTTACGTCGAAGCAATGTAACAAGAAAAAAAAGCGCAAGGTTCAAGTTGCAACTCGTTTACGTGATTTATTTATTATGTTTTTAGGGAGTTGTTTTACAGATTGTTTTTTAATTGAAAGCGAAGAAAGAATATTGGAAATATTTGTATATTATTTCATATCAATATCTCAAAATTAACCCAAGCTCACGGGTTTTCAATCATTGTATCGAAAAATATAAAATTTCATAATTACCAATGTTTTTGACGAACTAGGGAAAAAATAAATATTTGTTAGTGAACAGTGGTATTTATAAAGCTGACAGATTTATGGGAAGAATTTCGTTGAAGAGACGAACTAAAAAAACCGAAATAATTCACAGAAAATCTTTCCAACTAGTACGACAACCTGGCAGAGTTTCAAAAATGTCTGAGGTACATGCAAAAAAAGTAGCTGAATTTCTAGAGAATCCTTCATATCCTACGTACATGTTTGCCATATACCGTAGTTCCTTTCTTGGCACTTTGAAGAGGAAAAAGTTTTCGTCGAGTCGGCAACAACTACGCCGACGGAAATTTGCTATACACAATTTTTCTCATTACTGTCACGTTCGTAAAAAAGAGGCTCGTATAAACACACCTTACTCTTTCCTTTTCGAACAAGATCTTCTCGTCGAACAATTCTCATGGACTAATTTGAGGAAAAGTATTGTAAAAATGTAAAGAATACAATGTTCTTCGAACAAAATATTACAAAAAAAATAATATCACGAAAAAAAATATATGTTGCAGTTACTTTTAACTAAATTGTCGTAGTACCAAATTTATTTACATAATTATTGTACAAATATGAAAATGATAACGTTCTTCGAAAAAAACATAGTCGAATAAAAAAAACATGCGTTTGTTTTGTATGAAATGATTGAAAATGTTTTTCTACTCCAGCAATGGCGATCCGTTCGTCGTATCAAATCTGTTAGCCGTTGTAGTAACAATTTTTCATCTACCATTTTTCGACAGTTCAATAATTGCCTTTTCATTTTCAATCTACGTAGTTGTCACGAATATTCTCCTTCGTATTTCGTACCACCATATTGGACTGTATCGAACTCAACGGAATCAACTTGTTGCCGAATATATATGTATTTGATAAAATTCTCCCCAGGCAAGTGTCCAGAAATTCCCAACCGGAAACCCATACGTTGTTACCTCGTTCGACAAATCGGAAAGGGTGAAAACAAAAAAATTTGGCTTCGGGATGCGAAGAGAAGGATAGAGATGACAGTTTTATCGGGTCAATGGACCAGCCCCAACTCCCACCCATCGACCCAGCCCAGGTTTCGGGTAAATTAACGACTTCGTGCCTTATCTCATTCGTCCTCGACCGTGGTAGAAAAAATGTCCCGGTAGAGGAATGGACGGGGGCGCACTGCCCCCAGGGTAAGCGGCCGGAACCGCGCGAGAATTATGTTTTCAACCTCCTTCCATCAACGTTGCTTCAGCGCGAAACCGTTCTTTCCAGATTTATTGAATATACACATGTATACAAAAACAAAACAGAAAAAAAATAAAGTGGCCCGTTTTTTTTTATATAAATACCCATGCGTAAATTCCCACCACGTTGAAAAGTTTTCCGTCAACCATCTCGGATCGTCGGACAATCCAGAATTTGATGGTGCGTCACTCAATGTGTATATGTATACCACGCGCTGTTTTTTCCATTTTCTTTCTTTTTTTTTCGTTGGCTTCTTTCTCGCTTTGTCACGAGCAGCGCCAGCTCGCTAAAAACTTTCGACGCACGAGTCTCTCTTCCTCTCGCGTCTCACTCGTATTCCATTACTGCGAACTAGTTTTACCATCCGCAAACTTTTTGTAAAAATAGAAGAAAAAAAAACATTATTTTATTATTCCCTGTGTGAGGAGATATTTTCGACGCCACAGCTTTTATCCAACGATACGGTATTTGTGGTTAGAGATATAGTGAAAAAAGCTCGCTGTATCGGCGAAAGCTCTCGACAAAACGATCCACCCGAATCCACATTTTCGTTCTCGTGAAATATTTCGGAGACAAAGATGAAAAGCGCATGCGAGAGAGACAGAGAAAGCTAAAACTATGGTACAACGATCGTTGCATAGCTCTTTCGCTCCATATCGAATTTTCGAAAACAGAAATATTTATGCAGTTCTTCCAAAAATTCCAACTCCTAGTTTGCAAAAAACGCGGAAGCTCGCAATATTGTCCTTGTATGGACATAAATATGCATACCAAAAAATCCAAACAATAAAAAAACACATAACAAATAAAATAATATGCTTCGATCCAATATAATTAATTGAATCAAATTTCTGCATTTTAATACGGGCGTAAAATGATTTGAATGAATACAGTTGTGTTTGAATTAAAGAACAAGTTGTGACTGAACTCGTATAAAATGTACTTGATGGACTTGAAAACTATGGTAATTTGACAAAAATCAATGCGACGAGCGAAAGAGATTAATTTTCTTTAATCTCATTTTTCAAATCTCCTTCCAATATCTTTGAAACGAATAAATCGACTTTATCTTTGGCCCAAACATCGAAATTCTATACAGAATTGGATATTAAGGGGTGAAGACAAGAATGTGTTCCCAGAGTGCCCGAGAGTGGCCTCAATAGTCTCGCGCTACACCTTGACATGTATGTACGTACTACGTCCATATACTGTACCTACCCATAGGTGTGGAACTCGAACTATAGAGACAAATTAATTTAAAGCTCTCGAGAGAACGGAGAAGTGTTTCTCACCGGCTGTACCTACTCACTTCTCGACGCTTCCTATCTCGCCACTATAGCCATCCATCGCAATTCCCCATGGGCATACACACAAACAGTACCTAATATCTATAACCTTCATAGACGTGACCAATATGACTTGTTCTCCATACTCAATCGTACTTTCCAGAATTATTTTCGTATAAAAAGGATCACTTGGTAGATATATCACGTCATGGTCAAACTTTGAGAATATAAAAAAATTCTAATAAATATGGTAAATCATGGCCAAACTTTAATAAATATATTTAATAAATGATAGACATGGTAATCACATATAAATCATTCTTAATACATATGAGATATCATGGTCGTCGGACTTTGGAAGTTATAAAAAGTGCCCAAGTAGATATAGCGCTTATTAGTCATCCCTTCACAAAATATTGTTGAATATAAAAAATCAGCTATTATTATCAGCTAGATCTGTCATAGAACGCTCCATAGATGTCATCGTTTTATTTTCTGTGACTACGAAGCCAAGCGCAGCAGCGTCTTAGGACTTACGTGACGGTGTGAACAACCCCCTGGAATTCGCTGTTCGATGATTCAGAGCTTTCAACGACTCGTGTAGTTGATATAGCCGAATATTTGAAGGAGAGAAACACAGAAGGCGAGTCAGAAGGAGGGGCTAAGATTTTACAGAATTATAGAACGTGGCTACACATAACCACTGTACTTATAGGTAGATAAAGGGTTGATCTTTTAACAAGTCATCTATTCGTGGCATCCTCATCAATTTAGGAAAAATAAAAAAGGTATTTTTGAGACTGATTTTCAATTTCACTAAAACCACAATGTAATTGTTTACCGATAAAAACATTGATTACAAATCCTCTAATGATTAAAAATAATGAATACCCGTACAGACAGATTACATTATGTTTAATTTATAATCCATTTCTCCATTTTAGTGCCTCTAGGCTCAAAACTTTTTACGATCCGAGCACTGCATGCAATTCTCCTTCGTGGCACCCTGCTCGTACACGTGGGCCCATACTCTAATCTCTCGCTTTATATATATATATATATATATATATATATATATATATATATATATATATATATATATATATTTGTTTGCTATCTCGTCTTCACTCGTTCAACAACGCCCCGAGCGCGATGACGGAGCACAAATAGCAATTAAGCATGAAAGTACGAGGAGCGAGATCTAGGGGCACGGGAGAAGCGACAGAAGGCGGTCCCGAAGGGCTCGTCGCGGTGTTTCCCTCCGCCTCGTATGCCACTCATTAACGGCTGCCCTTGTCTTCGTTAGACCACTTACGTAACGTACACGGAACAGGAACCCACCCTATGTTCACCGTCTCATCCCCGTACAAATATGTATACATATATTTGCATGTATATCCTTATATATGAAAGAGAATATTATATGGGCATGTCCACTTACACTCGACCGTGTCTCAACCACATCATTTTTTTTATTTTCTAACAGCTTGCACAGCGTCTAAAGAAGGTAACAGGAACTGCCAATGGAAAATATTTAAATATAAAAAAGGCTCGAATGAATAATTTGGAAAAATGGAAAGCATCGAAAATAGAACCGACTCCAATTTGTTTGAAAAATTGGACTAATGTTTCTTTCTTCATACACAATTTACAATCTTAAATTTCGAGAAAATTTACAGCGGGAATATGAATTTCTCGAAAAACTGTGCCCGCTCATTTTTCTACGGCTTTCTTTTTTAATTAGATTCTACGATTGGATACCGATTGGAGAAAGTAAAAGGCCAAGGTCTCGATGATCCTTCAGTTGAGACGGAACGCCCCATATACGTCGATGTGTACAGTGTACATAATATACTCGCAGCAAGGAGTTTCTCCATTTGCCTTGTAGCGAGCTTTAGTGATAGGAATACAGATTCCAGAGGAAATTATCTCTCTCGACGATTTCCCGGCCTGCGTTTTGCTCTTTACTCGATCTATCTGTTTATCACCCTCGTCCTTGGTATACGATGTACGTGTGTAAGTCACTCACGCACAGACGCACCGAATTACGAAGAACGGATTGGAACTTACGGTTCTATAGTTGTCGCATCAACGAACGAGCGTGGCTTCGTAGCCGATGGATGAACTTTGATAATAATAATAATAATAATAATAATAATAATAATAATAAAGGCGGGCTGGTCAATTACACAAGTGAATCCTTAACCCGGATCACCCTAATCAACTTTCTTCCTCGTTCCAAAAACCTTTGTTTTAATTTTTTTAATTAAAAAGCTTTTAATCGCGTAACGTGAAAAGGATCGATGCTAATGAAAACTAAGCGATTGGGGAAAGATGAGTATTAAATTTAGGTCTTACGAAGGCGATGCTAGGGAGAGGGAGATATTTATTCGTCTCTCTCGAGATGAGTGGGATCATTTGTGCAAAAATGTTCTTCGACTCGACAGAGGTGCTATGCGATTCGAATCGCTTTAATCCGATTCATTTCTGAGCCCTCGAGAGCGAGCGCGGTAACAAGAATTTGGAGTCGTTTCAATAATCTATTTTTCATTGAGCTTTATGGCGATCGAATAGAGTGTATGATGATCGGACTGCAGTGTTCATCGGATAATGGTATCCGATGGAGAGCAGGGAGTGAGTGAGGGAGAGTGAGAGAGCGGCAGGAAGAGGATAAAAGGGCGTGAGTGGAGTGTCTTCATTAAAAAACAAAAAAAAATCGTTCTATCCTCGCTCAATTACGAATCCCCGAGAGCCGGCCTAGTCCAGGGATTTCGCCAATTGGGAACAGCGCCAGGCACGGGCGGTGTATCAACGAGGCACCTTGGGCCAGGAGTGCGCGAATCACCATTAAAATGAGTTGGAGGACAGTTATACCGGTTATAACAGAAGAGTTCCAGTCGTTTGTGCTTAGTAGAACAAATGACTGGTACGTTCCAAGGAACGAACCAACCCTACCTCAACAAAATCCTTCCCGATAATTCACTAAAACAACAAAAACAAAAACGTAAGAAATAATTATAATTCTCAATTATAGTAACAGTTATATTGTAATGTGAGAAATTTTGTAGAAAATAATTGTACCAGGTCAGGGTTCGACCCATGAATTTTTGTCGATAGTGGGATCGACGAAAAACGAGTGAATCCCGCAGATTTCTAGATGGTTCGCTCCAACTGAACACAACTTTATATATATATATATATACCGTTAAAGTTAGAAAGTCGTAGGGAACGCGATCGAATGCCTGAAATTTTGTGGGTTACGCCCTTTTACTTGCGAATGGTTAGAATATATGTATATAGAGAAGTAGGACGTAAAGACATGGTCCATTCTACTCTAGCCGAGAATGAGGAAACAGCGTGCACCTTCTGCGGCATTTGAATTCGCTTGAAGAAGAATGTATATATGGCAATGGGAGAGTCAGCGAGTGTGGAAAGGCGAAGTGCGGCAGTACCGAGCAGTAGGTACAGTGATATATATACCGACGTTGGCTTTTAGTCCCTTTAGTCCCCTTAGTATCGCTCAAGCTTTTCCCTTGAGGGGTGCCAACGGGTAAAAATCTACCGTGAGGAGAACCCTCAGCAAAAGAGTCTGACCGTCCCCGGATCCCGGGTAGAGCTCATTCTCTCTCTCTCTCTCTCTCTGTCTCTCTCTCTCTCTCTCTCTCTCTCTCTCTCGCTTTTTACCCTCTCTTTCTTTTCCTATTACAGAATATCCGGCATACCTTTTTTATTCCATCCTTTTCCATCTCCCTCGGGCTTTGGCATGCGTTCGATGTCTCTTCCATTTTTATTTCTCTCTCTTTCTATATACCTATATATGTATATTTGTCTCTCTCGCGCACTCTCTGTACACCTTTCCCTCCCTCTCTCTCTCTCTCTCTCTCTCTCTCTTTCTCGCTTTACTTTTTGCCTCGTTGAACGCTTCTTTCTTCTACCCCTTTTCACCCGTCTCGTATTATTTTCTCGCACTGTTTCTACTCTCATCACCAACCTGCTGTTTTCACCTATCCATCATCTCTCGTTTCTCTATCTTTCAGTTTCTTCCTTTATCCCTCTCACTTGTGCTTATCATCTCCTGTCCCTTTAAATAGCGAAAGAGATAAAAGCTACACCATTAAACGCAAAGTATAAATACATTGTTCTTCTTAGCAACATTACTCGTTGGTGATGAGAAAATAAAATCATGCGAAAGCTTAAGGTGAAATGTGAAATTTATATTATTTGGAAATCAATGATTATCTAAGTACGAGACACGGTAGTGTCGGTTATGATACTTGTGATATGACGTAATCGAATCAAAGATTCAGCTACATGATCGAGAACCGATGGTCAGATATCGCAAATATATATACATATATTTCTCCTCGCCACTTGCGTATTATCATCCCGAGGGGGAAATTCTCTTGCTGGTACTGATATTAGATACATCCGGCCAATTGCAACCCGATATACTCCCGAGGCATTTTCCCTCTCTCTCTCTCTCTCTCTCTCTCTCTCTCTCTATCTTCCTCCCTCTTTTCGACACGTTTCATCCCTGTTGCTCGCATGCCTCTTAACGGCCAACTATAGGTCCCAAACTCGATACTCCGCGCATTCTTTCTCCCTCTTGTAATCCCCTACGAGCCTCCATCATGATCCCTTTAATGTTTCATCGATATCATTTTTTTTCATTTCCGCCCCTTCCCCCTCGTTCGACTACCGATAAAAATCAGAAACGTGAGAATCGATAACAGGCGTTCGAGAACTTCCGCTTTTCTATACCATTTACAATTTTTTTTTTCATTTCTTTGACCCCTTCCGTGACATCAATCTCGCACGACGGGCGCATTTTTTTCTGATTCGTGCCGACGTCATTCTCAAATGTTAAAACCTATGAATATCCAACCTTGTCAATTTTTTCATCGACCTAACGACTTTCGCTTCTCCTTTATTCGCATTATCTTCGAAAAATCATATTTGAAAAAAATTTTATTATCACACACTAATAGTTTAATTTAAAATATCTGATAAGTAGGTCAAATATATAATTTTTCCTCTATGCGTTTAGTCCTGTTTGTTTGTTTTATTTTTCCCCTTTCTCTTTTTCTTCCCCATTCCTCCTCCCTCTTTCTCTCTCTCTCTCTCTCTCTCTCCCCCCCCTCTCGCGCTCTCTCTCTCTCTCTCTCTCTCTCTCTCTCTCTCTCTCTCTCTCTCTCTCTGTTTCTGTTTCGCTCACATCATTTTGGATCGTCCGACGATGTATGGGACGAAACGGTACTAAACACAACAAATTTATCACACGCACCGTGATTCTCAAAGCCTGTGATCTGCAAACGGTCATTTGTTAAGAGATTAGATTGCACCCGCACCCGCACGGTGCAACAAGAACACGGACATAATGTGTGTTCCAGTGTGTGTATGCACTTTTGGTAAATAAAGTAGAGGAATGGGGCCCTTGCCGGTAACATGGGCCGGTCAATTTTTCGTTAACACTAGATTTACCAGCTCTTTTTGAAAGCATCTCTTTTCCATTATACCAACAATCATTTTCACTGGTGTGGTAAATCTAGTGTTAAAACTATTTTTTTCACGCGATTTTTATTTCATTTTTCTAACTTAAGAATAGTAACAAAATCTTTTTATGTTTTCTTCTCAAAGATAAATAATTTACTCGTCTGCTCTGGTGAATGCATGACCTTTTGGCTCATAAAACATCTTTAATAAATGTCCGCGATGATTTAAAAAAAAAAAAAAAATTATGCAAAAAAAGAAATGTGACGAAATAAATCTTGTTGAAGTTGAAAAGGGCACACAGGAATCGCGATTCCTGTCTGTAATCTGACATCGATATGTACTCGTATATATGTATATCGAGCGAAATTACTTATTTCGCGGATCTATAATGGCGGTTTGTTCGCGGCGGAATAGAAAAGCTTTCGACGGAAAATCGTCAGTAAAAAGAGAAAGGAAGGCAGGGGGGGGAGATTGGGAGAATGGCTGACACGTGTGGTACCGCAAGCTTCTCTCGTGTTCGTGCCAGAGCTTATGACAGGGATATCGATCCTTTGCACCGCAGAGAGCACCGCGACCAGAGCGCCACCGAGAGAGCGAGAGAGAGATAAAGAGAGTAGTAGATAAAGTTCTCAATTTTTCTTTCTCTCTCCTTCTCTCCTTCTCTCTCCCTCTCTCTCCCTCTCTCTCTCTCTCTCTCTCTCTCTCTCTCTCTCTCTCTCTCTCTCTCTCTCTCTCTCTCTCTCCCTCTCTCTCTCTATCGCGCGCGCCCTGTCTCTTACTCTCACTCTCAATCTATCCCGTGCACAAAACTCTTTCGAGATATTCTGTTTCTCACCTTTCCCGATTCTTTCTTCTTCCTTCTCTCTATTCTTTCCATCGCCTCCTTGGATCGCTCTACACCCAACGACGAGACGTCTCACGCGCGCGACGCCTCGAGCCCACTCCTCCACGTCACCCAATCGTGTCTGACTTATATCGGGCCTGTACTACTAGTTCTATGTACTGACACAAAGCCCTCGCATTTATAGTTTTATGCGACGTCTCTTCCCGGCCGACGCAAAAGACTCTCTAGGCTGCTGAAAAAAAAAAATATATATATATACAATGTATGTATAGGCGAAAAGCATATATAGAAATCTGAGTTATTGACCAATTGGTGAAAATAAATTTTTCGGAACTTTTTCGTTGCGTTTTTTAGTGTCGTCTCCGGACATTTGCTAGTCGCATTTTTATTTTATTTGGCACTTAGACTAACAATATCGCGGTTGATTAATATAACTTGAACTTTGTATTTTTCAAAGGGCGTGACCTCATTTTGGGCCTCTATCGTTTTTGTAATCATCCGAGCTTTGAAACGTATCTTGGTTCATCGCGCTATAATTTTTTCAATGACTTTTATCGATTTTTCAATTCGAATGATCGATTTTTCTTTTTATCGTGAGGGATGATTTTTCGTCCGGGAAAAATAATCGGTAACGAATTCGACTGGATAGAAGGCAGCATGGTGCGGTAAGGCTTATGACGGGATTTCATAGAGATTGCAGCCGGGGCTATATATATGTATATATATATATATAGAGGGATGGGGCTTAGCGAAAAAAAAACTTGCAGACCAAAACCTACACACATACTTCTCGTACAGAGAGACGAGTGTTAGTATACGTATATATATAGTTCGAGGAAATAAAAAGCTACATAGGAGCGACAGTAAGAGTATGAAAGCTCGTCTGGTTCTTTGCGTGCCAAAACCTTGCTATAATCCGCGAACGGTGTGTCCATTCGTCGAGGCTTATCCCCATTTGAAAGAAGTCTGGAGAGACTAATATTCGAACTAGTTTTTTTTCATGTGGTTTTCTACGTCCGTTATTCATTTTGGCTTTTTCGATGTATGGCATAATGTTCGAAAGGCCCATGCTGTACGTACACATCGTACAATTCCTTAAAACA
This sequence comes from Netelia virgata, assembly GCA_951802705.1. Classification (NCBI taxonomy): domain Eukaryota; kingdom Metazoa; phylum Arthropoda; class Insecta; order Hymenoptera; family Ichneumonidae; genus Netelia; species Netelia virgata. The sequence goes on from OX637865.1 coordinate 22,305,313, forward strand.
AGGAAAAGCGTAATACCACGATTTTACGATACGATGAAAAATTTATCGTTAATAATATCGAATTGCATGTTCTATTGCATTATATCGAAAGACTTTATCGAAAGTGCCATCTGACTTACTTTTGTTCGTATTAATATTCCAATTTTATATTTAATACATCATTAAATTATGTAAACCAATTATTAATTAATATAACCAATAATTAATCAATAATTATGTAAACAATGCTTTGTTGAAGCTCGCAACAATGGTTAAATTTCAACGATCAGTCCATAATCGAATAATTAGTTAAATATTAACTTGATAATTGTTCATTTCATTGCAAAAATCGACAGTTCGTTATTTTTCTGCTTTGGACCGAATCCGAATGGCGTGGAAAACTTCTCAAAATTCTCATTTATATACCGTCGAAAAATTTGTGTGCAAAAAAAGATGGAAAATTTCGAAAAAACAAATATTGCAGCGAACATAATTCGAAGAAAAAAGCTCTTTTCATCATGGTTGACTACAACTGTTATCGACGCTTTTTGCTCTCACATGATATACAGGTTGTATGCCCTTCCGCCTTCTGTTGTACATACACATAGAGGGTGTCCCTTTTATCTCGCCACCCGAAATAACTCGGTAATTATCGACGTCACGAAAAAATGTTCCAAACAAAAGTTGTACGGTGTGGAGGGGGCCATCAAATTCGACCATTTTTTTTATTTCGGTGGAGGCGTTTACGCACAGTGAAGGTCACCTTCACTTTTTTAAATGGAAAGGTTCATTCTTTTTTTCAACCATCTTGTAGAACACCTCAAGCCGCATAAAAACATTCGGGGGTCAATGTCGTTCAAGGTCATTCAAGGTCAGTAACGATGATACAAATCTAAATATCTAGGACTACCAAATATTTGTTATTCTTATAAATATTTGGTAGTGAAGCACTTGATAGTGAAACATTTGGTAGTGATCCGAGCTAAAATTGGCTGGAAATGAGAGATATCGGAGATCATAGTCGTTAACAATACTTCGAATACCTTCTGTTTATTTGCCAACCCCCGTTAATCCGCATCGTATGTAGCTCAATCGAGGTTGTCGTTCAGTTTCATTTCGAATTTCGATAAGAGCCATTCATAATTTGAAATGGTACCGGCAATCCGAAAAAGTGAACATGACACTATGTTACGGTGAAGCAAGAAAAAATTCCACATGAGCGCGTTTGTTGTATGCGGAGCAATTTCCAAATCGACAGCGTCCAAGCCGGCAAACGTTTGACGCGGTAGTCACGTCATTTCGCGCAACGGGTAGTGTTAATCCTGCTGAGAAAAACCGTGCTAAAACGCGAACCACGGAAAATGCAGAAACTGATAACATGGGTGCCGTTGCTGCAAATCCGCTTGTTAGTTCTAGAACTCTCTCTAAACAATATCCGATTTCGAAATCAAGTGTGTGGAGAATCCACAAACGTCATTATTGCCATCCATACCGAATGGAAGACATTTTCAAAATCGCATCAACTTCTGCCAATGGGCACAGCAGCAGCAATTGCGGATGGACGAACAATTCTTTAATAATGTGTTATTTACTGATGAGTCAACGTTCACAAACCAGGAACAAGTTCACCAAACGTTTATAAGACACCAAATATTTGATAGTGATCCGAGATATTTAGATTTGTATCACCGATACTGACCTTGAAAGACCTTGAACGACTCTGATCTTCTAATGGTTTTTATGTGGCTTGAGGTATTCTACAAGATGGTTAAAAAAGTACTATTCCATTTGAAAAAGTGAAGGTGACCTTCACTGTGCGTAAACGCATCCACCGAAATAATAATAAAAAATGTTCGCATTTGATGGCCCCCTCCACATCGTACGACTTTTGTTTGGAACATTTTTTTGTAACGTCGATAATTACCGAGTTATTTTGGGTGGCAGTGATAAAAGAGACACCCTGTATATCGAAAAGTGGAAAACGGCAAGGGATACGTCGGAGGGTAGAAACCCTGCACCACCGCAGTATGTCGTGCTCCCGAAGATTTCTCATTCCAAATCCAATTCAAGTTTCTCACTCCGTACCGAGTCTTCGTCGTCGACGCGAAAGGTAAAAACCCACACAACTCCATACACACGCACACATACGTATATCTATATATAGCTTATTCCATAGAATATCGTGTCTCACTTACGCAAAGATTCATCGAAGCTGGAGCTAAAGAGAGAAAGATAATATTGGGAGAGAAGAAGCTGGGCAAGAGAGAGATAGAGAGAGCGAGAGAGATGTAATTGAAATTATCGATGAACTGTGAGCTTGGTAGAATACACAGCCGAGTACATGTACATCGTCGGAGTACCTTGAAAGTTGTAACTTTAATTCTCTCGAATTGTAATAATAATGATAGTACTGTAATACCTACCCCGCGAGAAGCAAGAATGAGAAGAAAATGAAAAGGATTACGAAAAGTAATGAAAATTTGAATTATCTCGTGCCGAAAATTAGACGGACTTGTAAATTAGTCATAAATTGGAGTGAATCATGACAGAACATTTGTTTACAACAGTTTCTAGATAATCGGCTTATACTTTTTCCAAATCGAGATTTTGAAGGTTTATAAACGATATACGAATTATTTTTTAAATTCAAAATTTATTTAAAAAAATTGAAAAGACTTATGAGATGAAACCTTTTACAAGTGTTTCCAAACGTTTTGATTAACGTTTGTGTCGTCAACGTCAACGTTTAATAATTTTCAGACGACGCAATGGCATAAATGAGAGAGATGAAAATTTCATAAATACAATCTGAAAATAGTTCAATTAAATTCACAATGAACAATGTTGTTTTCAAATTCTCGTGTTAACTTTCAGCGATTTTCAAGTTAAACACATAGTCGAGGTTTTTATAAATTAAAAACCTCGACCAAATTCGACGATAACGATCTACCATCCCCCTTTCTCTTTTCCTGCCAAGAACTTACGCTGTACTTGTCATACGCGTGTACCTATCGTCGAACTTGATATCTATGTGAAAACGAAATAACGATAACGGCGATAAGACGCTGAGGAAGGGTACGTGACGCGGGGGGAGAAAGGAAAGGAGACGATAGAGAAGACACAGCAGAGACAATGCTACTACTCCTCGTAGGCCATACATAGAAGAAGCAAAAGCAGAAACAGAAATCTCAACGGGTGCAACAGTGGAAACATCGTTTCTCGTTTCTCTCGTCGTCAACGGACGTCTCGCGGGCGTAAACAAGCTGCAAGTTCGTTATCGCTCTGTTCCAGACTTCGATACGACGAAAGACGTTGCAGAGCAACGAGTACATTATATATATATATATATGTATATATGTACATGTACAATACGGTTTTGCGCCATATTGTGAGCTCGCGGGGAGAAATATAGGGGAATAAAAGAACAGAGAAAAAGCTCAGATAAATAGGTAGATAGATGTACTCGAGCATCTCGTTACTTCTCCTTCTACCTTTCTTTCAAAAAGCTACACTTTCATTATCGTAGACCTCTCGTCCCATAAACACTCTTTCGATTTTCAAAGTTCGCCTGCTGAAAACCAAACTGCTTTTTGTATCGACCTGAGCTTTTATCAGGCGGCAGATATACGCTCGACACGGAAGTACTCGTCTTCGTTGGTTGAAAAATTAATTCACCAATATACGTATCATGAATCGAAACTAAATTATTTGTTATAGAATAGCGTGCGAGTGATGTGAGAAAATAGGAAAGACAAACATTTTGAAAACAAAATCATGGAAGAAAAGAATTTAGGATGAACCAGTTGGATCAACGATCGTGCCGAACGATTATTAAAATTTGACGGACCGTTACAGCGATTTTTTCAAGAGGATCGTGTTGATTCGCAAAAACATAATAGCGTTATTCGACAAAACAATATTGCATCACATTTTTTTTATCAACATATTATAATTAATTGTCTGAATACAAAATTAACATGGCTCACCTTTGGTAACGAAAGAATTTTCTTGTATTTAATAAAGTAGACGTTGAATAGCGATAATTATCTACAAATTGAAAAGTTTATTTCATTAAAAAGTTAATTTTAAAGAGAAACTATTTTTTACATTACGAATACAATTGAAAAAGAATCTTTGGAAAAATCGAATTAACGACGAAACATAAAAAATTCGACAATTGTAACGATTATTATTAAAGAAAAATTAAGAATTCTATCTTTCAAGAAAACAAAACGATATCGAAAATTATTGACTTTGTCCGTATGTTAATCAACAAATACGGTCAATTACTCCAACTCACGTTGATGAATGTCGTAGAAAGTTTTTTTAATCAAATTATTTAATATTCCTCGCACCCGACTGAACCGAACGTTAAACTTCCGTCGAAAGATAAACAAAAAAAACTTGTATCGCTTGTAAAATACTCTCGAAAATTGTATCTATCTCTTGTGATTATCCTGTTGGAAAGAATGATCGAAATAATGACGGGGCAAAAGAGCTTGGTTCGTCAAAGAAGAAAGCTCGTCGCTTCGATGAACACATCCACCTGATTAAATAAAAATGACGTTTAACTTGTTCATCGTTTCGATGGATCGTAAAGTTCGATCGTACGCGTATCGTGGGCATATATTTTAGAATCATGGCAAGAGACGATCCCTACCTCTAGCGAAATCGACGATTTAGAGCTTGCCTTCGAGAACATCGAGGAATAGAGGTTCGCGCGATGATCCTGGGGGACTCGAGGCAGCAGCAAGCTCGCCCGGGCGGCATGGCTCCCTCCACTCCGTGTTATACACCCACCGCTCTATCGCGCGCTATATAGAGCCGCTCCGACTGCGTGTGCCTCGCGTGAGTCGCACCGTGTATATCCTTCGCTGCCTTTTTTTCCCCTTTCTCTTTTTTTTTTATTATGAGCTCGTCGTTCTTTTTCTTCTCAAAACTTTTATCACCGTTTTAGTTAGCTCGAAATCGCGTATCTAAATTTTTATTCAATTTCGTTTTATTCTCTTTTCAAAAAATTGCGTCGCGCACCATCATTTCTCGTCACACGAGCCAATTTATTTATTTTTTTCACCACTCGCGACAACCGTAAGCGTGCAAAAACGACCTTTTTGCTGTCACTTTTATTATTATTTTTTTTTTTTTCTTTAATTAATAAAAAGAAACAAAAAATGTCGTCTTCGATAATTCAAGATAAAAATAATTCACTATTATTTCGATATTATCCGCACCGTGGATCGAAAAGATGCGATCGAAGCTGCGACGTGGTGGTACGATCGATAACAATGATTTGGATGACACTGGCAGCCGACGAAAAAAAAAAACAAAGTTGAATCACGACCGAGCACAAGCATTGACGAGCATCGACGATTGAGAAAAAAATATCGAGCACTTTATTGAAGTCCTTTATCGAGTTCACCCTGCAGTCGTGCACAGATCGTTGATTTCTTTATCATTTCATCGACAACTATATACGTATATATATATATATATACATACATATATATATAAATATATGTATACGTATACGTGTTTGTGTGTATGGGTGTATATATATATATATATAAATAAATGTGTATAAAGCCCTCTTTATTTGTATATATATTTTTCCCAATTTTTCAGTCCGTCGTTCTCGAATTTTCTCCCGTTCCTTTTTATTCTCATGCGAAAAAAGACACGTACGGAATTTTGCCGATGGATTCGTAAATAGCGCGCGAGCAAATCCGTCGCGTTAGCAACACTACACGAGAGGGAGAGAACAAGAGAGAGGGCTCGACACGAGGCCAGGAAGGAAGGAGAAGTGTTGCCTTTTTTTTGTTATTTCTTTTTTTTTGTTAAACAATGGAAACAAACGCAATTTTACGAAAAGACTCGGGCACAGGACACCGGATGGCCCGGCCACTGCGCCGGCACTGAGGCTACGCCGCAGCCTCGGTCTCCTGCCGCTGCTCCCTCTCTCCCCCCACCGCTCATCCAGTCTCGCCCCGCTTCCCTTCGCGGCCCGCCACCATCCAGTACTCCCACACTCTCTCGCTCTCGCTCTCTCTCTCTCTCTTTAGAACCTCCCCCCCCCCGCCCGAGTCCTTCCCCCTCCCTGCGCCTCTCGCTATCTCCCCTTGACTGTATCTCCTTATCAACTTTACCGTTAACCAAATGTTCCCTTACCCCTGTTTCTCTATCGGACGCGTATATAACAATAATGTCGTAAAAATTAACAACTTTATATTAGCCAAATATCAATTGATCGAATATCACGAGATCGCGTTGTTTTTTTTGTTTATATTTTCGCGTTTTTGCCGACGATACGTGACAAACACTCGTCAGCCTCTGAATTCTGCGATCATTTAGCAAATAATATAATGACAAATGTGACGAAGCAAACGTGCATATTTCGAAAATTACCGCTGAAACTATGTTTTAAAAAATGTGACGTAAGAATCTCACGTTATTTTTTTTATGAATGAACATTGTTAAATGTGTTTTCCCGTATCGCAGTACTTTTTGCGAATTATTAATCCATGATGTAAAAAGCCGATGTTCAATTATTGAATAAAAATTGATTCGTGCAACATTCCTCAAAAGTTTCGCATTCGGGGAAGAAAGAAAAAAGTAAAAAAAAAAAGATTTTTCTATCCCTCACGCTATCTTCCGTCCCTCTCATTTTCCTCCCGCGAGACTTATCCCCGCCCGCCCGCCCGCACCCCCCCACCTCACTCATCCCACTTCCACCAACCCCTTCCCCTTCCCCTGCATCCCTCCACAACTCTCATACGTTTTATCTTCCTGCCACGAAAATCAGTTCTGTGTCGGTGGAGGGTGCGGGTAACCCGCCCCCCGCGACATAGCGAGGCTTGGAAACGAAACGATGAAAACCGTCGACGCGAAGGGTGCGACGCAACTTCGTATACGGTCCTGGTCCAATGGAGAGCAACCGTCGCAACCACCACTACCATATCGGCAGACCAGAGCAACATGAGTTGTCGCTGGGTCTCGTTTCCCAGCATGGAAAGAAAACGCTTGCGGAGAAAGCCCGTACGGAGTCGAGACTCTCGACCGTGAGCTGCTTCGAGAATTTCGCGTCTGTGTAGCTCGACAAGAACGACGACGTAGAAGTAACGCGAGAAGGGGACGCTCGACGATAGCTAGGTTTTTCATTACATGGGTCGGACCAACCGTGGTGGACAAAAATCGCGCGTTCACCAAAGTATATGCACGTGCATACAGCTAATGTTTAATTCGTAGAGGAAAATACACACACACACGATGTAACTTTTTGCGAGATGTGTTCTTCGTTAATTCGATAAAAAATATAATCGTGCGTAAACCAGAGAACGAATCGAAAAGCTTAACGAGTTCGATTACGACCGAGACTCTGATTCGTTAGAACGTAAATTTCATCGACAAATCAAAAAAAGGTTATAATAAATTTGTTTAAATAAAATAAAATGGTAACAGTCGCGTCTGGATCTTTCGCAATCTGAGTGTATTCACCCTCGTCGTGCTCGTAAAGATAAGTTCGAACGTGTTCCGTAATAGCTGTAACGCAGCGGGTAGTCCGTGAAACGTACTTTGTCCAGTTGATAGGGAGGACGGTTACCGAGCCGGAGGAGGCGCAGTCGTTTCGAGTCTCCAGCTGGTACAACCTCCTTTCCGCTCGAACGCGTTGGATCCCCTGTAGATCTACGTGTTTATACTTCACCTGTATTCGCTTACCGCAACACCTGTACCCAAACGTGGAAAACGGTTATTACGAGAATGGAGAGAAAACCTTAAAAGCATTCGAAGGATTCGAAAGGAGAACAATGAAAGGAAAGGAAAGAAGGAAAAAGTAGCGAGAGTGAACAAAAAACAAAATGGAACAACTCGTATATTGACTCTGTACGACAGCTGCAACCCCCACCGACGCCGAGAGTCTCCCTCTGCCGGAGAGAGAGGCCTTTGAATTTTTTTCTTTTTTTATTGTCCTTCTTCAACTTCCGTTTCCGATCGCCTCGCCATGTCCCTCGCGATTTCGTTCCGTGGGTCTGGAAAATGGAATAAAGCGAACTTCGAATGGAGAAAATCTATGATAAATTACTTCGGCTTACCGACAGAAACATCTTAAATCGTTTTTCGTCCGCGCGTTAGTTTCGCGTTAGTCGAAAAACTTGTATGGATTCGAAAATTGATCGTCGACCTGTCCCTGAAAACTCACGGACTGCACGCACATGTATATGATTTTACACACGCGCCGTATAAATGTATATTCATGGATATAATTCACTAACCGGGCCACGGTGAGAGATTTAAAATAGAAACGGTGTTTCTGGTTTGTAACGAGTTCGGTTAATCACGGCATTGTTGAACCGTATAAACGAGCTTTGCCCTTGTCGTGTTTGACCAGTGCGGGATTACTCCACTGTAGCGCCTACCGTACAGTCTGACCCTCGCGGGGCTTTTCTACTTGCCCGACGGCGCGTCACGCGTCAAGTCGTACTCGCTATAGATATGACTATGACACGCGATACATAGGACCATCGTGTCCGTAACTTTGCATACACGCTTTTTTCCACGTATGAGAGTATCATACTCGCTTATCGTTAAACTGCGAATTCGTAAGTACGGAGTTGACAAGACGGATAACCTACATTTTTACCAAATCTTCGAGCACAAAAACAATATGTTTTTTTTTTTTTTTTTTTTCAATTTTTGTCACTCGAGATAAAATATAAATACGAGCGATTGCGTGTTCGGTAAGTTGACTAATCATTTCTTCATGACCTTTTCACTTTGCGAGTTGAGATTTAATTTTACTGAGGTAAATTAAAAATTTGTTCCTTTTCCTTTTTGTTTTTAAAATTAAGCCATAAATTGTTTACTATGCGGCATAATATATCGTTCGCGATCTTAATACTGTAGCTGTCTTGTAGCCGGCCGTATAAACCATACACACCGACGTAGATAAAACACAGCACGAGAGACGGAAACCGGAAACATGCGCCCAAGAGGGTTCACGGCCGCGATCTATGCAAAGTAGATTTCCGGTAGCACGCTCTCCCGCGGACCACGACATTACTCCTAAGGATGAAAGAGACCGGAGCGCAAGAGAGACAGAGACAGAGGTAGAGAGAGAAAAAAAAGTCGATATTGTACTATACATCAAAGAACCCGCCATCGTCTCGCGTCTATTCGCGCGCCACGTTCATGTAACTCCTTGGATCATTATCGTAAACTCGAGGCTGCGAAACGATTGCTGTTCGAAATGTTGCGCCTCTAAAAAGTCGACGTATGGGTATATGTCTATGGGTCATTTCGTAACAAACGGACGAGCCTCCGGCTCTCGCGATTATTTATTCGTTCCTCTTTGTGTATCGACCCACGAGAGCAAAGTCTACTCAATATATATCGAGTGTTATATTAAACAAAAATAAATACATATTTTCTCATTTTATGACTGCAATTATTTTCGCAACTTTCGAAATTTTCTTGTATACGTCTATCCCAGTGGAAGTATTTTTTCCATCGTGAAAATATAAAAATCGACTATTCAAAATATCGTTGAATGTTTTTTTTTTTCCGGAAATATACTATTCGAGAGGACTTTCATTATTTTAAATTTACATACGTTTATACGAAGCCTGTAATACTGCGAAATCCTTCTACCGAGTATTATCGATTCTACCATCAAAAAATATACATACACATCGTTAGTTACTATGTAGTTTAGTACTCACTGTCTTTCCGCACTCTCTCGTGCTATATTATTCCTTTCCTCTCGGCAGCTATCGCGGCTTTGCTCGCCCTTGACTTTCTCCACCTTACCACGATTTTCTCCTAATCTCATCGCGAACGCTTCGAGGGAGCATAGGGGAGATGGCTGGAGGGTCGAAGGTCGGCGGGTGTGCCTCTTCCATTTTATATCGCGATGTTATCTGACTTCACTTCGCTCACAATATTACGTTTCTCGATAACAATAACTTTCATTCGTACTATGAATTGTTGAAAATATTTTTAAAAAAATTGTTCTACCAATTGTTATAAATATTCTTAATGTTTGACTATTTTCATAGTCCGATTTTGATGTAACTTAGCACTTGCAGGAGTCCTTAAGGTCATTGACCTCGAGCCCGAAGTTAACAGTTCCAGAGTATGAAGTGGTAGAACCGCGCGAGTTCCACTGTTCACGGAACTACGATGGCGATAATCATTTATTGAGGCAATTTATCAAAATGCTTGAAGCCGTAGTATTGTTGGCAACTGATTTATGACGGGCATTTCGCGATGTGTGCGCATATACATAATCGCGCGATCTCGATGAATCGTGGTCGACCGGCTGACAGAGTGGCGCAGGACACTACTCATCCTGTTTGTCCTCATCTTTTTTTTATGTTTTATGCGTAACGAATCGTTGTTTACACTTTCCTTGCATACGATATATTTTATAAATATAAATGTTTTATGTACCTGCAATAAATAATTTATATATGCAGAATGCGCCTTATAATATTTTGTTTTTTCGTACAGAAGAATAGAAGAAAATGAAGGCACACAAATTCCGTAAATACCAAAGGTAAAAATATATATTATGGATAGTATGATATACCGACACGGTTTTCAGGAAATAGGCAACGTTTTGTGATATGTATTCATCGTTCCATAGTACATTTTTTGCCCCTGAGAATTCTTTAAAACTCAAGTGATTTTTTTCAAGAAACTAAAAAGTTGCACTAAATCGCTTTTCTTATTTGACACATGCTTAGTAGCTTCGAAAAAGTATCCTATCCTATACTCTCAAGAAGCCAATGGAAAAAAATTCGGCCGATAGCGTTTTAAATTCTTTTTTTACGAATTTTATTCTTCATGCACTACGTTAAGTGAAAATAAAAAAAAACGAAACTTCATCATAACTTTTGAACTATCAAAAAACGGATCGGTATTCATAGGTCAAAAATGTTTAGAAATGACCTCCTCTATCATCCTGTTTCGTTTCAACCGTCATTCCAGGAACACCCTGTATATATCACGAAATACGAAATGTAAGATGCTGTCGCCCATGCTTAGTTTCCGGAGCCTGGAAATATAATTTATCGCTGTCGTAGACGCGCTGAAGAGTAATGAGAGTCACCTGAGAGCTCCCCACAGAGAACGCATAGCGAAAGGTCAGTTTAGCACGAGAATACAAGACGCCCCGCAGATTATCCCTCCATCGATTTTTGCATTCCGCGCACGGTAAACCATGAATAAGATCGTCCGAGGGGTTATATGTGTAAATGCGAGGGCACGAGCGGTTGAGGCAATCTAAGAATCGTCAAATAAATTAACGATATTATCGACACATCGCAATGCCATTCGCATTCCTCGCATGCTAAACGAATCGTAGATTTGAATTTTTTTTTCTCTTGAGACAGGAAAAAAAGTGAAAACACTTTTCTTCGCCTGCGGATCTCTTCCCATACATTATATACGTGTTTCCAAAAAATACATGGACATTAATATCAAAAGCAACACCTTTAATTAACAAAATTTCCTAATATTTATAAATGACAATAAAGCAAAAAATAAAAAAGGTACAAATATCGCTCAAGAAGTCGAGCAACGGTCTTACGTAGGCTACGCGTGTCGCTGACGCGCAATTCATTGTTACGAGAGAAGTAAACACGAACATTCTTCATGCGCATGTTCAGGGAACATGTGACAGAATCATAAATTAACTTCGTGGTTTTACGAGGCGGATTATTTCGCCTACTTTTCCGATCGAGCGAATTAGAATTTATAACACATAATTTATAATTTATCAAATTAATTCCGTAACCGTTTATCGAATTTTCGAACAGTTCCTCGGTCACGAGAGAATTTAATTGCAATTGGCCATTAACGAAATTCGATTGTGGTAAAAATCGAATGGTGTTAATTAAATTACCATTTATACGCCATTTTAGAACGAACTAGAACATCTTATTCGTGCCTAGCTGATTAGTTCTGCACTGTGCTTTACCTCCCGGAACATAAACCGTCGCGTTCGCTCCTTCGACCTCCCGGGTTTGTCTAAACGCGCCGCCCATTAACCGCGTATTATATATTACGCCGGAGGAGATGAAATTGAATTAACATCATCAGCGGATGACTATGTACGTACATATCGTGTATACAGGAACTCGCGATTATTTCAATGCGGGAGCTGCAGGTAGCTCGTAACTCTGGCTGGAAGGCCGAGTGTCGAGGGACTTAATAGGATTAGGCCCCGAGGTCTGTCCACGACAATGGATGCAGTGATTTCGAGCGGATTGGCACGGACTCGTCTGTATATCCGCTGATACTAACACTCGCGCATTTAGGTAAGCTAGGCTATCTACAACGATCGAGTGATACAAAGATTGAGAACTTGCAATTTTTCTAATTTCTTCTTTCTCTACAAAAAAAAACTATTATAAATCTAAAAATGTTATATTTCGCTGGCCACGTTGGATTCGTCGATAGATATTCTGTGGTTTAACAGCTATGGAATCAAATGCGTAGTAATATAGTCAAGTTTTAGCCTGATCCATCTACCGTTATCCCAGAAACGTAACTGCCCGCTTGGAAACTTCCGCGAAAATACCCAAAGCCCATTCCCACCATTTCTAAATTCGTCGCGACAAAGGTTTTCATGCACCATCGCGCCCATGGGCAATTGGTCAGCACCAGCGGCGAAGACAAAAGTCGAGGCAAAGTGTGGTGGAGTAATCGTAGGAAAATTGCATACGATAATCAAGTTTAGCAACAAAGAGTTGAGTTGAAAACGTACAATTATAAATGGAAAAGGAACGTTCATGAAACATCCGTAGATTTTTTCAGCGCAGCGAATTACCTCGAAGGAACACCGAAGGAATGTCCATCGAATCGTATTTTCGAATAAATGAGGCGACTTTGTGACACATTAACCGACAAAATTTAATGGCGGACTCCGAACGGAGGAACGTTCGACCCGAACATGACGGAACGTTCACAAAAACGAAGTGAAAAACTTTAACCAACTTCTCGAAGAAGCCGGAAGAGTCGCACCGAGCACTAGCGCCGCACGTGAGAGAATAATAAACTCAGATTCCAGATAGGTACTTTGCTGACACGACGGAGAGCCGAATTTTGCACTCGAAAACTTGGAAATATCGAAATTTCGAGCGGCTGAAACTTCGCTAGACCGATTTTTATTTTATTGCGAAATTTTTGACAACTTGGTAGCGACTTGGGAAACATTCTTGGGTTTATTCCGAAATTTTATACACGAGAAGGTGTATAAAAATCGGGTGTCGATCGTTGAAAATAAAAACAAAATTACAACGAGAAGTTGTCAATGTAACTCAATCCCAAATTTAGGAGATTTTTCCATAACCTTCGATTGTTTGGACAAAAAAACAATAATCCGACGAGCTGCTTTCGTTTGTCCTGACGATGCTCGAATAATTTCACGTACCGTGAATTCTTTTTATCGACTCGTATCGGCTGGTACTCGATAAGTTATCGTCGAAATATCCATCGAGGATGGGTCACGTTGGTAGGAGGGACAGGAAGGTGTCGAATGATAAAGGAATAGGAAAGAGTACAATTTATAGGAGACAAGTAAGAGTAGACTGTCCCCACTGGTGCATCACGCTACGTATAGAAAATCGATGAATAGATTCTTGGCAAGCATTTGCCCCGAGATGACCCTGGAACGAAAGATGCTCTCGACGAGGCGAGGATCGTTGATAAATAACAAAGTTGGACAATTTTATCACTAAAAACGCCATTTCTCCAACATAGCGAAAAAAATAACCCGACTTACTATAAAAAATCGGCAGATAACGTATCAGCTATTTCGTGTTTAATCGATTTTCGTGTCATCGCGATAAAATTACAAATTTTATTGTTCGCGCTTTTTTTCGTGGCGTTACTCGGTATCTACTTTTATAAAATGGTGAGAAGTTGGCTCCGTGACATAAAAATACATACCTACCTTTTTTTATATATTTTAGTTGACCCTCATTCGAGCCTATCTATCCTTTATATCGTCGGCAGCAACCCGCCATCGAGGATCAGCGTAGATGAGGGTGAAACATGAAGAACTTCGAAGGAAGGATGAGAATTGGGCTAAGGTCTAAGCTGCTGTGGTAAAGACATATATCTGCGAAGAAGAAGGGTAAACCGGTACGGTACTGTGCGAATTTGCCCTCGCCCTCCCTCCCTCCCTCCCTCCCTCACCGCCCTCATCACCTATATACGTATATGGATAGGGCTAAGGAAAATGGCGGACGAGAGCGGGAAAACGATGCTTTAATAGCCCCTGGGTGCCCTCACACGAATATACACGCACACACGCTCGCAAGTTCTTCTTGGCACGCGAGTCTTTGCTACGGAAGCACCTACGGTAGATTTACCGTCGTGATTATATCCCTCGCTGTTGGATTGCGTTTGAGGGGAGTCGATCCTCCTCGTGTAAACTCCCTTCCTCCTCGCTCTTACTGCATTTCATCAACTTCGTGGCCCCACCTCTTCGCAAGCAACAAACAGATATTTTTCGTCTATGAACAAGTTTATTCTCGTTCCAGCGCCAATGGATTTTAGTTTGTCGAAAGAAATGAAAAAAATTAAATATCGTATTTCACTAACGATAAACCCGACGAGCTTATAAAAAATAATTTATGAGGAAAAACAAAAATTCTGCTGTCAAAGACCAAATGAAAGAGAATTCGTAATATCTCGAGATGGAGGAAAATAAGAAAATACTTATATGTATTTGTTTTATAGCGAATGTCGGTGGGATAAATTCAGGCAATTCGTTTTGGTACCAGGTGACTTCGCGTAATGTAATTACATATTACGAGCTCGAAGATGAGGTGTTGCGTGTCTGAAAGGCATCAGTCATTCCGCTCGGAAATGACTGTAACACCGTCTAAGCACACGTTTAGTTCGTTACATTTACATCCTCGTTTCTTAATCACATGCATGCAAAATAGTTCCGTCATGAAAAGCAAATTTATCACGGCGAAATTTGGAATTGCGTAATTTTAGAAATTTCCGTAGCGTTTTCGACGAAACGTCTTCATACGAAATGAATAATTAAGACGAGCAATTTTTCCAATTATTTCTAATCGTTAAACGTAGAATATGAATAAAACACATACCCTATATAATATATTTTTCTCGCCCTGCGAGTAAATGAAATCTGGGTAGTCCCTTACGATTGTTTATCGTCGGATGCTTCGTTTGTCGGGTTTTTGTTCAGCCCCGTTCGAGTAATGGGTGCGCACGAGGGTGTAAGCCACGCGGAGTCAACGACGAGAGTTCATTTTTTGCGCTTTATCCGTTGCCGCCTCTTCCGAGGTAGAAGCGTCGAAACGACGACCAGTATGCCAGCGTCAGTTTCGAGACAATAGAAGGCGCGAAATACATTTATATATATATATTAATACCGGGTGACCTAAAAGTCGACGATTGAAGTTGTCCGAATCGGAAAGCTGGAGCGAGTCGCGTTCGAACCCACGTTCTACGTGATATGACAGTAAGTGACCAAAGTCCAAATGGAAAATTCGCGCGTAAATTCGTGGCATCGTCATTTAGCCGCAGGTACCAGGCGTTGCGGGACTTCCGGGACACCCTGTATATATCTCGCTCGTCCTGCGAGGAGATCGTTCGCGTTTTGTCCCATTGTCATCACGGTCTCATCTCACCGTGCATTTATCTCGCTGCTTGTGGCGCCAGGCCATGGTTCACGACAATGGACACGCCGCTGACGTGCCGACTTCTTCTACACTCCCGCGCTTTCTCGCTATCGTCGATTGGCTCCTCGGCTTTACTACACGGCTGTATTCAACGATCGACGCTATCCTCCGACCTTTCCATAAAATTCAAATACATTCCTCGGCATTTCTTTGAAACACGCGACGATGCGTAACGTTTTGGGATTTGAAAATCGATGGAATGTTTTCGATTTCGAAACTACAAAGATAGTGATTTTCGCAAGAAAAAGTATTTACCCAGGGACAAATTTGTTAATTATGTATGTACAGGCTTGTCAAGTAACGCAACCTGTCGGTCAAAAATGAGTTTATTCTATTTTCGCCACATGTACATTTAGCCATTACTTGGCATAAGAAAGGTCGAGACACTCGCCCCAGAAATGATCCAACGAGTGATAAAAATGAGGTGATACGCCGTTAAGACTATGAGCCTCGTCCGGATAACTTATCTGCTCGAACGGTATGTCAGCTATTTCCAAATTCTTGGACAGAGCCATCGATTGTTGATAATGAACATTATCGTCCGCTGTACCATGAATCAGCATGAACTTTTTGTCACGTAAACCCTCGACCAATCTTGTCACGTCGCTGCGATTATAACCCGCGAGATTGTCATCGACAGTTGGCAATCCCATGTATCTCTCCGTGTAAATCGAATCTAGAAAGGAAACGACAATAAATTAAAAAAACATCGATCGGTCGATCGTTATCTTCTGTTGATTTCCTGCACATTTGTAGGTATATTTGTTTACGTACGATAATAATTTGTAGATAAAGCGTATAAAATGAAAAGAATGATGAGTTAAAAAAAGTCGCTTACCGTAATAAATCCAGGAAGAAACCGGTGCCACGGAAATTCCACATTTGAAAATATTCTCCCGATCGGTAGCCAGTACCATGGCGGTCGCGTATCCTCCGTAACTCCAACCCCATATTCCCGTTCTGTTCGCGTCGATAAATGGGAACATCGCTTGTAACTCTCTGAAAGTAGAAAGTAATTTTTACAATTTGGTGATACGAAACAATATTTCTTCATTTTTCATATTGTTAGCATCGTTCGTATCGATCGAACAACGATTATGTTTTTTGTAAAATTATATCTTCTCATTTTTAATTAAAAATTATGACTTCCTCTCCGGTCGTCCCGTTGCGATTTTCCTTTTATATGTTTCATTAGTAGTTAAAAAATTGACATTTCATTAATTCCACCAAAATGAATCGAAACGGCTTGAAATAATAATTGCCCTCACTTCGTAACAGCTATTTGATCCTCGACCTCCACGGTTCCTAATCCTTTGTATATCTCAAAGAGCATTTCGCTTCCTCTATAAGCACTACCTCGGCCGTCTATCATCGTCCAAATAACACTGCGATTCGTCGCATAATAAGCACTGATACCGTACGATGGCGAGTGCTGTATCGCCGCAGTGTCTGGTCCTGCATAACTGAAGTTTTGTTTTCATTCGATTAATTTGTTACATGCTATTTATTACATTTAAGAGAAGTTGCAACTCAATATTGTAACTTACACTTGAACGATCATCGGATATTTGCGGTTCGCGTCGAACTCAGCCGGCAATAGCATCTTCGCTCTGCTGACATAGCCATTTACCCGAATATTAATGATTTGGGAATTGTATGACAAACGCTTTTTTAATTTTCGTCGTAGTTCTTCATTGCTCTGCCACGTGTATACTTTTTCGTGTTCTCTGTTGTAAATTTCGACCGTTGCCGGATCCGGCCCCGAACACGTCAAGGCATAGTGCGAGGCATCTGTCGAGAACGTGGCTTCGACGTACTTGCAACTGTTACCTATCATATTTTTTTTCACAATTCATAAGCAAAACAAAATAAATCAGTCGTAGCGTCACTTTTCACGAATAATAATAAGAACGGTAAACAGAAGATAAAAATCTGGGATGTCAATGACTTTGTTCGTGACTAGAATAAAATTAGAGGATTAAAATTTCTCGCGCATTATTTCCTGTCTATTCCCTTTCCACCTTCGGCCTCAAAATATAAAAGAATAAGTAAAGAAAAGAAAATAAATTCCCGGCTGCATAGGCGAGAAAAAAAGGGGTGAAGAATTTCTGGAGCGCGCCCTCCCGAGAAAATTACCTTCCGGCGTTAGGATACTGCAGGATATGCAGGTCGGCCGTTCCTTTCCGTCAACGTGGGTGGAATATAAATTTTTCTGGGACGGATCACCGGGTGCGGTGGCCAAATAATAAATTTTTCCATTCGTCGAGTCGATCTTGATGAGCGATACGACCGCCGAAGCAAATGGACTTAGATCTTTCTCATTATCCAAAAAGGTGCCGTTGATTAAATCGTAGCTCGTCACGTGATTGTATCTACCGTCCATCGTATTCGTTTCTTGATATTGCGTGAAAACCAATTTATCGTTTGCGAACAGAATTTTTGACGGTACGGTCAGCCAGCCCTTTGGCTCCGAAAGAGTCAACAATTTTTTCATTTTTCCATTGGTGTCGTATGCCACGAGTACACTAATATTTTGTACACGATTCGTCCATATCGCGGATAGACTGCTACTTGTCAACCAATTTACGGTGAACAATATGTGATCCCTGAGGAAGAAAAAGATATAACGATTTTGCGACATGTTCATTCGGACAAAATGGAGGCTTGTAAATTAAATTGATCGAAATATGCATTTTAAATCGCTTAACGATAAAGTTTATCTCGCGTGCTGTATTTCTACTCACGTGCTGACCGAGTCGATCGGTGCTTCGAGAGATAAGATTTTCGAGTTCGCATCCGTAAGATCGATGAGATTCAGCGTCACTCGAGGATTCGTCGTTCCCGCCTAAAAATAATAATTAAACGATTATTACTCAACGGTCGAACCATTTGTTATCTTTACCGAAATCAATCCGGCATATTTTTACGATAAAAGCGGAAACAATATTTTTCAAATTTTTGTTCCTTATTCTACGTACACGAAAAAATGATCGAAAAGCAACGTTCTAGTAATTTTAATTAACCAATATACATTGGATGATTATATGTCGATCTATTCGAAACAATCCTTCTATAAATACGTCGAAGTTCGCGCGTGTTCGTAGATCGTGTAAAATGACATAAACAACTCGGTGCCGAGATAAAGTTCCGCTACGAGATAACCTTGTTCATTCGGGACACAGAGAGGAGCACGCGCGAAGGGGCCGTGGCTTAAAGGGGTTTGCGCTAGGTAGAAGCATCCTGCCAAGATCTTTTATGGCCCGTTAAAATATTCGCCCGAATGCGTCTACCAATCTGCTCCTGCTTTCACCTTGAACTATACGTACGATGCTTGTACTTGTATCGGGAGCCACTGGGTGTTTATCTTATGTACATATGGGACGTTTCGTGCCGAATCGATGCGTATTGTAAACTGTATTATTTAATCGGCTTTAGTCGCTTTGTATTAATTAAGCTTTCAGAAATTCAGAGGCCTAGCTTTCAGAAAAACTAAAAACTCTTCAGGATTTCAATTGAAAATTAAACATGTCGAGAATGACTAAAGTTTCATTTTTCACTGGTGTTACAATATTATTTTTAAAAAAAATTTCTTATTCGTTTGAGCTTGAAAATGCCGTCCAAAAGTCGCAATTTTTCATGGGAAAACAGAAAATGATCCTAGGTAAAACTTAATCCTGCACGTTAAGTGGCTCGTCCTATATATGCCGTAATACTCACTTACAGGGTGACCTATTTTAAGTTGCCCACCCTGTAGATCAACGTACTTCTTGCCTACAGGATGAGCAACTTTAAGTGGCTCGCCCTGTACGTATACTAATATAGGTACCTACTACATATATTCTGCATATATAGGATGTAACTGCTCTATTGGCTGTCTCGTTGCACCGATTAGTACTTATCTGACTCGGATTTACCAGAGAGTTTTCCCAACTATCGTTAATTGATAGGCCGGAGAGATTCGGACGGCTAACCCCGGCACCGCTTTCACGTGCAGTTGTTTTCCTCGTACATACGAGAAATCAAACGCGAGAGTTTTAACACGAGCTATACGCGCATCTCCCAACCCTTTCTCGCTCTCGGTAACTCGATACCTTCAACGATAATTTCTGACGAGAGTTGACTCACACCATGCGATCCGTTTTCATGCGCACACAGTCTGGTACGTTCTTTTGTCGGACGTTTACATGCACACGCGTCGTTCCAAACAAAAAACCGGATACTTTCACAGTTTGATATTCGGCTCGTCTCGCGAACTCTCGTACCGTTTGATCGGGGGTGAAATATCGGATATTCGATATTCGATAATTTCGTAAACGGGGAAAAACGCATTTGTTTTATTTTAATCAAGTTTGTTCGTTATCGAAAGGAAAAACTGCGTTCCTTAAATTAATTGCACAAATTAAATGAAGTTTATTTTGAGAGTTGGAAATTGATCGATGTAGACTGTGTTATATATATTTTTTAATATTAGAAAGAAATTATTTAAATTTATCACATTGAATTTTTTTTTTCGGTGCTATTATTTTTCAACTCTTATATCTTACCTTTGGATACTTGATCTTGACTTCCGTGGGATACTGATAATCCATATCACCCGGTGTACCGTAATACAAATAAGAGGCTGTCTGAACGTTCGTATCGTTGAAGCTTGCGAAAGCGAGATACTTTCCGTCCGGGGAAAACCATATGCCAGTTCCGGATCCCATCACTTCCTCTGAAAACAAAATATATTTTTATCTTTGAGAAAAATAATCGGTAGTTTCCTCGGAAACTAAAGAAAAACGCGACATTTGCCACAATCACGGAAAAATCGATAAAAACGAAATTAAATTCATTTAATTCAATATCATTTTCTTAACCATCGATTTTTAGATTTTTTAACGTCTTATTCGTTTCAACGTAATATTTTTTAAATTGTTCCTTTTTCCGCCATAAAAATGATGGAGTTATTTGAATAAATATTTTGCTTTTCGTTTGTTCTTCTTTAAATTTAGAATGCAGGTGTACCTTCGTAAACCCAGTCGAGCAAGCCATTGTAAATCGTTCCGACGATACCGTCGGTAGTCAATCTTCTGACGACAAACGTGCCGTTTTCCTCCATCTGGCGATAGTACAAATCGTTGTCTTGCTCGTAAATGAGCGAGCTGCCAGCCGTCGACCATTTTGCCAGCAATATCTGTTGTCCATTGGCGATTTTCTCAATCTGACTGTTTTCCCGATGAACGTAATAAACACGTATGTTAAGCATGAAAAATTACTCCGAGACTTTATTAATAGAGAGATCAAAATAATTAAGCAAACTTGGAACTCACGCTGTCTCGAGATTGAAGACCTCGTACTTTCGATAAGCCGAGCGTCTAAATTTCTGCAAATATTTATCGTCGTTTATATTCTATACAATAAAAAAGGTCTTACAGGTATTTTTCTAATAGTAATAGTTTTGTGAAAAGTTTAGTGGTACCAAATTGTGTTCCTATCTATAAGAAATATTTTCATTCTAAAGGCACGGTACAGAGAAGAAATTAGTCAAAAATGGACGTCCATTAATTGCTTGAATTAATTTCATTCGAGTGATTTCTTCAACTACGTTCAAAATATTTAACATTGTTAAAACATATCCTTTTTATACAATATAAAAAAAATCGAACCAGTAACGTTTTAACGTATGAAGATAAGGGTTTTAACGCATGAAAGTAATTTTTTACTGACGTAAAACGACTCACTTTTTGAACGTCATAGCCAATGAGTATGAAACGATTATCGGGTGAGAACGTGGCCACATAATCGGGGTCATATTTTGCCTGAAAAAAAAAAAGAAGACATTTTTATATTTACCGCTTTTCGCTCACTTGTTAGTTGTTCTAAAAAAAATCGAATATATCGAAACATATATCGAAAATAATGAAATATGATCGTGAATCGTGCGCGTTGCTGGTATATCTGGTGTAGGGCCAAAGTTCAATTTCTTATTCGTGTCGACAGACAGTGCGAGTTCGGTGCGAGTCAGGAGGGCTAGAGGTCCAAGTCCTATGCACCACCGAGGGAAGGATAAAGATCGGAGATCTTTATGTGTCCTCGCTCCATCGAGAAATGATTGTACAAAGATCGAGGCTGGAAAGGATTGTTGGGACGTAGCATCGAGCACGCAACAGAAAATGTTGCCCGTGCCAAGTATGCCGTGACGAGAAAATATTCCGTGTATAGTCTCGTTACAAGGGACAAGAAGAAAAAAAGGAGAAAGAGGCGAGTGAAGGAGAACCGGAGTGTCCTCGGCGTTGTCGAACAAACGACAAACTGCCGCACACGATCGGCTTGCGAATGAAACGACGTCTTTCGACACCCAATCGAATTTATTGTGCATACAATAGTTTATCCTATCTATATATGTATGAGGTATTCCACAGGAAATCGGCCATCAAACTGCCGACCCCGCTTCGATTGTGACCAACAAATTTTCCCTCCTAGTACACAATAAAAAGAGCAAGTCATGAAATTTTTTGATTTTTTTCACCATTTTTTTGAGTCTTGAACCAAAAATTGAATAAAAACATGAATAAAATTATTATTGTCAAGAATAAATGGTTTCTATCTCAATCTCGTATTATATTGATTGACTTTCATTGAAATATCGATTTTCTCATAATTTTCAAAATACTGAAAAAAAATACTAAATATCGAGTTTCCACGATGAAATCAGTTTAGATTTTTTCGAAATCGCAAGAGGAATTCGGAAAAAAATTGAAAAAAAATCGGTAACGTCATACTTGATGTTTTTTTATTTTATAAAAAAAAAAAAAAACATCGTGAAATTTGTAAATAATTCTTTCGTTGATCTTTTCTCAAAAAGCAGTTCACAACGCATAATTTGACGCACTTATAACATTACTAAAAACGTCTTGTTCTGGAGTTATTTGCATTTGAATTTTTTTTTCGGAATTTTCAAAAATTCATACCTCAACAAATAATAGCGAAAAAAATCAAAAAATTTCATGACTTGCTCTTTTCATTGAGTACTACGAGGGAACTTTTTGTTGTCAAAATCGAAGAGGGGTCGGCAGTTTAATGGCCGATTAGCCGTGGAATACCTCATATGTACTCTTGGCTCGCGAGTTGCCCAATAGCGAGAACCGTATGATATAAAATAAGAGAGAACCAGAGAAAGATATAGAGATAGACTGAGTAAGAGCGATCCGGTGGGAAAGATAGGTCTCGAGAATCGAAGGCAAAAGTTCTTCACCGACTCGCGATCAAAAGAAAAATAAAGCAATAAAGTTGGAAGATTTTTCGATAAACTTTGCAGTTCTAAGTTTTCTACATTTATCAAAAATCTCCGAGCAACCGAATTTCAATTTGTACTCGTTATTTATTTTATTTCATGTTCACTTACCATAACCGATTTTCCCACAATTTGGGAAATGGTACGCTTCTCGACGTTGTATTTGACAAGACTGCCTTCCTCGTTGTCGGTATAAACTATCTCATTCGACGATATCCAAGTTCCATTGAACGGCCAAGCATAAAATTCGAGGTTGTAGAGCTCTTCGAGGTTAAAAGGAATCGGCTCGATATCGTCCTGAACCCTTGGTTCGTCCTCGTAGCGATCATGACCATCGTTTTCCAGTCGCCGAGCCTCGATCCCGACGATCACTATTGCAGCGATCCAAAAAACTCGAAGCGACGTAGCCGCGGGAAAAATCTAAAAAATTTGAACTTTGAACCATTTGAAATTTTTCTAATTTATACAAATGAATTTTTTCTTGTATTTTTCGCACTCACGTAGTTTCGCACCATTTTCGGATCTTTCCGTTCTCTTTGTCACCACTGTTGAAAAACGATCGAAACGACGAACTGATGGACAACTCGCGAACACCGGCAATGGAAAAATCAATCTGCTTTACGGAATAAAAAACAAAAATGACCACACAGAAAGACAAATGTAGAAACTTTTAAACCCGTCGACGACTCTGCAATATCATAATATCGTTGCGACGACTCATATTTATGCCCTGGCATTACGAATACATCGTTACGACCCGCAATAACAATTCTTCGGTAAAACTTCGCACTTTGCTTCTAACTCAAAAAGTATCAAGTAAACGATATCTTTTTAAAATCAAACACTTTTCTCTCGAATACAAAATCACTGAAAATTATCGTCACTCGAAAAGTATCACTGAATGTAAAAATGATTCATCAGACATTATTGATAATTAATTAGTATTATCAATTAATGTTACGTATCGGTTTGTGTTCGAAAAATGACGTCGTTTTTTTTTCTTAAAACCTAAAAAAGGTTACAAAATTTGTTTAATGTGGATCCTCCTTTAGGATCTATAAATTGATGAAAAAGCCGAATTGCTTCAGAAGATAAACTGGTAGCACTGACGAGTCCAACGACGAGGCAATGCGCGCGGACCAGAGATCTCGTTATCAGACTCGATCGTATCGTATGCTTATATATGTGTGGGTGTGGGTGGGTATGCGCGTCTGTGTATGACTGGCACTGAACCGTAAGCCTCACCGAGCTACTGCAAAGTGCTATTACTGTTCGTTTAAACGCCGTGCGACGACCACCAATGTCCACCAATGCACGTACGAGTATGCTATCAAATTTTAGGCTCTCTATAACTCGACGTTGTAGCCTTGCTGTCCGATCTCTTTGGCGAGGAGTGGGGGAAGAGGAAATAGAAATGAAGATATTGCAGTCAAAGGGGGGTAATGGGGATCGAGAGCAAAAACAGGTCATTTTTGTTGCAAATAAAATTTACGACGGAGACGCGATGAACACTTTTAAAATCTTTTTAACAATGTTTCCCATTGTAATAACCAATAATCGATAAATATTGGCTAAGTAATAAATGATGGTTAACGTGACATTCGAAATGCTGAATATTAGTTTTTAACTTTTGTCTGGGTATAAAAAAGTCTCACTAACTTTATTATTTGTTGTTGATTAAAGAATTTCGACAAATATGACAATAATTTTATTGTAATCGCGGCGAATGATCGAGATTTATTATTTTTCTCGTACCTAATTAATAAATATAGAATCTTGTCAAATTCGCTTAACGCAAGTTTTAGAACGTTTTTTCATTTATGATTTTTGTTCATTTGGTCGAAGTTTATGCAAATTTGGTTAGGTGACCCTCATTATCCCCGAACTGCCGTTGCTCATAATGCATTCTTCAAGTGCGCGTGTCAAGGTCCGCGGGACTCCCGGTAGGCCGTATCGTGTAACATCAATGTGTTCGGGGACTTTCCCTTGTGGATTTAGAAATTCTCGACAGAAGCAGATAAAACTGGACATAATTCTTTACATTATATCTCGGGAAAGTTTCAAGACGATAAAATAAAAATTGATAAACACGTTTATAAAATAGAGAAACAAAATTGAAATAATGTAAATGAATGAATTTCGAACATTTTCGAACAAATTTTAAAAAAAATGCTTAATATTATTCTGGGGATGGTCGAAATGTTTTTCCAAGATAAACAGGACTTTCGGCTTAAAAAGTTTCATTAACGTTAAAAAATTCGCGGAAATCCTTCGAGGATTTTGCCGTGGATCGATTTAAACCTTCGCCGCTGCATAAGACCAATCAACCAATCGCTTCGCGGTGATATTTTCATTCCACTAACAACGTATGTATCACGATAGTCCAGTAGAGAAATATCTACATACATGTATAAATAAAAAAAACGAATGAATGAATAGATTTCCAGTGGCCGTCCGGCATTTTTTTTCAAATTCGAATATGTCGTAGGTATAGTTTGCGATGATAAATTTCTAAAATTACTGTTTCGCCGCCATATTTTTTTTGCAAATATTGCAAAGTTTTGGTTAAATAAATATTCTAATCGATATGTCGCGAAATATATCGATACCGTAAAGAGTATAGAGACTTCTTTTGTAGAGGATTAACCAATTTTTACACACAATTTGTTTATTTTGCGACGTAAAATACTTGCACTGCATTTTCGTAAAAATAAAAATTTCAGAAAAACGAAAGAGTCCTGTTCACTTTTTATTATCTCGGCAGTCGTATAAGACCGTCAGTCGAAAGAAATGAAAAACTCACAAGCATCGAGATAACAAATATAGATATGTTTTAATTTCTTGAGGTTCCTTCTTAATTTTATTTTTATTTTTTTTTTGTCTACAAAAAAGGTTGTTACAATTTTTACGGCCTCGATAATAAATTCGGCAACATAGGGATTCAAAATGTTTTGGACCTAAACTTTCGTCTCACGCGATGTTAAAAATAATCTGGCGATATCCCGAAAGCACTTGAAAAATTTGTCGTCACAGACTATACGAGTTATTCGAATTCGATTAAAATCCGCTATAATTGCCAGAAAACTTGTCAAGTTCACCCGTTTTTACTTATATCTATACATATACAATATACATAATAAAAGACAATTTGCAATGATACTTCCGTCCTCTCACACCGCCGTGTATATTTACGCAACTCACTCGCTCAACTGACCTCATCACACTCGTAATACGTGTACTTGAATTTAAATTAAATGTGGGACCTCAATCGTCACCGAGATTGAAAACGAGCGAGCTCCGAGTAAGATTGAATACGCGCACCGAGAAACTACATACGAGAATGAAATTGCTCGTGGGGAAAAATTCAGTTCGCCACACGCTAAAGAAAGTTTCATTAATCAAACACTTCGTAATTAGAATTTCGACTGGAAGAAACTTGTATTTGCTCGAATGAATTTCCCGAGATACGCTATAAATATAGTTCAATGAAAGAAAAATACTTTGAACGACGTGAAAATACGAATTGAATTTTTAATTGATTAAATTAAGTTTTTGACTTAACGAATTTTGAATCTTTATCTTACCTACAATTAACTTTGCTTGAATGAGATGTATTTATTTGTCATGTATCATATCTAAATAGGTGTACGGTGTAAAACAGTATAAGTACTCCTAATTTCGCCAATTTTATAGAAAAAAAGTTAACCGATGCTACGAGACCAGTACTGAAGTCGTTATACGTACGCAGTCGCACTAGCAATATCGGCTTCGTTCGAGCCTCTTCGAAGCTTCGTTCATGATCTGTGTTATCAATTTATAAATAACCGATAGTTTAAAATATTATAGGTACAGTCGGGCATGAAAACATTCGGACACCAACATAGAATTCTTGTTTCTGTTCTCTATTTCAACCAAATGTTCGAAGAACCATAAAATTATCATATGATATATTAGAACGTACTTTTCAGGTAACCTGAACGCAAAAAAAAATTATTTCGTACGTATGATTGTTTAAATAATGCGAGAGATTCGAAGCATTCGCGAGTTTGTAGGTCACAAAAATATTCAAATACTTGACAAATTACGCTTACAATGTTTAAGTAATAATTCTAACCTTAAGACTAATATTTTGTTGGATATCCCTGCTGTTGTAACAACATGCCTTCAACGGGTTGGCATTTTGGAAATATATATTTTTTTTAAATAATCTGGGTTAATACGACCGCATTCCTCCATAAGCCTATTTTTTCAACTCCTCTTTCATTGTTATGGGGCTTTTCCGAATTTCGAGCCGTGAGTTTTCAGTAGGATTCAAATCCGGTAATTGTGGAAATGGGTGCACAACATTAGCACATGTATACATTTAACATTTGTGAAAAATCCGTGCGTTGTGCTTGGGATCGCTGTCTTGATTACATTTTAAGCCTTGTCCAAATCCCATTTCAGCAGCACTTTTTAAAAATTCTTTGGACATTCGTCCAGAATTCCCTCTATACACACTACTCCACCACCTTGCGACGAAATACACCCCATATGGTTACCGAATTGCCTCTGTGCTTCACAGTGCGTTGCAAATATTTTCGATTTTATTCTTCTTTTCGTTTTCGCCACACTCGTACCTACTCTTAAATTTCACCATCACCACCATAGATATCAAATTTGCTCTCGTCAGCAAAAATTACGTTACTCCGGCACTCATTTTCTACGATAATATAATATTTTGCAAAGTCTAATCTCTTCCATCTGTTTTTTGCGATAATGTACGGTTTTTTCCTGGCTATCCGTCCGCTATAGCCTTCTTTTCAGCACACGGGGTTTGTTTCTTGTACTGTTTCTGGATGTACAGTAATATCCCGTTCTTCCCGAAGCATCGTGGCCAAGTTTGGTTTGGGTTTGGTTCTTTTTACGTTGTCTTTAATATCACGTCGATCACGAATATTACAAGTTTGCAGACCAAATCAATTGTATCTTCATTATTATAAATGTTTATTATGTCCGCAATAGTACTTTTACTCATTGGAAAAACAGATTTGCAATTTCACAATAAGATTTTCCTTTCTGCCAACGGAAAACGATTAACTTCCGTATTTTAAAAGAAGCGTTTTTGCTTTTTCGACACGGTATTCGATCATCCACAATAATTCATAAGCCGAAAATTATGCTAGTACTCCTATTCAACGACTATTGTATATGTTTACTGGCAGTATACCAACGATGTCCGACTATTTTTGTGACCTACAAAATTGCGGTTTGTTTTAATCTGTCGCTTTATTTAAACAATAACTAAACACCATAATTTTATGGTTCTTCGAACATTTGGTTGAAATAGAGAACAGAAAAGCAACTCTATGCTGGTATCCCAATATTTTCGTGACCGACTGTACTGTGTCTCCGTGATACAATCTATACTCATGAACGACAAGACATCGAAACCCAGTCTGAAACACATTTTATCAAATAGCTTTAAACGTATAATACATGAAATCGATAACGATAACAACTGTACATATACTCACACTTTTGTTGATAATTTCGTTAGAGTCGATCAACTCGATATCTTCAACGCACTGTTTCCTTTCCTTATCATTATTTTGTCCTATCGTTTTTAATTCAATACAATCGAAAAGAAGCTCGGTAGCTATACTCATGATTTTCAATCAGTATAATTTATTGAACTTATTTAATGATAAGTGGAAGTCTGCTACGAGACGATCAGCTTTATGTTAAAAGTCGAACAATTCTCACTTACGCGCACCGATCGTAATCTTTTTTGTATTACAATTATTTTTTCATATTCAATATGTGTTCGTAAATAATATGAAGAAATTAAAAATGCGAACGAACAAGTAATTGATCGTTCTTGCGCATAATTATGAATACTCTTATCATTTAAAAATCTAATACAGTTGGAATCACGAAACCCAAGGTTACCAACTGTCGGTAAGTTGCATCACCTACCGCTAAATATGCATCCACAATATTCTCAGTCGATGTATATCCCGATGATGGTTCGTCCGTCGGCCCCGACTCGTTCGAAAGCTCTAAAAACAGCAACAGATGCCGCCAGCGGTCACACGAACTGCACGGTTGCATGAACCCTTAATTACTGCTAATTACATTCCACCCTCGTTTGGTCGAGCTCGGTTCCACAAACTTTGCGGATAAACGATTAACCGAACAGAGGACAAAATTGGACGCGATAAATAAATTACGAAAGGAATGGAGAATATATCTTCTTTTTAAAATCCTAACATGATGAATTTATGAAGTTTTTCCAGTTATTGGTATAGTATGTACGTTGGAATATACTTTGCGGCGCGTAGAGCCGCTGCTCACAACGATGTTTACCGAACAGGTGAAGGTTTCAGGGGGTGTTCCTCGCGAACAGGTGAACAAGGGCGAATCGATCGAAAAGTATTAGAGTTGCCGGAACAGGGTGAAAGTCTCGGAACGTCGTGTACGACCCAGAGCTTTCGTTAGTTTGTCGTCGAAACGGAGTGTTAAAAGACGTTCCGAACGAAATATCATCAGTGAGCTTTCACGTTCGATCAATTAAGACGTTAGTCTGTAAAAAATAATGTCTTACCTGTGACGTCATCGTCCGAGAAGCAAAGGTAAATCCATATTACGCATACTTATAAAATTGTCGTCCAGTGATATCGTTAAATTTGAAGGAGTTCAAATATAAGAGAAAAATTGTTAATGAATTTTGGAGTTTTTTAGGTGATCAATGTTTTCGAATATCGTTTCGTTGTTTTTTCTTAAAAACTGGAAGATCATAAATTGATGGGCGTCGAACCTTCCAAATCTTATGACGAAAAACGAGGCGTGATAACGGTGGACGACGATAACATTGAGTGATCAAAGGCTCGTTTATGAGTCATGGAACGATCCATATATATACACTACTGGCGAAAAGTATCGGACAAAAGTTGAAAAGAGTGCCGGAACGGTTTTTTATGCCATTTCGCCGGTAGTTGGCCTAGGTTAATTTAACCAACGCCATTTTAAAGAGAAAGGATTTACCTTCATTTTGGTTATTTTAAACAAATTTTACCATTTTTTGTCGTTTTTTTTCTTGTTATTTCATGAGTGGACCCCGTTTATGGTAAAAAATTTATTGAATGTATATATATAATAGAGTTTTATTTGCACAACTTTTACAGTTTTTTACAATAACTCCCCCGTTTTTACATTTTTTTCATTTTCATTCTCTTTCCTTATCCTTCTCCCCTCTTGTTTCCCGCCCACTCTTACACTCCTTTTCCATCTCCCTATAGTACTCACATATTCGTTTATCTAACTTTCCTCTTAACGCCTTCACCAGCTCCTCTTTTAACAAACTTTCCTCCTTTCCTGCCATCCAACTTTCAATTCCTTACATACTAACATGTGTTCCATAGTTTCCTCCTCCTCACTACACACTCCTCATCCCCACTCGTTTTCACCTTTTTTCACTGCTCTTCCCACGTTACCGCATCTTAGCCTTGCCCACATTTCCTAATTTGTCGAATGTATTTCTTTGACCAAAATCATAAAAGGGGAAGTCAATTTCAATTTCGTTTTTAGACAATTTTCTACGATTTTTTTTCAAAAAAATTTCGTTTTTTGAGAAAAAACAGATAATTTGAAAATTGCTTCGGAGGACGAAAACGATGAGGTTTGCAAAAAAACCCCCGAGACGGTAAAAAATTGTATTACTTCTTGTTGAGTTCACGAAAAAAAAATCAGATTTTTTGTCGCAATTTTGTTTCCATCTGTTTCCGGTCAAAGTTCGATTGATCTGAATAAATATTAATAGATATTAAACTTTGGTGTTGTCGAAGAAACCTCCTCTCGCTGACAGCACTTTTTATACCGCACGCGGCATCCTCTCCACAAGTTTTTGGAATATCTCTCGGGGTGTTTCTCTCCAAGATCTACAAAAAGAAGAAAACCGCGTGTGTTGAAAAGCGTGCTGTCGGCGAGAGGAGGTTTCTTAGACGAGATCAAAATTTAATATGTAAGTAAAAAATTAATTACATTATTGTCATGGTATTCAGATCAATCGACCTTTGACCGGAAATAGATGGAAAAAACATTTCGAATAAAAATCTGAAAACAAATTCTCGCGAACTCAATAAGAAGTAATACAACTTTGTACCGTCTTGAAGTTTTGTTGTAAACCTCGTCGTTTTCATCCTCCTGAGCAATTTTCAAATTATCTATTTTTTCTCAAAAATCTTTGGAAACACAAATCGTGGAAAATTGTCTAAAAAACGATATTGAAGCTTAGACCTTTATGATTTTGGTAAAAGAAATGCGTTAAAAAATGTTTTACCACAAACGGGGTCCACTCAAAAAAGAACAAAAAAACGCCAAAAATGGTCGTTTTCAAAACTGGGTGCTAATTGTAAAAAAAATCGTAAATTTTGTTTAAAGAAGCCAAAATGAAGGTAAATCCCTCCTCTTTAAAATGGCGTTGGTTAAATTGGCTTAGGCCAACTATCGGCGAAATGGCATAAAAAACCGTTCCGGCACTTTTTTCAACTTTTGTCCGGAAACTTTGCAACCGATAGTGTATATATACATATCGACGAATCAAGACTAAGTACGATGACTATTTTATAGTGTTATTAGACAATATACTTCACCGCCGATCTATGAATAGTGTTACAATTTTCCGCGGTTGCATTGTTACGTTAAGTTCTTGGAAATGTGCCAAAATGCCGAATTTAAGAGATAAAGAGCTCTTTCAACCATGTGCCTTCGGAGATTTTTTACTTCTTGAAATAATTTTATACTCACCCATTCTCTCAGAGTGAGTGACGAGTGACCGGTATTTTCTTGTCATAAAGCATTACGTCTTTCGCAACTCGTTAAGAAAACACAGATATATTAAAGATTTTTTCAAAATCAACCTGAACATGTAATGTCATTATATATGTACATATAAACACAACTTTTGAGTATATAACTATATTTCTAAAGTTATGCATTACAAAACATGTTATGTATTTTGGAATACTGTTATTATCGTTATTATCGTTCGTATACTTATTGTTTTGTTATTATTATTATTTTAATACTCGTTGCACCTCCTTAATGTGCAGAAGAGACGAGCTTTTCTCCGAGCACATATAATGATTCATTAATATGTGAAAAACGAAATAAAATTGAATTAAAAATTGCTTTAGGTACGGACAATTTAATTAATACCAGGCGTATTGAAAATGAATAATTTGTTATTGATATCATTATTAATTTATTATTGTCATTATTATTATTATTATATTATTATATTATTATTATTATTATTATTATTATTATAAATGTATGTATAAATATATATAACATTCTTTGAGTTATATCGAAGTACGCTCTCTCTTTCTTTCTCTCTCTCTGTCTCTCTCTCTCTCTCTATCAAAATCTTTCGTGTCAGTGAAAAATGATCGATGAAAGCTTCAAGCGTGAAGACTGATAGGAAGGAGCTCTTTGATTTTTTCTTCTCCGTGTGCATCGCCGTCTTGTGATCGCGAGATATATTTATTTATTCAACTCGATAAACACGACAGGCGTTACATTTGGTCTTTTTAACTGGCAAAAACGTTTCTCCGAAGAGCAAAACACTTGTGAAAAAAAAATCGAGAACGGGTCACGGATCTGTCGAGATAAAGAACGTGAAGAAAAATTCGAGAGTACGAAAGAGAAGAAAAAGAAAGCTTATTTCTTGGAACTCGGACGGTATTTCCTTGTCCCGAGTGAATTCCGCGAAGATTTTACGAACATCATTGAGAATAATATTTTACACGTGTATTTTTACTCAAGTGTCGAACTACATCGAAGAATCGTCGGTGAAGAAAAATTCGAGAAACCACGGTGAAAGAATGTATCGATGAAGAAATGGCGAAAAATATCTGCGGGTGTGCATCGTTGACGTCTCTAGGAAAAATAGGAAGCTCCGGTGGGAAAGGACGTGTCAATTTGGAGTCACACATTGGTGAATATTATTCTTGTACTTTCTCAGACTCGTCAAAATTCATTCGTATTAAGTCAACGAGAATAAATTAATAAATCTAATGAAATTTAATTCGGTAAAAATTATCGATATTACTACTTTGAATTAATTACAAATAATAATGTAATTCGGCCCAGAATTAATTGAAAATTCTCGATTAATCATTTATGATTCAATTATCGAAGTTCCCTGTCAATCATCGATTATAACTGCAGTCAATTATTTACGATTTTTATTTGTTCCAAAAGGAATTTTTTCATTCTGATACAAATCAAATAAATATACCAAATATAGGCGATCGCTATTTTCTTAATTCTCGCCAATGCTCTAACGGAATCTAGGGAACGCAAAGAGTCCGCAGCTTCCCTGAATTTCGTCTAGCCCCTCGCCCCGTCCCCTTTTCTGTCCACCCTATCACAATCATCAGCTTCCTCGACGAGAGTTAAACCATACCAGCTGTGGTACGTCTCGTTCGTTCGGGACCAGAAATCTTCTCTCTCCACTCGCACTCTCTCTCTCTCTCTCTCTCTCTCTCTCTCTCTCTCTCTCTCTCTCTCTCTCTCTCTCGTTCGCTCTTCCTCTCATTCTTCGACGGCGGAATCAAAGAAGCACAAGCATCGCCCACATATTCGAACAGTTCTCAGCCGGACGCCTCTGAAGCTTTCACGTGGTATTGCGGTTCTACAAATTTATCAGTTCACCGTCTCGATAAATACGCTCGAAAGAAGAAAAAAAAATCAAAAATTAGCGTGTGTTAGAAAAAAATTTATAAAAATTAGCAAATAATATTATTTTGAATAAGCCAACGTCGAAGTAAGATTAAAATTATTAAATACACTAATAATAATACAAATTGCACAAATATAAATGGCAGTTCGCGATTGAATAATTCCTGAACGAAGGTATAAAATGAAGACGCGCAATTTCACCGTATCATAAATTGTCTCGTTTTGACAAAAAATTGAGAAGGAGAGAGTGTCTCGCGAGTCAGTGATCGGCCTGGTGTCGCATTACGCGGTCTTCCAGCCTGGAAAATAGAATAAACGCAAATACAAGAGAGCGAGGGCCCCTCTCGTATGGTGCTTGTTCTTTTTATCGGGTCCCCGTTCCTGGGGCCCCCGACCAAGCCCCTTCTAGACCGCAGGTGTAAGGAACCGCTTTCATTCGTTGCCTCGCGCGCGTTTACTTCGCGTCACCCTCGTCTCGCTCAACCTCTCGAGAAATCGAAATATTCCCCAAAATCTTTCGTTTTTCAAGCTCGTATACTAATTTTTATTTTTTCTTCTCATTCCCTAACGATCATTGGCGTAGAATAAAACATTTAGCTTTATAAACAGTGCAAAGTTCTAATGAGTGCGCGATGAACCGTGAAACTGTTCTCGAAACGTGAACGGTGGAGTGACGTTTTTGTTTTATCTCGTTTTTTATTATTATCATTTTTTGTTTTCAATATTGATAACAAATGAACATGGTGTTTTTCGGGAGGAAGGAAAAGCCGGAGGATCGGCGACTTCTCGCAAGCATGGATGCCGTTAATGGCGCAAAAATTCATCAAGTGGAAAATGGTAATGAGAACGCGATGAGAAATTAAAAGATCATTTTTGAAAATAATAGAAGACCTTTAATCATAAAATTGTCGATCAACTATTTTCATAGCGTAATTCGATTGAAGTAAAACGTGAGTGGTTTCAACAAATTTTATATCATTCGATTGCGCGACGCGAAGTCTATTACAAAATTAAACGAATATTTTTAGAAAAAAGTTCTAAATTTTCAAAAATTTATACGTAACATCGATATGATTGATAAAAATTGACATACTTCGTTAGACTTCGATAAAATTCGACTAAAACCATTGATATAATTGTATATTGTTTATTAAATTAAAAAAAAAAGGGTATAATCGAGAAGAATTTCATCGTCGTTCTCAGGACTATAGGTACCTACTTGAAACACGCACGATCCCATCGAACGGTAAACTAGCGACAGTGTCCCCGTAATTGAATCCGAGACATTAGATCGAGCTTAACGCTGTATGTAGAACTTTGTCAATGTACTACGGGTAAACACAAGAAGTTCGCGAGCTTCGTACGTGGACTCTCCGTGATTAATGGGATATCGAGTACCCAATCGAACTGATTGATCGACTCGTTGACACGATAAATCTTCATAAAGAAAATTGCAAAGTGAACGTAATCTCAAAAATAAAAATCGACGTTGCAACGTGTGGAAACATTTGTTTGATTCGAATTATACACAAATATGACGTATCTATTAATTGATAATTTCAAGGTCAAACTATCAAAATACTTAACTCTTTTCATTATTCTCGGATTTTTTTATAAAACGCGAAATTGGAGACTCGCGTGTTGTATAATATATTTTAGGGAATCTATTTACACGATAGTTAATGGAAAATCGAGGGAAAAGTGCTTCGATATATTTAAAAATATTTCACTTTGATGTTCGTGAATTTGAACGCCAGAAAACTAGGCCAGAATTCTCAATGCCGGAGAGGCTCTTCTTTTTTCTTTGCATTCTCGACGTGTGCAGCAACGCCGGGGACTTAATTAAAACGTAACTGTCAACTCAATTAGCGTCTTGGCACTTACGGAGCCTTGAGCTTGAGCGCTATCGAACATCGGACAGCCTGCTACTAATGTCTCTTATGCAATTTATTAGCCCATTTTCTTTGCGCCCATTATTTTTATTTTTTATAGTCCTGATTCTTTCCCATGTACCAGAAAAACGATAATTATATAATTATATAATCAACGCAAATCATTTTAATTTTAATTGAAATAAAAATTAACATAGCGTGATCATGATTAATGCCAACAAAAACTGTTTTTATCGCATCACATTGAATTAAATTCAATGTGATGCGATAAATTCATTTGCGATTCAAATGAATTTACCAAAACCAAAAGACCGAAAAAGTTCAAACGTTAGAGAAAAAAAAGAAGATTTTTCTTTGTTTAAACGCGGGAGAGTTTTTTACGATGCTGAGAAGGTGAGGTATTATTCGGTATGCGCGAAGGGTGACGTCTTGCCACCTGTAGCTGAGAATATTGATCGCGCAGTTGGGGATGGGCCACGACCAGGGGTTGAACCATCTGTACGTCCCGCATTCCCCCCGATTTGCCTCTGTCATCTTGCCACTGTTTCTACCCCATAAGAAATTCGTACAACCCGAGACCAATACCTCGACGTTCGAATATTTGACAATAATTCCAACGATACCTTTTATCGTATGCAAATAAATAATTTAAAAAAACATCACTTGGGTCATTTCGTATTTAAACAAAACCTGCGATATATACAAACTTGCCTTAAAATAGGTTTGACCATTAATATTTTTTAATAACAAACGCCGAAAATAATTCGATCGGAGAATTATTTTGGCCGACTTTTCATTCGATTCGTTCCCATCCCCTGCTTCGCCGTCCCCTTAAAACACCCTTCGAGCGTGTGCGCATGCTCCAGGACATGGCGAACAGGAGAGAGATCGACATATATGTATAGATAGAGCGGATAATTCGCGTAGGGTTCACAGTTATGGAGAAGTGCACCGTGACTGTTCCAGCGGCCTTCATGCACGTGCGGGACAATATCGGCGAGCTCGGCAAAGTTGCCGCAGACGACACGGATCTTCTGTTTCTCAAAGGATTGCTTGACAGTCCGGTCGTCAATTCACTGGTCAAGGTTCGTAACTCTACGTTAAAAAACAAATTTCATTACATGGCTTATATTTTTTTAAATCATATTTGACGTTATTTCATTTATTATACGCTAGTGCACAATATAATTATCGTTCCAATGATGAAAATTTTCTGCAAATGTGACTGCGAGGGCCCTTAATAAAATGGATGAAAAATCATGCGTTACGTGGCCTATGTGCAGCCCCTGTTCCTCGAATAATCGATAACCACGCTTAGGAAGAAGCTAGCATCCCCGATATCGCGATGGAATACATGTTTCGTTATATCTCCTCTGTGCTTGAATCAAGACGGGTTTTTCTATTACTTTTTTCAATTTATTTATTTGTTTCATCCGTTATAATAATAATCGACGAATATAAAATTATGAAAATTCAATTTTTCGATGAAATATTTTACAGATTTTTGCGGAACTTCCATACAATTTCAAGGCATCTGTGATAAATATCGGACGAACGAGAATTAACGACAGAATTGAACGGTTCGCGTTAAAAAATTGGTTTAAATTGTTGCATTGTTGTCAGCCAAATAACAATTTGACCGATGAAAAGAAATTCATTCATGAAAT
The DNA here is from genome assembly GCA_951802705.1 of Netelia virgata. Taxonomy (NCBI): domain Eukaryota; kingdom Metazoa; phylum Arthropoda; class Insecta; order Hymenoptera; family Ichneumonidae; genus Netelia; species Netelia virgata. The sequence goes on from OX637865.1 coordinate 22,342,568, forward strand.
ATTAGATTTTTTATCTTATCGCATAAAAATCCATTTAAAGGAAGTCCAAGTGCAACGAGAGTGAATTTTTTTCGACACCAGGTATATCCGATTGAAACGATGACTCACACACGTGTTTCCAGTCTCGTGACGTGTGTGAAAACGTGTATCGTCGTCGTAGTGAGCTTACGGGCCCTTCTACTCTTTTTTCTCCCCTCCACTCCCGCCCACTTTGTCTCTCTCACTCTCTCTCTCTCTCTCTCTCTCTCTGTCTGTTAAGTGACTCGAAACGTTTTCATCCCCTCTCTTCACCTGCAGTCAAGCCCACATTCCACGGCATCCTGCCACGCAGGTAACACGCGAGAGCAGGTAGACGAGACGAACGAACAAAAAAAACAAGAATTGCGTCGAGAGAAAGAGAATTTGTAAAAAGTCAAAAAGAAAAAAAAGTGTTTGTATAGACGACCGAAAAGGCTGAAGACGCGAGTTAAACAGAAAGATCAAGTTGAAAAAGCAACGGAAACTCACAGCGTGCAACCAGCAGGTCCTTTTTTCGTTCTTTATATTTTCCTCGCCTTTTACCGCAACCGTCGAAAAGTCGTCGAAGCCGAAAAGTACCGGTGGCACTTCCGCCGGTCGTCTCGTCTATGCAGGATTGCCGATTATTTCCCATTACAATTTTGTTTGTTTTCACCCTACCGTTACAATTGTTAATTAATCCCTTTTCTATAATCGGCGTTGAATACAATAAAAGTTAGCAATTGATATTTCTTATTTTTACTTATTAATCGTTAATTCATTTTCAATATCGAGGGAGAGAGGGAGAGAGAATTTTTGTTGACAACGGATACCAAGCCCAGCGTACCTAAAGCGTTATAAACAAGCGTGGCAAGTCGACGCGAGGGATTCGAAAAGAGGTCATGAAAGCAATTAGGGCATTGGATAATCGGCTATTGACCGCATTGTTCTTCGTGCTTTCTTTAGTAATGATCCGATAAAAAAATAAAGACGTACATACGTAGTACATAACGCGTAATCGTAATGCAAATAATTTAATAATTATCGCAATATTAATTCGTGCTACGATTTACTTCGATTAATTCGTTTAATTAATTAATTAATAGACTTGATAACAATTGCAATCAACCGACACCGGCCTGATCAAACGAATGTTAATAAAAATGATTGGATTATCATTTTTTTTGCATGAATTATTTAGGAATGTTAAATAATTCTAGTCTCTGCCACGACGAATAAAAAAAATGTAGATACGTCGATCCAGATATACGAAAGATACGTAAGAATCTGAACTGGCTACGAGCAATTTGTGCAGCATAGTATGCGTTTGTATATGCGAGTAATATTCATACGAGAAATAGTACTTACACGAGGTAATGACTGAGAGCGAACAAGAAGATTCATAAAGTCGGTATATGGTGGCTCATCGTCGATTGAATCATTGTGGAAAAGGGGGGTACTCGCGTGCCACGCTAAGACTATAATTTCTGTCACGCCGACCTTACGAACTTTATAATGGACATTAGGTCAGGGCATCTCAGCTTTTGGGTCATTCTCATTCATACGTGACACATTACATATATATATACGTACATAAGTTAGCAAAAAAAATTCTATTAAAAAAATCACATTTCTGCTCGTAGGTACTCGGATTTCGATCAAAATTCATTAAATATCTTGGACAAAATGTTTTGTTATTCAATTTACTCCGAGTCGATCACTGGGATTAACAGACGTTGGACATTATGATGCCGTGTTTTTAGTACCTATTATTATTACTTATTATTATTATTATTTCGTTTTATTCACTATTATTATTATTGTTGTTCGTATTATTATTATTATTATTATTATTATTATTATTATTATCATTATTATATACAAATTACACTTACGACGGGTCCCCTCCATGAAATTCACGTACTCACCCACGCAGCGCGACATTTTTTACAGTGACGAATGGTGCAAAAGTTTCCGAGCGAGAGAGCAAACCTTTAATTCTCGAGCCCTCTCTCTCTCTCTCTCTCTCTCTCTCTCTCTCTGCCTTTGTCTCTTTCTCTCTTTCGACACGCCCCCACTGTAACTACACGAATTACTATGATAGTGGAGTGGGAGTCAATCGAGAGGGAGATGCTAAAATTCATGGCTGTTTGTCAGTGAGAAAGAGAGTGAGAGACGAGAGACGAGAAAAAAAGAAAAGCAAAAACGTAGTACGAGAATAAGCATAGATATATACACACATGCACCGTAGTACGCGAGATACAGTCTCGTGATAAATCAACGAGAGTCGTTAAAACGACTGAGAAAGGGAACAAGTAGTGAGAGAAATAATAAAAAAAAAAAAAAAGAAAAAGAGTCGAGGATAGGGACGTATATACATCGCGTAGTGAATTTTCATTGTGTAATAGAACGATGCAGATATCCCACGGGGCTGTGGCAGTCGCGATAATTCCCGTAGTACACGCCGAGAGACCGAGATAGACGGATATACCGCGTATCCAATGGCAAAGCCCGTTCTCCAGTTTCCACGGTGGGAACACGCACGGTCGTCAACCTGACTCCTATATTGTTTTATTGTTTTATCAATTTATTTTTTATAATTGCTCAGTGAACTTTTCGTGCCCGAGGATATAATTAAAAGAAATTCCTAACGAAATCGTTAAATAAAATTGATACTTACCCATCGTTTCCCAGGTGAGAGGAGTACCAACGATTACCGAGGCCAGCTTTCCTTTCTTAAGCTCTTTCTTAAGTCCTACTTTTCAGTCTTATTGTATTTAATAACGTTCGATTCATCGATCGACTTTTGTTTTTCCGATCGATCAACGACGAAAGATAAAATGATTTATTTACGTCACACGATTCAAAATTAATTATGTTGGACGTTGTCAAATTCATTGGTAAATTAACGTCTCCTGAATAACGATCGATCGATTTTCGAAATATTATTATTTTCTCGATTAACGACAAAAAAATATATCGACAATTTTGCTTTGTTAATTGGAAAGTTACGATCTTACGAGATATTTAGAGCTTCGAGGAAGACGCGTTATTTGGGACAAACCCTGTATCGGTACTCGATCCGTCGAGACGTCCCTGGGCTCGAGCATAATGTATCGGCTTATGTTTCTCGTGTCTATACATTTATATACCTATATACGTTTACGTACACGTGTATACGTATAAATATACCGGGTGACGATAAAAATGAAGACTTGGATGAAAAAAAAACAAGTAACAAGAATGACGACGACGACGAGGAGTTAAGGTGGGGAGAATCCCCACCTGTTTCGTTACGACCGAGGAGAACGGGGGAACCTCCGCGAGAAACGAAGACTCCCGCGACCGAGAACGAAGGGGGAAGTTGTTAGGCGCGGCAGTTTTCTGACGCTACCTACGGCATCGAGAAGCCCGTCAACTTTTATAAACCGAAGAAACGCTGCTCGTGAATTCGTGAAATCAAGTTTTTTTTTCTGGTACTCGTGTATTTTGTTGTTTTTTTTATAAATTTTTAACACGTTGTTCTTTGTTGTTTTAATACAAATTGCAAGTTTCCTTTTTCTTCTTAGAGTAAAATTGTTTCTTTACGGACGTTACTCGATAGGTTCGTCGAGAAGAGTGTAAATTTATATTCGAAAAACTTAAGGTTTTTTTGTTTTTTTCATTTTTGTAATATTAGGTTGAAAAATTGTCACGACTCGTTCAACCAGGTGGGTGCGGTGTCCCTCCCACCTCTCTCCGTCCCTCTCCACATTGAGAACATACGGTATTTCATAACGAGACATTCTTGTCTTCCTTCAGCGACGAATTTTGTTCTAGTTTAAATTCGTTTACGTTGATTTTTACGTAATCGAACCAAGTTTTTTATTATCCCATCGTGAAAATATCGTGTATAATTTTGTGACCCGATTCTCCCGTGTTCTTTTCGCTCGTGGAAACCGTAATGGCTGAAAGCGAAGTTGCCCTCGCTGCGATTCTCGAGACTCGTGGTGAACCTTTCGGTCGGTGAATTTCAAAGTTCTATTTTCTTCCTTGCGACGCTCAAAATTTTCGATCAATCGTTCCATCCACGTTTTTATTGCGATCTTGGCGTTCAACAAAACTATCTGTCCCAACGAAAAAAGCATTGGAGCAACCGGATCAAACTCCGATCCCCATGTTTATTTTACTCGGAGAAAAGATAATTAATTGTAACGATTTTTTTGTTTGTTTTTTGTTTTCGTTGAAACAAATTTTCTTTAAATTTACAACGAAGCTTGTGAAAATTAGCCAAGGTTTGGTATAACGTAAGAATTTCTCCGTGCTTCAATTCTCTCCGTTATTCGCGAGAGAGCGAACGATCCGACGAATCCAACGATGACTAATCGTAAGACAACGTCAATTCAACGAAGCATTTCGTTACGTCAAACTTTTAAGTCATTTATCGCATTGTTATATATATATATATATATATATATATATATATATATATATATGTAATCATTTTTATAGTAAGATCATCATTTTCCTTGCGTAAATATCAAGATCGAGACGACAAGGTCCCTCTTATTCCTAAATTTATTCCCCGACCTCGTACTTCATCGAGGATAAACTTCGCGGTTTACCATCTGCCAAAGTCTCGCGAGTGGCTTTGATTCATCGTCGTCGTAACGAGAAATCTTGGGAAAATGTTGTTTGTCCGAGTTTCGAGCTTTAAAGCGCCGCGAAAACGTCCAAGAAATGTGTCGGAGTGGAACGTTGACGTAAACTTTTTTGTTTTCCTTTTTGCATAAACACGTGACTTTTGTGGTCTCGCCGCAGACTTCCCGCCATTTCCGGACATATTTTTCCCCCTCGATAATGTACGAAAAGACGAGACGAGTGACTGTGGACAAGAAAATGTTTGAATAATTTATGAAAAATGAAATAATGTTTTGATTAATAAATTAATGATTTATTTATCATTATTATTATTATCGAAACTGAGATTCTCCTTGACTAATTCGAGTCGGACTATGCAGCGGTCGCGTAACGAGTACTCACTTCGAAAACCCGTTTCGACTTTCTCAGAGTCATATACGAGGACCCTTCTATGCACAAGTGGAACGTCCACAAACACCGCGAGTTTCGAACGAAATTTCACTTCTCCGATTGTTCACAGTGTCACGAGAATTCATCGATCAACGTGAAATACCTGGCAAAATAGATTGAATCGTTCGAAAGCAAAATTTTCTCATTATTGGCCTAGTCGTTTCTTTTTTTTTTCTATAAAAAATAAAAATTCTTCATTTTTTCTCCTTTTTATTTTCGAACGTAAACACAAAAAAAAATGTATTTTTCATTGTAAAAATTGTAACGATAATCAATAATTTTTCAGCTTCAGGAACGTTTGGAGGGTCCACCGGAGCCAATCGAGCCGGTCTGCCTCTCGATTTGTGACGCGGTCGACGAGATCTGTCACGATTTTCAATCATCGAGGAACAGAAACGAGCGTGAATTGGCGTTGTTATTGAAAACTTCGCACTTGAAAGCACTTTTGGAGACGCACGACGCGGTTGCCGAAAGGCGTTCATTGCCTCAAAACGATCAGAATTCCGTAAAAGTCACGATGCCGAGCGACGACAGACAGGAAGCCGTGAGAATAGTCGGTCTCAGGAGACAACCGGATGAACCATTGGTAAAAAAACAAAATGAAAACAAGAAAAATATCAAAAATCGTACACAACTAAATTTATTATTTATTTTATTTTTGATATCAATCAGTTCTCGAAGTTCATTGAAATTTATAGAACGAAATCAATTTTGACGCTCGTAGAATTTGTTACAGTAACTTCAAAATTTATTCACCTCGCAATAATTTGATCAAATTCGAGAATTTATCGAAGTAGATGGTGAAATTTAATATTCAATCGATCGATAAATTTAATACACTTTACGAATTAAAATTCACCTCTCGTCCGGACGATGACCGACCGAATTTATTTTTCGTGATATATATATTTTTTATATTACGTATGACAAATACGTTATCGAACGTAATTTCAGTTTTAACAACAACGAATAATCCATTTTCGCACAAAAATTGATCTCTTAAAGCTAGAAGATCTAGCATTGAAAAAGAAATTTGTTTTAAAAACTGTAGTGGCGACGCCACTACAGTTCGTAAACAATCAAAAGTAAAGTGAAATCTTCCTTGGAGTGTTGTATAACGATGTACCGCGGTCGATCATCGTTGAAAGACAGGCACATTTTCTCGATTTGTTTATCTTTCGGAAAGAGCTTCGATTCGGCGATGTTGTTCTTTGCCGAAAGCGATGAAGATGAGAGGAAGACGGAAATGCCGCTGTAGTCCGTAAATAAAATCTCTCTCTCTCGCTCTTTCGTATCGTTCGCTCGAAGTTTATTATTCTCCCTCTCTCTCTCTCTCTCTCTCTCTCTCTCTCTCTCTCTCTCTCTCTCTCTCTCTCTCTCTCTCTCTCTCTCTCTCTCTCTCTCTCTCTCTCTCTCTCTCTCTCTCTCTCTCTCTCTCTCTCTCTCTCTCTCTCTCTTCTTCTTCGGGAGTACGTAATTTCTCAACGTGCAGGCGTTTATTCCAACCGCGTCACATTCACACCACATGGCCTTGCAATTCTTTTCCCTCTGTACTTAGAAACAAATAACGCATTTTTTTCAAGCATAGAAATGTATTTTTGTCGTTGGCAAAAAAAAAAAATACTTGTGGCATTTTTTGTATACGTCGGGTCGCAAGAAGTTGACATTTATACTTGTTTATTTAATTAAAAATATAATAATATAAATAATAATAAAAATAATAATAAATACGTAATAAAAATTCGTTTTTCTTCAGGGCTTGACGGTTCAAGTGGACGAGTCTGGAAATCTCATAATCGCGAGAATTCTCGGTGGTAGCACTGTGGCATGTCAGGGTCTTCTTAGATCCGGCGAGGTAATAATGGAAGTCAATGGGAAAAGTGTACACACCCCGGACGAACTGCAGCAAGCTATTCAAGCCGCGAAGGAAAATTTGTCGCTCAAAGTTGCACCTGGTATATCGAGCGATGGTAGCAGGCCGCTCAAATCAACGGTAAATTTGTTTTTAATCCCGCGTATCATTAAATTTTTCCTTGGACTTATCATTAAAAATTATTTAACGATGTCGCTCGAATTGACAGGAATTTTTATAATAAAAATATACTTACATAATTAATGTGCAGAAACAATCGATCGAAATAATTGACGAAAATAATCGAATGAAAATAAATAACGCGAATTTTAACGTATTTCAGTGTCACATGCGAGCAATTTTCGATTACGATCCATCGGAGGACACTCTGCTTCCATGCCGCGAGATTGGACTTCCGTTTCAAAAAGGCGACGTTCTACAGATCGTCGATCAAGCCGATCCAAATTGGTGGCAAGCGCGAAGATTCGAGGGCGCGTCATTCGGTCCACCGGGTCTCGTTCCTTCCCTCGAGCTCGAGGAAAGACGAAAGGCTTTCGTGCCGCCGGAAGCGGACTTTGTTCACAAGATAAGCATATGCGGCACGAGAATATCGAAAAAGAAAAAACGCAAGATGTACGAGTCCAAGTCGAACGGTGAATTCGACGACGCGGAACTTCTCTTGTACGAGGAAGTCGCGAGAATGCCACCGTTCAGACGCAAGACACTTGCGCTAGTCGGACCGCGCGGAGTTGGCAGAAGAACCCTAAAAAATCGTTTGATCAACAGCGATCCCGAAAAATTTGGCACTATCGTTCCATGTGAGCTTATTATTTTTATCTACAATTTTTATTCTACAATGAAAAAGAAGGAGTGGACATTCGTATTTGAACAAATTCATGAATTAATTAATCGCCGATTAATTAATTTATCATTTTTCACTATTTATCATTATATTTAATTGTTCGTTTCTTAACGGGACGACTGTTTCAACGACAACAAAAATCATTTACTTTCATAATGAACGTTTCGATTTGTTAAATTCGCACTCATTCGCTCGATCGTTTTCCTTAAAATTATCTTTCATCTAACGTTACTTTTGTCTTGTTTTCAATCAACGTAGTCACTTCCCGTCCGCCGAGAGTTCTCGAGGAAGATGGTAAAAGTTATTGGTTCACCGATCGTGATTCGATGGAAACGGACATAAGGGAACACCGTTATCTCGAGCATGGTGAACACGGTGGCCATCTTTACGGCACGAGGCTCGATTCTGTCAGGGAACTTATTCGAGCCGGAAAAATGTGTGTTCTCGATTGCAGTCCCGCGGCTCTGAAAATTCTTCACAACAGTACGGAATTCATGCCTTACGTCATATTCATCGCGGCGCCTGGTATGGAACAGCTCAAGACCCTTTACGATTTGGGACGAACGACCGGTGCCAGTAGTCGAAATTTAACGGTAATAAAAGAAATCTTAACTTTTCATCGTTATTAAAATATTTACCTCGTAGTTGAAAAATTTCGCTCCATATTTCGTACCCGGTATGCCAAATCCCCATCGGCCATCACGATTATTCTGTCATGGTTAATTTGTCTCTCATACGTTTGCCGTTTTAGTCTCGCATGATGTCGTTTTAGTCTCGCGAAAACGGCTCGTGCGATGTTTAACAAACATAATATGTCATAATTATAATTTATCGTTGGGTTAAATTTTACGAAAACGAATAAGTCCTCTCGCCGCTCGAGCGAATCGACCTTAGCAATGTTTTCATTTCAATATCGTGGAGCATGACGCAGAATTATCAACAACTTGGATGGTAATTGAGTTTTTTCAACAAATTTTCTCTCGAATATTCCGCAAATATCCTTAAACCTCCCCAACTCGTGTACCTACTCGTCCTTATCCCGCCCTCCAACTTCATTTTTCCTGAAAAAAAAAAATGGAAATTTCGTCGAACGTTTAGTCGCGTCGTAGAAAACAAGACAATTTTTGGTACTGTACCAAAAATTAGTATGCTCGAATTTTTTAGTTCTCCTTTTTTGTTTGGTATTCATTGACTCGTGTTTCTTTTTTTGTTTTTAAATCGTAATATACGTGTTTGATGTTGGCTTTTGCTAGTTCGACCGACAGAGCTCCATCAGGTACAGTTCGAGAAGAGCCAGGACACTGGAGTCACTCGCATCGTTGTACGAGGTTCGTATTTGCACGTTTAATTTATTCGTACATTTATATATACGTGTGTATGTAGGTATCGTATCTTTGCTAGAAATTTGATAGAAATATAGAAAAAATCCTCTTTATCGAAAAACCTCCTTCGCGTTATCACACAAATTCAGTAGTAATGATCGTGTAAAAAGTTCAATAGCACAAAAGACTACTTTGAAAATTGCAAAACCTGGGATTTTATTCATGATGAAATAGTAATTGTAAGTTCTTCTTATGGATCGTTATAACAGGAAGACGATTTGAAGTCGACCCTGGAAGAATCGGCGGCTCTGCAGAGAGCATACGAGAAATATATCGATATGGTAATCGTGAACGAGGATTTTGACAATACGTTCAGACAAGTGGTCGCTGCTCTGGATGCTCTTGCGATCGAACATCAGTGGGTACCGGTCAACTGGATATACTGATAATGATTCGTACATTGCCACCGAATTATTGCTATTTTCCTTTTGTTTATTTCTTTTTTGTTTTCACATAATCGATATTAAACGTAAAAAATTGTGTTCACGCGTTACCGAATTAACGCGAGTGTAGGTAAAAAGATATAGTTTGTGTATACCCGAGGATATTATGTATCGAGAAGTTCGATTCGTATCGACGATGCGCAACGCATCCTGAGATCCTGATCGAACCTTTTCGACTACTTTTAGGATCCAGCGTTTTTTAATCAGCTCGATAGTTTCAATAAAATACGAATCTCTTCTCTTCTTATATATTTTTTCAAATGTGGCAGTTTCTCAAAATTATAAAATAATCGATATTCATTGAATGGACGTAAAAATAAGATGATCATTAAACGTAATTATTTCTTCGGATAAATCTCTTCAATTCCCTTATCGTTAGTTTCGTCCGTCTTAATGATTTTTCGTTTATCTTGGAATGAAAAGTGATCATTTTTCTAAAATGAAATCGAAAAGTGGCTCGAACAAGAGACTATTGATAATATCCAGCTATAATAATAAGATGGTGGATGATAAGAGTAATTATGAATTTGCAACGAGATGCACGTAAGAAGCCACGAATTTCGAGGGACGGTCTAAGCGCGTTCGAAGCAAAAAAAAAGTACAACCCCCACTTAAGTTTAGTTCGCTAGGTTTTTATTTAATTAATTTCTAACGAGTTCGTTCGCAATGCCATTTTTGTTTTGCGAAAAACAAAAAAAAATCAAGGTTTTCAACGATATGGTATTGTTCTTTTCGAACATGTAGATGAATCGAACAATGATATCATACCTAAATCATTTTAACTACGTATAACTACGTTTTCGCTACTCTTAGCTTACAATTAGCGTAGTGCCGACACAAAGAATATTTTAATATCGATAAGTGATTATCGATCGAAGAATAGGAAGAGCGAACGGATTCTAGATCGTATAAGCGTAAAGCATATTACCGCCGTCCACTTATTTTTTAAGTCATGCGAGTGCGTCTGATACCTATAATACAATATCAATATAAATATGTATAATTTGAGTTCCATGGATCTGATAAACTTGCAATTTTGTACATCTCAATGCTAAAAACATGTCTGACGTATATTTGTATGGGTGTAGTTGATAAAATACTGTAATAATTCATAAGAGTTATATTTCTGGACACGCAAAAAAGTATTCCTGGCACCGAGTGCCTTATCGAGGGAGACGTAACGTGTTGTAGAACGCACGTTCGCGATACTATCTATAATATAAAGAACTATTGCATAATGAATTTTTAAAAAATCGACAGACAATTATTAAAATCATAAATATTTTCTACGTGCTTGATACACATACGAAGCGTATAAACGCATATGTAGAACGAGATTGTTGGACATTAACAATGAGAAATGTAATTCAAAGACTCGAGATTTGATCTTCGGATTGGAACGCGAGCGACACACGTGAGAATAATAAAGTTTTATTGAGTATTTGTTAATTCTTATGCAAAATACTTATTAAGGGTGCCAAAATAATGTAATTTACGACATTGCTGCTCATCGGTCTCTCGAGAGATCGTGCACGAAACTTTTCTCTTTTGGTATCAACTATATCAGTGCCTTTACTTCCTTGTTTCACGTCGTTAGCTTCATTGTGACGAAAACCTTCGTGGTTCCATCATCTTGACATAGAATCTCATTCGTCAAATATCTTAACGGTATCGTCGCTGAGAATCTTAACACTCTTTCGCTTTTAGGAAAAAATCTATTACAATCTATGGTCATTGATTGGTCTGATCTATCATCTCGTAATTATCCGTCAGAATGGGACATTTTGACGGATTCGCTAAAAATTCTCATTCTCCCCCATCGTAGCCAATCTCGAAATTGCGACTCTAACAATTGACTCACATCGGGACACGAATATTCTGAGCTGAATAGAAATAATACCATGTTATCATTGTGCGCTTTCCAAAGATGTTGGAAGTATGATTATTTTTATCGTGCTCGATTAATGGAATTCGATGTTAAGAGATGTCGTTTGACCATGTGAAGTATACATTTTTCAAATCATCGTATGATCGTGAAAATTCTCATTCGGCGTTTTTTGGGGTCACGGATTACGAATCCGATATTAGGTTTGCGAAATTCAAGATGGCGGATCGTGGATCCACCATCTTGAATTTCAGAAATCTGACATCGAATTCGTAATAAGTGACCCCAAAAACCCACTCTCACTAAATTTCAAGTTACACATTTCCTTGAATAGATTCTTACGAAATGAATTTGTCCGAAAAAAAACGTCATTATTTTAGTTTGTTTATTTATAAATCTTATGTTACAAGCAATTATGCCAGTTAGACTGTATTTTTATGTTCTTTCATCACTAAAGTAACTAAAAAGTGCAAAAAACCGGAACAGAATACGTTAACAAGTAAATAAATTGGAAAAATCCTAAAAAATCGAGGTGGTAACGTGGATTACCACGTTAACCACCATACTAACCACTTCTAGTACACTTACTCCAAGTCGTCTCGGTTTAATCGGAGTCAAACGGAAGGCCCGTATTTTTATGGCCATTTGACTTCCATTATATGCCATCTTTTTTTAAATTTTCAACGCACGTGTTTATCACTCGTGCATCAACAATATTGATGCACGAGTTAAAAACTGCGTGACGCAGTTAACGGCAGTTCATCAATCAATCAATACGAATTTATTAAGAATCGATAAAAAATATAAAATTTTACGAATTCTCCGGCTCAGTAATTTAATGTCAGCCGGGGCGCGGTCCCATTCAGTAGTACTTCCGGTAAGAAACCCATAGAATTAGAGATTCAAAGTTTCAAGATCCTCGCTGTTAACTATCGTTTCTTTAATATAAAACAACATTGAATAATCACTAAGTCTTGTGTTGTACTTCGTTTATATGTCTCAAAGTTTATAACGTGGATATAATGACAGATTTCCGAAGTTTCAATGTTTTTTAAATTATCGGTATATTTACGTTTGGTAGTGATCACGTGACCATGTGTACACGCATAGGAGATCCCCCGCTTCCCACTCTACTGGCGTACGCGTTCGAACCTCCTATACGGAAGACGACATGCTTTTCCGGCGTGCGCAATAAAGCCAATCAAGTGCTGCCACCTGCCCAGTAGGAGCTCGTGCCTCCCCCCCCCCCATACCACCATGCCGCCATTAGTACGGAAACGTCACAAACACGAGCGATACTGTTTCATAATTTTGTTCCCGCTGTCAAAGGAATTTCATACGAGGAAAAATTATTTCAAGTGAATATGAATATTGTGGAAGTTTTGAGACAAGCGGATGCTTATCCGAAGACCCTCGAGGATTTTCGAGTTAAAACATTCAGTGGTGCTATCGGTAATGTTTACGTAAAAACTATATCGCAAGATCATACGATCTTTCTTTTGTGGTTAGAAGACATTTTTGTAGTCGGCAACGTTATCGTCTGCTCACCAGCTGGGAAAACCAAATTTTACTTAGAAAAACATTGAATCTTGACGATTCGAATAATAAAGTCGCTTGTTCAAATTTAATTCCGATCTCATAATATCACGTGGATCGTGCGGCGAATACTTAACCTCAATTCACTTCACGATAATACCGAAAAATCGAATACCTTTTCGCTTTTTCGTGGAGGAATGAGCTTTGTTTACATTGCATAGTTCTGTTCATGTTTTCTATACTAATTTGTGGAAAATATTTCAAAAAGTTGGAAAATTTCAACACGTTTCACTGCTACATTCGTCGTAAAAATTAAACGATCTTTTGTTTCATCAATAAATATGAGTGAAAACAATGAGGAAGCAATGTACAAATTTTACTCGAAGGCATTGCTTTTTTTCATTGAAGCAATTTTGTAATTTCAACGATCTATGCTTTTTCATTACAGTGACAATCATCAGCTCAATTATCATGTTTTTACTTTTTGTATCTGAGCTTAGGGATTATTTAACGCCTAGTATAAGCGAGGAGTTGTTTGTCGACACATCGAGAGGTTCCAAATTGAGAATCAATATAGACATAATAGTGCCGACGATATCTTGCGAATGTAAGTCGAAGAATTTGGATCTCAAATATTTACAGCTGGTTTCAACCGGTAACTTTCCATTTCATTGCGCTATCTTTCTTTCTGTAGTGTTATCACTCGATGCTATGGACACAACTGGCGAGCAACATCTTCAAATAGACCATAACATATTCAAGAGACGATTAGATCTTAGTGGAAAACCTATTGAAGATCCAAAAAAAACAGACATAATGGATTCGAAAGTTGCGGCGAAAGGAGAAAATGTAAATATAACAAATTTAAAATCAATCGTTTCCAAAATTCGAATAATTTTTAATTACAGAAAGATAACACCACCATTGTTAAATGCGGGTCTTGTTACGGCGCGGAAGATACCCAATCAAACATAACGTGAGTTCTACGCAGAGCCACAAACATCGATAACGCGGACGTCTTAATAATTGTATGTTCGTCATATTATTTTAGCTGCTGCAATACCTGCGAAGAGGTGAGAAAAGCTTATAGATTGAAAAAATGGGCATTCCCTGATCCGACTTCGATCGAGCAATGTCAAAACGAAGATTCATTGGAAAAAATTAAACGAGGGATGTCCGAGGGTTGTCAGATATACGGATATATGGAAGTGAACAGGGTCGGTGGAAGTTTTCATATATCACCGGGCGAAAGTTTTTCCATTAATCATGTGCACGGTAATTAATTTTCGCTTGTATCAACATTTTTGAGTTCCCTACACGTAAACAACATTCGAATTATCAACCTCGTGGAATAATAATCAATATATATATGTTAAAACTAATGATACATATTTGGCTATTTTATATTGAGAATAGTTTTCTTTGTATTCTTATCCCCATGAAATAATTGCGAAATAATGGAGCTTGGACAATTTTATTTTGAAATTTTTTGTCATTTCAGTTCATGATGTACAACCCTATATGGCGTCGCAGTTCAATCTTACTCACAACATTCGTCACTTGAGTTTCGGGCGCGGTGTACCAGGAAAAACAAATCCAATGGATAATACCACTCTTGTCGCCGAAGAAGGCAAGTACCATATTCTTTCAAATGTTTTAATCATTTTCGTGATCATTTTGTTCTTTAAGAATTTCACAATATCGTATTAGTAGAGTAACGACGCGGGCTCTAATATAAAGATCGATAATATGATATATATATATATGCTCTTTGGAGTACTAGCACCGTATTCCCGTACCGATGGCCATGAAAGTCCCGAAAGTTCCACCTCCCTGTATCATAGTCTTACCAACATTGTTTATCAGTTCTCTTCCCCTCATGCCATACCTAATGAGAAAATTATCAGAGTATGTAATCGGAATATCAATATCAAACTGAAAAATATATTGATCGTTTCAAAACTCGATCTGTGACATGCTTTTTACGGTAGCAAGCCGTGATTTCTGCTTAAGTCGGCCATACGGCTGGGCCATGCTTATGGATAAATGTATAAGGACTAGAGTCACTACGCTGAGTAAACAACGAACAATGAGCGTGTTCTAGCTCGGGTTCTTTCAAAAGCGAGCCTTTTCTTAAAATGAAAATTTGACTTCTTATCGTGTTTTTGCATAGAGCTGTTGAGTTGAGTAATGAAGGTCAAATTTTCGATTGGACAATGTCTTAAAAACCATTGGAATCAAATCAATTTGCAAACATTGGAATCAAATCAATTTGCAAACATTTAAAATATATATAAACCAAAATCACAGTAGTTGAATCGGGCAAGTGAAATTCTGCATGTGAGACGCACGGTCAAAATTTTATTGTACTTTAATCGAAAAAATTACCCAAAACTCGAGACTTCGACAAAAAAAAGTTTTCTCGTGTTGTTTGCCATATCGAATGGACATCATTGAAGAATAATGGAACATTTATTTGTCTCTAAACTATCTTGGCATCTCTTTGATATCAGCAAGGTTTGTTTTGTTTACTGATTGGTAAAGAACTGAACATCGGAGAGATTTTTGGAAAAACGAAAAAATTTCTTTTATTCCATAAACTTCTAAGACTGCAATGAAGCAAACAAATATTTGTCTTGACATAAAATGTCTTCAATACTAAGCCATGAAATGATCAAATCATATGGTATTTTTTTAATCACGTAATTTGCGTGGTATACGTGCTCTGCTAAAATTAGATCACCGATTCATTGGGTATATACCTGAAGGCTGAAAATCCTCCGAAGAGAGTTCCCGATGCCATTCCTATGCAGAAACCCAGTCCAAACCCCATTTTCATTTTATCCCAACACGACTGCTGCGTCTGATAACCTCCGCCTGGTACCACGGGCATTTTAACCTGCAAAATTCAAGGCATATCCGTTTAAGCTCAATTTTGCTCAATTCACTTTGTGAATAAATGTAAACATCAATTTCTTCTAAATTCGCGGGTCAAAGATCAAATATGTAGACATAATGTACCGCAGTGCGAGGTTCCAACCGGGGAATTAGAAACCTCGATGGTCGATATTTTTCGTACGGTTTCAATAATAGACATTAATCGTCCGAAATTTTACAAAATGATGTCGAAAATGGTACTTACTGTTTTGGATACTCGTGGTATTTAACTCGATAAAAATGATTTAAAGTCCCGTACGCGGCTTATTCGACATGCACACGAACTTTTCACGATATCAAAGAACCGCCATATTGGTTGTGCGAGTTCGCCGATAAAAAGACGACTGCTCGATCGTAATGTCAGCGCGCACGCGCAAAAATCCACCGCGATTTTTAAAATTGACCTTCTCGATTATGATCCGGTTAATGTTGGCGGATGTTGGTTTGTTACATTCAATCAAGTTTTTTTCTTATTACGTAGACATTCTTCAAACAAGGTAAACCAACATTTCCACCAATTTTTTCTAACAGAGATTAGGAAAATTTTTAAATGTAACGTAACTCGTTTGGTTTTCTCATTTCAGGAGCGATGATGTTTAATCACTACATCAAAATTGTACCTACAACTTATGTGCGTGCCGATGGCTGGCAATGGCAAACTAATCAATTTTCCGTAACACGACATTCTCGCAAAATTTCTGCGCTAACCGATGAATCGGGTGTACCTGGTGTATTTTTTAGTTACGAACTCAGTCCGTTGATGGTTAAGTATACGGAGAAAGCGAAATCTTTTGGACACTTTGCCACGAATGTTTGTGCTATAATAGGCGGTGTCTTCACCGTAGCGGGTATAATTGATTCGTTTCTTTATTACTCGGTACGAATTATACAAAAGAAACACGAATTAGGAAAATTCAGCTAAGAGTACACAAAGGCAATACACGAGATCTGATAAAATCAAGTTACTAGAAAGAAGTTGCGTGTTTCCGAAATCGTTACGTGAGCTTGAGAAATAAAAAGTTCATACTACATAATTAATTATACTTTTTAACACTTTTCTCGTCACTTCCAGTCATGGTTACGCATTATTTACGATATCTCCGGTATTTATCTACATAATAGTAATATATTTGCGAATAATCACATCTTTTCATTCTATGAGTTCTTAATAGCAATATTAGTGGAGGGGAAAAATCCTCTTATAGGCATATTCTTCTGCAAATTAGTCTGTAAATCAGTTGTCTCCATTCATGCAGAATTGTTTTTAAGATAAAAATATTGTTCGATTGCTCGTAACATAACTTCTTTTAACGTAAATATAATCAGGTAATCAACTTGTTTCGTAGCATCTTGTTCACTGCCAGAGACAACATTGTCTTTAGTAATTAACATATTTTTTTGTGAGTTAACGCTGATCCAATATCTATTTTGTCATTGATTTTCAGTCATGAAAACTGGAAAGTCAATTAAAAAGGTTAGATTAGTTTCAAGTGCACTTATTGCATTCGTCCTATGCATGCAGTAAAATATCTATCGAGAACCAACAGAAAATATTTGAACGAAAAAGGCCTTTTATATAGTCCTTTACCTTTTCGTTACTAGACAAGTTTTAATTGTTAACGTTAAGAACAAGAGGCGCGTCATGATATCATGTGTGTTTCATTAGTTGCGTACGATACGCGCGTAGTGTCGTGCGAGCCTTGGTAATAACGCTAATAGTGAAAAACTCTCTGCAAACGAAATAGGGAACAGATCCACATATGCATATACACAGTGTTCGGAAATGTTAGGATGACGGAAAATACCTAGGTAGTTGACGTCGGTACAAGCAAAACGGTGTTTTTAAAATTATTCGAAATAATAATTGGCAAAGTATGAAAGTTTGAGCTATGAGCTATGAGCCAATGCCGCCGATTTATGACCCCTGCGATCGAGCGATTACAAAACATCATTCACTTTCGTCGTGTCGAATCGTTCGTTTATTAATAGTTATTTTTTCAAGATCTATAAAACCAAAAATCCAAAAACTACGGAATCAACATTTTGGCCAATTTCCATCGCAAGGCTATTAAAAAGGAAATTGTGTTATAATGACGCCATCTACATAGGTATTGTCTGTATCCAGATAGTTTGCGAACATCTTGAATAGAATGATGTATTTCATAAACATTTTATTTGCCAGATTTCGCCAGACATCGTTATCGTTATCATGCGTATTTTAACTATTTTCTAACTTATCAAAACCGTACACTAACTAAAAAACTAGGCGAAAAAAACATTAGCAAAACCTTTTCGCTGTAAGATTCGTCGTCATATTGAACACGTTTTTTTGCCATGTCATTGAGATGAATGTACAAGGTGGGAGACAATGAATATCATTGATAATGAAACATAAATACATGTATATAAATATAGATATATATTCGTGTTTTACTAACACATACATTTATTAATCTTAAAAATAGAAAAACTGGTGTTCCACTAAGGCTTACAAATTTTTTAGATATAGATTGTAAGTTTCGACTGTAGTTTTTGCAACATTTTTACAAAAATCAACGTCCGTTCCACTAATCAGGGCTTCTGCCGATACGTACATCGGCTTTGTCGGATCGTACTGAGCTTTTCCTACAATCTCTAGAAACTTGTGACGAAATCGAAGTCTCTCCATTCGACAAGTTAATATTTTGCATTGCTGTGATATCATTTGGTGCGGCAGCTTCATCGTATTGTGCACGAAATCAAACACGTCCACGATTTTTTTTCTTGCTAAAAGAACAATAATAAGGAATATCATTAGAGTTTACTAAAATCAGTAATGTTACAACTCAAAGCAAGGAGAGCATATATATGGTCCGCGTCTCTCATTGGTTTGCAAAAAATTGAATACCTACGAGATATCGGATTGTGAATAAGCAACTCTCATCTGTTGAATGGAATTGGTTGTTTAAATGAAAAATAATAGTTGCTTTTTATTACGTCGCCAGGGTAAAGAATACTTATTTTTTTTCATTTGATATCAAGAGCTCTTAATATAAAATGAAAAAGTGAAATGTGTGTTTGCAATTTTTTGAAAATCAATTAGAATATTGGACTATCCATATCTGTATAATGACTAAATTCCTTACATTTCATGAATATTCTTGGTTGAGCCAACAGAATAGATTTCACTTCGAGTTTATCAAAACCCATTTCTTCCCTGATAGCAAAAGTATTTTCTTTAATATGCTGTAAACTGTAAGTGATCAATCTTGGCTGTTTGCAAGTCAAAAATCGGATGTTGCTCCCATTGAGATCGAATTCTCGTTGAAAATATCCAAGACGGCCATCTATTCTTGTAGTCTTGAACATTAGCCAATAAGGGTCTTTGGTTACGATCCTTGCAACCATCTCTCGATTGAATTCATGAGCTCTAAGATATCTTATTCTTGTATGCAAATCGTCAATATCTTCACGGAATATTAATGGATTTTTCGTTATAAATTTGCCTATATCTTCAGGTAAAACACCACTATCGTGCAAAAATTGTATGTGAGGCTTCAGATCGTCGAGTGTACGTTGCAACAATAGTTTCATTGCTTGGGGACGTGCTTCAATGCGATGAAGGTCTACGCCCAACTTTGCCAGTTCTTGAATAACGGGTGATTTATCTGCATAAGCAGCAATATTAAATGTAGGTACGTGATAAGGCGAGATGTACGAAAGATCCTCGGTGCAGGTATCCAAAGCCTTTGGTAGTTCGACATTATCGTCAAGATAATCTTCCGCCAAGTCCTTGCCGGTAAAATAATTTTTGCCGAAACGGTCGCTCTCGCTGATACCATTATTATCGGGCACATCAACGAATGTCAATGATTGCCTTGGAAAATGCGCACTTTCATTTAAAATTACTGGTTCGACGGTTACTTCTTCTGTAATTGGCGATTTTTCAACATGTGCGTTTCCCTGTGTATTGTACAATCGTAACAGCGTTGCCGTACGGCTGAACAATTTTTCGTGCTTAACCTCGACACGACATCGTAACGTCTTGCCAGCATTATAAAAAACCGTAACATAACGTAAAAAGACCATTGTCGAATATTTGGTCTCACGCGCGTTTTCCCACCGCAATTCCTATTTTTTTGTCGATTGATCGTTATATCGGTGAAATCAATGAAAACAACAATCTTCTTACTGCAACGGCATCGAGACGTAAAAGGCCGACTTAAAAACATGTAAACCGAAAACTTCGAGAACTTCAGAGAACTTCAAACGTATTATTTATTATCAGTTACAGCCTGCGAATAGTGTAAACTTTATTAGCGAACTGATACTTTCAGCTTTAAAATTATGCTTTATCGTTGGTGCTTTACTAACTAAAACCTGTTTATGATGAAGGATATTCGAATGGGACCACAGGTTTTATGTCTTATCGGCGCACTTGACTGGGGTTCGCTTAGTACTAACCCCAGCCACCGTGGCGGTCGTGGCGGTGTCCAATATCTGTGTGTGCGCATGCACTGACACTGGTATAGGGTCCCTACGGGAACTAGAAGAGCGGCGAGCCGCGCGTTTAGCCGCCCCCGTACGTGCGTAGGAGCCTTAGGGCTCCTACGCACTAGCATAGAAAATAAATTTTCCTATGTGGTGTAGATACTCTTTAACATTCTTTCCTCAATGACAGCGCATCGTGGAAAGAAAAGAACAAATTTAAGGGGTAACACCACTGTAAAGGCCTAAAAAAACGCTGTTTTTTACGATTTTTTTTTTGTTGGAAGGAAAGGTGATATAAAAATGAAATTCGAGGAAGTTATTGAATGTATATTCAAGCATGTTAAAACAAATTTTTATCCAAAAATATTTCAAAATGGCGTCGCTGGAGCCATTCTCTGGAGCCATGTCGAATTCGAGGCGCACCGCGGCACGCGGCATAACTGATGCAATTTTTGACCTGGAACAAAAAACAAAAATTCTTCGTTATATATATCGTTAAAGCTAGAGAAATGCGTACGGGATTTTAAAAACATTGATTTTTGTGAAATTGGCGCGCAATCAAACAGAAGGTGTCTTTTTGACGGATCAATCAACAAGTGATCGTCAAAAGACAATCATTTGTTAATAAAAAATGTTTAAATTAACCTATCAAAAATCCCGTACGGAGTTCTCTTCGAAATGTTATTTTAAACATATTGTCAAAAATTCAAATCAAAAGAATAAAAATGGTTCGAGTTATGCTGCGTGCCGATTTGAAAAATTACATTTCGAGATAAACGCGTTTAAAGTTTTGATATGGGTTTTACATATGAAGAAATGAATAATTCGATGATTAAAAGTTGTTTACCGTTAATCTGCAATCCCAGCACCGTAAAGCTGTTCTTCAACGTTGGAATATTCGTCCTCATTCGCTTTTCTCGACGATTTCATGGCAGAGCGCGCCTCTTTTGCTGCATCCGTCAATGTTTGTTCGGCGTGTTGCATTCGCTTTGCGTCGGCTTCGAGGCAAAAATTATATGAATATATCCATTTGAAGAACCTTCATAATTTGCAAAATGCTTGTTAAAATATCGGTAAAACAGCACACTGCAATATCGGTCGCTACGTTTAACACTTTCTTTCCGCTCGAATACGATTTTTGGTGCCAATCTCCAGACCGTTGCGTTGAAACTTTCGTTGCTGTTTTGCGTATATCCTCCTAAGCAACGATTCAGCAACTCGTCCCGGCTCAGTTCTTCATAAATTGGTTTTATCGCGTTGAAAACTTCTTGGGAAAGTGGCGGCTTATGATGGAAGGTGTTCAAGGAATTGACTTCTTGCGCTTTCTTCCAGTCGCACCAAGATTCTGAGCGTCCATTGTGCTGCGGTTTTTGGTCGTTTGACAATTTATGGTACAACGTCACCCAGATTTGTTTTTTCATATCTTCCACTGAGTTTGAATTCCGACGAATTGCTAAGCCATAATAAATTGTCAGTTGATCGATCAGATTAGCAGTCAATTTATCTCTCCCTCCGAGGCCGGGCGTTTTTTTTTTTTTCATATTTCTCAGTCGAGTGCCCATTCTTTTTTTAACGTGGTTAATACACTCTTTTTTTGCACTTAAAAATTTCCGTAAAGATTACTATCCGTGATGGCTTTGTAGGTCTTGCAATCACCATCACCGATGCAGTTTTCATATTTCACGCCGTGCAAAGATTCGGAGCGTTCGAACATCTCGACGACTGCGTCTACCTCCATCTTACCAGATGAACCTTCGTAATTCACTTTACATTCGCCGGCGTGTGTTATCTTCAATTCTTCAAAATCCGCTGTATCTAATTTATTTTTCCAGTATTCGCAATGCTTACAGTACCTATTTTGACTTCACATTGACGTCAACAATTTTACCTGTTTGCCATCCAATCAATGAGGAGATTCCAAAAAGCGACGAGAATCCGCGTTTCCTCCACGAACCATCACCGGAAATTGTTATACCATTACAATGCTCATTTTCTTCACTTTTCTTTTTCTCTTCTGCTGCTGCTTCTTTCATACTGACGTCTCGTACCGTTTCCGTTGCGATCGAAATGGTATCAATTAGTTTGTCGTAAAACGATTGAGTCGCATTGCCAGCACGATTCGGCGGTTGATTTAATAGGCATTTCGGATGTGTTTACTGTTAGGAATAACAACTTCTGGGCATTTCGGGCAAGCAATAACTATTTTGAAGCCTAAACCCCGAGGACTTCTCTCGTGAAACGTGATGTCCGAATCACACGTTTTACACTTCACGTGTTGCGAAATGACCGAAAAAACGGCAAAAAAGTTTATAATTCTATTACCGATTTCATAATTCACATCAATATCTTCATTAGAAGATTTTAATTTCTTGGCAGAAGCACTGACTCCTGTTGAATCGTACTCAACCTCAAATCTATTCAACGATCGTCTCGATGATATACTGCTCCGACGCCGCGTTAGATACGATGTTTTCGTCCCTTTTTTACTCTGGTACACTTTTTTGTCACTCATTGTGATGCGATGCACTCGGTGATAACAAAAAAATTGTTAAAATTCAACACTACTCACAAAAACCACGTTGCTTGTATACGCACTGACACTGTACAAACTATACTGGCGCTATTCTAGCAATACCACCTGTTAACGTACGTTTGATTCTGTTTCTACCTGAAAATAGGCTATTATAATGACATCTATTGTGATTTGACGCGCTTTGGGGGAAGTTGAAAAACTTGATGGAAAAAGAATTTTTTCCGGTAAAGACGAGTTTGTCCTATATTCTGAAGGGTTCAAAGTATTTTTTAAGCTCATAAAAAAAAAAAAAATGTTGGCCAAATTTACAGTGGTGTTACGCCGTAATACTTATTTATGATTATACAAATATGTACAAATATATACAAAGGTGGAGTTAACCATAATCAAATTATATATGAAATATATATCAATACTAAACGAATGATCTACATTCTTTTATGTTAGTGTTAAAATAGAAAAAAGATAACTGAACAATGTTTGTATAGACCATGCCAAAAAATGAAAGTGCTAAATTCATTGTTATTAAAGATCTTCGGTTCAACATTCGTTTTAAAGGATAAAAATAAGCTTCAAAGTTTATGGAATAGTATAAAAATACTTAATGTATTATTTATAGAGATCACAAGCATGTTTGCATTTGAAACTTCAGTATCGTCAATATGTACTTTGTTGTGTAATTTATTCAGTAGAAAGAGAACATTGTAATTACAAATTCACTATCAATTACGGTAAAGTATAAGATGGCTGTGCTTTCTTCCCCTAAATGCATAAACATACAATGACGTCGACGTTTCCTCTTTGTTTTCTAATACATATTTTTGCGCTTGATGGAAGACGCTGTTTGGTGTGATTATACAAGTTTTATGCATTATACATTAAGAGATCGTTGCATGCCGCAGCGTGTCGCGGGTATAAAACAAACGACATGCAAAAAGATGTTAAATCATACGGTAGACATAATTAAGTATACGTATAATTATATTTCCGATTATTTTGACAATCGCCAAATGGACCCAATTAGAAGATTTCCCCGATATCCCCGGTTGAGTAGGAGACAAAGAGGGCACAGAATATCAAACTGGTCTGTATTTTAATCATCGAAGAAATATAATAAAAAATACCAATTAATGTTGAAATGAAACGGCAAATTATACATGACAAAATAATCATAAAAATACATGTGATTTTCCTGCTATTGCAATCGAACAAGAATTCTCATTCATTGGAATGCAGATTAATACCATGAGAAAATTGGGGACACGATATAAAAACACAAGAAAAAATAAATCGACTCTCGGAGCGTTTCTGTAACATTACAGTGGAAGAGTTGTCGTTCACTCGTCGTTGGACGTAAGGTACAACTTCCTTTCCTTTCTTTCTTCCCGTGAGCTGAAACGGCTGGCGAAAAGACTTTCAGACGTCATAGTGTCGACCAATCGCTACCTTATCTCAAATTTTCTTTGGCCTTAGTTTGCATCTCGTAGGTGAGGAACATTCGAATTATTCTTAAAACGTAAAATCACTGGAATAATACGAAAAATTGCACAAAGCATCATTTTTTTTTAAACTTGGATATTTATTTTCGAAAACTTTGATCATTTAACGTTAAATGTGCTAAAGTTTTCGACAATAATCGACTTTGAAAAATATGGTAAGATTGCAAGGATATTTCAATATTTAGATCTCGCTGCTGAACAACAATTGCCTACAACACTTCCTCCTAGGGTTGCCGATTCTTTATAATGAAAGATATGTATAGAAATTCATCATGTACGAGATACAAACTAAAACTTGAAAACGAAAACGAGAACGTGCTTTGTTCGTAGATGAACCACCTGGTAAGGTAAGTAGCTCATTCGAAAATCTCCAATGCGTATCGAGCCAACCATACGGTATACAATATACATGTATAAAATAATTCATCCACAAATTTCTTTTTGCAAAACATTTGCGAACATTGTTTTAAAGTTCGTCCTTCTCATCGAGATCAACGTCACTAAGATCGATTTCCTCTTCCTGTGGGGGTTCGGCGTCCTTTCCGTCCCACGCGCTCGTTTTATGAATTTTGGGTAATTGCGCACCCTTCAGCGGAGCAGTACCACCTCTGCCATAGCTCAAATCTCGCAAAAATTCGTTGATACCATCGCGCGAGAAGCTTCCTTTAAGCAGCGAGTATTTCATCTTTTTCATATTGACAACTGCAAGAGCCGGATAACCAAAACCTCCGATCTCTAGAGCTTCCTCAACGTTTGATTGCGCTCCGGCTTCCGACCAGACCCAACCCCACATCTTTTTCTTGTACTTTTCAGCGAGCGATTTCAATGTTTCAAGATATCCGTTGCGACAATCAGACTGACAATCGAGAATATGCGGAAGAACGGAAACAACGCAGAGTGGCTTGTCTTCGCAAGCGTCGCGAAGCGTTTTTTCATTTACAATTTGAACGACTTCCGGCACTGGAATATTTTCGGTCAACTTGTCCAGGGCCCAATTTACGATGTCGCTGCTCGTACGTCCACCATCGTACTCGGAAATTGATTCCGAATCTTTTTTACCCGGAGCGAAATATTTTATCGTCGGATAACCACGAATCTCGTATTGACTCGCTTTCGAAGTGTGTACGGTCGCGTCGAGGGCCCCGAGTTTCACTTTTCCCTTAAGTTCTGTTGCGGCGCTTGCCCAAATTGGCTCCAAATTCTTGCAATGACCGCACCATGGAGCGTAAAACTCGATGAGCCACATGTCCTCGGAATCGAGAACGAGTTTGTCGAAATTACTGTCAGTGAGCTCAATAACATCTTTAGAATCTTTAGATTTCGAGTCGGAGCCGGTTTTCTTGCCACCGAGAGTAGCACGAACTTTCTGTTCCACAGCTTCCAGGGCTCCATCCACGATCGCCGTGGCCGTTCTTGCACCATTGTAATCAGTAGGTTTATTCATATTCTGGGAATAGATCTTTATAGTTGGAAAACCTCGAACGCCGAAGCGACCACCGAGCGATTTATGTTCATCCGCGTTCACTGCGCCAACTTTTACAACCCCCTGAGAATTGGATCAGAAAAATGTTACTGCGATGTTTGTTACTTGATACCAGTAGTGTAACATAAAAAAATGCATAAGTAACAATTTCACTTTTTTATGGATTTTTATGATTTTTCTGCAACTATTTTGGTTATAATGAATAGAATGGGGTGCATAATAATATTATAATAAAAATTCTTATAATTATGTTCATACCTTGAGGGCGGTAGCCGCTTTCTCATATTCGGGTGTCAATTGTTTGCAGTGACCACACCAAGGAGCATAGAACTCTATGATCCAAACACTGTCACCGTTTGTTACCAATGTATCGAAATTACTCGGTGTCAAGGGAACGACATTGGAAGTGGATGAGTAAAGAGAGTTCGCTGATGCAACTAGCAGAAGTAATCCTGTAAAATTCAATGCGATGAACAACGAGAATTTTGTGTATCTTTAATTTAAATTAATTTTAATGTACGAGAATGAAAATCTATCGCGAAAACAGTGAAAGGAGAAAAGTCAAAGTTCAAGAAATGAAATATATGAAATAAAGTAAATTACGGCTGATGGTCTATGACATGGATGGTTATGGAGGATCGTAGATGATGGAACAACTTGAAAAATACTTTATTCGACCTATCCCGAAGGTGACGAATAAATTCATGTTGTTCCGGTGGGATTTCATGAAGCTGTGTTTGAGACAATGTGGCTTACAAATTAGTCTCCATCTCTTTGTCACTTAGACTTTCCTCAAAGAAACGTGTATTTGTCGACATTTATGAAGGTTTTTCAATGTTTTATGAAGTTAAAGGAATTTTTATAATTTAACTAAATGAATAGATGATATATGTATGTAACGCGATGATGAAAATAAATGCTAAGAAATTTCAACAGGTTACCGGTATTTGAGTGAATGTATTTGACACCGTGTAAAGCCCGTAAAAATACATAGTGGAAAAAGAAACAATACACAAAACATTATGTGTATAATAGGATTATTTGTTTTATAGCATACCGATAAGTGTCTGCATTTTTCTAGGTCGTAAGTCGAGTGGAAGGAAAACACTGCACCATTCAATTTGACGAAACCTCTCGTACTCACGTCACCGAGAACAGTATTTTACCAAATATAGTCGAGAGACGACACAGGCGGAGTAAATATCGTTGGAAAGCTTTCTCGTGGACTGTCCGGATTGGTCCACGATTTTCGATGGCCGATTTGCTAGTCTCTCCTCTCTCATCCACACTACGACACCCACGCAAGTCTCTTATTACGTGTACAATATGAATGTGTAACTCTTCATGTGCACCTTCCTTAATGGGTGGAATATTTAAATAATATTTTCAAGTTTTCACTACTTTCAATTGTGTATACTTGCAACGGACGAAAGCGTAAATGATTCAAATTTGATCAGGTGACGACTATACGCTTACTACCCTTACCACGGCATGGAAACCACCATAACGAAAATAATCGCTAACGGCATCTATGGAGTTGGCACTAAACCATACTAACCCAAAATTTCTGGTACCTTTGAATGATATCCAATAGTTTTCCGTAGCTCCAGCAGATAGTAGCACCGCACGTTCTCAAGTGTCATTTTGATTGGCTGACCACTCAACGCTTCGAGCGATTCGTTCGTGTCTGATTGCGACATGTCAACACAGCATTACAGGAATTTCTTGTGGGGTGACACTCTATCCTAAAGGTTATTTGTCTCGACGCTAATTGGTCAAGACGGAGTTCGTTAGATCTTCTATACAAACCTCGAAGATCGAAAATCTTCAACGAATTTTGCTCTGCGTTGTTGGCGCCCCGCAATATTTGAAATTGGGCGGGAGAGGTTTTACTATTTATTGGGTTCTATTGGATATACTATGTATTAGAAAATTTGTAGAATACGTATAGGTATAAAAAAGAATATTTTATTGAGAAAATATTACTCGAAGCAAACAAAAAATATTACATATTGTTAAAAGTTAATTGTATTAATTTTAATTATTAGTTTTAAGTTTAAAAAATTAGTATTAATTAAAAGTTCATCTTCCGAATTGCCGTATGAACCGGATGGCATGTCCAGTCTCACTAGCAGGGGAAAACGGCGGAGTAGAAATATCCTGCAAAAAATAACAACAAAAATTAAAATAGTGCCGGATTATTTCGCTCGATTCTCAAGTTGACAAATACATAAATATTATTTTACTCATCTTTTTTTCGGGGTCGGACCCTGCTGAAGTGAAGACGAAATCCATCGCTCATTCATGTCCAGATGATGCGTTCGGTCTCGCCAGCAGAGGAAAATGGTGGAGTAGAAATTTCCTCCAAAAAATAACGATAAAAATTAATGTAGCGACGGATTCTGTCGCTCGATTCTTAAACTTACAAGCCATAAAAGTAAATTGTTACTACATTACTTTAATAGATTCTGCTTTATTTTTGCAAATTGGAGAATTTTTGACGAAGTTATGATGCCGGCAAGGAGACACCGTGGTATTCATCAGTACTTTATTTATACCCGAAAAAAAAATGTTAATATTTAAAAAAAGAATTTGTAACTTGCTTTTATAGTTGAAAAGTTAATACAAAATATAAAATCAACATTAAATTTTGTTTTCATAATATAACCTTTATAATAATTTTTCAAAGTACCTGGGTTTTCAGCACGCGGCGGCATATGTGTGCCCTTACTCAAAATAATATGAAAAACTCACCCGATGGGCGATACTGCTTCTTGCATTGACGTTTCCTCATGCATATCCTCGTGATCTACAACAGAAATATAACGATTATCAATTGAAAATAGTGCAAAATGGTTTAAAAATTGACCATAAAATTATTGAAATGACGCTTAAGTCAAATCGCCTTTTAACCATCGATATTACAACTGTAATATTTAATCTTACAAACCTGTGAACATGGTGTTTTGCGATGGTACACCATATTGATGTTCCACCGCAAATACGTCCGTCGTTGCATCACCAAGTGGAACTACCCTGGGATCAAACAATGTCGAAATTACAGTGTGCTTCAATCGTTTGCGATTGGCACTTATAAATTGGTCATTGTTAAAATGACAGCCATAAACAAAGCGAATGGTGTTCAATTTTTCGTGTGGAAGATGCACTTAATCTTCCACTCTCACTGCACGTATCCAAATACGACACCTGGAAAATAGAAAATTGTTAAACACGTTTTGCATGCAATACTCAATCACTAGTATTTCCACTTATCGTTCCAGATCCATCGAAACCTTGAATAAGGTCGACATCCTTTGTCCGCATATCGCACGTGATTGCAGTGCGGTACCATGCACTTTGAATAGGTCATTCTCGTTATGCTCGGTAATCTACAAAATTATAAAAATATCAATATTTAGCACTTCACAACACGCTTTACAATAACTGGGTTATGGTAACTTAACTTCGGTATTTCGCCGATTTGTACTAAACACTGAGTTCACTACACTCCCGGTTTGAGGCACTATCAACATCTATAAAGAATCCTAAACAAATAATACACAATTTCGCAAGAAAATTAAGTTTGTTTATACAACTGTCAAATACACCCCTTCTCGCATTACACTACCCACCATACTGGATTTGATAGCGCAGGCGCAGGCTATGCGGCTAAGCACTGTTACCAAAATTATTTTTCGTCGATTGTTGGAAGAATCTAACGAACTCCAAATAAGAAGGAGTGGGGGAGCCGGAGTGTCACCCCCTTGCACCCAACGCTAGGCTACATAACGATGACATCTGCCGTCACAGACTGGTGCAAGCCTAGCGTTGTTATCGTTGATATAAAGTGGTAGCGCTGTTACGTCCCAGTATGGGCGACGCACATCTCCAATCGATAAATTAGATTATCATCTTGCCTACCTCCGAAACAATCCAGCCTGCCGGTAAAATTCAAACATTATGTATATCTTTTATTCTTATTATCATCTTACTATGTCATTTATTAAGCTACATCTAAGACACAACAATTATTCTTGCCTCGGTTACAAAATTACGACTTCCCAAACCATTCCTTGGATTATTTTCCAAACATCCGAAAGACGGAACTCGGTCTGCTTATGTAAGCAGTCACACAATGTAACTAAACACGTTCCAGACCTTCCCAAATATTCTTCCGAAGAACAAACATCCTTCACATATCCTTCCAAGAATAAACCCTTAACAAAGAGCGATAGTATTTATTCTTAAGAGTAGGGCATAGGTACTTTAAGTTACAATACCCAGCCCGACAATCCTTCTCACTCATATTTCATTTTAAGAAACGTCTTGTGCGATATCGCCACTCGAAACTTATCCATAAAACAAACTCTGTAAAATTCTCCGAACTACAAATTTAAGACGGCATTTCCTCTCTAGCGAACGCCGTCCACGAAGGGATGATCTCCAGCCACCCTCGTGTGACTGAGACACCCCCTCCACAAAAGACCGAATGGTCTCGTTAGAAGTCAGACCAATCGAGTCAACCCAGTTTTGTAACTCCTCCCAAACCGAAGCGAAATGGATAACCTTTTTAGAGAAATAGAGCAGAATATCTTGAACTTCGAATAGAACAGTATCTTAAGGGAGCAATATCCCAGACTCTCTATAAAACTTTGTGTTGTAACTTTTCTGAGTTAAAATAAAGTAATAGTATTGTATTGAGTGATCGTTAACTGTTGGTGTTTAACCTAATAAATTCCCGAGAATCCAATCAGATTTTTCATCATTCAGGATCCGGGAAGGAACAAACGAAAGGAAACGTCTTCGAAGAGGAATCAACCTCGACGATTAATAAAAATCGTTGAATTAATATATTGGAGTCCAAGTAAGTCTCAGGCGAGGACCTCACGTCACTCCGAATAGCGCTGCTCAATTCAAATATCGCGCGCACATCGAAATCTCGACGTGAGCACAGTCTCTCCCCTCGTTCGGACGTAACAGCGCACACGTTGATCGTGTCGTCAGAAAACTTTTGGGAACCTTGCCACTTCCTAAGTATCGATTATTTGAGAACGGTTACAATTATTTCAGTTTAGATGTGTCGCACGAAGAATGCTGAATAATTAGCAAGCGTGATCAAATCGTTGACAGTTGCAGTAATTCGACGTATAATCGTTAACAATAAACGCTTTTCGCTTGTGTGCTTTGCGTTTTAGCGCACGATACTTTATTACATGTATGTCTCGGGTTATGTGTGCGGCGATTTTGACAGCTCCAAATGACCCAAATGTTGGGAAACATGAGTCATAAAATGCAAGAATTTGGCGCATTTACAAGAACATTGCAATAGGTACGAACTCAATTTTACATGTTGCTTAAAAAAGTGCGTGCATGAATGTTGCTGTCACGTTACCATAGAAACACTAAGGCGTGTCACCGTTATCGTGTCATTTTAATGTTTGTATTGTTAGTGAAAACTTCCGTGCGTACTAGATGAATGTAAATTGATATTTTAGTTTAAATAAAAATCGATGACGAATACGATAAATTCTACCGTTTTAATAGTTACTACGTAGAAAGTTCGTACGATATTCATCATTGAGTCAAACAAAAATTCATTTTGTTTTCTCATACTTGTATTCTGTGCAGAAACTTTTATATTGGCTAGAGTCCATTCACGTTTTCCGGCTCTATCGTAGTTGCAATAGCATAAGGATTCGTATACTTTAAATACTCCCCACTCTCAAACAAAACTCTACCTATATCTTTTCAAAATAGAGATTTTTTGACGATTTTTGCCGAATGTCCTATTAAAAAAAAACCCTCGAATGTGATTCGTTCACGAACACAGGTACATATAGATAGCTAAAACTATGCTTAAAGTGGAGAGCTTACATTAATTTGTCTTGTGATAAATTCAAAATTTCATAAAAGTTGTCCCACGTGATCAATTATAGCCAAGTTTCATACGAATAGATATACTTTTCCACTACATTATGAGTGCAAAAAATTCTTTAACTTTATTTCTGGAAAATTGTCGAAGTTACAACAGTCCCCAATGTTCTTCAATGGATTCAAGCTACTGTAAAGCCTGGATCTCTGTATCAATTGCATAAAACTTCATGGAGAAAGAGAGGACGATTCAATAAACTTTATTTGTCTTGTCGTTAATTGCATATTCGTTCTTATTCATTGTCCCTGGAAAGATTATTTTATGCAAAAACAAATTAATGTATTGCCCCTTTCACCTGTATTTTCGAAATTCTTTTAAATTCCATTTAGGATTAAAACACTTTAAGGTCTGCGATATCCACTGTAGCAACATTCAACGCTTAATCTGTATTAAAGTTTAGTTTAATGTATTAAACTAAACTTGACATGGCTGGTCGTCCAATCAGTTATCGCCTTGAAATATAAGCATTTTTGAAACCCTGTTTCTCACGAGGCACAAATGTTAGATAAGGATATGTGAGTTTATTTAAATAAGATATAGGGAAAGATAATTATTTTTCTTTGTTACAGAATTTTTCATATCATTGGAAATCGATTTATCTAATCGGACATATCCGGCCGTGATAACGGCTGACTCATTTGATAACTGAAAGTTGTAAAGATATTACGATGGACGAAAACTGGAGGATCTTCAAGTTACTCATGCGCAAAAACATGATTGTTCGAAAGAGACACTGGCGTATGGTGCTTTTTGTCGAAATAATGATACCGGTACTACTCTTTCTACTAGGCCAGATAACGAGAGTGTTATCTGGTTCAGAACCTGTGAAAATCGAAGAGAATACTTACCACGAGCCTGAGTATCTTGATGACATTTCAATTAATCAGTTAACGGATAGCTTCATACTGCGTTATGCACCTATGAACAAGATAACCGAGCAATTAATGGAAGACACCCGAAATTGCATGGAATACCTACGACGTAATTAAAATAATTGAACCTATTTTTTGTATAAAGCTGTCGTGCCCCGTTTCAAAAACTGTTACGCTTATCTTTTCTCGTATCGGTTCTTGAGCCCATTGATATTGATCGATTATTTTCTACTTAAGATATTTTGTAAAAATTTGTGATGCGTATCTCTGTTCTCATCCTCTCATTCCTCATCCGTCGGCTGTTATTTGTCATCACATTGAACCGAGTTCTTGCGAATTCAGATAGTTGAATCGTACTTCTTTTATATATTATTTCTTATCAAATCCGATACGAGTTTCATCGAATAGCATGACTCGTGAGTTTTTGAAGCCTAACAAAAGTTAGGCTTTAAAAGTAGCTTTAAGTCTTTGACGAGAATAATTTTGTTCTTACAAAAATATAAATATATATGACTAAAAGTCGGGGATTCGATGATTGCAGCGGCGGTCGGTTCGCCAAGCGAAGAAGATATGCTGGCAGAATTTGAACGGTCCCAATCTCCGATGATGTCAGGACTTGGGATAGTTTTTCAAAATATCCACGATGCTGTCTTACCGAAGCACTTTAAGTACAAAGTATTCACTTCGAACCGTTTGCCACAGGATTTGTATGAGAAAGAGGAGAATGGCTTCGGTGCAACTGTAGCATTTGGCAGCACGCCCTTTATTCGGATGCAAATGTGTCTCGATAACGCTTACATAACAAATAAAACATCAATTCTTATTGAAAAAAAGGTATGGTCAATTACTATAAGGTAAATAATTTAATGATTAATTACAAGTAATCAGATCTAAATATTGAATTTATTCACACAGAAATTATTCCTTCAATCTACAAGATCTTTCAAATCATCAACCCCGTAATTCTTTTATTATTATTATTTTCCTTTCAACAGATTTCCATTCAACAAATGCCCTATCCACCATATATTTACGTCGATCCTGCAACCATCGTGGCAGGAAAGGCTTTTGCGGAACTCGCGAAACTGGCTTTTCTCATTGTATTGTGCGTCGAAGTAACGTTTCCGAGCAACGAAAAGTACATCGGCATAAATGTAAGTAATATCCGATAACCCAAAGGATCAATGGCCATTGTTACTTTCGTTCATTATTCATGTTACTTTTATCGTTTATTTCTCATATCTCAATTTACTGTAAAATATCATAATTATCAATTTGATGACGCAAATTGTCTATTTTGTAAAATACTTATTTTTCCTAGTTTTGCATTTGATTTACTAAAATCTGTTTTGTGTTCACTTAACTTAGAACCTTAAAGAATTCATCCGTGAGATGGAAAAAGTTAAAAAATAAAAAATAAAAGGAATGTAATTTACCATTTTTACGCTCACAGATTCTAATGTCGGTGAATGGCGTGAAGAATAAACAAAACTTGTTCAGCTGGCTGATAAGTGGAGTATTCTTCAGCATAGTTTATCTCGCTCCTATTGTTATAATGTTAAAATATGTTCTTCCACCGACGATTGTACCATATTTGCAATACGGCAATAGTTTCGTAATATGGATTGTATTGACGATACACGTTTGTCACGTTATTGCGTTTGGTATTCACATCACGGCTTATCTCTGGAAACGTGAGTAATAATTTCATCATCGTTGATATCCGATAGCAATTCACCGCGTCGAAGATAAAATATTGTTTCATTCTGTATTAATTTTAGCGTCCCATGGTGTTTTTGCGGCATTTATGATCATCACAATACTGGATATTGTGAACAAGTATTCTACGGGAAGGAGTATACGTCATTTTCTCATTTATATGGGAATCTTGGCTCCAAATTTTTTGCTTAGTCGTATCTTCGATGAAATCAATTCTTACGAGACGCAACGTAATCAACAAAAAGAATATTCTACTTTTTTTCATTCGCGTAAAAAGTAAAATGTCCGTATTACTTTATAATTTTTTAACGTTTCGTTTCTCAGTGGTCGGCGTTCAATGGAGCAACATATTTTCGCCCAGCGATGTAATGACACCGAACGAAAATTGCCTTGGAGTTATGACCATCTTTTCTCTTCTTGGTATTGTCATCCATTTCTTACTGGCAATTTACGTATATGAGGTTCGACCGGGAAAATACGGGGTCGCTCAAAATCCTTTCTTCTTTCTACCGGTTTGTCTTGTTACGTAGGATGGTATAGACAAAAAAAAATTAAAATATCAATAAACTCGTCGAAACTTTGATTTTAGACGGGCAATAAGATATTTCACGGCTTTGACGTATCGAGAATAGAATACAACGGCGATGAACAGAAAGCATTTGAAAGGGTACCGGCCGGTACTCTGACGCCGGGAATACAAATCCGCGATTTGAAAAAGTCGTACGTTACCCATTGGTTTCGTGGAACGACGGTACAAGCTCTCGCAGGAATAAACGTCGATTTTTATAAAGGCCAGATAACAGTGTTGTTGGGTCACAATGGAGCTGGAAAAACTACAATGATGTCAATTCTATCGGGACTGACGAGTTCGACGGAAGGAATGGTCTTCGTCGATGGGAAGAATGTTCAGTACGAGCTCGATCGTGTGAGAAAAAATTTGGGTTTATGCCCACAGGAAAATATGGTCTTTCCTGATCTCACCGTGCACCAGCAAGTATTATTTTTCGGCATGGTGAGTAGTGACTGAATTTTCTTGGATTGGAATCGGGTCGCGGCCAGCCGAGATTGGTACAATCGGTAAATAAAAATATAAATAATTCCAGCTGAAAGGAAAGGACAAATCGGTGAGTCAATTGGAGGAAGAGGTCAATGTACTTTTGGGCAAAGTCAATTTGTCCGACAAGAAAAATTCAATTGCGAAAGAATTATCGGGCGGGCAGAAGCGACGAATGTGTCTTGCGATGGCTGTTATCGGCGACGCAAGCGTGAGTTCTACCATTTCGTTTGTTTTACAAAATATATTTATGAAAAACATTTTAAACAAATTTATAATACGTAAAGTAATTTTATGCTTACACCTTATATACTCTTAATTATCACTTTGTCCTTACACTTTACATATTTTTATTGTTTCACTGATTCAATTTCATTCATAACGATCTAATTCAATTGAATTCGGATATTTGTTCTGTTCTATTATCAAAAGGTTATAATTCTTGACGAGCCAACTTCCGGAATGGATGCAGAGAGCAAACGCGAAGTTTGGGATATAATACTGGTATGTTAACAACAATATTGATCATATTTAATAATAATATGCGCAAATCCGTGAATACGTGACGATCTGCTTTCTATTTCGTTTTATTTCATATAGAAATTGCGCGGTGAAACGACGATTCTTATAAGTACCCATGACATGGAAGAAGCCGACATACTTGGCGACAGAATCGCGATTATACATTCTGGACAAATGCGAAGTTATGGTACTTCGATGTTCCTAAAAAAACTCTATGGTAATGTATTTTTTGCAAAAATTCAATAATAAATTAGATTTTGACACTTCCTGTAAAGAAATATGTCATGCGCTATGAAATATGCGTATTTGCTTCAATTTTTTCATTCTCGTTATCTCAGGTGATGGGCAAGTCGAGGTAACTTTGTCGATCGAACCGACGTGCGATCCACGAAAAATCATCGACGAAATTGGTCTGAACGCACAACTTTTGAGTCGAGATGAGGGTCAAGCGGTCCTTGCGATTCGGTACGCTGACAATTTACCGCATGCGCTCGACAAGCTGGAAAAACAGAAGAAGACCCTCGGTGTTACAGGACTTAGTGTTTCGATCATTACTCTCGAACAAGTGTTTCTCAGGTTAGCTCAAAACGATTAAAGCAATATAATAAATTAATTAATGATTTACTAATTAGAAATTAGTAATTAAGTACTTTGGATAAAAATAGCATCAGAATAGAGTTATGCATAGCTTATCTCCTTTAGGGTAACGAGAGAACACGGCGATCAGACCGACTCTGCCGGCCAAGCAGCGGAATCGTTCATCAAGACGAGCGGATTCGACTACTTGGTACAAACCAATTATGCATATATTCTGAAGAAATTTGCCTTCACTCGGAAAAATCCGTGGACATTCTTCATGACCGTAAGTTTAATTTTGATTTTCTTGTATACCTCTTATGTGTTTAGAATTTATTATAAAAATCTTATCTTTTGTTGCAGATGATACTGCCCTGTCTGTCAGCTATTTTGATGCTTCTCCAACACGGTAGCCCGCCGACCGCTCCAATATTGTTGACTCTCAGTATTTACCCAGGGGCTCAATCATTCTCCTCCTCTGCTATCGAATTATATGGTAAAATGTATAAACAAAGTGCCGAAGCTTTCGGCGGAACCTCGAAGTACATAGGAGCGAATGACGTAAGCGACGGTAAGAATTTTCATTTTCACCAGTACGAAAGATAAATAGTTACCGAGGGCTTGATTAGTAGTAGAAATTTTTGAAACAAAAAATCACAAACCCTTTAGAACTTTATAACCCACACACGTGTGTGTGTGTGTTATAAAGTTCTAAAAACACGTTTCGTATGTGTTATAAAGTTATAAAAATACGTTTTGTGTGTGTGTCGTACGTATGTCATGTATATGATCGTATGTATGTCGAAACACATACATACGATCTCGATACTTCTTCAAACACGTTTCTTCGATATTTTGACATAATCGAAAGACATTAGATTAAAGGCATAGAAAAACTCGACCAAAATATTTCACGCAAGCGACCTTTTCTCTATGAAGACGGACTTGTAGTGAATAAGCAAAATATTTTTACAGCGCTATTGAAAGTAGCAAAAGAAGACTTGAGTACATATCGAAACAGGTATATCGTATCTGGCGAATTTAACCAAACGGGTCAAGTCATTGATGCGAGAGGCCTTTACTCGGGAGCGGCACTCTACAGTATCCCCATCACTATCAACATGCTGTCGAACACATTAGTAAAAGCTCTGACTGGTGACAAGGATTATACGATCACATTGTCAGCTCAACAGTTACCGCAATCTTACGTATCGATGGCGGACAATACTGCTGAGAGTTTTCTTCTTACAATGTTTCTGCTTGTATTTCTCGCACCTGCCGTGGCTCAATACGTGACCCAACCACTGCAAGAAAATTTGTCGAATGTCAAACAACTGCAGGCGATGACTGGAGCCTCGACCACTTCGTACTGGCTTGCGATATATCTGTGCGATCTCGTTCAATACACTATCTCCATTATTCTGCTGCTCAGTACTTTCATCATCACCGACGTTTGTTTCGGAACTCAATATTATCACGGAACTGAGATAAGTAAGAACATTTATGGATTATTATATTTTGTATACAGGGTGTCCTACGCAACTGTAACGGCCTGTACCTCCTAAACGGTTGACAATAGAAGGAAAAATTGCACATCAGAAAAGTGCAACTACAGTTTTTTAAAAAATTGAAACCTATATTTTTGATTGCACCAATCGATGCAGTTTTTCGAACACTAGTTGTAACGTTGAACTTTTGGCTGCGATAACTTCTTAACGAAGTAGTTTTCAAGGCATAAGTATGTTAGTACTTTTATGTAGAGCAAAAAAACTTCATCGAGTGGGGCAGTCAAAAAAAGAGGGATCCATTTTTTTAAAAAGTGCGTTTGCACTTGATACCATTCAAAACTTTTATTCCCAACCGTTTAGGAGGTACGGCCCGTGACACTTGCATGGGACACACTGTATTTTAGATCAATAAAATGCATACTTATTGGTATTTATTATACATAATACTGTAGTAGTGTAATTTTTTCGTAAGTACATTTTTCTGTCTATTTAGGAAGACTTAATGTTTGTTACATCTTTTCTTACAGTGATATTCTTCCTATTACTGTTTGTATTCGGTGCGAGCGTTTTGCCTCTCGTTTACCTATTCAGCTTTTTGAAGAAATCCATGAACGCGAGTATGAACTTGCTAAGCATAAGTCCTCTCATTATCAGTAAGTTTTCACTTTTCATTAACTGAAGAATACTTTATATGTTTGGAATGAAACAATCTACAGATTTTCAGTATGATTCCGAATACATGCTGTTCTTTGTTCACAGGTTTCATAGATTTTCTGTTGTTCGGATTGGTCGGCACGGTTAACCACAAGCTGTTCGATATATTTCGCGATGTTCAGAGCCGAATATTTCTACTTTTCCCTTACATGAGTTTCATTTACGGTCACTTATCATTCTTCACTGTCGTTCTGCTAAACGCAAAATGTCGTACTATGTCGACAAAGCTGTACGAGGCTACTTGTTCCATCTCCCAAAACCTCCACCCATGTTGCAGTAAGTGAAACACATAATTAATAATACTTGATGATAACTGATTCATGAGTTTAACTACGATCTGCTCCAACATTTTTCGTCGTAGCTTTGCATTGCGAAAGTGGTACCTGCCAGGATCATTTTCCATATTTCACCAGCAATGCGGAATTCACGAGTCTCAAGGACAGTCTGATATGGATGGCCGGCTCTACAATTTTATTCTTCTGTATAATATTTATATTGGAGCAACAAATACTGGGGAATCTTTTAGCGCGATTACATCGTGGAGGGTTTAATGAAAACAATACGACTATGGATGAACTAGTGAAAAAAGAAGCAGACGCGGTGTCTTCGGAAATATCAAGAATAATGAAGAAACGTAAGTATATTTAGTCGATTCGAAAACATAAAAATATTCCGTTACGATGAATATAAATGAAATTACCAAAGGAATCGTTCATAAAGAAAATTGAATTGACGATTAAAAGTGAACAAAAACTGTAGTTTGAAAGAGTTGAAAATTCATTCATTATCTTCCATGCTCATAATTCGATCCAATTGTGGGATATGTTTGTAAGAATGTTCATTGTTTTCAGATTCTAATGTGGGGTCGGCTGAAAGCGAAAATATCTTTCTTGTTCACGAGCTGACCAAGCGTTATGGAAATTTGCATGTCGTTAAAGGAATAAGTTTCAGAGTCAAGCATGGCGAATGTTTTGGGCTTCTCGGTGTGAACGGTGCTGGAAAAAGTACAACATTCCGAATGTTGACCGGTGAGGAGATTCCACGAAGCGGTTCGATGTACTTGAAGGAGCATAGTCTCGCTATGAACCGGCGGGAGGCGAGTATTTTGGCTTACTTACTCACAGAACCTAATAAATTAATTACCATTATTAAACTTATTCATCTATTGATTACATAAACATATGATATTGACTTTTTAGTATCTCGGTGAAATGGGATATTGTCCGCAACAAGATGCGATAATAGACACTCTGAATGCCTGGGATCATCTTTACCTTTTCGCAAGACTTCGCGGTATACCGAATAACGAAGTTAAAGCTGTGGTCGAAAAGTGGATTTATAAACTGAGTGAGCATGAATGACATATTCGGTTAAAAACATTTGCGATTCTGAAATAATCCAAAAATGGAATTGTTCTACATGAATATTTAATTTCTCAATTGTTCTCAGACCTTCAAAAATGTGCTGCTCAGCCCAGTAGAACTTACAGCGGTGGTAATAAGCGTCGTCTAAACATAGCAATGGCACTTATTGGGAATCCTTCATTGGTTCTGATGGACGAACCCACGACAGGAGTCGATCCGGCCGCGAGAAGATCGCTCTGGAATACTTTGAAAACGTGCCAGGAAAGTGGGCAGTCGATAATTCTCACATCGCACAGGTGTGAAAACTACTCTTACTAATCTTAAATTTATTAAAACATTTTCTCTCGATTGTATTAAAGCGAAATTGGTAATTTGGATGATATGATTTTTCAGCATGGAAGAGTGCGAAGCTCTCTGCAATCGCCTAGTGATAATGATCAAGGGTCAGTTGGTTTGTGTCGGTGCTAGTCAAGAATTGAAACAACGCTTCGGTGCTGGTTACAATATTCACGTAAAACTGAATCCTTCGAATGATCGAACAGACATCGATAATATAAAGCGACGAATAGAAACGAGGCTAACTGCCAAGCTGATTGACCAGAACACTGTATGTATAGTTTTAAGTACCGAAAATATTTATCGAACTGATAAGTGAATTCTCAAACATTTGATACTCTGTAACGTGCGCCAGGGGCGTACACAAATCATGAAATTCAATTTTGGTTGAATCCACTTTTCTACTAATGTGACTGTGTAAATGAAAAATTATTGAATTTTGTGTTATAGGGTTTCATCGGTTATCATGTTACCGATCCTCAGGCAACATGGACGATAATGTACACTTTGATGAACGAGTTAAAAAACGATTACCCGTGTATCGAAGACTTCGCTGTATTATCGTCGACTCTCGAACAGCTATTTATACAGTTCGCGCGTGCCCCGGGCCAGGATCAAACAATTGAAGCGACCGGGGGGAGGAGACGTCGATGTTGGCAAAAGAGAGGCCAGGCTTCTCCGGTATGAGAGAACAACATAATACGAAGTTTTTTAATAGGTTTTTCAATTTCTCTTCATTCCCAGATTTCAATGTATTCTGTTATTCCAACTCGTATCTCATTGGATAGACTATATTCGTTGTTGGAATATATTTAATGGGCTCTGGGAAATTGAATCAAAAGGATTATATTTAATTTATGACTTATCTTCAGGTCATACCAATGATAATCGTTCGGCTATAGTGCAATAGGCTGACGATTATCGAATCGGAGAATATTCGCGTGCTATAACGAATAATTATATCTATTAATTATGAAAAATTTACTCAAACTCTAAAAGACGAGC
This sequence comes from Netelia virgata, assembly GCA_951802705.1. NCBI lineage: Eukaryota > Metazoa > Arthropoda > Insecta > Hymenoptera > Ichneumonidae > Netelia > Netelia virgata. The sequence continues at coordinate 22,384,119 of OX637865.1, forward strand.
ACAAAAATCTACTTACGATAGGAAGTCGTGCGGTCTTAGGTTGTTCGGGCTCGGGCACTAAAACCCAAACAGGAACGACCGAACCAGAACAAATCAGTATTCAAAATGTAAAGGAGCCCGAACACCCAAAAATACCCGTGCATGATGATAATTGCAAAATATTTTTGTAAAACAGAGAGTTACGTTAGGAAGTTGAAACTCAGATGTTTAGCGCCTTCGCTAAACCACGAGACGCAACTTTTGTACGTGCTTTTTTTTGGCGTTTTTACGTGAAGAGTTTTTGCCTTTTCAGCATAAACTCGTAATGATTTGCCTTCAGTACAATATTTCTCATTACTTCAAGTCTTACAACGAAGAACAACATCTTCGTTTATGAGAATATATTATATAGCGTTACCAATACATTATATGAATATACAATCTACTATGATGATATATGTACATCTATGGCAATTGTGTTTATACAAGTACAATGTGTTCACGGCTTACTCTTACAGTCAGCTATCGATTGCCACTGAAGAATGTACTTACGATGAATTACAAGGAGTTTTCATTTTACGACATGTATTTGTCACACTTTAACTGGTACATCGTATAACTAAACTCCCTTTGTGAATTTATAATTATCTGTCATATGGTAACTAAACATTCGATGATTCAAAAAAGGCCAATTGAAGCGGTTTGCTCTTATAAAAATTATAGATAAAATTTTGTTCTCGTGCTGTACTCTGTGATCGTGACTTTTTGGCCAGTATATTGTAAATGTCAATGTTCCTATAGCCACTTGGAAAGCAAATTAAATAATTTGACTTATCCCCATTGCTCACTTCACCTCAAGGAACAAGAAAGAAGAAACTGCTGAAAAATTCATTTGCGCAATTACAAGGAAAATTGAAAATTTAATTTAAAAAAAATCACAACCTACCGAATACATGCGTAAGACCAATTCACTCAGCGCCTCTAAAGTATACGTTGCAAATGAAAAAAATAATCTGGAGCCTTCAAGCAACAATGTCAATATATATACGATAAATGAATATATATTTTTTACCATGCTGTATTATTCTACGGTGATATGACGCTCGTTAATGTTGACTTTCTTTTTCTCTTCTTCGCCAATTGCGGTGAACTTTCGGTTTGAACTTCTTTTCAATATCGCGTGCCTTTAACGAGCTGTGGAGGAATAGAAAAAACTTGGCGTTTAAATATTTTAATGTACCACTTGTAATAATGTACACTAACATGCGTGTGCGTGATGTAGTCACAAAGTCGTAATACTTATTATATTTTTGATTACTTGATGTATATATGTGAAGATATTGCGTAGTTCAATAGAAAAATTTACATTTGTATTTTGCAAACGGCAGCTTCGCGTTGCTGCATATTTACGTCGCGGGCGATCAAGTAAATCCAACCTAAGAGTTGACCAAAAAAAGAAATATATACTCAGAAAATATATTGTAGACGTATGGAAAGTACTAGACACGTATATATATATATATGAAACAAATGTTACAGTGATCGAATAATAAATAATAATAAAAAAAACGTCAATGGCGGTATCTTTTAATATAGAAAAATCGAAGGGATAAGGATGAAAAAACCAGACGATATTTTCATGATTTCTTTTTTCTTCCATAAATTAAAAAAAAATTCTTCATCACATAATCTTCGTATATCGTTATGTACATAATAAATCTGCCGTTACATGAGTATTGCTTTATAAAATATAGTATATATATATATATATATATGAAACGGAGGGTATGTATATCTGCTGCATGAGGTGTCATTGGCTGTCTTCATCGTCGTTTTCACTCGGACCGATTAACTTTCTTCTTCTAGTACTGATAACCGCCGTTCGAGCTTGTTTGATACGAGTTTGGCCCTTGATACGTGGAACCACTTCCTCGGCCGCCACCTCCACCTCGTCCACCGCCTAAGAGGACAACGCAAAGGATAATCCGAGTGTGATAACAATTTTTATGCGGAGATAATAACTGTCCGCTTAAAAAGGACCAAAATGTAGAAATTTTCGATTTTAAAAGTGAAGGTCGATACTTTGTATTTAATATTACTCAGTTATTTGGAAATCTACACGTTCATTATTATCGTTAGTCAATTATTTCTGAGATAACTTGGTGAAAATTGGTCATAAAATTTATTCTCAATTTTATTAACGGTGGGTTGATATTTTTAGCTTACCACCGCCTTGTCCACCACCGAAACCGCCGCCCTGACCACCACCACCGCCTGAATATGCACCGTCCTGATTTTCACCTCGTGCTTCGGCCGCTAGCGAGAGCTCAACACCTTTCTGAATTTCTGGCGGAATCGGCGGTGGTGTCGGAAGATGAGCTCCCTGCGGATGAAAACCATCGGCATCGGCGGTGTACGTTACAGTGTATTGAACTCCATCAGGTCCGGTATAAGAGTACGAGCCACTCACAGATTCGGTATCACCTATGAAATATCAGTCAATTTGATTTATCGAAACGCGATTAAAATTGAAATTCGGTAAATCAATCGAAGGCAAATTTGTTTACCAAAACGCGGATGGCAATGGTATCAAGTCAAATAACATTTAATAAATTAAAATCGATCCAGCTTACCTTGGGCTTGACCAGTTTCTTGCGCCGTTATGCCGTTTCCGGTTTCATAGCTAAACTGATAGTTTCCATCGCCGCTATTGTCGGCGTTGAATGAAATTATCGGTATTCCTTGGCCACCGGGACGACCTCCTCCTCCTCCTCCTCCTCCACTTCCTCCGCCTCCTCCGCCTAGAGAATAAAAATCTCACCTCAACAAAACACGACAAAACAAACTTTCAAAAGTTGCTTAAAAATCAATTTTGAAGCACGTTATGTTTGTCGAAAAATCTTTATCTTTTTGCAAAAATATCCGTCTTAGAAAATAACATTTTTTCGCTCTATAATATTATAAACATTCTCGGCAAGAGAAATTTTATGTTTTTTCGAACAAGATTTTGAGAAAAATTCGAGAAAAGACGGAATACTTGAAAATTATTTGAAAAGTAGTAAAAGTGAGGTGAAACTCGTTTTCTGAGAAGGAAATAACTCACCGCCTCCGAATCCACCTGGACTGCCAGGCCTGCCGGGTCCTCCAGGACCTCCGCCGCCTCCGAATCCACCAGGACCTCCAGGTCTGCCAGGTCCCCCAGGTCCTCCACCCCCGGGTCTATGTGGTCCGGGTATCAGACCACCTCCTCCAGCGCCAGCCGCACTTCCGGGCGGAAGATAAGTATTGTCGAGCCTCGCCGCGTAGCAAGTGCCCATCACCGCGAGAAGCGTAACTGCGTATCGCTGCAAAAACAAAAACTCAATGAGAATCGGTTTGAAACGTGAACGAGGATACTCGAACTGTCGAGCATAAAATAACAAACAATAAAGACTAACGGAGAATTTGTAACTCTCGAGCCAAACTGGCAATATCTATGGCGCGTTTGAATTTTTATTTTTTCTACAATCTGAAATATCTCGACGTATCTCTTGAAAAAGAAAAACATCCCTACCGATCTCATGTCGAATATATCGTCCCGCAACAACAACAAAAAAACGATTTCTCACTCGATCAAAGAGTGAACAGTCGCAGTGCTTTGCTCGAGTAATCCCCGCACTCGTTGGTTCCAAAACCGTCTCAAACGTAATTGTGAATCTATCGTCGATGTGCCGGGTTCTTATATACCTCGGGAGAGATCTCGGGGAGTCTCTATGATCCATGTACACAGGATCCTCTTCCTCCCACCACCTAATCGGGCACGTGTCGATCTCTGATGTGGTTTGCAACAATTTTTCTATTTTTATATTTCGTTTTTTTTTTCTCCACTGCGAAATATAAAACCGTAAATCGCGCGTGTGTCCACTCCACGGCCGGAGAAAAGTGGCAGGGGAAAATGAGAAAAAAAATAGCCCGATAGAGTGTGCGGAGAGAGTGAGAGAGAAATGAAGAGCGCAAGAGGACGAGATTTGCTCCAGGAGAAGATGAGCCGTCGCTCTCGTTTTTTTTCCCCGCTCGCACGCGGGGGATCGTACAAATTGCGTCATCGGCAGGTGATACAGATCGTCTCGGGCATCCCATTGCTCAGCTCTGTTCCGTGAAGGTCGGGCAATCGGGTCGCATGAAAGTGGAAACGGCTACGTGAACGTTCTTAAATCCCAGGTCGTGGTCTTCAGATATTTGCTCTCCGAGCGTCCTTTCGCGATATTCCTTTTGGCACCACCGGGACAGAAAATCTTCATATTTATATTTATAGAACGCCCCTTCTCTCTCATAGTTTATAGATCAATATCGATAATACATATTGCAATGTTTTACAAAACACTTATTCCTTTTATCAAACTGCTCGTCAACATTGTTACACGAATAAAACTAACTCACCCGACGGTGGAATATTCATTGTTCGCCACTTTCCCATCCAAGTTGTATAAATCTTTTCATGGAGAAAGTATTTCGTTTCATCACCGTTTCTTTCTTTTTCCAAATTCCATGAAGATCCAAATTTTTTCGACGAATTCTGAAAACGTTATTAGTTTGATATTAAACCGCACGCAGACTCTTTTTTTTTGTTGTTACTATTGCTCAGGGCATCATATAGCGATACATATCTCTTCGACAGAGATAAATCTCTTCATAAAGATATGTGTCTTTATGGCTAAACGTTTCGCGCCTTAATTAATTCGTAGAGCGATGCAGAAGGAGGGAGCACACGGAGCCATTCGAAGCTACAACGTTACCTCGGGTTAGCAACATAACGCATCTTCGAGTCGAGTAAGTGTGCATCCTAAATTGCGTAACGAGTTCAGGTCACGATGGGGAGAGTAGACGATCGAGCATATTATGCGTTGAGCCTCCAATATAGATATATAAGTACATCGTGCAATCGGAATTTGTGGTCCCAATTTAATTCAGAGTTGGAGAGAGACGGAAGAAAAAAAAAAGAGAGAGAGGAACGGGGAAAGAGACGATACGATACAGTGAAACGAAGGTGACTTCATCGATGAAAGTCCATTGTTATACGGAGCTCCGGTACGGAATTCAAAGGTCTGATGTGTTCAATACACTCGATTCTCTTCTTTTACAATTATACAGATGCATACTTCTTCACAATGCACCGGAAGTTCTTGCAGATGGGCACTTGAAGAAGATATAAGAGTTCACCTCACCATGGATGGAAGGTTATCGATTTTTTTTCTGTAACGTTAAAAGATTTCATATGATCGTAACCATTTAAAGTAGCTTTTTTGTCGGTGACTTTTTAACGTTTGATAATTCCAGCAGTTTTCAACATCGATGTATATTTTTCTGTGAATTTTGTAAAATAGAGAAAAGTTTTGACGCAAGATCATTCATTCCAGATTCGATAATGCATTTGGTATGAAAACAATGATTTATGACCCATTAACTACTTTTGCCTTTGTAATAACATAAATCGATGGTTGTATTGAGCAACCGATGTTCCAGACTGATATAGAATCGACGCGATTGATCGAAAATAAGTTTAACGAACGGGGTCATTATGGTCACGAAATATTTTTGGTCCGATCGTTTGGCGGTCTTACGTGAGTTTGAAAAGAATATCTCGATGGTACGAGATTAACGAGAAGGAAGAAGGTCGAACTATCGATAATAGGGTGCAAAGAACACGTTACTAAATCCCCGCCCGATCGTTCGAGGCAACGCAATGCACGTGGTGTGCTTTCTAAATCCTTTAATACAGCGTCGTGTATTTCGCGATGAAATATATAAGACGAAAACGATTCTTTGATGATAATGATGAAGAAGAAGGAAAAGAAGAACCAGAAGAAGAAGAAGAAGAAGAAGAAGAAGAAGAAGAAGAAGAAGAAGAAGAAGAAGAAAAGACCCAGCCCTTCGGGGGGTCGGGTACGATATAAACGAATCCTACTATCCGGGTATTAATCTACGCCACGTTTGAAGCTTCGCTCGTGTTATGCCAGAGGTGAAATAATAATATATACATCTATGATATACGTTTGCTAGACGCCAAACGAGTGTCTAGCGATGCATAGTGGTAGAAGAAAATTTCCTTATGATAAGATGTAACCGTGAGACCGAATTAACAATTATTATATTTTATAATCAATATTATAATGACAATAATAATAATAATAGTTAACAGTAGTAAGAATAATTGAGGACACTCTAAAAATTGTATCATTATTTTCTGTCTTTTGCCGAATACTAGAGCGACAGCAAACAGTGGAAACTCCGATTCCCATTGAATGGAAGAATAGTTTTTCCGTGTACATCCGAGTTTTACGACAAGCCATAGAATTCTCTTCTCGTCCAGATGGAGACAAGTGAATGTTGCAAGCTACCATAAGTCGTTCAGAGGGCAGATCTCACGATACGATAACGTTTGATACCAATGGAGCGTAATTTCCAATGTGATTCTCGCTCTGATATTACGTAAAAGCGTTTATTGGGGGTCCCTTTCGAAAGTATGATATTCATAGCGAGAGGCACACATCAGGGGTCTTTCGACGCAATCCTTGTAACGATATACCTATATTAGAGCACCGTTACCCTACGGTATGTTCATTATCCATGTATGTTTCTCCTTCGATGTGCTGTTTGTAAAGGGGAGAGGAAAAGATGTTCATAGAAATGGAAATTGTATGCTTCAAAGCTTCATTATAATGGCTCATAAAATTAATTTGTGCTCGTCATGATGGCAAAATCATGGGGGTTTGTTTCTAGTATGCTCGGAAGATGAGAGTAAGAACAAAAAATGGTGGTGCTCATTTCTGGTACATATATTCTATGTAACGTCTCTCATTTCATTGACTTTGGATACAAATTCGAATAGAGCTCGAAGCTGAGAGGCAAAGAGAGAAAGGGAGAGCGAGAAAGAGAGACATGAGGAAAGACCGAGGGAATGGATCGACGGTTGAAAAAAAAAAATTTATCATCTTTTTAGAATCGTGGGAATGGAGAATGGCGCCGAGAATTTTAACGATGCTCGTAGTTTACAATGCGATTCTTTAGAGGCGAACAAGATGAAGGTTAAAATTATGAAGATGACGCGGCAGATGGAAAAAAATGAACGTGTACGTAAGGCGAAAGAAGATACCGTTAAGGAATACGTTGGTAAAGAAAACTAGGAAGATAAAGATGAAGATGAACGCGAGAGCGATGAAGAACCGAAGAATTAAAAAAGTGAGAATTCCGCGAGTCTAGAGTAATGAGCCTCGCGGTGCGTGCCCTCTCTGCCGATCTCTCAATATGTACATCATCTTCCATATACCTATATACGCACGTTATAGTTTTATAACATATTGCTTCGTACCGGTTGCAGAACAGAAGTCCCGCGCGTCGAAGCGATCGAGAGTGAACGAGAATCCTCTCCATCCACGTATGTGAATATAAAACGCAATTGCGGAAGCATTTCGCCCGTCTTGCTGCAAGACGAAATACCGCTCGAACGCGAACACTCGAGTAAAATGTATGCGCGACGAGCGTTGCTTGCCCAGTCCTTCGTTTTGTAACGTCGCCGTGAGGCGGATTTATTGATTTCACTCTCCCCGACATTCCATCATCAGCATCTTCGTTATCGAAGAAACGCACCGTTCACGCACCACTCATGGTAAAATATAAACTCTTCTTCGTCAAAACGATCATTTGTTTCGGTCGACTTGGCCGATCTTTTTCGCAACTTCTCAGTTTATACTCATCGTGATCGAAAATACGGTTCAACCGATTTGTTTTCTTTCATTTTTCATACCCTCGGGGTAATATCACGTACTTGAAGAAATTCTGAATTATCGAACTTTCCAACTGAAAACCAACGAATAAAGAAAATCACATTTTCCAAAAGAACCACACGAACACGTTTCTTTTCTTACTTTTCTCAGATTCAATTCTCAAAAATTTCCCTGCAACTGTATCGAGAAGTGCATGGACCATTCCGTTTCGTGTTATTAGTGTATTTCGTTGAGTCATAAATGAGTTTCCATGATAAGACAACTTGAACAAAAAATATATCCTTTTGACGACAACGTTTGTCATTCTGTTCGTAAAATGATATAAATCCTGTCGAGTCGAATTATAAAATCACAAACGATAAAAGCTATTCGAATGGTCAATCCGACAAAGCCGACTCATTTAATGAAGAATGTTCCATATATGTAATACGCACTATTCTGACAGTGTAGGACACAATCCAGGCTCGAATATTCCTGTCCCGAACGATCTTTCGAAATGAGCTGCAACACTTGACTGTCCAGTGTAAGAAAAAAAATTGGATGAGAGAAAAAATGTCGATCCGAAGAGTGGAAGAAAAAAAGAAAAATTACTGCGGTCTCGATGCGTTGAGAGTTCTTGCAATGCCGTGGAAATAAGTAGCAGAGCTCTCTTCTCTTTCGCATGTTTGACGCAACGCATTGAGGACGATCTTACGAGGATTACCGGCATCAGCGACGACGGCCTCTCGACTTGAACGTTGACGCAATTCAAATAACTCCGGTGATGTCTCATAACGGAATTCTTCGACGATTCCTGTTTTCCCCCCTTGATCTATCCTGTTCGACATTGAGACATGGCAAAAAATTGGGCGAATTTGCGTTTACCGTCCACCATCATGCGGACGTGCTAGACAATTAAAACTCCAGTCTGTTAGAAAACGTCGTCGCACCGTGATCCTCCGTATTTGAAAAATATATACAAAGAAAATAGTTTTGTAACGAAGAAAATAATCAAACAAAACGTATCCGATAAGTTTCATTGATTATTAAGTTACCATAAGCAAGCTTAGAAAATCCTTTTACGCATCTGTTTGATTCAATCGGTAGCGACAAACATTATGAAAACCAGAAGCGCCATACCGATTTCCATATTTTATCACAGCCATTCAACATTTGAATGAAAACAACAATAAAAACCGTACAATAGTTAAAGGCTGATGATATTATAATTGTTTCAAGATCTCGTTTATACACGAGCTTCTATCGAAAACTAAAAAATTATCTCATAAAACTATATTTCCACAATTTTGTTTCATTTTATGATGTACTTTCTCTGGCTTATACCAATACGTTGATACTGTATACTTAACAATGATGGAAAACATATATTCTGAGCACGACGAAAATATGTCAGGAACCCGAAGGAAAGAATACTCGTCGTCATTTATGACAGTTCATAATTCTCTGTCTGTCCCTCATTGCCGTGCCTCTTCGATTGGACCCCCCTCCCGGGGTGAAGACGAATCTTCCCCGAGCTGGATCCACTCTCGTCGGGTGAACGGCGACTGTACCTTGAAGGTAGGTGGCCTCCCGGACTTTGACGATGTGAAATGAAAGAAAAAAAAAACATGTACGTATATTCAAACATACGTACTGACATAGCGGAAAATATATAGTTCAATACTCAACATAACACCGCGGCACGCCGGTATAAGCTGCAATTGCATAATGGGAATGGGTGCCATCGCATCATCATTTCTTTCCCGCTCGGGCTTTGAGCGAGCAGTAGCTTCGGTGAGTGAGAGAGGTCTGAAACTTGTGTCCTCCACAATTCCACTTGTCCTGACCTTTATACGAGAGTGAGATCGTTTCAACCGCGCCGTTGTGCACTAATATTACCGTTTATGTGTGTAGGTGTAACTCGGGCTGTATTGCTTTGGTGTGTTGTATCTCGAGTATCGAGCAAGTAACGAGACAAGCACGAAATCGCTCTAATGGTATACTAGTGTGCTAAATATATGTATATAAATATATCTACGATCCAGTTTCGCGAGTTTTATCCAGCCAGCCCGAGAGAGAGCGTGTGATAGCACGAGACCGGGACATGCATCAGTGCGGTTTGCCTTGGATCTCGCACAATATAAGGGAAGATGAACCGAAGAAGAGTCACTTCGAACGTTTAGAGATCTTCTTGTCGTTCTGACATTTTTTTTCGCTCGCTGATCGTGTCTGTTTCCCTGATTGCTTCGTCGAAGAAGGCTCGTTCACATGAAAGAAGAAAGGAGGCAATTTGAAAAACATTGATAGCATTGAGAATCAAACGAATGTGGGAGGGTTCGACCAAAGTTCGAAAAACTCGGATTCAATCTTTATAGTACTCTAAAAAAGATCCTTCGCAATTTTTGTTCACACAAGCGACGGCGCATCTTTCGTGATGCCGAAAATGTGAAAGTCACATCTTCATCGACAGCGAATGCCTGATTGTGAGAAGTGAGAAAGTAATGTAAGAGTTACCATTTGAATTTTTTCTCCCACGCTGAATATCTGAATTTTGCTCAGACAGACTGATGCCTCATCGCGAACGACCCTGGACACGAAGATCTTTAATCGTAACGGAACGCGGAAATGTCGTAACATTCCCTCGTGGATAATTGTCACGGTGATCTTGGTTTGCAGGTGCATCATTGGCTGGATACCTAAATTGGGCACGAAGCACTTGAATTTCGTTTCACCAGCCGCGCATCTCCTATCTGATGTAAAAATACATGTTGCAGACTGTGCAGAGATAGCAGCAAAGAGTATTGACAATTTTTTATTTCAATCGTACATTTTCGTGCGGGATTAAGATCACAGTGACCAACACGAAACATGCTTCGAGCTTGTGCAGATCTTCCAGTTTGACAAAATGAAAAATATAAAAACAAAGAATGAGAGAATGATCAAAACATTTTTTTCGAGCCCATGAATCGACTTTTCTTGATTCGTGGGCTCAAAAATTAATTCTCGAGAAAGTAATAGTTACAATACACATATGAATAACTGAACAATGATTTACAGCCTTCCTCTCGTCCTCAAATGTCCTCCATCATCTCTGCCATTTCGTCATCATTTAGCATTTCTTCGATATTTAATGGCTCGATGTTGTTTGGGCCTTTTTTTGCCGTTGGTGTAAGAATGGTTCGTGACGGCGTTCCGTAATTTCTAGAGGGTGTGCCGAGATTGCGAGATGGGGTTGTGGCGTTTCGTGACGGTGTTAATGGCAATTTGTCTAATCTTGGTTTGACCGATTGAGAACTTTTATCCCCGTTGGCTTGTGAATTTTCCGAGACAGCCAACGCTTTGTCGATTATTTCACGGCTTTGAGAAAAATATGAATTTGGGTGAAGGATCGGACGTTCCGGCATGGTTTTGTGTGTAATGTCGAAACACTTTGTACATGCCAGCATATAATCGCCTTCCTTGGCGAGTTCGGCTACTGCGCTAGCGCCTGCAATATGTTAATTATACTTTTGATTTAATACCAATAACTCGACAGCAGAAAATCTTTATGCTCTTCATTACTTAACTTAATCGACTTGAATACTTATTTTTCGTACGCACCCGAAGTAGGTATTCCATAACTCTCGAGTTTTTTCTTTAGAAGGTCGTTACTCATGTGTTTAAAAGGACAGCCGTGTTTGTCGTCAGGTCCTGGAGAATTGGCCAAAATCTTTTGGCATCCATATGGCGTATAATTGGTTCGTTTGCCCTCTTTGCCGAAGCAATGTCGTATACCGTATGAATATTTTTTGTCGAATTTTTCAAGATCGATATCAACGCGCTTCGTGAATTCTGTACGCCAAAAGCGCGTAGCGTCCTCGAGCGTAACACCAATACCCTTGATAAAAAGACCGTACTGCAATCGTCCGCCGTTTTTCAAATGATGGTCGGTCTTAAGAGCTTCATGGAGCATTCTCATGCAAAGTGGGTATGAGATTTTCGATAATTCATCGAGTTTCTCGATCGGCATTGGTGCATTTGACCAAACAACTTTTGTCATTCCCGCGAAGACATTTGGAAGAGTTTTCAGATACGAGCTTAATCGTTCATCGCCCTCGATAATACTAAGATTGTCTGCAACGGCCTGTGGGAAACAACGTAATATTTATTCGATAACTATCAATGATTCGGTTATATTTATGATTGTAATAGTTTGTGTCAAGAACTTTACAGGTAAATAATATTCATAACGATACAAATTTAAGTGAAAACAAAATAGCCTCTATATTCTATCGACTTCCTCAGAGTTGTGTTCTCAAAATTGATCGTATTATCGTCTCTACGAAAATATTTTATCGAACAAAGGTTGTTCTTAAAAATTACAAACCTCAAGCTCATTGGTTAACAGAACTTTGAATTGAGAGACAAAGAGAGAAACAAGCTCCGGTAAGGGAATATAAGCGAAGCCCATGTGAATGTATACCCTGCGTCCTTTTACCAAGTCAGGGACTACCTCGAAGGGTACTTTGTAAAACTCGATACTAGCCACCGAGGAAACTTTGGCCGTGGACATTTGAAGATTTTCTCGCAATTCCTCTCTCTCCTCTGGTGAAATCTGCAAAAACTCTGCTCATTTCAACAAAAAGAACAGCGCCTATGTCTTCGAGAAAAATATTAAAGTATTAATATTGAAGTAGAAATATATTGAACGATTAAAATGTTGAACTAACGGCTTCATAATCGAGATCGTTGAGGCTCATCAATTTTATTATGCCTTCGTTGTTCAACGACGTGAATCTTAGTTTAAAATACTCGACTTCCATGCTGACAAACCACCTGCGCAATTCTGCATTCTGACAATAAGCAAGTCGTAATATGTAATGCGATACGTGATCTCTCTTCCTCGCGTGTAATTCCATGTCTGTGTGCGACGAACATCCGTGACCATTAAGCAATTTGGCAGAATAATTATAACCATCCTTTCTCAAAGCAACTTGTAGAGCCTTTTTTTTGTCGTCTGCAGTTTTCAAATCCTTTTGTTGTACAATCGACTCAACGAGTTGTAACACTGAAAAACAAAAAACTCGTTTTATCGATATTAAATATCTGGATATATTTAAAACTAGGAGAGAGTAAAGAATGTAAAATGGATTATTAGATTTCTTGTATTAATGTGATCGATTTTATTCTAACTTTATGGAAAAAACCAAATAGCGGAAGAACCTTAAACATTGTAACCATTTATAAATATTGTTGGATGCAAGAATTAATTAGTAACATAATCGCTTGAGATATTGTGAAATACCAATGATTGGCAAATGGTAGAAGATTCTCTTTCGGTCGTTTCCCCCACACAATTGAAAGTGCGCTCGAAAGCTACCTAGGCTTTAATAACGAGTAAATATGCAAAAACACAATTTTTCTGCGTTATCCGAAATATCAACCGCACTTTAATAAAATAGAAAAATGCAGTAGTGCTATCAAGCATAGATTATATAGCATAGAATATATATAGACTTGTTTTGAAAATGCCTCAGTTTAATGGAATTGGGTCAAAGTTCGTAACAATAAGTCGTGCAGACATGCCACCGAAATGAGGATTTTTTAAACCGGTAGTTACCTCGTCTTCGGACGAAAACCTCCAAGGCTCATGACCGGCTTTATACAAAGGACTCATGTTAGAGAAGATCATTGAATATTTTCTAGGGTTATGTCATTATTTAGTCACTCCTCAATAAACGATGATATACATACCTTGCCGTCTTTCCAGACCCAAATCCTGAAAGTCCTTCAAGTCGAGTAACCCTTTCGGCGGTATTTTGTACAATTGCATATCGTGCGGATACATTTCACGAAGAGCACTGTCTTCATGTTTGATAGTGTAACGCTTGCGTTTTGTGTATTCCATGCTGGTTCAGTTGCCGATTTCCTTTAATCGTTACAAAGACAATAATACTAAACTGTAATAAAAACGAAAAGCAGAAAAACAATGTGTACACTCTGTGATCACATTGTCCTCCAGTGACGTGAGCCGCATATACTGTTTCGCGCCAAAAATGTATTCGATTTTCGAGGAACGATGTTTCGATCGAGGTCGAGACATCGATATCGATCGAGATATCGAGTCGAATGCAATCAAATAATTACCACTTGATGGCGCCACTATACGAGCGACATCAGCGTCATCGGACGAGAGAATCGCGAACTACGATGTCACAGAGCACATACCACGTTTATTCAAAGCGTATAAATACGAAACCCACACAAAGAATCCGTGTTTTCGGGGATAGAAAAGTTCGCGCGACGGATCAGCAAGAGGCGCTTCTTCGTTGACCGTTAATTGCGCGCGTGCTTTTATTCTGAAACACTGAAACAACAAAGAAAAGTTTTTTGACGGTGCGCTTGTACCAAGCGCCTTACTTTACTCTCGTCTCTCGGGGCCAGAGAAGCCCTCGTGTCTCAACAGTTCGCGAGGACCACGAGAGAGCAAGCACGCATCTAGAGTACAAAGGATTTTTCAACGCTAGAGAATTTGGGCGGCATTTTACACGCGCGTGTGATCGGAACAAACTTTAGCTGCTCCCGGCGCTATTCGACAAAATTCGTGAGTCGTATAACTGGACTCGTCCGCAATGGCCCAGAACGAAACGAATTCCAAGAAAGATCCGGAGACTAACAACGTGATGCTCTTTCGAACGGCAGTTACGAATTGTTTCAAAAGTATTGCAGAGTCTGTGAGGTACGAACAAAAATTACATTGAACATTTTGTATTTTCTGTCTCACAACAATACCTTCTTCTGTTACATATTCTCGTCGTCGCGGTTATAACGTGCGTGTTTCGTTACATATTATTTATTAGTGAAACATGCGAATCTCGATTTTGGCAATCCTTATTTTTCTCTGATCTTGCCCATATTTTCCGAGTAATCAAATTATAATAGAACAATGCTAAAGTTGGAACGCTGCGGTACGATATTATAAAAACTAGGCTTTGCCAGATGAGAAATATTTGAAAAAATTATCGTACGATACGAAATTCACAAAATCAAGGTTCACAAGTTTTTCAACGATAAAAAAAATCGATCTCGCGCTTCTTCAAGTTCTACGCTCCGTTGTGTTGTCAATTTCCTGTTTCTTTATTTATTCACAAGTTCTCCGTTCTCTCGGACGTCGACTTACATATCTTTTTTCGCTCGGAGGTAACCCACATATATGCATTTAACACGAAACACTGAATCTCTGGAGGTCGGCGTGAAAACGGTTTGCGACTTTTTCTCTCTCTCTCTCGCTCTCTCTCTCTCTCTCTCTCTCTTTTTCTGTTGGTCGCGGCCGCGGGGACTAAAGACCAAACGATGGTGTCACTCGATGTCATTGGCCTCCGCGGCTTGCATACTAATGTACGATCTTTCCTTCTCTCCCTCGATCGACCTCTCGTTCCTTCTCTCACGTTTGCTTCTCTATCCGACGAAGAAAGGTGTAAAGTTCTCTCGTGGACGAGCTCACGTGGTCGGTCAAATGTTCGGTATAACGCCACTGTTGTACTCTGCACCGTTCGTACATATGTAGCACGTTTTCTCACAAACTTCGACCTTTTTTTCAATATATTTTTACCAATATATTTCGTTATCTGTGCTAAATCTCATAATATTATTCGTCGGTGTCGCAGTTCGTTTTTTTTGTTCGGCACCAACGCGGTTTAGCATCGCGAAACATTGGAATATGTTAAAAAAAAAAAAAACAGTTTCTTGGAGTTTCAGTTTTGGGACGACTCCAGTTTTCACTCGTTATTGGGGTTTGTAATACATCTCGCTCTTTCGATTGTCTTTTACTTTTATTCTTTTTCTTTCTCTCTCAAATTCTGTTATTTTTTCTGAATTTTCGATATATTTTTTTCATTAATTTCTGATATTTCGATCAATTCTGTTTCCTGTTTCGTTTCTTATTTTTTTTTTTATATATTACTATCGATCACTTACTTTTATTAATTTATAAATAATTTGATTTCGTTCAGTCGAGTTATGAATAGATTTTTCGAGCTATTCTCGTCTTCCAAGTCTCGAGAATTTTGTATGGTTTTAGTAATCTTGGGGCGATCTTTCTCGCGTAGTCTCAAAAACGCGTTTCTGGTTCGTTTCGCGGATCGTTCGACGAAATCGACCGATTTGCTTCCTCTCATCTTCCTCTCGCGCTCCTCAAATTTTCACGTTCGTTATTTCGCCAGAACTCGTATCTCGTTCCATTCTTCCACGCGGTTAAATTTTCGAGTCCATTGTCCTTGAAGCTCGTGTATATAACTCACCATCTCGCTCTTTTTCTGGGCCAAAGAGAGAACCGTCCTGTTTGCCGTAGTTCACGAACATAAACCCCCCTCTTCGATCTCTTTCTCCTTCGTGGACCACGAAACCGACCAGCGAGAGAGAGAAAAAGAAAAAGAAAGAAAGAAAGAGAGCTGTCGGGAGATCCTTTGAATTCTTTTTCGAGACAAAGGGGCACTCCCGGTGCCTGCCCGAACGCCTGGATGCCCACTTTTGCCTTGGTTGCCCCCTATGCCGATATATTTCGTTTGCCGTCTTACGCACGCCTATCTCATTCGAAAAACAAGTCTGGGAAACGTTAACGCACCAAACTATTCTTCCATCTTTACGAGTACGAAAATTCATCAACTGGTTGATCTTTCTATCAAGATTATTACGATTATCCGTTACAATTTATTTTCATCCCTCCTCAGCGCTACGATTTTCTTCTCAGTCAATTTTTACCTTTTTTCATAGAGTTTGATTGACATAATAAATATAGATTATATTTCAACGAGATACTGGATTGTTTCATCGACCCGCTCGTGGCATTGTTTTTCAATGAATCGATACGTGAAAAGCGCGCCATAAAAAAAATCGCATTCTACACGAAATTCCCCATAGGCTCTGCTAAATATATATATACATACATTTCCTACTATCGCTAATCTTTTATCATTGTTTATTTGTTACTGTACCAGTTATTTTAGGTCTCGTAACGCTAGAATTTTTGTTTTGTTGTATAAACTTTGCTATTAAATTTCTCGTCCGAACTCGGGTCATCGTAGAGAGCGAAGAGATCCACTCTCGTGGAAAGCACCCGATGCTGCGAACAGCTTGGCCGGTCCTGCTTTTCGTTTTGTCGAACGGGTTCTCGCGAAGTTCCGTTATAACATACTACGCTCAAACACACATGACTCTTGCCGGAAATCGAATATCCGTCCTCGTAAATATACTCGTCATAATTATAGCCCGAATAAACGATTATTTGATTTGAAAATAAAAGACAAGTAGTATAGTCTTTGCCGACTTTTTTTTAACAAACGTCTTGTCGTATTTGGACAACAAACCGCGAACTGGATCGATCTTTGTCGTTTTTAACAAAAAATTTCATTAATATTGTTGATTGTTTTTTCATGTTATTGATAAGTTGATTAATTCGATTAATAATAGAATATATTGTTTTAACAAATTTTTTTTCAACAGAGGCAGTTCGGTGCTCGTGACTAGGTCTAGACAAATGCAACTTTGTTGTTTTAATTATCAAATTGCACCTGTCCCGGCCTGATTACGTACACCGTGTTCAACGTCGTCGGTTATTTCTGTAAATTGGAAACGACGACACGTAAATCCCCGACTTGACTGTTTTCAATTTTGACAAAAAACGACGTCTGCTGGAGAAGATTCGAAAAATACATATGAATAGCACAAGAATTAAACTATTTTATTACACCGTTCGAGAGGTCGGCGGAACGAGAGAGAGAGAGAGAGAGAGAGAGAGATAGTGGATCGAAAATGAAATGGCCAGTGTCGAATTGACATGGCATGCCCCATTTAATTTATCTGTTATTATAATAATAATAATAATCTAGCGAAAAAAAAAGAAAAAAATGAATGGAAGCAATGGAAGAAGAAATGAAACGGGTCTGCGGTGGTGCACGGGAAGCTGCCATGGTACGACGAAGTTCTCTTTGTTTGCATTTAGGGACAAAGAAAAATTCGATACTCGACGATAGTATTACGCCACGCACA
This sequence comes from Netelia virgata, assembly GCA_951802705.1. NCBI lineage: Eukaryota > Metazoa > Arthropoda > Insecta > Hymenoptera > Ichneumonidae > Netelia > Netelia virgata. The sequence continues at coordinate 22,401,866 of OX637865.1, forward strand.
AGTGGACGCCCGTAAGCGTTCGTCATTCTCTTCTCTTTCGCTCCCGCCTGTTCACCCTCGACCGCATAAAAGAACGAACGATACGAGTTTGTTGTGTGCGTATGTGGGTTTGGGCTTTTTCGCACACGCAAGGCAGTATAGATTGAAAGAAAAAAAACACGTTTTATGGCCTATGGATCTCATTTCCTCCTTTCGCTGCGAGTTTTTCCAATACTACTCATCTTTGTTACTCGATTTTATATTTCTGGAATAATCCTGATTTTTTCACATTTCATCGATATTCGAATAAATTATAATATCATACATTTAATTTTCTTATATTTGGTATAATCTATAAATTTATTTGCAACGACGAAGTTCCAAAGAAGATTTTTTTTTCCAATAGCAACATATAATAGCGAACGGTTGTTTGAAAAAAAACAGGAGTTTGTAATATTCATTTGTGATAGTTGATGACATAGCATTAAATGATATTTTCGTGTGATTATGTTTTACTAACTTAATCAGCATTCATTTTGTTTGCGAGTTTATCAAGCTACGGAATAATTACTGTTAAGCGTTGTATATTGCATTTTTGATATGTTCGTCCTAGTGCTGACTAAGACTTCCTGGATAAACGTTTGCTCTCGAGACTATTAGATTACAAAATAATCAACTTGCGAACCGTTTTAGAGTCGCACGAGGCATTCGCAGCATTTTTTATCTCAGGATGCACGCACACTTATGATAACTATTTAATGTCTTGCAAGGTCTTGTTTGTTTTTAATTTTATGTTATTTTCCAGCGAAGAAGAATTTATCGATAACATGACGGTATTCAAATCTAATGCCAACGTCGGTGGTAAGCTCCACAAAGCGATGATAAAACAGCTGCACGATAGCATGTGCGCTGATTTGGACGATATATTGGCAGAAGGGAGTCTCACGAGTGGTCTAGCCAAAGTTGCCAAATACGTTCAAGAAGCGGCGAATCGTCCGGATGAAATTGCCTGGTCAGTTGAACCACCTATGTATTAGAGCAGATATCCAATAATGCTTGTTGCTTCGAGATTAAAGCCATTCAGTCTTATTGATTCATTTTAAACTGATAATCATTACTGACTCTTAATCGAAACAAAACAAAACAGATTAAAATGTTTCTGTATCAAGTAAAAACGAATTATTATTTCAGACATGCGACAATAAACACCGAGTAAATAATTATTTCAAATGTTACTTAATTATACTTGAGCGTGTCTTAAAATTCTTTTAAAATATTCATTCATATAACTTTTGCCATCTCCGAAGCAATGTTCGTTACATAATCATTCTATAGAATTAATCTCGTAACAGGCGACCGCCCGGTGACGTGAATCTACATCTCCGAAGCCTCGATGCGCAGAAGCTGAAAGATGAGAGCGACTGGCTGGAAAAACAACTCGACGAAATGGAGGCCGCCAATGAGCGTCTAATGAAAGAAATATTCGAGCGACGGGCGAGAGTTCGAAGGATCGAGGAAAGAGTAAATCGAGTATCAAAATCGTTGCCTACCGTTATACCGCGTCTCGAAAAAACGTTAAGACAACTTCATGAATTGGCTGATTCTATCGAAGTAACGAACGAGGATTAGAAAAAAGAAGTTTCCGGAATTGTCTGGTTTTTTCAAATAATAGATTAATAATTTGTATTATATGGAATATATGTAAATCTCGCTTCTGTGAAGCGTTTATAAACGTAAGCTAAACAAGTTTTAAGATCTCAATTTATAAATTAAACGTTTTGGATATTTTATAGCCAAAATTAAATAGTCAATTATACATTATTTGATGTTTGATCGGTGACAAATTATATTTACTGTGAATTATAAGGAAGTTTGATTAATTTGCATTATCAAAAAGGCGCACATTTTCGGGGTTTTCCTCTCATTTTGGACATCATAATGATTGTTCAATGGCGTCCAAAAGTTCATTCAGCTTAGCAAGCGATTTTTCTTTATCGCGACATAACCATTGCTTTTCTTTCTCGAGAGAGGTATGAAAGCGAGCGTTGTCTATCTGCAATAATTAATTTTCTTATGTTATTTTATACGAAAAAATATTTTCATTAAAATTGACATATGAATGAAAATTGGTCGCTCAGCTTTTAGCAATTTTGTTCTCTCCACCGTATCTTCGAATTGCGCTGCAAGATTCTTTATATCCTGCTCAACAGTTTCAATTTCCGCATGTAATTCGTTTCGCAAGAAGCTTAATTGCTGTCGGATTTCACTTCTTTTTTCACATTGCTGTTTATCCAATTGTCGATTACGATTTTCGTCGCAGTTCATTTTCACGCGAATGACGTCCCGAACTTTCTCGATTTCCATAATTCGTGGACGAACCAGATTGTGCTCAAAGTCACGTAATTCGTTTCCTAGAGTTGCAAATTTCGAGCATTTCGTTTCCAAATCATCCAGCGCGATTGTTGATGACTCGTAACATTTCAGAGTCTCAATTACCGAAGTTCTGCATTCGTTGAGTTGTTGCTCGATACTTCTAGTCGTATTATCAACCTCCAAGCGTTTCGACGATATTGACATTGCATTCTCTTGCGCTCCTGAATAATTTCGTTTTGAGTTTAATATTGAAAATGTTTTTTTGAAAAAAAAACAAGACTGATGAGACCTGAATGGATATAGCTTGGAAAAGGTGAATCTTATTTTAAATTACCTTCAGATCGGTATTTCGTTATGAATTTCACAATGATCTCGTCAAATCTCGATTTACTCATTGTTCTCTCAACTGCATCGAATAGTTTGTAAAATAATCACCGATGCAGCTAGTCTTATTAGTCGTCGAAGAAATTACGTTGCAATTAGCAATTACATCTGTGGTTTCATACCTTTATAAATAAAATAAAAATAGAGGGAATTTAGGACTTTGGACTAACATAAGCAACTCGGATTAACAAAATTGCAATTGCCAATTAATGGCTAAACTCGAGCTTCTAACTGTGTGATTGATTATGGTGCAATTTCAACATATCTTATTTTACAAGAAGTATAGAACGATGGATACTGTTGTGCATATATAAATTAAGCTTACAGGGCTAGTAGGTTTTTATATTAACAGAATACAAATTAAAGATATTGCCTAAGATAAATAAGCTTTTAATGCCCAATTTGTATAGACAATTTGACCTGTTGACAGCAATCTCCACCTCGATCGATACACATATGCTCTAGTTCCCGCATTAATCGTTATACGGTATCATTTATCGGAACAGGCAAGTATTCTTACTAGAGTTTTTATCAGGCAAACTATCGCAGTATCTAGGATCATGGAGAATCTCGAATTTGACAACGAAATGTCTCTGAATTATCAACTCCTCGTCAAGTGGATTCATCGTGATATCCTTGACTATGGTGCATTCCTCCCTCATTACTGTCATCTTACGCTTTCATACATTGCATATATCAATCATACATATTGATATATGCATGAACAAAAGCGTTGAACTCCGATTTTAATTATTTGCCTGCGTGCTTTTCTCGATTGATATCTAGATCTTGATGTGAGAATTGATTTTTGAATTCGTTTCAGGACTTACGATTCAGATATTGATCCTACATGGTGATGGTTTGAATGTCATATGCGGTTAATGGCATAAATAAGCTTTTAATTATAAGAATAGCCCCGTAACTATCGGTTTTGTGACAGTCGATCTTTTTTGTTTCGATATATTATCGAAATTAATTGTCAAGATCGAGTTTTTCTAAATATCATGGCACACCTCTACCCCAAGCCGCCGTTAATCAAGATAAACTAGTTCCCGCATCAACCGCCGTGTACCGCCACTTGTCGGAACAGGCAAATATGTTTACGAGAGTTTTTATCATATAAAGGATCGCATTGTCTGGGGTCATGTGAAATTTTGAATTGTTCGGCGATATTTCTATGTAACTGTTCCACTCTTCGTCAACAAGCTTTATCGTAATATCCATTACTTTCAAGAATTTCAAAGCCTTTCCCTGCTGCGCCGCGTCTTTGCACAGGTTTGTTTATTATTGATTATTCATTCTCCTCTTTATACGTTTTGAAATCCTATGCGTGGACAAAAATGACTGAATTCCGATGGAAATGATTTGCCTGTTTCTTGATTGATGGCTCAATCTGATTGCTCGAAACCATATTCTTATACGTTTATACAAATAGATATCCTATTGCGATAGGAAGTACTTAATAACTCGAGGAATATTGAATTTCTTTGGTTCGAAAATAAACATTTCGCTTGGACAGTATAGTTCCTTCGTTACAATCGTCACAATAGCCGAAATTTATAAAATCTAAGCCGACGATAGTGACTTGGATATGGCTTTTCAAACTTTTAAATCTTTAATATCTCAAATAGTGTTTGAGACCAAAATGTTTATAATTTAAGATAATCCAATGAAAATGGATTTTCCAAAAATCGATCTTTCTGTTCCGATATATCATTAAATCGACTTGTTTAGATGAATTTTTTATATCGTAGCATCACTAACCTTGCTTCCATCAATCATGACTACTAGGTTTCTGGCTGGTCCGTGGGATGTCGCTACTCTCTCCTGAAAAATAAGTAAGGTCTGGAAACATTGACGCTAGATGGCGATAGGAGTGCCATTTATGGGAGGCGACAGAGCCGTTGCTGGAGTTGGTCTAGTGGCGGCGGAAACGCACTCCGTCGTTCGCCATTGTGCACTGTGATTCCTGACGAAAGTTTGTGGTTTTTTTTAAATCGTTCCCCCACCGATCGTTCGTTCGAGAGTGAGAATCGAATCACGGGGTATAATTGTAGTTTTCACGAGTGGTACGGAAAGGACTTGCCGAAGAGACGCAGTGAGTACACTTGACATTATTTATTCATTCTACATTCGTACATGATGCATTTAATTTGTTTCGAATAAACGAGCAAGTGCGAGACGGAAAGAGAAACAGAAAATAACCGGGATGGGACGCGCCGCGTGTATCCAAAGTGAACGTACGTTCCACGTATATAAGTTAACCGAAAGTCGAAACGGCGACGCTTTTTTTGGGGGTTAGTTTTTCTCTCTATCTCGCACGTTCTCTCTTTTTACAACGCGCGTCGTGACGCAGCCCCCGATCGTGCGCGTGGTCAAATAATTTTATCGTCATCTATTCTTTTTCTTTTTCAATCTTTTTCGCCGTCTGATCTCGAGTTCTGTATTCGCAACAATTTGACTTGGTTTACTTGGCGTCTTGTCGATACGAGAAATAATAATGCGTGTCGTATCCATGAGGCCGACGGGTAGCGGTTGTGAGTGAGAATTTTTCGCCGGTTTGTGTCTCGTGAGGTTAGGGAAACGACGAAGGTGAAATTGACTCGTAACGCGAAAGCGCCTGTGATCGATAGATGGCTATAGCACGATGAAACTTTAGATTCTTCGTTTTTCAAGCTAACTCGATGCCTCATTAATAATTATGAAGCGCTTATTTTTCTTGTATTTTGTGAAGTATTTCGAGTAAATTTCAGAGCAAAGCATATAGGACCGCGTAGAATCGATCGTCTTGCGCGTAGGGAATCCTGCCTCACGCCAATGGCCGTCACGGGGCGGGAAGGGAAAAAGGGACAGACGCAAGTTGACCGATTCGTAAAACCGGCCAATTTCCATGATGGAATGACGTCACGTAGAAGCCTCTCTTATCTTTTTCAACCAGACTGCGATAAGAAATTAGTCGGTGACCATTCTGTTTTTAGTACTGTACGCTTCATTTTCTTTTTCATTGAAGGTCGAGTTACGATGATGATACGACTTTGAACAAATGGGGAATTATCCTTGGAATAGATCCTCGGGTTTTCAAAGGGGAATTTTGGTTTAGCGATCGTCTGTCGAGTTGATACGAGTGTGGGAACAATATATCTATATATTGACTGTATGTGTGAATTTTGCTTTATAGACAATCGTCCATAATTTCAATGGACGATTACATAGATCAATTCGTATATCGCGTTAATATGTTTTTTGTACATCAATTGGCTGGATATCCTGTATATTAAATGCAGATTTATGGTGCATTTCCGGAACAAATATCGGAAAAATCGATATTTCTTATAAATATTATTATCGAAAAAATTACCAATAATAAAAAAATGGTATGATGTAGTTGGATTTCGTTTTTATTGAACTGTAATAGGTTCCTGACGCGAAGGCATCCTTTTGTATATTCGAAACCTTCTGCAGCGTCTAAATCAGTTTCCCGGTCAAATTCTAAGGTCCACTGATCCGCGAAGGTATGTAGGAACCGTCGATGGTTAAGCACAGCATGACTTTTATTATATCGAGAGAGAGAGAGAGAGAGAGAGAGAGAGAGAGAGAGAGAGAGAGAGAGAGAGAGAGAGAGAGATGGAGAGGGAGCGAGTGAATGAGAGGAACAAAGGTAGAGCCAAAAGTACAGTTGTAGAAGGAGGGGCCGCAAGTAAACGGATTTTCATGTGAAACGGGAAGAAAGCGTACAAACGTAAACCCTACGATTTTATCAAGTAATTTCTAAATATTTTTGACGTTGAAAAGACAATTTATTTTTCTGATATGACAAAATTCGAATATTCCACAGCGTCTGTAATCAAATTTGTCTTACCAAATAATAATTAACACAATTGTTCAACATTGATTTCAAACAATGTTAATTGCTTCTTGGAAATAAAGTCTGTGACTATTTTCGTTAACTCGCAAGTGAAAGGACGCTATTAAATTAAAGTCTACATATTGAAGCTCTGCTGGTGCGATGCTTACCCAAGTGAACACTTGCCCTTTGCATTTATTTTTCACTTCGGGACTCTGGCGACTTATTTTATAATTGTGTTCTTAAAATCATTATTGATTTTTCATCGGACCTTTAGATACGTTGTCGGAACGGTGTTCATCTCCGTGTTCGTTTTTTTTCTTGTCCCTGCTCTCATTCTCCCTTCTCTATCTTTCCCTCCGGTTATTCTTCCCAAGCTGGCGATATTTCCCTCGGTGTTTCGCGTCTCGTCGTCGCCACCGCGTCGTTCGTTACGTGGCACAACAAAGCGTTACCACGACTACTCCCCCCCCCCCCCCCCCCCTCCTCGCACTCTCTTTCTCTCGTAAATGAACTCTGACGAACGGGAGTGAGAATCGGGGAAATAGGAGATTGCGAAGATCACAAGTCCGGAGAAATTGGCGAGAAGTGTGTACGCACAGTTAAAACGAATACCGTCGACGTGTGGCTCAAACATTATTCGGACTCGTCGGTTTTGGTGCCGATGCACGTAACGCGTTGAAAGTCACAGAGGCGAGAAATAGCTTCGCGGAATTAATCGCAATGTTGTCGATCGAGCGCTTTTCACGAATAACCGATCGACAATTATAAATTTCGTTACAAATTTATATCATTTAAAACAATATATATACTTCGTTGTTTTTAATTTTTAATTGGTTTACACACTGTATTAATATATATATATATATTAACAATCAATTTGAATTATAATTAAAAGTATTACTAATTTTATTTAAACATCTAGAAACAAAAATAAATTTACCACAATTTTCATTTTTTTTTAACAATTCGCCGTTGTCTAGTTTGATTTAAAGAAACGAAACTGTGAAAATCCAGATTCGCGCGATTGCACAAAAAATCAATATCGATATATTCCATACGAATCAAATCGGTGAAATGAATTTGACGATGTATAAAAATGTATATAGGTTTGAATATAATATAATCCAGCTCTCGCGACTCGTAGACCTTGGCCCCCCCCCCCCCCCCCCTACACGCACTCGCGTTCCTCGATTACGTAGAGATCTCGGCAGCATCGTGGAATGCAGTCGGCGAGGTAAGAAGGTGGTAGTAACGTTCCGACCGCTCCTTGGCCGTTGCGCCGAGATGCTTGATGCGAATTCTCCGCTTATATCCAGCTGTAAACATTATATATGCCCCATAGGTATGTTACACGTTAAATATATAAATTGAAAATTATTATGATCATTCAACCTACATTATGATCGTGTCGGCACAAATGCTTCGTCATTGACATGGTAATGGACAAACGAGAATGTTTATTTTGAAATTCATGAATAATGATAGAATTGGGTAGGTACCTACTACGAGCAACTTCTAAGATTTCAAGTCTCCATTTTCGAGCCAGAAATATGTACTGTAATACCAATAATTGAAAATAGATTAACGAATATCTCGGAGATCAAACCAAAATACAATTTTCAATTAGTATAAGAATAAAAATAATTAAAAATCAAACGAGCGAAGATAATTATAGTCGGTTTTCCCCTCGGAGTTCCTACAATTTTCTTTTCTAATACTAAATGCTCACATACGATTCTCAAAAACTATTATTTAATTATGAAAATATTTAATAATTCCTATTGAAATATTATTATTATTATTATTATTATTATTATTATTAAAAAATATAGTAGTAACAATGATAACGGTGTTGCCGTTCAACGTTGGTCTCATTTCGTATCACGGCGCGTAGATAGCTTTTGACAAAATTGAAGAAATGATCGGAGACGCGAGTGATAAATTTATTTAAATCTTATCTCCTGGAATTACGAGGAATCCGGACGAGTGTAGAATTACGCGGCGAGTTGTCTTACTCGGTACCCGAGTCGACGAGAATAAATAATAAAATAAAAACTGCAATACTAATGATAACAGCAGTAATAATTCTCTACTGCGCGGTTAGTGACGTACGTGATTCTTGAAGCCACGAAAGAATACTTTACATGCATATATATATATATATATATATATACACACGTCGGTATAGGGGTACGTAATATAGCGAGAGAAGCGAGAATTGACCACGTTTCGCCGTCTCGAATCAGCTTCTATTTCCCTCTCTCTCGTGTCTCATCTCGTTACTACGGACAACGCACATCGACACGAGGCATCTCTCGTCCGCGATATTATACGAGAGCTATCTCGAGAATCTTTATTACACGGGCGGAGAGCGAGATTAGCCCGGGAATAGTTTTCGTTTCCGTGCCGTCTTTGCCCGTGTGAGTGAGAGCAAAAGAGCTTTTTTAAAAGCTTTTTAAAGCTTTTTTAAGCTTTTTTTATCACAACCCCCATCTTCGGCAATTCGCGATTTTCTTTTACCCACATTTTCTTTGCGACCTTTCATAAAATATGTAATCGATGAAAAATGAAAAAAATAAAAAAGAAAGCGATCGTGATATCGCGTCACGCGCGCGGTTTTATCGTCGATCGATCAAAACGCGCGATGTTCTCGATGAGCGAAGAATAATTATTGCAATATAAAGTTTCGTAGCACTTGTTTGAACATTTAAACGTTGGGAAGATAAGAGCGTCCCATATTTTTTCAACGTTTGAAAATTGTGTATCTTATCGACTCTAGAAATGCATTGAAAACAATGCCTGGAAACGTAACAACGCGAGGTTCGTTCGAAAGGACGGGGGGAAATGTAATTAATTCCGTTCTTCATTCTCGTCTCTGCAAATCGCTCCAATTTCATAGCGATATTTATAAAATTTCAACTACGTTATAATTATTGTACATTATTGGTCGATAGTTCGCAACACGCGTGCGGCGTCGCCTTCGAACGGCGATTCGATAAATCGATTAACCGAACGGTGAGCCTCACTGTTTGTCGAGAAAATCTCGAGGTCGTTCCCGGTTTTCTATTCTCTCTCTCTCTCTCTCTCTCTCTCTCTCTCTCTCTCCCTCTCTCTCTCGCGCGCGCGCGCGCGCGCGTTCTCTCACTATTCACGCTATAAAGAAATACTATACCCCATTATCACTATATATTGGCGATGCATATCATACTTAACATAGGTATATAGATATAGATATAATCGCGATTCTCTCGTATCGACGCAATCAGCTTTTGTTTACGTAATCGCGCATGTATCGTTCCCGTTTCTCCGGATTTGCGCGATATAGCTCTGATTAGAACGTCCCAGTTATCAGCGAATTTCTATGACGAATTATCGACCGTCGGGGACGAGTTTTTCATTTATATTTTGGTTTTTCATTTATAGGAATTTAATTTGATACAATTTTCGTCTTATTCGATTGATTTTCATATGAAATTTATTACACGCGTTGTGAATGAAATTAATTTATTGTAATTTACAAAAAAATTACTTTTCGTTTCTATTTTTGAATTCGTATGTTTATTTTTTTTTATTTCTTATTTAATTTCTATGAATTGCATTTTTACATTCGTGCGGTAATTACGCGTTCTTTCCGTTGATTCGTTTTCATTTTGCAATATCGTACGACTCTTCCGTAAGCAATAACGTCTACGGGAATTTTCCAAGCTTCCCCGAGGGTTTCAACCAAGAGTCTATTCACTAACGGGCAAAGCACGTACGAGAAGGAAGCATTAAACAAATATTATACCCCGTTGTACTGAAACTAACTATAGCCGGTGGACAACCTTCGGTATTAAATTCCTCGGGATCAACGGAGCTCGATCCCACGCTTAGAATTTGCGAAATAACAATTCTTCACTACGTAATGATATTGTGTACATAACATTTAACTATAAACGGCAGCGGGAGAGAGAGAGAGATAGAGTGCAATTATTGTTATTTTATTCGAGTGGGTTCTTATGCAAAAATGGGAAAGCTGCCGAACCGCGATGATGATAAATCGCATCGAGCTCGCTTCTTGGTCCTTGCATAAATTTCTATGGAGCCTTTCTATTTCAACTCTCCGCGTGAATTAATTAATTTAATTCGTTTTCAATTTATTCTCCGTTATTTCATTAAAGAAAATTAGTCCTATATTAACTAATTGATGGATTTATTTATTGAAAAATTTCATAAAAATTAAATTAAAAAGAGTGAAGACACGCAATAGATTTAAGACGGAACGTCCTATAGATACGGATTTATCGCAGCTGCATGAGCAAGCGTCTAATTTGTCTAGATAATTCCTGAACGTCTGGGAAGAAAGGAAAATCACGGTAGGGCGATTAAGTGGCGTGAGAAAAACCTCGATTACGATGCGGGTAGCTCGTCGAATATTCCCTCAGTGGCAAACGATTAATCACTTTTCTCGAGTCTCGCGTTTAAACGTGTGCTCTCTCTTTTTTTCACGATCCTCGATTGTCTTTTTATTGGGCGATTTAATTGAGCGTGAAACCGCGATTTATGTCCACTGATAATATCGATTTGATTCTTTTACCACAAGATTATTAAGAATAAGAAAAACGAACGTTGCTCATTACATTCCGATCATTGTTTCGAATTCATAAATTCGTTTCTCCACGAGGAAGCAAAAATTGAGAATGTTAAAACAAAAAAATACGCGACCACAATATATTAATTGTAATTTACGACTAGGATTTTTATTCAACGCGACGAACGTTCCGGAAAATAAATCACGAATTTGAAATGGACTTGGGCGTCTCCGTGTGCGTCTCGTCAATTCCACGGTTGCCCTCTCGTGTACTACACGTACCGTTAATGAAAAATTCTTCTTATTGCGAAGAAACGTGAGTAGGCCAGTCACGAAAAAAATTTGATCGTTTTCCATCCGTTGTAACGCATTAGAGAAACACTTTGCCACCTCTTCCTACTCCTCGTCCTCCTCCTCCTCCTCCTCCTCCTCCTCCTCCTCCTCTTCCTCGTGTCCTCGAACTCGACATTGGCGTTGCGGCCTTGCCGCTGGCAGGCAACATCCTTTCACGAAGTGTTCAACAGCGTGCTCTCTCTTACTCTCGTAATCTCAATCAAGCTTTCTCTGCCTGTCCGAGTGTTACTTCGACGCTTTCACTATCGCCGAAAGATCAGGGATCACTCTCGATCTCTTTTAGAAAAAGTTCGCGACTGTTTATTGCCCATCCATTATTTTTCGAAATTCATTGAAATTTTGAAAATGTATTTTTACAATTTTTCATTTTACTAACTTTTTTAAAAATCATCCTTTCGAATATTATTATTATTATTCGACATATTTCTTTAAAAAGTTGACAATAATTTGTCAATGATTCTTTTAAACTGTCTAAATGTTTTTCCAAAATTACTGCTATCGTCGTTAATTTGAGAAAAATGGGTTGATTTTTTCGATTTACCTGCCTATGGCGATTCTTGTATTTTACCATCGAAGAATAACTTTCCTATTTTAAATAAACCAATAAATATATATATGTATATATATATATATTTATATTTATATATAAATATTTATATATTTATATATATTTTGAAATTATTAAATAGATAACGTTTATTTACACGTGTACCCTTTCGCCTTTATACACTCCTACTCCATTACAGTACAATCTTAATATTATTTATATTTATATTTTAACATTACCTACACCCTTTTCTGAGTACATTTATATATTATATTATTATTATTATTTTATTGTATTATCTTCTCGTTCCCATCCTCTTAATAAATGACTATGTTCGTGATATTTTTCACCGAGACTGAGCCTTTTTTTCGCTATAAGATACAAGAAGCACGATGAGCAAGTCGTCCTAAAAAAAGAAGACAGTTTTTTGAAGCGGCCCTAATATGCATATAGCGCGTCGCGATATAGACACAGGATTGGAAAGAGGCGTCCTCGTTCCAGAAGCTTTCTAGCTCGGTGGAAAACCAACCTGGGACCTCCTCCCCGCGGGTGGAGCGGCGGCGGGGGGGGGGGGGTAGTGGTGGTGGTGGTGTTGTGTTCTGGAGAGCGATTCGAGGCTCGGGGTACATATAAGACAGAGATCCGCGAGCCTGAATTATTGAGGATGGCGTGCTCGCATAGCTCGCGGCAGAAAGTACTCGTCGCGTACACCACCGACGTCTATAAGTCTACCTATATACGTATATATACTATATATATATATATATATATATATATATATATATATATATATATATATATATATACGTATAGCAATGACTATCGTGCGGGGGAGTTACAATTCGCCTCCCTTGTGCTTCTGTCGCTGGTGCATGCTCTGTTACCTCTCTCGTGCACGAGAGAGTTTCTGCTGTCTCCTCTCTGCCTATACGCGGTGTATATATAAATATATATGGCTATAATACCGCGACAGGTCGCCTCTGTGTCTGCTCGTACTGTGCTAAAGGAGGCGGGGATGGCGTCTCGTCGGGACGGCGTCCGGCACCCCCGAGTTTCTCCCATCGGGGGTAGAATCATCCCCTCCCTCCCTCCTTGTTTCAACCCTCTTGCATACATACATATATGTACACAGAGACACGTAGAGAAAATGTGGAAAATGAGGATTTTTTAATCTCCGAAATAATGAAGAATGTGGTTTGCGGCTGTGACGCGAAAAGCGTTAAATTTATTCAATTCTGCTGTATCATAAATGAACTAAAATATTCATTGTCTCATCAATTTATGATTTTCGAAAAGGTTTTTTTTTTTTTTAAATTTTTTTTGGAGATTTTTCAATGTTGCAGATTTGTGTCTTTCTATTTTTTCGACGTTTCGATTTTAATTTCTATTTTTTAATTAATAGCGCGAAATCGTGCAGACACGTTTTCAGTAGTGGGGTCCGATTTTTTTCTTATCCCATCGCGCTGCGTAACGCACGTTGTAATTTTTAGCATTTTAATAGACAGAAAATGCAAATGCTGTGTGAATGAAAAAAGGAGGCACGAGAGAGTGCGGGAAAAGATTGGAACTTATTAATCAGGCGTGAATAATACACATTTCGTCGAGATTTTGTTTCGTAATTTAAAACATTCGAGACGGGTCAAGCCACCCGGAGTCTCATAGAGCGGTTATCGCCACTAATTGAGATTCTCGTTATACCTCGAGAGCGTACGGGGAGAGATATTACACAGGAAGGAAGGAGGAGAAAAAAAACTTGAACGGCGCAAAAGGGCACGCGGAGATGGTTCGACTCATAAATGTCCTCATTAAAATTCCCGCTCATTTGCCGCATTTCATACTTTTAAACATAGATACACGTAAGCGGTTCGCTTTCATGATTGATTCCTTCTCTTTCTATGCATCTGCTTCGAAGAATACGTTCAAAACGTTGAAAATACAAATTTTTAAAAAGAACGAAATTTTCCCGAAATAAAAAAAGAAATTGATGCATTCGAGATTAATCGAAGAAAATGGTATAACGAGTTGGTGGCTTCGAATTTGGAAGAATCGGAAAAAAATGTTTCACTCGGTGCGTGGCAAAATTATTGGAAACGTTTGGAACGTCAAAAAAAAAACATTTTCTCTCGAACGACCCTCTCGGGGGGTTCTTTTTTTTCACTTTTGTACACAGCTCGATTCTCCGATTTTATCGTTTCCACAAATCCAGCACGTGAGGTCGGCTGATGCGATCGTTATTATTCCGGACAACGTTAAAATAATCTTTACGTCAGGCACATGTGCGATACGTGTCCTTTCCGAAATGACAGAAGAATCGTTTTCGTTCTTGCTTCTTTTTTTTCTTCCACTTTCTTTATTCTTTTTCTACGCGCATCGACGTTCCATTTTATCGTTTTTGTGTGTAACATAATGGGGAAAAAAGAGACAACGACTCTCGATTACCTCGAAAAATCGATACAACGTAATGATACGACTGTTAGAATAATGTGCATGTACGAATGGGGCTCTCCAGGTTGATTCGATTCAAAAGTGACTCAGCTTTCTTTTCATTACAATCGATCTCTGCTGCATTTGCAGTGCCTAGCCTCTGACAAAGCGTAAACAATAATTATGAAATAAAAAATAATTTAAAAAAAAAACGATTTTTTTGTCTACTTTTGCACAAATTGGAAACATAATTTGTTTTTCTCTCTAACGCGTTAAAACCCGATTCACGTCCAACAGCTTTGAATTATAATTTTTGTCGACGAACGTCATGTAAATCATTCGACATAAGATAATAATAATTGAAAGTAAAATAAAAAAAAAATAGTCTCGGATAATTGTTTTCCCTCGCACCACGTAACGTATACTAATTGACAAAGAACGAGGTTTAAAGTCGTAGTCAGCTCGATTTGGCGTGAAATTTCCCACGTTTCGAATGTTTTTCTTATCGATACACGATACACGTGTCCTTTTCCTCCTTGGAGCCAGAAAAGTGTTTAAGCGTAGTCGGAATAAAGGTTGCAAAGTAAAAAGATATGAATTTGTCATCGAGGTCGCGCTATTACTTCTGTTATCGTTCCCAAAGAAGTTTCAAGCGGCCATGTATAATCAAACCGAGTCGCAAACTATAGACGGGTTTTTATCAGTCGGTATCGGTGCGATATTATATCGAGGCTTCTGTCTCGAATGAATTTTACAAAAGTTCGTCTCTTCGTACACATCGAGAATCGAGGCGGTTGGGGCTCACCTCGGCAATTGTCTATATATCGCGAGAACGCCGAGAGCCGCAAACTTCCAATTGCGGACACGTTACTTTTTTCCCATATGCAATTTACGACGAAGCCTCTCTTCTTTCCGAACCACCTCCCCTCTCTTCTCCTCACTCCTCGAGCTACGTACGATATTATGTATAATGACGCATGTGCGCGAACTCTATAGTCGACGTGTACCGGCCACGTAATACTTAGTCTTTCAACTTGATGCCGCCATCAACCATACAGATATATATTTAAATTGCCATAATACGTATATACACGCACGTATGTACATAGGTCACGAAAAATCATTGGTATATCGATATATACGTTCGAGGGGAAAATATCCGCTTGAGTAAAAGAAACATTTTTCTTTTTACTTTTTTGGTAAATAGGCTTTTATGAAAAGTTTCGAGGTTAAACAAAAAAATTCATGAGCCGATCGGCTCGAAAATATTGCGAGACAAAAATTGTCCTTGGTCTTGAATGAGATTAGAGTCCAAGGAAATCTTTATGAACCACTGTTGATTGTCCGTTTGTTTCACCTTTGCATATCATAATTTTTAAACGTAATGGCGATGCAACGCGACCGCGCACGGTATCTACAGGATCAATTTATTAATACTCTAAGTTTTCGAAGATTTTAAGTCTCTTGTGTTTGTGTTTTGTTAAATTGCCGCACGAGACAAATTTGATTTTCGTTATCCTTTTTCGTTTACTATTCGAATCGGAAATTTCACGCCAATCGCGAATAACACCGAGTCAAAATTTTATTGATGCTTCTTTTCTCGGTTTGCGAAAATTGCGATCGAGTTCTGCTTTATTCATATAAGTATTTTTATGTTCGTATGTTTTAATGGAGACATACGGATATGTAGCTACGTATGTACGCATGTATATATCAAGATTCAAGATGTGGTGGTATCGTGTTGGGGGTTGGTTTGATAAAACATATGTAGTCACCACCCTCGGTTGGTGGGTGAGGAGGAGGGGATGGGGGTTTGGTTGGTTGGTTGGTTGGTTGGTTGGTTGGTTGGTTGGTCGGTCGGTCGGTCAGGCAATGGGTGGCTATCAAATATGCTCGGACAGATGCGACGTCCCCACAGTAGTTTGCGATTCTTCCCACCGGTCTGTATTTCCCCGATATATATATATATATATATATTTCTCTCGACGTACCTTTTAGTCCAACTCGAACGGCACACGAGTTGGAACACCGCCTTTCCTTACATCTACCCCCCCGTTGCGAGACGCACCGCGCACAACGTGGAACGGGAAGTCTCTCTTGAACCGAACGTTTTCTCTCTTTCTCTTTCTGTTTTTTTTTTTTTTTTTTTTTTTTTTTAATTGTTTTCGTCGCTCGAGTCCTACCAAGTCTCTCGCACATGCGATTTTTCATACAGCCCCCACTTTCCTTTATTTCTCGTTTCACCCCGACGTCATCCCCGCCACATAATTACACAGTGCGGAAAACTTTTCAACTTGTATAGTATAGAAAAATGGTTCGCTACTGTTTTATTTCATCCCCTTACTCGCTCGACTATAATTCCGTAGGACGCTAAAGAAAAAAAATTTCTTATGTCACAAAATAAAATCTAATTTAAAAAACAAAAGCTCAAAGTTCTTGAGGTAACTTGGGAATGTTATTTATTGTTACTGTCTTTTATTATTATTATTATTATTATTATTATTATTTGGTTCGACCACTCGGGGTCGTCCGTAAATACCGATGCTCCGATGTATAACTTCGATATTCCCTTTTTCGATCTAACCAATTGGAAAAAGATCGAGGTAAGTATGTATTTTTATAGCCATTCGAGCTTTATTGACTTTTCGACTTTTTTCGTGAACCGTCGAAGCATCGGCTCTCGCTATTCGTTGATATAACGTCCGTGCGCGCTTTTTTTTATCGTGGAATGCAACTTCGATAAAACAATTTTCAGATTTCCATACATTTTTTATTATATTTTTTTATTCGCTCTAGCGATCATTTTTTATTATCGATCGGGCAATATTGAAATTCAATCGACGAGAAACAGATTGGAATCAAAATTAAAAAAAAATGCGTTTCTTTGTTCGTTGTTGGTGGTTACCTATTCGCGATTTTTTGTTCGAGGCAATGCGAAGAAAGTTCCTTTCGGGCTTATTTTAATTCGATTTTAGGCAATGGATTCTTTTAAATTCCGAATCAATGACACTGTTGGTTTTTCGCCGCGTGATGTAGGTATACGGCGGACACAAAAAAAGGTGTCGGTTACGTGTATCGCGTATGATACGCGCATACGGCCAAAGACCAGGAGCGCTAGCGAAGAAACAGTCGGTGGAAAGGCCGCGGGGTAGGGCGATCCCGATTAATTATGCAGCCAAGTCTCGATCGATGTATGGCCGAACCTAGCTCCCGGTAAAATATTGATACCCCACGATCCTCTGCCCCCACACCTCAATTTTACCCCTTCTCGCGAACTTTCCCATGTACATATATATATATATTTAATATCGATAAACGATAAATAGGTAATCGAGATCCCCGTCGTATGTCGGTTAATACCAAATTTTATCACGTACAACCTTTTATACGTACCTACAACCTGACATATTAGGGTACAATCTCGTTCGACCAGGTTGTAGATTTGATTTATTTCAAGAGTTGTATAAATACGTAACTTGGAATTTAAGATTTTTGTAAAAATACAAAATTCGGTTCTGTAATTTTTAATTCGATCGATTAACTTATTGTGTTTATACGTGGTGCATTTATTTTGTAAAACGATTTTTGAAAAGGTATCTGTCACACGCTGGTTCGTCTTTTGATCGGGAATTGAAAAGATGTATGGCCCGTATCGCGACTTGGAGGAACCAGATGTCCGGTGGTTGATCGGCTGCTTCCACTTTTCACTTATCTTTTTCTTTTTCTTTTTCTTCAAGACTAATATTATTCTTCCTTCTTCCGTTGGATTCATCGAGAACCGCCGATTCGGGCAACCGATGATTACTGATATCCGGAGTCTCGACGAAAACGCACTTATCGGATTATACGTACATATATGATAGGTTTCGTCGATGGGGGGGGGGGGGATTACGACGATACCGTTGAATTCGACGAATGTAAGACTGAGTAACCCGGCGAGGTCGCGAAGTTGCCGCGAGACCGATCGATCCTGTAGATAATCGAACCCACTTTTGTGATTCGAGCTACCCTACACCCCCCCACGCGCCTTGTACGGACGTAACCGGCTCATTTGTTTTATCCCACGACCCTGGCCATTTAAAGTTCCAGCGAAATTTCCCTCTTTTGATTTTGAATCCAATACAACTAATGGTTTGAAGAAGAAGAAGATGCTGATGAAAAAAAAACCATTTTCTTATTTTCGTCGCCAAAAATTATCAAATTCTGAAATATGTACGTACATTAATTCGTTAAGATTCAAATTTGTAAGTGAACCCTTGACGTTAATTATTACTCATTCGTTGATTAGTTATACTTCGATAGACGTGCGAATTCGAAGTAACAGGAGAGACTAGGTGTGTTTCGTTAGCACACATTGGGTTGTGGTTAATCGGGACGACAGACGGTTTCTTCGATGAAAGAACCTCATGGGACATTCTATTGTACGTAGATTATTTAATAGTTTCGTTATCTTTACACACACGTTTGATTACTCCAAACATCATATTCGTTACGTCGAGAGATTAATAAATTTCACATTTGCCTTTGCTTTTTCGCAATCTGC
This sequence comes from Netelia virgata, assembly GCA_951802705.1. Taxonomy (NCBI): domain Eukaryota; kingdom Metazoa; phylum Arthropoda; class Insecta; order Hymenoptera; family Ichneumonidae; genus Netelia; species Netelia virgata. The sequence continues at coordinate 22,420,887 of OX637865.1, forward strand.
CGAAATATTTACGAATTTGATGGATTGACGTTAAATGGCCCGGTTTCTCGATCGGAAACGCGATATCAAGATTACAACCTTCCTCTATCCGACAGAACTAACGCTCGAGTACTAAAACGATTCTATCAAGGGATCGTAAAAAAGCATGCGTGTTCAACCGTGTGGCCATTCACATTGGGCGCTAATACGCTCGTGAATGGTCCTCTGACGTGTTAATAGACGTCAGGACGTCTGACAAAACGTGTTCGGCCTAAAACGAAAAACAAAATCACAATTTTTTCCCCGTACTTGGAAAAAGCTGGCCGAGCGTGAACTGACAATTTGTATCGGAAAACAAACTTTTCGATATTTTAGTAAGCCAAACCGTCGTCAAAAATGATGAAATTCAAGTTCGAATAAACCTCAAACGTGCAATATCGATCGATGCCTTTTATATTAATGATATTAATAATAATAACAATAATAATGATAATAATATAATCGACCGGGGGGGGGGGGGGGGCTATATTCACATACATAAATCATAATAATTCTCTTCATTTTTAGTTGCTCGAAAAAAAAAATATATATATATATTATAATATTCACAAACGTGTTTCTTTCGCTCTCGAATCTTTTACGAGTATATCGATAGGTATATATTTATAGATATGTTTATATATATACATATATGTACAATTAGCGAGGGAAGGACAGTCGAGACCGCGAGTAAGACAGAAAGATGCGCAGTGGTGGGGAGGACGTTTGAAAGTGTTAGTACATGGTATAATGCAACAAAAGTAGAATAATATCGATCACATGGGATATTGTTGATGCGAATGGTAACCAAGGGTAACCACGAGTAACATCGTCCAATGGGAAGGCTCGGGGTATCCTCGGGCCGTCCAATCGGGGGCGTACGTTGCTCCCGGTTATATTTGATTGGGCGAACAACGGGAATAAAGAGTGGAGTTCGAGGCCACGGGGAATCACAAACAGGGGCGCGCGCGATACTGCGCGAAGTCGAGGAACCGTATCGAGAGAAAACGGATATATAAGATAGAGTACACTCGTCGAATTCCTAGTTTTCGAGTCTCGTTCGTCGTTGAGTTTGATCGTCGGAGCGATATCAAAATCGTCACAAGTTCCTCGAATCGTTTCGTTTTATTCTTCCACTCATTCTTCATTTCTTCGTTGTTGCATCAACCGAAACTCACGAACCGAAAACGTTTGCATGCAATTATTCAAAATTCTTGAGGTTAAAGGAAAACGGTTTTTCTTTTTGTATAACAACATTTTTCTTAATATTCGTTTAGGGTTTTTGATAAAATCATTTTTTGCAAATAGTGCGGGATATCGTGATAGGGAAAGTTAGAAAAAGATTTTTTCGTCTTTTTCGGAAAAATCCACGAGGAACTCGTTGACGTCGTCGAGCTGAGGAATCGACGTCCGACTGTAAGATTTCGCTTTTTTGGCGTGTCACGGCACCTTTTTTTTTTTCCATCGCACATAATGTATTTTGCAGCACAAAAACACACGTTTATTTTTTTGATTTATCTAAAATGTGATAAAAATCACAAAATCTCCGCCGAGACAAAAGGGATGATAAGACTTTTAATGTCTCATGGTATGTTCACCGCATAGCTTGAATTTAAAAACGATAGAACTTTTCAAAAATGACAATTGAGTACGGCACATCGCAGTTGTATATATATTTTTTATTTTATTTTAACACAAGTCGTGTCTCGGCTGCTTCCACGGTCAGAAATCAGCTTGGCAATTTTTCCGTAATTTTATACGTACGAAGGGTTTGAAACGCTTCGTGTCTCGCACGAGAAGAGAGAGAGAGAGAGAGAGAGAGAGAGAGAGAGAGAGAGAGAGAGAGAGAATGACTTATCTCGGGCCGTATTGTCGCGTTGTGTTCAGTAAGCTCGTAGTTGGCGAGAAAGCGCGGGTGCGCTAGCCAGGTGCGTTTAGTTCCGTCGAGTCGTTAACGGGTCGTTTGATTTTTTCCTGCAGTTCCTCCGTAACACGGAGTACTGCTTATCTTAAGTACGCGTACTTATAGGGGAGATCGGAGAGACTGGAGTAACATTTCTGTTACCGCGTTTTTGTTGAATTTTCGAAATTGCAACGGAATGAAAGCTCACATTTTTAAATTATCTTCCGTTGTGTATTTTCATACGAACCGAGAGTCCCGTTTTAAAAATCCTCAAAGGATTTTTATCATATTTTACAATCTCCCAAAGGGCTAATTTTCATTTTTATTTTTCCAATTGAAAATCCGTAATAATCATCCATTTGTCATTTTCCACGTTTATATATTTATTTACCAATGAAAACCATTTTAACGTAAAATTGTGATACCTATTTGAGTTTTTTTTTTAAATTCAAATAAAAAAATTCCAATTCAAATAAATTGCGACATCGAATAATTTTTCGGGGAATGGAATAATCCACGAAACAATGAAATCGAAGAATTTTTTACCTTTGATTTTTGAAAAAAAAAAAAAAAAAAAAAATCATCAAACGAAAATAGATATTATGGTAATTCGACGAGGGAACGTTACTCCTGACCCTGGTTTTTCTATATAATCTTACAATCTGTGCAAACGAGCGTACGAGCCTAAATAATTTATTCTTTGGTTTGCCAGGAAAAAACTACTCTCGTGGCAACGCGTTAAGCGACGAAACGGTTTAATATGTATATAGTTTCGGTTCTCTTCTATGTACTTAGAAAATTATATCTATACAGCCGCGTATACAAACGCATATACGTTTATACAAAGACCGCTACGGACTCGAAAACTGTGAGTTTAAAAAAAAACGGAAATGTAACGCTGAACATTGTACATACACTCTCGACGGTGTCTTTTTCTGACGCGACCACGATCTTTCGAATAAAAAGTCTTTTTCTCCCCAATAACGCGTAAAGAAAACATTCGTGTTCTTTTATTTACTTTTTTTTTTGTATTTTCATTGGATTTAATCAACATTTGGTATCGAATGAAATTACAATCTTTCTTGTGTATACTTTGCAATCGTAAGTTTCATTTCTATCGAGTATCTCGGAATCCAATGGTAAACATTTAGACGAAATTGCTCGTGAAATTGCGCAATGTTTTTCTTTTTTAACCATTCCTTTTTAACGTCCACATCTCATTTCGGCACGTTTTTAAGATTTTCCTCGTTATTTTTCATTAATTTTATTTCTACATCCGTAAATGTTCCACCGATATGACGTTTTTTTTGCCAATTGTTTACAAGTTACTTATTTATCGTGCTAAAGTTTCATTGAAATGAATTTCTATGAACTCTACGACAGGGGATGGAGTTGAAATTTAAAGTTGCGGAATAAATTACCTCCTATTTTCGCCCTTTATACAACATAACGTGCATGTTTTACATCTAATTTTTTCCCCTCGTGCTCTTCTTCAAAACTTCTGGCCATCTTCCGAAATAAAAATTAATCGAACTAATCTAATCGAACCAAAATATCTTAAAAAAAAAAAAAAAGTTCGTTAACCGTACAACGTTTAGTATTTTATTCATTTTTGTTTCACCAACATCGTTCAAAACGAAAGTGGTCAATATCTCAGTCATGAAAAATAAATTAATATATTGTGTGTTTTTGTTTTTCTTGCAGAAATACAAAATCGGCGCTTCACCTTCGTCAGAAGCCTGTCCCATCCCCGCGCGTCCTCGACGTCCCCCAAAGCTGTACTTTAGCCGAGAGGCGGTAAGTGTATAACGTACATATATATATATATATATATATATATAGGCATATATAATTTTGTATTATCTTATCTTTTCCTTTTTAATTTTCGCGCCCAAATGTAATAACGTATCCCGATATCCATCGAAATACTTTTTAATTTGTATATGTATAAGCTGGGTTCGTATAAAACGTTACGACAAACCTGCTGCTGTTGGGGGGTTGTTCCGTTTGGGGTTGATAACACGAGAGAGTTTGTGTCTCGCGCATGCGCGAGACATAAAAACCTCCAACGCCGTCATCCGCATTAGCAGCAGCGGCGGCGGCGGCGGCGGCGGCAGCGGCGGCGGCAAGTAACCTAGGAGAAGCTCGGGGGTGAATTCCGCGAAGCGAGTTCAGTATCCACCCGACCATCAGCTGATCGATATACTCTTCGGCACGCCAGGCCCGAGAGTGTACAACACCATCGCGTCGCGTCACGCACGTCACGCATCGTCATCGAGCGCGATCCTTCGCCCCCCCCCCCCCCCCCTCTCTCTCTCTCTCTCTCTTTATCTTTCGTTCTCTTTTTTTCTCTCCTCCTTTCCCTCGTTCTCCCTCTTTCTTTCACTCCTGTTGCAATCCTCATCCCGACGAACCTTGTCGCCCCTCCGCGTCGAACCGATGTCACCACTCGGGTTTGCGTGACCGCGGTTTTTCTCGCGTTTTTTTTTTCTGGTCTTGTTTTTTCTCCCCCACCCTCTCGTTCACCACCGTCCGGTGCGCCTAACTCTGGAAAAGCCTTCGTACTCTTCCACACGGTAATTAGTGTCGTCGGTGTGCGCACTTTTTTCCCCCCATCCCCGCTGATAAGTGTAATTTATACGAGTTTGAAGAAAATAAAACGTCAAGCGTACGCGAGTTTAAAAATGAACGAGTTCAAGCGTTATTGGGTTTTTCTTTTGCCCTCTGCTTTTTCGACGTTAAAATGATTTTAACGCAACAGTGTCTTATATAAAATATCTTGGATTCTCGTCTAATTGTGCTAAATTTACGTCGACGCGACTACAATTTTGTCAACGTTGAAACTTTATATTTTTTGCCGGTTTTTTCTTTCTTTCTTTCTTTCGTATTTCGAAATTTCGAAATTTCGAAATTTCGATGAATTCGAATAATAAAAAAGAGAAAATTGTATAATTATTTGGGTCAAGGAGAGCAAAAAATTGTCGACCCGGTGGTTGTTTGGTGGGGTTGCTCAATTGTGTCAGGTTGCGAATCCCGAAAATATCGTCGAAACGCTCTTCTTTTTTCGTCTCGCACCACCGAGAGCGGACACGTACCGTCCCTCCCTTCCAGCCGGGATCTCACGACGTAAGGAGCCAGACCCAGGTACGCTTTTCTTCTCGAGACCCTTCTTCGCTAACATCTCGAGGCAACCCAGTTTTTTCCACCCTCTTTTGTCTCTTCGAATTTCCCGTATTCGCGTTTTTAAACATTTTTTTTAGCCTATAGCCTCTCGAGACACGTCTTTTTCTCACTCAATTGGAGCACCCAGTGTTTCGATAGCTTGCCCTTCATTACAAAAATGAATTTTCTTATCGACAAATCGCTCATATACGATAGTTTGTATTATTGTTATTATTATTGTTGCTATTAAAATGGAACGTAGATTATTCTCGATAATTCGGTATATTTCTACGTCTTTCCATCTTTCAAACGTACACAAATTTCTATATCCTAAGTTGGCACAAATTAAATTTAAAACGCGAAAATTTGCATCGAGTTGACGATCTTCAAACATTTAATTAGTTCGATTAATTGTTTTTTTTAAACATAAATACAATTTTTGTTTGATCAAATTTCGAATAATATCTAGTCTGTTTTACATATTTACCTATTTTTGCGCCGGTGAAACGGTTCTATCGATCTTACTAGATTTTTATTAAACGAAATTCCAAGAGGCCTTTCACGGTGAATCATACATTGCCACGTAAATATTCCGAGAAAATATACCAAGCGTTGTATATGTTTATACACACACATACATACCGACATATATAGATGGGGCATTCCACGCCAGATCGGACACCATTTAGCTTTTGCATCTCCGATGCTTTTGAATTTTTTTTCATGTTCTAGTATTTGTTGAAAGAGGCCTCCACGATCTTTTTCAATTTGTTTTTGTCGAACCGTTATCAAAATATCGATTTTAAAAAAATTACGTTACTTTTTTTTTAAGCGTCCACAACTTTACGAAAAATAGGCCAAATTGGACGTTTTTTTGTTTTTTTTATTTTCTTTTTCAACGCGAACTAATACGGTTTCTAACCGAATGTCTTTTCATTTTTTCTATTTCATTGCGCATTTCATTTTTTTGTTTGTAAAAAACTGTCATTTATTCCACAACTTTTAAGCCTGGTTACATAATGGGACAACGATGGGATCTATTTTTTTTCGTTTTTTCAATTTTCATATTTTAATTATCCGTGTTGAAAAATATCTGAAAACAATACTATGCACAGGAACTACTATTAATAATTATTCGACACATAGGGATTATTCCCTGTGTGTCGAATTAGTTCACTCGCTTTGTTTCGCACCTTCACGGCATTAATAAATATTTTGTCGATGCGGTTGAAGCGAGTGTGCGAGGCTTGTGGTTTTGTCTTACGACATGACGAGTCCGTTGTTTCGTTCGTTTCTCCAAGGTATGTTTTAACTCTCTTCCTTTGCCCCGTGGCCTGAGCGTTTTTATCGCACAACTAACGTGCGTCATCGCAGTGTGGTGATCCAGACACGCATTGTTCACCATCGTCATCCCGCGCACTGCCTTCGTTTACATCTTCTTTGTGCCTGTCCTCCCTTCGCATTCATCCCCCACCCTCCTCTCTCTCTCTCTCTCTCTCTCTCTCTCTCTCTCTCTCTCTCTCTCTCTCTCTCTCTCTTCCACTCGCTTGATTACCGAACGTTTAATACACAGGAGGAATCGATGCGCGAGAGATACGAAACTCGGGTGGGACATGCACGATGGATCTGTCCGATAAGCCCTTGAGCAACTAATATACCGTGAACCATCGTCATTTGGACTTGAGCGATAGATACACGTATTAGGCATATATATGTATAAGTATATGGATCAGTGGTTCGTAAGGGTCGCTTTTCAGTACTCAAATTCAAAGCGAAACTCAAGGATCTCACGATTTTTAAACACGACGATATTTTAATAATACAGACACGTACGTTGAAATTTGAAAAAAATCATCGTTTTCCAGTTTGTATCGCCGGATAGAATTTAACAATATTGTTTATTATTATTATCGTTATTATTTTTTTAGAAAACGAATTGAAACTCGGCCATTTTCAAGGAATCAACGTTTAATTTCTACCGCTATCATAATATGTATTACCATTATTTATTTATTCGGACGATAAATCGTAACGAGTCGAGGGTCGAATTACGATACGATCGTTTTTTCCCCAGACCAATCGTCGGTCCAATCGGCGCGAACGAATAACCTTTGATACATTTATTTACATTTTTTTTTAGTTTTCTGACAATTCGCGAGTCAAAGATTTCACAAGGGCAGACGAATTCAATTATAATAGCAAAAAAAAACATAAAAACACATAAAAAGCGCAATCACAAATTCAAAGTTCAAAGAGCACTTCGTTATATATTATAATACATTTCCGGACGGGCTCAATGACTTTCGAGCTTCGTGTGTTCTTACTCCACGTTGTATATATATATACAACGAATTATGCCCGAGTTTTGTTGCACGCATTCCCTCTCCGTGAGCCACTCGGCGCTACACATAGCGTACTTACGGGCGCGAGTCTTGCCTCGAGCAGAAGCATTCACGGTTTTCAACGCTCTACCTCTTTCTTGGATTTTATACGACTGCATACTGCGGTATGTTCATAAATTCAATTCAAACTTGTGTATAGGTACACACCGTACATTAATATTCAAAATAAAACGAGTAGTTGAGAAACCAAAAATTCATTAACAATAAGTAATAATTTCCACGCAGAAAAAATATGAATTTTCTTTATGGTATTTTTCCAATTATTATGATTCTCTTGCGGTTAAAATACTCGTAAAAATCCTCATTTTGTTTTTATCCGTATGGAAGATTATTTTGGAATATTTGTTTCTTTATTGTTTATTAATTTTTCTTTATATATATTTTTTATTAAACATTTATCATTATTTATCAATTAAGAAAAAAAGAAAATTTATAATGACGTTGAATACCCAAACTATATAACGTATAGTTTCTCGTTCGCGCTCGGTGGGTCGTGCCACGGGGCCAGAGAGACCTTCGCGCGGTTCGCGCCGAGAGAACGTGAACGATACAGAGAGAGAGAGAGAGAGAGAGAGAGAGACAGAGAGACAGAGAGACATAGAGTGAGAGATACGAGGTGGAGGGAAAAATGGTCTCTCGCCTAGTAGACGAAGAAGAAGAAGAAGAAGAAGAAGAAGAAGAAGAAGAAGAAGAAGAAGTAGGAGGAAGAACTCGGCCTCGGCCGGTGTGTTGTGTTCCCTCGCAAAATCTCCGCACTCCTTCTTCTTCCTTTGCCGGAGAGCCCGGAGCCTCGAGCCAACGCACAGAGAGCTCTCTGTCTCGTGGATTTCTGCGCACTTGTGCTTTTGCTTATTCGCCTCGCGACTCTCGCGCGCGAGTTTCTCTCTCGTCAAGTTCAAACCGTCGAGTTCTCGCTACAGTTTAAGTGCGCACAGGTGCTACACAATTTTCGTGGTTCCTTCGTTCTTTCAATTGTCGAGACAAGTTGCGAGCAAATACGAAACAATAAAACGAACGATAATCAAAAAGGTGCTCCATTTCTTTTTCTTCCGTTTACATTTTTGTAAACAGTCAAAAAAGAAGGAAAACTAAAGAAAAATACTGCCAGAGTTAAGAAAAGGATGAGTGAAAATTGAGGTGATATTTATTTCATTTAGTGAGAAACCAAACCCAGTGATAAAAACAAAAATGAAGTTTTTTATATACGAATTGTATTCAACTTCGTAGAAGTAAAAATGAAAATTGGATATACTTTGCCCCATGCGTTCGGGTCTTCTTTGCTTTTTGTAAGATCGCGTCTCTGCTCTGAAAACTTTAAATTGCACCGGATGCTCAGTGACCTACCGCACGTATCGTAAACTTATATGTATATATATATATATATATATATATATATATATATATATATATATATATATATACGCACACAGTCGAGAGCAAAATGAAGGCGCCCGCCCGATGTTTGACTCTCGTTCTCTCGTTCCCTACAGTCGTTTTTTTCCTTTTTCTTATTCTCTTTTCGCGTCCTCGCGAGAATCTTCAACTTCGTCTCGACAAACTCGAGAGGGAGAGAGAGATATTTTGTGCGTGGGTGCAAAACGATGCGCACACCTGTCAGGTTAACGTTATATATTATCTCTCGTAATGTAGCGGGTAGTAAATTATATTTGACGTCGGTAACTCGACCGATGCACCTAAAACGTAACGTACGTGTCTCCAATGATTAACGAACATTCGCCATGTTTGATCGTCGAACGAAAACAAATAATAAACGCTAAACACACGAATAAAAAATAACGAATTAATATATATAACGAAAGTGCAATTTTTCTTTTTTGTTATTCTTTCTTATAAATTTTATCGATATCGATTTTATCAAGTTTTCGTCTGAATAAATTCGTTCAGAACGCATTCATCGAATTGGAATTGAAGATTTCGTCGCATTATCGAGCAAAGTTTAATCGAATTTGGCTCGTTCGATTTAGAGCTCGATTTGCATTTTCGATATTGATCGAATGTTTCTCGGGTGAATTTTTCGCGACGAGGATAAGTTTAGCTCGGCTCGTAGAAAAGTTCGTTGTCGGATTGCTCTCGAGATGCTGATGCACATATTTCTTACGCGCCAGCGACGCGGAGCTTTCGTTTTCGTTCAATTGCAATGATTTATCGCTTCAATTTTAGTGTGCCACACGCGCGCACGCACACACACACGGTATAGAGCTTCTCGAGTACTTTGACTCTATTCTCAGACAGGTCTGTCTATTCGTCTCTCTCTCTCTCTCTCTCTCTCTCTCTCTCTCTCTCTCTCTCTCTCTCTCTCTCTATCTCTCTCTTTTTCTCGCATCACGAGCCTCAGCTGTGCATCGACCATTGCTCTCGCTGAATTCGTTGCTTGGAGAATAATCGCGTATAGGCAAAAAATAAAATTTACAAAGTCCGCGAATTCCCAATGATTCGCTTCCTTCTGTAAATCCGAAAATAATTGTAATTAAAATTAAATTTACTTTAAAATTGTCTTCGAGTGCGAGGACGTTTGTTATCCTCCCAAAAATACGTAAACAGTCTTTTATATTTTGTTTTGGTATATTTATTATTATTATTATTATTATTATTTGTTTACTTTTTCCTATTTTTTAATTATTTTTTCTTTGCGTACGTTTTATAAGATCTCTCGTCATTTTGTTCAATGAAAAATATGGAACGTTTGAGTAACTCGTTATTCCAATACAACGTGCGGATCTTAATGTTTTTGTGGTTATTTTTATTTTTCAGGACGTACAGCCATCCCGGAGGTTAGAGAAACGCGAGCACCATTACCGGTAAGTCACTCGTTCGTTGACTAGGCGCTCGTACGTAACTCGTTTCCTCGCATACGTCGAGAGAACTCGCTATACACCTTTGACGCCGAACAAGCCCGCCGTTACACTCCTAACGCGCGTCTCAAGAATGCGGAGAGTTTTCACTTCCGCCGAATTTCCTACTTGGGTAGATAAAATAGGGGTGGCAAAATAAAACAAAAATACAAAAAATATTCGATGAATAAAAGAAAAACACACGACTCGCGCTTAGAGAAATAATTATTACGATACTAATCGATCGAATAATTATAATAGAGATTATAATTGAAAAGAAAGAAAAAAATTGTCGTACCGCGCACTTGAAATTAATTGCGAGGAACACATGGCAAGATATGATACGTCGGAGCGAAAGGAGTGGTTTTTCTAGTTTTGTCACACACGCCGGCCCGACCTCGTGCTCGACGCTCGCGGCACCCTCGATAAATCAAATACACAAATAAATGTATAAACGTTCCCCGATGACTCTCGCTTCGAGAACTAGTTTTTTTGTTGCTGCTGTTGTTGTTGTTAGTCGTTATTACGCGATATCTGGACCGTGATGATAGCTTTTCTTCTTGGACCTTTTTCGTATTTCTATTTATTTTTCTTTCTCGCTATTCCTCAAGTCTAACGACGTCAATTTCTCGAATGGTTTCCTCCTACTAGAGTTTTCTCGCGTAATAACGAGATACGGGACGACAAGGTCTGTACTCCGAATAGCACGAAGCGCGTAGCTCTGTACGAGCACGTGCTCTCTTAATCTCTCCTTGCTTTTATTTTTAACGCGAAAGGAAAAGCGACAATTTAAATCAACGAATTATGTTTTAATAATAATAATAATAACAATCAATTGTGCGTTGAAAATATTATATAACGAATATTTCGTAACTATTCGAGGTAAATCGTCAACAACCCCTTCTGACAAGTTGCGTAACGCGTGGTAGCAACACTATCAATGGATCTTCAAACGTTTTATTTTTAGGACGCGTGTCGTCTCTCTCTCTCTCTCTCTCTCTCTCTCTCTCTCTCTCTCTCTCTCTCTCTCTCTCTGTCTCTCTCTCTCTCTGGTTGGCACGACTTTTCACAAATAAATTGTACGGTCAATATTTTGCCTACTATTATTATATCACAATAATGTTTTTTTTTGTTTTTACTTTCTATCAAAATCGATTGAATTCCATTCTTTTTCACGTATAACGAAAAAGAATTGAGAAACAAGGGGAAAAAGAAACTTGAATTAAGTACGGAAATAAGAGTCGTAATTAAATGAAATTTCTCTGAAAAGTAAACGAAAATGAATTTAATAAAATCAATAAAAATGACCCCATCGAGTTAGAGAATGAAATGTTAAAAATTTCTTCGTAAAATAAATTCATTCACGAATGGTTTCAAGGCGCGTTGGCAGCGAAAGCTCAAACGGCGATAAATATCTCGGCAAACGCTGTGAATGAAAATTTAAGAATGAACAAACGAATAAGCGCAAGGTTCGAAATCAATAAACAATTAAATCAATGAATAATAATAGTAACCATAAAAACAATAAATTCGAAAAGAAACAAATTAATTTAAAATTGCAATAGAACTGTATGATTGCGATAATGAAACTTAATTAGTGTAGACAATGGAACAGAGTTAAAAAAAAGTTATGAAAATAGCGAGATTCGATGAATTCTCAATATCTGCATGTAAGAAACTCACAATTAGTAAATATATAGTCTAAAAGGTATACAGGGTAAGTCCAGGATGGTATACTGCTGAGAGTATGAGGAAGGGGGGGAAAAAGTGAGAGTGCCTCGGGCGAGTCAGAGCGCGGCGAGGGCGGAACGGGGTGGAGTGGTTTGACTGGTGCAATAGGACGTTACTCCCAATCGCCTCTCTTCCCTATGTCTCTTCTTCTTCTTCTTCCCGTTCATAGAGATCGCGTTGCAGTTTCCATCGAATAGGGCTCCGCGAACAAGGGCAACACTCTCGTCTAGCTCGATTCACCCCACGTTTACGCCATAAATGCTACATCGTGATTCTATGATATTTATTTAACCGATTAACATTCTATCGTCGAATTAATTATAATTTTCAATAATCTTCAGAGAAAAAATCTAACCGAGACGGAAAACATAAAATCAATGAACGTGATTTTTCATAATTTCTTATTCACTCTTTTCAAAGATAGTCGAAAATCGATCTAAAAGACGAGATTTAGACTTTATCTAGTGAACGAAAGATTTCATTCCATAGCCAAATTTCTTAAAAGCTGCACATAATAAATCAGCTATATAATAATAAGATTGGCAAAATAATAATAATTAAAGGGGAATAGACGAAAATTTGTTATTATCGGACGAACGATTGGTTTTAGATTTGAAAATGAGGCGAAGGAAATTGGCATTTGTCAGAACTCGATTGAATATCGATGAAGCTGGCAGGCTATCGTATTACACTCTTCAGAAATATTCGATGTATCATCCCGGAGGATCAGTCCATGTTTAAATTATTGGTTTTTGGTGCAGGCTGCAGATATATATATATATATAAAACATACGTCCGCATGGGAATATTACTATTCTCTTTCGCATACGTAAGATTCCCCGAGGGTTATATAGTAATCAGTTGGTCGGGGTGAGTACGCGAGAAGAGAAATATATCAGTGGTGGTGTCGACTATGTCGAATGAATGAAACGCATTTTCACGTTTCAAGCTCAAAGTGAGAGGACCGAGAGAGTGTGTCGATGTCTTTGGCGAATATACGTATAAAACGTACGAATTTCGTAAGCCCGCGCCAAATATGTTATTCTCTCTCTCTTTCTCTCTCTCTCTCTCTCTCTCTCTCTCTCTCTCTCTCTCTCTCTCTCTCTCTCTCTCTCTCTCTCTCTCTCTCTCTCTCTCTCTCTCTCTCTCTCTCTCCCTCTCTCTCTCTCTCTCTCTCTCTCTCTCTGTCTCGTCCCATCTTCCGGCAAATCATGATGTTCTATTCTGAGAACGAGTCGTCGAGCGGAAGAAATACGGGGCCAAGGCGAAAAGTCGCCCCGTGGCCAACTTTTGTCCGTGTCGTACGAGTCAATTTTCAATTCAATCCTCATTAATTCAATCCGAGGCGATCATCTTTCAATATTTTATCCCAACGAATTAATACAATTTTTGTTATTAGACATTTTTTAAATCGACAATTTTTTTTGAAAATTTTCCTTCGTTACGATCACATTTTATTTTTAATAAAAATGGTACTAAATAAAATTAAATATATAAGAAATTTTATTATTCATCATAGTACAATTTTCGGAATTTTTCGGCCCATTCTTTTTTTTTTTCCTCTTTTTGCAAGTTCTTTCGTATTCGCAGTTCGCTCACCTAACCTAACTTTACGGGTACGTTCGTAGACGATTTTTCTACTCTGTACCGCTTTAGCCTGGGGCACAGGGAAGTTGCGGAAAATCCGTGTCAGGTACAGTCGGCTCTTTCAAAGTCCAGTGTTCTTGCACGAGAACTCGTCAGACTCCTGAAGAATGACCTACCTTCCCACCCCCCCCTCACACTCATTCGATGCACCAACTAGCGTATGGCTATGCGGTCACCGCACCAAGTATTGGCAGCGTGAAATGCTGCTTCGCTTCGGTGATCGTCCGAGCCGCAAGCTGACCGAGGATTCATCGTTGTCGGTTATTATTATTATTATTATTATTATTATTATTATTATTATTATTATTAACGCTCGATGCTCGATGATAAGAGCATCGAAGCGTGAAATATTCTGAAATTTAGACAATAAAATAAGATAAAATTTCTTAAAATGAAATGCAATTTTGTCGGTTGTGCCGAAGCGAAAATGAGTGCCAATAGCGCGGTCGAAGGTGGTGGCGTGTGTCGTTTCACGTTGCGACGATCAATATTCTCGCGAGTCTCCACTCGAATGCTCAGAACGCCCCGATATCCTAATACACAACGGTGACGTCGCGTCTCACTATTTCTTACACCGACGTACGCAATCGATCCTATCTTATTTTCTATCCTGTGGTTGTAACGTTCGTAGTAACTCCGTCTCACCATCACTATTATTGCCTCGCGATGCAAAGGAATAAAAAAGACAACCTAAATTTCTTTCTCCTCGTTTCAACGACATCTCCGACAATCACCAGCAATCTGTGGGCTTTTCACGATCATTATTCTCTCCTCTGTCGTAAAAACAATATCGCGGTATTGTTTGATCGCGCTTTGCCACAAAGACGCGACAATCCTGATCGAAAAAGGACGCGTTCGCCGTTTTTCATGGTTCTTTCGCCGCATTATTTACACACAATAATGAAATATTTCAAATAAGACGATATAGAAATATTCCCACGTACTAATAAAAATAACGAATAAATTAAAACAAAATTTTGTTAATCAAATAAATTTTCAAGTGGAACAAGAGAGTCTCGACACCAATAGAATCCAAAATTAAACTCATTCTGTTAAATCAGTTGAATCTTGTTCTCACAAAAAATAAAACAATTATGCGAACCAATGTTTTTTAACAATAAAAAAAAAGTTGAGAAATGTCTTTTCGGAAAGACTTTTTGAATGATCTACAAGATCGTAGTAGCGAATGTTATTTAAAGAAAAAAACAGTTCATTTTTCTTTGCGTTATTTCGTGTCGCGATGGGTATTATCGTAGTTTTATGTCGACTCGTCGCAGAGCTCTTCGACGAGCGCGACGTAATTGTTCGAGAGTGCGACCGAGATAAAAGTATGTAGTGAGCGGGACACGAGGTGCTTGGTGCTCAATAGCCAATACAGTCCGTGAAGTCGAGAGCAGCTGTCTCAAAAGTGTAACAAAGGGAGAAAAGGAACAAGAGAGAGAGAGAGAGAGAGAGAGAGAGAGAGAGAGAGAGAGAGAGAGAGAGAGAGAGAGAGAGTCAGTCAGTCAGTCGCGGTAGGAAAACCGAATGAGGTCTCGGATCGCGACGGAAAAACCATGAAACTCTCTAGAGTTCTGCGAGTTTTGCAAAACGAGAAAGATAACGAGAGAGAGAGAGAGAGAGAGAGAGTATTAGAGAATTTATGGAGCTTGTAAAACGGCCATAGGTAATGGGTTATGGGTCTTCTCGTAGTCTTCTTCTTTCGAGTATCCCTCTTTCCTTTCATCCGCCATGAATGGGTATAGTTCTCGCGCCGAGTTTCTCCGGGCACCTTTGGGAATTCGCTGTACCTTTTCCCTCGTCTTTTTTTCTTTTTTTTTATATACCATTTTATTCTCTTCGTCTCTCGGCGTCGTCTCTTCGCTTCCTCGAGACGAATAAACAACCACCGAGGACCATTACGGAATTGCAATTTCAATCTTCAAATCTGAAGTTTTATGGTCGACTCGTTCATTCGTTTGAAATATTTTCGACGTAATTTCAATAATCAATGTTTTTTTAAGACGTTGCTGACGAATATTTGCGAAGAAAGTGGGGAAAATATTGACGAAAATTGTAATATGAAAAGTATTTATTTAGTAATTTCCAATTTAAAGCTAGACCCAATATTCAATTTCCGATATTTTCGACGAAATTGCTCTCGCATCTGCGCAAAAAGTAAAATTATAATGTAAACGAATGGAGCAAAAGTAAAATTTCGTTCGAAAATGGGGAATTTTTTTCGTCGTTCTTTTATTTTACGTGGCTGAATATGCATAAAGAAAGCCATTTGAAAAAAGAATATTCTTTCTATTATGTCGAGAGGCCCCCGCATTGTTCGTTGGTTGGAAAATCCACCATCCTTTTATCGAAAGCAAACAACCTTCACCCCCCCTCAAACTCGAGGGAAAACGCAAACCAACGATATTTCCAAATTTTTTATTTGGGTAAATGCTGCAATAACGCGCTATCCATCGACTCCCCGATTCTTTCTATAGTACAGTCGTTTGTCCAGCAGACGGAAGTAATCGCAATCTCTGTTTTCCGATGGAAATTTCGATAGATCAATCTCCTAGCGTGTGTGTTTCACCTCGATCCGGGATATCCTTCTGCAATAAAACACGAACAGAAGGAGATCGAGCGAGAGTGGAAGAGAGAGAGAGAGAGAGAGAGAGAGAGAGAGAGAGAGAGAGAGAGAGAGAGAGAGAGAGAGAGAGAGAGAGAGAGAGAGAGACGAGCGTCCAAAAGCCACACGCCGGATATCGATCGTCCGGTGTGTTTTTGCATCTACGTATGTCCATATGCCTCGACTCCGGTACCACACGTGTATTACATATAAAGCACGCATATATACTAAACTGACGGCTGTTGCTTTGTCGGTTTGCTCGATCCGGGAACCCAACCACGACTTGTCGCGCCCTTAATTGCAGAACCCGTGGCACGATATCCGCCGCGTTCAATATCAGCTCTAGTATACAACTGTGAAATACCACGCAACATTTTTTAAATACCATCGTTCATTTGATCGCTAATCATCTTTTCTATAACAATTATTAATAACAATTTTTCATCGAACGGTATTTTGATAGAAAATTTTCAAAAAATCACTCAACATTAATATTTTAAGAAGAAAAGCTCTTGTTTGTCAATTAACCGTTGGTGTAGTATTCTTTTTTGTGATATTTGTCTCGAAATTTTGGCAATCTCGTATTTTTGTTGTTCCACACGACGCGGCTTGTTATCAAGCTGGCCAGTCACAAAAAGCTACGGGGCCTTGATAGGCATTCCCTGTCTTGTTATTAGTTTGCGTATACGCACACCTACCTATACACACGTAACATGTATGTATGTGTGTGTGTGTGTGTGTGTGTGTGCACGTATACGCTATTTATCGTGCATTCCCTCGTTGATGGTAGACACACGATGGACTCTCTGGCGCCGCACGCCACGCGTTTGTAAACTCCAGACTCACCGGCGACCCCCTTCCCAACCCCTTCAACCCCCGTAACTACCACCCTTACCACTACTTATTCCCCAACCTACAACCACCACCGCGCCACCATCGCTATCACCTCCGTTCACCCCCTCCCCGACAACGGCACTCACACTATGTTACGTCGACCCTGGCTCGTGGTACTCTATCATTTTCGTTTATTCTATCGCGACGTCTACCGGAGCCATCGGAGGGTAAAAGCTCGCTCACGCACTTTACCACGTTATTATAGTCTTTCTATCCAACCTCTCGTTACAGCTACATACGCGACATACTTTATCCATAACCATATATTTATATTTAAAAAACTATCTATCAATATTTATTAATTATCAATTAAAGAATCTGTATAGGAAATTTAATGATTTACAAAAAACGTTATTTCATGTTTTTCAATACAGTCAATAGTTTCGCTGTAATATTAAAAAAACGATGAATTTTCATACATTTTGAACTTTAAACTCGAATATCATTTTAATGGCTAAGTTTTGTCAAAAAAGTATAAGAAATCTTTTTTGTAGAGCAATTCTTTATAAGAATATGCCGGCCGTTTGTTTGTATAATATACAAACAAAGTTTTAGTTTTAGTGTAAAATATACAAAAAAGTTTTAGTCACCGCCACAAATACGAGATAAATGGGTATTTGTATATCAATTTATCTCGTATTTTGGAGAATTGTTCGTTCGATCCTGAGAAAAAGGATTACGTTTTTTTTTATCGTTACGAACATTTTTCTCATTTTCGAGAAATCGGTTGGAGCAAAAGTAGTCCAACGGTCGAATTATATCGTTATTTATCGAAATCAATCTAAAACGAAGCTACGTCGTATACGAGACAAAACCGTCGGGTGTCGCGTTCGTGCAAAAGCACGATAGGACCCAAAATCTCGTCACGAATTCGTCCAAGCTCGCGCCCGTACGTCGCGGCCCCCCTTTACCCCTGCGCTTCACGGGTTGTTCGAGTCACCTCTGGCGAGAGGGGCGGTCGGGATGGCGATGCTTGCGTCACGTTAACGTTCGGTCCGCCCTCGATGGCAGAAAAAAAAGGTCCTCGTGACCTGTCACGCGGACCTTTTGTTTCCCTACGCTCTGCGCTCGTTCGCCTGTCGTAATTCCCTTTCTCTCTCTCTCTCTCTCTCTCTCTCTCTCTCTCTCTCTCACACACACACACACATACATTTTACAATGTATATTAACTGGAGGAAGGCGCTTTTAAAAATTTGTAATGTTTCTCGTGCGCGCGCGTTTTTACGCGGATCGTGAAGCAGTCAAAACACAAATCGATAAATTCTACGATAAGATAAACAACGTTATGTTTTTCCTTCTCTCTCTCGGTCGTACACACTGCGAGTATTACTACTTTTTTCCGTCGGAGCATAAAATTTCTATTCTTATCGAGTTTGCCACGAGTGAGGTGAAATTTTATTTTCGTCAAATCTCGAGGTGAACAACCCGAGAATAAGTTGATGCTTTTAATTTAATCTGTATACCCTTGAGCTGCGCGATATTTGTCATAATTTTTGAAAATTATTATCTTTCTTTACAATAATAATATTAATGATAAACAATTTTTTTTCGTGATTTTCGTTCAATTAGAGCTTCGCGACATTTTGAAATTAAATTTAAAACATGGCACGAATTACTCTGGAGTGTCTTTCTCTCTCTCTCTCTCTCTCTCTCTCTCTCTCTCTCTCTCTCTCTCTCTCTCTCTCTCTCTCTCTCTCTCTCTCTCTCTCTCTCTCTCTCGCTCTATCTTTCTCTCTCTCTATCTTTCTTTCTTGATTGGGAGATTCGACATTTTCAGTTTTTTCGTTGGGCCCGTCGCGATTTTGTATTCTTGCATTGTGCCGCGAGAGAGAAGAGTCTGGGGGGGGGGGTGAAGACGGCGAAAGAAAACCGAGATAGAGGAGGTGGCGAAGAAACGCGGGGAATATAAAACAAACACACAACAATAAGAGGCGAGGGGGTGGAGGGAGAGAAAAAAAGGGGGAAAAAAAATTTACCTCGACATGTCGGAGGCAACAAATTATTAACGTCGCGTGAGTTCGCGATATGGTCGCTCGTAGCTCGATAAATCGATAGCGAGCTTCCGGTTTGCGCTTCGCGTATTTTTCCTCTCCCGGGCTACACCCCAACCCCCTCTGCGCTTCCACACAGTTTCCTATTTGGTTCGTTCTCTTCTCTCCTCCGACTCCGCCCCCCCCCCCCCCCCCTCTTTGCCACTGAATGATCTTGCGCAATAATTTACGCCTTTGTACCTTTTTCGACATTTCGGGAGAACGAAAATTTCGAAACTTCTGGCCGAAATCGATTTCGGGACGTACCTATGTAGAGTAAAACGGAACAACGTTGTTCATTTCCCACGCGGAGTCGAAACAATGCTGAACGAGTTATGGAACGATGTTTTTTTTCTTTTTTTTTTTCTTTTCGTTTTATCTTTTTTTGTTTTTACTGAAAACATTGCAAAAGTTACAGCAACGATTTTTTATCTTTGAAAAATATAGCGAAATATCGCCTTTTTTTTGTTTTTTTTTTATATTGATTTTCGTCGTTGCTTTCGGTAGCATTCGGCGAACTTTCTTAAATCGTAATTATCTTCCGGTGAGTTTGGAGTATTCTCGAAACTCGCGCGGTTATTGCGATTTTACGGCGAGGAGTTCGATCGATGAGCGATTTTTTTCCTTTATTTTCTTTTCACGACAGTTAAGGTTTATCTGGTCAACGAATTAACAAACATATATTGATGAAAAAATCAGAATATAGTTATCAGTATCTAAAAAGTTAACTCATCAATTTTCAAGGAGGATACTTTGTTCGTGAGAAATAAATAAAAACATATTTCCTAAATTAACATGGGCCTTTATGGGTTTCACTGATTTTTCTGAAAATTGCAGAATTAACAAAAAAATATCTACGGAACATTTATAGAGCTTCATAAAATCGATTGAGTAGTCAAGAGATTCATAATAAACTAATTTGTCTCGAATAATGCTGATTTCTATGAGACTAAGCTCGACGGTACTCTGATCATGGCAACGCAGGGTGTCTTCCATTGTCCGATAGCTCGACAAAATTCTCGTTCTATGACAGCTGTACGGGTTATGTGATCGCGGCGTTGTCAAGCGTACTAAGCTGTCTAGGCTAGTCACAAAACATTTTCTTTTGACTTACTCGGTACCAGATAAACCTCCTCAAATCGTTATCGTCGACAACATTTGAGACGTTGCTTTGTTATTTAAGGTTTATTTTTTCATTATATGTCTCTCTCCCTCTCACTCCATATGTAACCGAGGCGTGTAATCTTCGGTGCTATTTCCGCTAATGATCTTTCATGAAACGCGCGCATAAGGAATATTTGCCAAAAAATATACGGGCCTCTTTATAAACTGAAATTCCACAAAGCGGCGCTCTCCACTGATGCTCGGATCGAGCTAGTGCAAGCGAGGTTTGCGGCTCGACATTTGTCATGTCGAGAAGGAGCTAAAAAGCTTAGTCTATTCTCTAATTTTTTATTAAACGAAGTTCAGCTAGCATTTAAGCACTTTCACTCAATACCACATTTATATCGACTCGTATTTCATACATTCTCTCACTTCAATTCCATCATTGATAATGGTAGATGCGTCTCCGTCGGCTTGCCTCTCCTTGCCTCGCAGGCTCACCAGGAACTCCAATTAAAACTAATTGTTTGGCTTAATTTCTTTTTTAAGCCCCCCCTTATTCGTCCTCTCGTACTAACCATGGAGCCTAGAGGGAAAGAGTGGACCCTGGAATCGACGAAAAAGATATATGTTGGTTGTAGTTCGAAATTCAGCCACGAGCGCGCTTGTGTTGTCAGTATAGGATATGAAGTTAGGATATGGCATTGGTGATGCCATGAAGTGAGGAGTATTCGTTATCGACGCCCGGTCATTGCTGAAATAAGAATAACCCTTGTGTCTTTTAGTGTTTATACGCCGCGACACATTATTCCATTTCTTTACGTGCGAAAAGTTTCGTTATTTTGGGTTTTAATTCGTTGAGTTGCGTTATTTTAGTTTTCAATTCGTTGGGTTCGGTTAGTTCGGTCCGTTTCAGTCCTCTGTCATCCTATACTAATGACAGCAGTATAGAATGATTTACTTTAAGCTCCATGGTACTAACGCCTGGTCACAACAGTCACTAGGACCCTTCGCGCTTCGTTGTCGAGTGAACGACCCAGTTTCGTAACAATCTGGCCCTCGGTGCGCTACATACAACACTTTTATTTGATTCGTATAATCAAATAAAAGCATACACGTATAAATATATCACCTTATTTTCTCGTAGTTAATAATTAAAACCGCGCCTTTGTCTAAACCTCGAGGTCTGTTAGCAGAATATAATTATATAATTAGGTAGGTACTGGTCTCCGTATCGGCGATCGCGAAGATATTGCAGCATCCATTTCAACGAATTGACACGTGAAACACGTGTTTTTTTGTTTCAATGGCTGAAGTCCACCGTGCGACTAATTTTCAATCTAACAAGAAAAAATGTTTCGTCAACAAATGACGATTCACGGAATAATTCACGAAAAAGCTTCCATACGCGTATAATTAATGAAAATATTAATTAATTAGAACGTTGATTAATTTATATAATATATTAAATATTTAATCTTCACGAGTATCGACGATAAACAAATATAAAATCGATGATTAAAATGTTCATCATTCACAATTGTTTTAATAATCGATTTGTCTTTTTACGTCCGTGTATTCAATATTCTCGATAATCTCAAATACTCGTCGAGTCGACCGTTGATCGGTTCGTAATTACGGTGAAATACGATCGACTGTTTTTTTTTAGACCAACTGGCAAAAATCCTCCCACGATTAATATTTCTCCATGCTGCGGGGAGCTTACTCAACGTTTCGAGCTTTGTCGGTCGAACGCCGTAATTTCGTTGTCGGTGTGTATGAAATTACGAGAGTCAGGAATTATCGAATACGTCTCCCCGACCGAGTATTTTTGTACACCGCAGTATCGTCCATTGATTGCCACTCTTTTATACGTCACTAATGTACGTTAAAGTAAAGAGTCCCGTTGGACTTAATTGCCGGTGTACAACGGGCCAAAAACGTTGTCAAACAAAACGTTAACCACCCGATGCGCGGAACGATGATTCCCGATGTTGTTCGTTAAATCTTCTCGTCGAGGGTAGAGACCGCGGTAGTCGAACGACGGCGTAGACGGAACGAACGAACGAACGAACGAACGAACGAACGAACAAACGAACGAACGGGAGAGATCTCGATTACCTTTGATCGTTGGTTTGCAGGCCTCCCGAATGCTTTGAATAACTATTGCCTATTCCTGACGAATTAATTTGTGGCACGAATCGCTAGAGACATCGGTATAGTCCGAAGATAAAAAATCATTCATGCGTGCGCGAGCTATGCGCAAATAACGGAAATTGAACGAGCTATGGGCATTCGCGTGTATTTAGAAAATTGAACGATAAACAAATTTTATATATAATAATAATAAAAAAATAGATAAGAAAAATATTTTGGAAAAACTAACAAGTAGAGAAAAAAAAATCAAAACGTTAATTGAGTTAAATAAGGAAGGAGTGAAATAAAATAAATATGAAAAATTATAGCAACGAAATTTATGATCGAAGAATATGAACTAACGATATTTGTTTTTTTTTTTCATGTTTGATTACAGAAATAATGAAGAGAGAGGCTGATGCCGGCACGATGGCAGGTTGCGGGGGTCCTACGAATCCCCATAAACGCTACCGTCAAGGTGACGATGAACTTCGACTTCTCATCCCGAGCAAGGTAAGTCATATCCATATTGGATTAATTTTCTCGTATCATTTCTTTTTATTTACCGATTTTTTTTTTTTCATTAGCGTCGCAACGACGAGCTTTCGATGTAGAAAAGAAAGAAAATCATATTATCTTGGTACTTGAATTTTTATCAAACCAAATGGACGCATTTCTTTAAAAATGTCGCAACTCGTAGAACGAAGTACCTATTACGGTAAAAATGACGGCCACGTTGCGCGACGCACGAAACGTAAAATTCTCGTCACTCACACCGACATAAACGTGCCAATGGCAACTCTCGTAAAGGTTTTCTCGCAATTTCGCTAGGAAACATGTCTCGCCACGATGACGACAATCTTGCCCTCTGCATTTTATTTCGATCTTTCCCTCATCCTCGGGTACAAAAGAAAAAAAAACAACAAAAAAAACAGTTTTACGCGAGACCGTTTTCCTTTCTCCAATTGTTGCTGATGCGATTCGTGGAAAGCCGACGATCGTACGACCCATATATACATATATACCTGAGACTTACGGCGCGAGAGGGTTCTTAAAAGTTCCTTCGCGTAGCGCTATATGGAACATTTTACGACAACTCGACCATACCTGTCCGAGTCGACAAATTCCATTTTCTTTTTCATCGCGGTATTTTTATTAGAAGAGACAAGATTTAACGGGTGAAAGAATTTATTGCAATGGAAATTTCAACGGGAGTGTCATTTTCAAGACATGCGACATTCTAGTTCGTTATTTTTTAAATTTCAATTCCGAGCGTCACGGTTAGGTTTATTTGACATTGAACGACCTATACATATATACCCATTTCTCGCATTTTTGTGCCAGTTATAAATATTCGAAAGTGGTAGAATAAAATGGCGCAGTCGATCGTTACGATGTCCTTTAAGGCAGATAAAACGGGGGTTTAGTGTCAAATTGAAATCTCCGTGACAAAAAACAAAATCGCAACAACCTCGACACGCTGCTCGATTTTTGACGGAACGCCCCATACCTTACCAGGGTATTCGACGTTTGCAGCGTTCTACGATACTGCAAAGCGAAATACAAACGATAAAAGGCGAGACTCCCGAGTTGATAAATTTGACACTGAACGCCCTGTGTGCGTGCTATGTATTTCATTGTAAAACATGCCACAAACGAAAGTAGTTATTGCCCGCCGGACGGTGCCGTACTTTTTGCGGAGCTCGAAATTCTTTACCGTTGCGAATATCGAGACGAAAGCGTCACGGATCCTTTGCCTCCGTTACTACTTCCGGTCATTGTGAATGAACGAAGGAGCGCGAACGCCTTTTACGCCGAGAGACCAACCGCCTCACCGCCTCCCTCCACTCTTCTCTCGGAAGTCTTATCATCGTTCTTTCTTGTTTCATCGCTTTATCGCATTCGCCGCTCGTACTTTTTCAACTCCCGACCTTACGTCTCGCTCTCTCTCTCTCTCTCTCTCTCTCTCTCTCTCTCTCTCTCTCTCTCTCTCTCTCTCTCTCTCTCTCTCTCTCTCTCTCTCTCTTTCGTTCTCTCTCGTCTTGTCTCGTCATCCATTCGGAAAATCTTGAAAGATCTTCCGAAACGATTTCCACGTAAAATCGCATCGTCGGCGATGTGAAAGGCGCCGGTGTTGAAAGAAAGAAGAGGAAAAAAACGTTGCCTCGCTCGTTCCAAATTCCAGTCCGTCTCTCTTTCGTCCTCGCGCTGCTTCACATTTTCATCGTCATGAGCGATTTTTTTTTGGTTTACTTTTTCTAAACAAGTGTATCGATATTTATCCGAGTTTCTCACATTAAATCTCAGTAGTCACTATCGCGCTCGATCTCATCGCTTTCTATTCTTTGTGGAAAACAAAATTCTCTTATACGTCGTTTCGAATAATCGGTACGTTCGGGACTCGGGGATTCACGACTTACGAATTCACGAAAAATTGCTCATAATGTATGAATACCAATTATTGTATAATATAATTATTAATGAATCGTATAATTAGACTTCTGGTTTCAATGTCCACCTATACCTAACTCGAAATAATTGTTCGACTTTTAATTAAAAATACCAATTAGAAAATCTTTGTAATTTAATTTTTTTTTCAACTCTTCTATTTGTGTTATTAATCATTTTTATTTTTATGAACGCCCCCGAGTATCGCGTATTCGTTATTTTATTTGGTTTCATTCATCGTACGCCATAGCTCCAACACAGGGACCAGAGAACAGACGTGAGCGAAAGAGAGAGAGAGAGAGAGAGAGAGAGAGAGAGAGAGAGAGAGAGAGAGAGAGAGAGAGAGAGAGAGAGAGAGAGAGAAGAAAGACAAAGACAAAGACAAAGAGACGATTCCCCACATCGTTCAGACAGATCGAGGGGGAGGAGACGAGGATAGAAAAATGTAATTAGAATAATTGCGATTAAGAGGCTCGAGTCTCTTTCCCTCGTTCGTGCTCGGCGTGGACTCTCATTTCTCGTACGTTCTCCTCGGCTTAACGACTATCATGACTTCACTCCGCTGTATGCTATATCATAGAGGATATAACGAGGCCACCATTGTTCTCGGGCACGCGATTCATCGCCATAGTGAGAGAGAGAGAGAGAGAGGGGGGGCAGAAAGAGAGAGAGAGAGAGAGAGAGAGAGAGAGAGAGAGAGAGAGAAAACACGAAACCCATTCAATCGCACGCCGTCTACGTACATCGTGGACCACACACGCGAAATTCTTCTCTTCGCGCTCTGTGTCGTGGAATTCCAGATTTTTGCTCGTAGAATAAGAAGAAAATCTCATTACGGGCTCACTTTTTTTTTTCTTTTTTTTAATACTTCACTTCGAGATATATTCACTAGCTCGGATATCATAATACCTCGAGAGTATACTCGATCCTCGCTATTTTTTTTATTCATACGGTCTCAAAAGTTCGGTATAATGGAAAAATTAATGTAATTTTGCGGTGAACGCGATTCAAACTTGGCAGCTTACATTTTTTTTTGCGATTGAATTATTCCTTACTTTATTAAATATATAATCACTTCGCGGGTATCTCTTTATTTGGGGACATTTACGATCGTACCAGCGCCATACGGAATTTCTTTCTATGAATAAAATTCTCTCGCTGTAACTTTAATATTCTCGAGATTTTCAATGAGTCAATTATGGTGAGTCGAAAGCCGATCGTTCATGCTCCACAATGTCCAGATAATTTTACAATTTTTCGTACACTTTTAAAGTCGAACCATCGATTATCGTTAATTTATCCACGCCCCCCCCCTCCCCGCACACGCCCATTTCGATCGAAATTTCATGATTTTCGAGACATCGTTATATAACCTCGTTAATTGAGCCTCGTTAATTAAAAAAGTTCCATATCAAATTGAAATCCATATCAAAGTTCAACAGAATGAAATTTACAGTCGCGTAAATTATCGATATTTCATGGTTTGCCGAAATTCGCCAAATATATGAAATATTGCGTCTTCCATATCTTTTAACCATATCTTTTAACCTATTGGGAATTTCCGATAACTGACAAATGTAATATACTAGTTTCCAATTTCTCTCAATTCTCCGATAAAAAATAATATTAAAAAACGCATATTTTCAAAATCTCGGCAGAAAATAAATAAAAACCAGAAACGAAGATATTACAATAAATTCTCACAATATCCTCAGAAGCTAATCGATAATTACTTTCAACGCTGTTGCGGAAATTCAATAAATTTTCCGAGCCCACCGCGTGTTGGAAACTTAATTAAGTACACTGTCGTTCTTCATATCCATCGATGGACAACGTCGCTTGCAGGTCTTGGTGTGTCTCGAGAGATGCGAAGATATCACGCAATAATGTGTGTCAATAAATCTCCAGCCGCATAATCCGCGAGTGCAACACCTCGCGCCTATGATCTCTCTCTCTCTCTCTCTCTCTCTCTCTCTCTCTCTCTCTCTCTCTCTCTCTCCCTCCCTCCCTCCCTAATCAAACGGCGAATGCACCTGGTCTATTTACCTTTCCCGCCTCGATTCAAGGACGCATTAGCCATGCCGTCGATCGCCTCCGCTCGCACGAGAGGTGCGCGTTAACCGTCTCGAGTAGGTAAAACGTTCCTCCGACATTCCTCGTTGTTCTCTGTTATACGCAACGCACGATCGTACACAACGCTCGCATATAGAGCCACGGGGCTCGCCTTAGCCGAACGTAACAGAGAAAATACGACGATGGGAGCGACGAGAGAGGCTGGCTGGTGGCCCCGTTTCGTTGCAAAAGGCTTCTCTCACTTGAATTAACAAGTGGCTTAGGCGAGGCACCGTTGACGTTATCCCCACCCTCGTCATCACCATCACCACTATTACTACTCCACCCTCGTGATTGTCCGCTAAAATACCCCACTCACACCATCCTACCAATAGATTTACATAAATTTTTATGCATACATAGGCGTCTATCGAGCTGGCCAAAAAATAATTGCATCGTCGATACATGGATATGTATGACTATCTATCCAGAGGGAAAAAAGCGCAATTACTTTTTGGCCAATTTAACATACGTGTAAGAAAAAATGCTTACGTTTATTAAAGGGAATATCAAATGAACTTTTGAAACGTATCGAAATATTAGAACACCAAACGATTCAACCATATATCAAATATTTAAAAAAAAAGTTTATTTAGACAAAAATTACTTTGTCAAATACTTAAAAAAAGAGAGTTCGTTATCAATGAAATATTTAAGCCGCTAACGATTCGACAAAGTGGAAATTTATTTAAAAAAAAGAAAAGAAACGGAACTCTTGCGAGAAGGCACGAATCGTCGGTATAGCCGTACGTATCGAGGTCCCTCTTACGAGTGCAAACAAAAGGGAAAAATGATATTTGAAAAATAAAAATAAAAAGTTCACTTAGCATCATAACCTCCTGGAAATGCGTGTGAATATTACGAGCTCTTTGTAGAGCTCGCATTGAGACATACAGGTTTGAAACGACGACTCTCGTCAACTCAGCGATCCAAGTTCGTGCGAGAGGGGTGGGACGGGTCTCAGGGGTGGCGGGGCGAGAGGGCGGTATATTATGTCAAAGCGGAGCATTTACGAGCCGTACCGAGGGCTTGCGTAATTTATTCCGTATTCATTTTGTAATTAAACGTACGCTCGTACGAGTACACGTTTTCACGAGGTCTTACAGGAATCCCTGCTGAAAAACATCCTAATAACGGTTAATTCCCTTTCGCGATCACGAGGAATAATTTTCAAAGAGTTTTTTCAAATACGAGAGAAAAAGAGAAAGATTAAACCATGGAGTTGGGAAAGACCTAATGCGACGAGGTAACAGAAAATGGTAACGTCTAAATGCTAGCGCTCTACACTCTCGTCGAGGTTAGTCGAGACGAGGTTCAACGAGGTTATGCGAGGCGAAAAATTGGAGGTGAAGTCTCGGTAAAAGTTCGGCGAGGTGACGCGAGGACTCCGTCTGCGTTCTCGTGCTCGCGCTACCTCGCCTAACCTCGACGAGAGTGCAGAGCTAGCATTACATTTTAGAACTCTCGATTCGCATTGAATTCGTTTTTTGTTCAGTTTTTCAGATAATTTTATGACGCAATAATGGCAAATAATTCTGTTTTTTTTTTCTTTCTTTTTTTTTTTCATTTTACAAATTCGAAAAATAATATTTCTTTTCTATCAAATGGTTCGTCGTTATTTTTTTTTTTTCAAACAAACATAATATTTGAATTTTCTTGTTTTCCTTTCTTTTCACTCGACCGATGCCCCGAATAATGGCCTCTGATTTCGGGTCAGCTTTTCCGATCTCTCGATGTCGTAAAACAAAAAATAAAAGAATCTGCAGTACCGTCGTTCTCGCGTCGTGCAAATTGCGCAATATTTCGCCGAAGTGTCGCGTAATTGCATCGCATTAATCCAGCCGATCTGGCCACGACCACGCGATATCTCGCAATTTTCACCGTCGCGCGTTCTCGCCAAAATAAGAAAAGCGGAGAGACCCTGCAGAGGGTCGACTCATTTAGGTGCAAGTTTTCAGACCTGTTTGTCTCAAAACCGGAATTTAAGATAAATTAACGAAAAAAATGCACTCGGACAAATTTGTTCTTGGAAGAAGCGAGAGAGAAAGGGAGAGAAAGTGTGTGTGTGTGTGTGTGTGTGTGTGTGTGTGTGTGTGTGTGTGTGTGTGTGTGTGTGTGTGTGTGTGTGTGTGTGTGCCTTAGTAGAAGCGTGAACGAGAGGGAGATCGAGGGAAGAGATGAAAAACAGAAACGTCGTTTTATTAGTCGAACGGTGCGCGGTCGGCGCATTCCGGAGTATCGCGTAACGCCAGGACATGCGCGTCCGCGAAGTGACATTATGTCACTGTCGACTTCTTACCGAGTGACCAATGAAGCGAGAAGAGAAACACTCGAGCCGTTTATGGATAATGAAGGAATTGTGTAATAAACGTTGAAGCGTCATCGCCGACATCCATTTTGCGACCAAGCGTTTCATCGAAACGAATTTTTACAAGTTTGTAAAAATACATTGGGAAAATATTTTCTGAAATACGAAAACGATTTTATTATCTAGCGCTCTGAAAGACTCGAGAAAATAGAGAAAATGGTTGATAACGAGAGACGCGCATCGACGACTCACTCGTCGCTCTCGAGTTTCCCTCCAGTTGACTCCAGTTGACTATTTTTAATCATTAACGATCGAGCGCGATAATGTCACTAAATATTCACGCTCGTTTTTATCGTTGATAATAAATTTCATTGAACGGAGTCGGAGGTGAATTTTCGGTTCGTGCGTGAGAACGAAACGTTTAACACAAATGCGAGAAATTATTACGTCAGGGCGTTTCGTAAATTAACGGTAAATTCTAGTCTATGAGCTCATACCTCGCGGTTTTGCTCATGTACGCCAATTGTGCTGTAAGTACAATTGTAGACATGAAACACGACTGCGACCTCGCCCTCGTCTTTACCACTGGCAGGTCAGCCTCGAGACTCGGAGAGATATTGAACGCGCTGCTGCGATCGCGGATAGCGTGCATGTATTTTTTCTTCTTCTTTAATATTCCCTCAAAAAAGAAAAAATACATACAAACTTGCCCGAGAACTGAGAAAAATGTAAAAATAAATATGCGATTTCTCCGTACGGACGTGATAGAATGTAAATAGATTGTTCGCACTCCTCGAAGAGCGAGTAATTCGTAGGAAAAGATTCGTCAGCGCGATTAAAGAAAAGTCATAAGTACGTTTTGTTATACGTGAATTTCTTGTCTTTTCTTTTTTTTAATTAGTTCGATCGATATGAATTTGGATTAAAAAAAAAAGTATCGATCGAAAATAGTTGCTTTCCTTCTTCTTGTCTTCAGGTCTTCTTCTCTCTGTTGCAGGTCGCCGGCTCGATAATCGGCAAAGGTGGCGCAAACATCACAAAGCTCCGTAGTCAGGTGAGCTTGTCCGACGTCTTGCCGATTAAACGAACTAAATCATTTTCTATCACGCGGCTATAAAACAAAAACACACATATATCTCTATCAATCTTTTTTTTTTCCAAATTATTTTTAGAAATATTTTTCGTTTTTCTGCATCTCTAAACCTCTTCCATTGTCTCTCTCCTCTTGATCTTCTTTGTTTTTTGTTTATTCTTTCAAACTTATTTATTATTATTTATCAATTCCCTTTTATTTACACGTTTATTCTCATCCGGCGTGTCTTTGTTTATCGATTCTTCGACATTTCATACGCTTTGAAATAAATTTATATTAACCCTTTGCGCCCCGAAGTTTCCGAAAGTGTAAAACGGGCCTGTCGTACGAGAGCGAGAGATTAAAACAAACGCCCGTTAAGACAAGCGTCGAGATGATGTCTTCCGGGGGGGGGGGGGGGGAACACCCCTGTCGTGGCGCGAAGGGTTAAAATACTTGATGCCATTTGTGCCTATGTACACGGATATTTGAGCAACATCGAGCATCTCTTTGCACACTTTGTCCAATTACAAATTTATTATGGTCGCATGGAAGAGGATTGATAAAGAAAAGCAAGAAACCGTGAGATTCATATATATTCTCGACGACCGACCGAATTGAACATATTTGAATACATAAAAATCAATAATAATCCAATCAATTTTCAAACGTATAGCGCGATGAGTTTTTCAGGCATAGATAGGAAATTCTCGCAAATGATATATAAAACGTAAATATAACTCGTTTGGGTTGAATTTTTTTTCTTTCGGTCGAGTTGAAAACATTGAATGGGGTTGGGTATTTATTACGAGTCTCGTGTATTGTCGATTCGCGTTCCAAAAAAAATAAATAAATAAATAAATAATCGAGCGGGTGGGAAAGAATCGTAAAAAATTATTGCAAATACATTAGCGAGGACGGAAAATAAATAGGGCTTACATTTTTAAGATGAAACATCTATGCACATATAGATATATAGATATAGATATAAATATAAATATAATAATTAATGATAAAATATTCGTAAAAAAAAAAAACATTTTACGAAAAGAAATTCGTTGGTTGTCTAACTTGGTTGATGGTTTGTGCCCTGGCCCTGCCCCGACCCCGGCGTTGCCCCCCTGGCCTGTGCCCTGGTGTGTCGTGTGCCCCGCCGTCGATTGTTCCGCCCTGCGCCGTCACACACAAAACGACCCTTGGCCGTCGTTGCCCGTTGTGTGCCCTGCCGATTGCCGATCACCATGACGTTTCCTGGGGGACTAAAATGATGGCCGAACTGTGGACAAAAAAAAACAAAAAAAAACAAAACAAAAATATCAAACAAAAAAAACGAAAAAAATCTTCGGCCTTCGCTCAATGTGGACTCGAATCGCCTGTGTCGATGATCGTGTCGAACGATGCAAAAATCGACCAACAAAACGACCAACAACCTCCGAACGTCAATGAACCAAACAATCGACCAACAATCAACAACCAACCACGGCCCGACAGTACAAAGCCTCAATCATTGTACCCGATTGCCCCGGACCCGAACGGTAAATGCCAACACCAAATACTTAATGTCTTTAATTCTCTACTCTCATCTTTCTCTTTAATTTTTTTGTTTACTTTTGAAGTATTTTCTCACTATTTGTCTCTAATTACAATCCAGGACCCTAATCATTAATAATGTTGCCACTAAATTCTTGTCTTTTTTGTTCTTTTTTTTTTTATTTTATTTTTTTATTCGTTGTCTCTGGGTCTTTTCCTACTGGTTTTGTTTATTTTTGTATTTTTGTCATTTATTTTTTTCTCATTTGTTCGTTCATATTTTATTTTACATAATTTTTCTTTCCATTGTGCCATTTTGTCCGATGGACCGTGCGTTCGAGGAAAAAAATTCATTCACCGGTAAATTGCGATGAACAAAAAAATATTAAATTAACGTATAAAACGTTGATGTTTTTTTTTTCGTGATAACATTTTTTTTATTATATTTTCTTCGTTCGTTTTCTCTTATCAAAATTAATACCTTCGTTTTTATAATAAAATTCAATTTTATTCTGAAGTGCTCACGGTTTTTGTTGTTCCATGTTGGGAATTCATGTTTACTGCGCAGAAACCATTTATTGTTGAACTCCACACGGATGACATGTCTTCGTTATCGTGTTAATTTCCATTTTTAATCAATTTTTATATTATTTTCTCTATTTTTCGCACAATTCCCCCCTTTCTCTCTCTCTCTCTCTCTCTCTCTCTCTCTCTCTCTCTCTCTCTCTCTCTCTCTCCCCCTCTCTCTCTCTCTCTCTCCCCCTCTCTCTCTCTCTCCCTCCCGCTCTCGCTCCCCCCCCCCCCCCCCCCCTCTCTTTCTCTCTCTATTTGCTATCTCAAACCCGTCCGGGACTCAGCCGACAGTCCTACAGGTTACTAGATAAAAAAAAGAGAAAAGAAAATCAGAATATCATTAAAAAAAGAAAAACGATTAATCACGAGATAACACCTGACACTGATTATTGTCTGCAATGTACATTTTTTCTTTATCATTGTTTACAACACAAACTTTGCGTCTCGGACCCTGACGTAATCTTTTAGAATATGTCCACCGTCGCGAGCCCCGATGATGCCCGATAGGATTCGTCGATCGATTTACCGTTGCAGATATCTTCTTTTTCTCAACAGACTCGATCGTTTAATCTGGAAAATTTTCAGCCACCGACGAATATAACAGCGCACCGCTCGGACCCTTCGAAGAAACGAAAAAACAGAAAAACAACAAAAGAAACAACTTTTCTACTTTTTCAGCTCATCCAGAAAAAGATATTCTCGAGTTCGTCATTAATAACGTCGTAAAAGACACGAGTGATGAAAAATGTAATTCGATTATTTTTCTATTATTCTTTGCCCGATTTTGTTTAAATTTAAACACGCATTTTCAAAGTCAATCGGTAACAAAAAACACTCAAATCGTGTGTGTTATCTAATTGATAATTAGCATAAAAAATACATATATGTATATATATAATAATTCAATTCTTTTTTTGTTTTCATCAAATTTGATAAGAATTGTATGATGTGTATTCAATTTAATTTTTAATCCGTTGGAAAAAAGAAACGTTGGAATACAATCGAGTTACATTTGTGCGCCACTTACTTTCGACGATCCCGGAGTGTAATAATCGAGATTTACGATTTTTTTTTCTTGTCGTCCTTGTTTCCCCATCCCCGATAAATCGATTACCCGTCCTCGACGTGTTCCTAAATCTGCGGGAATATAAAAAGCTTCAATGGCTGGAAAAGAAGAAGGAGAGACGGAGAAAAGTGCTGGTTCACTTTGTCCCAATCCTTCCGAGTGATAAGGGCTGACAAAAACAACCCTTGTCGTTAACCCCCCTCCGGTTCAAGGGCACAGCCCCATCTCCCAAAATTCCAAGACCCTACGAATTTCCCGAAAGTCGACGAGCGTGCGCGCTCGCCCAACGGCGGAGGACTCGCCGGAAAAGCTGCTTTTTTCCTGAACTCCGCGGATATGTGCGCATCAACCCCTTTCTGATTTCCCGTGAGAGAAAGCGAATCGTTCGTCGAAGCTCTATTCTTATTCCCCCCTCTTTCACTCGCTGTCCATTTCTCCTTCTCTCCTTCCAGCGATTTCTACTTAATTTTGTTTTCTCCCCGGTTTTCCATTTGTTTTTTTTTTTTTTTCCATTGTCGGATCACTTACTCGTTTCTCCATGGTTTCCACACTTTCAAATAAATCCATTTTTTCGCGACTCAATCCTGTAAGTTTAGATTTTTTTTGACTCTTATGTCGTATGACAAATCGTCAGTTTGTAATTCTATTTAAAAAAAATTATTAAAATTTTTCCCTCTTGCTCTCAAAGATTTTTCATACAAAGTCGGAATAATACCAAGTTTTTCCGACATTTCTATTTTTCCATTAGAATACATTTTTGAACGTGTTGATATTTGGCTACATTTTTGTGACCGTGACGAAAATTAATATTCGAAATTTAATTCAATGATAATTAAGTCCTCGAAATTCTTCCGTTGATTCAATCCTATAAATTCCGCCATACGAAAGAATGCCTCTCTGTAATGCGCGGGACACGTAATACGTGGGTCGATCTTGTACCCCGGGAGTTTCACGAATTAACGTTCAGCAGCCCGCATTATCGGGACGACGATCCCAACGACAATCTACAACGAAGACGGGCGAGAGAAAGGGATGGAATTTAGGGAGAGACGTGAGAATCACGAATTAACCCTCGTAATATAGAAGCTCTAATTTATCATTATCATCGTCATATAAGTACATACGAGGTTTTTCCACGGCTAATCGGTCCTCAAACTGCCGACCCCTCTTCGATTTTGACAACAAAAATTCCCTCGTAATACTTTTAATGAAAAGAGCAAGTCATGAAATATTTGATTTTTTTCGCTATTTTTTTTCGAGTTATGAATTTATGAAAATTTCGAAAAAAAAAATTCAAATGCGTATAATTTCAGAACAAGACATTTTTAGTAATGTTATAAGTCCATCAAATTATGCGTCCTGAACTGCTTTTTGAGAAAAGAATAACAACAAAATTATTTACAAATTTCGCGATGTTTTTTTTTTTTGATAAAATAAAAAACCTCAAGTATTGGCGTTACCGATTTTTTTCCGAATTCCTCTTGCGATTTCGAAAAAATCTAGACTAGTTTCATCGTGGAATCTCGATATTTACTATTTTTTTCAATATGTTGAAAATTATTGGAAAATCTAAAGTTCAATGAAAGTCAATCAATATAGTAAGAGATTGAGATAGAAACCATTTATTTTTGACAATAATAATTTTATTTATGTTTTTATTCAATTCTTGGTTCAAGATTTTGAATGATTCAAATTTTTCTGAAGATGAAAAAATCTTCACGAGATTTTCATTATGCAGGAAAAATTGTTGGTCATAATGAAAAGAGCAAGTCATGAACTTTTTAGATTTTTTTCGCCATTAATTTTAAGTTATGAATTTTTGAAAAATCCGAAAAAAAATTCAAATGCAAATAACTCCAGAACAAGACAGTAATAATGTTATTGGCGAATTGATTTTTTTAAGATTTTGAGAGATTCAAAATTGACGGAAGATGAAATTTTTAAAAATCGAAATCTTTATTATCTGCGGCGATTATGCAATGTATTTGTTGCGTTCCCGGTATCCTCCTTTTGGTTTGTTTGAATCGTGATTCCAAACGCACTTAGGCAGCTTCGTATTCCTCTTGAGGTGAAAACTTGACCATGATATTTGGTAAATTGTTGGGTTTCGATGCCCATTCGAACTGGCGAATAAGTGCGGGCGCCCAGTAGGTGCTGCCCAAAATGGCGAAGCGGCTGCCGCTGGCAAGCCACATTTTCAAACCCGTCAATTTTCATATGCACGGGTTCACTTATGCATGGTCGAATATGATATAACGAATGAAGTATGAATAATGAAAATCTCGTGAAAATTTGTTCATCTTCAGAAAAATCTTCGAATCATTCAGAATCTTGAACCAAAAATTGAATAAAAACATGAACAAAATTATTATTATCAAGAATAAATGGTTTCTAAACAAAATAATGAAAATGTTCTTCAAAATATTGAAAAAAAAAACGTAAATATCGAGATTCCACGATGAAACTAGTCTAGATTTTTTCGAAGTCGGAAGAGGCATTCGGAAAAAAATTGAAAAAAAATCGGTAACGTCATACTTGATGTTTTTTGATTTTATAAAAAAAAAAAACATCGAGAATATTGTAAATAATTTGTTCGTTATTCTTTTCTCAAAAAGCAGCTCAGGTCGCATAATTTGAAGCACTCATAACATTACTAAAACTGTCTTGTTCTGGAATTATTTGCATTTGAATTTTTTTTTTTTCGGAATTTTCAAAAATTCGTCCCTCAAAAAATAATAGCAAAAAAAATCAAAAAATTTCATGACTTGTTCTTTTCATTAAGTGCTACGAGGGATTTTTTGTTGTCAAAATCGAAGAGGGGTCGGCAGTTTGATGACCGATTGGCCGTGGAATACCTCATATACATATGAAACCATAGAAACCACACGAGTGGCTCTATGCATAATGCTGCCATGGGTATTAATTAATGTGAGTTTGTGTTTGGTATCGTCCACTAAATGAATCGCTAATACCATTTAATTAATAATTATACTAATAATAATAATAATAATAATAACGATAATGATAGCGATAATAATCCGATGAACGGTAATCCTACAAATACGTACTTGCAATTTTCGAGAATACAATATCATTATTATTTTTATTTTTATTCTTCCCTTTTTTCGTCCGTCTCTTTCTCTCGCACTCCCCAAGGAAGAAAAAGAACGAAACGAACATCGATCGAGGAAAATTCGTAGTGTACCGTATTCCAGGTCCAAACTTCGAGGGAGAAGCTGGAAGAAAAATGAGAAATCCAAAAAAGACAGAAATAGGACTGATTTATGGCTGCGATTGTTGGAAAATAAACAAAAAACCAAAAAAAAAGTCACATTCATCTTCCCTCATCCTCCAGTTTCGGTCTAGCATATCGCGGGAAAACTTATTGTTTTGAAATTGCACCGCAATATTTTTGATTGGTCTCTCTTCTGTCTTTTTTTTTTTTCGAGAGTAACGACAGGTCTCTTTCCCTTTCACTTTCCCGGCTCACGGGATTGCGGATTGTTTGTTTCTTCCCATCCTTGTCTTATCATTCCGTGCCAGACATTTCGACACTACGACGAGGAGAAAAAGTATGTAATGGCAACGAATAAAAACTATATTTTTTTGTGAAGTTAAAAATCATTTCTGATTATACGAGAAAAAAAAACAGATCGTTAAATTCATTATGCTCGTAGGATTTTAACGTTGCGATTGTCAAATAATGAACGTAACTCTCCAAGTATCACGGGCAATAGAAGTATTTCATTGAATTTACCGTTTGTGTGTTTAATTCGTTTTTTTTATGTGGCAGCGAATTGTTTTTTCAAATTTTTTCTGTCACGAAAATTCGCATAACACTCGGAGTATTTCTGTTTTTAGGGTCCTGACGATCAGCTCGGATCTTGACACAGTGCTTCAGGTGGTGAACAAGGTTGTCCCTAATTTGGAAGAGGTAAGTCGCTGGATTAACGGTGAAGCAACGATACGTTGTTTTCTTCGCTTTTTTTTTTTTTTTTTTTTTTTTTCTCTAAGCAATACAATTTTATTATTCATTAAAAGGAGGATTCGTCCTTTCAGAATGGCTCCAAGCACGGAAACGACGAGATCGATGTACGCATGCTGGTCCATCAGAGCCAGGCCGGCTGCATCATCGGCAAGGGAGGACTCAAGATCAAGGAACTCCGCGAGGTAAGTGGCCACGATTTTTCTTTTGTCTTTTCGATACTTTCTTACTTATGCATCACGCTCGTCGGCCTTCGTATCGCATTTATACGAGCTTGGGCTCTTATTTTTAAACGCGTATCGCAGCGTCTGTCGTGTCAAAGTCTTTGAACTCTGGGGTAGTTTCCTAAAACAGGGACTGTTTTTTGCAACAATTTTGAAGTCCTCGAGCCAAAAACTTGGTTATGTAATTTTCTCCAAAACTTCCGCTGGAAATATGACGGGGAAGTTCACGAAGTTGAATCCCCTTGAAACTATGATTAAAAGAAAAAGATTTAAAAAAAAAATATATTTGATCTCGTTCGCGTTAACGAGATGATAAAAATTGTGAGTAGAACAAGTATTAGACAGTTCAGAGATATGATTTCGTAGAGATGAAAAAATGAATAATAGCTTGAGCGTTATTAACAATAATGGCGCTGGAGCCGCGAATACCCTGAAGTTTTTACGACCTACCTACCTACCCCTATTATTATTACCTACTCTAACATTGTCATACTCGCACTCGGCTAACTCCCCCTTGCACCCTGCTGCGTCTGCAGACTTGCAATTTTTCACATCTTTTAGCTCATTCAGTTAGGGAGAAAGATAAAGTAACTAAAAAAATTCGCGCTAGGCACCATCGATCCTTCCAAAGTCTGGCAATACTTCAAGGCATAATCGATTATAATCTTTTAATTCGTTCTGTTTTTTTTAACTTTTCTATCCAAATCCGCTTATTTTTCAGATTTCCTGAATTTTCTGATATTCTTGATTCGAAAGTTCCAAGGGCCGTCGTCGCCGCTGTTGCCCGAAGTTCGTTGTCTAGGTGGCTGTGCTCGTTGCTGTGAGAGTGCGTCGTAGTGAATTTCACGTTCACTCGGAAATATGCAACGTGGCCAAGTGGCTTGTTACGCGGTTCGCGACCAGAATTCTGCAATGGAGAAACAAAAGCCGGGGTAGTTTCGAGACCGGGAACAGCGGCACTGACAATATGTCCAATAACTATATAACACAAATCCGAAATTGCTATTCACAGACTTCTACTTCGACTTCTCGGTTAGACCAAATTTTTAACAATATTTTTTACACAAACGGAACAAAGCCTGTGACGAATTTGTAGCTCTCATTTTGTTTACTACAGTCGAATATTTATATTTCAGAATTAAATTGATTCAATTAAATTTTGCACCCTTTTCGCCCTTCACCATTATTTTTCTTCAAACCGCGTTTGGGTGAAATCTGGATGTTTTCTATCCAAATTCTTGATCTTCTAAAAACTCATTGCTCCCGTAAGATATTTTTTATTCTTACGAAATAAACGATTATTAAACAGAAATACCTTCGTTCCTTCGAGAATAATTATCGGTAGCTATTTCTGATTTCGGCTCGTGCAATAATTATTATTGTATCTGTACGCAGATTCTGAATTGCCTCTCGAGACATTTCTGCCTGTTCGGTCTTCATCGAAAATACCTCAACAATTATCTCGGACGTAACGAGCGTCCTTCGTCATCCTCTCTTCGCCTTTATCGAATTGCATCGATTCACCCCTTGCTTTGAAACACGATCGTGTCTGACTCCGTGACTTTCATCCGCGAAAACAAAGGGATCGAGCAAACTGTGTGAACTCCATCTTGGTTCGTTCCCTCCACCGCACCATTATATATATCGCTATATCAACCTCTCCTCTCTATGTTTCTTCGATCTCGCCGAATTTGGCGCCTCGACGAATTTTCTTAGGCGCACGCATTTACCAATCGAATCAGGAGTCTCGACACTGATATTATATGTACACGGGCAATTCCGTGCGATCCCGATTATTATTATCTATCTTTTTTTCACAACAAATATTATTCAACCAAAAATGGACGACATTGTGCAAAAAGTCTGAATGATGAAAAAAAAACTTAATTTTTTCCGACTTTTTCACATTTATGATTCGAATTTGATGAAAATTTTCAACCGTCGTTGAAGGCAAGGAACGATTTCAGTTCCTTATCGGATAAAAATACAAAAGGGATTGAGGCTTTCTGGATTCGAGAGAAGCGCAACCTTACACAAGGGGTAGTTGGACAGACGTGGCACTGCCACTCAGCGATGTCGCCGAACCGCTTTATTTCGATTCCCGAGGTCGGGTCTTTCGCGTTTGCCCCGATATACATATATAGCGATTCCCGATTTGACTATTCTATCTTTTCCCATACTTTGCTCTTTCCTGCTCGACTTTATTGATTCCTCGCACGACATCGGTTCCTCCTTTTTCTTTCGCTGCTCTCTTCCTTTGCTTCGTATTTCCGGTTTTTGCATCGAGCGCGTCTCT
Source organism: Netelia virgata (assembly GCA_951802705.1). Classification (NCBI taxonomy): domain Eukaryota; kingdom Metazoa; phylum Arthropoda; class Insecta; order Hymenoptera; family Ichneumonidae; genus Netelia; species Netelia virgata. The sequence goes on from OX637865.1 coordinate 22,460,985, forward strand.
TTGTCCCATCAAACAGAGCTCGCGAAGATATACGCTTCTCTCTCTCTCTCTCTCTCTCTCTCTCTCTCTCTCTCTCTCTCTCTCTCTCTCTCTCTCTTCTTACTCTCGTTTGAACAGATCGTTGGTGGACGCGCCGAGTAAGAAGAGCGACGTCGTCGTTGAAGCTTTAGATAGTTAGAATCCGCAATAAAATCTATATCAATTTTATCTGATATGAATATTTTTATACAAAATATTAAAAATAACGTTCTCTTTGAAAAAACGGTTGCACGAAAATCAACGAATGGTCCACTGACTATACATTCAATTTTTTAACTTGCAGATTTCGATACAAAGGAAATCGAGAAGCGACAACTTCCATTAAAATATTTTCAAGCCACTTTCTTTCTCCCTTGGTTTTCTCTAAATATAGAACCGATTGAAAGTAGACGCGTTCGAATTGAAAACATCCCATTGCCAACCGTCTCGCGAAGTATTCGTCGTTAAATGACGAGTGGTTGTCAACGTATCCTCGTTCCGAAGTTTACACCTCGTAGTAACGGCGAGCGAAAGAGATCCTCGAAAAGTTATTCTCGTTTCGCGATGATGCGAGTCGTCGACTCTCTTTCTCTGGCCACATATACACGTATACTCACTTCTTCTATTACGACCATTGTTTCAACTTTCTCGAAATCCCTAATTACATTCTCTCATTCCTATGGTACAAAATGTCCTCTCTCGTTTCAATGGCATTTAAGTCGTGGTATTAATTAAAGTGGTCCCCTCGAGTGGAAGATAAACTAAGCTTTTTCCAAAATTGTCTACAATTAAAAATAATTGCAATAACGCCATGAGTTATTTGACGTTATCGAGATTTAAAAATCCGGTGATAGTTATTCCAATTAGACTTTGAAGATGGGGATATTTTTTTTCTTTCTTTTTTTATAAATTGGTTTTATGGAAAAAGCAAAATACAGAGACGAGTACATTCGTCATAGATGCTTGGTACTTGGCATAAAATCGTGTACACGATAACAATTCTCAAAGGTCTCTCCTGATTGTTCTTCTTCCCTCTTATCATAATGCACACATACCCCCTTTTCCCACACGAGATTTCTTTCACCCTGCGAAGCGAAGATTTTTATCGCACGACAAAAGAACGAGGTGTGAAATATGAGACACCATAAACATGAAAGATTCAACAGATCTGCGTATAAATATCGTACATGTAAAGTAGCAAGTTCGCATTTTCATAAAACGAGACGAAAACAAATGCAAATTTCGAAAAATTCCATTAAAAATCCCATCGCAATTTTCGTACTTTCTCTTCGGATCATCGACGCATTAAACTCTCAACTAATCTCGATAAATCGAGCGATTTTCACCCAAATCGATTGAAAGACTGAACCAAAAAAACACTTCTAAAACTTGTTATTTAATTTTTCTTTTTTTTTCGTCGGTAGGATACAAGTCGAAACAGACATCTTTTTCCTGTTTATACAAATAGATACGCTCACTACGTGTATCAGGACCGTGTATATTACGAAGCTTTCGCAAAAGGAAACGGATTTTCAGATTGTAAGAGCAAGGATTTCGTATTTTGTTTTGTTCTCTCGTCTTCTTTTTCTTGTTCTTAAATCCGGTATTAGAGAGTGCATGGCGGAAGGTGTCGGAATGTATAATGTCGGATGATGCCATCCTCTTCCTCGTTCTTTCCTTCTTTATTCCTTCGTGGATCTTCCTCTCGTTTTACATCGTTTCTATCCTTTTACTCGCATTTCGTATTCTTGGCTTTGCACCCACCCCTCTCTCCCTCTATCTCACTCTCACACACCCACATGTACACTTGGCACATCGTCTTTGCAACCCCCGCACAACCCCCGATCTCCTTCAAGACTTGGTCGCGTGAATTTCTCAGGCTTTCCGACAACGATGAACTCTTCTCTTTCTCTCCTCCTCTCCTCTCTTTCCCTCTTTCTCGACTCCTTGAACTCGAAGCATTCCTTAATGGTCATTCCCCCTCTCCCCACCCCTGTTCTCTGGTAGTCTCGCGACGTCTTCGGTTTGGACGACGGCAAGGAAGAATCGACGAGCGAGAAACCAGAAAGAGAAAGATGAGAGAGAGAGAGAGAGAGAGACAGGGGGGGGGGGGAGAAAACGGAGTCATTACTCCGGGAGCCGAGGATACGAGAGACTTGAAATTCGGATCTACGTTCACCATTTCGCGGCCTAGATTTCCCTCTTGAGACGATGTTTCCTCGCGAGAAACTTTTCGCCGTCGAGCCAACGATTTCTACACACGAAATGTTTTTATTTATTTGTTCCCCATTTTTATTCACCCCTTTAATTACGAATCGTGACGAATCGCGGTTTATCATTATTGTTTTCGGTTTATTGCTTTTTTTACTTTTTTTTTTAAAGGAAGGAAAGGTAAGAACTATTTAGGTATATTACAAAAACAAAAATTGTAAGAAAATATTGCAAAATGGCTGTACTGCAGCAATTCTCCCGAGGCATGTGATGAATTTGTGGCACGCACTATAACTGGTGCCAAGTTGAATATGGAAAAAAGAACAAAAAATCTATTTAATCTACATGAGTGTAGCGAGTGACGAACGTAGAGGATTTTCGATTTGTTGATTTAAACAATTGACTTTATTATCAAATGACTGTTCTTTTTTGTGATGAAAATTCAATAAGTTTATTCAAACACTCACTAATTACACAAAAATCAATATTTCTAAAATCTCCTGTGTACTTCACTAGCTACACTCGTGTAGATTATATACATTTTTTTTCTTTTTCCCCGATTTAAATTGGCACAAGTTCTAAGATACGTCGAGAGAATTGCTGCAGTGCCGCCTTTTTGTAATATTTTCCTACCAAAGTTTTTTTTTAATATACTTAAATATTTGGTGAATAACTATCCCATGTATTATTGCTCTATCACCTTTCCTTTCGACTTTAAAAAAAGAAAGAGGAAATCCAAAATATACACAATTTTTCAATAGAAAAAAGTCTTGAAATTCGAATGAAATATAAATTCGTTATTTATACTAATGTTTTTATCTTTTTTTTAACAATGCGTTCTTTCCTTTTTCTGTTGCGGTTACGAAATTTGTCGACATTTTTGCACGACGTTTTTCCTTTTTCAAACGGTTATTTATGGGTTTCGTTGGTTTCTGACATTTGTGCCGGTCGGATAGTTCCGGGAGCCTCTTAATTTGCCGTTGAAATGAAATATAGTGACATATGTTTCTATATATATACATAAAAGACCGATTATTACGCGTACCTACACGCAACCCAGAATTAGCACGTGGGCAAAACTTTTTTTTCCATTCATTTTTCCCTTCATATTCAATTCTTTCGTGTAGACGGACCGGAACTCGGTGGGCACTGCCTCCTTGCAGCATACATTATCGGTACCAGGTGAATCGCGCAAAAAAAAAAGAAAAGGAAGAGAAACCCCTTCAAAAATTCAACAGGCAACGGTACGAACACACACGTCACGTCGACCAAACGTCTTTTATCATACGGCACGCTCGTTTCTCTCACCGCTATACGTACAATCGTACCTTTTTCTTTCCCACTGTTTCCTAAAAACCTACAATTAGGAACCAAATTCGTATGCTTTTTTCAAACCTTCGTTCGTTCGATCGTCCCGACAATTAAAAGGAGCTGCTGGTAAAACGTTGGAGCCAAATTCGTCGCTAATCGTTTCTTCGTACGTCGCGCATAACGTTAAAACGCCGTTTGCTCGATAATTCCCTCGTCGCAAGTTTTCATCTAGAATTTTTGAATTTTTATCAAACAAAAAAAACATTATCTTCATGGTTTTCCTTTCGATATTGTTGTTTTTTTTTTAAATCATCGTCAGCGAGAGTTTCGCGATGAAATTAGCCCGAGCATGAAAGAGTAAAAGCTCGTGTGTGCGTATTGCGAGTTTGAAACTTGAGCTTAAAAGAAGAACGAGAGAGAGAGAGAGAGAGAGAGAGAGAGAGAGAGAGAGAGAGAGAGAGAGAGAGATAAAACTGAAAAAAAACTAGCACATAAAACAACGAGAGAGACAGGAGGGAGAGTGGGGCGAGAAACGTCCCGATAGGGAAGGAAAAACAAGCCGACGCGCCCCATTATATTTCAATTAGCGCGAGTGGAAGTTTCGTAAGCGCCCGCGAAAGCACGCCGGACCCGAGCTATATGTTATGTACGCTTCGCGCGGAGCAACGGCGGCAGAACCCCCTTTGCTCGCTCCTCCTCGAATAAATAGAACGCGCACATATTCGTGCAAACACGAAAACAGGCGCTGTAGATTGTGAAGCTAGCTCGATGTAAACGAGAGGGGAGAGAGAGAGAACGAGGGAAAAATATACATATACATCTTACGTAAGTGCGAAAATTGTTTTTCGGTCCCGGTCATTGACCGTGTGTGTCCCAATGATCGACCGAATTTGTTTCCTCGTTTTCTATTTAAACTTTTGTTTGTCTTAATAACTGACGGATTCGCGATCGAAAAAATAAAATTTATATAAAAAAATATTAAAAAATGAAAAAGTTTTCTATAAAATCGTGGTAAGAAATTTAGTTAATTTATGAAAATATCTACAATGGTTAACCTTGACGCGTCGATGGGTACTTTGTTCGTAATCGTTCAAATTTATTGCTTAATTAAACGAACCTAGGCTCTAAAAATATAACGTAATTATAAATTCGGAGCATCCTTAGTATTCTTATAATTGTTTTGGAGTATATTATTATTTCTCTGTTTCCAATGTTCTTGGGTTAACGCGTCGAGCTTTTGAGTAGAAAGTAAGAAATTTCTGCTAGAAACGTTTGGTGAAAATTCAATTATAGAACAAACTTGTGTGTATATTAGAGAAAGAGAGAGAGAGAGAGAGAGAGAGAGAGAGAGAGAGAGAGAGAGAGAGAGAGCGAAGGACGAACATGTTTGTTTCGTAACCCTGGGTCGAAAACGGATATATATATTCCCGTCTAAGTAACCGGCGCCAGCGAAACGAGTTCGGTGGTGGACCCCTTCGAAAATACCATGGTCGGAATTCTACGAAGGAAGAAGCCAGGCTTTAGCTCAGGAAGATCGAAGGAACGGGAATACGAACGGGGGCCTACTGGAGGAAAAATAGAAGAAGGGGATTGGCGCAGGGATCGAAGGAGAGACAGAGAGCGAGAGAAAGTGGGGGGGGGGGGGTGCGAGGAGAGACTCTGATTGAGCGCCAAACCGGGGAGATGAGCTTAAGAGGGGTTAAAAATAAGGGAGCGAAACCTTCGGCTTCCGGTCGCTCGTGAAATCCGGTTACTCGGTTTACCTATCCGTGTCGAAAGGTCACGTCGTCACCGCGCCATCCCCCGGTTCCTTTTTTTTTTTTTTTTTTTACATCCGACGAAATAATTTATACGGTTTTGGACTACCAACAAAAAAAAACTCGGTAATTAATCTTTAAATTAATCGACGAAGCGCCATTTAACATTGAGTAATTATACTAATTTTCAAAACTTGGCTTATCCAGACTTCGATAAAAATTACGATAATAAAATTTAAAAACTTTCGAGTTTTCGATCGATCGTCGACTTGGTACAAATTTCGAACGATGTTGGTTGGTACAATTTTCAATATCTTATCAATATTTTACACAAGGTTCGAGCTTCGCAAAAAATAAATTTCCAATGTCGGAGTGAAAATACGTTTTTGAAATGAATGTTCCCAGGGTACTTCGGTGTCGAGCTCTCGCTGGTGTTCGAAACACGCTTGTACATTCGCGATACGTCGATATAGCACATGCCCGGGGAGTCTCGTGCTACTTTTGTCGAAACACGAAATTAATTCCGTGGAAAGTGGTTTGAGCCTACCCCGTGGATAATTACGAGCACGCGACATGACTCGCTTTTGTCGTGACTTCGTACCGTTCCCTTTGCGTTTTCATTGCTCACGTGCGCGTGCACAACGGGCACACGGACACGCTGGTACACACGACGAATAACGTGCGTTTTATTCTCACCCCTCTCCCACCTCTCTTTCGTATAATACGCACGAGAGAAGTCCCTGTCCTTTTGATCCGCGAGAGGGAAAGAGAGGCGCTCGAAAACACCGGCAAACGCCTCACCGGGTGACGAGAAAACAAAAAAAAGGCTCCGCCGTACCTCCCTCGTGGCTTAGTTTCACGGCGGAACCGAGACGCGAAAAACCGCAATTAAATTTACAAAAAAATACCTTTCGACAAGGAAATTCCTTGTCGGAAATGCAAAAAAAGAAAAGATGAAAATAAAGAAATATCGCTGAAAAAGAATAAGCAATCTGTATAATTACAATTGTTACAGAAACGATACAAAAATATATCCGTGTATTTTACGTAACGTTATCAAAAAATCAAATATATCTTCGTTGTTTCGACAATTTTTCGAGAATTGTGATATCAAAATCTTACGAAGAACAAATACATTGAAAAAATCTTTTGAAAAAATTCATCATATTTTCGTTAAAAAATAAACTACAAGAGTAGAAACGTAAGTTTTGTCAATTTTTGTTTCTTCATTTTTTTTTTTGTCTTTCGCAATTGTACGTACATTTTAAAGATATACGTTCCTCATTTCCACGCGGTTCTCGTTAGGTCGAAGGTTTAAACTGGGTCTATTATCTCAATGAAGTGGCCATGGGGCACGAATGAGAAACGAAGAGGGAGTGAGAAACGAGAGAATGGTGACGGCGTAGGACTTCTCGGTATATGCGGTCGCAATGTGTATGCCACTATGTGGCCGAGAGAGAGTGCGAGAGGGGGGAGGGTGGTCTACTGTACAGCGTAGAGTCGAGGTCTGTCTAAGTCGAGTTAGTGTGGCCCCGGAACAGGTCGTGAGGACGCGGATCAATATCGACAGCCATTGCTAAACACGCGGCGCGCGTTTGCATCGTTCTATGTACTCTCTCTCTCTCTCTCTCTCTCTCTCTCTCTCTCTCTCTCTCTCTCTCTCTCTCTCTCTCTCTCTCTCTCTCTCTCTCTCTCTCTCTCTCTCTCTCTCACCCCCCCCCCCCCCCCCCCCCCCCCCCCCCCCCCCTCCCCCCCCCCCCCTCCCTCTCTCAGCACCGTTACAATTTATGGAATACCAAACATGTACCGTGAAAATTGAGATCCGTTTGTTGTTATGCGGAGTGCGAAGAAGAGAATGGGGTGAAAGTTACGAATGATGGAAAAAAGATTTTTTTTTTTATAACAAGAGAGCGAGCTCGCGAGACAGAGAGAGAGAGAGAGAGAGAGAGAGAGAGAGAGAGAGAGAGAATATGCACATTTATCGATTGTTTTTAGACAGATGTCGAAAGATTAATTAATCTAGTAATTTTCATAATTTATGTTAACAATTCCAGTCACTTGACTATTTACTTGGAACTTTCTGTTACGGAAATTCGAAAGATAAATGGACGTTGGCGCCATTTAGCGGACATGTTTTGTCAACCGAGCGTTAAAAACCGTTTGGAAATTTTTGAAAGTCAATGATACAAGGGCAATGTAGGGATCCACATTGCGTGCCCTGTGACGCAACGATAGAGGTCCGTGCGTTCGCGAGGCTGTTCGAGCCGTGGACTTGAAGTTTCGCGATTGTCATAAGCCACGAGGGACGCGACCAGCAGGGAGTTTCCTTCAACGACTTATGTGTTGCTAGGGGGGGTTCACGTGGTTGCTGCTGCTGCTGCTGCTGTTGCTGCTGTTGCTTTGCCGAACGGGTCGTTCGCCAGGGCACACGCAACCCGAACAGGTGTTCCTCGACCAGGTAACGGACGCTACGGGACAGCTGCCGCGCCAGGTGTAAACCTTCGAGATGGAGGAACCGAGCTTACACACTTTCGCTTTGGTTGCTTCGACCAATAGACCGACGTTCGTCGAATTTTCTATATTTTTATTTTTTCATTCGTTGTTTCTTTTTTTTTTTTCGAAGGTTTCTCTAGGCTATCGTACAAACCAGACGCCATTTTATTCATCCGTCGAAAAAACAATATTCGTTTTGCTAGCTTAAAGCGACTAGAAAGAAATCGTTTCAGAGAACCAAGTTCTCTGAAAATTCTTCGTTCCATTCTCTGATTAATTTTTAAGGATAAAATCCTTTTTTTAAAAACCCTAGATCGTCTCGAGCTTTCGCATCTCTCGTAGTAAGGGATAAAGACAAAAAATGTAGATTAATAAATTACGCAGGTAACGATAAAGTTCGTTTGTCAATGGGTTTCGTCCGTTGGTGAAAATAGCAATACGGTGAGAATTGCCGCCGCGCCAACTTTTCTCAATTGTAGAGGTCTGCGTGAGAAATACCGATGGTAGAAAATTCCTCACCCCGAACGAGGGCGGAGTCGTTCGACGGCTGTGGTCTTCCTGACCGTGTGGCTTTAGTTTGACGTATACGTATATAAAAGAATCGACCAGAGAGGAAGAAAAAAACGTGAAACCTGGGGCGTTTGCAGAGTTCGTGTTCTACCAGTTCTACTAACAGGGAGATCGTTCGTTTTCCATACATTTTGAGTCTCGTCAACGTCATCGTTTTTCGATTGATTTTTTTTTACGCTAAACTCGACGTCCACCCAGAACAATTTTGGATTGTCGATATTTTCCATACCTACTTTCAATACGTCAATGTATTTGATTTTCTTCTTTTCAATTTTTGCCAATTTTTTAACGAATTTTCTGAACCTCGATAAAAAAAAATCCATTTGATTTTGAACAAAAATCCAAGTCCGATCTTCGAGTGGCGCCTTTTTCTCTCACGCACCGGAAATACTGCGGAGGAACACGAACACCCGGTGGAAGAGTGGGGAGGGGTGAGGGTCTTTCTTTATCCCGGCTGTTCACCCCCACGAAGGTAGTCCACGCGGGGTTGAAACTCCGAGGCACGATCGGCGGGCCAGTTCTGCCCGCAGTTTCCAATCGACACTACGAGCGAACGGTTCCACCTTCGGTACAGTCGTTTTTCAGCAGTTTTTTTGTCTCATTGCGACATAACACTATGTCATACCTCAATTTTCTTCCAAAAGCGAGTGATAGAGAAAGAAAAAAAAAGACTTTAATAACAATAAATATTGTTTTTAATCATCAAATGGAGTCCCGAGCATGCCTTAATTTTCGTCTTGGAAGGGGTTTAAAAGGTTTGCACACTCGATTGGCTCGAGCTAAAGAGGGGTAGACAAGACTTGGGAGACTCAGTTGACACTCAGACCTTCGAGCGAACGGTTCACTTTTTCGTAACGAAAAAAGATCCGTAAAAACACTTAACAAATAACTGTCTTTTAATTCAACAACGATCTTCGATCTTTGGCATTATTAAACAAATCGATTAAATTATCATTTGTGAAAATCTATTCTCGATATCCGAACGTATGTAATTCAACGATTATAATACGATTATTATCAATTAAATGAGATTCGGACGTCGAACGAATTATTAAAATGATTCTATCGGATTAAAAGTTAAAATTCATCAACGGCTCGTCATACGGTCCGATAAAATTCCCGTTCGTTGCTGATTATTCTCGTTTCGAATCGGTTCGATACATCGCCGTACGGTACGAAAGATGTCTTTCGACTTGGATTTAACGATCCGCGATGGATTTAACGCGAGTGAAATTGGAAACTATCGGTGCACCGAGGAGGCTTTTTCTTCGTTTTTCCTCGACTTTATTCCAGGGTGAGTGTTCAAGATAATTGATATCAGTTTCCTTTATCTTTGCGCGGAGTTATTTCCGCTCGAAAGTTCGGCCAAACTTCTAAGGCCGGCGTCACACGGACGTGATTTAACCGGAGGGGTACTACATATATCACACTGCTGCGGTTTCACCGGGCAGTTTGTTCGAACGGCCAAGGTGTGAACGTGAGTGGGAACAATTTTTTGACAATAATTTGAAAAATGTTATACAAACATCCGTAATTTTGAGGATAAGTTTTTTTAAATATGTCAATTTATCGAATGTCAAGAAATTCATTCGATAAATTATTGGAAGTTTTGAAATCCTATATTTCAAAACAGACCACGCAGTTCAGAAGATCTACAGATAAGTGCAGAAGAAAGATTGACGATAACACTCGGGTAAAAATAACAAATTTTGATTTATAATGTTTGAATTTGGTGTATGGATTTTTATTTTGAACGAAAGAAACGTATGCGGCAGAGCCGTATAGTGTGACACCAGGCATAAGAGCGAACGTGCTTTGTCCCGTATCCGGCGATGCGGTGCGGTAAGCCTGCCGCAGCATGCTGCGGTGGCGTCCGGCAGATCCGGCAATGCCGCACTAATGAGAGACCTCTCATTTGAACCTCTAGTATGTCACAAATCGGACGGCGGCATCCGTCAAAACCGGACCCGGCGAAAACGGATAGTTTGACGCCGATCTTTGAACTATTTCCGGTCCGGTGCTGCCGGATTGATTGCACAAGTTTCTTTCTTTTTCTTCCCTATAACTTGCACCTGTTTATCTTATCGAACTATTATGTAAGTACATAATACAAGGCTTTCAATTAATTTCGTTATTATTATCAAATAGGTACGATTTCATTATTAATTATCGAATTTATTTAATATTTAAATAATGAAATAATCAATAATTAAATTTCAATCACGGTCTTGAACGAATCAAAGTCCAAGAATCTATCGATTCGATAATCGATTGATCGGAAATCGAAGTAATGAAAATTTGTGGCATTCGTTTGCAACGTGAGATGCTGAATTATTTCTCCTAGATTTCATTTCCGACTCGGCATTCTCATTCGCATTTATTTTGTTATCCTTCCTTTTTTAAATCTGTTTATTAAAAAGCTCTCAACGATATTAGAATTCTGGGGATAGCAAACCAGGCGACGTTGTTGAGTGCGCGGTATCAGATTGTAATATATACATAATGGAGAAAGATGCTTCTTGGATTTTACTCACCCTTAGGTGTGAAAACTTTTTCACGTAATAGCAGTCGTAGAAAATTTTCCTACTTCAAAGTCTCTTCAAAGAGGGAGGCCCTCCCCCCTCCCTCCCTCTATCTATCTATCTATCTATCTATCTATCTATCTATCTATCTATCTATCTCCTTCTCTCCCGAGTGAAGAAATTATCACTGAGAATAAAACTTTTGCTTCTTCCCGGCACACGCGCTGACGTTTTCAAATGAACTTGGCTCCCGGCGTATTCGACTGCGCTTCCGATTCGTACATTAAGCCCTCGACATTTCTTACGACCGAACTTCACAGTCGATTATCTCCCGCGTTTCTTAGATATTTTCGACCCGACGAACATGAATGATAATTCCAGAAATGGTCAAAGTAACGGAACGCATTTTTAAAAAAAAGGCGAACACGATACATATCACGAACAACTGAATCATCTCGTTCCCCTTCGATTCGTCCTTACCAATCTTTTTGAGTGGTAAGAACGAATCGAAGAGAAGTTGGTTCGGTATATATCATACGCCGAGTTATTAATGTCCATGGAATTGGAGTATCTTAATTAGCGGATATCCAGGAATTTTTCTGTTTTCGTAAGTGGCGCACCGGCGAATCTCGTTATTTCACAATTTATTCGTTAACCGAGACAGCGATCAACTTCTCCTCGGACCTTGATTGCCGTCTCTTGGAAACTTGGTCCCCTCCCCAATAACGTCACTGCGAATTCGCTCACTTTATCCACCTCGTTCCGGGCGATATTTCCGGAAGATCGCGTTTTTCATTCCGGCAACGTGAATAAAAAAAACAACAATCTCTTTCGCTCATTGAGTTTAAGGTTTTTTTTAAATGCCCCTTTCTCGTTTCGACGTGAAAGAACTACGGATAAATGTTCAAGGGCCGCTAACAAGCTCGACGTAATTCCCTCGTGTCTCGCCTATATTATTCGTCCTCGTTCTTTTTTTCCGTACTTTTGTCTTTCGTCTCTCATCCCCACTTTTCTTCGCCCTCATTCTCCATCCTTTTAGTTTTCTTGCGAACCGCACGAGATATAATTTTTTTGTATCTTTTTCGTACCGAAAATATCCGCGGCAAGAAGCGATCGAAGAGGAAAAAAGGACCATGGGACGTCAACGCGCATAAATCTTGTAAAAAAAAAGTCCTTTAAGGGTTTCAAAGCTTTTTACTATAATTTCTCAGTTTAAGCTTGAACAGCAATCTGTAAGGAAAATAAAATAGTATGCTATAATAATAATTACCACGTTACATGTGGAGAAGACTGATGTTCTCGATGGTGTAATTAACAAAACATACGCATTCCTTTTGTCGGACAATATCTATAAATACAAAAAAACAATCTATAGCATCGTCGAATCGTATTTATCGAAGATGTCCGATAATGAGATTAATTTAGGAGCAATATCGAGAATAACTCGACCACCCTTAATCGACCGTTCGATAATTAATTCAATTATTCAACTCGGCAAAACAACTCTATACATAGATGTGAACGAGTCGCGAAGTTCTAGCTATGATTATATCTACGAAACTAACTCTCGCCATTTACATTTAATCCTCTATGCGCATAGCGCCTATGTTATTCCTAACATACCGGGTGTCCCGAAAGTCGCGGATCGCCTGGTACCTGCGGCTAGTTGACGGTGTCACGACGAATACACGCGCCAAGTCTGCACGGTAGATTCGCGATGGTTTTTAAATGAGAAACGATCTAAGTTTGTCGATCGTAGTTTGTTCGGACCTTGCTCACGCACTGTTCGAACTCTGCGGATTCCAGCTCTTCGATTCGACAACTTCGAACGTCTCGCGTTGAAAAACTATCGGGAATTAAACGTGCGGAGTTGGCACATGAATTCCTGGCACCGTCAGCTATTCGCAGGTACTACACGCGGTATGAAACTTATGGAACACCCGGTATGTATACATTTGCATCGTGTGTACGAAGAGGCGATTTTGGAACATACATCGGACACATGTTGCCTCGGGAGACCACATATCCTTCCTGTCAAACGCGCCATCTGCTTCATCCTCCCTACCCCACTTGGCTGTCCCGCGTGCGTGCCCATTTCCGGCTCTCGACTCTTGCTTTTTGAAACCGCGGGATCAATCGTCCACGACCGCTTCAAACCTCGGACTTTACCCTCCCCCCTTTTCTTTTTGTTCATTACGGAAGTTGGATTTTTGATACACCGGTGAAAAGCCACAAGCTGCGGGATGTTGACGATTAAAATTTCTTTATTACAGAATTTGTATTATTATCGGTATGATAAGAAAAATCGTTTCGCTACTCTTGATACGAAATTTATATCGAAATTATAATCGTGCGATTATAACTAAATTCGTGATCGTCGATTGATTTTTTCCACGTTGTGGATAAAACGTGGGTTTTTCGTTTGCGAATGTTAACAAAACTATTTTTATTCCAACTTCTCGATAATCATTAATTACCGTTTTTTGTTTGTTTTTGTTATAGTTGATCGATAAAGTATCGAACCACGATAAGAGTTCAATGAAAATAAAACGAGTCAAACGTTGTAACGACGGTTACACTACGAGGCTTACGTGCTAGAGAAACGAGATAATCATGGCCGTTTGTTCATTCGTCGATTCTATCGTATCGCATGGGCGGGTTTGTACGTCTTCGAATTTTCTATGCCGGTCGACTCACTGTTCGCACTTCCGAGCACCTTCGCGCACAATCGCTCTTCACGTCCACTTCGTTAAATTTTCGCGCTCCAGTTGTCACTCTCGATTCGGCCCATCTCTCGTTTTCCACGCGAGGGACCGTACGCTTCGTTCTCGCGTACCAATTAGTAATTAGCGAGTTTTGAAAATAAAATGCGCGCGATTCTCATCATACGACACATTTTTTTCCCTCCGCGAAGGGGTATGGACGAGGAATGGGGCAAAAAACGCAACGATGTCACGACGAATAAAGGACAAGAAATATGCCAAAAAGAAAAATGGCGATGGAAGTAAAAATGAAATTGTAGTTTCGCGTTATCGGTACACAAGGATTATTTATTTTTAGCTTTTATACCGAAAATTTACAAATTCCGTTGTCTTGTTTTTTTATTTTGTTTTAATGCGAAATTAATTAATTAATATTCGCAACGAAATCAATAAAACCACAATCATATTAATTGAATTGAACGAAGGGTAGGAATTACGAGAGGAATGGAAAACGAATGAAAATTCACTTTATTACAATAAACTGATAAGAATTGAACGTTTTTATTTATCAATAAACTCACGTGTACTTGGTAAAATTAATTATCTTACAAATCTGTACGAACATCCCGATGTAAATGCACGACAAGGGTGATGATTGAGTCGGAAAATTTGCCTCGGGGGTAGATCCTCTACTTAGTTTTCGCAAATTTATTCATGAGCGAACCAACGAAGTGGAAGAGAGAGAGAGAGAGAGAGAATGAATAATGAGAGTTCACGAGCACCTCGGTAAGCGGGAAAACACGTTCCAAGGAGCTTTCCGTTTCCTTCGACCTCATAAAAATTTTCTTTTTTCCGTCGTTCGCTGTCTTTCTCGTTGCTTCGTTGCTTCGTTGTCTCAGTCTCGGTACGCGACCTCAACGACATTATAATAGCAGGCAACCAACGAGTTTGAACACAATTTCGTTCGCGATAATTTTTGACACTTTTTTGAATTACTTCGACTCCGAAAACGTGTCCGCAAATTTGTACTGTTCGTACTGTTAGTTTAGCAAAGAAAGTAGGTGCGTTTGGTTTTTCTAACATTTTTCAGGGCGTAAAAAAAAGATCGTATAAAAATATTTCATAAATTTTTCGTTTTTGAGTTTAGAAAACTGACGGAAACATGAATGAACAAATTTTTAAATATAATCAGCAAATTTGTCAAACTGTACTTTTATCGTATCGAGTATTATATAAAATTACATTAGATCGATCGCGCACTGCAGCAATGATTAATTTTCCAGAGAAATTAATTTTAATTTCACGATGTTTCTTCGTGAAAAATGATGTCAAACGTCTTAAAAAATGCTCGATACATTCCCTTCGCAGCATTCCAAAGTGCAACATAAAAATGTAGCAAATTGCCTACCTAACGTACTCTCCAGTTTTACGTAAAACTATTAATTTTACGAAAGTGAACAAAACGTCGATTATTAAAAATATTTCTTCATCGCGAACAAACATTCTTGTAAATGCATTTTATTCTTCGAAAATGAAAAATAGATTTGATTTTTTTTTTCGTTTTCTTTTTTTCCTCCAATTTGCCTAAACGATACAGGAATGTGAATTGCGACGTGTTATTTTTTGTTTTTCATCATTTTTCTTTCACTCGTGATTCGCACTTTTTTTCATGGCTCGATCTCGTACGAACTCACGGCGCGTAGGTTATTTAATTTTTCACGTAAATGATTGGTCCGTTATTGAAAATACAAAATGGCGAGGAGAATAGCGACGACACCACCGACTAGTAAGAAACACGGTACACCCGGGCCTTTAACGTAGTTCTCAGGTTCGTTAGACGCGTTGCCACCTGCGATCCACCCTTTTTTCGGCTCCAAATTTGTTCTCTCGAATTCGACGATCTCACCAATCAAGTATTTTTCCATAAGGGAGAACGCGTCGAGCGAATGTCCAACGTCGTCGAAATCCTCGGACGCGTCCTCGTTCGCGTGATCCAATAGTACTTCCTCTCCACCCGGATGCTCGTTAAGAAATGAAGTCACGTCGTAAACTTTGTCGTGTATAATAAGCCTCGTGATTTTCTTGTCGGTGTTGCTAACTTCCTCTCGTGTGAATTGTTTCAGCGACATTTTGTTTATTCGATGGAGAAAAAAAAAGAAATATTATTCGAGGTGAATTCTCTCTTTTCGTCGGTTTAATTAATTCTTTGATTAATTTGGAGATCTGATATTTTTCTTCCTTCCGTGATCAAGAATCCAGCTACGATTTCGGTTTCTCGCTCGTACGACCCAAAATCTGAAAGCGATAATGAGATAAAATAACGTGGCATGGTAGGAATTTAAAAAATATCGTACATTCAATTTCCTGTTAGTCACGAATCTCGTTATCGACCAGAGATCACGTCCCACCGGCGACATTCGACATTTTTAACGCGTACGATATAAATTTACTACTTGATGTTATCTCGTGATAACGAGATCGATCGAGGATATGATCTGCCTTTTCGTGCTCAATAGGGAAAGACTTTATGAAAAATAGCTCTTACCGGTCGAATATTATAAGTGTAACATTTTGAAGATCAGATAATACGTTTGATCGAGCACAGATTAAACGAGGTAGAAAGCTCTTTCCTCAAAGAAATTGTTACATAATATTGTTACGTTATACGTTGAATTTGAACTAGTGATTTTTTCATTTTCGATAAAAAATGCGATAAAAATTGCATATTTCTAATAAAAATATATAAATTCTTTCAATATTTATATTTATTTTTGTAAGTCTAGTAAGTCTATTATTCGTATAAATTGTGTTCGGCCTTCTCGAAGAGCATAACGCATACGAACGTTCGTTTTATAAACACGAGTTTCAACTTTTTTTTTCTCTACGAAACGAAAACCAAAAGCAATAATTATACGGAACTCGATGAAATCGTGGGTTGAAAATAAAAAGTCGCGGTTTAATGGCTCGATACACGACGAATTCGTCGTATCGTGCAGAGGGGAAATAAACAGCCCGCGCTGCTCATTTCGTGACGTGGCAAGAATCGCGCTGGCGGGACACACGCCGTTCGTTGTCACGCAAGCGAGATTCCTCGTCTCGGCGCCATATTGCATTCGTTGCAACGCGGCACGAGTCATTTCGCGCGACGGAATGATACCTATGCCCGATCTTCGTAAAGAGTTTCGAAAAGTTCGGTGGAAAAAAAAAACAGTAGTAGTAGTACGATTAAAAAAAAAACGAAAGTGCGCAATAAGTCGACACGAGCGGTGCGTACTTTTTTGTTAAATCGCTCTCCCCCACGCGGCTAGACGCCAATTTTGAAACGATATTTCGACACAAACACGCTCTTAAAAAGAATATGATATATTCTTCCATTTTTTTATTTATGTTTTTGTTTTATCGTATCACTATCCTTGTGCCCGTTAATAATTTCCATAAATTTCAATCACGGTCAACTGTCGAGCGGTCTGGGATTCGACGTTACGTAAAAGCCACGAGGTACGCGTGCACGAGGGACAAATTTCTTTTTTTGTTTTTTACGCTATAGTACGTCGCGTCGTGTAGTAACGGGGAATAATTGAATTACTTTGTATTTTAACTATCGCGAACGTATCATCCTCGAGGCGATGTACGAATGGAAAAGCTTGTCGATTAATTAATTTGGTAATTAGTGGATTCGAGCGAACGTCCAGTTGTCGAGGTTGAAAATATTTCAAAAAATGTTTAAACGCCTCTTCGTCGTCTTCGAGTATTCGAATTTATCAAACGGGCCACATTTTTGTGTAGTCCAGCTGTTGAGAACGGGTTTTCTCCCACCATTATTCTTCATCCACTTCCTCTACCCGACTTACGTACTAGCACGTCCCGCACTGGTCGCACTCACCGTGAAAATATAAAGATCTTGCCTTTTCTCCCCCTTACTTTTTAGGGTTGTTTTAATTTTTTCTACTAAAATCAGCATAAAAATATCGATTTATCATTTATCGATATTTTTCGTTTAAATAACTTTACTAATTGATGATTTTTTGTTGTTTTTTCTCGTCTCTCACTGCCGAGAAACGTCTGCACAGCACGAGTATAGACTAATACTGCTGCGGCAAACGAGTTGTTCGGGTATATTTATCCCGAGTCGCATCGCCTCGGCCTTGTGCCCCTCCTTCGTTCTACCAATGAAGTTTCGTCCACACGAACAGTCTCACACTGATTTCTCTTACTAACATACTTCGTACACTCCCACAGTTCTTCTTCTCGATTCTCTTGAACAACGCAATATTTACCGTGAATATTTCTTCGTTCGCGCAATTAATTATTAAATAATTTAATATTTTATTACTCAATTCATTCAAATTCAATTAATCGATCGATTAACTAACTGTTTGATCGAAGAAACAAAAATTGTCATTTGAACGGAGTACGAGTCTTCGAATATACGACCTTAATTTATAATCCACGAAAACAATGATCGGCTTGTCGTTTAGAAAAAAATTAAATGTAACACGATAGAGAATTAATTATGTGTCTATTATTTAAAATGAATCATTGAAATTATTTTTTATTGAGTGAAACGAAGAACTAGTAACGTTGGAAAGGTCTATCGTGTTATCTGTGACGTTATCTTGTTGTTAGGTAGAAGCTCGCTGGGCGGACGCGGGGATCGTACTGAGACCAGTCTTATGTAGTAGTTGATATTTCATGATAATGATAGCAAACGCTGCGAAGCTTTTATTATTCGGATTTGGCTGAACATCGTTGGTGTGAATGGAATTCATCTTATCTATACACGAAACGAACTTACATCATTCCTAAAACGTTTCACACTGCATCGAAGCTCTCTATCGCGTAGTAAATATTATCAGTTTTCAAACTGAACATTATTTTTTAATTCATGGCAATTTCTAAACGACGCAATTCCCCTAGGAAAACGTGCATTATTTTCCCAACGAAAATACACGAGTAAATAAGAGCTATGAGCATTTTTTTATTTATTTATCTAATGTTTTATTCACGATAAAAATTATAACTTCAATATCGACGCCGGCCTCTAAAAATTATGAAAAACTATCAAGCTATTCGTTCATTTTCGAAAATACAATGTTATTTACGAACAATATTTTCTATCAAAAAAGAAAAACTACGTCTTGACTCCGCAATATGAAATATTCCGCGTTGCGCAGATTCAATATCGTGGTGAGAAGAAATTTCTTTCGCAACGTCTGAACCAATTTCTTTATGCAGTTCTTATTTTTATTATTATCATTTTCATTTTCTTTTCTTTGGCTCTTGCACTTTGAACCGTTCTCGACAATGTATTTTCTCTAGCGGAGGCTCTGAAATATATCCGGAGGTATTGCGTCATCGCGAAGCATTTTTCACCGTGTATGCAGTAAGGGGCCGGCTCGAGTATTTTGTAGACTGTGTGAGAAGCACGCGAGCCTTTGCCCCGTTACCAGAAATATATTAGAGTCGAAAGCGAAGTGTAGAAAATTGCTTTTAATCTCGTCTGTTATTTTCGTGACGGATCCGGTCCAGAAACAAGATTTCCGTACTAATCTCGAGAACTTAATTTAATCGAAAGTATTCAATTCCCCAATGAGGGCAGAAAGAAAGAGAAGAAATATTTTTATATCATTATCGATTGGACATTATGTAATCGTAGATGTTTCTTTGAATGAATGTTTTCATGTGGAAATATCGTTCTGCCAGTCATCGTTAAGTACGAGTATCGGTAAGGAAAATAAATCATCGGCTATTTACAAAAATGATGAATCATGTTTTTGTTTTCATCACTTGGATCGTCCGAATGACAATGGAAATTAATATAGCAAAGAAAAACAACAACAAAAATATCTCGTTTTACAATATTATTTTTAAAATATTGCCACGAAGCACTTTCCTTATTTTAAAAATATGTTAATGTTTGCCTTTTCTCTCTCTCTCTCTCTCTCTCTCTCTCTCTCTCTCTCTCTCTCTCTCTCTCTCTCTCTCTCTCTCTCTCTCTTCTCTGTCTATCTTGTTTTTTTAATATGACTTTTCTGCATGGCAACTGGCCAAAATTAAATACAATCTTCGCCAGATTAATGAACGATTTTTTTCATTGTTTTTTTGTTTGTTTTCGCGTTCTTTTTGACATTTCCGCTGATGCTGATTTCGTATAATATCTAGAATGTGAGGAGCTCGGTCGGGGAGGTTTGATATCCCGAGCCTCTTTCGGAGCGAAGTAAAGGTAACGTTCTCTCGCGTTTGTCGAAGTTTCTTTTACTTCTCTCATGAACGCTACTTGATGGCTCGTCGTTTCCTCTTTTTTACCTCTAGCGAATTTTCATCTCGGTCTCTAACCCTCGAGGCTAGACTCATTTAATTTCGCTCGATCGATATATATATATGTAGCCGTTTCAGGAATCCTTGAAATTCTCGCTTTTCGCTCCCACTCGGTTTTCTCGTTGCATCGAAAACGTGAAAAACCGAAAAACAAATATCCACGTATTATAATAAAAAATTCAATTTTCTCGTCGTCAAAACAAACCTCGCTCTCGTGCGAAGATCGAGGAAAAAGAAAAGTTTTTTTTCCCGCTCGAAGAATAACGCATAATTTTCAATGTTCTGATTATACCCTCGATTCGTCGTTTTTGAATATTTCCGAGAGAAAACACGCCCGAGAACGACGAGGTGACTTCGCTTCGATAATCTGTTGAACCCGAGGAAGCCGTTTTTGTTGAGTCATAGTGACGTCGAGTCTGCTCGATGGCGGCTTCGACGTAGGAATATTTACGTTGATCGCACGGACACATCGACGAACTCGAGTCGGTTGATTTCGATCGCAGTATCTCTATAATTACGCGAGCTATAATTACAGGGTAGGGGAAAAATGTTATAACCAAAAATATTGAAACGATAGACCGAGAATAAAGCCCCCGCACTCGCGTGGATTATTCACGGCCTTTCGAGTTTGACCCGAAACGTGACGGAAATTAATTCACGATTTCTTTTTCTTGTTTCTAACGATCGGAAATAAAATCAAAGTCGTGTCCATTCGTAAATATAAAATAATCGCTGAAATTAAAATGACTTAAATTAAAAGTGGAGAAAAATAGAAAAGACTAAAATAAATAATTGCACAGGTTTGACATCGAGTAATTATTAATTTTCTAGTTTATCTTTGTTGAATTTACATTTGTTAGTACGATTGTTCTTCGATATTTGCGTTTATATCAATGACGTTGGCTAATTTGTATGACCCGTCGTTAAAAGACGTAATAGAAGAGAACGGCGTATACGAGTACACCGAGACCGATAAATACCGGTATATAGGGGGATGATTTTTTTTCCGGTTCCTCGTAAACCCAATCGTCATCGTCGACCGTGGGTTCTCGTTTTTTCGTCGTCATCGACGATGTTCCGTTGGAGCCGCAAGTGGTACCGCCCGTGACCTCGCCAATTTTCAACGTCTCCCGCAACTGTATCGCTTCCTCACTATGACCGATCTCGTCGAAGCAAACGGTGCCGTCTTTACCCGCGAGCGCCAGAAGAACTTCCTCGCCGCCCGGGTGTTTCGTTAAGAAATCCGTCAAATCGTAAACTCCACCGTGTATCGTCATCCATAGATCCTTCTCGCTGTCGTGCGAAGACACTTGGTCCGACGTGTAAACTTGAGCCATTTTTAATGCTTTCGATCTAAAAAAAAAAAAAAAAAAAAAAAGGAAATGAATCATAATTGGCAGATCGTGGAATTTATAACTCGAATGTGAAAAAGATTTTTTAAACGTCGGTGCGTCGTTCGCGATTATTCGATAGAATTTGTTTAATGAATTATTGAAAAAATTGCCTCGTCGTGACGCGAAAGAGCCGGTTGGATAATTTCTCAATGGAGACTTCGCGTACCTCGGAATAACGTTATCCCCGTCGGAATTCTAGATCAAAACTAAACTACGACGATTTCGTTCGCGAATTCTCGAACCACTGGCACACACGTATACAATTTTATTATTCACGTGGTTTCCTTCCGGTTTTCTGTTTATCGATACGATATTATCATACGATTTTATTCGTCGGGCTTCTAACGCTGCCGATACACACCAAACCGTAATATTATACACGGTAAATGTTACAATGGCGCGAAAAACCTTGAATTTCACACACGTGTGCGCTGACTGGATTTCACGTGTAACGTATACGGGACGTTTCATGTCGAATCTACCAGTCCTCGACCGCGTCAGCGTTTTGAATACGTCTCGTCATTGTTTCCGGTGACCGCGAGGCCAATGCCAATCATTTATATGCCGAAACTTGGAATTTTAACCGAAGAAGATTTACACGAAGTTTGACAAATTGAATTTTCCATTTCTAAAACGTTAAAGTATTTTTTTTTTCTTTTTTTTCCAATAGCTATATCGAGACATAAAATTAGGCCTCGAGAGGATGAATTTTATGTCACCGTTTGTTCCCATGCCATTTATAATATCAAAAGTATTTTAATGGTTAGAAATTCAAAACGTATAAAATAAAAGTAAGAAAATATACGGTCGACTCTAGTTCACATTGGACGAACAATGTTCAAAACAAATTAATGAAAAAATCGATTGTCGGAGCTCGACTTATAATGGAACACCCCATATGTATTGTAGGTACCTTTGGTATGTAATATTCCAATATAGCCGCTTTCCTTGCCAATATTCGTCGATTTTTCTCTCTCTTGGTATTCTCACTGGAATCCCCAATGCCTTCGAAAACTTCTCCCGACTCTATGTATATCGAGCAAACTTGGTGGCCCTCTTCTTTTCACCTTTATCGTTTCTTTTTCTCTTTTCTCAATTATTTCTACAACAGCTATTTTTCTTCTTCTTTACTTTTTTCTCTCAAATTCTTTTCGCACTTATTTTTCCCGTTGGGAATATTAACGTTTGAACGTCGAGTCGATGATCGTGCACAATGTCGAAGAACGAAGGTGCTCGCGTTTGCGATCGATCGCGACTGACGATCGTGATTGGAAAGTCTAGTGCGCGAGCTCAATCATAAATTTCTGTTCACTAACGATCAAACCCAATCGTCGTTTATCGTCGGGCAACCTGGGTCTCGGAAGACTCCTCGTCAAATTGTTCATGAAAATTCATGGAACTCGCTGGGTGGCGCCGTATACGACTATTATAGTTTCTCGCGCGGGTCGATTCTCATTGTGCGCTCGACATTTGCACAGAATGGAATTAATGATTTCGTGCCGTGAATTTGTTCTCACGGGCTAAAAGAGTTCGCGTTCGTTCGTATCGCGGACCCATATTCAGGGGTCACGCATAGCTGTTTTTTGTTCTCCCCAACGATCCAAAAATACAAATTCGTCGAGATGCAATAACGAGTCGAGTATGGATTTATCGATCAAATATTCAGAACAATCGTGTGTAAGCAGTTGTCGCGATGAGCCAAGTATCCATGCGTACGAAGGTCCTGACGAGCGATGACAATTTATTCGCGTATAAAAATCGAATCGAAACGATGCTTGAAATTTATAAACTCATTTCCATGTTGCATTATTCTTTGATTACAGAAAACCGGAGCGAGAATCAAGATCTACTCCAACTGCTGTCCTCACAGCACCGATCGCGTCGTCAGCATATGCGGCAAGCCGGCAACTTGCATGGAATGCATCAGGGAACTCGTAGCCACTATGAAAACGGTCGGTTAAATAAAAAAACAAACAAACAAAACAAAAAAAACAAAAACAAAAAAAACACTCGAAAATCCAACATTATTGTTTCTTTCGTTTGAGAAATTCTCTTATCGATCAATATTATTTTCCTTCGTTCGTACAGTCGCCTCTGAAAGGTGTCAACAATCCTTATGATCCGCACAACTACGACGATTACTACGCCGAGGAGTACGGTGGTTACGGAAGCGGCGAGGGTCAAGGAAAGCCAGGCGGGTTCGGTGGTCACGGAGGACGTGGAGGAAACGTCGGCGGTGGTGGGGGAGGCGGTGGTGGAGGCGGCGGCGGTGGCGGCGGCGGCGGTGGTGGTGGTATGCCACCTCGTCGCGACGCTCGTGGCGGCGGTGGACCACCCGATATGAACAGAGCGTTCCCACCACCGCCGAGAGGCGGACCACGTGGCGGCGGAGGCGGGGGTGGCGGCGGTGGAATGTCAGGACCACCGGATCGCGGCTACGGCGGTGGTAACGCACGTGGCGGTAACGGGGGTGGTGGCGGAGGTAGTGGTGGCGGCGGCGGCGGTGGAGGCGGAGGTGGTGGTGGTGGCGGAGGTGGTAACTACGACGGTGGACGAGGCGGTGGTTACACCGGTAATCGCGGGGGTCCGCCACCTTATGGAGGTGGAAATTACAACGGTTCGTACCTCGTGACGAGTTGACGATTTTTCTTCCCACGAAATAACAACGTACGGCGATATAATGTGACGTGTGTATATATTAATTTGCAGATAATGGATGGGGGATGCAAGGCAACGCGCCAAACGGTCTCGGGGGTGGAAATTCGGGTATGGGCGGGCCGCCCCTCGGTGGCAACAATCAGGGCAATCAAGGAAATATGGGTGGCGGTAACAAGACCAGCACTCAAGTCACCATTCCCAAAGAGGTACGTTTGTCTCCATTTTTCGAAAGACCTTCCGACCCTCGACAATATCTTTGCATTTGTTTTTTTTTTTTTCTTTTCTTTTCGACAATCTGTTTATACACACAATGCAATTATTAATGACGAACAATGTTTTATCGTTCCAGTACGCCGGAGCCATTATCGGCAAGGGAGGTGCGAGAATCCGTAAGATTCGATCGGACAGCGGCGCGGGTATAACAATAGACGAGCCTATGCCCGGCAGTAACGATCGTATCATTACGATAACAGGAATACCGAATCAAATACAAATGGCTCAGTACCTGTTGCAACAAAGGTAATTATACGTTTCGACGATGCCTCGCATAGGCATTTACCTAATAACATCTCTCATCGATAATTCTCGCATCTAATTCGTAAGTCGTTGTAATAAGAGAAAACATTGTAACTTACAAAAAGAAAAATAATATGAAAGATTGCAAAAATAACATTTACGCTTAACCCGTACACGCCGCATCGTTCGTCATCATCGCCATTATCCTGGAGAATGAACGACTCGTCGAATTAACGATAAATAGAGAGGGGAAAAACGCACCGTGGATAACCCGCTTGCCACCCTTTTACCTTATCTCCCGGGCGTCGCGAAAAAAAGGTGAAGCAAGACCGCCGAGGGATGAGAGAAGACGAAAAGAATGAAAGAATGAATACAAAAATCATGAGAAAACACGAGTCGAGTCCCGTTGTATGGAAGACTAGTGATTTTGTTGTTCTACTTAAGATGTAACAAGGAATCACTAATCATCCTACAAAGGTACTTACTATCTTCATGTGACCTGCCAAACCCATCTGTGCTTTTGGAACTAACACGTCATCGAGTAACGTTTAATCCTGTTGTTGCTGTTGCTGCTCCTGCTGTTACTACGCTTACTTTATAACATTCGTAATTAAATCTCGTTTAACAAATGTTCTTTCGACGACAACCCGTTGCTATCAATCTAACGCCGAATGCTGTACTCTCTCGCGTTAAGTACCCATGGCCACGTTTGATCGTGTAAATAAATTTTAACTAATCATAAGCAGGTCCAGAGACATTAAGTTACGATTAACTGTTTTGATTAGAGTTAATAAACTGACATCTGTATATCGCGCATTTTTAACCGAATCGATAGCTAACTATAAGATCGTGCAATACATCGCAAATTTGTATTCTCTTCGCCGTCACTAACAGCCCATCTCTTTTCTGTTGCAGCGTTCAAGACAATGCGGATCTCTATTAGAGTTTCGCGAAGCGATTAACGGGAACACACACAAAGCCGGGGGAGCCAAAGATGCGTTTGCAACTGTTTTTTCTTTTTTGAATATTTTTTCCTTGAATATTGTTCGCGGTGAATGAACAAGAGAAAGAAATAGATAAAGCGACGAAAGAAATTAGCGTGAAAAAAAGAAAACTGAAAAAAGAGAAAATCCGTGTAGAAGACATATTCTTTCACACACAAACACACACACACACACACACACACACACACACACAAACAAACACAAACACACATATCCGTAAAGATGAAAATATCGTCTTGCCCGGTATGCGCTCGTGTATGTACGCTACGTGGAATAACGAAGAAGAAAAAAATCTATTAAACGAGAAGATAAAGTGGTGCGTTTATGGCGTACGTGGCCTTGACGAGGAAACATATTTTTTCAGACGACTTTTCAGTAGATTCAGATGAAAAGAACGGATGGAGAATTTAAAAAGCAAAGAGAGAAATAAAAAGAAAAGACGAAAGAATGAATAAAATGTAAAATATAACGATGGCTTTAACTTGTGGTTCGGTCGAAGCGTTTTCGCCCCCTTGAATCAATTATCATGTCAATTTTTTCCGGCTCGCTTCGATTTTCGTTGCTCCATCATCGCGTAAACAGACATTCACATGCAACCGCGTCCCGACGACGATGCAGAAGATATAACAACAAAAGAATAATGGTTTCAAAATGGCAACATGACATTTATTTTGTAATAACTTTTTCATTTTTGCTTTCGTAACGAACACGATTTTTGTCCTGTTTATCTTTTGAGACTTCCGTTTTTCTGTACATACGCGAACCGCGAATTTTCCCATCTGGATAGATCATAGAGGAGAGATCCTGTCGACGAAAGTGAATTTCGTTCGAGACTTCGAAAGAAATCGTGATCATGGTTGGCCTACATTTTTTTTTTTTTTTTTTCATGTTCGATTCGAGCGATTTGCGATGCATAATGTGTCAAATCGCAATCTCTCGAAATCGCAATTATATATCATGTACGTTTTTTTTTTACTATTATTTTTGGCTACGGCGACAAAGACCAAAAAACGATTTTATCGTGAACAATTTGAAACCATTTCAGTCCCATGTCCGAACTCGCTCTGCTGCGGCAGAGCTGTACATAAAAAAAAAGAAACAAAGACAAAATAATACAAGGAACAAAAAAAGGAAAATTGTATCATCGCCCCCCTCATAGCCCGACAATATAGATTATACTAACGGAATTCCCTAATCGCAGTAAACGCTTAAGCATTCGTCATTAAGAATAATATAATAATGATAATGATTAAAGAACTAAAAGAAAAAAGAAAGAAAACAGTAAGTTATAAACAAGAGTTGATCGAGGAAGACGCGAAAATTATATATCGCACGAGGAGAGACTTTTTACGTTCTTTTATTGTAACGCGTACCATTATTCCGTGAGTGAAATTTTTACATTTCCTTTCGCCTGAACACTATATGGCAATTTCGAGCCGATCTATGTCGCGTTTTTGCGGACCCGTTTTGTGGAACGTATTGTCACGATTCGCTTGATTTCCAACACGCTCTCACATTTTTGTTTTCTTCCATTACCAATCCTCGAATGTAATCCACCTAGATCGCTAAACAATCCTCTCGTCCCTCTTCCCCTTGCATTATTCGCTCGTTTATTTATAATCCTCAGGACTCTTGAACAAAGGGCATTTTTCTTTTTGTTTTATATAGCCGGCGGACTTTCTCAACGACGAAACTTCGTAAAAAAACCCCTATATTATAGCTCTTTAACGCATAGAAAACAAAAAACCAATATTCCCTCCGCCACCCATATTCTGTTTTTTTTTCTCCGTAGAATTAAATAACCGGTGTTAACTCTCGGTCTTAAGTCGTACCAATCAAAAAAATATAGATATATGGCGGAAAAAAAATAAAAAAAAGAGAAGAAGCAACATAATAAGTAAGATAAGAACGAAGAATATATATAAATATATATATATTCATACGGTACGTCCGAGAAATCGACTCGTATGCATTTCATGAATTTTTTAACTCGTAAATAATAATTACTACACGAAACAAACAAAGAAATACAGACACAGGAATAATGTGAAAAATTCGAGCGTGTGAATGAATATTTTGCGAGACAGAGATGAATTATGATACTTGTGTGAGTGTGAGCAAAGCATAATGCGAGATATACCGATGAGGGTCAAGAGAAATAGTTCTATGCGAGAAATACAAACTTGTACCGAAAATGGAGAGAGTGAACAGTTGATGAAACAAAAAAAAACACGAAAACAAAGATAACAGATATATTGATATTATTATAAAAGCAAAACTACAAAACGGAGAATCGAGCACAGAGAGAGAGAGAGAAAGAGAAATACATACACACAAACACACCCACTCGCCTGTAAAACCGTTACATGTACCATAAGGATATACAGTTTACAATTATTTGTAATAATGGATAATTCTTATTTGTCGAATAAAAGTTAGTACAAACGAACGCAATGCGAATTATTTTTCATGGTTGCACGATCGTTCGTGAAATGTTTTCGTGATCAACGTCCAATTACTCGAATCGAGACTATTCACTTTGTCGTTGCTACGATTAATCTGGACCGTCAATTCACTCCCTATATTGTTTGAAAAATTGTTGAAACTTGGAAGATCTTGCCTCTTGCAACAAACCCTCGTAGTAAATAAGGAAGACTTCATTTGCTAGTGTTGGAAACTTTTCAAGGTAACTTTTTTTCCATCAAGTACCTTGATCCTCCAAGTAGTAGAAGTATCTCCATCGTTTCCCCTGAGATGAAAAGTAGAGTTGTTGGTCGAGGATAGAAACTTCCAGTATCTTTTGTTCGAGTTCGAAGCCATTATCGGACCCACGTTGATCGATACTGTAACCTTATCGTCTTGTAATGCCTCCTCCTCCTCCTCCTCCTCCTCCACTTCCTCCTCTCATGGAACTTGTGTTCAACAGGTCCGTTCATTTTATTGCTTCGTCGCCAAGTTTTGCCGACGCTCGTACAAAGCCAATTAAAAAACTTTCGATATTTTATTTTATGCATCAAAAACCTCGCAAGATTTACACGATTGAAAATTCATCAAGCGAAAAAGACTGTTTCCAGCTCGATTAATATTCAGCCAATTGAAGTACAGTCTGGTTTAGGAAACGCGACGATCCCTGAAAATGAATAATATACCTTGACGGGGCTTCAAAAGACTCATCATCCAATAAGCATTATGCTCGTTGCACTTGAAATATTTTTTTCAGATCACAATAATTACTATTTTATATGTTCTTTTGCATAGTCTACGGATATTAATGAAAATTAATTACATTTTGTTTTTTTTTTCAATTACTACACATTTGTTATTGCAGAAGGCAAATCCAAATATACGTATGTTCCGACGAATAAATACTTGTAAAAATAGGATGCAAACATTAGTTACCTACACGTGGACGAAGATATCGAATTTTCAGAAACATTTGTGTACGGGCCAAGTCGATTTCCATCGAAAATTCTGGCGAATCGATGGTCCGATACGTACAATAACCGAAGGCCATTGAAAAGATTGATAACGATAAGTATCCCATGGATACTCCGAATACTGAAAGGGGAAGAAGAGAGAGAGAGAGAGAGAGAGAGAGCGAGAGAGGCATTTCATCGATGCCGGAGGGTTGTATCTACCGGGTCTCTCGCGGATAGGAACCCAGTGGGATCTGCGTCTTTGATAAATCTTCCGAGAGCACATGCCAGCATAAATTACAGCACTTTTTCACCCTCGTATTTTTCAACCGTGAAATACTGATATCAGGAAAAATGGCAGGGGCTAACGTAGGGTGCCGAGAACCTACTGAGAAACCTACTTTTTTCACACGTTACAACACAGCAATGATCACCGATTTTCTCATCAGATTCGATTCAAGAAATAGTTATTCAAGAAATACGTTATTGGAGGTATCGTAAACCGATTGAATATTTACTGTCAAGATATACATATCCAATATCAATTCATTAAATGATCTTCTGTAATGTAACTATCGATAAATTTAATTGTCAATGACGACTATTGCTAGACATCTTCATAATATTTCATAGAACAAATACACAAATCAAATACCAAAATGTCGCTCGGTACTTATTTAAATGTATTTTTACTCCTCGCCATAGAAAAGAAAGAACATAACATTATCGTCGATTCGTATCAATTTCTAGGTATGATATTCATGCTGCATCGTTCGATATGGTATCAAGAACCGAGGTAGTGGAATAACTGATACGTGTTGAAATGTCTTATTGCAAATTTCAAGACAAAGCGAGGCCAGGTTAGACGTTTTCAATTGGGAAAATCCCAATCTCTAGCTCCAACGAGGCTTTCAACGAGGCTTTAACTTTCCAGACTGATAGCTCGGCAAGCTTTGGACCCAGTTCTTTGAGCCTCGCAGATCCAAATAAAAATAAAGCATCGAAGGACTTGCAAGTTAGCACACGAGTCTTACGAAATAAATGTATGTATGTACCGTTGTCTTCAAGCTGATATCTTTATAATCTTCCCAGATAAGCAATTCCCGAAAGCTAAGATCAAATTCATAATGACGTGAACTAGAATTTTCGGTATTTTTGATGGCAACGAGCTGCAGTAAATTTCCAAGGATTGCCCAAATGGACCCTTGACCCAAATCCTTCTCAGGTGGAAACAGGCTGCTATAATCCCACGAGTCAATTTCGTCGACTACGTCGCGAGAAGTTTACGAAACTTACAAATCTTTTCACTTTCTAACTGCTGGACCGACTTTTTTGTCTGTTTTTATCAATTGATATATATTATATTATCGTAAAAAAAAAATTAAAGACGTGAAAACAATGCTACAATAGAAAACAGAAGGATCATAAGTCTAAACATAAAGAAAAACATTGAATTCTTGGAATTATATTTATTTCATTGATTTCTATTTTGTTTTCGAATTTACAATTATTTTCTGTTAATTGACTGTACCTATCGATTTTAACTAGCAGCACCAATCGAGAAACATCTCACGGTTCGAGTCTCCTCGGTTGACATCCCGTATAAGTTTCGTCCCTCTTGTCGCAAGATCATCAATAATGAACCGAAGCCGAGAGCGTTCTCGGCAAGTCTTTTGTTCGGTTTCCAAGGTGAGAATGATCGATCGGTCTTACATCCCTTAATTGAGATAAACTTAGTCTCATATATTTCCGGGGCATAAGAAACGTTCTCGTAGAATTAGACGTATAGACAAATCTTTTATTTTCCGCGTCGCTCCAAGATACTTGCGAAATTTGTGCGCGACTCTCGTAATTCAAAGTCTCTCGTAAAAGTACGTGTTTGAAAAAAAAATAAATAACACAATGTCAAATAATTCCAGCAGGTAATGTTCGAATTTATAAATCGACGTGTACATTGGACTCGAGACGCCGAATGTTCGGTGGTCGCTCGGGATTGTTCAGCTCATTCTTCCTCGGGTCGTCACGTTCACCGGTAACGAGGTCCTTGAGATGAGCGAGAAATTGCGGACTCAGCAAGCAATACAGTACGAAACCCGCTGAGCTTGATACAGCGTTGAGGACCGTTGCCCAGCTGCGAAATCTACAATGACGAAAGATATATGAAACAAAATATCTATAAGCCGTGATTCGTGCCGCGTTCAATTTTCGAACGAACTTTTCATTTTCACCTTCGTTTCTATTAACCAACTCGTTCCCAATTATCATCACTTTTTACAATATCGATATTATTTCTCTCAAATATTTCCAATAATTGGAACAGCAATATTTCCAGTAATTGGTCGTTTATGGAAATCCAAGAGAATTTTCGTCTACGTACTTCTCCATGAAGGCATCGGAAACTTTCGATGAATCGCCACCGTACAGTATCGTCACAGCGCTTCGTCTCGATGCCACATGATGCGGCAATTCCCCAACGAGGAAAACGAAAACTATTCCTGCCAGCGTCATCGTCAGTCTGGCTTGTTCCTGATTAGTTTGAAAAACAAAATCATTCCAGACTCGAATTTCAATCGATAATAATTGAAATATTTGATAAAAACGTATTATTCGTTAGGCTCGCGACATATTTCTTCCTCGAGTAGGATGAACGACCGATTATCATCATTATTATCATTACTATCGTTATTGTAATTGTATTATAACTTTTTCGAAATAAGGGTCGAAATCGTCGGAACAATTACCCGCACGCATCTTGGCTCCCCGATGTGTTTCGCCATCAGACTCCGTCTCTTCTCTATCGCTTTTCCCACAGAATACAGCAATACGGCGTTGCCGATTAAAAGAAACACGGCGGGTATTAAACCGAAGACGCAAAATTGCATCCAATTGTTCAGACTGTACAACCTGAATAATAACAGTTCGTGTCGATATTAGAAAACACAAAATTGGCTGTAAACTTGAATTCTCAAGTTTTGAAAAATTTTCATTCTTAGGTATTATTATCTTTTTATAATCGTAGAAAAATATCAGAACGTACCGCGACTCGAAGAAGTCCGTTGTCTTGATATCGCCGTTCTCCGTGAACTTGTAAATGAAAAAATGTGGAATATTACAGATGAAAACAATGGGGAGTGTACACCACATGATTTTTCGGGCTAACCGACTGTCGCAAAATTTGGGCGGCTTGCATCTCACAGGACTGCGAAGTAAAAATAAGAAAAAAATGGTACTTCAGGGTTTTTATCATTCTTAAAGCGAGTCGTATTGAAACAAAATTGAAAATCGTTAGGGTGAAATACCGATAAGCGATAAAAGGTTTTATAAATGGTGTAGAGAACGGT